>OX276375.1:40295315-42695315 GCA_946251855.1 Alsophila aescularia | reverse complement strand
AATTTGTGGACTAGTTTGACCGTGAGTGTCCACATTTCGGCTCCATAGGTAGGACGCACTGTTTGAAGACTTTTGTCTTTAGGCATTGTGGTACGGATGACGATAAGTCTTGACGGAGCCTGCCGAACCCACCCTGATTTGTTTGGCTCTTTCTCAAAGTTATTCTTACCTAATTGCAATATTTGCCCAAGGTAAACATATTTTTGGACCACTTCAAGAGGTATTATACCATTGACTGCAATCGGTTCGGGGTCAATAAGAACGATAAAATTGATCTTGGTCTTATCTATGTTCATTCCGAGACGGACGAGTCGAGAAGCATCATCTAGGTTGGTCAGCATACTTTGCAAGTCTTGCAGCGACTCCGCCATTAGGACTAAATAATCGGCAAATCGTAAGTGTGAGTATTAAGAGATACGAGTATTAATGCCCATTCCTTTCCAATCCAGCATCTTAAACATAGCGTCAGTGAACAGTTTCGGGGATATAACATCCCCCTGTCTCACTCCCCTGTTGGATATATTTAGACTGCTGGTTTTGTACTTGGACACTCATAGTCGCGGCGTCACACAGAAACCTAAGCACTTCGATGTATCACTTGACATCGCTGCAAAGACACCAGAACCATCCAGGTTTCAACGGAGTCAAAGGCCTTCTCATAGTTCACAAAAGCAAGACACTTGGACTGGTTATATTCTTCAGACTTTTATATAACCTGCCTTACTGTGTGTAAGTAGTCTATGGTGTTAAATCCTCCGCGAAACCCAGCCTGTTCAGGAGGCTGGAATTCATCAAGTCTTCTTGCGAGACGATTTGAGATGACCCTCGAAAACAAATAATAGACGTGGCTCAAGAGTAATATGGGTTAGTAGTTCTTTAAAAGAGTTTTATCCCATTTTTTAAAGAAGAGTGGTACTAAACTTCTGATCCACGTCTCTGGAGTTGTCCCACTGCTAAGAACGGTGCTAAATAACCCCCGAAGCTCCCGAAGTACGGGTTTCCCGCCTGTTTTCAAGAGCTTAGAAGATACACCTTCCTCACCGGGGGCTTTTCCATTCTTAAGCTGTTTAAACGCCATCTCAATCTCGTCTAGGCTGACGTCGGGCAGTGCATCAGTGTAGTAGCGGGTCAGTATTGCGCAGGAATCCTATGTGCTGGTTTTGGGTCTAGAAGTATGCGAGTCGTACAGTTGAAGTCTTCAATCTCAGAAAAGATCTTCGGCTTAGATACGACGGTTTTGCCAATATTAGGGTGGCCTATGGTAGCCCGGGGATTCTTCGCACCTAACCTGCGATTTCCTTGACCACCACTTTGGTAAGGACTAGCAGGGCGACCGGGAACTGGGGTAATTTTTTTTTGTGCCGCTCATCAGGAGGGTTTGCCCATAATTGCACGCTGGGCTTGTGGGTTGGCGATCACACAGCGTAGCTTCTCGCTCCTGTGACGGTGCTGCCCGTCACTGGCCTGTGTCATTTGGCTACGCTTGTTTTGAGATGGTTATACCACCATCTGTCGGTCGCCAGAGCCTCATTCGTTATCTAGTAGAGGTTGAGTTGAGGTTGGCTTCGAGTAGTAATATGTTATTTCGCTCCCGAGGCACCCCAATGGCGCGAGTGACGTCAGAATACTTCAAGTTTCGAGGCGGAAATTCGTTCGGCTCGAAACGAAATCAAGACGGTCGTTTTGCTTTGTTTTATTTTATTAGACTTGTGTTTCTCCGAGTGTTTATGTGTAATATTGGTGGAATATTAAACATTAGGTGTTCGTTAACGTGCACGCAATCAATAGCTGACACGTGACCAAGGCCCCAATTGTACTAAAACAATTGTAATGACAATTATTAACAATTTTCACAAAATTTTCGCTTTTACCTCTTAAAAGTGGTAGAAACGAAAATATTGTGGAAATTTAAAAAAAAAACTTAAAGAAAAACTCGAATTTTCGCTTCTACCACTTTTAAGAGAAAATTTAGCGAAAATTGTTGACAATTGTCATTACAATTGTTTTAGTAGAATTGGGGCGCAAGCTTAAAGTATTTTTGATTTACAAAAATCAAGTACATACATAATCCAAATATATTAAAAAAAAAACAAATATTGAAAAGTTCTAATCACATGCATTTTTTCATTCCTCGGCCTTCAAGACGTAATGACAAGGCATGTGTGTTTCTCGGACGACCACTTGACCCGTGCCAATAGATTCTGATATACCTACTTATCACCTTAATAGTGTATTTATTCTGCGGTCTCATCAAACCTTTGCTCTAATGTCTATAGTATATTTTTCAACACGTGCTAGTCCCGAAGGTCACAATTTGAATTGATGTGGCGTTTTTATTTCTCCAAATAAATTCTCAAATTAATTTTTATTCATCTTTATTTATCGTTTTTTATATAGATCCGAATAAAATGTGTTGTTTAGACTTTGACCACCCACAAAATGGTACACAATAGGTACACCTACTTGTCGTAAAATTGTATAGTGGCACACAATACGAGGGTGTAACGCTAGTCTTGTTTACGATCAATAATTTGATGTGATACTTTTGTGACAGGTACAGATATAGTCGATATGGTTTGGAGTATTTATTGAGTTCTGGAAAACATCACTATGGAATGTAGTTCGTCAATTTGATTAAAATAGTTTATTCCCGTTGTACTCATTGCCAGTTTCCCCATAAATGGATACAATGGGAGTTTCTGTTGTCCCCATTACCCAGTCCTCATTAATGGGGACAATGGGAATTGAATAAATATGTTAAAATATTTCGCGTTGTAAAATGAATTAATGTTATTATTTTAAGTATATTACATACTAGTGTCTCGCTTCGCACGGGTAGCTAAAGGGTTTCCCTTTATTTCTAAACGAATGTACCCGTGTTTAAATTGACTAATTTGAACAAAAAACGGAGTAAGCGTAAAATCATTGGCAGCAACTCTCTTGGTGCTTTTTGACAGACTTGTTATTATTTCCTTTCCACGGAAACAAGTCATTCCGTTGCTTACAGCGAGTAATCGATATGTTACTGGCAAATTATTTATATTTCGGGTTACATTATTGCAATTTTCGTGGGGACCAATAATTAAAAAAAAACTTCCCATTTTACTCGCTGATAATGTAGCTTTATATAGGTGTTTTTTTTCAATCGTTTCAATATTTGTGTGTATCTAATACAAACATATGTACAAAAAATCTTATCAATTGTCTTTATAATATTAGTTATTAGTGATGATAGTGAAGAGGTGTAGATAGTATTGCGAAATCGACAAATTCAGATTGTAATACCTAGTGATAAACATATTTTTTTTGAGCGATGGTGGCCTAACGGTTCTATATTGTAATTTAGAATCCAACGATACCGGGTTTAAAACCTAGGCTATGACCTAAAATAACCGCACCAATGACTTTTCTGAGATATGTGCGGTTTTCCATCGCTCCGTGCTTTGGAGAGCAAGTTAAGCTGTCGGTCCCGGCTGTTATTGATAAATAGCAATCGTTAAGCCATGTCAGAGGCTCTCGGGCGGCTTGATAAACTCTGACACCAGAGGGCAGCACTACCTCATACGACAAACAAACCAACCAACGTTTTTTTTCAAGTTTTACTTGTTATTCTTGCACATTCAAATCTATATATTACCTACTTGTAATAGGTAAAGTGTAATAACAAAAGTCTGTATAAGGAAGATAATAAAAAAAACTTGGGACTTTAAATAAGCTTCTGAACAATAATATAACATTTTTAATCTCGTGTCTGTATATTTAACCGTCTGTTTGTCTGTTCGTGTATTAATGAAAAACTACTGGACCGATTGAATTGCGGTTTTCACTGTAAGCTTTGATAACAATCTCAATGCAATGAGTAGAAGCTTAACAATCGATAAAAAACTATTTGACACAGAACTAATTTTGGTGAAATTTGGTATTTGTACTTTATAGTTTTTTTATCCCAGAAAAATGTCGCGGGCACAACGAGTACAGGCATAAAATTCTTGTGCACAATAATAAATTAGGCTTTAATTCATTTAAATAGCCGTAAACATAAAATTCTTATAACTTACCGATTGTATGGCGCCCACTAATGGTCAATCTTAACAATTGACGCATTATCCGTTATTAAACCGCACATACTAACGTTAATAACCCGTACCCGCATAATGTAAGTTTAAGAGTGCGGTTACTCGGCACTCCACTTATAGGTCCTACTTGGAGTTATTCGACTGCACTTTTGCTCGTACCTACTTAGTACCTGCACTTAGGTAAATGGGAGCACTTATTAAAATAAAACAAGATCAAACACTAAAACCCGGTTGGGTAAAAAATTGCCTATGACACTGTTGCGATGAAGACGGATCTATTATACCTCGCTTGACAAAATCGGACCAAGTTTTTAGTTTGAACACATTACCCTTCCTTTGCTTCGCCGTAGTCGGGTAAAAATAAACTATAACACTCTATACTTGAAGACGAATCGATTAATACCTCACTTGTCAAAATCGGACCAATACGGGCGACACGCTATGGTAGAACATCCACATACCCACATACTACATACATACGAGTATATATATATATATATATAATATATATTTATATATTATATACTCGTATGTATGTAGTAGTGATGTAACGAATGTCATATTTTGGACATTCGCGAATGAGAATGCGAATGCGAATATCTGCTGCCAACATTCGCGAATGCGAATATTCAGTTTTTGTTTAAATTTGGCGCCAATTGTCTATGGCTTGGTGACTTTAGCGGCAATCCCGTTCGAACGAAGTGCGTTCCGTCTGTTTTTCGTTCCGATAATAGCCGAGTTAATACGAACGCATCCGATTGAAGTGTCATTCCGCTCGCGCCGGTGTTTTAGTAAACAAAATAAAGTGAATTTTGAGGTTACAGTGTGAATGTTAGTGGTCTACTGTAGAAGAATATAATTTTTGTTTGATTATCTAAATATTAAAAATATATCTAAAGACTGAGAAAAGTTTAATAGAAGAATTTAATTTTATTAGTTTCAATTGCATTAAAATTTTGTGTCACAAGTTCTAATAACAATTATATTTTTAGCTTTATTAAAGTAAAAGACTTAATTTCATTTTTGTTTGCTTAAAGTGTTAACTTTTAATACTTATGTAAAATGATTATATTTATATGATAAATACTATAAACTATATAATATAGATATACTATAAACACTTTGTGATTATGATGATAGCAACTCATGTTAAACTTTTATTTGATTTTAATTATAGTTTATTTATTGTAGAAGTATTTGTACATTAGTTAAATATTTAAACGGGACTTAATCGCGCTGAAAACTTAATATTTATTTACCTCGACGTTTCGATCAAGTTGCATTGATTGTGGTCACGAGAAGACTGAAGTAGCGGGTGTCAGCGTCGAGAAGGGCGAGCGTTGTCTCCAACTACCCGCATTTGGTTTTGTAAAAATTCAGAATTGTCACGAAACACGACACTAACGACATCTGCAGATATCTTCTGACATAAACCGCGACGCGAACACTTGCTTATCACGGGATTCCAGGACGCAGCCAACTTGAAACCATCCTATTCCTATTTGTACATTATTATTTTTAGATAAAGCTAAAAATAATAATCTTTAATGTTATCATTAAACTTTGGTAAAAATTCATAGAAGATTATTTTTGTTTGTTTACATTGCATTTAGGCCATTTAATATATAGTTTTGTTTTTTAAATTGTTACGAAAGTTTGATTGTTAAGCTTCATAGCCCAAAGTTAAATAAATAAAAGATACCAAATGATAAAGAGAAGACTGATAATATGATTACGAGGTTAAGTTACTTTTTATTGCATTAAAAAACATAAGAAATTAATGGAATTGGATTTTCTTATATTAACCAACTATTATTACCTACTTAAAAAAATTATACACGCAAAAACATTCGCAATAATTTCGCGAATGCGAATGCGAATGCGAATGCGAATATGCAAAAATATGCGAATGCGAATGCGAATATTCGTTACAACACTAGTATGTAGTATGTGGGGACGACACGCTATGGTAGAAAATCCACATATGTGTTCTACCATAGCGTGTCGCCCCTATTGATCCGATTTTGACAAGTGAGGTATCAATCGATTCGTCTTCAAGTATAGAGTGTTATAGTTTATTTTTTACCCAGCACCTTACATATATATATATATATATATATATATATATATAATGAATTTAACAGTAGTTTTATATATATATATATATATACTGTTAAATTCATTACCCTTTCCTTGCTTCACTGTATTTGGTTTAAAATAGATAGATAACTAAAAATAGTTAGATAGATACATAGATAGATAAACACTTTATTGCACACCAAAGAAAACAAACACAAGAATATGTATTTAATTTAAATCGAGTATAATGGGCTGTCTTATCGCTTAAAGCAAATTCTTCCAGACAACCGTTGAATAGAGAGGATCACATTTAGTTGTCATGGAGTGGTGCTCGATAATAAACAAAAAAAAAAACATAAAAGGTATGTGAACTTAAACAACTAGCTATCCTAGACTACACACACTACACAGTTAGTAGTTCGACGCCTATTTCCATGTCATCTGTAGGGTCACAGAACGTCACATTCGCAAATTGTAACGCTGTCGAAAAACATCCCATTCGGAATTCAAAATGTCCTATTTGCAAAACGTCCCTCTGCACCAATGTAACGAGGAGGGCTTCACAAAGATGGAAATGAAAAAAAGCCCACGTCTGAATAGTTAGGTCATTAATAAGGTTAAAGTGAAATAATAATAATTTAATTACATTTTTTTGTTATTAGATACCTAGTTATTGTTTATATTCATTCTTGTTTCCTTTCCATGGTGTTCAGTAATGTGTTTGTCTATCTTATATTTTACTAGAGACCCGCCCCGGCTTCGCACGGGTGTAATTAAGAAAAAAAGTGGTGAAAAATGTGAATGTTCTCGCACACTCAACCTTCAATGCTTCGGGTATCAGCGGCTTGCTTCGCTCGCCACCTCTCCCTTCGCTACGTTTAGGTCTCATATGCTTGTTTCGCTCAGTTTTTGGTACCTCTTAAGTTTTAGCCTACGTAAACCATATAATTTATTTTTCGGCGACTAGGTTGCAAAATATTGTTTATTTCTACTTACATATAAACTTTATTAGGTTTTATTATTTACTAGCTGCACCTGCGGCTTCGCACGCGTTGCCATTTCTCAAGGTTAAAAGAGCTCTATGTACCCAAGACCTTAAATAACGATATACCTACCAACATTTGATCAAACCATAAGCTATCCGACAGTGAAAACCTCAATTCAATCGATCCAGAAGATTTTCGTTAATACACGAACAGACAAACAGACAGATAAATATACAGACACGAATTTAAAAATGCTATATTATTGTTCACAAACTTATTTAAAGTCCTTTTTTTATTATCTTGCCTATACACACTTTTGTTACCTGCTGATTTACCTATTACAAGTAGGTAATATATAGATTTGAATGTGCAAGAATAACACGCAAAAAATACGTTTGATTGTTTGTTTGTCGTAAGAGGTAGTGCTGCCCTCTGGTGTCAGAGTTTATCAAGCCGCCCGAGGGACGCCGAGCGTCTCTGTTTCTGCTGGGGCAAAAATGCTTTCCTATATCCGGATGTCTGTCCGTCTGGATCTCTGTTCTCCTCTGCATTTCTCAACTGATCTAGACGAAACTTGGTATACAGGTTAAACGAATTTTGAGAATTTTTTAGTCGCCAGGGATTTTTGATTGGGGGGGTCCCCCAAAAAAGGGGCAAAAAGGGGGCTAATGAATATCTCCGCCTTATTAGATTCGATTTGGATGGTTGTTTTTTATTAGAAATGAAGTAACTTTAAGTTGGTCTCTGAAAAATTTGGTGAAGATCTGATGATAATCTTCGGCGTGGTGAGCAGAATAGCTCCTTAAAATGGAGCTATTCTGCTATCACGCGCGAGGTCTACAGCTCACAGAGCCACTAGTTTTTAGTACCCTAGTTTTTTTTTAAAATAGTTTCCTAGTACAGATTTTTTGGTACTTACTGCTTTATTATAAGTATAGATGCCCTTCACTATTGCGCAGAATAATAATAATAATAATAATAATATGTGTTTTAATAAATTATTTTAGTCATGCCTATAAAACAGTACCGTGACATATCTACTGACTGACTGACTGACAGACTGAACGCCCAGCCTAAACCGGTGGTCCTATGAAATTTGGAGGAATATTCCTTGAGTATCCTAGAGGTGAACTACGGAAGTAACTATAAACCGTAAAACATGAATACCAACTCCAAATACCAACTCCTATTCGGGAACCCTTTAATTTACCGGGATGAAAAGTATCCAATGTCCTACCTCGTAGTATGAACTTAAATCATGCCATGTTTTATTTGAATTAATTCAGTAGTTTCGGCGTAATGTGCGTCCAAAATACAGACAAACATGAAAAAATAAACAGTTTAGGCTTCAGTATGAATATAGAACAGCCTCTTAAAAATATTTACTAAATATCTTCAATGTACAGAATTTGGACCGACAGGAACCTTTTAATTTTTCGGTATAAAAAGTATCCTCAATTTTCATTCAGCATATAAACTATGACTGTGCCAACTTGCATCAAAATCCGTGCAGTAGTTTCAGCGTGATATGTGTTGTTTTACATAACTTTCAACCCCTATCCTGCCCTAGGAACCCTTTGAATGAAACTCATTTGAATTCATTCAGAAGTTTCAGCGTGATGCACGGCAAGATACAGACGACAGACACACAAAAAAAGTTTTGGCTTCAGTATTGAATATAGAACATCCTCCAAAAAAAACAAAATATCTTAAATGTACAGAATTTGGACCTCAATCCCGCAGGAACCCTTTATTTTTTCAGGATAAAAATATCCTCAATTTTCACCCATCACATAAACTATGACTTAACTTGTACTATTATTTATTCTGTGACTTTACCAAGTTGCGTCAAAATCCGTCCAGTTGTTTTAGCATGGTACGTGTTCTTTTAAGTAATTTTCAACCCCTATCCTTCGGGGACCCTTTAATTTTTCTGTTTAAAAAGTTATACCAAAGTTATATTATACCAAGTTTCATTTGAATTCATTCAGTAGTTTCGGCGTGATACGCGGCCAAGATACAGACAGACAGACAGACAAAAATGAATAAAATTACAGTTTTGGCTTCAGTACGGAAAACAGAAAAGCCACTATTTTTTTTACAACATATCATCATTGTGTAGAATTGGAACTGTTACAGTTTTATTTTATGTATAGATAAACCTTCCGTGAAAAATTATCTAACTGATTGTGAAACCCGCATCAAAATACATGGCGTGGCTTAGGAGGAGTTAGCCGATATACAGATAGACCGAGGCGTAAAGCGACTTTGTTTTATACTATGTAGAGAAGATGGCTATGTAAAACTTATGTCCGTAAATCGTTGTTCTAATGCACGCCACTTATCTCAGTCTTCAGCTCCAAATTCTGCCAGCCGCTTTTCGAAGATCACCTGGCTAAAAGCAGTCTCAATTCGAGAACTCGTTTACGGTTATCGGTTCTTCGGGGAATGTGACCAGCCCACTGCCATTTTATCTTGCTTATTTAGAGCTATGTAAATGCTTACCTTGGTTCTCTGCCGGATTACTTCATTATGAATCGGTTCTGATTCTGAATCACCTGAGCCTGCAGTCTCGATATCAACAGCGATTGCTTTACAACCGAAATCGGTTTCAAAGTCCGATTATAGCAATATTTGGTAGTCTCTGCCAAATATCGATGTCAATCGTGATCAATGTCAGTACAGATACTGATGACAATCGATAGCTTTTTACAATAACTGTCAAAGCTAACGAATGTCATCGGTATGTACCGATTTCGGTTGTAAAGCAATCACTATCTATATATTGAGACTGCAGGCCCTGGGCACATTAGCTCTTACACCACTATAAAGAAATCATAATTTAGGTACTTTAACATACACAATCTCATTTCATCTGACGGGTTTCCTTATGTGATCATAAAAAAATTACTCTCTAGCCCGTTTCACTCAGAAATTGAAACTAATTTTCATTAACAGCACCGAGCTTTATAAAAACCCAATTATGTTAACTAGGAAAAGCTGTTACAGATAGGACTTTAAAAATTAAAAAATGTTAAAATAAACTAAAAACTCTGTTATTTTATATTGAGCTTTTTAAATTACGTTCGAGCACGCACAATGGTTATCGCATGTTTCCCTTACCATGCGATATAAATAGAGTGAACGTGTTTTAATAATATGAAGTTTCTTGGAAGATTTCATTGAAGTTAGTATGCATGTTTTATGCTTCATTAATTTATAATTAACTTATTGGTAAGCATACTATTATTTATTCTGTGTTGTAATTTAATGCCCTTTGTGTTAGAATGCATTGGTGTCAATTCTCTTTTTCAACTCACTACATTAAACTTAACAACTTTTAAATGTAGTTTAGAGTATCTTAAGCTATTTGATAATGGGAACCTCCAAAACCCAAATCACCCTCCGCACCCAATCTCTTCCCGCATCCCACCTCCTTCCCCCGCACTCCGTATACCCCCTTAACCCACGCTACCCCTCCCCCCGCAACGAATTCCCGTGTCGTACGCACACCACAACACCCCCATTCCACCTTCCCCTCAAGTGTAAACATTGGTTCCGAACTTAAATTTAGTCTAGCTTAGTCAAGTTTGTAAAATGTGAATCGGTTTTACATGACTACACTCATAAGTAAATAAATAATTAAAAATTAAATATTGGCAATAATAGTAAAATTAAATTACACGTTTGAATCATTTGACCAAAGAAGGATATTGTTATTTGAACAAAAAAAACGACTTCGAATTGATCTACTACTGCACCAATTTCCATGACTTTTTTATGGGACTCTTTCAATTAAAATTGAAGTATCCAAGTCACCCCAGAAATCTCGAACGCATCTGATACAACCATAAATAAAAGAAAAATAATTTACTCATTGAATTGAATTCAAGTCGTTTCAAATAAATAAAATAAATAAATATATTCGGGATAACTCACACCAATCACCTAGGCCCAAACTAGGATACCCTGTTAAACCGATCCCCACTAGTACCACCATTGAAATAAATTGCTTGCAGGTGTACTACTGAGAATGCAATTTCCCGTTAGTACCATCGGGGGTCCAGAGCAGTGGTACTACTGGGAACAAACCGTGCATTAGGCACTAGACAACGGATACGAATATTACACTCATGAAATAAAACTTGATTCTCCGTGTCTTCGCCTTAATAGAGACAACAAGAAAACTGTTAATTGGCTTGGCACAGTCGTAAAACGAGACTTCAATTTAATTGCTTCATTATTGTTTATTAAACCTCAATTCACTAGGTGAAATACACTTACGTAAATACCTTCTATGAGTCCCAGGGACTCGCATATTTTATTAGAGTTATTCTCATTTAAAACAAATTTTATTTATATTTTTTTGTTTTAATCTTCTTTATTATTTAGCTAATGGTAAGTGCAAAATAACAAAATTAGAAAATAATTGGAGATCCTCTTGCAAATTAAATAAATTTTTCTTATGTACTAGCTTCAGAAGCTGTTTAACTCCGTCATCCTCGAGGGTACTACGCCAGAAGCGTGGCACAGGAGCGTAGTGGTTTTGTTCTTTAAGAAAGGTGATAAAACCCTCTTGAAGAATTATAGGCCCATTTCGCTGCTGAGCCACGCCTATAAGTTGTTTTCAAGAGTAGTTACAAACCGTCTCTCTCGTAGGTTTGACGACTTTCAGCCTCCCGAGCAAGCTGGATTCCGGAAAGGCTTTAGCACCGTAGACCACATCCATACGCTCCGGCAGATTATACAGAAGACCGAAGAGTATAATCGGCCACTATGTCTAGCGTGTGTGGACTATGAGAAAGCCTTTGATTCAGTCGAGACCTGGGCAGTGCCACAGTCATTACAGCGGTGCTAGATTGATTACCGGTACATCGAAGTGTTGAAGTGTTTGCAAGGCCACCATGACAGTTCGTCTTCAGGATCAGAGCACGAATTCTATCCAGCTGCAAAAAGGGGTGAGACAAGGAGACGTTATTTCTCCGAAACTGTTCACCTCTGCACTGGAAGATATATTCAAGCTTCTGAACTGGAACGGATCGTGTGGAGGGTCTCCCCACACTTCGCTTGCTTGTTCGTGGTCGCCATTCGAGAACCTTTATTCCCCAGCGGTTGTCGGTTCTGCGAACTATAGGGCCTGCACATTGCCACTTCAACTTGCAAACTCTGAGAGCTATGTCAGTAACCTTCGCTCTTCTACCGATTTCCTCATTTCTGTTTCTATCACGTAGTGAAACACCGAGCATAGCTCTCTCCATTGCACGCTGCGCAACTCTGAGCTTTTGTATGAGACCATCATAGTTAGCGACCACATCTCAGTGCCGACGACAGCCATCGCAGGAAGTCGGTGGATGGAGGTGGCACAAGATCGCTCGTCATGGCGCTCTTTGGGGGAGGCCTATGTTCAGCAGTGGACTTCTAAAGGCTGACATGATGATGATGATGATGACAATGACTAGTTTCAAAACACATTATTATTTTTTAAACATGTCTAATCGTTACAAATATTCTAAAAAATGAAAAAACTTTATTAAAGTCTTTTAGGTACAGACAATTAAAAAAAACTAAAAACTCCTATACAAAAAACAAACCCTGCAAGGGATCTCGACTCTATCTATTAACTGCGTCGGCATATATTTTTTGGGCAAACCAAACATACTGGCTTCACAGACTTTACGCAAAAGTAAGCAGTTTTTTTCTGTTCTTTAATGTCTCTCATTCCTATGTTATTTATCAGCGATATCAGGTTGACTCATATTTTCGGGTATATATTTTTCATGATGGATGAAATCGAGTAGCGAACTAGATTTGAGTCTGTTATGAGTAATTTTACGATTCTACTACTAAAAATAAAACGTTCTTAATTTAATGGTAACAATCATGATTAATATTAGACAATCGACAGTCTAAAATAAAGAAAATGATAATTCATTAGTATGAGTCCCCGGGACTCAATCGGCGTAATAACTTTCCAAATACGAGGCACACAAGCTCGTCCGCCTGGCTGCCCTTCTTTGTGTCACTACAGGAAGATACTAAGACTGGGCAAAAACAAATTGTACAAATTATGGAGGTTTAAAGTTTTGATGTGAGTCCCTGGGACTCAGGAAGTGAATTATGGGTTTACATCTCTGAGTGCGCAGAATTTAGTTACAACCTAAAAGTTAAGTTACATTAAATTTGAGTTCAAAAATATCTCCAGTGTTATATTGATAATTAAAACTAAATAATTCAAGGATAGCTTTTTAAGAAACGTATTTAGAACTTTAAAAAAAGGAAAACAAAATACACATCTTTCTTTCTCTACACACTACTAAAACATCAAAGCTCTCCAAGTTCACGAAGTCACCCTTAAAATGTTAACATTTCAATACATTACACTAATCGGCCGCCCAATAATTTATCGGCACTACACGAAAACATCCAAACAATCCCAAACATCCGTAACGGAATCGAAAACAAACCTCTGATATTCAGAAATATCGCCTCTAAATAAAGTGCTGATAACTTAACAAATGACTTATGTTTCTGGAATTTAAAGTGCGCGATCCGCCCAGACGAAACTAAACTTAATTTCTGTGAAAGCAAGGCTCAAAAATCAGATTCAAAGGAGGTATATTTTACAAGGTGACACGAGTATAAAAGGATTTAAAAGTGAGAGTTATCACGGGGTCCCATTTGAGCCGCACGCGCGGTCTCGGAGTCTAAAAAAAACGTGGCTCGTAAAAGTTACTGTTGTATCCTTGATGGAAAGACTCCTGTCTGTTACCACTTACATTACGGATAACACACAGTGGGCAGCGGGATTACGACGGATTTACAATTTTTCGGAATTCGGTAATCTAGTTTTAGTAGCTTTTTAAGTGGTAAGCAGCACTTTTGATGACTCATCGATGTGGCGGGAACCACATTTTTCAACTAGTTTTTAAACTAGGTGGCAATTTGCTTGTTGGGGGGTGTCTTCCGAAAGGAATTGATCACATTGGATGTCTGCGGAACACACCGAATTATCGTCTATAAGTTCTAAAGTCGGCTGAAGGAATTTTGGTATAATTTGGTATACCTAAGGATATCTTACGTCATAGAATAACACATATGGTACTTTTAATCCAAAGAAATTACCACGCGGACAAAGCCCAGTTAGTCATACTATTATACTTATTTTGTTTTGGTACTTGGCATTATTATGTTAACACATGACACTGCCATGTAAATGTTTGATTAGTGTATAAGTGAAAACCTTAGAATAACTACTTAGGTACTATGGTGAAAACTGTTTAGGGCTCTCTAATGCCCATTATCATCAAACTATGTTACTAATAAGCAGCTGTTTGTTTTTCATCTAAATCTAAATAAATATAGAAATCACACTTCACACTAATATTATAAGACAGAGAAGTGTAGCCATTGTCGTAAACAGGCCAATCAGAGCTTATTTTTACAAATGAATACCCTCATATCGAGCAGAAAACTTCGTAAGTATGCGTGATGCAGAACTCCATACATTAGAACTGACAGTCCATACAAAACGTAATAAAATGCATAAAAAACGATTAGCGCCATCTATCTGTAGAAGTACTTATGTGTATGTATGTTTGTTACTCCTTAACGCTCAAACGGCTGACCGGATTTGGATGAAATTTGGCACCAGTATAGCTTACATCCTGGATTAACACAGGCTACTTTTCATCATCTTCATCGTCGATCATCAAAGTCCGCGGGGCACAGCTAGTATTGTAATGAGGCCAAACCTCTTTCGTAATAATACTCATTTGATCTCTTAATTCTTTCATAATCCATTTCATTCCATTTGATAGTTTCTCATTAGTCATTCTAAAATTCAAATAACCTGTCATTCCGATATTGAATTTAGAGCAAACCGAATTTCACAAATTAATATGTTATAAAATACCTAATTAAGTTTATTACAACTGAAGATTTTAAATATATATAATAATACCTTCGTAAGCCGCTGTTTATGATCATCTCCTCCTGTTTCTGTGCTCCTAATTGTTCCTGAATCCTGACCTTTTGTGTTGTCCACTAAGACTTCGTCCCTGGGCTGGTGGAGCAAGTCCAAAGCCTAGGACCGCCTCGTGACAATTGGCGCCCTCTACATCCCCTTACCCTGCCCAGCTCTACCTACCTTCGAGTTCCAGTTTTTTTTTAAAGTGTGAAATTAATTTGTTTATCCGTGTGCTATTTTTTCTAAGCAGTGATCCCACAAAATTCTAAAAGGCACTAGGCCAGCTTGATTCAATTTTGGAAATATTTGGCAAACCCAGAACAGTTTTTTATACTAAAGTGTATTTTATATTTGCATCCAAGTCATTCATGTAAGTAAGACATTAATATTAATACGTACTTTGTTCCGAATTTCACTATCGGCCTACCTAGTTCCGAATTACGCTAAACTTTGACGCGTTATTATGCGTGACGAATTAACGCGTAGTTGCATTAACGCTATTTTTTTATATATTTTTAAAGCGTTACTATCTCACTTACCGTAACGTTACTTACAAAGTAAATACTTAATTTTATTTGCAGGTCTCATATTAATAAAAATGGACCCTGCGCATCTAAGTAAACCAGAATTGATCTATGAATTAAAATGTCGAAATGCTGAGGTCCATACAACAGATACTGCAGAAAATTTACGTTCAAGGTTATCGACCTTACTTGATAGCTCGAATACTCAAGATTTTCAAAGTCGGTATACATTTGAACAGGATACATACATACATTATGTACTATGAAAGTTACATTGCTTTCATATTCCCGTACCTTACCATACATTTAAATGCCTACTTATGACAATTATAGGTTCCCTACTTACGAATAATCTTGTATTTAAGTTGTAAATAATGTAATTTTAATATAATTTCCTTTTACGGAGTCATGTCCACATTTTTATATTTTTCTTTTATTCACTTCATTAACTTTTTGGATTCATTATGAATATTGACTTCAAGCCCCTACGTATTGCTATTCAGTGCTATTGTACTTACTACATACTTTAATTCTTTGGTACTAACAGTAGTTAATACCCTACTTGTTAGCTATGTACTTTTTATTTATTTTATTTACAAACATAATGTTCAGTCTAAAGCGAAACCAGTTCTATATATTATTTTTTACTACACCTACTCACAAAACATCCAAAACTGAAAAGAGCGGCAAATGTGATTACTCTATAAACCAAGCCTAGGTCACAAAACCAGTATTATCTTATATTGAATATACTATTACCTACCTACCTTACTTATACTATTTTAACGTTCTAACATATCGTTAACTATGTACGAGTACTTACACGTGCTACAGGCATGTCGTACCCTAAGGTACGTTTAGCTATTTTGGCAAACTAATTGTATATAAATATACACATACATATATTTACACATCACACACCACACATACACTTACACACACCCACTCACATAATCACCCTAATAAGCGGATAGTGGTAGCGATTTGGACATTCCCTAAACTAAACTTAATTTCTTCAAATGTAATTTAAACCTTGTTGGCTTCGTAACAAGGTATTTTTCCCCCTGGCATCTAAGCCTCACTCACTAAACTATCACTAAAGCCTGTCAGCGTAAAATCAACTTTGTTTCCACGTAGCGAGAGTCCCGATTTGTCCAAACGCTGTCTCAGAACTTGTCCGAATTTATCCAAACGCTATTAGACAGCGTGTTAAAACATGTTTTAAATACGTTATTTTAAGCGGTGCAGCTTAAATTGACGTAAGTTTACGTAATAGATCCCAGGGGCAAAAAGACCTTGTTACAAAGTCGTCAAGGTTTAAATTACATTTGAATAAATTTCTCTAGTCTAGTTTAGTTTAAGGAGTAAAATGACTGAATTGCTGCCAATGACTGTATAAATAAGTTTTTGTTTTAATTATCTTCGATGTTCAGACTATTTCGTACTTATTGTTTATGCTTTCGTATGTTCGGCGAATGTCAGGCTGTTCTCCTCTACAGGTCGCATTTCATTGACGTCAGTTTTTTTTTTAGGCCCCCCCCCCCTAAAAATAATCTGACGTGGGTGGGTGACGTGGGTGGGTGACGTGGGTGGTTCTTCCCACAAAATGAGCCAAAAAGGGGGCTACTGAATATATATATATATCTCCGCTTTATTACATCCGATTTCGATGTTTTTTTTTTATTTGAAAGGTGAACTTTAACTTGGTCTCATAAAAATTTGGTGAATATCTGATGAGGATCTTCGTAGTGATAAGCAGAACAGCGCCTCAATGCCCTTTTCCTACTAGGCAGGGATTGATGGAGCACCTTGGTTATGAATGTTAGTTTTACAATAAGGTACGAGTAACTATATGGCGCTACTGTGCACCGCTAGATTGTTTGCAAAAAACAGAGCCACTAGTTATAAGTATACATACCCTATATAGATAGATTAGTTTTCCTGCAGGGGTAAGGGGAGTGGGAGGAGGAGAGTGGGGGGGAGTGGGAGGAGGAGAGTGGGGGGAGTGTGGGGAGGGTTAGGTTAAGTGTTAAAATAGTCACAAATTACCAGGAGTTCGGAGAACAAGTAGGTATAGCACCACTACGTAGTATTATTAGGTGTTATGTGGCACCACTCTCATTGTTTTTTGACATACTTGTTATTTCGTTTCAATGGCAACCGTTTCTTACAGCGAGTAATCCACATTTGCCCAGTTTTTCCTGTTTTCCCGTGGAAACTTAAATTTTTCCGGGATATCTATCTCCATTCCAAGTTTCATCAAAATCCGTCCAGCCGTTATCGCGTGAAAGCTTACCAAACAAACAAACAAATAAACAAACAAACAGACAACATTTCACTTTAATATGTTGGCGTGCACGCTCGCGTCACGCGCACGCGTCCTGTTTGCTCCGGCCGCGGCCTTGTATGTTAGCAAAACAATTGCCGTTCGCAAGAACCTCGCGTTCCAGCAATTTGAGAGACAAGATATGCCATTAAGAGATAAGAAAAAAATAAAATAAAAAAAACTACTGGTCGGGTAATTTGCTAGCTAATGATGGACCTTATAGCTAATTAAAACGCGATTTGGCACAGCAGCGGTGGAATGACACTTTGTTGCGATGCGTATCGCATGAGCATAGGAAACTGAACAATTTACTAACTATTGCTTATATTTTAAAAGCTTTTATTTAACTTGTATGTATGTTTAGGTCAAAGCTGAATTAGAACCACTTCCTCTTATCCTACGGAGTTGAATTTTTACATGTTGGTTCAGTTCCAATGACAATGCATTTTTATGGTAAACGTGACCTGAATCGATATACAGGATTAGCTCCAGATAAAGGAACTCTTCAACGGTCAACAGCACAGACACGAAATGTTGTGTACGCATTTTATTATGATAGCTGGTTTTAAGTTGTACCATGATATGGTTGCTGCACTCACGGCTGGGTCCTGACTAGGGTACCTCAACGGTTAACAGCACAGACACGATATGTTGTATACGCATTTAATTGTGATAGCGCCCGTTCTAAGTTTCACGATGATATTACTACTGCATAAAAACTTTTCTTTAATGTGTTTTAATTAACATATGTATTTAAGATAGGGACTGCTCTGTTACAGACCTAATATAGGTGTATTTGTTAACGGGTATATTTTGTTGTGTTGATGTCAAGAAGTTTAAAAAAAAGACGGAGTCTACACTGCCCAATCGAAAGTAAAGCATCCAAGATGCCGATCCGCTCGTACGCACAAACCTCAGGCACACACACAATGTTCTGCCGATCGGCCGCCACATTGCAGCAGGATCTCGACCTTAGTAGTCGTTCGTGTTAAATCTGTCAAGTTCTCATTGAAAATTAAAAACAATGCATTATTTTGTGATGAAATGGTGTATCAACCACAAAACACTATAATTATCCACTCCCGCACACATACGCAGCCGCCATCTGTTATGCTTTTGTTTGGCGATGTAGACTCTTTTTTAATTTTCTTGATTGTATCTACTGATTATCAAATATTTGTCTAAATTTGTTTAATATGTAATTATTAACAATAACCGTAGGTGCTTTGATTTCGCCTTGCGAAGGCGAGTCTCATAAAATCGTAAACAAGAACTTCCAAATTATACTAGTGGCTCTGTGAGCTGTAGACCTCACGCGTACAAACTTTTTTGCAAACAATGTAGCGGTGCACAGTAGCCATCTAGTTACCTTTTTGTAAAACTAACATCAATAACTAAGGTGCTCCATCAATCCCTACCTAATAGGTAAAGGGCTGATTCCACTGGTAGAAACCTAAAAGAAATATACTGCATTTTGAGGAGCATTTAAATTTACTATCTTTCAAATAGAAAAGAACCATCGAAATCGGATCTAACATGGTGGAAATGTTCAGTAGCCCCCTTTTTTACCCTTTTTTGGGGGAAATACCCCCCCCCCCCCCCGCCCCAATCAAAAACCATGACGATAAAAAAAAACAAAAAATTCGCTTAACCTGTAGATATACCAATTTTCGTCTAGACCGGTTGAGAAATGCGACCTGTAGAGGAGAACAGAGATCCGGACATTCGGAAGGAATTCGGAAGGACATACGAAAGCATTTTTGCCCAAGCTAAAACGGAGATGCTTCGCGCGTGCATCGTACTCGCTCAGTCAATAAGTACCTACATTTATAATTAAAACTTTTTAAATTAACTTATTTTTAAATCCCCGTGTAGACGGGGATAGTCAATATTGATGGGGTAGTCAATATTACATTATAACACAAATGAGTAACCGCCTAATAGATATATAATAACATACATTATATAAAGTCTAATCACTAAAAAAGTAACCCTTCTTGTTGGTACCTATAATAAAATTCAATTTGTGATACCGCATAAACGCATCACACTTCCTAATGTCACCCCATCCTTGTCACCCTGTGGTGTTACCCCTACAGTATTGTCACATGATCATACACATGTCACATCCTTGTGAGTGTTGGAAAAGGGGCGGTCAGATGAACAATCTGTAGTTATGTTATAAAACTATTTTAATTATTATTATTTCAATCAAAATCTACTTTTAATGAATTTACTAAAAAAACTGCAAAGCTAACATTGACGATATTTAACCTAACAATGGAGGACTAAATATCAAACAAAAAAATAATCATCCAAACCGGTTGAAGTCGCTGATATAAAGAGGAACCGTAAGTACAAAAACAAATTGTTCTAAAATAACAAATTAATCAATTTTCATGAAATTTTGGTGGTATTACCTAAGCTTACAAAATCTATACAGAAATATTTAAGATATAAAGGAAAATAAACAAAAGACACATTTAGTTACTAAAAATGGACCAATTAATAAAAAATTACTTCATCAACTTTTATGACATATTTATGTAAGTAATAATGTACCTGCATCAAAAAGGTGTCTCGACATGATGATACCTTACTATTTAATTTATTGGGTACCTAACTATAAACTGTCTATGGTCTAGATTTTCCAAGTTCAAAGCTAAATTAATTCAGACAATCCCATAGGTACGTAGAGCATGACGAACAATGCAAGCGCACCAGTTTTTAATCCAAAAATGAATATTTTCTGTACGAACTAGGGACAGGGCAGAGCTCCAGGTTATCCCTTCACAATGGACTTGCAGGTGTTCTCGAGCTCAAAAAATAAAGTTCGCGTGATATGTCACACTTTCTCGTGAAAGGTCAAAATAATTATTGATTTTCTATATGTAACAAATAGCAGAGAGCTTTTTCGAAAACTTTCATTTTTATGTACTTAACCTAATTTTATTGTCAAATTTATGTATAAAAATATGAAATACTTGCTGTGACCCGCGGTTTTACCCGCGTGAGTGATGATGATGATGACGACGACGAAAAGTATCCTATGTGTTATTCCAGGGTATAAGCTATCTCCGTTCCAAAATCCGTTCAGCCGTATGAGCGTGAAGGAGTAACAAAAATACACAAATAAAAACTTTCGCCTTTATAATATTAGTGTGACTATTGCACAACCAAATCAATATCTATTGGGGTACCTACTTTATTAATACTCGTATCTTGACATTACTTACTGCCACGGGTATGTATGTGTGTTTTGTGTCTGTATGTTCTACTAAAAAACATCACACGTAACGTTTGTATGACAGTATTCTCTGAACCTCTCTTCTTTACAGTGCTAGTACTATTCTTTATACTGTGGTGATAGTAAAGAGAGGTTAAGAGAATGCTGTCATAGTTATAACATGACATGTGAGCGGCAAACTCTGCTTTACTAATTATTAGCTGCAAGAACCGCTCCGCTTGCATCAAATTTCCGGAGAAAAGCGTGTGAAAAGTAAGAGTCCTATCTACTTTCAGGTTTTATTACTTATACTTATTCAAGACAAATACTATTGCTTTAATACTTCGCACGATGTCGCGTTAATCTTTATTTAATTGTTTTATATAATACTCCTAAACACCGGGCTGGAAGGATTACGTATTTTCGCCCAAATCGGTTCCGTAACAATTTCACTCGAATTACATTTATTTTTAATCCCCTCCCATCTCCCTTCCAATACACACCTTCACGGCAATGATTCGTACCAAACGTTTCGCTTCTACAAAACAACTAAGAAATTATGTCACCTCATTCCTTGGCCTTATCAGGGTCTTTTATCATCATCATCAACAACCTGTATTAGTCCACTGCTGGACATAGACCTCTCCCAGGGCCTGCCACTGAGCTCGCTCATATTCTCTTCTAAAGATAACCTAAATACCTAAACATAATTTTTAGCGATCTTACAATTAATCCGTTTCGATCGAAAACTACAAATTATTTCACCATATTAGTATGCATAAAAGTGGTCAGAGACTATAAGGTATTTTCGGGGAGAATTTAACTTTCCACGGGTAATATAGCGTGTTTAACTTTTTTTATCAAAAGATGTACTTTTTTCACATCTGGCCAGTACGGACTGTCAGAGTGAGTATTAAAACAACATTAGGTTACGATTGGGGTGAAGAACGATTAGTGGGTAACTTTGTGTGCTTCTGGGCTGGTTTTGGATTGTTTTAGGCCTGTTACGTGACTGTTCGACTGCTCCTCGGTTAAATAAAGTTTTGGGTAATTTGTCTAAATCGTTTACTTCAGTTAGGAATTGTGCAATTTTGTAGAGCGGTGTTTAGGAGAGTTAAGATAGGTAGTGATTGTTGATACACGTATGATACTTGTATAACTGAATCTTGAATATTTTTATTACTGAATCTCATGTGATACTCGTATATCTAAATAGGAGTTGTGATCTACCAGAGCAGAGATAGGTTATAAAGTTCAACAATCTTATGGAGTTTTGTGTGTATGGAACCCACACTTAAGCAAATATGTCCTTCCGCTTTAAAGGGTACGAAACGCTTTCCTTCGCTCTCCCCTCCGTAGACGCCCTAGAGACATCTTGAGCGATCCGTACGATGAAATCGCTGCCGCAGTGCAGGCAGCGATAGATTCGCCAAATCCGTCATCTTCACCATCTTTCAACACAATTAGACACAGACACCGACTTCACCGGCGAGATCGAAGGTCCCGTAATTAATGTCGATTTTTATTCGGCTTCGAGTTTCTTGCCGATTCTTCTCGAAGGTGTATTCCGAATCGGTGGTCAGTTATGCAATTCATTCAAAGGGCTCCAGCCATTTCATCAGGGCCCCCTCGATCACTACCTAACAGTAGAGATCCAGGGGTGTTTAGTTCGATACTCTCCAAGTAATCAATGGCAACTGTCCAAGCTGAGGTTCGTATCCCCTAGGTGCCCTTGAGCAAGTGGCCAAAAACTTAATTTTGGCGTGCGTCTTCTGCGTCACGCATTGCGGCTGTGCTCTTTTGCGCCCTCGCTACCGTCCGGTGACGCTGTAGAGGTCAGCTATAGACCAACAGCACATATCCTTTCTAAAAAAAAAAGCTTTTCTTTACAAGCGCGTTAAGACATATCCCCTTAACCTTTACCCTACGACATTTCTTTTGGGATGTATAGGAAGTCTGGCGGGACGGGAAACAAACCAATTTACACTTCTGTGTAAACGAGGTAGTATGGATGGACCAGATCTGCATTGTAAGCCGCCTCGACTTTTAGCCCCTAATAAGTATAATCGCAGCAGAAGGCACAGATTGTCCGACGTTCCGTCTTGGTGCACAGTGGCGCGTGCCAAATCGCCGAATCCTCGCACCCTCTCCGCACTCAATGCTCTCCTGGACACCAATCCAGATTGTGACTTGTTTGCGGATGTTGTGAGAGAGTGAAAGTGAAATGTTAAAGAATGTAATGTCTTTATTAACTAACAACTACCTAACTTTAAGAGGCAACAACGATAGCTACTCACGTATATTAGTTGAAATATTCCAACTATAGTTTTAACCACATCCGGTTATCCGGTCCGGGCTCTGGTTGTTGCCTTTAAAAATGCATCAAAACCACGTTAATTGTCATATTAATAATTACATAACTACGACAATAACTAGTTAACTACTACTTACAACATTCAGGTTATCTGACATACATTGGCTCAAATGTAGTTTGTTTGTTTGTCGTATGAGATAGTGCTGGCCTCTGGTGTCAGAGTTTATCTGGCCACCCGAGGGCCTCTGACATGGCCTAACGACTGCTATTAATCAATAACAGCCGGGACCGACAGGTTGACGTGCCCTCCGAAGCACGAAGCGATGGAAAATCGCACATAACTTAGAAAAGTCATTGGTGCGGAGCCTAGGATCGAACCCGGTATCGATGGATTCTAAGTTGCACTATTGAACCGTTAGGCTGCTCTCGCTGTAGTAGTGTAGTAACTACTTCACTACTACACTACTACTGTGGTAGCCTAACTAGGCTACTACAGGTAGTGAATGTGTACGTACCTACTTATTATTCTCATATATATTTTATTATATTTATTTTGTACTTGTAAATATTGTGTTTTTGTCTTCAGTTAACAATATTCGTATTATAAGCATAATCATAATCATCATCAGCCTATATCTGTCCACTGCTGGACGTAGGCCTCTCCTAATGCACGCCACTGAGCTCGGTCTTCAGCTCTTCTTATCCATTTTCTTCCACAGGGCATAATAACCGTTTTAAGTGAAGTAAATAAATAACACAGTAAATATAATCGATATATTTTTTTAATTTTTTTTTTGGGACAATAATCTATCTTTATGACAATTATCATTAAAGATCAGAATGATCATCTAGATAACAGGCCAAAAAAACATGTTGTCTGTGTGAAAACACCATTAGATGCTACCTTCAATAAAAACATCAATCAACTTTGAGCTGGCAACATTCCCGCACACTTTCATCACAACTTCAATATTTGATCACCAAATAACTCCATAGACAAATGAAGCAATCATGTACGTCTACTTAGCATTATCAATCCGATCGAACACAAATATTGTAAATAACGATATCGAATGCTTTAAGTAACAACAGTTACAGCAGTTACAACGTACATTATGTAGCTATTATTAGATTAATGTTCTTCGAAATTGGTCAATAACGCGCGTACAGACCTCGTTATCGTTATTGTCTGAAACTTATTTCGGAACTATCAAATTATTGGATATTGTGATAGATGTCTTCATATTGTTGCTTTGATGGACGAAATGTTATTATAAAAGTTATTGGACGTTATTTTGATTGTAATGTGATTAAACTAGTAATGTGTTCGGCTCTGTCCCGTTATTAGGCACATGAGTATTATTAATTGTGGAGTTTACCAACACTAAAAGCTTTGTTAAACTAGGGTTAACTTGAAATTGTAATTGTAATTAATTTATGAGTTCATTTTGGTTTAACTGTGTATAAAGCGTTGGCCTTAGTGGATAATACCAAGTAACTATTATGACCTTTTATATTATTATATTACTACTTAGGCACTCTGCCGCCACTGGGTAAAACGAGCACCGTTTTTCACGCGTGCTTGCCTGCCTTGCAAAATATGGAACATAATTAAAATGAAATAAAATATGAAACATAATGAAACACAGTACTTATAATTAAACATCTATTTAAAATGAGATAAGTTAGATAGTCCTAGTGTTTTGCCATATTAGCCATTATTTCATTGACTTTAGCTGTATTAAGCAATGATGTCCCAAAATTACATATAGAGATTCCAATTGTAGCCCCATTTCAGGACTCCATTTGGACAATATAATCTGTGGAAACTTTGTTTAGAGTAGAATAGAATCAATTTTATTATAATAATGAATACCTGTGTATCTCACGATAAAGCAGAAATCAAGAATGTATGCATTTGTATATCAGTCTTTTGCGTTTCCCGTTTTCTCTAAGAAAGTACGTTCATAAACACAATTAACGTAGGTAGGTACATTTTGTAAGTTATATTCACTCCCATTGAATCAGCGCTAATGCTGATACAATTATAATGACCCCGCTCTTATTATAAAGTTGTTTACTGGGACAATTAGTCTGGGATTATATAGACATTACTCCGAGTACTATTCCGATTTAATATGAAGGGAAATAAGAATAAACACTATATAGCTACTGTCATTTTTAGCTTGGAGTTTCTCGATGTTGGGTATCTAAGCCTGCAGGACTTCCACACGCCTGTCTTGATTACTGAGCTGTTAAAAAAGCTGGTAAAATTATAATACGTGTAGATGTACCTATTTGAATCATAGCTCATAGTTTTACATGAGCTATGATTCAAATTCACGTACATAACATATTATTAATAATATGTAATAATATGTTATGTACGTATGTCGAAAGAAGTAGTGCTGGCCTCTGGTGTTAGAGTTTGTCAGGCCGCCCGAGGGCGTCTGATTTAACGATTGCTATCAATGTTTAGCCACCGGGACGGACAAAGTGCCGTTTGATGGCAAATTAGCACGTATATCGAAATGGATTGCAAAACTAGCTTAAAAGCTAAAAAAAACTCGCCTGCCCAGGCAAAAATGAACTTATGCCAATAAATTATATACTATATTGTAATGTGCTTATCAAGGCCTTCAATTTGATACCCATATTGTAAAATTAGAAGTTTTTTTTTGCAATTGCAATTGGAACCATACTGCCGCCACATTGTTTTTTTTTCTAAAAATAATATATCATATGTTACTTGGGGGGATGTAAGGATGCTAACGATACCCCATACGTCTAAATCTGTTCAGGCATTTCAAAGTTATGGTGGAATAAAGAAACTCACATACAATGATACATATATGCTAAAAACATAACAGTTCTTTTTTGGACAGTCGTGTAATAAGCACATTTAGCGCTTGGTTACCAATACCACCAACATCCATTTATACAGGCATTTTATGATTTTTATCACCTTTCAAGCATTAGTCTTGAAAACAATGATTGAGTATGTAATTCCCATAACAAGTGGTATACCTAAGGTCTGGCACCTATTACCTAGTGGTCTATTTTTATATATGTTGCATAGCTTCGAGTTTTGTTATTTCCAATGACAATAATTGGAACACGATCGTTTGCACTGTCTACTTTTCCGCCACAGAAATCATAAATATTTAAGTTTATCTATAGTCTATACTTACAATAAGGCAGTAAGTAACAATAAGTCTGTACATTAGAGATAATTTAAAAAAAGGTCTAGTGGACTTAAAATAAGCTAATGGTTTTTTTTTAATTGTTTATGTCAGTCCGTTTGTTTGTTCGTGCATCACGTAAAAACTACTAAACTGATTGCGATGCGGTTTTCATTGTTGAATCGCTTAAGGTTTAAGTTTGAATTTAAAAACTGGTGTATTTGGTGTTTCTATTCGATGAGTAGAAGTCGAGCAATCAATAAAAAACGATTTTCATCTGAACGAAGTTCTAAGATATTGGTACTTTTGGTTCTGGAATAACGCAGGATCCTCACATCCCAGAAAAATGACTACGCGGGCAAAGCCGCGGCCACAGCTAGTACAGAATATTTAGCTTCCAATAAATAAAAGTAGACCACATCCGGCGCGCGCGCACAAAAAGCTTACAGCACCCGCTGGAAACCTCAAATGAGAGTCGTTTGATCGGTTCTACGATCATTGCTCTTGATGGAAATGTTTGTTGAATGTAAGTGTGTTTGTTATTGGACCAGAGTAATTGAGCAGCGGTTTCAAACTTTTGATTGCTCTATCTAACGCTGCTTAGCGAATTTAGGTTCGCTTGATTGTGTACTTGAGTTCAGATACACAAGTCGTTTGACTCGAAGTTGAGTTCGTGTTGTGTACGTCTGACGACTTTTTTTATAACTTTTTCCTTTGAACTGCGGAATAATCAAGTTTGGTTCGGCTATGTTTGGCTGAAGACAGGGATGATTGCCTTATTGGAGAGAAGAATTATGTTATGTATAACAGCGGGTTTAAAATTTGAATATTTGAAATATACTCAGAGCTCAGAGACTAGTTATCTTCTGGCAATTGAGATTGGAGGGGAACAAGAACTTTGTTTTAATCATATAATAAGTCATTTCGAAAATAAACTTATATATTATGAAAGATTAGTTTTCGATTTCGTCTGCACAAAGTACAGTTTATCGCGATATTAAAGTATCCTATGTCGTCGTACTATTATTTCTTTTGTGCCTATATCTTTTCCCAGGGTACAAACTATATCGATACCAAATTTCATTAAGATCAGTTCATCCTTTTAGTTTTGAAAGGGTAACAAACAGAGAGAGCTACTTTCGCTTTTATAATATGGGTATGGGCTCTTTTATACTTGCCTGATGTAGGTACTTCTACTGAAGCTGGAATATCTGGGTCCTAGACTTGCTGCAGTTCATTGAGAGAAAAGTGAAGGTAGAAGAAATACATACTCGTACTTCAAAAATCAAAGTCATTGGTTTAACAACAGCACCTGATATTTGATTCGTGATGTAGTATCGAAGAATCAAGTCGCCGTAATAACCGCCTACCTTTGTTAGAAGAAGAAGAGAAGATACCACCTAGACGAGAAGTACTGATAATGATGTATTTAGTACGTGCTCTGCTAGGTGTACTGGTAGGTACTTGAGAGATAACGATTTTCTGCTTCAAAAGGCTGCAATTGCCTGCCAAGTACATGGCTCGTGTCACCGCAGCTCCGCTCCATTTCGCTCCACTCAATGGTCATGCAAATCGCTGCCGACGGCGACGGCTGCGTTTTTGTCGCACTTTTCTGCTCTCAGTAATCACTGATTTACCACAAGTTCAATGAACCTCGAATGTAAATAAACCTGGAAGATAAAATTAAAGATTTATAGATTTTATCACGTAATCAGTTTAATCACATAGATAGAAAATTCTCGAATGCACACAAAAGATTGGTTCCTAGTCATTTATAGGCGAACTTAATGCTAGCAAGCATAATTTTCCAGTTAATCTCGGGGTATTGTGATGTTTTTAATACGGTATAGTGCCAATATTAATTTGTAAAGTCTAATAGACTCCTAACTATAATGTCAACCTACTTATATAAAACTACAACATTAAATGAGCTACTAGTGAGAAGAACTGAAGCACGTTTTTTCTTTAGTTCACAAGTGCATTCACTTGTATATAAAACGTTCTTTACTTCACAAGTGCACTCACTTGTATATAAAACTTTTTTAGTTCACAAGTGCACTCACTTGTATATAAAACGTTGTTCAGTCCATCCGAACGAACCTATCGTTCGCCTGCCTGTGGTTGCAAGTTGCAACCAGCATTATGCTGAGTAGGGGTCTTATGGGAAACTAATGTCTAAGTAGTACTTACTTACCTATTTTGAATGTTATTTTTAATTTGTTTTTGTATCTGTTTTTCGCCACAAATAAAGTATGAATGGATTACAATAGCAGTGCCTCCCAAAACTGCGCTGTTATATAAACCAAGAACTGCCAAGGAAAATAAACTTTGCTAAAATCCTGCTTGTAATTTCCAATTTACAGCCACTAAATAATCTTTGTAGTGGAACACCCACATCACACACCTGACCTGATTCACAAAAACCCAATCATCCCCTTTCGATTCGCTCTGACCCTCCATATTCTCCCCAAAATCGAATTTTCAGCAAATTCTCTACAATTTCACCACGGCAATTTGTAGACAAAGATGTCCAACAGAAACAACGCCGAACTGATGAGGTAATGAAATTTTTTGAGTTAACAGATTTCACCGATCGCTGGGAACGGAGCGGAAACAATAAGAGCCGGATTGCCGCTATAATTTCATAGTTTATCCGTTAACAATATCTCGGCGAAGTAAAAAAGCTCGGTGGATGTTATTAGGCGGACGAGCGGAGATGCGATCGGAGAGAATCGATTTAGCGTCGCTGCGTGAAGTTTGTTTAGTGGAACGGTAGCGCGGACGCAGCGGTGGGGAAAGAGAAGTACGGGGAGGAAGGTACACAGAGCATGCGCCTGCGCACCGTCATGCCTGCCCGCCGCAATACAACCTCTGTACAGCCTTTATTGGATCACATTTAGTAACGCTTCCAAAACAGTTTGATGTTCAACTCGAACGCCTTATTTACTTTTACCGGTTCAACAATTCCGTTTGTACTACGCCGTTTCCGTAGATAAACATCTTCATTGTTGTTTGGTAAATGAAATTATCATTTCTGTAAGTGACGTGGAGGGGTCGCCGTAATAAATTAAGGTGGTGAGGTAATTTGGAAAACGGAGTGCGTTAACGACAGTTGAAATAATTTACGAAGCCTCGATGCTTATCGGGGTAATCGCTTCGGACTAATTCCGTGGCGGCCTACTGTTTATTGTCTATTTACACGTAAAACATTTATAACTATATTAAATAGTGGTAATTATTCACAGTGAACTCGAATAACCAACCCTTACATTAAGATGTGAATGATAAAGACATTCATATCCTGTTGCTTGAACGTGACTGAATAACAAACACACGTTAAATACTCGTACTTATTGTTGTATTGTATTGTAATAACAATTATTTCACACTGACATTAATAATCCATTAGGTACGAGTAATTTTCTGAAGATTTATTACCCTAACACCATGCTATTAGTATCCAAATACGTACAAACAATCCTAACTAACAGGTATATAATTGATTTTACTCACACAATTAAATTTTCATTGTAATCTCGAGAAAGCTATACCTCCAAATAACTAGCTTAACGTTATTGCCGTTCTCTGCAGCATCGCAATTTAATATCATTAATAGAAAAAGAATTTCCGGACGACGAAATGAAAATGTTCCCAAAACACCTGATGATGACAATCTTGACTTCCGGACCACACCACGAGATGGTCCCGCTCTGTCATTAGCGGCCGAAACCGACCTCACTCGCCGACACGTGGCGTCAACCGACAAACCACAAAATTATACAACAAACATCAGTATGAGGCCGTAAGACTGATATAAGGATTAAAATCCTAGAAATCATACGTCCCAACGATAGCTAACACACTTTTACCTGTAATTCACGCCACTAATACAAATAAAAAAATAACAAAGCTACTGATGGCGCCTTATCATTAGCAACTTCCGAAAAGGGGCGCTTTTTTTCTTAGTCTATCGGCTCAGCCTCAAAGGACAACAAACTGACAAATTGTACCAACAAACAATGCTGTAAGCCAAAAAACTTATTTAGAAATGAATTAGTGTTCGCAAGAAAGGGAAAGATTTACGTAAGCAAGTAATTGCTTATTGAAACCCTTTTGTCGTGTCGTAAACGACAATAACTAATAACGATTACTTTATCCTTTTTATTGCTACCTTTTAGCGTATTATGGTTAATTGCAACACGGTGAATAATGGGAAGCTTTTAACAACTGAAAAGCCGTTGCATGAACTGGCATTGCATGGACAATGCACTTTTTATGAATGAAGAGGAGAAAAATCATGGGCCGATAAGCAAAGTGGGAACACCCATCACGCAATTTATTTATATAGCAATATGCAAAAAAAAAACTTATGCTTCAAAAGCTTGACACTGTCAATAATAGTGCTATAATAACAGGTAGGTACCTATTATTTAGGATTTAAGTTCCTAATTAAGTGACTGGCTAAATATTGTTATAGCCATTCCATTTTTCTTATCATTGGGGACGTAGTCTCAGTTGTCAAGCAAATCTCCGTAAATAAATTAGTTAATGTGCATAAAGTGGTCTCGCTCGTGACTGTCTCGCCATTGAACCCCGAGTCGAGACCAGCCCATTTTTTTCCCCCGTCGACTCACCTTTGTAATATATTGGCACTGATAAAGCAATAACGCTCAGCAATCAAGAATTTCCTGTTAGATACGCCAAATCAATTTAATTTATACCAACAGCCTAGAGAAAAAAATACTTATAGCTACCGGTCCCGGCAACTAATTTATACCGGTAGCGGTACAAGTACAGAAATTAATTACCACTTCCAAGTATTGAATCGAATCATGTAAGTGCTTTCTATCTTCTCAGAAATTCAATTTGTCAATTAAGATATTAAAAATTTTAGTTAGAGCCGCAAGACCGGCTCGGTCGTGATCGTGTAAATCACGATCGTTATTAATCGAATATTGCAAATAATGAGTCGGCGCCCGAGATCAATAATAGTGCGGCGTTGGATACTGTCAACCGCTGCCGGGATGATATTATTGGCACATATTAATTTATTGGTTTAATTGAATCGGGCTAATTGAAAGTAGGGAAGGTGGGGAAATAAGTTTATAGCAGGCGGAGTTACCGAGTGTGCTCGTTGTGGAGGCTATTGGCCGGCGTGCCACAGGGGCGTGGTTTGGCCCCCATGTTTTATTTGAATTATGGATGAGGCATGCTGCGTACGTCTCTCGAAACCAGTTGTGAGCGCCGCAGCCTCGCACCCGCTCGCTTCTCCCCTTCTTAATTAATTGATGTTTTTATTTAGTAGCTTGTACTGTAATTAGCTGGCAATATCTGAAATTGAGTGTTTAAACTTTATTAGACAGAGTGCTACAGTTGAAATTTACTCCACCCGCTGCGAAACGGTGAGTAGTGCTAATGTTATTTTTAAACAGGTTCCAATCTATCCAATTACATTATTTAAGTAAAACAGTTTTATTAGTGTTGCTGTAATATAATAAAACTGCTGGTGGAGCCTATGTATACAATATTATTTATGTATTTTTAATATTAGTTCGCATTATAAGTTATTATTTTATTATTTTACAAATTGATACTGTAATTTGTTGAAATTTATTCATTCAATTGTAAAAATTAAGGTACGAGATTCAATAAAAATTATATTTTTAATAAGACTACTGTATGGTGTATGGAAAACCCGGGTAAGTGAGCGTTGAAATCGCGTGGTGAGGGTTTCGTACAATTAATATAATTACCTCACAACATTGAGGGATTTACCATGTTATTTTAAGACGTATAAGTTGTCCTATGATCTATAAGTAAAAAACAATTTACTGCATTTTATTTAAATTTTAGAGCAATTCTTTTCGGAGATTTGAAGGAACGGGAGAATGACCAATTGTCATGTCATCTATTTGTTTTCCTCCTTGTGTAACATTCTTGTGTAATAAATGAATATTCAAAATTCATTTATTTAAGTTACACATCCTTGTTTAGGTCACAAAAATTCATACGTGTACGAAATTTTAACTTAATTTGTCTAGTAGATTTGGAGTAAGCTGTGACAGACGGCAAGCCAGACAGGCACACGAGTGATCCTACAAGGGTTCTGATTTTTAATTTGGACGTGCGGAACCCTAAAAACACGATAAATCTAAACAAAATAACGCGAGCACAATGTGAAAAAAACCTTAGAACCAAAAATCACTTTAAAATGTATTTAGACTAAAAAAGTACTTATTTTGATTATAATACATGGAACTATCCTGGACTTTTTGTTTTCAAATAATAATAATAATCATGAACCCCGCTCAAACATCGTATTCCAACAAAGACTAAAATTTTTGAGTGGTCTTGTCTTTGCCACACAATAATAATGTTACAACATTTTTGTCAAATTATCTTTAACTCTATTTCTATGTTGTTAGAGTCGAAATTTATCGTAGCAAACAAAACTAAATAAATTCTTGCCACGAATAAAGGGATTTTGCCAACTTGATGGAACAATCATTTTTAGAGGACTGACTAATTATATTATACATGTGACAAGTTCGCGCGCTTTTTAGACACGTGATTACAAGTCAGCGGATAAGGTTAGTACATAAATATGGAAATAAAAAATATGCCATTGAAAATTGACTAATTAGCACTTATTTAAATTCTCGCTAGAGGTGGGTTCGTTTCAAATGTACAATTTGATAAGGCCCCTTTTACGATGCACATTACACCATTCCACAAAACAGAACAAGCTATTACAGGCAGACACGAAGAGGAACCAAAAAAGAGGCGACAGTCGGCAACTATGTGTCGGAGGCACGCAAACGTCTATACAAGATAACCCATTCAGTGTTGCCAGGCAAAGTGATACTACCTAATGATGAGGAGATTTTGGAAACTATTGAAAGAGCAAGAGAGAACGCTTTTTTACTATTATATCTTAACCAGATTGTGTTTTATGAGCTAACCAGGAAAATAAAAAGTTTCATAACCGTATTTGGCATTGCAACATTCAGAATAGTCCTGACAATATGTCTCCTATCCGTCCACGTCATTCATGTTTTTGACAACATTTTGTCATGAAACTTATAATATAAGTTATGACATCTAAGATGGCAATTATAGGATTTTCCTCAACATAATGACTTAAAGTTTCAGATGTAATCATCGCCAACAAAAAAAAATTGAACTGAAAAATATATGTACTATTGCAAATCATAATAAAAGTGTAATTTCGGGGATTTAATTTTGAGGTGTCTTCTCTGGCAACATTCTTTTAAAATCTGAACGTAACAAAAACTATACGAGCGAAATTAAAAGGAACGCGCCGGACAAACAACTAACACAGGCCCTAACGTTTGTGATAAACTCGTTGGCTTTTTGGAGCCGACGTAATTTGTCGAAGGCGCCTAAGATAAAGGCAATGTCGGGGCTAAGGCATGTCGCAGGAATGTCGGGCCAGGGTTAACACGCAATAGAAGAAACAGAGGTGAAGAAAGTGGAAAAAAAACCAGTAAATTGCTAGGAATATATAAAGATGTACCTACATATAGTTAATTATAGGGATAATAAAACAAACTGTTATAAAAATAATAAAAACAACTATTAAGAATTTTGACAAAATTATTCAAATCTTTAAATTATCTATTTAATTTCAAAAAGAAGGTGACTTTGATATTGTTTCACTCATGTCTACCCCTTACAACATCATTACAACAACAACAAAAAAACAGACATCACACACTAATGCATTTTCACTGATGTTTTGTCTTGATATTTTTCATTAGTTGCACCCCGTGATTTCACCCACTGACACCTGTCACTTCGACAACTGTCACTTTGACAACTGTCAGTTTGACAACTGTCACTTTGACAACTGTCAGTTTGACAACTGTCACTTTGACAACTGTCAGTTTGACAACTGTCACTTTGACAACTGTCAGTTTGACAACTGTCACTTTGACAACTGTCACTTTGACAACTGTCACTTTGACAACTGTCACTTTGACAACTGTCACTTTGACAACTGTCAGTTTGACAACTGACATTTTGACATCGAAATGACAATTCCTACACTAAATATATTTAAATTAAAAAAAAAAACGGGATTAAAGGTACCCTATGTCCTTTTCTATAGGTAAGTACCGCTGACAACGTGTGTGCAAAATGTCAATGATTGGTTGAGTAGTTAAGGCGTGAAAGCGTAAAAAACAAATATAAAATCTAACACACAAACTCACTTTCGCATTTATAATATTAGTAGGTATTATTAGTTTTTTGTGTTCATGTTGCCGTCACAATAGAACAATCACCAAGCGGTCCTTCCGGATTCCAAGACGTGTTGTTGCGTCTGATGTCGCGTCCCGTCGGTGGTCGCGTGTTCCTCCACTAATTATATCACTACTTATCGTCCTACGTCTCGATCCTTTTAGCCGCTGACGACTCTAATAAATCTTCAAATATCTCCGACGGCCGGACCCGACGGTCACCACTCAGCAGACGACCAGACTCACCGGTCTCCGACGCGCCTCAAATATTAATTGCGAGCGTATTAATAACCCCGATAGCGGCTGGCAATTCTGCACGCGAATTTATCATTTAGACTAATGGATAGCTCACAGTTAATTCCCTAGACTGTAAATCTTGTTCGATTGTTTTGTTATTGTTATTTACCTATAAAGTGAATCTTGCATTAGTCACTGTGTTTACAGAACTCTTTGCTGTCCTTTTTGCTCGTGACTATACTTACTTAAAATATGTTTTCAAGAATTGTATTTTTTTTGCTTAATCGATTATTATTTCGATTAAATTTATCTCAAGTGGCACGTGATTAATTTCACTTTGACTAATGTAACGAAAAATTGACTTGAAAAAACGATTTATTGCATTAATAATGTATATAATATTAAGGATTTCGAATATATGTTAACTTAACTCATTGATAATTAGATATTTTTTTTTTTTAAACAAAAGTCAGAAAAAGAAACTTTTCGCTATTTGACTAAAACACTACGCAGTGCCTGTGACGTCACAGCTTACTAATTAAATATTTTTTTCCTGCGTGGCTTGCATTTTTTTTGCGCAACAGTGATATCATGTCAGTGATGGCGACCCTCGCCATGACATCCATGGTCGTTTTGGCGTAATAACAACAACTATAAATATTATTATGAAAACTAACGTGGTTTTTTATACATTTTAAAAGGCAAACACGGGAGTTACTCACGTGTATTAGTTGAATTGACCGGTGGTCTTTCTCAAGGTAAGTCTCGAACGCTTGCGAGCGTATGAAGCATAGAAAATACTAGAATATGTTCATCAGATTTTTATAATTGACATTAAGACAAGGTCCAGAAGCTTCTATTTTAGCAAAAAATACATTATTCATGAAGAAATCAAACGAAAATTAGTATATTTTAGCACTTTCACGAGTTGATATTGGTTTTAAACGGCAAAAACGAGAGTTACGTATATTAGTTGAATATTTCCAACCATATTTTCAACCACGTCCGGTGGTCTTTCTCAAGGTGAGTGCGGAACGCTCGCGAGCGTTGCGGAACTATACATATCAGTTGTGTTCTTAATTCCTAAATTAATTTTAATTATATTTCCGTTAGTGATCAATACTTCTGTGCGTAAATTTACCACTCTGTCACTAGTGGGTAGCACGTTAATATAATCCTAGAACGTCCGGTTTCTTGTTTGACAAGTTTTGCGATGGTAGTTCTTGTCCCTTTATCGAATAGATTAATTGATTGCTTGGTTTCTGATGAATTGACTTTTACATCATTTATGCTTAAAGTAGATACTTTTTGCGGATCTATTCTAACTGTCGTTTAATCCTTAGTACTACGAATTCTAAAATATCTATCGTCTTATTTTCTAGTGAATTTTCCATTATTGCACTGTTACAACAAAAGACTTGATCTGCTTTTAATTTTGTCTTTTTGTTGAATAGAATGTCAACTCTAAGTAATTGTTTCTGCTTAGTTCAGTTTTTCTCCAGCTTAAGCTGTTTTTGCTCTCGTTAATTTGATTTTCTAATAATTGCATCGTCACATTCCTTTTTGAGTTTCTCAGATCTTATTAATTTTATTAACGTCTTCGCCTATCAGCTCCGGCATGTTGATAACTAAGTTTTTTTTTGGTTGCGCATGCTTGCATCTATTAATTCGTTCTCATATCGACGTTCGTGATAATTACCAGTTTCATCTTTTGATAAATTGTTTACCGAGAAACGTTGCCTTTCAAGGCAGTTTTATTAGCATTGTATACACCTATGGGATCCCGCCGCATTTCAATACGAAATTATCAAATTAACTCCATCTTGATAAAAAACTGACCGAACAACCACAAAGGATGGCTGGCATTGTTCACAGATTTTAAAAATCATCCATAATTAAATGGAATTTGGTTTTTGTTGTCGCGGGCATTTCGCCATGATATAAATTCCTGCATCGATGAAACTGTTGGTCCATTGAAAAAGGAGCAATTTGCCACCCTGTTGGATGAACCTCTTCAATATTGAAAGGACACATTTGGGTCAGAATATAAACGCGAAATGGATAATAATTTGGTAGTTAAGCCCTTCTACTTGTAAATGTATGGGAGCTGTATGAGACTGGCCGAGGTTGGTGGCAAAAAGTGGTCTTGGTAAGGTGGCTGGTTCCACGAAGAATCCAGGGTGTCCAGCTCTGGTTAGCACACGAATGAACGACGGCTCGTCGGCTGTTTTTTCGTAATTTACCGCTCAATTCGGGTAAAACTTGTTCCTTAAGTGGATTAACTTTGTTGAATGTTTATTTGGCAACAGTGTATTCTACAGTGAAGTGAATATTATTTATTTTGCAAACTTTAATTATTCATACCATATTAAGCTCCATGTGAAAAGCAAATGCAAATAAGAATTCACTTAATTTTATTTGCAAATGATCCAGAAGTGGAACAAATAAGGCTGTTCTCTATGCTCTTCTTTGCAAGCTCTTTAAATTTTCTATGCTCTTCTTCACACGCTATTTAAATTTATATTTAGACATCCGCATCAAAAACTACATACTTAACTACTAGATAGTTAATCTATCTATACTTATATCAGTAAGGAACAAAATTTAAACAAAATATGGTCTAAGGGACTTAAAATAAGCTACTTACAGAATAAGAATATAACATTCAAAAATGTTTAGTCTGTCTTTTTGTCTTTATGTTCACGCAGCTCGTTAAAACTACTGGACTGATTGCGATGAGGTTTCGACTGTTGGATAGCTTAAGTTTTGACTGAAAAACTGGTATAGGTACTTGGTATCTCAATCCGATGCCTAGCAATCGATAAAAACAATTTGACGTCTGAACGAAGTTTTATTAAATTTGGTATATTGGTACTTTTGCTTTTGGAATAATGTATCGTATCCTATACTGTCTATCACAAAAAAAAACCACGCGGGCAAAGCCGCGGGCACAGCTATTACTAAATAAGACGTCGAATCGCAACTGGAATGCAGTTATCATTAAACGGACAACAAAAATGGAATGGTTTGCAGAAAAAGTTAAATTTCAAGATAGAAACATCACTACGAACAACATTGGCGACATAAATGACAATTGCTGTATTTAATGCGACGCGAGAAAAAAGAAATATCCATGAGGGACTTAATTATTTTGCTGCGCTCAGCATGTGACTAATTATGCCATGGGATGATATCTCTGTGGTTTTTGTTTTCTCGTCGGGTAAAGCCATTACAAGATTTCGACGTAGAATTGAGTTTTTAGCGAATAGCATAACTTAAATTGCATTTTTGTCACTCTGACCCTTGTGATTGTGTGTCGTTTTTGTCAGTTGATCGTCTACGGGCTCAGTTTATTCTGTAGTCTTTATTAGCCTTTCGGAGTTTTTATTGTGTTACGATGAAGATCGAGGAGATGAAATGGTTGCCCATTTCCGTTTTGTTTAGAAATCGTTATGATGATGTTAGATCGCGAAACGCACTGCAAAACACTCGTGAGTCGTGACTGAAGATGTCAAAAATATGTGTTTATAAATTGTACCTATCCGAAGTATCATAAGAGTATGGTATTAGCATATATTTTTTTAATCGTCTCTGTTCCTAATTCTTTGACACTCTCATAATATCTACACTAAAGTAGTAAGTAACAAAAAGTCAATACAATCAGAACAATGAAGATACTTAATTGAAAAAAAATGGTTTTGGTGACTTAAAATAAGTTACAAGAAAATAATAAAACAACAATAGATGAGCCCGAACTTATAACAAACATTCCTCTGACTTGGATTTATTCTATCCTGCTGCCTACAGAGGGTATGAAATCTTTCGGATTTTAATAAAAATTGGTACAATTGGTAGTTATGTAATGTAAATTATGGGAAAAAATATTATAAAAAGTAAAAATAACTGGAAAAGTGGGTTTTCTTTATGTTCTAGTACTTTGGGTGTGAAATAATACAATATTAATTAACTGAAAAATAAAATATTAAATAGAATTGCCATTTTTGTTTGAGTATTTATTTATTTTAATAAAGTCCTTAAAAATGGAATTAAGAAGTTGCACCATCTCAATCAATTGATTGATTTTTATAATCTTCATATATTAAAACTAGTTTTTTAATTTATTTTCTTTATCTATATAATTCATACACACACACTCACCCCCTCCCCTTCAAACCCTCACACACCTTTAAATACATAAATATTACATTATATAGCGATCGTATTTCACTTATTGTATTTCTCTTATTGTTAATAATTTCTAAAACTTACTATGTAATCCTGTTTTTGTCTAATTTTATGTCTTTTTAAGTTTTATATTTTCTTAACGTCGCTGTTGGATTACTAAAAAAAATAACAAAATATTACAAGATTTATTTCATTTATTTTTAATTTTTGTCTGTTTGTCTGCCTGTTGTTAATCTTGCCTATTTTGTATGACTTCTCTAGATATTGTTTCCCAGTAAGCACCTACCCATTATTTTATTGCAGAGACACTACATACCTAGTAACCCTTGTTGTCCTTTACCTACTATTGTAGCATGATCGTATCATATAAACAGTGAAGTAGTTTAACTACCTGAAGTGGATAAAAATAAGTCAGGACCACCATCAAACACAACATATGCGAGCTCACTACTGCCTATTCTGTACCAACCTGCAAACGCCTTTAGTTGTTCTACGTAACGCAACTTCGATCAGGCACGTTGACTGACTTGATTGCTGTCCTTATTTTAATTAAATAAGCAGTTTCAAGTAAAGATCTGACTACTCACTTTTTGTCCAGTTTTGACTTCATTGGCAGTTTTTCTATTTGGTTTCGTTTACGAAATATTTGACTCTAAAGTGTCCATTTTGCTTGATTTGCATTTACTCCCCCTTCTAATTCATAATAAGCAGTATTTATAAAAAAAATAGTAACGAGCTGATTGACTAAATGAATGTCACACATTGCTTTTATATATAGCATTTTCTTTTTTTTCTTTTGTCTTCGGTTGGTGAGTTACTCTGAAAGTTTCAGCAGGATAGCTAATCGGGAAGTGCTCGAAATTTGAATTGCAAGATATATATTGAAAATACAGTTTCATTTTTTAAAATAACTATTGGTGACTAGAGCTTATGCTCTAGTCGAATTTAATCAAAAATTTAGCTATCATAACTATCTAGGGTTTACTGGTTTACGAGCTTTAGCCAACCAAGATATCGCGAGTTATGACCATGTCAACGCAGAACATATTCCATAGTAACAGAATCCAGTCATAAAAACAACTTTATTGACATATTACTTAAAAACTACTGGATCGATTGTAATGTGGTCTTCTTAGTTGGGTAGCTTAGGATCCTGTTTATGGAACCCTCAGACTATGCGTGTCCATCAATTCCATTGTACGTAAAAATGATTAATTTGCAGTTGGCCGATATTTTATTACATATTTTAAGAATGTTTGAAGAGTGCTAGTATCTATCAAAACCAGTATGAGGTAGTGCTGGTCTCTGGTGTTAAAGTTGGCAGGCCTCTCTAGGGCCTCTGGCATGGTGTAAGACTACTATTAATCAATAACAGCATGACCAACAGCTTAACGCGGAAAGCACGGAGCGACGGAAAACCTCACATAACTTAGACAAGTCATTGGTGTGAGCCGAGGACCGAGCCCGGTTTCGTTAGATTCTAACTCGCACTGGTATCGAATTGGAAGCATTATTAGTGTTTCCACGAAGTGAAAATTTAAATCATCCAGTAAGTGATGGTCGTGTAGAAATGGATCGGTGTCGTGATCTGTTCAAATACTAAAAGTCGCGTGCTAGATTCTGAGGTTGGGGGGCTGGCCCAAGGGATAGGAGAAATGTCAAGAAATTTCATGTGCATATTATGTTTCCACTGCTGGGAGAATGCTCACAGACGACCTATTCCACTAAGTTTAACTGTAAATTCTACCAAATGAATATATTGGACAAAAATATTCCAATTAATTCAACCTTGAGATATTTTTTAAGCATTGAACTTACTGGAAAAAACTGATTATAGATTCCTAAGCCCTAGATTTTTATCCAAACAGATGCATTGAGTTACATTTTAAGTTTAGCAAAAAAACACTAGCGACAACTGTCACATTGACAGTGTGACAGGTATCAAAGTGACAGATGTCAAGTCTGTCTACCTGCCACACTGACACATGTCAATTTGCCAAATGACACTATGAAAACTGACACTTTGACATCTGTCACTTCTATCAACATTCATTATAGCTTCACCAAGGCGCAGCTCATCATCAACAAAATGATGATGAGCTGCGCCACTTGGTGATGATGATGATGAACAGTATCCCATGACCTAAAGACCTAAAGTATCTATATACCAAATTTTATCAAAATCGGTAGAGCCATTTCAGCGTAACTTACGTTCAAAGAAGTAACAAACATAATAAAAACGCATTTATAATATTAAGTCCAATAATTTTAACTTAATTTAAGTTGAACTAATTGGAATATTTTTGTCCATTTTGTTCAACAAGTTGAGTTAAACTTAGTCACACTTAGGGGAATAGGGTCTCACTGACAGATTATGGGCCACGCTGGTGAGGGCGTTCGGGTTGGTGAATAATAATAATAATAATAATCGAAAAGTTTATTGAAAGTACTTAATTCAAAGGTGCTAAAGGTACACATTTTTTAAATAAACCTTAGCTTATAAAAGAGATGTTCGGAAAATGAATGAAAGCTAGTACTAAAATAATTTGAAATTCCAAACAAGATATTAGATATTTATGAAGAAAGGGAATATTATTCTGATAATGACTAGCAAATGCCTCAATTTTTTTTTTATTTTACTTTTATTTTATGTTTGGTAGAAAGAAAAAACTTGCCACACCAAGTACCTTACCTCTGGCAACTCTGATTTGACGCTACTGACGACAGTGACATTCAACACGGCACGATGTATGTAGAACTGACACTGACAGCTGGTGGATGACAGATGGCAGGACCGTAAGTTTTTTTTTTCTACAGTGTTCACACTGGTTCTGTTATGATGACATTGCGTTATGAACATTTTGTTATTTTATTATTATTTATATTCACATGGCATAATATAATAATTGATATAAAACATATAAAATATAAAAATCTGTTTTAATTTATTCCTAGTGCACGAAAAATTCACTAACTCAATAGAATAGAAAATATTAAAAGTTTTGTTCAAATTTAGGGAAATATTTTCTCTTTTGGTTGAGAAATGGAGGCTCAATAAAATATAAATTACTTATATTTACTTTTATATGAGGTATATATGATAGCTGCTGGAACTTCTTCCGAATAAAGTACCACTTCTGAACATCTCCTTTACGTCTATTTTGTTGCGTATTCACTATATGTAGCACACAATGTCATTAGAAAAAGTTACGAAGGAAGGAAGACACCTGATCAATATTATTAAGTTTCTGTTAAGAAATTGGAAGGGAGGATACAAAATATCAGGCATTTGACACCAAAATTAAGATTAAAAACAAAAAAATATATATGAAAATCTGAGGATGGAAAATTAGAAACCGACTGACTTTCTTTATGTGATTCCTGTTAAGTTACAAAATGATGTAGTAACGAAAAGACTCTGTTATAAAAATATTATTTTAATCCTAAATCAGTCTTGCCATTAGCTTTTCAAAGAAGCCACAAAGAAAATTTTCATCATTTTATTTCCATATGTTCAAACAGCGCGTGCTCTTAACCTGCACCATCCCCAACTCTGGTTCAAGCGAAGCCGGTACGGAAACGAGCAATTTCCTCATCCATTATAATTGATTGGCGTAATTGCGCGGATTCTTTCGCGAACCGAGCGAACTTGGTACGTCGTTGGTCGGCGAACTTGTTCAGAATCAAGTGCAAGTGTGGGCGCGCCTTAATTTTGCTGACAGGCGCAAACAGAATACAATTACATACTTCATTGAATTAAAAATGTTTGTTAACATGTTTCCTTAACATATGAACAAAAACTTAGAAAAGGTACCTAGTTACCCTTGATGTCCCATTGTTTTGCACAATTATGTACATCCCAACCCAAGCTGTATATCTACACAAAATAGAACAACACATTGTATTATTACCCGACTACTGCGAAGCGAGGGCCCGTCCCTTGCTTGAATGAGTTTAACAGTCTATCTATGTATGTGGATGTTCCACCAGAATCGCCCCTCGATCGCCCTCTGGTCCGATTTCGACAACGAAGTATCAATCGATTCGTCTTCATGTCATAGGCAGTTTATTTTACCCGGCTACGGCGAACCAAAGGAAGGTTTATGTGTTCTTACTAAAAACTTGGTCTGATTTTGACAAGCGGTGTAACAATCGATTCTTCTTCATCCCAAGAGTATCAGGCAATTTTTTACCCGACCGTAGTCGGGTTTTTGTTTTGATCTTATGGCTTGTAGTGTTACAGTGTGTAGTGCCAGAACCTAAACAACAAAGACATGACAGACTGCGCAACGCAAAGGCCCGGTAATGTGTTTATCAGCCTATGTATGTATGTATGTCTGTTCCTCTGTGGCACTATATGGACCAAACGCGTGGACCGATTTTGATGATTCTTACGTCAATTTATTTGCCTTAATCTTGCCAGTGCTACTAATACATGACATTAATCAAAATTCAATATGGCGATAGCCAGACGCCATATTGTGAAAAAGAAAAAACGGAAAGCCGACGAACTTTGTCAAGAGGGGTATTATTGAATAGGTATTTAAAAATCATCGTTGGTTTTTCTTATCATTTTTCGTTACGAATGACCATTTAATCGTTATAGATTATAACGATTTAAATTTGGTTAGCAGCCATTCTCACTAATTCTTATATATATATATATAAACTAAAACGTATAAAATATAAATAAATTATAATTAAAAAAAAACCACATAAAACAGACTGAGAATCAAACTAAAAAGAGGAAAACAAGGTTTAGATTTTTGATTTTGAAATAAAGCGCGTCACGACGACTAAGATACTATAATATTTTATCTTAAGATCTTAAGATTTTTTATCGCTCGTTATACAATTTATATGAACCATCACAAACGGCGAAGATAATATATATTTGCATTTTACAGTATCTTAAGATATCGAGCGATGTTGATTTGGTTTAAAAGATGTCATCTTAAGATACTAAATATATCGTAAAAGATACAAAATATATATTAATATACTATCTTAAGATACAAAATATATTGTAATATGCTCTACAGGTTGCTCTGTTTTGTATTCGTGACGTTTTTTTTTAACCCCTGAACAAAGAGACTGGTGTTATAATATATATTATAATATATATATATATATTGTGTATCACGGTGTGTCCGTGTGTGTGTGTGTGTGTGTGTGTGTGTATGTGTGTGTGTGTGAGTGTGTGTGTGTGTATGTGTGTTTGTGTGAGGTTGTGTGTGGGGTGTGTGTATGTGTTTGTGAGGGAGGGTGTGTGTGCGTGTGTGTCCGTGGGTGTGTGTGTGTGTGTGGCATCGTAGCTGCCAAACGAATGGACCAATTTTGGTGCGGTTTTTTTCTGTTCGAAAGCTGATATGATTGACATGGTTCTTAGATATATGAGGAGAGGGAGGGGGGGCTATGAAAATCGTAGCTTCCAAACAAATGGACCGATTTAGCTGTGGTTTTTTTATGTTGGAGAGCTGAGCTGGGGTAAACAAGATGATTCATTATTCATTGCTATAATTGGGGGAATTGGAGCTGTGCGAATCGTAGCTTTCGAACGAATGGACCGATTTAGCTGCGGTTTTTTATGTTTGAAAGCTCTTAGTTCTTAGCGTACTGCAAGTCGTTGTTCTGTACAAATGCTCTATCGCATGTTCGTATTTTGTTTCACTATATCTTCCTTGATCAAATTATGAATTTCGAGAAATGTTTCACCGCGGCTTTTTCTAAATTTATTGATTCGATTAATACGTCGCTTGTCAAAATCGGACCAAGTTTTTAGCTGGAACAATGATTTGCCTTAATCTTGCGAGTGCTACTAAATAGAACAAGCTTTCCCTCCAAAAATCAAGTTTTTTTTTCCTTCCTATGCTTCGCGTAGTCGGGTAAAAAATTTGCTTATGACACTCTATCCTGTAGACAAATCGATTGATACGTCGCTTGTCAAAATCGGACAAATAGGGGCGACGCTATGGTGGAACATCCACATACATACACTGTTAAACTGATAAAATAGGTACTGAATAACACATTTCATCAAAATTCGTTCAGCTGTCAAATCCATCCATCCATATTAATATATAAAAGTGAAACGTTATCTGTTTGTTTGTTTGTATGGTTGTTTGTTTATTTGGGGAGCTCTCACGGGATAACGGCTGGACAGATTTTGATGAAATTTGGAATGGAGATATCTTATACCCTAGAATAAAACATAGGATACTTTTTATCCCGGAAAATTGTAAAGTTTCACGGGAAAACTGGGAAATGTTGATTACTCATTGTAAGGAACGGTTGCCATGGAAACGAAATAACAAGTCTGTCAAAAAACTTTAAGAGCATTGGTGCTATACCTACTTTTGCATTGATTTTTAATATTCTAGAAGAACATATGATGTTTTTTTTCCCGATAAACGGTAGTCCGCGCGGACGAGAAAGCTAGTAGTTTTATATATACTGCTCGACTTCTATACTCATCGCATTGAGCTTCTATGTTCATCAGATTTTAAGTAAAATCCTGTTATCCAACAGTAAGAACTGCATTACATCGGTCGAGTAGTTTGAAACGTGATGCGTGAACAAACATCCAGACAGACAGAAAGATTAATTAATCTCTGTTATTGCTCGCATATTACTGTCTTCAAAATTCCTTCAGCCATCAAAAAGATTTTTAACCATTGCTTGGCTTCTTCTCATCAGATTGAGATACGAAGTAAACCAGAATTTAAATCAAAAAAATCCAAATATGAGAACCGCTTTTCAATCGGTCCAGTAGTTTTTACGTGATGCGCTTACAAACAGACAGACAGACAAGATTTTTCAAAACGTTATCTAATCGTTTCTAGTTCAGTAGATAGACCTAGACCAACCATTTTTTATTATCTTCATTGTACAGAGTTATTGTTACTTGCTGCTTTATTATAAGCACCTAGTGCCTGTAGATACATAGGGTAAGAACCTAGTGTCTATAGATACATAGGATAATAACCTAGTGTCTATAGATACATAGGATAAGAACCTAGTGTCTATAGATACATAGGATAAGAACCTAGTGTCCATAGATACATAGGATAAGAACCTAGTGTCTATAGATACATAGGATAATAACCTAGTGTCTATAGATACATAGGATAATAACCTAGTGTCTATAGATACATAGGATAAGAGTGATAAAATTTATCAAATTATTGATGTAATTGTCAATTAATGAAATTAAGCAAAGATTTTTAGTGGTTTGTTTTGTTTTACGGTATTTTATTGGAACTTATTTAGTTAAGAGGGTCATATTTTAAGAGAATTAGAAAAATGGCCATACGGTTAGTAGCAAAATAAAATCGCAAGTCCTTACGAACAGGCCTCACGTTTACATATTTCCCGTACGTGAACGCGAAGGTAAGCAAATTGCACCTCACCCACTTAATTAAAACCCATTAAAATGCAATGCAATAAACATGTTCTCAATTATAGAACGGCATAAAAATAAATTAATTAGCCCTACGAGTGACCGCTTCGGAGAACCCGCTGCCGGTGCAGTCGGGTAATTGGTTTGCTATTGGTAAAAAACAAAGTAAGTAGGCGAAACATGGTAATACTTGCTATGCTATGAAGTCTATGCAAGAAGGCTTTGAAGTCTATAACTGCAGTTGGAGGTGTAGCTGTGGTGCCAAAGCATGCTAGTTTCATATTATAAGAACAAGTACATAATCAGAGAAAAAACACAACTGCCCCGCCAGAAACGAACTAAAAAGTTTTTAAGCCTTATTTTTTGTGTTTTTTGCAGTTAATGCCTTCTTAGCGTCAACATATATAATAATTTTCCATTAGAATAATAATTTTAAATTATTATATAAATTATATATTGTTGGAATATGCTCATCAAGGCCTTCAATTTGATACCCATATTATAAAATACGAAACTTTTCTTTGTCGCATTAAAATTTGAAAATAGGAAAGCCATCCTACTGCCATATTGAATTTAAAAAAATGTTTATGTTACTCGGGATGATGTAAGGATTCTAACGAAACCCCTTATGTCTAAATCTGTTCAGGCATTCAAAAGTTATGGTGGAATAAAGAAACTCAAATACATACATACATACGTACATGAACCCTGAAAACATTACACAAATTTTTGGGGCAGTCGTGTACAAAGACAAATGCTACGCGAGTACATGAAAGTGAGGCCAAAAAAGCATTACAAAATTGAAAGCCTAACACAATGTAGAGTTCAGTTTTTTTTTAGGAAGGGTCAGTGCTTTTTGGCCTCTACCGGCCTCTACAGCTCCACCGCAATGCGTGACACAGAAGGTGCATGCCAAAGTTAAATTTAAATTTTGACGACCGGCACCAGAGAACCCAGGGGGTATGAACCTCGGCTTGGACGGCCCAGGTGGGAATTTTCCGTCATTATGACGTCGTGACGTGACGTCTGCGTAAGGTGCGTTGTGACGTCAAAATGTCACGGGCATACGACGTCATATTGTGACCTATTTTATATGACGTATGAAGGATAAATCCGGTACGTCATGAGTGAAGTCTGCGGGCTCATCATATGACGTCAAAATGACACGGGTAGACGACGTCATATTGTGACGTCAATGGGAAATATGAATCTGATAACAATGAAGAACCAAAAAATTACCAATGTGCGACGCCCAGGCGACGTAAGTGGTACCAAGAAATGTTATTTTAAGAAGTTTTTTTTTTGTTTTTCTTTCTTTTGTTTCTCGTGGAGCTGAAGTATACTAGCTAGATGTTCAAGGGCTCAGTTTATTTTAAATTACAAAAAGAGTAGCTGGTGACGCGGATTGCACCCGGTGTAGCAGCTTGCTTTGATATTCGAATCCGTCGCACGATCAACTAAGCCACGTTGACTTGAAATGGCCCGTCTAATTTTGCACATTGTTTCCTCAGACGGTCCAGCCGTTCTTGAGCTGTAAATGGTGTAAGTAACCCGACTTTATTGTATATCTTTAGATTTTTAGTTTGTATATGATTTAAATCGGTCATGGGGTTTTTGAGATATAGGAACCCAAGTGAGTGTCATAAGAAAAGACTTTATTTATAAATTTCAAACTATGTATGTTTTGTTTGATTTTATGTCTTAAGGCTAATATAAAATAAAAAATGAAACCAAAAAGGTACATACATCGCAAGGTAACGTCTCAGTTCCAGGCGAACACGAACAAATTCATACCTATATATAAAAGTAAAACTTTATCTGTTTGTTTGTTTATATGAGTACTGAGATAACATGGTTCATACCTTATGGTTGGTGATGTAAATAAGATGTTATTGAAAACGTATATTTATGAAGGTAATTAAGTTATTTTTCTCAAAGACATCTTTTGTACGTAATATTGGACCGCTGCACCTTGAAAGGACGTGTATATGTGACGACTTTTTCAGGGATTTGAGAAGTTTTTCTTACGTCAGAAATATTACGTCATTTAGACGTTCATATTAGACTGTGACGTCAGTAAAAAAACAAGTTGTTCATGACATATATTTATGAACGCAATGACGTCTTTTAAACTTACTATTGTACCACTACGTCTCTGACGTTAACAGGACGTAACTATGTGACGTCTTTTAGGGTATTTTGTGACGTTTTAATTTTGTCAAAAACATTACGTAATTATGACGTGTCATTGGTCTGTAACATCTGTTGCGTCAAAAGGACTTAACCATGTGTCGTCTCTTTAGGATATTTTGAGACGTTTTTCATTCGTCACAAAAATTACGTTATTTAGACGTGTCATATTTGTCTGTAAACGTCAGTTACCGTTAAATTGACGTAAACAAGAAAGATTGCATTAAGGTCCTATCTCGGAAATCATCATCATCATCACCTGGGAAATGGCTAGAAGCCCTTTGATTTATTTAATAACTGACCATCGATTCAGAAATACACCTTCGAGCAGAATCGGCAAGAAAAACGAAGGCGAATAATAACTGATTAGTTATGGGACGTTCGACCTCGCCGGCGAGGCCAATGTCTGTTTCTAAGTGTGTTGATATCCCCTGACTGGTTGTCGCAGGAGATAGGATTGGACGAAGCCATCGCCGCCAATACTTAGGTTGCGATGGCGTCGTCGCTCAAGACTTCGCGAGGGCGTCTACGAGTACGTAGGGCTGATATTGAGTCAGTGCGTCGTGTTTGCAGTAAGTCACCTGTCACGGCATATTTAAAAACAAATTGATTCACTGGTATCTAAGTACTGAAAACACTACGCTTTGCGCCATAATAAACATACGTATTAGATCTTCAATTTTGTACCTATTTGCGTATATGGCCTCATTTTAGTCTTCCGCGTGTGACATCTGCCCCATAATTCTAACTAATTATTGAATGAAAGTTAACCGAATCGAAATTGAATTGAGAATTGAATAAGAATTCTGTATCAATTTAAGGACTATTTAAATTTAAGGTTACTGGTAAGCTGTCATTTGTTTTTTTTATCAAAGTCAAGTAAAATGCTAGCTGCCATATAGGGTTGATTTTTGAGAGGGGACAGTAAGGGCAGATACCTTAACCGTTATAGTTACAGGAAAACGTTCCTAGGAGACCTTCCATAACTTTTTGAGATATTCTGAACTCCATTTACAGAATTTGGAAAAAAATACAGTCAGAAAGAAAATAGTAATTTTACACGAAAACTTTTTTTTGATGCCAATCGATATTGTTTCTTATAAGGATCAGAAGTCTCTACTAGACTGACTGAGGTTTGAGTACTGGTTTGGTCTGGTAGAGACTTTTGATCCTTTTAAAAAAACAAGACAGATTGACATCAAAAAATGTTTTTGTCTAAAATTTCAATTTTTTTGCTGACTGTACATTTTCTGTGAATCTGTGAATGCAGTTTAGAATGTCTCAAAAAGTTATGGGAGGTCTTCTTGGAACGTTTTCCTGTATAACTATAACGGTCACCTGCCCTTACTGTCCCGTCTCAAATATCACCAAAATACCCCAAAATAATAATTAAATATTTATTTCCAAAAATTACAAGTTATCAGTACAAAAAAGATTCAAATAAGACTAATCTAACACAAAAGGAAACAAGACATAACTTCTAAAAATTGCCTATGACACTCTTGCGATGAAGACGAATCCATTGATATCTCGCTTGTCAGAATCAAACCATTTTTTTTTGTTTGAACACATAACCCTTCCTTTGCCTTGACATATTCGGGTTAAAAAATAGCGACACTCTATAACTGAAGTCTAATCGATTGACACCTCGTTTGTCAAAATTGAACCAATAGGGGTGACGATATGGTGGAACATTCACATACCCACACAAATAGATACATACATATATACATACATACATACATACATACATACATACATACATGCATACATACATACATACATACATATATACATACATATATACATACATACATACATACATACATACATACATACATACACACACACACACACACACACACACACACACATACATACTTATACTGTCAAACCTTGCTTTGCTGTAGTCGGATAAAAAGGAACCCTTATAGGATCTTTTTCTTGTCCGTGTGTCTTTTCTGTTTCCAATATAGGAATTAACGATTTTGTAAAAACAACAAAAAATAAATAAGGTACTTACCTAAATTAAAAAATAATGAACCTATTCCTCTTATAATATGATATTGACCCTCTGACATAATAAAATAAAATCCAATCAAAAATGGTCAAAACAAACCGCCAAATATCTTTGCTTCATTTTGTTGATTGACAAATCTCATCAAATAAATAATTTTACAACCTATAAAATATCACTCTTAAATCCGAAATAATACGATTTAAATCTATACTTATAATAAAACTGTAACGGGTCCAATTCTGTACATTGAAGATATTTTGAAATTTTATTTTGGATCTTACTCTATATTCGATACTGAAGCCAAAACTGTTTTTTTTTTCATTTTTGTCTGTCTGTCTGTCTGTCTGTCTGTCTGTATCTTGGCTAGGCATCACGCCGAAACTACTGAATGAATGAATTTAAATGAAACTTGGTATGATTTGAGTTCATACTACGAGGTTGGACATAGGCTACTTTTCATCCCGAAAAATGAAAGGGTTCCCGCAGGATTGGGGATGAAAGTTATTTCAAAAAACACTTACCACTCTGAAACTACTAGACGGATTTTGATGCAACTTGGCACAGTCATAGTTTATATGATGGGTTAAAATTGAGAATACTTTTTATCCCGAAAAAGTAAAGAGTTCCTGCGGGATAATGTCCCAAATTCTGTAAATTAAAGATATTTTGTAAAATTCTTTGGGGGTCGTTCTATATTCAATACTATAGCCAAAACTGTATTTTTGAATTTTTTGTCTTTCTGTCTTTATGTCCGTCTGTCTGTCTGCACCTTGGAAGTGCATCACGCCGAAAATACTCAATGAATTCAAATGAAATTTGGTATGATTTGAGTTCATACTTTGAAGTAGGACATAGGATACTTTTCATCCCGGAAAATTAAGGTGTTCCTGCAGGATAGGCGTTGAAAGTTATTTAAAAGAACACGTATCACGCTGAAACTACTTGACGGATTTTGTTGAAACTTGGCACAGTCATAGTTTATATAATGGGTAAAAATGGAGAATACTTTTTGGCCTGAAAAATAAAGTGTACCTTCGGGATAATGTCCAAAATTCTGTAGATTGAAGATAGTATGTATTTTTTTTATTGGAGGACGTTCTATTTTCAATACTAAAGCCAACACTGTATTTTTTATTATTGACTGTCTGTCTGTCCGTCTGTCTGTCTGTACCTTGGAAGCGCACCACGCTGTAAATACATAATGAATTCAAATTAAATTTGGTATTATTTGAGTTCACACTTCGAGGTAGGACATTGAATACTTTTCATCCTGAAAAAATGAAGTGTTCCTGCAGGATAGGGGTGGAAAATTATTTAAATGAACACTTAGCACTCTGAAACTATTGGACGGATGTTGATGCAACTTGGCATAGACTTAGTTTATAAGATAGGTGAAAATTATGGATACATTTTGTCTCGAAAAAATAAAGGGTTCCTGTGGGATATGGGACCAAATTATGTACATTAATAATACAGTTTTTTTTTTATGTTACTCTATATTCTATTATGAAGCCTAAGCTGTATGTTTTTTTCATTTTTGTCTGTATGCCTGTCAGTCTGTATCTTAGCCGCGCATCTCGCCCCCGGAACTACTGGATGAATTCAAAATAAACTTGGTATGATTTGAGTTCGTACTACGAGGTAGGACATATGATATGTTACATATCAAAAAAATTATGGGTTATTATATAGGGGTTGAAACTTATTTAAAATAACACGTACCACGCTGAAATTAATGGACGGGTTTTGATGCAACTTGGCACTGTCTTAAGTTATATGATGGGTTAAAATTGAGAACACGTTTTATCCCGAATAAGTAAAGGGTTTCTGCGGGACATGGGTCCAAAGTTATGTTAATATTTCAGTAATAAAAAATATTTTTTGCATGGTTCTCTATATTCGATACTGAAGCCAAACTGTTTTACTTTTTAATTTTGTCTGTCTGTTTGTCCGTATCTTGACCGTGCATCGCACCCAAACTACTAAATAAATTCAAATGAAAAAAATGCTCTTGGGTGCTTAAAAAAGGTATTGAACAATATTTTTTTTGTTAATCGTGTCTTTCTCTTTGTCTGTATGTTTGTTTGTTCACGCATCACGTAAAAACTACGCGACCGATTGCAATGCGGTTTTCATTGTTAAATAGCTTAGGGTTTGATTTAAATCTGGTGTAATTGGTATCTCAATCCGGTAAGTTAGAAGCCGAGCAATTGATAAAGTATTATTGACGGCTGAAGAAATTTTGTTCAAATGTTGGTATATTGGTCCTGGAATAGCACATTATGGTACTTTGAACCTAAAGAAAAGAACACGCGTGCGAAGCCGCGGGTACAGCTAGTTCCTTAATAAAATTGTATATTTTAAAATTGAAATACATTTTACGCAGGTGCCTGTCATACTCAATGTTTTGTTTTTACTCGTCTGTTGGTTGTGTGGTTTAATTTTAATAAATCAAACCAGATTATAACCTGTGTCTGGTGCAAATAGGAAACAACTTTTGTTGGATAATTTGATATTATTTACATGTATTATGATTACGTCGTTTCTTTGGAAAGACAGACTAGGCACAATCATGCACTTTTTCAAGGAGTTTGACATGAGACTAGTACAGGGCACGTAGATAATAATATTATAAAGGACAGGACCACCACTACGTAGTATCTACTATTATCAGTGATGGGAACGACCGGAGTATAAATAACTAAAGTTAGCGAAAAAACAAGAAAAAATTTAACATAGATTTCATGGAGTTGTTACAACCATCATTTGTTATTTTTATTGAATCCCGGAACCCCAGAATCCCGGGATAAATGTATTATTTATTACTAGTGATTGGAGTACATAGATCTATTAAGGGTCTACTAAAGTCTGAATCAAACGAAATGTTAGTTGAAATGTATTTCCAGGAGCCTGGAGAAATCCAACTTCTTCTAGCTTTAGAAGAATAAAGTTGATTTCGATTTGTTGCCATTTTTTTATATTATGTGTGTATTGCGGCCAAAGAGGAAAGTTTATATAAAAGATCTGATAATTTCCCCCAAATCGCTTCACCTGCTCCAATCAGTGGTAACTACACTTTAAGTAGTACTGCAATCTCCGGGATCGAAAAAATAATCTATACCTATAATATAGTATGTAACAAAAAACTATACAAACAAGATAATTTAAAAAAACATAGTGGGGTGCTTAAATATAAAATAACACATTTTTGTTGTTTAAATCGTGTCTGTCTTTATATCTGTATGTGTGTTTGCACATACTGTAAAAACCACTGGACCGCTTGCAATGACATTTTCACTGTTAGATAGTTTAGGGTTTGACTTAAAAGCTGGGGTGCTTGGTATCTTCATCCGATGACTTGAAACCAAGCAATCGATAAAATACTATTTGACGGCTGAACGAATTTTGAAGAAATGTAGCATATAGGACTTTAAAGGTACTTTTGGTCCTGGAATAACACGTATGTGCTACTTTTAAATGAAATTACCACGCGGGCAAAGAAAGTAGGTACTTATAATAAAGCAATAAGAATAAAAAGTCTCTAAAAAATGGTGATTAAAAAAATGGTCTAGGGTACTTAACAAATGGTACTGGACATGAATACATATTTTTTTGAATCGTGCCTTTCTGTTTGTTAGTTTGTATGTTTGTTCAAGCATCACGTAGAAACTACTGGACCGATTGCGATGCGGTTTTCACTGTTGAATAGCTTAAGGTTCGACTTAAAACTGGGGTACTTGTTATTTTAATCCCATATAAATAAGATGCCGAGCAATCGATAAAAAACTATTTGATGGCTGAACGAATATGAAGAAATGTAGTATGTTGTACTTTATGGGTACATTTCGTCCTGGAATAACATCTATGCGCTACTTTTAAATGAAATGTCCACGTGGGCAAAGCCGCGGGCACAAAGTTAGGCTAGCTAGACTAGTTATAAAATATGTATGTTTTTATGTGGGTGAGTTTCTTTATTCCACACAACCATACGCGAAACCGTTCGTTAGCTGAACGCACGCTTTATTGAGAGGTTATGTCAATTGTATTTAATGACGATGAAACCACGTATTTTTACGCTACCTGCTTCTCACAGCATATCCGAATCGTTCGTACAGAAGTAAAAGACTTTTGAATAAAATTTTATAAATACCGCTATTTTTTTAATAAGTATATAGGTACGATTGAAATATGCTCTTAATACGGTATGGGCGTATTTAACTGGCCACATTATTTTTGCGTCTGTGCGTGACGAGGCAAGTAAATACAGCACACATAGCGAATTTGTAGCTTACGTTTTGAGAAGGCGTTGTTTGGAAACCCACCTTCTATGGGTAGTTCTTCTATTATAACTGTTTAACTATTTTTTATGAAATATGTGAAGGTCATTTTTTTGGGCATGGGCTACTTACCCAGGCTCGAAGTAATCGGTGTAATTATTGCATACATATACATTTAAAAAACTACATATGCTTTAGTTGATAGATTCAGGTGTTACTTTGCGCAAATCCATATTTATAATGAACGATGTATAAATGTGTAGCTTGGTTCCGCCAAACTGTTTGTCAGACATATGATAAATGGAAAAAGAAAAATACAATATATATATATATATATATATATATATATATATATAAACCCACGCTAACTAACCCTTACCAAAAATAAAACTATCGTAAAATAAACAGACAAGCAGAGGAAGCGAGAAAACATAAAATAAAATAAATACATAAGTATATATATATGTATTTATATATATATGTATTTATATACTTATGTAACATTAACAGATTTCCACTTGTTGAATCACATTACTGCAGAAAAGATATATATATATATATATATATATATATATATATATATATATATATATGTATAATATACACACATTAAAATAACATATACCTCTATCCAATTAAGTCTGACCGCAAATACGACACGTGTTTCGCCCCGACAGTTTTGGATAAAATCGCAAACTTGCTTAGGAAAAATAACGTTCATGTAGCGTTTTCACTCAGTAAGAATTTGTGTCATCTTTGTCTTGGTAATAACGGTAATGATGACGCAGATGCTTCGTAAATATGCCCATTCGAGAAGAGTGCTCCAAGAAACGCAGGATGTATTTTTTAGTGTCGCATTGTGTCATAGTGTCGCAATACGCGTGTCCAGTACGCACGCACTTGGTCGTTAATTACACGCATGGCAAAAAATAACTAACTTTTCGTCGGTCTAATCACGAAAAGGCGTATCTGACAAATCATCGATTTTGAGTTAACTATGCCGTCTTAGTGCAAAGGCCGCGTTTTATTATGTCACGAAAAGACGTAAATGAAATCCTAATAGAATCTCAGTTATAATATTTTACAAAGAGCCTTAACTACTTTTCCTTTAAGTTTTGAACATCACGAATAGGCGCAATGTCAGTTACGTCTATTTATGACAAAAAAAATTTTTTCATGGAAATATCTAATTCAGCAAATGATTAATTTAATTTTGAATTAAATGTATACCTTTGGAAGAACAAGTTAATAATTTAGCACCCGACGAGTTTGTAGTAGACGGCGCTGAAAGAGAACAAGAAATAACAAAACCAGTAAGAAAAACAAATACAAGGAAGCCAAGCTTTTGCAACAGCAAGGAAAGGAATATATTTCACTGTCCACAAAAAAAAGAAGTGTCTGGAAAGAAAATTGGTCCTATTTGCAATTTTGATAACTGTGCAAAAAAAAAAGACTTGTTATAGATTTCGGAGAAACAGCGTGACGATAAATTTATAGTATTTCTATTCATTAGCAGATCTTACTTTGCAAAGGGAATACGTAACGAGATATGTAGCAAAAAAACCTGTAGGCCTAAAAACTGTTTGAACAGAATCTCGGCGTCACTGCACTAATTGTTTCTATTATTATTAAATGGCTTGAAGGAAAAATTATACAAGAAAATGTTTCTCAATACGTTGGAATATCAGTATTTTTTGTTGCTCAACTATGAATAAGGTACAAAGCACCGGGATAATAGAAAAAAATAAACGTGAAGAGAGACAAGAGGTTTTTCATGTAAGAGACGCTGAGGTGCGTGCGATGGTGGAAATCTGTTAATATGTTCAGTAATGAGTGTTACTGAACACATTAACAGATTTCCACTTGTTGAATCACATTACTGCAGAAAAGATAGTGTTAAATAATACCTTCACCATGATCTATCACTGAGAAAGATGGTTTCTATGTTTCTATGGAATATCATCAAACCGTCACTATATCACTTGTTGCCCTTACTTTGATTTACAGCAAGTAATTTATTTACCCCAATCAAATGAAAGTGCTCACTTTTATAAAATACGTTTGGCATATTATAATTTCACTATTTATGACACATCCAAAGACTGTGTGTGCAACGAATGGAATGAAGCTATTAGTAGAAGGGGTGCATCTGAAATATCTACTTGTCTCTATTATTTCTTGTCAAATTGTTACAGAAAGGGAATGAAAGAAAGAAAGAAAGAAAGAAAGAAAGAAAGAAAGAAAAGACATTCATTCACAACAAAAACAAAACAAATTAAAACACAATAAATAAATGCAAAGAAAATTGTCATGAATCGGTCCCAACTCAGCGTTATGCTGGTTGTAATCGACAGATCAACAATCAGCGCTGGTCTTCCGTTGGGGCCGGTAGGTGACGTCACGGGTGTCTCCACGACCAGTGTTACGTGTCGTCTTAAGCAGTATTCTTATTTTGCAATGCCTGTTCTGGTCAGAATAAAATTTTCGTAATGGCTGCAATGCTCTTATATTTCATTAATAACTGTGAATAGATTGAAGATATTAGTTTGCGTTACTTCTGTTCCTTACACAGACAGAGCGAGGGAGATTCAGTGCATAGCGCTACTGCATTCGCAATGACACAGACTAGAAACATCTTTGTACCGTCTCAATTAGTGCCAATCATTAGATTGGCATGCAAAAAACCATACGAGGTCAAACTTCTTAACTGCGATGATTTAAAAAAAAACAAAGATCTCTCGCTGAAACTTAAGTTACTCCAACTAAGAAAAGATGACCAGGCAGGTGATTTGTTAAAGTGAACAGATATGATGGAGCTTAGAGTGGTAAGAAGAACAACTTCTTTTTTTTAACTAGTTACATGGAGACAGAGAACAGATCAATATAACTCAAGCGTCAAAATGTACAATGGCTGAAGGCTTAATGTTGACGACTTAAATAAATCCCCCAACGATAATAACGTATCTAAAGAAAAATATGATCACCTTATTAAAATGTGTAGTGGGGATACACCATTAATAAGATGCCGAGAACATGCGTTGTTCTACAGATTTTGATATTTTTGAATTAACAAGATGATAATAATGTCGTGAATTCTGATCATGTTTAAATATTATTGATTGATGCTTTTCTACCATTGTTTTTTTTATATTTCGTACATTTTGTAATATTCAATTACATATAGCTTGAATAAATAAAGTTTTTGTATCATGTTTCAATATACCTTGTTGCGTGCCCATGGGCGTACATGGATTTAATGAAATGTTTAGCAAATGACGAAGTGGCATAAGTGTATATTTAAAAAAAAAAAGAATGTTTCTACACAGTAAAGTAAATTAAACTAAAAATCAAGACATACATATAAAGAGAATTAATTATTCTTCCAAATGAAGCTTGTATTACGCCCATGGTCTCAACTTAGTGCTTAAAGCACTAAATTGAAAACGTGCAACATAGTAAATTTTATTAAAAAACGCTCTACTGAAAAGTTGTCGAAATCAAGTTACGCCTTTTCGTGATTTGACCGACGTTTTATTGACACTCAAAGAGCGACCGGACAGGCTGACTCGCTAACAATTATTAGCAATTTGCTAGAATTCTAAAATAATATACGAGCTATATAATTAGAGCTGATATTTTATTACCTAAACATTTAATTAAACATGCGTAATTAAAGGCGAGTAATCAACGTTCTATGAATCATGATTAATCAAATAGATATGTGTTAGATGAATGATGTAAGGTTTGCAGTAAACATGGTTGTGTTCAAGAATATTTTTATAAACTGATGGATTCCACAGCGCTAAATCTAAAGTGAAGTACTCAAGATATGCCGAACTGCTCGTATGCACAAGTTTCACTCACACACTTACAGCATATTATGCCTATATTTCGCCACATCGCACTCTTTTTTTTTTATTTGTTTGGCGGTGTGACTCCGTATTTTTTTAAACCTCTTGGTTCTGTTTTAATAGTTCGTTTTCAGTATAATTTTGAAAACGTAAACTACTATAAAAGTTGCATTGAAAACATGTTGGTAAACGTTTTTGCCACGGTAAACGGATTGATCAGTGAATAGCATTACATTTCCTATATATAGGGTTCCGTAAACAAAGAGTCCAAATAGAACCCTCATGCTGTTGCAACGCGCTATGCCGACTGTCAGTTCGTTCTTTCTATTCCGTGGTTTGTTCGTTCTGTCTGCCACATGCTTATCGACTAGAACCCCTAAAAGAAACAAGAACGAACATGGGAAAAAATATTATCATATTTAAAATTGTATTTCAAGGGGGCACATTTTTTATACAACTTGACTATTTTATAGATTTTGATTTGAAATTAGATTTTTATGCATAAATATATTTCATCATTATTTTCATATTAATCAACAACAATTTGATCGCCTATCAAGATCAGCTTTCTTCAGCTACTGTTGTTACAGGTCAAAAAGCGTTTGACTTAGAAACTTGGAACTTATTTAACTAGCTTTCCCGCCCGCGACTACGTCCGCGCGGACTACAGTTTATCGCGAATAAAAGCATCCTATGTTCTTCTAGGATATTAAAAACCAATGCAAGACTACTCTTGATGTTTTTTGACAGACTTATTATTTCGTTTCCATAGCTACCGTTCCTTGCAGCGAGTAATCAATATTTTCCGGTTTTCCTGTGGTAACTTACAATTTTCCGGGATTAAGGAAAATTGTAAGTTACTTACAAATTTCCAGGGTATAAGCTATCTCCATTCCAAATTTCATCAAAATATGTCCAGCCGTCATCGCTTGAAAGCTCCCCAAACAAACAAACAAATAAACAAACAAACAACGTTTCACTTTCATATATTGGTTTGGATAATGCTTTGTGTAATATATAAAAGTAACTTTAAAGTAGGGAACACAACTCTGGAACTGGCCAGTTTTCAAAAACTCAAATAAAAATGTGACAATATGTCAAAATAATTACGATTTCCCAAAAAAAACTAATAAACATTTATTTTTGCTTTTGTATGTAATTTGTGCAGTTGGTGGTGTATATTTATCTACTCGTATCTATCTTATCTTCTATCTATATCTACTCGTATACATAAAATAAAGTAATAAGAACGAAAAAGACTGCACAATGAAAAAAATTAAAAAAAAATGGTGTAGGGTACTTAAAATAAGCTACTGCACAAGAATAGAACATTTAAAAAAATTGTGTGTGTCTATTTGTCTGTTCGTTTGTAAGTTTGTTTGTCTGTGTGTTTGTTCGCGCATCACGTAAAAACTGCTGGACAGATCGCGATATGGTTGTCACAGTTGGATAGTTTAGAGTTTGACTTAGAAACTGATGTACTTGGTATCTCAATCGGATGAGTCGAAGCCAATTGTTGGTATATTGGTATTTTAGGTCTTGGAATAGTACATAGAGTACTTTGAACATAGAGATATGACCACGAGTGCGAAGCCGCGGGTACAGCTAGAATTGTAATAAAACAATTTGTAAAAATAAAACTAATCTAGCTTGAGGACTACGCCATGTCATCATTATCATCAGCTTATACATCTCCACTGCTGGACTTAGGCCTCTCCTAATGCAAGCCACTGCAGTCTTCAGCTCTTTGCATCGAGTTTCTGACAGTCATTTTTCGCAGGTCGTTACTCCACCTGGTGTTACCACTGCCACATTAGCTTGCTTATCCTTAGAGTTACGTCGGTTACCTTTTTCTCCGTCGGATATATTCATTACGAATCGTGTCCTTCAGATAAACTCCAAGGATAGCTCTCTCCATATCTTGAACGACCTTAAATAATACGCCCCGTACTGTTTCTGATCTACGCCATACATTGTGTTTAATCACTGGTAGTAAATTTTCATAAAAGAAACGATTACCAATAAAATGCATAGTTACCTAACTCTGGAGCATTATAGCACAGAATAAATAATAGTTATAGTTCCGTTAGACGGTTGGATAGATATTAGGTGCTCGACAATTTACAGGGTTGCACAATATTCATACAAAAAATGAAGCATTTTTTCTACGATTTCAGTCATTTCAAATAAAATACTTAAATAATGTGCTTAGGTGAACGTTACGCGCCTAAAAGTTACATATATGTTGACATTTAATTAAATTGTTCAAAAACCATTCGACATAATTGCCAGTTTTTGTAGGTGTTCGTTAGATTAATATAAAGATATTAAATACACTAGTATTATTCGAGAATAGATGAATATGGCATAACATCGTAAGGAGTAGGATCATATATAGAACGAGAAGGTTACGACCCTCAGATACCACGAACACAATTTATGGAGGGGGAGATAGCATATACACAAGTCTTGCGGTTTAGGTAGGCAGCACCCTTGCAGCATCCGAACTGAGGAATTTGACTTACGATAATGTATACTTTGATAAAACATGATAATCGGAATAGAGAGGGGAGTGAGGCGGACACTTTACACAAATCGAGATATATCACAGTTGCATAGATCTAATTATAAGTGAGACGATCAGGTACCATTTTCTCGGGCGTGGACCGCACGAGTTAGGTGCAATGTACACAATCAGAATTCTTTGGCCTCAATTACAATCGGAGTGTCGATTAGTCGATTAGCAATTTAAGAAGAAGGCTACAATTTTTTTTTATTGTTTTTTTTTTTTAGTATATTATTATAATGAGATAATATGTTTTTGTAATACTACTACAAATTATTATTATAACTACTAAGCTGATTTTGAAAATTGCTTCATCAATTCAAAGCTACACTATTCCCGAGTGGCATAGGCTACGCGATTGATACCGCGTACTTGTACTATTATTTATTCTGTGACCGTGGGGAACAGCTAGTATTGTATAATTTTGGAACCCGTCCAGGCTGGTTATACCTACCTAAATGTGTGACTCCCGTCTCGAAGGCAGTCACACATTTAGGCGGATCCACCACCCTTGTTTGTGGGTGTATTTGCCTGTAGTTATATCTAGTCCAGTTTTTTTAACGTAAAATTAAAGCGTGCCATATCTTTGCCCCCTTGTCTAGATCTAAGTACAATTGGTATCGTGTTGACCCAAGTACGGCGAAGCAAGGAAAGAGTAATGAGTTAACAGTCTATGTATGTATCTATATGGGTATGTGGATGTTCCACCCCTAGCGTCGCCCCTATTGATCCGATTTTGACAAGCGAGCTATCAATCGATTCGTCTTCATCGCAAGTGTCATAGGCTATGTTTAACCCCCGAACAAAGAGATGGGTGTTATAAGTTTAGGGTGTGTATTACAGTGTGTGTGTGTGTGTGTGTGTGTCTCTGCGTGTGTATGTATGTGTGTGACGTGTGTGTCCGTCTGTGGCATCGTAGTTCCCAAACGAATGGACCGATTTTGATGCGTTTTTTTCTGTTTGAAAGCTGATGTGATCGAGATGGTTCTTAGATATATGGGGAGGGGGAGGGAAGAGTGGGGGAGGTTAGAAAAGGGGGGTGAAAATCGTAGCTTCCAAACAATTGGACCAATTTAACTGGGGTTTTCTATGTTTGAAGGCTGGGGTAAACGAGATGGTTCATATCTATAATAATGGAGGGAAGGGGGGGGGGGGGGGGGGGGGAGGGGCGGTGCGTATCGTATCGTAGCGTTGGAAAGAAAAGACCAATTTAGTTGCGGTTTTTTATGTTTGAAAGCTGAGGTTAACGTTGGTTCTTGGCTATAATGGGGAGAGGGGAGGAGGGGAGGAGGGGGGGGGGGGGCACTTGGGCAGACTCCATCTCGGTTTTGACCTACAAATGTTTTTTGTTTTAATTTACCTTTCATAGCACTAAATGCAACCGAGACGACAGACGCGACGCAAGTATTAAACCAGTCGTTCTAAATAATTGCCCGCAAACCAAATCGGGCCAGGTTTTCATTTATACCTGCGAGTAATGCGATTACCGTGATCGAGTACTGGCAACGCAGATTGTGTTGACGTGCGTGTCGCAGATTAATTCTGTTAAAGACAGACGGAACCTTAATCCTACATTTGACTCAAACTGAGCTTAAAGTCTCTGCGGAGGTCTACGTATAGCAAAAGAAAGAATTAACGAAGATATAGCAATATTGTATAGGATTAAGTTCGCATGTTTTGATTGAAATGTAAAAAACTTATGTTCTGCCAGCGTTTAGATACTATTATTTATTCTGTGGGAATGACACAGAATAAATATAGCAAAGTCATAGTCAACGTATAGTGGCTCTTCCCTCAAAAAGGGGCAAAAAGGGGCCTACTGAATAAATTCAATTTCTTTTCCGATTAAAATGGTCTCATAACAAATTGGTGAAGATTTGATGAGGATCTTCGGCGTGATGAGCAGAATAGCCTGGCTAGATGGCGCTACAGTGACCCGCTAGATAGTTTGCAAAAAAATTGTACGCGCGAGGTGTACAGCTCACAGAGCCACTAGTTTTTATATGTCAGTAATTATATTAATATATTATTATTAATAATTATTATAATTAACTATACTAGTTATCCCGCCCGCGACTTTGTCCGCGCGGACTAAAGTTTATCGCGAAAAAAAGCGTCCTGTGTTCTTCTAGGATATTAAAAACCAATGCAGAATTAGGTAAAGCACCGATGCTCTTGATGTTTTTTGACATACTTGTTATTTCGTCTCCATGGCAACCGTTTCTTACAGCGAGTAATCAATATTTTTCCAGTTTTTACAGTTTGCCCGTGAAAACTATCAATTTCCTGGGATAAAAAGTATCTTTTCAGGGTATAAGCTATCTCCATTCCAAATTTCATCAAAATCCCTCTTGCTCTTGCCGTTATTGCGTGAAAGTTCCCCAAACAAACAAACAGACAACGTTTCCCTTTTATATATTAGTATAGATACTTGTAAATGTTTAAAACAAAATATCAAAGTGCTAATGAGTCGTCCCACAATAAGCACACCGATAATAAATAATGACAAGCACAAATTAAAAATGTATAGGTATAACCCCCGACTTCCCACCCCCTATTAAAGCTAAGAACCATCTCGATTACGATTTACGCACACATAAGCAGCCACCATTTGCTATGCTTCACTTGTTTGTTTCTCGGTGTAGACTCCCTATGCCATGTATAACATGTATTAACTGAAAATCAATGTTTCGGATACACAGTTTCTGAAACATCACTTAACAGTGTTTATAAACAACTGTTTCTCAGTGAATACATGCCTATGTGTTTCTGAAATAAAAGTATTGGTTTCGGAAACACATACATTCTGTTCTGAAACAGTGTTTATAAAAAAATGTTTCTCAGTGAATACGTAGCATTAACCTTCTTGTTGTTCCCGCTCAAATATTAATTTAAGATTAGTTTTTAGGCCCAGGTGCCTTTAATCTACAACACTTTAAGCTTACATTAGCTAAATAGTTGCATCTCTAATAGAAGCGCGCACGCACGGCTCTACCGTGGAGTGGTGCGGAAATGTCAGTCTAGAGGCAGCTGCTGCCCCCGGCGTCACTTTCAACTGGTACTTTTGCGCAACCATAAATTACCCACATCGACGGACATAGCCTTCCTTTTAGGTGTGGGGCCGTGTGTGGTTCAGTTACTCGCCGAACGCGCTAAAAAGACAACCCTGGGGGACAACCATTCATCCAGGGCCCTTCGCTATGACCATTCGGCCACGTAACGCGCCGCGTCAAGATATCTGCGTGGATTTGTTCGTGTATGTTCGTGAATTGCCGTAATTTGCCGAACGCTTCCACAACGAGTTACGTGCGTCTCAGAGAAATTATAACGTGAATGGTCATAGCGAATAAGGGCTGTATGCCGCGCGTCGGTCCTCATCTTTGCTATTGCCATTTGCCCCTGTGTCTGTGTCTCAAAGCGAGATGTCACTATCGGTATTCTTTTTGTTTGATACACTTACCATAACTAATATTATTAGCCAATATTGTTATTGAATTACTACATAAAATGAGATGCTAGAAATATTGTAAAATTATCAGAATAAAATGAATTTATTATAAAAAACAAAACCTTGACTGCGAACAAATCCAAAAAGAAGCTAGCTTCTAGCTGATTCTGTCAAAGGAGAAATGAAATGCATGATGCCTCCGACTGCATCTTATATTTCAAATCAAAAATCTAAAGCTTGTTTGCCTCTTTTTTTGTTTTGTTCGCAGTCGGGTTTCATTATAATAATTTATCATTCATTTAAACTTTTTAATTTCACTCAATATGTTTTGATAATTTTTTGATCCGTCGGGCATACAATATGGCAGCCAAAAGCCGCCATATTAGTTTTTTAGCACTTAATATATTCAATGTCACCTCGTAAGACGAATACAATGATACCTGATTTATCAAAATCTATCAAGCCGTTTGGGCTGAAGGACGCGCCAAAGAAACATACAAACATACAGCCCAGACACATAAGTAAGACGGGTAAAAATACTCATTAGAAGGGTTTTTTTAAAACGTTATGGTAAGATAAATGGTGAATAAACCACCATATTTGAGTATATAAAACAACGTTCTAGAACAGAAACTTTTACTAGTTAGCCATGTCGTTTAACTTAATACTCCTGAATGAATCAAACTTTAGCTCCCAGACTACAGCGCGAGCGCAGTGCGGGCACTAATTACGTACAAATATCGCCCTTCGCGCCTGCGCCCGCGCACGTAATTATGCCCTCGTAAGTGCACCTCGGTGTAAGGTCTGAGGACATTAGATTACACATGCATCGATACCTTCGAGCGGTAACCGTCGCGGCTCGAGGTTACTTCCTTTGTGAAAGGTGGCCACCAGGTGATTAGGTACACTGTGGGAACTTCTGCATATCTATATCTACACTTCTACACTTATATTATATAGAGAATAGATTTTATTTTGTTGTATGTTTGTATGTTTGTTTGTAATATAAACTCAAAAAATAATTAACCGATTCGAAAAATTATTTCACTTATAGAAAGCTACATTATCAGCGAGTAAGATGGGCTTTAGATTTTTCTTAAATAGAGATATCTATGAAAATTGCTATAATATAACCCAAGGTATCAAAAATTTGCCTATAAATGTCATTATTTGGCGTGCACTGCGAAAACTATTGATGATACATAAAATAATGTACTAAATGTTTAAAGAACTAATCATTTGTACCCACAAAAAAGTCTGTGAGGCTATATGGTCACAAATTTTTGTTCGAATTAGGCAATTAAATTTATTTTTCTACCCGCGCGAAGCCGGGGCGGGTCGCTAGTAGTAAATAAATGTATGTAGGTATATCAATTCAGCTCTTAATGCAACTTCAGAAACGATATAGGTACAAACATTTCATATAGGCTATCCATAGATCTCATTAAAAGTGGGAAGGTTAAGTAAAAAAATGAAAAAAAGTCAAAGTTAAAGTCAGTCAAATTATCAAAAAAGTTTGGGCGTGGACCGCATAAATTAGGTGCAATGCACATTATTGGCCTTAGTGACAATCGCCGTGGCGATTGAGTAGCACGTGTTACCAGTGTCAATTAATATTATCTCATTCGCGCTACAGTCTGCGTATGTCTCTCTATCTTTGTTGTTGATGCACGCACATGAACCACGACAATAGAAATGTAGCTGTTTGCGTTTTTTTGCCTGTACTTGTATCTAGTCCATTTTAGTTTACATTCGTGTCATTAAAGCGTGCCGTATCTTGCCCCTCTAACTAGAAGCATCATAATCATCATCATCATCATGTCAGCCTTTAGAAGTCCACTGTTGAACATTGGCCTCCCCCAAAGAGCGCCATGACGAGCAAACTCGTGCCACCTCCATCCACCGACTTCCTGCGATGGCTACAATCTCGTCGGTCCATCGTGTGGGGGGGTCTCCCCAAACTTCGCTTGCTTGTTCGTGGTCGCCATTCGAGAACCTTTATTCCCCAGCGGTTGTCGGTTATGGCCTGCCCATTGCCACTTCAACTTGCAAACTCTGAGAGCTATGTCGGTAACCTTCGTTCTTCTACGGATTTCCTCATTTCGGATTCTATTACGTAGTGAAACACCGAGCATAGCTCTCTCCATTGCACGCTGCGCAACTCTGAGCTTATGTATGAGACCAATAGTTAGCGACCACGTCTCAGTGCCGTATGTCATCACTGGCAACACGCACTGATTATAAACTTTCATCTTGAGGCTCTGCGGTATCTGTGACGAGAAGATATGGCGTAATTTTCCGAACGCTGCCCATCCGAGTTGGATTCGTCGGTCGACCTCTTGGTCGAAGATGGATCTGTCACTAGAAGCATATGATATGGATATGAGGCTATCCATCCATTTAGTACGCCAAACCAACACACGGGTATAAGCTCGATAATTCCAGCGTCAAAACGCACACAAATCATACAGAGCAGGATTACAAATTACAACTTACGAATGCATCTATCGACTCAACTCGATTATTTACTGTAACGATAGTTTGACATGCCATGGATATAGTTTAGAGACCTGCATCTAATGTTTACCGTAACTAGATCGTTTTTTTTTCAATTGCTTATTCTTTCGTCCACATATTATTCGAGACGCACGTCACTTAACTCGATCTTCAGAGAACTCATAAAGTTTAAACTCGATTGCATTTGTGTAACCACGATGACATGTTGACAGCTCTTCTAAATTAATTATACCCTGTATTTTCTCATTGACTTTCCTGTATTTATCCACAGTTTTATAGCTATAACAATATCAAAACTGTCAACATTAACCACAGCTACAAAAAAAATGATCTATCCTATTGTAAAATACCTATAACACAGCATCACTGGTGCGAGAAGCAACGTTCTGTGGTCGCCAACCCACATGCCCAGCGTGGCGACTATGGGCAAAACTCTCCAAAATGATAGACACAATAAAAATACGGCCCCTAGTTCCCGGCGGCCGTGCTATTCCTTACCAAGATGGTGGCCATGGTAACGGCAGGGCAGGGGGTGCGAAGAATCCCCGGGCTACGGTAGGCCACCACGCACAACTGATTGGCAACGTACAACAGACGAACGCTCAGGCTTGACGAAAACATAGCACAACTCGAAACGGAACTGGAAAAGATAAGGTGGCACTTTCTGGGGTTGTATGAAGGTCGGAATCACAGGGGGCAAATGCTCGTCAATTTCTTGTAGAAAGGGGGGCTTTTTTTAATGAATTCTTTCTATAAGAAGCAACTCCAAAGAAAGTGGACGTGGCAAAGTCGTGATAAAAAACGAGATAGACGAATAAAAGGAATATATTCAGAGACGTCTCTGTGATCAATAGGTTTAACACCAATAGTGATCACCGACTACTACGAGGCTCTCTGGATGTTAATTTCAACCTTGAAAGATCCCGTCTGATGAATTCTACACTCCGACCCAACCTACTCAAACCGTCGTAGGATCAGAACAGTTCCAAATTCATCTGGAAACTGGATTTGCTGCTCTGAAAAACAGGGATGACGTTGACGAGGCCCTGGACCAAATGGTGGGAATCCTGGTGGGATGGTTCTAAGTTTTGTCAGCTGTAGCGTATTGGTACGAAGTCCAAACTTTCGACTGGGCCTCTTCGGCTTATGGATGAGAGACGTGATGATGTACGGGCCACATCGTCAGAGAAGCGGACCCTCAATTAGAACATCAACAAGCTGGTGCAACGAGACCTCCGATGCTCCAACACATGCCACATAGAAAAGGCTATTGAAGAAAAGCGGGGTTCTAAAGTCTTTGCACAGCAACTGAAGCAGCCTCATCTGAGGAAGCTAAGAACATCATCTGGCAATATCACCACCTTAAAGCCGGAGATTCTCGTCGAGATAGAAGGTTTCTATGATCAACTGTACAGTTCGCATGCTAAACTACCCGAACCTAGTAATGAGGAACCCCAAGCCATTTAACCCGCCACTACACCACCATGATCTGAAGTCAGCCTAGGCAAGATCGAGATAGCCCTCAAATAGCTTAAAAATGGAAAATCTTCAGGAGAAGACGGAGTCACTTTAGAGCTCTTGAAAGCAGAAAGAAAACCTGTGCTTTGCGAGCTCCGGAAAATATTCAAATCTGTTCTGAACGATGGGAGAACTCCCAAGGCGTGGCACAGAAGCATCGTAGTTTTACTTTTCAAAAAAAGATATAAAACGCTCCTTAAAAACATCTCGCTTCTGAGCCATGTATGTAAGCTGTTTTCGAGGGTAGTCACTAATCGTCTAGCGAGAAGACTTGATGAATTTCAGCCTCCAGACCAGTCTGGGTTTAGATGTTACGGGACTATAGACCACATCCACACAGTGCGGCAGGTTATACAGAAGATCGAAGAATATAACCAGCCTTCAGAGGCTGGTTATATTCTTCCACAAATGCAAGACACAGGTTGCATTTCATTCGGTCTTGTTGACCGATCTAGCTGACGCTTCTCAACGTGTTAGTCTCGGCATGAATATAGACAAAACTAAGGTAATGTTTAACGACCTCATTACCTCGAGACCTGCTGTCATTAATGGGTCATTGACATTTATATTGTCTTGATGTTGTGCAGGGATATGTCTACCTCGGGCAGACTGTGCAATTGGGTAGGAAAAATTTCAAGAGGGAAGCCGATAGGAAGATTCAGCTGGGATGGGCAGCATTTGGTAAACTTCGCTAAGCCTTCTCGTTGTCCATACCATAGTGCCTAAAGACGAAAGTCTTCAAAGCTTGCGTCCAGTCATGACCTACGGAGCCAAAACGTTACACTCACGGTGTGATTGGTTCATAAGTTTAAAGTCGCTCAGCGAGCTATGGAAAGAGCTATGCTCGGTGTTTCTCTTAAGGACAAGCTTCGTAACGAAGTGATCCGTCAGAGAACCAAAGTTACCGACATAGTTCAAGGAATTATCAAGGTGAAGCGGCAATGAGCTGGTCACATCTCTCGAAGAACCGACAACCGTAAACAAGTTCTAGAGTGGAGATCGCGCTTAGGCAAACGTAGTGTAGGGCGCCCGCCGGCCAGATGGAGTGACGACTAGCGAAAATCTGCTGTCAGGAACTGGATGAGAAGAACCGAGGATCGGGTTCTGTGACATTCACTAGAAGAGGCCTACGTCCAGCAGTGGACAAACATAGGCTGATGATGATGATGATAACCTAGATAAATCTCAATTGCTCATCAGCCATTTATTCCAGAACCGTTATGTTATAGACACCTACTTTTTTTGTCGCATCAAACTATTTACAAGCGCTCCAACAACCGTGGGAGCGGAGTTAAATGCTTATTTGAAATTGCAAATTTGTTGCAACCTTTATTTACCACAGTAAAGTTATTAAAGCAGTAAAACAACTCAAAACTCAAGTCAACATCTCAAAAAGTGGGAATTTGGAAAACTGTACTCGTTAAACTACTCTAGTAAAGAAAGATGGTTGCTGAGCAGTATACTAGTGCACATTTGAATCTACCGATACCGGGTTCGTTCCAAGGCTCCGCACTAACGACTTTTCTAAGCCCATCACTGCTCCTCGGTCCGAATTTACCGCAGTTCAACGTCGGGGCTCGGAATAGTCTGTAGATGAATTACGTTTAGAGGGTACGTTAAGCTGTCAATAATCCCGGCTGTTATTGATTAATAGCAGTTCATGAGCTATGTCGGGCGGCCTGACAAACTCTGACACCAGGGCCAGCACTACCTCATTTTGTAGTGGCAGGCAAGAGGCCGCCTGGGGACCACACCTCTGTCAGATAGACAATCGCCAAGCAGTAGTGTTTGAAAGGCAAGGTTTCCAGCGAAATTACTGGGCAATGAGAGTTAACAACGTTTGTTTTTTTATGTATGGAAGGTGAGGTAAACGAAGTGCTTCTTAGCTATAATTTGGAGGTTATATACATTTTTAATGTGTGCTTTTTCTCCTGGGACCAGTGAGCGTTATGTATTATATGGGATTCATAGACCCGATTACACTAATCTGTCCGCAAGCGTAAAGTTGCCTTACTGTTATTACGTTGTATGGTGGTAGAAGCACAGAATAAATAAATGTATGTACCTGTAGAAGCGCGTGTGGCGCAAATAAAAGTAATTGCGTAGCCGTAATTGCTGATTAGCACGGAAGCCGCGATGCGTGATCGAATTGTATGGAAAAACATAGTTTTATTTATGACCCTTTTGTATGACGGCTGCATTATGTAGGCCTTTGTGGTGTCAGATCTGGCGCAAAGTTAAACTCGGTTTACAATTTATAATATTGGCATTTAAAAAAATAAACATTTATGTTTTAATTTCTTCATATTTATTTTCTAACTAGCTGCGCCACGCGGTTTCACCCGCGATTATGGTGAGGGATGATGATAATGATGAAAAGTAGCCTGTGTTAATCCAGGACTCTATTACACCTCTTTACAATGACAACTTCTTTATAATGACAACTTCTCATAATGACACCTTCTTACAATGACAACTTCTCGTAATGTCATCTTCACATAATGAAACTTCTCTTAATGACAACTTCTCATACTGACTACTTCTCATACTGACTACATCTCATATTGACACCTTCTTACAATGACAACTTCTCATAATGATGAATTCTCATAATGATGAATTCTCATAAAGATGAATTCTCATAATGATGAATTCTCCTATTGATGAATTCTCATAATGATGAATGCTCATAATTACAACTTCTCATAATGGCAACACATTTTCTGCTAGGGAGATAGCTAGCTAGGCGGACAAAAACCACGAAGTTGATTTTGAACCTACGACACATGTCGCGCCATCCGACCACACAACCAACTGAGAAAATGTCTCTACAAAACTAGATGCTTGCGTGCTTTTCGTATGAGGTTTTACCTAATATAACAAAAAATAAATAACAAAAACAGCTCACCTAGGTGTGTATACCTAAAGTCGGCGAACGCAATAGCCTCGTAATCCTATCAGGCCGTTTTCGGTAGCCGTTTGTAGTTCGTAATTATTACGCGATAACATCTTATCAAGCCAAGTCAAGAGGTGTCGCGATTCTATTTCAGATCTCAATTTAGATTGCGCAGTTGTTGCAGGGACCTTGTTATATTTTCTTTTGCCATTACATGTTATTAGATAATAAAAATGAGGTTCAGTATGTTGGCAACACCGAGTGAACCTACTCCGATTCAAGGCGGATGGCGGGAAAACTTCTACGTACATTGACGAAGCCGAACGGTTTAGCGGGAAATCTTTGACGAACGATGTAGCCGAGCAACCCCCGATGACCAGTATGACCATGATCAGTTGTGCTTCAGCCGCCGTGAGCTCGGGGTGTATTTTAGACACACTATTGTGGTTTTGTAATTTATTTGACTTTTTAATCATTTAAAATCATTTAAATCTAATCCAGTAAGTGTTGTCCAGTGCCTGAATATTAGTGATTTTCTTAGTTGCTGTTTATGAAAACTGCGCGATGATGTAAGCATCGCCGCGGGTACAGCTAGTTAAGACTAGCTGTACCCGCGGCTTTGCCCGCATGATCATTTCATTTAAAAGTAGGCCATATAGGTACGTGTTATTCGAGGACCAAAAGTACCTATAAGCATAGATAAATACTAGAAGTATTTATCTATGCTATAGGTTACAATATAGATACTACATTTCTTCAAAATTCGTTCATCCGTCAAATAGTTTTTGTCTTTTGATCGGCATTTAAACGCGTCACAGACGGCTAAGATACGATAATATTTTATCTTAAGATAAAATATCGCTCGCTATACAATTTATATGAACTATCACAAACGGCGAAGATAATATATATTTGCATCTTAAGATATCGAGCGACATGGAATTTATTAAAAGATGTCATCTTAAGATACGAAATATATCGTAACAGATACAAAATATATATTAATATACTATCTTAAGATACAAAATATATCGTAAATGCTCTACAGGTTGCTCTGTTTTGTTTTCGTGACGTTTTTTTTAACCCCTAAACAAAGAGACTGGTGTTATAAGTTTAGGGTGTGTATCACTGTGGGTGTGTGTGTGTGTGTGTGTGTGTGTGTGTGTGTGTGTGTGTGTGTGTGTATTTGTGTTTGTGTGGCATCGTAGCTCCCAAACGAATGGACCGATTTTGATGCGGTTTTTTTCTGTTCGAAAGCTGATATTATCGAGATGTTTCTTAGACATATGGGGAGAGGGAGGGGGGAGGTGAGAAAGAATAGGGGGTGAAAATTGTAGCTTCCCAACAAATGGACCGATTTAGCTGTAGTTTTTTTATGTTTGAAAGCTCGGGTAAACAAGATGATTCATAGCTATAATGGGGGGTGGGAAGTCGGGGGTTATATACATTTTTAATTAGTGCTTGTTATTGGTTTAATTGGCTGTGCCCATGGTTTTTCTCTAGGTTAAAAGTTACCTATGTGTTATTCCAGGAATATAAGTACAGACAGATTAACAGAAAAAAAACACGATTTAAAAAAAAGTATATTATTGTACTTACAGTAGTTTATTTAATGTACCCTGTTTTTTTTAATTATCTTCATTATTTGTTTTTGTTTTTTTTTCATCAATTTGCATATCAAATTCGAAATCAGAATCGTCGTCCGATGAGCTATCTAATAAATCTAATAGTGAAACTATATTACTCATATTTTATCATTCTGTATATAGAAAGTGGTGAAGAAATACGTGTGGCACCTAGGGCGGCCAGCGAGCGAATGAATAATTTCATCTTTTTTCTTTTTTTTGAATGACTAATGCTGTTGGCCTTATCGGCCTCTACAGCTTGAACCGGACGGTGGGGCGGGCGCTTACAAGCACTCCGCCACAATGCGTGACGCAGAAGGCGCACGCCAAAGTTAAAATTTAGACGACCCGCACGAGGGTACGGCCCTCGGCTTGGACGACCGTCTGATTACGGGGGTAACGAACTAAACACCCCTGGATCGCTACCGTTAAGTAGTGATCGAGGGGGCCCTGAACAATGGCTAGGTGCCATTTCATTGATTTTTATAACTGACCGCCGATTCGTAATACACCTTCGAAAAGAATCGGCAAGAAACTCGAAAACGAATAATATCTGACTATGTGTTATGGGACCTTCGACCTCGCCGGCGAGGTCGGTGTCTGTGTCTAAGTGTGTTGATACCCCCTGGCGGGTTGCCAGAGGTGGTCGAATTGGAGAATAATTTCAATATATTATCGTATCTTAACCGTGTGTGATACCCTAAGATGCTATAATATTTTATATGCAGATATCGTAACATCAAATATTATCGTATCTTAGTCGTCTGTGACGCCCTTTAATCATTGGACCACGTACTTACCCCAAAGTCAAACCCTAAACCGCATCGCAATCGGTCCAGTAGTTTTTACGTGATGCACGAACATACATACATACATACATACATACATACATACATACATACAGACAAACAGAAAAACACGATTTAAATAAAATTATATTCTTGTTCAGTAGCTTATTTTCAGTAAACTAAACCTTTTTTTTAATTATCTTCTTTGTGCAGACTTTTTCGTTCTTATTGCTTTATTATAAGCAAAGATATATAACTGGCATTTCACAGTTCATAAAGTTTAAAAGGCACGCATCGTAGGTTCTATCAATATCGTTATTCCGTCGCCATTTTGTAAATAACGACATGCGTACGCGCACAATCTTCGATCTATAATTACAGTGTGAAAGTGTGTGCGCGCCCTACCAGCATCGGTTACCAGAGACAATTGTTTCTAGAATTTACGATACGAAACGTGCTGTTTTTGTACAATTTAATTTTATTGGCCGTTTGTAAAAGTTCGTCAGATTATTATGTTCTATGAAGTGGAATTATGAAGGAACTTTTTTTTTGCTTAGTATTGGTTATGAAAGTGGTAACTAGCTAACTAGTGATCATAAGAAGGCTATCAAATAACAAGTACAATTTAAGAAAAGAAACTTTTACGCCCTTTTTTTTACGAACATATTTTATATATTTTTTTATTTTCACTTTTTACATTTGAAACTTTTTTTTTCATATTTTTTTGTGCCATATTCACATTTTTCCATTTTTTTAATTTTTAATCGGTTTGTGAGCTACCCTGAAAGTTTCAACCGGATAGCTAATCGGGAAGTGCTCGAAATTTGAATTACCAGATTCCAAGACAAAATACATATATACATCGATACATAATTACATACATACATACTCGTACAAGTGAAGTTAAATAAAAGCTTTTAAAAATAGACAGTAAGATTTTCATTAAAGGATGAACGCGTCGCTTATGGAATCGTCCGGCAAATTACGAAGAATTCCACGCAGGGCGGGCGGCGTGTTACGTGGCCGAGTGGTCATCCATACTATACCAATATTATAAAAGTGAAACATTCTCTGTTTGTTTATTTGTTTATTTGTTTCTTTGGGGAGCTTTCACGCGATATCGGCTGGAAATTTTTTGGTGAAATTTGGAATAGAGATAGCTTATACCCTAGAATAAAACATAGAATACTTTTTATCCCGGAAAATTGTAAGTTTTCACGGGAAAACTGGGAAAACTTGAATAATCGCTGTAAGGAACGATGCCACAGACACAGTGACACAGTGATACACACCCTAAACTTATAACACCCGTCTCTTTGTTCGGGGGTTAAAAAGACATAGTCTAAACCGCTAAAGAAACGAGTGAAGCATAGCATATGGCAGCTGCGTATGAGTGCGTGATTAGATAATTTGTAGTTCTGTGGTTGACACAATTTCATCACAAAAGACTGTATTGTTTTTGATTTTCCGTGGGAACTTGACAGAATTAACACGACTAACAAGTTCGAGATCTTGCTGCGATGTGGCGGCCGATCGGCATAACACGGTGTGTGTTCGTGGGGCTTGTACGTACATTGGATCGGCATATCTTGAGTGCTTCACTTTTGATTTGGCGGTGTGGAATCAATGTTTTTTTAAACATTCTTGGCCACATTATATCCACACCAATATATAAAAGTGAAACGTTATCTGTTTGTTTGTTTGTTTGGAGAGCTTCATGCATAAAAGCTAGACGGATTTTGATGAAATTTGGAATGGAGATAGCTTATACCCTGGAATAAAACATGGGATACCTTTTATTCCAGAAATGGTAATTTTCCATATGGGAATATAGGGAAAATATGTAAAATGTTGATTACTTGCTATAAGGAAAGGTTGCCATGGAAACGAAATAATAGCAAGTGTGCCAAAAAACATCAAGAGCGTTGATGCTATACTTTTGCATTGGTTATTAATATCCTAGAAGAACATAGGTTTTTTTTATCGCTGTAAACAATAGTCCACGAGGACGAAGTCGCGGGCGAAAGCTATTATTATATATATATATATAATAATAGCTTTCGCCCCTTCGCCACTTCGTGTTTATTCTTGTTAAATGTCCACCGGAAATGCAAAAATTCCTTTTCCGTTAGAAAGCTACTGAATAAATATTCTTCTTCTGCGTATCAGATAGATAGAAGATAGAAAATGATTGCACCAGTATACAATAATATTATTAATAACCAAAGTACGAATGGCGGACTTATCACTAAAAGGATCTCTTCCATTTAATCTGTGGACGGGTTTAGGAAATATAACAAAGTGTGTTTTTTTGGTAAATATGTCAAATTTTTATCAATATCCATTCAGCCGTAATGGAGCTAGCAACAAATATACTCAGACATGACTAAGACAGACTTTCATTCATAATGTTTATAGGAAATAGTATTGGTGACAAATGAAGATATTAGAAGTTGTTTTCATATTTTTCGCTAGAGAGTGAGTGTCAATGGCAATGTAAAGGTGCAGCGCATGAAGACGCTTGACGAGCCGCGCCTTCCGTGTGGGCTCGGCTCGTATGGACGCGAGCCTACTACGTTACTTTCGACGTGGAACACAATTGGCTCAGTAAAAGACGTGTGCTAGCGGGAGCCGAGCCGCGCCTTCGCGTGGGCTTGGCTCGTCTGGACGTGAGTTTACTACGTTACATGGCGCGTGGAAAACGATAGGCTCAGTAAACGACGTGTGCTAGCGGGAGCTGAGCTGCGCTTTCCGTGTGGGCTTGGCTCGTCCAGATGCGAGCCTTCTACGTTACATGGCACGTGGAACTTAATAGACTCAGTAAAACAACGTGTGCTAGCGGGAGCCGAGCCGCGCCATCTGTGGGCTCGGCTCGTCCGTGTAGGCTCGGCTCGTCTGGCCGCGAGCCAAATACGTTACATGGCGCGTGGAACACAAAAAGGTCAGTAAAACGTCGTGTGTCAGCGAGAGCCGAGCCACGCTGTTCGTGTGGGCTTGGCTCGTCCGGACGTGAGCCTACTACATTATATTGCGCGTGGAACACAATAGGCTCAGTAAAACGACGCATTCCCTGCCCCCGGTCAATTTTCCGTGATAAAAAGTATTCTATGTTGGTCTCTACGGAATACAGCATCTACATACAAAACTTCATTAAATTCAGTCCAGCCGTTATTACGTAAAAGCACTCCAAACAAATAAACAGACGTATCACTTTTATATATTAGTGGGGATGGGGATGAGTGGCAAGTGACATTCTGTAATAGTAATCAGTTTAGCCGTTTTTATGTGAAAGCAAGTACCAACAATCTAACATTTTCCCAATTTTCCGGGATAATTGTAAAACTTAAGATAATCTTATGTTGATCTCTGTACTGTATAGTGTAGGTACTATCTACTATATCATACCTATATTAAAAAAAAACATCATAGCTGTTTTAGTGTAAAAGTGAGTAATCGACATTATCCCGTTTTCCCTTGGCTACATTTCCGGGACAAAGAGTATCCTATGTAGGTCTCTGTTGTGTACAGTATCTACATACACATTTTCATCACAATCAGTCCAGTCGTTTTGGGGTGAAAACGCCCCAAACAAACAAACCAACAAACAGACAACGTTTCGCTTTTATATATTAGTGGGGATCTCATAGCTTACATATTTTATAGTCAGGTGTTCTCCTTGATTACCTACAATAATTTGAACGTTTGTCCGGGGCTGTCCGTAATTATTATCTGTTTATATCATTATCTTTATTAGTTACGTACATTTCAATTACGCAAAGTTCGCAAAAAATACTCGGGCACTATTAACTACAAGATACAGCCAGCAAAAACGTTTCGCGCTAATACAAAAACGCACAAAAAGATCAGGTTATTTGATTAGACCTAATTACATTTCTGACCGTAATTAACTTGCACGTATCATTCCCTTTGTTTTATTACAAATAAATACCAAAGTAACCTCACACTTGCGTAACTGAATTACAGACGAATATCGATTCTGTTTCTATGCGATAAAGTCTGAAGTTTGGTTCGTAAGCTGCAAGTTAAAGTTGCTTTTGTAGATGTCTTAGGTTGAGATAAGCTGGTATGTTATTAAGGTATAATTTGCGATGGAAATTATAGCGATTTGTTAATTTCATATTCAGCAGTGTATGTATAGTTCGTCAACGGCTCATTTATGCACATTTTATTGTGCTTATTTTAGTGCACCTTGCTCCTACTACAAAAAAAATAGAGATAGGTAGGATACCTTACCCTCATTCCTATAAAAATTAAACGAGTTGTTTTTCCAACGTCTTGTTACTTTTTGACGTTTTTTGTATGGCGTTTATAGGAACAGCCATTAAACGGTCACTCGATAATTACGACTAGTATAGGTGCTGCAATATCTAGAACAAAACTTTTTCGTAGGTGGCCAAAATTGACGTGAAACGTGATCTAGGTAGGTACCGAGATATTCCATGAAAAAAAATATATCCATACCAATATATAAAAGTGAAACGTTATCTGTTTGTTAGTTTGGGGAGCTTTCACGCGACAACGCGCAACGGCTGGACGGATTTTGATGAAATTTGGAATGAAGATAAATAATAATAAAAATAATAATAATATTTATTGACAGTATAAAAAGATTACAAAAATACATTTGATCAATAGACTCCCCACTGACTAGACTTCCCTGTCTCGGGGGGTCTATTTTTCTTCCAAAAGTTCCAAGAATAAAATAACCTTAATCAATTGAAGTAGTTAGTTTTTCAGTAGATAGCTTATACCCTGGAATAAAACATAGGATACTTTTTATCTCGGAAAACTGTAAGATTCCACGGGAAAGCTGGAAAAATGTTGATTGCTCGCTGCAACTACGCAATTTAGATAATGAGGAAAAACGTCACGTTGTTTGTTTGTTTGTAGTATGTGTTTGGGTGTGTGCTGGCCTCTGGTGTCTGACATGGCTTAACTACTGCTATTAATCAATAATAGCCGGTACCCACAGCTTAAAGTCCCCTCCGAAGCACGGAAAACCACACGTAATTTAGAAAAGTCATTGGTGCGGAGCCTAGGATCGAATCCAGTATCGTTGGATTCTAAGTTGCACTATTGAACCGTTAGGCTACCAACACTCAACCTCGCGTTGAAAAGAGTGGAACTCCAGCCCGTAATAGATCCCATAAAATTAGGAGTTAAAGCGTCATCAACATTAAAGAGACTGCACTGCTAACGGAACTACCTTATAGCGATGGTAGCCTAGCGGAATACTAGTGCGACTTAGAATCCAACGATACCGCTTACAGTCCTTGGCTCCACAAGAATGACTCTTCTAAGCTATGTACGGTTTTTATCGCTTCGTGCACGTTAAGCTGTCGGTCCCAGCTGTTTTTTATTAATAGCATTCGTTAAGCCAGAGGCCCTCGGGTGGCCTGACAAACTCTGACAGCAGAGGCCAGCTCTACTTCCTCATACAACAAGCAAGCAACCAGAACTCCAGTACACTATTAAAAAATATTTCATCACAGCATTAGATTGTTTAATGCCAGCATTGCCAGCATGTACAAAGAATGCATAATTGATAATTACAGTTAATCAACTCGGACCATTAAGTAACTGTAATCATTGAAACAATTCTCGTAATATGAATTCCCAGTAAGATGTTACTCATATGGCATGCTACTTAATCAGATTACACGAGGAAACAGGAAATTTAATAGATATGTCATCACTTTTAAGGCAAATTGATTAAATTATAGAAAAACAATGTTAACATCAATCTATACGAAAATCTATAGGTACTGGATGTTCTGTCATCCAATCTCACATTATTTATTTTCTCATTAAATTGTCATCTCTTACTAGATTATTTAGTTTCAATTTTTGTTTATGCTATCAATTAGAGCTATGTGAGCTGCTTGGAACGTCCGGAGATTTTCAGCCGTTAGGTGCGTCATATTTCCAGGTTTTCTGCTTTCTTCGTAGACAGAGAAACCACTGTCTACGGCTTTCTTGGATTGTGCCTTAGAGTAGTTCGAATTTGTCATTCTCTTATTTGACTCACACCATTCCTTAATACTAATGTGATACTGGAAGTTTCTGGATTCTCTTTAATAAGACCACATAATTATTATGTTTATGATATATTTATTGTTTTTCACTGATTACACTATTTTGCATTCTTTGCAACCATTGTAAAAAGCAGATCATAAAAACTCATGGGCGATTTTTTTTTCTCGAGCTAAATCCATTGTAATGCCGCCACTCAATTTTCGAAACAAAGAAAAAACAAATGACAACCACATAAACTAAATGTTACCACTCCCGAAGTTTCATTTAGAAAAATCCGTGTCTTTTTTAATAATTTTATTACAAATGGCCAGTTCCAAAAACTTTCAGTATGACCCACGCAAGAAGACAGAATACTTTATGGGGTGCAGGCAAAGATCTTGAATTACGCTTACTAGAGTGCAAGACACGAACCTCCCCAATGTGCATGCTAATAACTTGAATATACATTCAGTGCCAGACGCTCCAGGCAACCATCCCTTCTGACGCTAACAATAAATATATCTATATTATGATTCTTAAAACATCGCGGCTTGCGTCACACATTCTAGCTGGCTAAACCTGTCAATGTCAGACGATGTTTCAATCAAATAGGTCATTTCGTACATTTTGTAAGGTGCCTCTTTTGCAAGAGACCGCGCCAAGGAAGTAACATATCTTTACCATATATTCAACCGCCAAGCATTAGCGGAACACGGCAATGCTTCCAGCGATTAATATGCATTATGAGTCTAATGTCTAAGGGTGATGAGCACAGTGTAGTGCCGCGCAAGATTTTGCAATCCAATCCCCATCTCCATCCTCACCTACGGTGATCAGACTTGGTCTTTGACAGAACATCAAAAACACACTCTATGGGTTTGCCAGGAAACAATGGAGCGCAGTATTCTGGGAGTTATTTGACCGCATCAGAAACAGTATACTGCGCTCCTAGTTTGAAATGGAACAGGGCTGGACCCATCTGCCGCATGTCGCACTAAACTCAAACGACATCGTGGCAGGCCCAGAAGGAGATGGCGGGATGAACTGGACTCTTACTGGAAGGACTGGCAAGTCAAAGCCCTAGATCGTTATTAATGGAAGGAGGGTAGTGAGGCCTTTGCCCTGCAGTGGGACAAACAAGCTGAACAATAATGAGTAAATATATTCGGGACAGTTCACACTAATTCACAGCCTGCATGATGACGATGGATGACGTCGTACATCGAACATAAACAACTTCAGCATCATCAGCCTATAGTTAGCCACTGCTGTACGTAGCCTCTCCTAAAATTCGCCACTGAGCTCGCTCTTCAGCTCGCTGCATCCAGTTTCTGCCAGACGCTTTTCGCAGGTCGTCACTCAACAAAGGTACAACCTAGACAAATTGGACGGAGCCGAGATTTTAATAAAATAAACAACAAATTAAATTTGAAGTTAATTTTATTGGTCTTACTTTTGACCGTACAATTCAAGCGAAGATAAAATAATGACAATTTGTACTTAGTAACTTCCTTATATAACTTTTAGAAATGCGTAGGCGATTTCTAGTACATTCTTCATTGTAATAAACAACTAAGTAGTTACATTTCTCATAATTTAGCGAGAAAAACATCTAAGTACATAAATGCTTATTCAGCTATGCGCAATTAAATCAAATCAACATGTAGAGTACCTCTACTGCGCATTATTCATAGAAAAACAACATAAGTACAAAAAGTGCTTAATTGGTACTTTCACAATCTAAGGAAGTACCTACTTGTATGATTAAATATGTCGCAATTGGACTTCGGTAAACAACGGTGGGTTTGTGGTACATATAACTTCTCCACCCTGAGATTGAAAATTATCTGTTTCCATTTTTTCAACTATATTATTTACTTGTATTTCATCAAAATTCAATTTTTCAACATTAAGAGGTTCATTAAAAATAATTGTATGTAGAGTATTTGTAGTATTTTGTATTATAGTTTCAGCAAATGAATTTTTACAATTTACTATAGCTGATGGCATTCTAACGCCAGGATAAAATTCATGAAAGTTTAAAATTCCTGAGTCTGATATAAGATTTACTGGAACTTTAACTTTCATTTCACATCTAGGAATAAGTTTTATCTCATATGGTGGATTATAATTAATAGGAATTGCAGTTTCAGGTGTTAGAAGAAGTTGATTTTTCATATCAATACTAGCTCCTAACAAAGATAATAATTCTGTTCCTATTAAACCGTCGTATCTTCCATCGACTTTATAAATATAAAATTTGTACCAATTATCATTTTTAAATTCATCAGGTAATGGTATAAAAATTACTTCATGATGAGTACTTGTGCCATGTGTACTTACGACTTGAAATGTTTCTTGATATTTGAAATCTTTAAAATATTTTTCTGCTAATTCTGGATTAATAAAAGAACGATTACTCCCTGTGTCAATTAAAAATTTGGAGTTCAGATTTTTAAAATTTATACTTGGTAATTTTAAATAAGAGTTACAATTTAAATTTATAGTTTCTATATCGGAGGATGCTCTTTTGAGGCCCTCATATAAAAATTTTCCTTATTTGGAATAGTCATTTTATTTTTATTTTGATTATCTTCGTTTATTACGTGAAGATGGTTTGGCTTTTGTGGTGCCGTTCTCATTGTCACATCTTTATCATTCAAATCAGTTGTTTTATTTTGAGGAATACCAAAATTAAATTTATGATAGGGTTGTCGTTTGAAAAACCCTGAAGCTTTGTAATTATTTACTTGCGGTTTATTCGCATTACCAAATTTAAAATTATTTTGTGGCATAAAATGATTATTTGGCCTATTTAGAAAAGGCTTATAACCTTGAGGTTGTATAAATTTATTTGGAGGATTATTATTAAATATTGGCCTTTGTGGGATGCCAAATTTAAATTGATTTTGTTGAGGAATAAAAGCTGGTTTATTCTCAAATGGTTTTTGAGTAATTATTTTTTTATTTTTCATTTGATATTGTGTTTGGAAATTCACCTCTTCCATCACAACACTTAGAGCTTGTTCTAAAGTAACGCAACTTTTCAGACGCACAAATCGAAGTAAATCTTCAGATAAATTGTACATAAATACATTTAATGCAGTGCTATTATAAATTATAGCCTTGGCTGCTCTAACTCCCGAGTCTTCAATTAAATTCACTTTTGCAATCAAAGAACTTCTCACATTTTGAATACGGTGGCAGAAATCGATGTAGGATTCGTCATTTTTAATTTTAAGACTTTCAAGTTCAATAGCAATACATTGTTCTGACCTTGGGTCGCCAAAATGTTGAGTAAAAAGATTTTTCAATTGTATCCATGTTGTAATATCGCTACGTTCACTTAATAATGAGGCTGCTCTGCCTATAAGTCTACTTGAAATAACATGAAATAAATATAACTCTTGTGCTGCAGTAATTTCGGTTCCACTTAAGCTACGCACATATTCACATTTTGAAATAAATAAATTTAATAATTTTTCATTCCCATCAAATTTAGGAATCAATTTCACAATTTCATTCGTTATAATCCTCATAGGTTCCATTTTAAATTATTATTTAAAATCAATTCAAAATATTAAAATTGAGTATGCGTTTGTACAATATAACACGTATAACACAAAAATTCAAAATATAATTAAAGAAAGGAACATAAAAGTTCAATAAAAACACTTCAAAAATCAATAAAAGCACATAAAACTCAATAAATTCACATAAAACTCAATTATGACGCATAAAAGTCAATAAATTCACATAAAAATCAATTATGACGCATAAGAATCAATAAATTCACATAAAATTCAAATAAAAACGCATAAAATGACAATACATTCACATAAAAATCAATAAAGACACATAAATTCACATAAAAATCAATAAAAACGCATAAAACGTCAAAAAAAAATTCACATAAAAATCAATAAAAATGCATAAAACGTCAAAAAAATTCACATAAAAATCAATAAAAACACATAAAATCAATAAGTTCACATAAAAATCATAAATTCGCATACAATAAATCAAAAATAACAAGTGTATTGGCAATTTTTGTCCAAAAAACACTAAGGGTCGAATAGCAGGGCAAGAATACGGAAAGTGAATGATTTTCGACTCACTTAAAACCGCTCGATCCCATGCCTCGGTGATTATTCCACTCGCTGAATTGTTTCTCAACTCCTTTTTCCAATACAATCGTATTTGTTTGGTTCGAGTATTTTTTTACGTGGATTTGTCAGGAACACACGAAGTTATTCAGGACAGCTGCACCAGATATGTAGGTTGCGCCAGACAAATTATATTTCACAATTTTTGAAGTAAGCGCCGGACAAATTAAATTTCCACGACTTTAAAAAAAAAATACAACCGGCTGCGCCAGACAAATTGGACGGAGCCGAGATTTTAATAAAATAAACAACAAATTAAATTTGAAGTTAATTTTATTGGTCTTACTTTTGACCGTACAATTCAAGCGAAGATAAAATATGACAATTTGTACTTAGTAACTTCCTTATATAACTTTTAGAAATGCGTAGGCGATTTCTAGTACATTCTTCATTGTAATAAACAACTAAGTAGTTACATTTCTCATAATTTAGCGAGAAAAACATCTAAGTACATAAATGCTTATTCAGCTATGCGCAATTAAATCAAATCAACATGTAGAGTACCTCTACTGCGCATTATTCATAGAAAAACAACATAAGTACAAAAAGTGCTTAATTGGTACTTTCACAATCTAAGGAAGTACCTACTTGTATGATTAAATATGTCGCAATTGGACTTCGGTAAACAACGGTGGGTTTGTGGTACATATAACTACCTAAACAACAGTATTCAATCTTCAATGCCGTGCTGTTGATCAGCACGGCATTGAAGATTTCAAGTAGGTACTTTAACATATCCTTAATCAGTAGTCTTTAACTTAACTACCAGCATTGTTTGATCAAAATCAGTCCAGTGTCATAGCAGAATCAAAATATTTTTATAAAAGTAGGAATGGCAACTAATCCCAAAGCGAACTACAAAACACTAAAAACATTAACCAAAACATTAATTTAGATTTGTGATAAGATTATCAGCAGTTATTTTCAAACTTTCCACATAGCAGATAGGTACATAATTATGTAATACTAGCTTTCCCGCCCGCGACTTCGTCCGCGCGGACTACTGTTTATCACGAAAAAAGCATCCTATGTTCTTCTAGGATATTAAAAACCAATGCAAATGTAGGTATAGCACCGATGCTCTTGAAGTTTTTTGACAGACTTGTTATTTCGTTTCCATGCGATAAAGTCTGTTATTTCGTCCTGCCGTTATCGCGTGAAAGGTCCCCAAACAAACAAACAGACAACGTTTCAATTTTATATATTGGTATATCCGTGCTAGCTGCGCCCCACAGCACCCTCATTATCAATAGGTTTTGTGAATAAGATACTCTGTTTTATAACTTATTTTAATAGGTTTAGTTTTAGACTTCTATATATTATATATATATATATATATATATATTGTTACGATGGGGTTCGGATAAAATTAATGTACGCTAATTAAACGAAAAATTAACACCTTTATTCGAAAAACCACAAAAAGAAATTAATCCGACAAATAACGCTCAAACACTCTTTAACTCGACTCTTATCAACTCTTATCAATTATCACTGAATACTCGCTTTAAATCACTTTGATTGTTTCGTTCCGAAAGCCAAGTCAATACTGTCCCAGGCAGTCGATGCGCGCTCTATTTATACCGCGACGGACGTTTCCAGAAGGTACTCGTAACTACTCGTATGTACTAACAGTAGTCGGTAGGTATTTGAACTTACAAGGTCAGGCCGCACCCGTAGGTACCTACTGTTTTTTCTATGAATCGACTGGCGGCGTAACAATATATTTTTGCATATAGAAAACATGAAATCTGAATGTGAACCATAATAAGGCAACAGATTAGATAATTGTGTTAAATTGTATAATACTTAGCAATAATTGTATGTCACAGCCAACTAGCTTAAATATCCGTTCAAATAACAGCCTATTCTTTTTACTAAACAGCGCCGTTCAAAATTAGTTTGATAAAAAAGCCTAGGTAGTTTAGTCAGGTTGAACATATATAAACATTCGTCAGTTTGCAAACTACCACATTTGATAGAATTACGCCTTATAAATTAAGTAGGTTAGTTAGGTTGAACATGAAAACTATGAATATTATTCAGGCCGCTAGTTGAACGGCGACTGTTTAGTAAAAAGACTAGCTACTTGGCTGCAACATAATGTATACGGATGCCTATATGTATAAGTACGCTTATTTTATCTGAGATAGTCACTTTGGATATCTGTGCCCTCAACTTAACCTTTTAGGGCTGATTTTTCAATGGTCGGTTAAACCAACTAATAACTGTTCGAAAAATAAATTTATTAGACTGTTTAACGGTCTGATATTTCGTTAGGTACTCGTACCTATTTTTCAATTGTCATTCATCCCATATCTGGCCAAATAAAGCAAATCAGGCGTTACTAACATCAGAGAGGTGAAACAAATATATTGCTAACACACGAATGTTAGAGCAGGACAGATTTCATCAAATGTCATTGTTTTGTTTGACATTTGATTCGAGATTATGTTTAGTTGTTTGTACTGTGGCTTGTACTATTATGTATTCTGTGCAGTGGCCAGTAAGCGTAATTGAACCTCCTTGGTATTGTAATGCTATTTTACAAATTTTGGTTGTTGTACTTGTGACATCAACGTATCAATGTCAAATAAACAGTCGAATAAGCAGCTGCCGTCGAACGGGTAGATAAATTTATTCTTCAGTTAAGTGAGTTGTTCGTTGTTGAATAAAGCCTATCTAACGATTGAAAAAAACAGACATATTCTATAAGTCATGTTGTTGTTCTTGTATTTTTGTGACCACCCCCCACAGCAGTTTGATATATTAGTACTTCGAGTCGAGTACGCCGCGCCGTACGATAATTTTACCCAACTCACTCATTTCCAAGAAGAACCTATTAAAACGGATGTGTCAATTCCCAATAATCGACAAATTAAATAAAAAATTCATACGTGAGTATAGTTTGCACGAAAAAGTGATACAATTTCGTGATTTTCTGGAAAAACTAAATTCGTACATTACCTACCTAATTACGTACTATCACTTTTGTAATCAAATTGTCATCTAATCAGCGCGATCTTTTATTAATTTGTATGATCAAGATTCGATGCTAATTTAATTAGATCGAATGTGAAATAATCGAGATATTGGTTTTTATCGATGCGATACGGAGCGATGGTCGGCGAGATAGCAGCTAGATGCTTGTCTTTGCAGTAATTGTCGCGATAAATAAAACTCATGATAACTGTCAGTATGATATACATGCCTAATAGAAAGGCCTGACGGTTTGTCATAATGCCTTGCTTGCCTAGTTTATGAGATCTTATTTTTTTTAAATCTTCTATGGGTTATAATCTCAAAAACTATATATATAATACTATTATTTTATTCTGTGTCTATACGCAGCCAAAAATAAACTACAATAACACCAAACCAACAAGCCCTTTTGATGTTTTGATGATTTTAGCAATAACGTCTGTTTAGCGAGAATATCTATACGTATAATAAAACTTTAACAAGTCCAATTCTGTACATTGAAAATATTTCGTTTTTTTTTTGGAGGCTGTATTCCTTTCTGAAGCAAAAACTGATTTTTGTTTCTTTTTTTCTATCTGTCTGTCTGTCTGTGTTTTGGCCGTGCATCACGCCGAAACTACTGAAGCCAAAACTAGTTTTTTTTTTCTTTTTTGTCTGTCTGTCTGTCTGTCTGTCTGTCTGTCTGTATCTTGGCTAGGCATCACGCCGAAACTACTGAATGAATTCATATTACGAGGTAGAACATAGAATACTTTTCATCCTGAAAAAATAAAGGGTTCCCGCAGGATAGGTGTTGAAAGTTATTTCAACGAACACTTGAAACTAGTGGACGGATTTTGATGCAACTTGGCACAGTCATAGTTTATATGATGGGTTAAAATTGAAGGATACTTTTAATCCTGAAAAAATACAGGGTTTGTGCGGGATAGTAGTCCAAGGTTATGTTAATTTTGAAATAATCATAATATTTGTTTGGAGGGTACTCTATATTCGATACTGAAGCTACCACGGTTTTTTTTTTCATTTTTGTCTTTCTGACTATCTGCCTGTCTGTCTACCTATCTGTCTGTCTGTCTGTCTGTATCTTGACCGCGCATCACGCCGAAACTACTAAATGAGTTCAAATGAAACTTGGCATGATTTGAGTTCATACTGCGTAATAGGATACTTTCATCCCGAAAAATTAAAGGGTTCCTGCAGGATAGGGGTTGAAAGTTATTTAAATGAACACGTATCACGCTGAAACTACTGCACCGATTTTGATGCAACTTGGCACTGTCATAGTTTATATGATGGGTAAAAATTTAAAATACTTTTATACCGAAAAAATAAAAGGTTCCTGCGGGATATGGGTCCAAATTCTGTACATTGAAGATATTTAGTAAATCTTTTTTTGATGGCTGTTCTATATTCGTACTGAAGCAACACTGTTTTTTTTTCATTTTTGTCTGTTGTCTGTCTGTTTGTCTGTATATAGGACACGCATCACGTCGAAACTACTGAATGAATTCAAATGAAACTTGGATACTGTTCATCCCGGTAAATTAAAGGGTTCCCGCAGGATAGAGGTATTTTGTTTGGAGATGGTATTCATGTTTTACGGTTTAAAGTTATTTCCGTAGCTCACCTATATGATACTCAAGGAATATTCCTCCAAATTTCAAATACCTAGGTCCACCGGTTTAGGCTGGGCGTTGTCTGTCAGTCAGTCAGTCAGTAGGTGTGTCACGGTACTGTTTTATAGGCATAATTAAAATAATGTAATAAAACACATATTTTGTATTATTCTGCCCAATAGTGAAGGGCTATACTTATAATAAAGCAGTATGTACCAAAAATCTGTACAAGGAAGTCATTTAAAAAAAACTAGGGTATTAAAAATAAGCTATTGAATCTATCGTTTTTAAAATTCGTGTCTGTCTGTTTGTCTGTTTGGCTGTATGTTTGTTCACACATCACGTAAAAACTACTGGACCGATTGCGATGCAATTTACACTGTTGGAGAGTTTAGGGTTTGACTTAAAAACTGGGGCACTTGGTATCATAATCCGATGATTAGATGCCGAGCAATCGATAAAAAACTAATTGACGGCAAATTTGAATTTTGAAGAAATGTAGTATATTGTACTTTATAGGTACTTTTGTTCCTGGAATAACACGTATGGGCTACTTTTAAATGAAATGACTACGTGGGCAAAGCTGCGGGCACAGCTAGTATGTAATATTATTTAAGCATGTTTGAATTTAATTGATGTGGGGTGTTATATGATTATGTTTTGATTTTTGTAAATATGGATTGTTCTGAAATATTTGATCTTAAAATAATTAAAAATAGTAAAATAGAAACAAACTAGAATTTTTCTTTAGTTGATTATTATACCTATCATCTCACTCCCTGTGCTTAAATCATACAATAACCTGAAGTTCAATGAAGCTTAATCAAGCTGTCCTTAATACACATAAATAAAAATAAATATCAATGAATAGTAGGTATCGAATGTACCAGTTCCAGGGCATCATAACTGAACTGGTACATTTTAACAAATCGAATATTGAGTATTTATACGATATTGCGAGTCAAACCTCATAAAAGCGACGCAGGAAGGCTCGACGCTGCGGTGATAATCCAAACAGAACGCAAGAGTTACGCCTTACGCCAGATTAGCAACATGATGTGTCTTTTCGCATCAAACTGTACTTGAAGGGAAAATTAAAAGTTTGTACCATTTATAATTAAGAAAATGAAGCATTCGGAAATTGTAAATTAAATAATTTAGACAAGTATGATTAATACAAATAAATTGGAAATATATATAGTGTGGAAAACACTAAGTTTGGAACTCATCGCTGACACGCATTAAGTGCACTTCGAGCAAATCCAGAACAATATAGTATTTGTTGTACATTTCCCACACAAGTTATCGTAGTATTATATTTTTTCCACCATTTTGATAAATACATCAAGCAGAGATATTTCATGATAATTCATACTACAATAAAAAAAAACAGGACGCAACATTTCTAAGTGCGATTAGATTTTTATAGAGTTTCGAGATAACAATCGCAATTACATTAGCATGATTACAGATGGTAATCAAAATTGAAAACTCAGTTACCGAAATACATTTAGCGCCATTTATCCGTTTATGGATCTTGGGGCAAATATTCCAAAAAATAAGTAGGTATGTACTAGTTTCGGTGAAATGTTACGTGCTTGTGATCAAAAACAATATTAACTAGCTAAGCCCGCGGTTTTGCCCGCGTGGATAACGATAAAAAGTATTCCAGGATCAATTTATATACCGACCTATCTTATATACCAAATTTCACCTAAATCCGTTCAGCCGTTTCAGTGCTGAGTGATAACAAACATACAAACTTTTTTAATATTAGTAAGAAGAAAAGACAAAAAAAGGTGTTAATTTTTTTGTTATGTGCGGATTTCGATGATATCAGGTCATCACTCAAAAACGGTGAAGCTAAATCTGGAGGAAAACGGCAGTTCTGTAGTGTAGTGGTAGGCCTCTTTTACGTTCTGTTCTGTAGTGATAGGCCTCTTACGCAAGAGTCCGCTTGAGGAATTACCACACCTTTGTCAGATAAGTATTCAACCGCCAAGCAGTAGTGTGTAAACATTTCTGTGTTTCGTTTTGAAGGGCAATGTTTCTAGCGAAATTACTGGGCAAGGAGACTTAACAGCCAATGTCTCAGGGTGTCGAGCGCAGTGCAGTGACGCGCAAGATTTTGCAACCAAAGTTCTCGGTGGCACTGCAACAGTTATGGGCAGGGGTGACGCTTACTATCAGGCGAGCGGCCAGACAGTCTAGTAATAAAAGAAAAAAATATGTATGTATTATGATTGTGACATCCACCAACCCGCACGGTGCCAGCATGATGGATTATGACCCTTTCTCTCTCTCTCTCTCTCTCTCTCTCTCTCTCTCTCACTCTCTCTCTCTCTCTCTGTCTCTCTGAGTGAATGCCTGTATCTCAGCTGTGGGGAGTGATGATGATGATGATGATTAGACAGAGTAAATACTTTATAAATATCAGCTGACGTGCAAAAAAGGCGATAGCAATGCTGTCTATCTGTCCTTCTGTCTGTGCATCCGACTATCATAGGCTCCATGTCTTTATTTTATCGTCGTCTTTCATTGTTTTGTCGAAATAAAAACAAGTGCTGTGCAGACTACCATGGTACAAAAAATAGACTTCGAATAGATTAACTAAAAAAAACTAACCCAATTTTGATGAAGTTTATATGGGACTACACTGAAAGTCTATCCTTTTTAATAAAACAACAACCATCCGAGTCGGTATGGAAATCTTAGAGATTAGAGGCAATATAAACACAATATAGAATGAATTTACTAAAAAAAAAAAATTATACTCGAAAAACTACTAAACCAATTTTGATACAAATTATATGAGACCATGAGTAGACCATGACATTAAAAAAAACACATATAGTCGAACATACAACCGTCTCCTTTTGTGAAGTCGATTAAAAAACATTTTATTTTCCTCCAAATTTCAAGCGAATTTGCGTCAATGACCAAAAATTAAATAGAAAAATGTAAAACAGATAATATTTAATCAAATTAGGTAATAATGTTATTGACTATGATAACATCAAAAATGGTTTATCGTAATCTGTATTAAATACTAATAGAGTACGAGTAGGTAGGTACCTATGTATAACTTAGTCTATTGTTCAGAAATGTAACTAATGTATATGAAAAGAAAAAGGACGATCTACCAAAATGTCAGGGGAAAATAAAAAATTGGATTTCATCTATTTTTTAAGGCCTGTAGGTATTATATTTCACATATATTTATTGCAAACACATTTGATATAGAATACTAGCTAATCTTACAGTATAGACCTTTTCCTCGGTGGAAGAAAAATAGACGGAGACAGTACCGCGAAATCGAGAGTGAAGCATAGCAAAGGCGGCGGCGTGATTGTGTATGAGTGGATGGAGGGTGGCCATCTGATACAAATTTCCACACTACGGAAAAAAACGACACAATAAAATTAGACAACATTACGTTAATAACGTGACGACACACCAGACCACGACGTGACATCAGACCATATAATTTAACGTAAATAAATAGTTTATCTATTTGATTACTACAAAATAAACAAATCAACCTTAAATAGATTTCCAGTAGGTAAATGTAGGTAGTTGTTTCTTTGAAAAAACGCGTACTGTTCGAAACAATCAAATTCAACATCGTTCACGCATGCGCAAACCGGCTGATAATAAATAATAGTTTAAAAAAACTAAAAAACGCGCTTTATATAGAAAACCAAACTAAAAAATAGAAAATAAATTTTAATAGTGTCATCATGTCAGCCTTTAGAAGTCCACTGCTGAACATAGGCCTCCCCCAAAGAGCGCCATGACGAGCGATCCTGTGCCACCTCCATCCACCGACTTCCTGCGACGGCTACAATGTCGTCGGTCCATCGTGTGGGGGGTCTCCCCACACTTCGCTTGCTTGTTCGTGGTCGCCATTCCCCAGCGGTTGTCGGTTCTGCGAACTATATGGCCTGCCCATTGCCACTTCAACTTGCAAACTCTGAGAGCTATGTCGGTAGCCTTCGTTCTTCTACGGATTTCCTCATTTCTGATTCTATCACGTAGCGAAACACCGAACATAGCTCTCTCCATTGCACGCTGCGCAACTCTGAGTTTTTGTATGAGACCAATAGTTAGCGACCACGTCTCAGTGCCGTATGTCATCACTGGCAACACGCACTGATTATAAACTTTCGTCTTGAGGCTCTGCGGTATCAGCGACGAGAAAAAATATATGTATTCTTAATAGTGTATATAAGAAAAAAATGTTTTATTTCAAAAAAATCGTGGGTGCATGGGTCAATAGTTATAAATATTTAGATAGAAGAAGGATTATCATTTCGACAATATCTTAAAAAGCACCCCACGCTTTTTTTTAAATAAAGCATTTTTTTCTTATTTACACTATTCAATATTTTTTTCTATTTTTTAGTTTGGTTTTCTATATAAAGCGTGTTTTTTAATTTTTTTGAACTATTATTTGTTTTCTACTTTTTAGTTTGGTTTATTTATAAGAGCGTTTTTTTTTCGAATTGCATTATCATCGGTGTTTGACAGGTGTGCAAAATTTGAATGAAATCTGACCTTTTAAAGTGGGTCAAAATAGCGTCCAAAGGAGTCGGTTACAAACATACAAGTGAAGCTAATATAAAGCGTATAAAAAGGGTCTCTCTACTCTGTTCTACGAACCGGGCCAACATCGAACCATCAACAGGTAACTTTTCTGATAAGGATAAATAGTCACAGTTAATCGTCTCACCTATTAAACACAGACATGATATCACCACCGTAGAGGAAATAGCACTATCTCACTTTATCGTTTAATTCATGACTAATTAATTGTAGAATCGGTTCATTCATAGTCTAACCATTGACTGATACATACGAGATTAACTTTACGTTTGAAATATTTAAGTGATGGATACTATGTTAAACATTTGAAAAAGGAATAGATAATTTATTACGTTTTTTGGCCAGTGTGAGCTTCTAAATTAGTTGTGTTTGTTAATCTGTGGCAAAATGGTGTTGATTTTTAAATAGTGGATTAAAAAGGCAAGAACCGAGGATTTTTTAATAAGTAGTAACAATTAAGCTGTGGAATAGAGTGAAAAAACTAAATGTACTGTGTACTTTACTGGTGATAAATTTTCCAGTAAGAAAAATAACATCACCATCGCTGCATAGGACACTGGTGACTACGGTGATTCATAGAAACTCAAGGTAACATAACGTAGTAAATACAGTACAGTGGGAAGATGTTTTTTTTATCTATCGCACTTCTACTGATTTGCATTCTTTGTATTTTACCTAAACTTCTTTTCCCCTTAACTTACATAAGTTTTACTTCGTAATTACTCCACAGCAAGACAAAAAATTAAAAAGAAAACATTGTATTTTTAATCACTCTTATTTAAAATTTAAATGAAAATAAGTTTGCAAATTTCCAAAATATACGTTATACATACCTATCTATCTGTACTTACAGTAAAGCAATAAAAAAGTCTGTACAATTTAGACAAGTATTTAAAAAAAAGTCTAGGATAAAATAAGCTACCGAACAAGAATACATTATTTTTTAAATCGTGTCTGTCTGTTTGTATGTCTGTATGTTTGTTCACGCATCAAGTAAAAACTACTGGGCTGATTGCGATGGGGTTTGATTTAAAAGCTGGGGTACTTGGTATCTTAATCCGATGACTATATGCCGAGCAATCGATAAAAACTATATTACGGCAGAACGAATCTTGAAGAAATCTAGTATATTGTACTTTATAGAAACTTTTGGTCCTGAAATAACACGTATGGGCTACTTTTAAATGAAATGACCATGCGGGCAAAGCCGCGGGTACAGCTAGTATTTGAATAAATCCGTCAAAACTCAGGCGGAAACACACCTCAATGATTTCGTTAAAATTCTCCGCGTCATCCGTCGGCGCAAAAAAACATTAATTGATTTAATTGTACAAATAAACGCTTCCGTGAATGCTAAACTGCATTTTGTACGATTTATTTGTGCAATTACAAAACGTTAATCGCACGCGACCATGAGAATGGATGTTTTTTTACATTTTTCATTTTTTTTTACACAACTTGTTTTGTTGTGTTACAACGACTGGCTGAACTTATACCTACTACCTATGCTCGAAACTAATAAACCTATAAAAAAAGACATACCAAAAAAAAAACTGAAATACAACATAACAACACAACTACACAAACAACAAAAAGTAATTATAACAATGAATAATCTTTTAGGATTTACAACATTTTTCTTAATTATTTAAATGTGTATTGACACAAACAGTTCCCGACTCTATAGACGTAACAGACACGCTGACGTGGCTGTCACGACCTACTTCGGATAGCGACCGATTCAATTTCAATTTAAAAAATATTTATTTACGTAGTAAATTATATCCTAGCGTCCTAGTACGAATTCCAGCGTTAGTTTAATCCTAGAAAGCACAATTAGACGTTAATCAAGCTAAAAAAACTTTTCTAAACATATAAAAATAAAAATTCAACAATGTTTGTCTACGAAATAAATTATTAACGAATGTTTACATATAAATACGGGTTTTCTAAACATGCAAGCTTTAGTTGAGCGTTACAATACAAAACATACTTACTATTTGGGTCAATTAGATAGCTCAAAGCCAAAAAAACAATAAAAATTTGTCAACTTTCTTATAAAAGTTAACGAGTAAGTAGGTACCTTACCTACAAAAAATGCTTTTTGTTAGGAAGTAAACATTAACATTCATTTTCATTCATTCATTCATTTAATAAAAAATGCAGTCAGCAACAGGAGCAATTCGGCCAATCGTTTTTTATTTTTTTTATTTTTTATTACTGACTAGGCAATCGTTTAGCGTTTTTATCGTTTAGCAGATATCAACCACTTAGATTTTCTAGCCCTAATTACAGGATAAATAATAGTAGGTACCACGTACCCTTAATCCCTTATATATTCGCAGCTGTCTGATTGGTCAGTATCCGAAGTAGGTACTTTGTCATGTTACGCTTTGATAAGACTTTGGCACAATTTTTCTGCTGTAGCTATTATTATAACTGTGATACACAAGTACAAACACACAAATTATAAAACGTTAGAAGAAATCTAGGAGCTAGAATCATAGCAAGTTTATTGAAAACATTCAATAAAAAAAGCTTTTAAGCCATGTCATGGTGAAACTTAGAACGGGCTATCACGATTAAATGTGCTTGCAACATTTCGTGTCTGTGCTGTTAACTGTTGAGGAGTTCCCTAGTCAGGACCCAACCCTGAGTGCAACAACCATGTCATGATAAAACGAACTTAAGCGTAAACAAAGTTTCGTGTCTGTGCTGTTGACTGTTGAAGAGTTATTTTATCTGGAGCTAATCCTGGATGTTGATTCAGGTCATGCTTACCATAAAAATGCATTGTCATTGGAACTGAACCAACGTGTAAAAATTCAACTCCGTAGGATAAGAGGGCGTGGTTAATTCAACTAGCATGATTTAACCCACACAAAACTCAAAGAAAACGAAATAAAATAAATAAAAGCTTTTAAAAATATAATCAACTATAACAAAGCATAATCAGGTCATGTCATTGTAATATCCGCAAAAAAAAACAAATAGATAACATATTTGCGCCTCTTTTCATGAAATATACATAGAAAGTAAGTACACGTGATCAAAATGATGGCCTTTACTTTGCCCAAAGCATTCCATACAACAAAGACTAAGCATCGCCATACTCGTACAACGTGGCAATGCTGCCAGCATTTTGAGAATGTTACCCACTTTTAGCGGCATGTTAGACTAGATTTAGTATTAATTAGCTAGGAGTTTTAGGCTATCATAATAATTGTTATTATATTTTTACACGACTGCCCAAAATGAGGAGTGTATTGTTTTTAGGCTTCATGTAGGTATGTGAGTTTCTTTATTCCACCATAACTTTTAAATGCCTGAACAGGTTTAGACGTATGGGGTATTGTTGGAATCCTTACATCTCTCCGAGTAACGTAGATTATATTTTTCTTTCAAAATATTCAATTTGGCGTCAGTATGGCTTTGATAAGCATATTCCAACAGTTTGTAATATTATATTGGCATAACTTCTTTTTTGGTAGGGCAGGCGTGCTTTCTTAGCTTTGAAGCCTTTTTTTTTTTTGGGGTATATATATTTTTATGATGTTGAGTTTACTCCCCACTATTAGACCTACCCGTGTCCAAAAGTCACCAGTATTATTTTTGGCCTACCTTCCCACTGGGCTGGATGTGCAGTGTCCAAGCCACATGACTATTTTCCTTTTGGGCTACCACCACCTCGAGACCAATCGATTGTGGAATGACTTACATAGCCATTAAAAAAAGTACATAGAAATATACACAAACAGGTTACATATTTATATTTATGTCTAAACAGTTCACTCAGCAAGAATTCAGTTATATTTTCTGTTTTCACAACATAATAAACCTGTTTTTTCCAACATGACTATGTGCTAGCCGTAATAATGGATCAATTAAGGACATAGCACCATAATCAGGGCGTCATTAACTTAATGACATTAACTTATTAAATATCAATTGATTACTAGAAACTGAGGTTAAAATGAGACTTAATGGGCGTTATTCACGAGAATTGCATTGGCTGTAATAATTTAATAAATGGCGATCAGGGTAGGTTGCGGGTTTATGTGTCTCACAATGTAAAGAAAGAAAAACATACGATAATTGTATAGAGGATATTATTGCTGGTTACTCTTTTGTCTGGAATTTGTGTCTGGTCAGTGTAAGTTATCATTCATGTAACGATTGCGCTCCAAATTCCTGCAGAAAAAGAGCAGTATCAAACCAAATTCCTTCAGAAATAGAACACAAACAGCAAGTAAGTAGCTGTTTGTGTTCTATATAACACATTATGTGATATCTTTATGGCATACTCTTATCTCCATAGGAACCTCAAACTGTTCCGGTCGTCTTATCATAATTGCTCTTCACTTGCTTGAAACACTTCTTTGATATCCAGCCATCAAGGCTATCTGGCCGCTGCCGAAAGACTTAAAACTAAAGGTACACAAAATAGTTAGTGTCCTGTCGATGTTCTTTAAATAATTCTCCTGCACTTACCATCAGACGAATGACCTACTCATTTCGTCAAACAGTTGACAAAACACAACTGATAATAAAACTGTGGCTGACTGGCATATCATCTTCTTTCTTTTAATGATATCCGACTCATTTTACAGTCTTCTTTAGGTGTTTTCCAGGATCTCATTAGGCTTCCCTCCGTGGCAGAAGTCCGTGGCAGAAGTCCTTATTAACCGGTTTTATTTATGAAGTGTAAATGAAAGTAAGAAAACAATGTATTTTTAAAATCCAGCCTATTACAAGTGTAATATTTTATAACGTGTAAAATTCTGTTAACTTATTAATGATAGTAATGAGGGGTGTAGCAATGATATTGACCTATTTATTGACAACTGGAAAACCATTTTGTCTATTTGTTTGACATATTGTGAAGGTATTTAATTTGACATTGTTTTGTGATTGTTTCTGTGTATTATTTTATTGTAGATAAGGTATCTGGTTTTATGATTTATTTGACTTTACATGTATGTGGTATAGGTGACATTTTTAATTAATTAATTGACATTTGCTTTGCCATAAAATTTTTGTTAATTATATTGTATTTATTTGTTGTGTGTAATAATGTGTAATTGGTGTATTTAATGCCGTTTTTTAATACAATAAATTAAATTTGAATTTGAATTTTGAATCTTTCATGTGACATATTTCGGAAGAATAAAAACGTCTATTATTACAACTCTGAATTTAGGAAATAATTTACATATTGCTTCTAGGTGAATAAAATCATATGTTGAGTTTTTTGTATTATTGCTTTATTCAGTTGGACCGTCGATATTCAGAGAAACTCATATACAAAATAAAATATTTTTCCAAAAAAAAACACTTCATAATAAAAAATACATTTTGTAAACAACCACTAAAAAGAATAAAATAATTACAATTGAGACAGAACAGTATCTCTTTTTCGAAATAACCAACGTAATAATAATGCATACATACAACATAAGAAAAGAAAGAGTTTATTGAAGGCGGTGCCAAGCCGAGCCATAATTATTAATATAGTTGAGCTTATTCAAAAAGATAATGTCTTAAATGGCTTGACGTGCTATATAAAATAATAAGCTTTTAAAGTAATTATCTACAAAAAAAATATCATTTACTAGATTGATGTATTCGTGTTAATCGGTTTGTGAACGTGTGAAAGTCAAAATCTGCTTGTGTGACTCTCTTGTTTTGTCTCTTCTGTGTTTCGTGTTTTGTATGAGGGTGCGTCAGAGACTACTGCATATTACTTCGTACGTTCATAGGTATGTATTAATTTTGTAAATATATTAGATTTAAATGATGCCTGGGTTTGGCACCGCCTTCAAAAAACTCTTTCTTATCTTATGTTGTATTTATGCGCATTATTATTACGTTGGTAAATTCGAAAAGGTGATGCTGTTCTGGCTCAATTGTAATTATTTTATTATTTTTAGTGGTTGTTTATAAAATAACATTTTTAATATGAAGTCGATTTATATATTTTTGGAAAAATATTTTATTTTTTGATTTTTAGTGGCCTAAGCAAACATCGGAAAGAATATATGCCAAAGAAAATAGCTACTACACTACTGTAGTTTTTAATTGTCATCAGAACTACACCCATGTGCAAAACTTCAGCATCTTTGGACGTCCTTAAATTGTACAAAATTGACTTGAAATCCAGTCCTAAACATTATAAAACAGTGAATTAAATTAAAGCTTGTTTAAAGCTACTAAACCAATTTTAATAAAACTTATACAGTACTACACGAGAGGTCTTCTTACTCAAGTAAAAACAATCAGTTCAGAAATCTCAAGATAGTAGAGAACATAAACTATAAAACAAATTGATTTTCTAATAAAACTACTGAACCAATTTTGATGAAGTTTATATGGGACTACACGAAAAGTTTACCATTTTGAATAAAAAAACAACCATCTAAATCGGTTTGGAAATCTTAGAGATAAACATAAAATAAAAGGAATATAAACACAAAATCGAATGGATTTACTCAGCAAAACTATTTATTCTCGAAAAACTGCAGAACCAACTTTGATACAATTTATATGGGACCACCTGGAGAGTATATACCCTTTCAAACAAAAAAATAACTTTTAAAATCGGTCCGCAATTGTCGGAGATATCATACGAAAGACATAAAAAAAAAACATACATGCAGCCGAACATATAACCGTCTCCTTTTTTGAAGTCGATTAATTAAGAAACTGTCAGTGTTCTGACATATTACCTAATATTAATCAAATTCATACTAAAATGTAATTGGCATAGAACTTCTTCTTGCAAACTTGACCTACGAAAGCATGTCTACAATTACGACACATTTATTCAATCAAGGTGTTGACTATTCATGGAGTTAGAGTGCTAGAGTCACGAAGGGTAAAATCGATTGTAATTGCCAAGTAATCGATTCGAACGATTATTGACATAGTCCAATTATGGTTTCAGCGCAAACAAGATAGATGCACAGTAGACATGGAAACAGTATCACGTCTCAACACATGCGCTCTGAATAGACTAGTGGCTCTGTGACCTCGCAAGCACAAACTTTTTGGCAACCAATCTATCAATCTATCTACAGTAGTTACCGCCATCTAGTTACCTTATTATAAAACTAACCTTAATAACCAAGGTGCTTCATCAATCCCTACCTAGTAGGTAAAGGGTTGATTCCACTGGTAGAAACCTAAATGTGAGCAATTTACTGCATTTTGAGGAGCTATTCTGCTCATCACGCCGAAGATCCTCATCAGATCTTCACCAAATTTTTATGTGACCAATTTAAAGTTACTACACTTCAAATGAAAAAAAACCCATCAAAATCGGATCTAATAAGGCGGAGATATTCAGTAGCCCTCCTTTTGGCTTTTTTGGGGGAAGTACCCCCAAATCAAAAATCCCCGAAGATTCAAAAATTCAAAAAGAAATATGCCTCTATGCCAAGTTTCGTCTATGTTGGTTGAGAAATGGAGAAAACCGACCTGTAGAGGAGAACAGCCGGACAGCAGGACAGACATCCGCACTTTCGATAGAATTATTGCCCAAGCTGAAACGGAGACGCTTCGCTCGCGCTTAGCGCTCGCTTGGTCAATAATATAAATGACGAATGATGTGCTAAATATTGTCAGGATGCCAAAGACATTCTAAAAATCACATTTCACCGTATGGACACATTGCACGGTGCTACTACTCGTATATTGAAAAAATAGCTGAAATAATTAATTAATTACTTAGTTTTTATTCAACTGTATTTTTACCTAACGATCGCGAGCGAAGCTTAGTTACCGCCAGGGTCGAGGTGCGTCAACTTTTTGTAAATTGACGCACATTCGACGCTGCGGAAATAAACCGGCCTGACACATGCAGAGGTCGTTCATCGTAGGTGGGTACATATTTTTTTATCGTATTCACGAGTTTATTTTCTTAGTTTGCAATTACATGATAAAAAGGAAGCTAATTTCAGTACAAAGTAATATCACACTTGTTCACCTGAAACGTAACAAAATGCGTCCTGTTTATGCTCATAATAAAAACTGCGGAAAATAAGTATGGTAATCCATTACATTCCATTTTTATATTTTTTTAAGTAAAAACATTTCAGATGTTAGTATGGAAATCCATTACATCACAGTTTTTTGTTTAATTTTCGTTTGCATTCCAGTTTTGTTATGTTTTAAACTTAGCAGAGACTACAGAAGAGCTTTTAAGTATTGTTGTTTCGACTAAAGTCTTCGCTGTAGTGGAAAGAAAATCAGATTAAGACTCTCGTGTTTATAGAGCCTTCGCCATATTATTTATTCTGAACCCTCGCTAAAGCTTGGGAATTTCACTCGGTACAGAAAGAAGTCACATTCCACTCGATGCAACCTAATATTTAATACAGTTTCTCGAAAAGAGTACTTTCAAAGCGAATAAATACATCAAGGTTCTTGAAATTTCATTTTATCGCCCTAGAGTATGTAAGTGTAAAGAAAAATCACTTGTGCGACTTTTTAAATTTCTTCATTAACAAACTTTAAGTGGAAGCACGTTTATACACTTTTTTATGAATAAAATAATGTAAACTTTATACAAAGAAAAATGAATAAAAAGATAAAAATAATCAATAAATATACAAAAAAAAATTTGACTTTATCATATATATTTTTCTTTCTTTTTTTCTTTTTTTAGTTATTTACTTTTTACTTATTTTCCGTCCATTGTGATCAATATATTCATGGTGAAAAACACTCTGAAGTCCAAAGATGATATAGGAATTGCATCAAAATAACTGCTTTTGTATTCTTAATTTAGTAGATTGTTAATAAACACATAAATGTTTATTTTTTATTTGCCTGTTTTCTCACAACTGTATTGAAAAAAGTAGTATAATACACGGGCCTAAAGTTTTTTTACAAACTCTTTAACTTTTGAATAAGCACAAGCGTCAACCTATTTACGACTCTATTATCACAATGTAGTAATTATCGCAACTACACACATCAATACCATCTAGGGATATTTTGTATAAAGTTCTTACTCAAAAAATATTGGCTGGTTTTAAAATATTTTGAAGAAAGCTTCTATTGTAGGCCTTTTTGAATGATTCCAAAATTGAATTTGAAAAACAAATTAGAGATAAATGATTTCCGCGGTATAGTGAAGTTTGAAGGTTTCAATTTACCTACTATACCTAGTTTTTGTTAATTTTTGGTGTCAAATTAAAGTTTTAAAACAAGTTAGCATTTAATTTTGGATTCATGTAACTTTATGCATCAAACAGCGGCGCCATTTAACGAAAGAGGAAATGTTAAGGTCAGTAGGCTAGGCATGCTCCTCCATCCCGATTTGCGAAGAGTGCGCACTCTTCGTACGGGGAGTTCCTGGTCATGAGAGCTGTCTGCAACATCCTCAGGAAGTCCATTCATACCACGGCGTGACAATTATGGTTTGAGCGGGAATTCGTTTTGGTGCAAGAACTCGCCTCGTTTGGATCAGAAACTCCATGACCGCTGAAAAATATCGTAACCAGGTGCTAGTACCAATAGTCTACCCCTATCGACTACAAATGGACCAAGAATTCACGCTCATACACATTGAGATATATATGCTCATACACGACAACGCCGTCCGCACACATCGCGAGTGGTGACCAGCTGGCTGCAGGAGCACGACGTATCGGTCTTAGAATGGCCCGCGCAATCACCAGACCTAAACCCCATAGAGCACGCGCGGGACATGCGACTGAAGACCAACTTTTTTGGCATCTTAGCAGGACCTGGGTTCAAAGCATGAAAAACCGTTGCAGGACCGTTGTTAACGACATGGGTGGTTTTACTGACTACTGTTTTTTCGCGTATTTGCAAAAAAAACAAAATTATTTCGCTTTTTTCCTCTTTTTCTTGAAAAAAAAAACATCGTTAATTTTACCAGTATATCACTTTTCATCGTTATTTAAATAAAATTTTAATAACGCAAAATTATATTTTTATTCTGCAGTCTAATCTGATAAAATGGTCTTTATAAAAATATATACATGTTGTATGTTATTTTTAACAAATTTTGAGTAAATTGAGAAATTTCATAATATCTCTAGACGGTGTTTGTATGTAGTTGCGATTGTGCGATCCTATACGGCTACTGTTAAACGCGAATACGGTTAATATCAACTCTAATCCGCGGCATTTAAGTTCAACTCAGGATGCACGCGATAGTGAAAATCTGATTGCAACTTATTGCATTAACTTATATAATACGGTTGCAGTACTAGAAAAGAAATGTTGTCAATTCTTAAAAAAAAGTTTTTTATGTAGATCTTTTTTTTTAAAATAATTTTGAAGTTTTAACTACATAACCATTGCAAGTTGTTTTATAAAACTTTCAAGAATCTGAATGACATAAAACTCCAATTTCTTATTGCATGGCATTAAACCCAAAATGAGTTTATGGGAAGAAAAGTCACTGTATTCTTTTCCACTGCACATTGATACATTATCTTTTAATTAAGTCGTGATTGATTAGGATTAACTCGATATTAGTAATATCCAAAATATATTCAGTCGCACTATAGACTAGTCTACTTTTTAATCGACTTCTAAAAGGAGGAGGTTCATAAGACGTCTGTATATTTTTTGTAGTCTTTAACAGACATACTAAACTGTCTATAATAGTTGTAAATAATTCTGTGACGTGACCTTAAAATGTGAATGTCCCCCTGATAATAAAATAAAAAAGAATTGTCTGTAAGCTGCCTTGATATATCTTGAGTGATAAGACGCTCTAGCAGGTCGTTCATCACATGGTAAGCGCTTAAACTCAACTGCAGTAATGCCAAGAACGTGAATATTGAATTTCTAATGTACGGTTTCTGAGGTACTTTTATCGATGGTTTAATTATCTATTCAATAGCTGAATCTGACAAAATCTGATTAATTTTAATAAGGGTCAAAATCGTGTGACACCTTTAAATGATTTTGGAGCTATGTACTTACATTACAAAAAATAACGTCATACGATTTTGACTTTTATTGACATTAATCAGATTTAGTCTGGTTCAGCTATTGAATAGATAGGTAAACCATCGATAAAAGTACCTCAGAAAAAGGGCATTAATCTTTTGAACAGTGTAGCTCTTAAACATTTTGATTGGTTTCGTTGACTACAACAGAATATAGAAGGTACAATTATGGAATATTGAACTATGCCCCAAAGTTTCACCTTAGTCCAAGAACCTCGAGGTCACCAATCCTACCAATTCACTACATCACTAATATTATAAATACGAACGTAACTTTGTATCTCTGTCTGTTTGCTACCTTTTCACAACTTAAAGACAGAACAGGTCTTTTCGAAATTTGACAAGGAAAGAGCGTCCATCATGAGGAATGAAAAGACTATTTTTGTTTTACTTTTTACCCCGGTAAAGTGACCAAGCTTGCAAAGCCATGGTTTGCTGCTAGTCCAAGATAAGATTTTCTAAGTTATCTAAAAAATATATTTATGTGGATTAAGAAAATCGATTGTTACCATCATCATCACTGTCACAGTATAGTTGTCCAATTTTGAGTACGAAAAAAAACTCATTTCCATTTCACCAATTGGAAATGGCCTGACCGAAGAGCTTTTTAACCTGATTCCACCATCGCCATGCATAGTCAATAAGCTAACCCACACATTTTGCAAGATTGGAAGTCAGACACAACCCACATCTTACTTTCCTTTCTACCTCAAGCTTGTAAAATATTGCATGACCTGAATCATCATCCTTAGAGCACTATAAACTATATATATTCAAGGGTCATTTGGTATTGCGGTTCTCTCTGCAATACCAAATGACCCTTGAATATATATAGCGACGGTGATTTCTTCCCATTAGGCGGGCCATCTGCTTGTTTACCCCATCATCATAGGTCTATACTTGTCCACTGCTGGACGTAGATCTCTCCTAATTCACGCCACTGAGCTTGGTCTGTCAGCCCTCCGCATCCAGTTTCTGCCAGCCGCTTTTCGCATGTCGTCACTCATAGCCGCAGGGCGACCAGGGCGAGGGTGATTGGGTTGTTTACCCTATTGTATAGAAACTGATGGCCATTCTGTTCAAGAGTGGTACCACAGCCTGGAAGACAGAGCGTAGGGCAAAGCCCATGAGGTGGACTGATGTCCTGTAGTCCTATTATCTATCTTGGTTTCAATCATATTTTTATTTAGCAAGCAATTAACTATCTTATGGCGTTCCATGAGGAGGTCTGTGCCCAACAGTAGACTCCATCCAGCTTATGGCGTTCCATGAGGAGGTCTGTGCCCAACAGTAGACTCCATCCAGCTTATGGCGTTCCATGAGGAGGTCTGTGCCCAACAGTAGACTCCATCCAGCTTATGGCGTTCCATGAGGAGGTCTGTGCCCAACAGTAGACTCCATCCAGCTTATGGCGTTCCATGAGGAGGTCTGTGCCCAACAGTAGACTCCATCCAGCTTATGGCGTTCCATGAGGAGGTCTGTGCCCAACAGTAGACTCCATCCAGCTTATGACGATGATGATAAAAAACCTGCCTTTGTTATTTTAATGAAACTTCCAGAAACCTTCCAGTTTTTCAAAACTAACCAGTTCTGCCTTGTTGCAGACTACTACAGCCAAGAGCAGAGATATCACAAGTACAGTATGGGGGTGTCGGAGGCTCCGAAGGATGACTCCCCACGGACTACGCCGGAGCTCCCTCAAGCTGACCAGTCACCGGCGTCCGGACCGCCTCCAGGTATTACCTGTTGTGAGTTACTGATATTGAAATACCTCGCCATGATACCTGTGCTATGATCTCCCCATTCATGATCACGTTATGACCTGTGCTGCTAGAAAGTAAAGTAAATTTTGATTATCGCGAGCATGATAAATTGCACTTAATTATATATATATATATATATATATATATATATATATATATATATTAAATCATTTAAATTTCTGTCCATCCAAAAGTTGTCTGAAAGAGATTTTAGCTTTTAGCGATAAGACCGCCCACTGTACCTGTTTTTTTAAATTATTTCTTGTATTTTTTTCCCTTAATTCTGGTGCAATAAAGTGTTTATTATTATTATTATTATTATTATTCTTTCTACATTTTTGTTCTCTCGTTAAACGAGGACTATCCACATTTCCGCGGGCTTTTGGCCAAACGAAAAGTAGGGTGCTTTAGTTTAAGATATTACTGGTTTTGCGACAGATTCAGTATGACTGCTTTTTGGAGCTGGATGAATGTGAGGTTATTGATGTCAAGTGTTTTGAGAGAAGAATGTAATGTGTTAGGGATAACGCCTGTAGATGAGAGTGTGATCGGTACTGTTTTGACATTATCTACTTTCCACTGGGTTTTTAGTTCAATTGCTTGTCTGTGTATTTTGCTATTTTCTCGATGTATGTAGATGTCAGGTTGTGAGTGTTTGGGACAGCAATATCTATGAGGTATACTATTTTGTTTCTTTTATCGTGCAATGTTACATCTGGTCTATTGTAGTGGATTGTTTTGTCTGTCAGTATTGTTCGATCCCAGTAGAGTTAAAAGTTTTCGGTTTCAAGTATAATTTCGGGGGTATATTTGTAGTATGCTGTTTTATTTTTGATTAATTTGAGTTTGAAAGCTAAATTTTGATGTATTATTGCGGCTACCTGATCATGGCGATGTTTGTAATCTGTTTGGGTGATTGCTCTACAGGCACCCGTGATGTGTTGGATGGTCTCTGAACTGCTATGACAATGTCGGCACAGATCGGTTTGCAGGGTGTGGTCTTTTATGATGTACTTCCGGTAATTACGGGTATCTATGATTTGGTCTTGGATGACTAACATAAATCCTTCCGTTTCAGGAAAGAGCTCGCCGAACTTGAGCCACGCGTTCGATGAAACTTTATCGACATTTGGGTCTATCAGGTCTCGACGATGTCTGCCATGTAATTATTTTTGTAGCCAAAAACGTTTTTTTTGTGTTTGAGGTGTGATTGATTCGTTTTTCTGAATGGTATGACTAACTAAATTGAGAGGAGTAAATTTAATATCTGCTTGGACTATGGCTTCGTGGAGATGCGATCTTTGTGTTTGCTGGTGAAAAAAATCCCGAAGTGTTGTGATTTGTGAATTATGTAGGTTTGTTATGTCTATGATACCTCTTCCTCCTTCTTTTTTAGGAAGTGTTTGTCTTTCAGAGCAGGCTCTAGGATGGTGCTTTCTGTATTTAGTCATCGTAGCATGAATGGTACGTTGCATTGTTTTTAAGTTTGTCTGCGACCAGTGTATTATACCAAAGGAATAAGTGAGAATTGGTATTGCAAATGTGTTGATGGGTTTAATAGTGTGTTTGGCGTTAAGCTGAGTGTTGAAGATTTGGAGGAGCCGAGATTTGAATTTTTGTTGAATTGCTGCTTTGGTTTGTGCCTGATGTATTTGTTGTGTTTGTTGGTATCATAAGTATTTGTACACAGTTTCTATGTCAACAGGGTCAATCTACTGTCCAGTGTGTAATGGGTATGATTTTTGTTCATTTTTTCCTCTTTTAACAGATAAAGTTTTACATTTGTCTATTCCAAACTCCATATGGATGTCAGAGGAAAATGATTGGGTGATGTCTGCAAGTTGGTTTAATTCGTTGAGAGTATTACCATACAGTTTGATGTCATCCATATACATTAAGTGTGACAGAGTGAAGTGAGAGTTGCCATGTTTAATTTTACTATCGTTGAGTAAGTTTGAAAGCGGGTTTAACGCTAGACAAAACCAGAGTGGACTCAAGCAGATCATTTTCTTAGGTACTCAAATGGGAGTTCAAGACTGCTCCGCCATCATTATCAAAAAAAAGCACCGGGAATAGGATGGGAAGGCCCTCCAGACTCTATCCTTGTCCCAACCAAGCAATAAAAGACAAACTTTAATAAAATAAAAAAATATACGTTTTCATCCAGACATCAAATAACGTTTTAAAGCAAGCTCATCCAGACATCAAATGAGCCCAAACTCGAAAGGGTTTCATAATTTGATTGTTGAGTTCCTGTGACTACCATCCAACTCCATCATCAGATCAGCTTAATGGTGCCTTAACATTGTAGATTTATGTCATCAGAACTACATGTGTGTACAAAATTTCATTGGACGTCGTTAAGTGCTTCAATACTGACTTGCCAGAATTGTCCACAACATACAAATATAGGCAGATTTAAAAAATTGTAAAATGCTTTCAATCAATTCTGGAAAAGCAATAGGCTCTCTATTGCTTTTCCAGAATTGATTGAAAGCATTTTACAATTTTTTAAATCTGACATCTACTACTTGACTCGAAGAATCTTCTGTTTTCTTATCTTATTGCACATCTTATAAAGACTTGTTCCCAGGGTCTGCAGACAGCGATGATGCCGACGAGTTTGCTCCAAAGCGGAAGCAGCGGAGATACAGGACCACCTTCACGAGTTTCCAGCTTGAGGAGTTGGAGAAAGCGTTCTCCAGGACGCATTACCCTGACGTCTTCACGAGGTAGGTACAGCTAGGATCTTTTTGAAGACATTGTTTTCATATTATGTCTGGTGGCACCAACTTTTAACCCCCGTACGAGAAAAGATAGGGATGTTATAAGTTAAGGGTGTATGTGTGTGTGTGTGTGTATCTGTCTGTGGCATCGTAGTTCCCAAACGAATGGTCCGATTTTCTAGCGTTTTTTTCTGTTTGTAAACTGATGTAATCTAGATGGATCTTAGCTATAATGGAGGGTTGGGATCATAGCTCCCAAGCGAATGGACCGATTTTGATGCGCTATTTTTTCCTGTTTGATAGCTGATATAATCGCGTTTTTTTTTTGTTTATTATGTTTGCTTATTTAACTAACAGATATGTATACTGTCAGTGTCTTAATTGATTATTTATTGCACTAACAATAATTTATGGCAGCCTTATTTTATCTACCCTGTCTTTTGTATAGTAATAAATTAACATTAATGTAATAAGTATTATAATCTAACTTGAATAAAAAATTCCAAAATGTTCGATATCGAGGAGTGGTTAGAACTCGCGTCATAAAATTATAAAATTTTATATTCATTAATACGGATATCTTGGATTTAGATAACATAATACTTTAATATTAATCCCAATTTCTATTTTAGCTCTGCTAATAGGATAACGGTTATCAGTTCCTTCTTAACAGATATCGTTGTCTTATTTAATTAATTGTTTTAGGATTATCATAATCCACTTATGAGCTGGAGAAATGAATTATTGGCTGCTTTATCTAGAGATACAATTTAATAGATTCTAGAACTCCGTCTCATAATTTGTTGTATAATGTGTAGAATCTACAACTCTATATCCCGTTATTGGTTCTCTATCGATACGCATAAAACATAATATAATAATTTAGTTTGACATAATTTTACATATCCTAATAATGTGCAAGAATAATAATAATTATGCATAAATGTTTAGGCATAATCGTGTTTACCATATCTAAAGTTAGCGTAACGATAAATAAGCATATTACGAGTATTTATTAGCATAAAAATTTAATTATTCACCGTGAGTGAAATAACTTTTAAATAAATTATTTTACGTACCTACCTATGTAAAACAAACATGTTCGTGGCTTACGGGTGGCTCAAGGGCCACCCCGCTGCTCCTTAACCTATTGTCACAGTATAGTAACTAGATCATATTTTATGCGATTCCCATAATAGTCCAAAATAATACAGCCCAAAAGATCATTATGCCTACCTTAACAGTATGACAAATACTGTTTATGTAAAATTAATATTAAATATATCATTAAAAGTTATGCCTAACTTACTCGTATTATGTCAAAGGAAATTAGTATTTAAAAAGAATTGCGAAACGAAGGGACATCCCGTTATTTTGTGGTGTAAGTACATTTTCTCTTACTCTACAACCCGTTGTTGTTTAGTGTGAACGTAAATTTCTGCAGCACACTACTACCCATTATTGTGTGGGGACAGGGTTGCCAGGTGTTCGGTTTAAAAAAAACAGCTTTTCGGTATTTCAGCCCTGTTTGTTCGGTGATCGGAATGAAAACAAGACATAAGTTCAAAAACTAAAACCCGACTACGGTCTGGTAAAAATTTGTCTATGACACTAGCGATGAAGACGAATCAATTGACACATCGTTTGTCAAAATCGAACCAATAGGAGCGACGCCATAGTGGAACATCCACTTAACCACATACATAGATACATACATACATAGACTGTTAAACTCATTACCCTTCCCATGCTTTGCTGTAGTCAGGTAAAATAAACTGAAGCATGAGTGGTTCGGTATTTTTTGAAGTCCATTCATATAACTAATTTATTAATTGTTTAGCTGTACCCGCGGCTTTGCCCGCGTGGTCATTTCTCTGGGTTAAAAGTTACTGATAAGTATTATTAAAGGACCAAAAGTACCCAACAAGGTACAAAATACCAATTTTTTTGCAGCCGTCAAATAGTTTTAATCGATTGCGCTGCTTCTACTATCGGATTGAGATAGCAGTTACACCAGTGTTTAAGCCAAAATATAAGCTATCCTACAGTGAAAACCGCATCGCAATCGGCCAATAGTTTTTACGTAATGTGCGATCAGTCAGAGAGACAAAAAGACTAAAAGACAAGATTTCAAAAAAATTAAACTGTTATTCAGTAGCTTATCCTAGACCAATTCTTGGGTTGGCTATAGAATCGAAAGGCAAGAGTTGAGGGATAGAGGTGGGGGACGATGCCCCCTCCGTCCCCGCACCCCACCCCCAACCCCTCTTCCCATCCCCGGCCGTGCGCACAACACAACACCCCCCATTGTTCCATAATTCCATCGCACTGATGTTCACATTTAGAAATTAAATGTAGTCTAGTTTAGTCAAGTTTAAATTTAGTCGAAAAGCTTTCTTTAGTCTAGTTTATAACCAGAGAATCTCTTTGACATGATTAAAAATATGTTTTGCTAAAAATGTTCAGTCACCGAGAAAATAGGCAATTTAAACTATTATTTATTTTTATGCCAATCGTTCCTGTAGAGATTTGTTCCTGTAGTTGGTCCGGTAGAGACTTTTGATCCTTATAAGAAACAGAATATTATAATAGTCATCCAGAGCAGTCCCATTTCGCTAAACATTTGAGTCCGGTCACTCTCTGCGGAGTGATAATACGTATAATGTTTTATATGTTTGTGACAAGGGTTTCCGTTTGTGTGTATTGGAACAATTAGAAATTTTAAGACATGGCAATAATAGGTATACATTGTTGAACGACCAAACCAACTTAGTTTCATCACCTTTGTTGCGTATTTTCACTGGAAATGCGTCACAAGTAACAGGCGGCGATGACGTAATCGTAAATATGGTGCAATAGTGGCATGACCTTGTGGATTCATAGCGATTCATTCTGGCTCAAACTGGTTCGCGGTGATGCAGTAGTGCAGTCGCACTAGCTCAGGCGCGTGGCCTATATAAGGGAATTTGTCACCATTGCTTAGGCACTCTCAGTCCAGCATTCGACGAGTCAACATCACCCGAAGATGCCTCGTGCAGAGGCGAAACACGTGTCGTATTGATGTCAGACGTTTGGTATTTGGATCGAGGTATATGTTTTTTATTGTGTTTTTATATTATATGTATATGAATATATAAGTGTTTCGATACTTGTATTTGGGTAGGGTTTGTTTAGCTTGGGGGTTTTTTATTGTGTATATATATTTATATATATTATTTGTATATAAGTGTTTTTTCTGGCCTCCAGGCCTTAGCTTTTCTTTCATTTATATTTTTCATTAGTTCAATCTGGGGTAGGGTTTTGTTTAGCGTGGGGTTTTACTTGTGTTAATTTTACCATTTATCATTTGTATGACTTACAGTTTTGGCGGAAGTAAGCTACATATTTTTATTTTGTTCATTTTAATTAAACTAATATTATAAAGAGGAAATATTTTTTACACAATGATTAATTTACACAATTATTTATTTTTATGGCAATCGTTCCTGTAGAGATTTGTTCCTGTAGTTGGTCCGGTAGAGAATTTGATCCTTATAAGAAACAGAATATTATAAATAATAATTAAACTAATATTATAAAGAGGAAAGTTTGTTTTATGTATTGTTCTGTTTATGTATCTCTGTTTGTAATGGATAAACTCAAAAAATTCTAAAGCTATTTTAAAAATTGTTTCACTTACAGAAAGCTACATTATCAGCGAGTAATGTGGGCATTATTTTATTTTTCAATGACTTAGAGATCCCTACGAAAATTACAATAATGTAACCCAAAGTTTTTTTAGTTTTTTTATTACAGTACGTAAATTATAAATAATAATTAAACTAATATTATAAAGAGGAAAGATTTTTTTATGTATTGTTCTGTTTATGTATCTCTGTTTGTAATGGATAAACTCAAAAAATTCTAAAGCTATTTTAAAAATTGTTTCACTTACAGAAAGCTACATTATCAGCGAGTAATATGGGCATGACTTATTTTTCAATGACTTAGAATCCCTACGAAAATTACAATAATGTAACCCAAAGTTTTTTTAGTTTTTTTGTTACGTACATGCAATCGTTTGACCACGATCTCACCTGATAGAAAGCGATGATGTGGTCGAAGGTGTAGCACGCATGCCTAGTAGATACCTATTCACTCTTGACTTGAACACACCTGGGTTATAATTTACCGGAAACAGACGAGGGCAGGGCATTCCACTCCTTTGCAGTTCTCATAATAAATGAAGAAGCGTAACGCTTCGTTCTTGTGCGAGGTATTTCAACCATAAAAGGGTGCCGCTTTGCCGATCGTCTAGTCGTACGGTGATGGAAAGGTGATGGGGGAATCAGATTGTGCAGTTCTTGTGCACACTCTCCATAGTGCAATCTGTAGAAAACCGACAGGCTTGCTACCTCACGTCGATGCGCCAGACTTTGAAGCTTACTCTTTATTAGAGTGTCATCTCCAATGAGCCTGATAGCACGTCTCTCAATTGAATCCAAAGCCTCGAGCTATCAAAAATACAAAACGGAACAGCAGGTTGCCATGGAAACGAAATAATTAGTCAAGTCTGTCAAGTACATAAGTAATAATGCAAGTGTCTATGGTCAAAAACACCACGGTCCTTGCTGCCAAAGATTTTGAATTATACTTACTGGCGTTATTTTTTTTGAAGTTAGGACTTGTATAAAAATGCTAAAAGTAAGAAAAATGCCTGCCGCGGTGTGAGCGCTACCCGTGTGGGTCACTAGTCATATATAATTATAGAGATCTGATAAGAATATATTTGTTTCAGAGAGGAGCTGGCGATGAAAATTGGCCTTACAGAAGCTAGAATACAAGTAAGTAAATTAACATAATATATGCGAGCGACGGAATTCTAGCGGTTTACTAGTGCGACTTAGAATCTAATGATACCGGGTTCTATCCTAGGCTCCGCACCAATTTTCTTTTCTAAGTTATGAGCGGTTTTCCATCGCTCCGTGCTTCGGAGGGCATGTTAAGCTGTTATTGATTAATAGCAGTCGTAAAGCCATGTCAGGCCTTCGGTAGCCTGACAAACTCTGACACCAGAGGCCAACACTACCTCATACGACAAACAAACAACAAAGAACATTATATATTATACTTAATTGTACTTAAAGTCAACCTTAAGTTGTACAGTAAGTACAACTCTCTATACTCAACATGCCAACATTACCTAAATATACTTACTTCATACGATTAAATTCTAAATAGCCCTAATCCAGTAAGGTAGGTACCAAATAGAAGTATTTTTTATGGTAGGTATAATAGAGAATAATATATAGTATTTATGGTAGGTACATACTTAATTATTATTATAATCCTAACTTAATAAATATTATAATGTGTTTGTGTGTAAGTTTTGTTATTCAGTTCCTGGAACCATTAATTATATTATACATTTTTGCTGTTTCGTTATTATTGTTTTAAATTAAATAATAACTTAGTAGGTACAATTATAATTTTACCATTACCTACTACAAGTGGAGGCTTTAGATAATTTAATAACAGAACTACAACTGCAGTGAATTATTTACTCGTGGTTAAATTAATTTGCTCCTTACAATTTACTTCTCTAGCAACACTAGTAATTACGGCGCTATTTATAACTGTGGCTGTGGTATTATGAAAATTATAGTTTAATTGCGACAGAGATTAATTAATAATTAGTTTAGTGCCTACAGGAGTCGGTGACACACATTATGACCAGAATTTTATTACAAGAATACTCGTACATATACAAATAAGTTCATATAGCAAACAAATACCTTGTGCCATTAGTAAAGTATTTTTGAAAGTTGGTACAAGCTTTTTGGGGTAGGTCAGGATGGCTTAATTTGCACATAATATGCGAATGCATGTGGTTAGCGGAGTCCATATACACTGTCAAACAATCGAGTGAAGCATAGCTAATTTTGTGATTGATACACAATACTGTTCCACACAATTTCATCACAAAAGGTCGAGATCTTGCCGCGATGATGCAGCCGATCAGCATAACATGGTGTATTATCTTGTGTGCTTCACTTTCGATTTGGCGGAGTGGAATCCGCTTAGGTTAGGCAATGACATTTACAGAAGGGCCATGTCATACAAAACGGCGTTTCAAATTTAGTCACGCTGAAGTTCGTTGCCTAAAATGAAATATTTTACTTTTGAACGCGAACGCCGCCACTTTTTCTAAGTCGCGCCACACGTCACGCATATGGGGTTGTCTCACTCTGAGTGCAGAAAAAGTAAAAACTACTTTTAAGCAGTCGCGGGATGCCTGGCAGATGTGTAAACATCGAATATGGCGAGCTGCGGCAGAAAGAGCGTCACCGCGCGCTCGCGTCGTCGCCGCTCCAAGAGTCGGCGTTACCACCGTACCGCGCCATTATATATTTACACATTAAAAAGTGTTGGGTTATTTGTTTAGTTTAGTAGGGTAGCTATATAATTATTAAAAAAAAACTGTAGTTAATAATAACGAGAACGGCGATGTAACAAGTTATTTTCATGTTCGTGTTTTTTTCCAAGGATACCAAGGCATTTCTGAAAGTTCTGTTCGGTTATTTGTTTAGGTAAGTATACTTTTCTATCCGCAGTATTTTTTGTTTCATCACGTCGTTCTCGACGTTTTGCTATTAATCTTTTTGCTGATTTCGGAACCCCGCCTTAAGTCGTTTTCGCTAGAATATTCTGAGCGCTTTTAGGGCATATCTACCTCTATTTTATATGATAAAATATCATTGGGATTAGGTATGCCTTAAATTTAGTGTGGAATGTGACAGTAAAATCTACTCAGAATCTCACAAAAACAATATCATGGACGATCACATCGCCGCGCTATTAATGATAACTTTTAATTTGGTTTAATTCTCCTTAGTTCAGGCACCCTGCAATCAGACCAGCCGTGGAGAATGGGACATTCGAACGGCTTTCCGTGAGCACTTATTGATTGTGGAGCAGAGAATCTAAGGGAATGGAGGTGGCAAGGGAGTGGCCGAAAGTAGTGGCTTTGACGTAAAATATTACTTAGTTTTAGCTATGTATGTAGCTATATTGAGTGAGGTAGTTTTGACCTCTGGTGTCAGAATACGTCTAATATGCCCTAATGATCTTAATCAATTGTAAGCGACCTGGGCTCTATTTCATAAAACTATAGTAGACTGACAAATATCAATCGACAAATGTCAGTCAAACTACCGAAATGCGTTTCATAAAAACCCGACAATTCATTCAATGAATTGTCAAAATATTACTAAATGTGTTTCATAAAACAATAGTAGTGACCGGCAGTCAACCGACAATTGTCTAACAAATGATTTGTAGAATTGTCGTGATAATTGTGACAGCCGATTCCTTACCCATCACACTACTATGACTGGCATTGTGAAATGCAATATGACAGACAATCATCAGTCCTGTCGTGATTGTTTGTTATATGAAACGCACGTTTGGCGTATTCGACTGACATTTGTAGTTTTATTATGATTTGTCGCTTTATGAAATAGGGCACTGGACAAGCAAAAGCTAATATTTTTTTGACACTTAGAAGGCAGTTTGGAAAGTTAACTCATCAATACTAGCTGTGTTCGGTTGGCCAGTTCAGAAAACTACCAATAGATGGCGTTACCGTCTCCGTAAGACGGGTTTAGAAACAGGGAAAAGTTTGGATAATGATGTTGTTGTCACGGTAGCCGACTTGGTTAAAAGCATGTTCCGCGCAAAGGCACAGATGATGCGGGTTCGAATCCCATCAGTGATCCTAATTTTTCGTTTAGAAAATTGTTAGAAAGGTAAATCATCGTTTAGCTTAAAAGAACACTGCTACTGTATACATATACCTACCCGTATTATCAATATCGTGTTGGTTGTCGTAACAAATCAACCAGGTAATTATACTAAATTCATTATTCAAAATGTTCTCCCTACTCGTGTCGATCAAATCAACATTTCTCAACTCGTTGTCAAAATAATCATTTAATCGCAAGGAATTGAACCCGCCTGGTTATTTGTCGAACCTGCCCTCAGTTATTTGTCGCACTCCTTTATTTTGCGCTCAATCGACTCGGCCGATTATTCGAATACAAATTATACTCGTATCTGTAATACTTACCGAGACTGTGGAGGCAAAAACAGTAACTCAAATTCCTACCATGTTATAGAACTAACACTGACTTTCTGTGTGTTATGGAAAGCATACTTTGCCGGTGATGCCTTCAGCCACAGAATAAATAATAGTACTACACACGTCAGCTTGTACTATAATTATTTATTCAGTGCTTCAGCGCCGTCCCGTACATACAACTCTGTAGCTTTACTTGTTAGGGTTTCGTACGCCCAAATTAAAAATGACGGAACCATTGTAGGATAACTCGTGTGTCTGTATGTCCGTCTGTCACAGCCAATTTTCACTGAATCTACAGGACCTATTAAATTTAAATTTGGTACACATTTGAATTTCTGTGACCAAACACGGATGTGTTACGTAAATAAATGAATTTTGGCGGTTACTATTGGGGGCAAATTAAAAATTAAAAGTAAAAGGTTTTGTATACTATCCTACCGTGACATATAAAAAAGGGCTTCTTGCGAGGATCACACTTTTTTTTTAAGTTGACTGTTCATCTATTTCGTCTATTTTATTTAGTAGTGTTAGAGTTTAAAAAAAAATTAGATTAAACTTCCTTATCTCCATCCTTATCAAACCAAACTACAGAGCCTATTTTTTTTGTTACATAGTTTTTTACTTATAGATTGCAGAAAAACTTGTAATAAGTATATGGTCTCAAAATAACATGATAAATCTCTGAATATTGTGAACCCTCTTCACGCGAGAGGGTTCACAATTTTCAGATTACAAATCATTGATTACTAAAGTCTGAACAAGCAAACGTTTTCTCCATAGATCTCATTAAAAGTGATTAGGTTTTACCTCCACGAAAGGGGACCGCATAAATTAGGTGCAACGTACATAATTAGCCTTAGCCACAATCAGAGTTGTGTTTGTGTAGCACGTGTTGGCAGTGACAATTCATGTTATGTCATTGGCGCTACAGTCTGTAAGTTTCTCTATCTTTGTCGTTGATGCACATGAAGCACGATATTGGAAATTTAGCGTTCGTTGGGTGTGTTTCGCTGTAATTGTATCTAGTCCAGTAGTAGTTTACGTCATATTAAAGCGTGCCGTATCTCCCCCTCTTTAACTAGATCTATGGTTTGATCATAATTAAACGGGGAATGGAATAATTTATGCTCACAGTCTGAAAATGAATAAATTAATAATTGTAATGGTATTATCGTTGACCATTTGACTTTGAGTCTGACTTGTACTTTGACTTTGACTTGTAAAAAGAGGATTAAAACTATGATAGGAGCTTGACTTTACTTTAATTTGATTTTGAAAATAAAAAAAGGGTTTAAATTGAGTTTGACAATCTTTGACTTGTACTTTGATTTGACTTTGACTTGACTTTGAGTTTAATTTGAGTTTGACTTTGATTTGAGTTTGACTTCTACTTTGAAATTTACTTAGAACTTGTATAATGAGTTTGACTATAGGTATAACTTTGATTAGATTATGAAATCAACTTAAACTTTAAATTGATTTTGACAATCTATGACTTGAGCTTTGACTTTCACTTTGACTTTGGGTTTGACTTTGAACTTGACGATGAATGTGACATAAACTTCTTATTTGACTTTGAAGCCTGGTTCAAATATGTTGATGCTTGGCTTGAGGCCTCGCATGGGCTGTAACTCGGCCTTCGGCCTCGCTACAGCTTTATTTTTCTGCTCTGTAACTAATTGTTTGAAGCTTGGCCTGCGGCCTCGCAGTAGAATGAGCTCAGCCTTCGGCTTCGCAGAAAATAAGCTCGGCCTTCGGCCTCGCTATAGTATCAATTTTAAATACCGAGGACTTTGAATTAGACTTTCTCATTGTTTTTAACTTTAAACTCAACTATGACTTTGATATAAACTTCTTCATTGCCTTTGAAACCGGGATCAAAGATGTTGGAATGGTATCTTGTGCAAAGTTAATTTACTGTTGTTGTTTATACAGCGACTACGATCCTAGAATACAAATTTCCTGTGCATAGATACGGGTAATCAAATGATACGTTGAATCGATATTTACAATCCTCCTGAATACGAGTCAAGCTTGAAGACGTGAACACTTCTGTACTTCATCGGCCGCAAGAAGTTTCTACTTACTTGGAATATAATAAGGGAAAATCCGATTAGTTATTGCGAGAAGGTACTAACATGTTTTTTAGAGTTCTTTATGTCCGAATGAAAAAACATGGAACCCGTATAGGATCACTCGTGTGTCTTTCTGTCTGTCTTTCACAGCCAGTTTGCTCCGAATCTACTATACCGATGAATTTCTGTGACTCAAACATATACGAACCAAGGAAACCGACATAGCTCTAAGGATAAGCAAGCTAAAATGGAAGTGGGCTTGTCACATTTCCCGTAGAACTGATAACCGTTGGGTTAGACGAGTTCTCGAGTGGAGGCCACGCTTAGGCAAACGAAGTGACGCTCTGTGGCCAGGCGGAATGACGACCTGCGGGCGGCGGCGGCTGGCAGAAAATGGATGAGCAGAGCTGAAGACCGAGCTCAATGGCGTGCATTAGGAGAGGTCTACGTGCAGCAGTGCACAAGTATAGGCTGATGATGATGATGAAACACAGACGTGTAACAAATTAATGAATTTTGAATGTATGAATCGTATAAGTAAATGAATCTCACTTTTAGGGGGCTAAGACTGTACCGTGTGACATATCAAATGAAAGGGCTTGTTAATAGGGCCTAACATATTGTTTTGTTATTTTAAAATTAATAGATTTAAAATTATTTGAAACTATGAATATTTACCATTCTTCCCTTATCTCCGAAACTACTGAGCCTATTATAAAGATTACAGAAAAACCTATAAATATATATGTTCGGGACAATTCACACCAATTAGGTTCCTAGCCCCAAACTAGGATATGTACTATGGGTACAACGGATAAACATACTCGTATATATATACGAATATTAAATCCAAGACTCGGAAACAAACATTTCTGCTCATCACACAAATGATTGCACCTTGCGGGATTCGAACTCACGTTCGTTGGTTGACTTCGCAGTCAGGGTCACTAACTATTCGAACAACTGGTCGTCAAATGAGAAGTCTATAGTCTAAGAATAACAAGGTCAATCTCTCAATACCATGAGATAATATATTCATCGTACGGAACCCTCTCCACGGGAGCTCAACTCCCACTTGTCCGGTTTTTACCTGTCTCTACAAAAAGCCAGGCAGGTGTAGGAATTGCAAAAACGATAGCCGTTTGTGTAATTATTATTAGGGAGCGCAAATTTATTTTCCGCCGCGGGGGACCGTCCAATGCATTTGTTATGTACAAATTCATGTGTGACCTTTTATTAAGCTGTTAACTAGCTAGTTTATTGTTAAGTTCGTTTTTAAGTTAATGTTAAGTTCGTTTTAAGTTTATGACTGTACACATGATTCGTTATCTGTAGCTACAGGGGCTTACAAAGTTAATAGTGGCTCCATAGAGGAATACTTTTTTGATGTTTTATTACAAATATTTTTCTTTGTTACAATATTTTATTTAATATCTACAAAGTTTTGCAAAAAGTGATAGCTTGTTAGTAACCACTTCTTTACTGCTAACATAACTTAGCTGATATTACGGGAACTTTAAAAATATGCACCTACACGTACGTACTCCTTCCTATTCCGGATCGAAGGACCAAACATATTGACGAGTATGGATTTTCATTTTTCTATGTTTTGGACTGGTCAGTCAGTTGCTCTATTGTACGTTGATATGGCTACAAATACATACGTATATTTTCAATCAATATTCATTATAAACCGCCACATTGACTCCATTTAATCCATACAGTCTACTCGCTCGTCAATATTTTTGGCCCTTCCATCATATGTCATAAACATACCTAACTATTTCTTATCAATAAATGAACAAGCATAAATAAAAAAACACCCCCGACCCCCCGACTCCCATTCTAGCTAATGGCGGGTACATACCAAGAAAACGAGAGCGAGCGAAGGCAACGGATTCGTCGATTAGTACCGCACGCTCACTCGGTTTTGTCGTAGTGTCCACACTAAGTGAACGCGGCTGTTTGGTTGACTTAATGTAGTGTCCACACTAAGTGAATCAAACCGAAAAGTATTAAAAATGTCACAACCGGACACATAATGCCACAACCGTAGCCACAGTGAAACTACGGATGTGACAACTATGGACGTGAGATTTTGACGTTGTTACCGTCCTTTCCCCATTATAGCTAAGAACTATCTCGTTTACCCCAGCTTTCAAACATAAAAATCGCAGCTAAATCGGTCCATTCGTTTGGAAGCTACGATTCTCACCCCCCTTTTCTCACCACATGATGATTATGATTTATCATGAATTTCTGAAATACTTTAGGATAAGAATATCAAGAAAACAATAATTCTTAGTTTCTGTACAGCTGTGTACCTAAATACTACTTAGCTAATCATTGTTGTGTTGTGACGCAAAATGACAGTTTGCTAATAAGCGTTTTAAAATAAACTCGATAATTAAGAGTTTAAGGAGCTAAACATCACTTCATAAAATGTTGTGCAAAATAAAGAGGAGGTCAAGCCAAGATCAATAAAAATATAACACCAATTTCAGCATAAATGTTATGTATTTGTAGAGTTCAGTAATCTAAAAACAAGGACACTCTTAGTTTAAAAATCCAAATTAGCCTTATAATGGCTGGCGGCCGCCGCCCACTGGGCTAAGTGAACTGCTTACAGAAGCCTCAAAAGCATCGATTAATGTAATGCGGCCTATCTTAGGGCCGTATTAATAAACCGATCTCAACTCTGAGAGCGCTATTGATAGCGATCTCAAGATGCTAATCTAATTAATAAACATATCTTAAGCTGTTGATTGAGATGCCGTAATCAGCTGAGTTAGTGTTTAATAATAAATCAATCTCGACTCTCAAGAGCGCACTTGCGATGTGCTTTGAGATGCAGAATGTTGAGTGCAGTCGATCCGTGACTTGAGAGCGTGATTGCCAGTTGCTAGAATCAAGAATTTCGAAAATATTATGTCAGAATTTGATAATTATAACTATATTAACCATCATTAAAAGAATATTTTTATATTCCTCTGGAAATAAACAAATTTATTTGGCATGATTGCGAAAAGATCCGAAGATTTGGTAGATATCAGAACCTGGCGAGGACTCACTTAAGTCTAATAAGATCCGAAATCGTAACCAAAGGATACGCGCTGGAAATACTGCCTGGCTAATCAACGATTTTTTATTTTCATAAATTATAGTTATTTGTTGATGAATTGCGTTAAGTTCTTTAATAGATTTTGTAGTAGATTTTGTAGATGTTTGAGTGTAACTTTGAAAATATAGACAAAAATTATGGCTTACATCCGTTCTACAAAAAAACTAAAGTAAGGTTATGATAATTAGGTATAAAATAAACATTACGTTTAATATAATCGCATTTAATTTAATTCAACTACATCGAAGTAATAAATTTTAACCTTACGTTATATCTTATTAGAGCAAAAAACCGAACTTTCACTAAAGAAAATAAATCGTTCATTCGTAGTTCATTCAATCTTGCTCTCAAGTTCTAGTTCGTGACGTAGCATCTTGAGATGCGGCTCTTGAAAGCGACATGATCTGAGATGCTCTTGAAATGTCTTTATTAATCAGCGATGATCTTAAGATGCTGATCACAACTTGAGAGCGTATCAGTTGATATCGCACTTGAGAGCTCAACCAAGAGCGATTTATTAATACGGGGCTTAGTCCCTTGTTTATTAAATGAGATCATTAGCAATTTTCTCGTATTATTACTAACTTCGATCATTGGAGCGCTAAGATCGCGTTCGACAATTTTAGTGTAGCGTTTAGGTCTGAAGGATCAGGCAACGTTATGATAACGTTGTCGTATAAATTCCCTCCCAGATTTTTATTGAAACATCGATTCGAATCGTTCGCCTAAGGATAACCAAAGCACCTCTTAAAGCTTTTATTTTTCAAATCTTTTATCGTATTTATACTGAAATAATGTGTTTGTCATCCTAATATTTTTCAGTTTTATTGGTATCCAGCAATTATTTCGGATATATTTAAAGTTTGTAAATTGGCTTTTGTTGAAAATCACCAATATGATTTTAATACTTGATTGGGGTTTGTCGCTGCTAATGACTCGAGAGACATAAATGATTAACACTATCCCTGATAAATATCGATTTAATTTTTATCCCATATTATCCTTTACCTTTTGTAATTATAAATCAGCTGGCTATTATTTTATCGAGGTACATGACCACGTGTCAACCTAAATTCATCAGTTATTTTTACAGAACAATTCAAATTGTGAAATCTATTTGGATTATTGTCGGTCACTTATCCCGTACACGACAACTCCACCATCTGTGACACCACTTCTCCTGACCAACCCAACACCTCGCCAAATCTCCATCTGACTTTGCCATCTGCTTGTCTAGTATTTTGCAACTCTGATGTTCTGCGATAGAGGTTAACTTATAGGCAATTTTAAGAACTTATGATGATTGATATCAACAAGTTTATCTAAAGAAGATAATTCGCATTCATTGAACTCTCTTTATAAAACCATCAGCGTCGGACAACAGCAACAACAACTCCTAGAGTCAACAACAATCCGTTCTGAAGCGTCATCTTAAAGGCCCAACGGCAGCGCAGCCGCAAGTCTGCTTATAACGTGGCCATTACCTTAATGCGAATTGTCAAGCTATTAGACCCGGCACCTGGGCCCGACTAAACCTTTTTGTGCTGTCTGTACCAACCATCAATATGCTTCAGTGTAAGATAGGCAGTTACGGACTGTTTTGCGCCTTCTAGTACCTACAACCATCAACACCAACAAGTTCTAGAAATAAAACACAATATTATGAAAAAAAATGACTTCAACTGGATAGTGTTTGAACAAGACATAAGTTCAGAAAACTAAAACCCGACTAAAGTCAGGTAAAATAAGTATAATTTAAAAAATTAAATTACAAAAAAAAGCTTTTACGGGTTCATTATTTTTTTGTTGCTTTGTAACTTTTACGTTTTTAAGTGTTTTTTTTCAAAAAAAAACATTTTATCTTTTTGTCTTTTCACTTTTAACATTTTCAAGTATTTTTTTAGTCCGTAACCGTACTCACTAACTGTTACCTAGACATTAAGTTACAATAAGGTGATTCTACTTACGGGGGTGACATGGTCACTGCGTGACAAAACTCCCTTCTAAATAAAGATATTAAAAAAAAAAGTATTTTTTTTATTGCATTGTCATCGGTTTGAGAGCTACCCTAAAAGGTTCAGCCAGATAGCTAACCGGGAAGTGCTCGAAATTTGAATTGCAAGATTCGGACAGCCAAAATACATACATAGATACATACATAGATAGACACATAGATAGATACATATATAGATACAAGTTAAGTTAAATAAAAGCTTTTAAAATAGCCTTTGACACTCTTGCACTGAAGACGAATCGATTGACACCTCGCTTGTCAAAATCGGACCAATTTTCCTTCCTTTGCATCGCTCTAGTCGGGTATAAAAATAGCATATGACACTATAACTGAGGGCGAATCGATTGATACCTCGCTTATCAAAATCGGACCAATAGGGGTGACGCTAAGTGAAACGTTGTCTGTTTGTTTGTTTGGGGAGCTTTCACGCGATAACGGCTCGACGGATTTTGATGAAACTTGAAATGGAGATAGCTTATACCCTGAAATAAAACATAGGATACTTTTATCCCGGAAAATTGTAAGTTTTCACGGAAAAACTGGAAAAATATATATATGGATTAAAAGGTTAGCCATACACAAAATCTGTATTGTGGAAAGTAAATGAACCAAAAAACATGTTTTTTTTTACTTTTTCCGATAGTCGACAGGTTCAGTTAAAAAAAACTCCCTAGAAACTACTACCTCATAATACGAATTTACTAATAAAATTCAAGGCTATCTAGAATTTATGAGCAACAGCTGACCAAGTTAGACCAACTTCGTTGGCATATCATGTAAAACTAATGAACCGATTACAGTGCGGTTTTCGTAGTTGGGTAGCTTAGGATCCTAGGTACGGAACCACAAGCGTGTTGTATACGCACTTGGGTGGTTTTTGTACCATAGCTGTACGTACAGACAGCAAAAGCTATTTGTAGCTAGATCTACTAAACTTGGCCATTAGCTTTACCATTAATTTTAAATTGGGATTTTGTGTTTGCTATTTTTAAAAGGTTTTATTAGCACTTGTATGTATGTATGTATGTATCGATGTATCTATGTATTTCTGTCCTGGAATCCTGCAATTCAAATTTAGAGCACTTCCCGATTAGCTATCCGGCTGAAACTTTCAGAGTAGCTCAGACACCGATGACAAAGCAATAAAAAAAAGGAAAAAAAGAATACCTTAAAAAGGTTATAAGGGAAAAGGCAAAAAAAAGTCTCAAAAATTGTGACATTCATTAAAAAAAGGGCCGTAATAGTTTTTTTTAATTTATTTTTATAAATTATATTTATTTTCAATATCAATAGATTCGAAAATGATTCGTTCATATGAAAGATATACACAGCATTATCAAAATACTCTTGTCTTACTTACAATATCTGTCCTATTTCTCAAAAATCTCCTTTATTCCTTCAGATTCCAAAATAATATTGAAATGAAACTAGAAAAATATGCTAGTAAAAATACGGTAGCCCTAACCGGCATTTCGCCTGCATGTTACATGCTAATTAGGTACTACATGTACACACGAGCGTACCCTTTTATACGACAGTAATATTTTATCTAACAACATTGTAAACTTCGGTAGAACCTACAACTTTTCAAAAATAATCATTATATACAATGACATAGAGCTTAAAGTGTAGGACCAATTTCTGTCCAGTGTTTCTTATTTCACGCAGCATCTGTAGTTGCGGAAATGCGTTTATCTTTTTACTCTGTGGAGATTACCATAAGTAAATTAATATTAATTGCCATAAAAATTGCGGTTTACATAATGAGTTTCGTGTAAGCGTTTCATATTTTCAATCATAAATGTTTTCTGTCATAAATATTTCATGCGATCATTCATTGTTGATGTCGACTTGCAACCTGCGGTTTTTTTTGGGCTAGATTTTATATTTATTGGATACTAGCTAGTAGCTTTCGTCTGCAACTTCGTCCGAGCGGACGAAGGTATGCAGTTTATCAAGAAAAAGGCATCGTGTGTTAATTTAGGATATTAAAAATTAATGTAAAATTATAGCACCAACGCTATTGATGCTTTATGACCAAAGAGAAAAAATACTTTTTGACAGGCTTATTATTGTTTCATTTTCACGGAAACCTGTCATGTCATTCCGTTCCTTACAGCGAGTAAACGTCATTTTCCAGTTTTCCCGTGGCAGCTTACCATTTTCCGGGATAAAAAGTATCCTATGTTGGTCTCTAGGTCAGTACCTATTTACAAAGTTTCATCAACAACGGATAAGCCGTTTTGGTGTGAAAGCTCCCCAAACAAACAGACAACGTTTCACTTTTATATATTGGTGTGGATTGGATAGTTCTTGCAAAACGTCCGCTTCAATCGTATAAATAAACCGTTAAGTTTTTAGTTCAGCAGGATTTATGACTTATTTATTTTATTGATAGAGACATAAACCGCACCTGAGTAATTCTGTGTTTACAGTCGTAGGGTCCTAAAATAATGTTGTTAGACCTAATTTAATGGCACATTAGCAGAACTATTAAGACACTCCATTAATTTGTTACAAAGTAAATAAAATGTTACTAGTAATAAAAAATACAGTTACCTCCATGTACGGAGGTAATAAATGAACGACGACAACTGATAATTGTATAAAAATAAAATTACCTTGTACGCCTTGAGCGAACCATTCTTCTAGACATTTTTATCGTAATCTGTTAAAGATACATTACTTACTCATACACTACATACACATACATTATTTAACTTAACGTTCAGTTTAAATGAAAATTACGTATGTCCGACTTTGGTGTAGAATAACAATTTCTACAAGACTACAAGTACTGGTGATTTGTATAATTTACACATAAGTATGTTTGTATTTAATTATCGCGTTAGATAATCTTATTGCCACATTGTATCAAGTCATTTTCTTTTCGTCTGTCGTTCCGGGTGGAATCTTGCATCTCAAATTTCGAGCACTTCCCGGTTAGCTATCTGGCTGAAACGTTCAGGATAGCTCACAACTCGATGACAATGCAAACAGAAAGAAAATAATTACGTGTTTTTAGATTAGCTTTTTAATCTACAATTGCTGCTTGTTTATTAACTTCTCGATATACCAAGTAGTTATGTTGCACGTGAATAAATTAAATATCAAACACATACACGTTTTACATAGGTAATTGAAAATTACTTTAAATAAATGTTTGTTTTTAATAATGCATGCCTAGTAGCGTTCGGGAAATTACGCCATATCTTCTCGTCGCAGATACCGCAGAGCCTCAAGACGAAAGTTTATAATCAGTGCGTGTTGCCAGTGATGCCATACGGCACTGAGACGTGGTCACTAACTATTGGTCTCATACACAAGCTCAGAGTTGCACAGCGTGCAATGGAGAGAGCTATGCTCGGTGTTTCACTACGTGTTAAATCCGAAATAAGGAAATCCGTAGAAGAACCAAGGTTACATAGCTCTCAAAATTTGCAAGTTGAAGTGGAAATGGGCAGGCCATATAGTTCGCAGAACCGACTACCGCTGGGGAATAAAAGTTCTCGAATGGCGACAACGAACATGCAAGCGAAGTGTGGGGAGACCTCCCACACGATGGACCGACGACATTGTAGCCATCGCAGGAAGTCGGTGGATGGAGGTGGCACAAGATCGCTCGTCATGGCGCTCTTTGGGGAGGCCTATGTTCAGCAGTGGACTTCTAAAGGCTGACATGATGATGATGATGATGAGGATACCTAGTAACCATTATATATTTTGAACTTAGACTATTTAGCTATTATGCTTTTTATCCATTATTAATTTGAACTGTTATGTGTTGTGGACTTTATATATTTTAAATTGGGTTATTCTATACTTCTAACAAATTAAATTATACCTTCTTTGGCCTTAGTCACAATCAGTGTGGCGTTTATGCAGCACGTGCTAGCAGTGACTTTCATTCGCGTTCCAGACTGCGAATATCTCTCTACCTTCGTTGTTGATACAATAAAGCACGACAGTGGGAATGTAGCTGTGTAGGTGTGTTTGCTTGTAGTTGTTCTAGTCCAGTTTTTTGTTTCCTTGATATTAAATCGTGCCGTATCTTCCACACTTTAAGTAGATCTATGATGTCAATAGTAGTATCAATATGTATTATAAATATATTAAAACCAATTTTCTTATTTTTTCCACAGGTCTGGTTCCAGAATCGCCGAGCAAAGTGGCGGAAGCAGGAGAAAGTGGGGCCCCAAGCTCACCCCTATAACCCCTACTTAGGAGCTACGGGGGGTGCACCGCCTCCCTCCGTTGTGACGTCAATGCCAAACCCTTTTACGCAGCTGGGCTTTGGGTTCAGAAAACCTTTCGACACCAACGCTTTAGCGTCTTTTCGGTGAGTTCAAAATTCTATCGTTTTTATGTTAGTGACCTTTACCTTAACCCTTCCTGGGCAGACTAAAACGCGCCAAAAAACTTTAAGGTATAACTAAGCTCTAATCAAATTAAAATTTCACTTAAGCAGTTTTTTGAGTTCCCTTTCCAGAGTACATTTTATTTCATTGATTTGCATTTTAGGGGCACTTATATTGGCTGTGGCAACTCTGTCTGTTTGGCTTTGTTTTTTTTATTTTGTTTTTTTTTTATTTATCGATCAACCAAATTTTGTGGTTCTGCAAATAAGTATTGAGAGTATTGAAAATACCTTTGTACGGGACTCTTTATATATGGGACAGGACTCACAACTTGGCCAGTTATTTATTATTCAACTTGGCGCTGTCACGTTTCAACCAAAAAATAATATAATAGCATTATGCTAAATCACAGCACACTTTTAACCCTTCCCACAACAATAAGTTATTAAAGAAACTACTTTTTCACCCACAGCTACGCCGGACCAGTACTGGGCGCACAATACCTCGGCGCGCCACTACCCCGGCCGCCACTCTTCAGTGCTCCCCTCTATACCTCCTCTCCCCCATTCCACTCCCTCCTCGCTGGCCTCGCGGCTCCCCCGCGACAATCCCCCGACCCTCCACCCGTGTCTCCCCCAATTTCCCCCGGGAGTGAGTCCCCTCCTGCCCAGCCACCTCCCCAAGAAGTAGAAAGAAGAAGCTCTAGCATAGCTGCACTGAGAATGGCTGCAAGAGAACACGAACTCAGATTGGAGATCCTGAGACAACGGCATCAGACCGACCTGATCAGTTGAGCCTTGCTTTGATTCAACTTAAGAGAACAACGAGTAATGTGGATAATTTAGAAACATTTTTGGTAAAAAAGTGTGTGTTTCATTCAAAGCAAAATCTAGGCTACGTTCGTAAACAACGCTCAATGACATAAGAAGTACGCGTAACGTTTACGAACGTAACTCTACATTTGTTATTTTGTAAACATCGTAAAAAAAGTGTAATTGGAGACAAAATAACATATAAATTGATAAATTTAATTTTTAAGCAGTTGTTGTGAATAAATAATTTAAAAAAACAATGTTACTTAAAGTGTTAAACTACATTCAAAACTAAATTATATTGCTATTGTACAGAAGAAAATGTATAAAAAAAACTGCAATATTATACCTATATTAAATGTCGAAATGATAAATAGTTCATAAAAGATTTGTATATCTTTTGACACAAGAAAATGCGTTGTCTTGTAAGATAACTAGGATATAAGCTATGGTGTAGATACTTGGTTCCGTCCATATAAAGGCCTTATTGTTATTTATTTTAGGATTAAGCGGTAATTAGTTACTTGTTTCAAAATATAAATATAGTGAATAAGATGTATGATTCTTTAGAGTTTTTAACATGCGCAGATTACTTTAATTGTGTTTGTGATACATGGATCGAAAAATGCTATTACAAAGTAACTGGTTGACTTTTGTAAACCGGAACCGAAGGCGAGGGCTTACCATCGTCAAAGAGTTTGTACAATATAAACCTTTACGCCCGTGTATCCATACGAAGTTTTTCAATAAAGTTCATGTGAAAATCATGTGAAATCTTAAAAAAATTTGTTCTGATCAGATAAAATTGACTATAATGGAGACTGTATGTCCCACTCATATCAATTTTCTTTTATAATTATCGACTTCTAAAAGGAATGTTGTTCAATTCGACTTTTTTTTGTGTGTATGTTCATTCATATCTCTGGGATTTGTGAACACAACGATGTTTATTTTTTTAACCCCCGAACGCGAGAGAGTTATAAGTTGTTATAAGTGTTGGGTGTGTATGTGTGTGTATGTCCGTCTGTGGTATTGTAGCTATCAAATGAATGGACCGATTTTGATGGGTTTTTTTTCATTAAAGGTGATGTGATCGAGATGGTTCTTAGCGTTTCTTGCCCGTAGTACAGTTGGGATTGTCCTGTTGACTGGACCATAGTTGAACTTTCATGCGGTAGTGACAACGATACCACTGTTAGTAACAATTTATCGCTGGTCCTGTCACTGTACTACCGCAAGAAAGTTCAACGCTGGTCCAGTCAACAGGACAATCCCAACTGTACTACGGGCAAGAAGCGGGTTCTTAGCTATAATGGGGAGTTTTTTCTTTTTATTGCGGACTAAGCAATCGTTTAACCACGATCTCACCTGATGGAAAGCGATGATGTGGTCGAAGGTGTAGCACGCTTGCCTAGTAGATCCTATTCACTCTTGACTTGAACACACCGGGGTTATAATTTACCGGAAACACTGACGAGGGCAGGGCATTCCACTCCTTTGCAGTTCTTATAATAAATGAAGAAGCGTAACGCTTCGTTCTTGTGCGAGGTATTTCAACCATGAAAGGGTGGCGCTTTGCTGATCGTCTAGTCGTACGGTGATGGAAAGGTGATCTGGGAATCAGGTTGTGCAGTTCTTGTGCACACTCTCCATAGTGCAATCTGTAGAATACCGGCAGGCTTGCTATTATTTGTACTTGCTATTTTTAAGGCTAAACCTTCAGTGTACTTATACTATTACTTATTCTGTGGTGCAGTCCCATATAAATTTAATCAAACTGTTCGGTAGATTGTTAGTAAATTCATTTGAAGTCGATGTTTTGGTTCAAGTAATTACTTTATTTATCATCTGTTGTAATATGAGGGTTGTGCGTATAAAAATTTATAGAATGGAATGTAAAAATAAACATTTATGTTGTATATTAAATAAACAAACTATATATATACTTGGCGCGTGTTTTTTTTCTTTAGGCTAAACCGAAGAGCTCATAGTACTTTGAGCACGCAATAATTATAATTTGATCTTATGGTGATTATGACGACCTGCGGAAAGTGACTGGCAGAAAATGGATGAGGAGAGCTGAAGACCGAGCTCAGTGGCGTGCATTAGGAGAGGCCTGCATCCAGCAGTGGACAGATACAGGCTGATGATGATGATGATGATAATGATGATTATGAGACCAGGCTACCCAAGTCTGATGACGCCTTCCATGCTGATTTTGACAACGGCGACCATTTCTGTTTCTGTTACTGGTGCGTCCTCACCATGACTAATTTAACCAATTTAAGCTGTAAACGTCCGAAGACAGGTGCCACATGTGAGGACTCCTTTTGCATAATTGTAGAAAATGATCGAGGGTGCTTTATTTTTTAAAAAGCTTTTATTTAACTTCCTTAAATTATACTTATTTTAAATGTTCCCGTCGTCGATCAAGCTCACGCCCGGCTTCGCACGGGTGTAATTCAGAAAAAAATTGATTAAAAAAAACTAAAAAACACGCTTTATATAGAAAACCAAACTAAAAAATAGAAAATATTTTTTAATAGTGTAAATAAGAAACAAAATGTTTTATTTAAAAAAAACGTGGGGTGCATGGGTCAATAGTTATAAACATTTTATTGACAGATATGAGAAGAAGGATTATCATTTCGATAATATCTTAAAAAGCACCCCACGCTTTTTTTTAAATAAAACATTTTTTTCTTATTTACACTATTAAAAAATATTTTCTATTTTTAGTTTGGTTTTCTATATAAAGCGTGTTTTTTAGTTTTTTAAACTATTATTTATATTGTACTTTTTTCTTTTTTTTTTTCTTTTATTGCATTGTCATCGGTCTTTGACAGGTGTGCAAAATTTGAATGAAATCTGACCGTTTAAAGTGGGTCAAAATAGCGTCCAAAGGAATCGGTTACAAACATACAAACATACAAGTGAAGCTAATATAAAGCGTATAAGAAGTCAAAACTGTAAAGTCGCACACTCGACCTTCAGTCCGCTTGGGGGGTGGGTCGACTTTCAATTGGTTTTTCAATTACCAATATATATAATTTCTCATTTTCAAATTTTCGATAATTTTAACAATTAAGCACATCATCAAAGTAAGAGAAAAGCACGGCTTCCCTGTCGAAAACGTTTGCATTTATAGCCTATGTTACTCGGGATGATAAGTCAAAGATTTTATTGTAAATAGGCAAAATAATAGCACTTTTACAAGTCAACATTAACATCTCATGAACAAGGAAAAATACATAAAATATTATAATAAGATCAAACCAATAAAATTTAGGTAAACTAAGTATTCTTTGAGTTTGAAAAGGAACGGGGGAGATTCTAACGATACCATATAATAATCGGTTCAGGCATTTAAAAATTAAGGTGGGATAAAGAAACTCACATACATACATACATACATACATACATAAACCCTGAAAACAATACCCTCCTTTTTTGGGCAGTCGTGCAATTATCGGCAAATGAAAAACTAAGTAGAATACGAAAACGAAAAACTTGCCACAATTCATTAATAATCTATGAACAATAGTTTAAGTAGACTTTGGAGGTATTCTGGCTGGAGCCAGAAGACATTTACTGCTGAAAATAGGACTCCGAGACAACGAGATGCTCCTTGTTTGCATGAAGCGGCTCCACACGACTCACCAGGTCGTAGTTCTACATCGTTCGGGCCGACCTACGCTACGGCTTCCGGTCCGCGGTCGTCATTCGACAACCTTCCTTCCCCAACGGTTATCGGTTCTACCACCTGTCTTGCCCATTGCCATTAATTCTAAGAGCTATGTACAGTTAATTATTTAAAAGGGACTTAAGCGCGCTAACAAAACCGAATGCGGGTAGTTGGAGACAACGCTCGCACTTCTCGACGCTGACACCCGCTACGTCAGCCTTCGCGTGGCCGTGATCAATGCAACTTGATCGAAACTTCGAGATAAATAACAAGAAAAAAAACAAAAAAATAACAAATCCCGACTGCGAACAATATTATTGAATACGAGCTGCCTGCCGTAAAAATAATCACAATCCATACCAATATATAAAAGTGAAAAGTTGTCTGTTGGTTTGTTTGTTTGTGGAGCTTTTACCGCGCAGACGAAGTCGCGGGCGGGAAAGCTAGTAATACTATAAAGGCGAAAGTTTGTATATATGTAAGGGTGTGTGTATGTGTGTTACTTCTTTACGCTTAAACGACTGAACGGATTTGGATGTTGGGATGGACGCAGCCACAGAATAAATAATAGTACAAGACGCAGCTTAATATATCCTGGATTAAATCAAAGGCTACCTACTTTTTATCCCGGAAAAATGCACGGTTCCTGAGGGACGCAGGTGAAACCGCGGGGCGCAGCTAGTATTTATACAAATTTAATGGTTTTTTTTAACTTACTATTTTACTTTACTTTAATAGTTACAATTGTATATACATTAACTTGAACTATCTAATATTGTAAATTTTGTAAAAAGTTTAAAAAACAATTATTATTGCTACTGTTTAGTTATAAGAATTTCATATGTTTTAAAAAGTCTTTAGAGACCTTCATTTTGATACCTCACTCGATAGGTTTTGGTCATTTTTTTGTTTCGTCGGAAATACAATATGGCAGCTGTAAGCTGCCATATTAGTTTTCTTGACACTTCATATATCCCATAGTACTCTAGTGATCAAGACGAATCTAATGATACTTACCCATTACTTACTTCATTTACCGAAATCCATCAACCCGTTTAGGCTGTAAGACGCGGCTAAGAAACGTACAAACAAACAATCAAACAAACATACATATAAACATAGGTAAATACAACCCAAACACATAACCCTCGGTGAAGTTGGGTAAAATAACGTATTAAGCGCGATTAGGTCCCGTTTAAACAATTAACTATGTGTTCGAATCGTGAATGTTTACAAATTACAATAGCTATGTATGTAATTAGACGAATTTCGTATCTTATGATTACAGATAGAGCATCATATTACCATTCAACTAATTGGAATAGCTATTAAACTACCGTGTACAGTACAATAAATACTAGATAATTCGAAAGGCAAACCCGTTTTACTATAATTAATTTATTTTGCCAACATTTAAACATCACGCATTGGGCTCTGCAGCAAAAAAGAGCAACCGGTCTTAAGCAACGATTTAAAGTTACTAAACTACTCGTCTGGTTTTCATCATTCATCATCAATCACTGTTATTACCTGTCAGTTAAAGATACCGGTTAATAGACTGACCGACTGCTGGTCATCACTCGACGTGTTACGAGCTGGGTCATCATTAGCTGTTCCTTGATTTGATGAGTTGTATTTAGGTTCCCCTTTTCTAAGTATCTAGTTTAAAAGGGTTAAAGGGGTTTTGACATTTAATTGCCTGCCATACAAGTTAAAATCGCGGCCACTGATCAAACCAATAAAAGACTTCAATATAAACAAACAAGACATACGTTCAAAAACAAAAAACCTGACTATGGCCGGATGAAAATAACCTATGACACTCTTGCGATGAAGACCTCATAATAACCTATGACACTCTTGCGATGAAGACCTCATAATAACCTATGACACCGTTGCGATGAAGACCTCATAATAACATATGACACTCTTGCGATGAAGACCTCATAATAACCTATGACACTCTTGCGATGAAGACCTCATAATAACCTATGACACCGTTGCGATGAAGACCTCATAATAACCTATGACACTCTTGCGATGAAGACCTCATAATAACCTATGACACTCTTGCGATGAAGACCTCATAATAACCTATGACACTCTTGCGATGAAGACCTCATAATAACCTATGACACTCTTGCGATGAAGATCTCATAATAACCTATGACACTCTTGCGATGAAGACCTCATAATTTCTCTGAGATGAAGACTGATAACTTCGAATCGATTGATACTTCGCTTGTCAAAATGCGACCAATAGGGTCGATGCTATGGTGGAACATCCCACATACATACATACATACACAGATAAACTCATTACCCTCCCCTTTCTTCGACGTACTCGAGTATAAAAGTACCTATAGAAAACTAGTGTCACGTTTTTAAGATATTGGAGGTCAATGCGATTGCATACGGTCTTTAAATAGTATTTACTTTGTTTTTCACTTGTAACCTACCTATGTTACAAAGGTAAGAAGTCCTTTACGTCAACCGGTGCTATCATGACAACATCAGTAACTCTGGATAAAATTCAATCAACGGAAGAAATGCATGGCATTAAGTTACACGGGCTGATGATGATGATGATGAACGCCATCATAGCTAGATAAATACGAATTAATTATTATTCAAACTCAAATTTTATTTATTTGTAAGAATATTGTATTAAACAAGATGTTCATGGACATCCAGTTGCTTGCCACGCGCGCACGCGCATGTATGCGCTCAGTACTGCGCAATGTTAGCAATAGCGCCACCCGATGATCATGTACAATCAAGAAGAGTGCAATCAAGGAGGACTGGAATATTCTATCGTTTCCGGTGAGCAAAATATTATACATGCAGTCATATAGGTTTTATTAATTATACAAAATTATTAAATGATTTTTACATGATGATTAAAATTAACTTTGAAATTACATTAATAAAATAAAATAGTTTCAATTATAAAAGTGTCAAAACACAAAATTAATACTAAAAGAAACGTCAAAAAAAAAAAAATATTGTATCGTAATTGTATTAACTAACGAACCACCCCGGCTTCGCACAGGTGTAATTAGGAAAAAAGAAAACGTGAAAAATGTAGTTCTCGCCCTTCACCTTTCACTCTGCTTCGAAGAATAAAAATTTGACGACATTTTTATATTGTGTTGAAAATGATATAATGCGGAACTGATAAATAATACCAAATACCGTCTTTGATTTCAGATTCTTTTCAATCACGCCCACAGATCATAATTATAGGTGGTCATATAGACATTTCTTACTGTCGTTGGGAGGTACGGGGAAATCGCGCCATTTTTTTTGTCTTCTGGCTATGGTAGCCAGTTCGGTTCTCAAATTATGTATGGAATTAAGAAATGTCGTCGTACATAGCTTCCACTTCATCGTCCGGGCGTTTCGAGTGTGGGGCGTACACCTGTATGACCTTCAACGAATACCGTTCGGTAATTCTGAGTATAAGGTATACCACCCTGCTCGAAACGCTTTCGATCTTCACAATGTTGTTGACGAGGGACTTGTGGACGAGAAACCCGATACCGTGTTGAGACTGCTGGTCGACCTCCCGGTAATAAAGTAAGTTGTCGGAATTTAGGGCCACCATATCCTCTTCGGACTAATGATAACCCTATAATATCCCAGTGCAACTTACTTCTTCCAGCTCTATCAACTTTTCATCGGTCCTCAAGGTGCGTGCGTTATAAGTTGCCAGGTCTAGAGATCGTGGGGGTTGGTAGCTGGGTCTCTGCCGAGGATTCTTAGCACCCCCTGCTCCGCCGTTACCATGGCTGCTACCGGTGCCAGGAATAACCGCCGGGGACTGGGGGCCGTCTTTGCGGTGTGTCTATCATATTTGGGGGGTTTGCCTTAGTCACCACGCTTGTGCAGGCGGTTTGGTGACCGCAGTGTTACAAATATGTACTCGGAGGACGCTGCTGCCCATCTTCCGGTGTGTATTCCTTTACGACATCCACGGGGGGATTGGGAGGGGTCTTATTCTAAGCCGAGACCGCCACAGCAAAGTAATGGTACTACATTAAAAACAATAGGCCTCCGAAGTAAGCTTCGCCCGTCCTTCAGCATGCAGCGCCCTTAGAACTAGCCTCCATGATAATGGAACCTAGAGGTATATTAAAAAGAAACTAAAATTAGCAGAATACTAGGGTTTACGATAATCTCTACGTGTATCGTGTATATTTGAATGCGTGAGTGTGAGAGGGTGTCAGTCGAGTAGGTTTTGTTATTTGACCAGATATAAGTTCAAAAATTATAAAAATACAATAAACCCGTGTGTGTGTGTGTGTGTGTGTGTGTGTGTGTATGTTTGTTACTTCTTCACGCCTAAACGGCTGAACAGATTTTGATGACATTTGGTTCGAGGGTAACTTATACTCTGGATTAACACATAGCCTACTTTTTATCCCGGAAAATGTATGGTGGTTCCCGAGGGACACGGGAGAAACCACGGGGCGAAGCTAGTATTTTTATAAATTGTAGTAATAATATAAAATTTATTTTTTACGTACATACATTTCTTTTCTTTAATAGTTGCAATTACAACATTAGACTACAGTAAAACTTGTAAGAAGCTTAAAAGAAAATTGTAGTAATTTTCTTTTAAGCTTCTTACAAAATTTTCAATTTTAGATTACTTACTCAGTTTTAGTTCATTTTTTTGTTTGGTTACAAGAATTACATATTTTTGAAGTATCCTTTGTAAAGCGTAATACAGTATTTTCATCTATGTTGGTTTTTGTCATTTTTTGGGTTACATGACGAAACAGAACCCTAATACGATTATCATGCATTTATCGTCCCGTGCGCACAGAATAAATATAGTACAAGCCGTGCGGTAAACCGTGGCCAGCCTTTGCAGTAAACCATTCCCAAGATACAACAAGATAAAACCACTGACCACCTTGTAATTAATTTAGTAAAGTCTACCGAACTTGACCTAACCGCGCTTTCTTTTAACCACCGCTAAATCAATCGGTTAATTGAATTTTAGATTAATAGAAGGAAATGAGAATCCAATCTTGTTCCACCCACGGCTTCTTCCCACGTGGTACTGCTATAATTGAATGTGTTATTGAATTATGTTATAATTAGACGCGATTGTATAATTAATGGTGAGCCATTGTTGTGGGTGATGGATGGTCAGAGTGCACCCTCGCCCTCAGACAACTGGGTATTAGCATTTTGTCCGTGGAGTTCGCTACTAAGCAAGAAAAAACCTATCGCACTAGACGACCAATTTATAATGAGATATGATATGATATGTAAAAATTTACTAGTTTTTAAAACATCCAGTGACAGCAATATTGGCTAAGGTGCTTACTAGAGTACGTTAGAATTCTGTTGAATTAACAGAACGGAATTTTGTTGTAACGGGTTCGGTCCTCGGCCCACGAATACCTTTTCTAAGTTTTGTCACAGAATAAATAATAGGTTATGTGCGAAATTCCATGGCTCCGGCCTCGGAGGGCAAGTTAAACCGTCGGCCCGACTGTTATTGATTGACAGCAGGCGTGCTATGTCAGAGGCCTTCGGGCGGCCTGACAAAAATCTGACACCAGAGGCCCGCTCTACCTCATACGAAAACCAAGCAAGCTAAACATTGACTAAATTACGATTGATTAATTACTTAACTATCAAGAATACTAAGCGAAGCGAAGCGCCTACCGTAACCAAAGGCTTGAAGGCCAACAAATCGAGAATTAAGTTTTTAGTAGCCAGCTACAAATTAACATTCCTCCAAGATGATATATTACTATCAAAATGGAATGTTTGTCGAAAAATAAATATATGCGAGGTTAATTTAATTGTAATCGAATTTTTATCCCGAACTCATCTACTGGGCACGCCTCTCAACAGGGTTTTATTAAGGAGAGATCAAAGTATAAACACAAGCGGTAGCGAGATACTTATACGGCTGACAACTTGACTTTCTGGTTCTGTGGCTCAACAGGAGAGTGTTTAATTAGATTCCGAAGACTGAATTCTTAGTTACACTATAGATAGGCAATATTTTTTTCGGGTTAAACATTCTCTGACAAATTAAAAACAAATGTATCTTATATATTCACTAGTTTAGATAAAACTAGCTGATGCCCGCGGCTTCGCACGCGTGGTAATTTCTCTGTCATCTCTGTGCTATTCCAAGACCTAAAATACCAATTTACCAAAATTTGATCAAAATTCCTTTAGCCTTCAAAAAGATTTACCTATCGATTTCTCGGCTTCTACTGATCGTAATGACTGGATACCAAGTACACCAGTTTTTAAGTAAAACTCTCAGCTATCCAACAGTGAAAACCGCTTCGCAATCGGTAAAGTAGTTTTTACGTGATGCGCGAACAAACATACAGACAAAGTAACAAACAAACAGACAGACACGAATTTTAAAAATGTTCTATTATTGTTCACTAACTTATTTTTACCCTAGACCATTTTTTTCTTAATTATCTTCATTATACAGACTTTTTCTTTTTTATTGCTTTATTATAAGTATAGATAGATTAATTAAAATGTACCAACCACCTGTGTGTGTAGCTTGCTTGCTTGCTTGCTTGTCGTGTGAGGTAGTGCTGGCCTTTGATATCAGAGTTTTTCAAGCCGTCCGGGGGCCTCTGACATGGCTTAACGACTGCTATTAATCAATAACAGCCGGGACCGACAGCTTAACGTGCCCTCCGAAGCACGCAGCGATGGAAAACCGCGTGTGTAGCTGAATACCACGGTCCACACTGTCTAACGAACAATTTATAAATTTCAGCTTGTGACTTGGGCCAAACCCATTTTACAGCGCAGGGAGTATCTTCGCCAAATCTAATTATGAATCTATAAAAAAACCTTTGGTTTCGTATTATTATAATTTTGTACGAAATATTCGTGAATGAATTTTGATAAAGGTATATCTACATATTTGTGTGTATTTTCACTCATATCTCCGTGAGTACTAAATCGATTGAATGATCCTATTTTATTTGAAAGTAACTTTCAGTGTGATTTCATACTTTCTTCAAAATAAGTTCAGTCGTTTTTTTTATAACTTCATTTAAATGCGTAAATTATTTTTATACAGTCTTATTTTCTATTATTTAAGTAGGTACTGTATAATGTGCATAGAGTTAGGACTGGATCTAAACATAATTATACCCTTGAAGACCAGGAGCAAGCTGCGCAAAGTACCAGGGCCCCATATCAACCAGGAGGCGGTGTCCGTAGTAATTAAACAAACACGAAAACGGCAGACTCGTTAGCGCGACCCCGCCCATCACTAATCAATTCGAATAATTGACGGCGCCCCTATCGTTTCGATACAAGCAATATCGATTTTATGATGGTTGGGTGAAAATCTAGTTTTATTTTTTCTAATTTACTTTAAACAAGAGAAATAAAACGGTAAAATTTCAATTGAAGGGCTCAGGGGAAAAACAGCATTTTTATATATTTTCAACTGGCAATGCATTCTGAATGAATATAGTCTCTATGTTCTGCCCAAACAAACAGGACAATAACATTCATACTCGTAGTCACTGAGATATCCTGTTTTTAATATACCTACGTGTACTTGGTAAAAAAAAACAATGTCTGAAACGTTCAGGAAAAAACAACAGTTGTTCATGGTTTATGATAACAGTGACACTTGTTAGATTATATTTTGATACATACCTACTCCCGTCTACGTTTGATTTACTTTCCGATCGTCATCGTCATGCTCATTCCTTTCTTGACCTATCCGTAAGATTAGAGTTGAGATTTCACTCGCTCGTCTCATTTTCCACATAGATTCCTATAATGGCCACTGGACTGCCTCTGTTACTATGGATTCAAAAATAAAACGAGTAAACTCAACTCTCTGTGAAGATACACCTGATTCAGCAGAATTAATTCTGCCTGAACAAGCGTACAAGGACATTTTATTATAAGAAAAGCAAAATTTCAAGATACATACAGTTCATTATTTAGGCAAAAGCGGTGGTATCCCAAGGGTTCAATCGCGCAAATTATGATCCATGATACCGGGATCGGTCCTAGGCTCCGCACCAATGACTATTCTAAGGTATGTGCGGTTTTCCATCGCTTCATGCTTCGGAGGGCAAGTTAAGCTTTCGATCCCGGCTGTTATTGATTAATAGCAGTTGTTAAGCCATGTCAGAAGCCTTCGGGAGGCCTGACAAACTCCAGGGACCAGCACTACCTCATACGAGAAACAAACAATTATTTAGTTTTAACTAAGATGTTATTACCTACATTAGTTTCGGTCCCGGCAGTTATTGATTAGTAGCAGTCGTTAAGCCATGTCAGAGGCCTTCGGGAGGCCTGACATACTCTGACACCCGAGGCCAGCACTACCTTATACGACAAACAAACAATTATTTAGTTTTAACTATGATGATATTACCTACATAAGTTTCGGTTCCGGCAGTTATTGATTAGTAGCAGTCGTTAAGCCATGTATGATGCCTTTGGGAGGCCTGACATACTCTATCACCAGATGCCAGCACTACCTTATACGACAAACAAACCATTATTTAATTTTAACTAAGATGCTATTACCTACATTAGTTTCGGTCCCGGCAGTTATTGATTAGTAGCAGTCGTTAGGCCATGTCAGAGGCCTTCAGGAGACCTGACAAACTCTGACATCAGAGGCCAGCACTACCTTATACGACAAGCAAACAATTATTTGGTTTTGACTAAGATGTTATGACCTACATTAGTTTTATTAGGATTTGTATATAGTGATATTGATTGTTTTCCCCTAAATTTGGTGGACATAATATGATTTTACCCTGATTATTACGAAAATGTTGTTTTTTTTTAGTATAACTCTAAGTGACAAAAGCTGTTTTTTCCCCTGAGCCCTTCAATTACTATATTTGACCTAAGCAAACAAATAAACAAAAAAGGTCAAGCTAAATAAAACCGTTTAAAAACCTAGACTTTTAACTTTGATTGTTGTAGGGTTGTAAAATAAACGACTCAATCACTATAAACATATTCAGAGCCAATTTACAGTACGTCTACAGATTGTCTTATTGCCACTTCGATCCAATAAATCGGTCGATTTGGTCTGGCCGGCTGTGCGATATCAACCGAAGCGTGATAAATAGAGGACCATGCGCGTGATCATCGGCCTGGTAAAATAAAATAAGTTGCAAAACCATTCCTGTCCACTGGGTACCAAGTAAATTGTTAAAAGAACAATCACCAGCAACATAGCAGGTACATTTATGTCTAATTCCAAATATGCGACACCCGAAGCACAAAAGTAAATTCCTTAGCGAAAGAGGTGAAAAATGTTCAACTACGCAAATGTATGACAAGATGAACTTAATTCCTCATATCAAATTTTTTTTTTTATTAAAACTTTTTATTTGGTTTGTGAGTGAGTTGACCCACTCACTTGCAATCTGATCACTTCCTCTTATCCTACGGAGTAGAATTTTTACATTAGTTCCGATGACAATGCATTTTTATGGTAAGCATGACCTGAATCGACCAGGGTTAGCTCCAAATGAAGAAACCCTTCAACGGGCAATAGCAAATACACAAAATTTTGTGTACGCATTCTATTATGATAGCAGATTTTAAGTTTTACTATTACATGGTTGCTGCAATCAGGCTTGGGTCCTTAACGGTTAACAGCAGAGACACGAAATGTTGTATACGCATTTAATTGTGATGGCCCCTTCTAAGTTTCACCATGCCGCTAAGTCACAGCATGAAAGCATTTTTATATTTAAAAAAACTTGTCTTAAGCAGGCAACATTACAGTTGCACCACTTTTTACACGTCCAAATTTAAATTGTGCATGAGAAATAAAATTATGAGACCAAATTAATAAATTAATTGAACCATACTTTGACTTTGAAAAGGAAACTTCCTTTCATGTGCCAACTCAAAGTTGAATCTCGCACAGGCTCGTTGAAATACCCTTCTGTCTCTACCGGTGCTTCGGAAATATGTCCGTTATAGAGAAGAGAGACCTAAGTAACTCTACGGAGATATAATTTTTAGAAAAACAGAAAAAAAACCGCTTAAAATTGGTACATTCGTGTGGGAGCTTCGATGCCGCAGACACACAGATTCAGATACACACACACAATTAAGCTTAGTATATGTTTATATTATTATTTTAAGTTTCTGAAGTGTAACACCCCTTTTTGCATCGGGGGTTAAAATCAACAAAAATACGATGAAAAATAAGATACCAGGCTGGATCAGTTCCCACAACAGCACCCTTTTACAAGTATGACTTGTGTGTCAGCCATCACCCCCTCAACCATTTTAGAGGGAAGGGAATGTCCGGCACACAGAGCCGCCACAAGTCAAGATATTTTAGTGAGCATGACCATAAAAACTAGTTTCTCTGCTGGACCCTTAACTTCTAACTATCACCCATAATATTAGGGTTTCGCTACTCTAATAACTATTTTGTATAACAAATATCCATTAACATCGAACGCACTAAATAAAAAAAATAAAAAAAAAACAATGTTTTAGCAGATACAACATCTCATGCCCAAAAAAACAAGGAAGCAATCCAACAAATCAAATTCGTTAATTCGTATCCAATTGTTAAATCAAAACGATGAGCAATTTCAATTAGTGGAGAATAGACATAAATAACGATTCGTTAACGGTTGATTAAAATAACAAGAGTTTTTGTTGTAAACGGCGTCAATCGTTTTGTCTGGCGTTGGTCTAAGATTTGAATTTTATGGCTTCAATTATTCGTTCAAGGAAGGCCGTTCAGACAGTCACTGTTTCGATGATAGGGTTCATTTTATAGATTGGTTTTAAAAATAGACAATTGTTTTTTTTTTTATGCAGCCACTCAAACGAGTGCAGGCTGTTCACCAATGAGTTATGTGCAGATTTATATCGCTCCGTGTTTCAGGTACAATAAGCTGTCGGTCACGGCTGACTGATAGCAGTCGTTAAGCCGTGTCAGAGGCCCTCGGGCGGCCTGGTAAACTCTGACACCAGTCATACGAAAAGCAAGCAAGCAACCTGATGGTACGTCTGCCCATAACAGCTGCAGTGACTACCAAAACTTTAGATTGCAAAACCCAGCGTGGCACTGCACAGCGCTCGTCACCCTGAGACATTGGTTCTTAAGTCTTCTAAAGCCAGTAATTTCGCTGGAAACTGCCCTACAAACTGAAACACGGTAATGTGTTCCCCGGGCTCGGCGGTTGAATATCTATCTATACTTATAATAAAGCATTAGGAACGAAAAGGTCTTACAAAGATAATTTGAATAAAAATGGTCTAGAGCACTTAAAAATAAGATACTGAACCAGAATATGTCATTTTTGAAATTCGTGTGTCTATTTGTCTGTTTGCTTGTCTGTATGTTTGTTCGCGCATCACGTAAAAACTACAGAACCGATTGCGATGCGGTTTTCACTGTTGGATAGTTTAGGGTTTGACTCAAAAACTGGGGTACTTGGTATCTCAATCCTATGAGCAGAAGCCAAGCAATCAATAAAAATCTTTTTGACGGCGAAGGAATTTTGATCAAATGTTGGTAGGTCCTGGAATAGCACATAAAGTGCATTTAACTTTGTTCCTGGTCCTCCTGGCCCTCTTGACCTGGACCAAACCTATAACTGGTCTGGTGGTGGTTTGGCTTTTGGTCCTGGAATAAAACGTGTGGGCTACTTTTAAATGAAATGACCAAGCGTGCGAAGCCGCGGACATCAGCTAGTACTTATAATAAAGCAATAAGAACGAAAAAGTCTGTACAAAGAAGATAATTTAAAAAAATGGTATAGTGTACTTAAAATAAGCTACTGAACAAGAATATAACATTTTTTAAATTGTGTCTGTCTGTTTGTTAGTCTGTTTGTTCTCGCATCACTTAAAAAGCACTGGATTGATTGCGATGCGGTTTTCATTGTTGGATAGCTTAGGGTTTGAATTAACAACTGGGGTACTTGATATCTTTATCCGATTAGTAGAAGACAAGCAATCGATAAAAACTTTTTGAGGCTAAAGGAATTTTGATCAAATGTAGGTACGAGTATTTTGGTATTTTAGGTCTTGAAATAGTAGATAGATTACTTACAACCTTGAGAAATGACCACAAGTACGAAGCCGCATGTACTGCTAGTAATTATAATAGAATATATTCGGGACAAATCACACCAATTACCTAGCCCCAAACAAGGGATACATTTGATAATAGGATTGAGTAATCAAGAATGGAGGAATCAATAAATAAATAAAAATTTAAACTAAAAATATATTTTAAATTTGTACAATAAAAAAACTACTTAACCAATTTGGTGAAATTGATGAGGAACTTCACTGGAAACCTACCCTTACACTAAAAACTATTTAACCAATTTGGTGAAATTGATGAGGAACTTCACTGGAAACCTACCCTTACACTAAAAACTATTTAACCAATTTGGTGAAATTGATGAGGAACTTCACTGGAAACCTACCCTTACACTAAAAACTATTTAACCAATTTGGTGAAATTGATGAGGAACTTCACTGGAAACCTACCCTTACACTAAAAACTATTTAACCAATTTTAGTTAAGAACAAAACCGTGCGAGTTAGTGTAGTATTTTAGTGTCAGTGATGTTAGTGTAAAGTAGTGCTAGTGAAAGTGCTGTCGATAAAGAACACATGAACAAAGTGTCTTCGCCTTATTAGAGACAATAAGAAAAGTGTTATAGGACTCATTCTTAGCTAAGACATTTTAAAAGTTTAAGTTAAACTTAAATTACTTATTAACCTAATTCAAGACTAGATTGTAATATTAATGAAGGCCATCTTTACGATATACTACAGGTAAAAGAAAAAAGAAAAAACTCATGTTCAAACGGTATGGTTCATCAAAAAAGATGCCCAGGTATGTTTTTCTCCGGTCTTGGTCTCAGGAGCACTGGATTACGCATTAACCACCTTTATTGTAGCTCATCATAGAGAACCGTGTTCTCCATGGCCTGGCCATCCATCAATCACAGTTCGATCCAATGAGTATCAAGAAGCGCCACTATGATTTATCTGGACTGGGCGGTGACGGCACAGAATAACCAGTGCGGTGGCAGTGATACTGACCGCATCCCCAACAAATAAGAATAAGCCATTCCCGACAGTCGTGACGACGACTTCGGGATAGCTTATTGATGATGGTTGTGGATTCGGGTGTGGGAACTTAGATATTCTGTTAATTAATCAAAGAAGTTAAACTAAAATGCAGACTCATACGTAGTCGTCCTCTAATAGGATGCTTTTTTTTATCACAAAACAAAGCATCCTATGTTCTTCCAGGATTTTAAATATCACTACCGGCTATGACTCACGTGTATATAGTCGAAAACATCGACCTAGGTTTCGAGCGTATCCGACGCTCTTCTTCAGGAGTTCACGCCGCGAAATCCCGACGCGCACTGCGGGCTGCAGCCCGCTGCGAGCGGCGCGTGAGATGCGGCGGCGACTGGGAACGGGGACGCCCGGTGCTCGTACTCCTGCTGGTGGTGGCGATGGAACTCCATCGCTATCCATTGCATCATCGCCAAACGTGCTGCCACACACAATGCTGACCGTGTCACACTCCAGACTACCTACCACTTGCTGCGTCGAGGAAACATTAAGCACGGTTTTCCAAGCTGGAGGCAGAGTCCACCCACGGTCCCGGTTGAAATTAGGCAATCGTGAGATCTCTATCGCCTCTCGCACTTTTCGAGGCACAAAGAACTTCTCTCGAGCTAGTTCGTCATCCAGGATATTAAAAACCAATGCAAAAGTAGGTATAGCACCAACGCTCTTGATGTTTTTTAACAGACTTGCTATTTCGTTTCCATGGCAACCATTCCTTACAGCGAGTAATCAACATTTTCCAGTTTTCCCATGGAAACTTATAACTTTCCGGGATAAAAAGTATCCTTTGTTTTATTCTAGGCTATAAGCTATGTCCATTCCAAATTTCATCAAAATCCGTGCAGCCGCTATCTATCCCGATAAAACTCCCCAAAAAAAAAAAAAAAAAACAAACAGTCAACGTTTCACTTTAATATATTGATATGGATTGGCTCGGCGGACACAGCTTTGTAAAAATTCAAAAGTATCTTCAAGAAGACTCTTGAAGGTCTGAGAGACGAACGTTATACAAGAATAGGTACTTATAGTCTATACACCGTGACATTGAATTCGATATTTTTCTTAAATGCATGTTTCAGTCTTGTATTTAGGATCGTTCTACAGCATTCAATAAAAAAAACATAAATAACTGCCCAAAAATAATTAGCTTTAAATTGAAATGACTATTTCACTAAACACGCTACACGGCCACGGCACAGCGCAGGTGCTCAGCCAGGCGCGCGATGACAACTTTGTACCTACCACAGATTAAGTATCAGAATGGATGGAGCTTAAGCTTGGGTAACATGTCCATTTTATGTTGGTGTGAGTTTCCAGATCTGCATTAGTGTGCGTGAGTAGGGAAGTGATCGCTTGTGCCGACCATATCGATAAAAACATATCTAAACAAAACTGCAGAGCATGAAAAGATAGGAAATAATATTTATGCTAAAAAGAGTCCTCTACACCGATCTCCGTCTTTCCAAAGTGTAACAATACCAATAGGCGACCATTTGGAGCTTTTGGGTGTCGAACTCACATCAAACCTGAATTTTGGGTCTTATATTGAATCCAAAGCCAAGGTAGCTGCAAAAAAACTTGGTATTTTGTCAAAGGTTAGGCGGTACTTCACACCGGGACAGCTTTTGAATCTTTATCAAGCACAGGACCGATCTTGTTTGGAGTACTGCTGCCACCTCTGGGACGGTTCTGCCAAGTATCAGATCGAGTCTTTGGATTCAATTGAGAGACGTGCTATCAGGCTCATTGGGGATGACACTCTGGTAAAGAGTAAGCTTCAAAGTCTGGCGCATCGACGTGAGGTAGCAAGCCTGGCGGTATTCTACAGACTGCACTATGGAGAGTGTGCACAAGAACTGCACAACCTGATTCCCCCATCACCTTTCCATCACCGTACGACTAGACGATCAGCAAAGCGCCACCCTTTCATGGTTGAAATACCTCGCACAAGAACGAAGTGCTACGCTTCTTCATTTATTATAAGAACTGCAAAGGAGTGGAATGCCCTGCCCTCGTCAGTGTTTCCGGTAAATTATAACCCCGGTGTGTTCAAGTCAAGAGTGAATAGGTATCTACTAGGCCAGCGTGCTACACCTTCGACCACATCATCGCTTTCCATCAGGTGAGATCGTCGTCAAACGATTGCCTAGTCCGTAATAAAAAAAAAACTTTACAGAACATGCAAAAATAATTTCATAATACTCATAAGTAGCAGTGTTTCAGGATTGTTATAATAACAATGTTTAATGTTTTCAGACAGATTCATGTAGTGTTAATTTGACTGTATTAAATCCAACTGATTCTAAACAAAAATTATGAAAATAAGAAATTACGATAACTTCTTTTTTTTTTTTGGATTCTATGGACATGGTAAGGCAAGTTATTAAATAATACAATTTAATTACGAAATAAATTTAATAAATACTTATCTCATTGACTTTCGACTGGAGCACGCTATAATATCTACAATAAGTTACACTTGACTTTTGCTAGGCAAACCACATGGAATACTTACAATAATATGTAAGAGTAACTCAAAAGAGACTTGCAAGATTTCCGTAGACGACAGACAAAAAAGGAGGCTAACAGCTTATCGGTTGTTATCGTATCGGTAGAGATCCCTATTCTTGTGGGGTTCGTGGCGACATACATATTATGATAGATGACCACCGATAACGCATTCCGTTAATTTGGATATCGCAACTCGCAACAGAGGGTTTAGGATTTTAAATATATGGTTATCTCGTCTGTGTGCACACTGAATGATTTGAAATCGGCACGGTGGCCGGCCCGGTTAATAGTGCCTTTATTTAAAATTCTACAATCTAAAGCAATCATTTGATGGAAAGCTGACTTCTGTTACTTCGAAGTAAAGTGGCAAAGTATCAGTCATACACAGTGGCATATAACAATTTCTTAGGTACTTCAGTACCCAGTAGTAGTGTTATATGCCACTGTGTAATTTTATTACAACTTTTTTTTTATTATATGATGTAATTTTGTTATTTCTTAGGTACTGAAGTACCTGAGAAATGGTTGTAAAATAAGTACTTCAACCAACACTTGAAAAATATAAGAAAATGTTTAAACTTTCATTGCGCGCCTGGGAGTTGTAGAATGTTTCGAGCAAAGCCAGTATTAAGTCGGCTCCCAATTTTCACGCCTCACAGCTTTTATCCACTGATTTCTGATTTCCAGACATTTTGGAAACCTACAACAAAACATTTTATTTTTTTAAGTTAAATACATATTAATAACTAGCTACGTCGCGTGCGTGCAAATTTTCCCACCACCATCACCCTTTCTTCAGGAATGAAATTTCAAATAAATCCGTTCTTATTGCACCCATGAGGTTGACACCTGTCAGTTTGACACCTGGCACTTTGAGGGACCACTGTACTTGCTTGGCCCACGATTTAAGGAGGGAGCGGGGAGAAGGGAGGGTGAAGAACCCCCTGAGAGTAGGGGTCTAGATCTTCCCACCCTCTGAGATATGTTATTTTTTCTTGCTTCACATCGCTCCCTCCTTCGCTTCGCTCCCTCCTTCGCTTTGCTCCCTCCTTCGCCTTCTAACCTAAAAAAACTGCACTTAACAGAAACGTAAAAGTAGGGGGCTAGATCTTTCCACCCTCTGAGATATGTTTTTTGCTTGATTGGCTTCGCCTGCTAACCTAAAAAAACAGCACTTAACACAAGCTTAAAAGTTCGAAAAAATAGCAAATTATATATATATTAAAAAAAAACTCAGAGACGGGAGAGATCCTCCCCCTCCCACTCTCAGGAACGGTACCACTCTCTCCCCCCACCCCTACCTGTTGCCCCCACCCGCTTTCCTAAAATCGTGGGTCAAGCTGGTACAGTTGTGCCCAATATACCCCAGTCAATATCCTTCCTTACAAAATATCATCCAAATCCATTCAGCGAAAGAAGAATAAACGGTCAATGGTTCACTTAATAATATTGATTAAGCAAGCATATGGATTTAGCAAACATCGACAAAGTAGTATTAGCGCTGTAGGAACATTACTAGTCTGGAGGCGGAAAACAATGCATTTAATTAACTTAGATTAAAGCTTTAAATGCTTAGTTAATCATCACCACGAGGTAATTATATGATGTTAATTATGTGTATCCTTAATGTGAAATACATTTTTGCTTAGAAACTTCGATAATTAAGATAATAATAGCCAGTAAAGATATACCTGTGAAATGATAATTCCGGATCTTTTACTCCTCTTTTTGTTCTTGATGCACAAAACACAGCACAACACGACATAGTTTTATTATTTAGCTAGAATGTCCAGTCTTAGCAAAGATATTTCACTAGGATTACACTTTATATGCACACAGGTTGGAATGTTATGGCCTCCTAGGCGGTCAACAATCGGCACGAGGCACACGGACAGTGCGAGGTTGCCAATCTTACAATAGCTTTCTCATTCACTCAAGGGGATGATCCGTGTAAAAGACAAAGAAACAAGACAACGTGTAAACGAATGGCCGGGCGGAGCGGCACAGTTTTATAGCTCTATCCATTCTGATACTTAATCTGTGGTACCTACCCTTAATTATCATACTATTATTTCTTCTGTGTTCATATCTGCCGCCCCGCCCCAGCGATGTCGCAGGGATGACAAGTTTGAATTTTGACTTATTTAGTAATGCCAAGTTGAATGTTTTATTAGTTATTTACATTTCATACTTAATGCTACAGATAATTGTGACGATGTCAAACCTCTTTCATAATAATACTCATTTGATCTCTTAATCTCATTTCTTTCTCAGTTTGTCTATATTAATTCTAAATTCAAATAACCTGTCATTCCTATATTGTCATGGATTGTCTCATCTCGATGGACTAGAAAAGTTTGGAGGAGTTGTAAATTTATGATCGTTTACTATCTTTAACAATATTTAAGTTTATTATGCATCTCACTAAGCATAAAATCGTGTTTGCTACTCAGACTAAACACATTTTGATGTAGATACCAGAGGAACGCAAGTTAAAATAAACATACATAAATATATCTAATGTGACTTCTTTCTTCACTTCTACCAGGCACATAGCAAGATCTTCAAGCCACTTATCATCTAGCTGCGCACCGTGGTTTTACCCGCGTGAATGATGATGATGATGATTCTATGTCACTGTTCGATCCTTTAAGTATACTTACTACAAAAAAAAACAATAATCCATCGCTCAGTTGCTGCGTGAAAACCAAGAAACCAACAAACTCACTTATGTATTTATAATATTAGTGTGATTTTATAGAGTAATGAAGTGTGAAGTGTTATAATGCTGTTAAAGAAGTGACACACACACACTTGAACTACGTCAGACGCTAGTCATGTTTTGAGCTCGTTTTGCTCAAATAATCGATTATTTTAAGGCGACTTTTCTTATATACAGCAAATAGCATACCACCCAAAAATCACAAACGCCCTCTTAACTAATTCGTAAATTGAACTAATTAGTTACCATTCCTCACAGTAAGTAGGCACGTCAAGAAACAATGGATCCAAAACAAAACGACCAGTAGACAAACAGTAACAAATGAGTCGGGGCTAAATTTAATGTTCCCCTATAATGTATTCCAATATTTTCGTTATAACATCCAATTATGAGGTTCGGATCATTTGGGCCTTTCTTTAGGGTTAGTCGTGAACTAATTAATGATTTCCTCGCGGCGGGAGGGCAGGGTTGCCACTCTTACTAACAAGCCCTTTCAACGTTACTAACGTTACATAGTTATCAAATATACTGGTCTTTAAAACTTAGTACCACACTTTTAAAATTAATTGAATTTTTTATTATATTGCTTGGATCCTACTCATCGGATTGAGATACCAAGTACACAAGTTTTTAAGTCGAAAACAACAGTGAAAATCGCATCACAATAAGTCCTGTAGTTTTAACGTGACGTATAAAATTATTGGTTTTTTAATCAAATTGCTTGGCTCCTACTTATCGGATTGAGATACCAAGTACAAGTTTTTCAGTCAAAATCAAAGCTATCAAAATTATTGGTGAAAATTGCATCGCACTCGGTCCAGGTTTTTTTACGTGATGCGCGAATAGACATACACCAATTTTTTTTATTGTTAATAACGTTGCTAACGTATAATAAACTACAATTTCAAAGACAGTTGATGAAATTACAAAACTTTGACTTATATCGTTTAAAAAATTGCAATTATTAAAGTGTGGTACTAAGCTTTGAAGGCCAGTCTTGTTTCATTACCCAGCAACTACGGAAGTGAATGGTTTCCAAATCTTTCGTACATTTTATTAAAATTTTGGGGAAATACGATAATTCATGCTATTCTTTACAAAATTTCATGAAACGAACTAAATAACATCGACGTAATTAATTAGTTATATTGTAATTAAATAGTTTATAATGGTTATATATGAAGTATTCTTTAGGCTGCTTGCCTATTTTTTCAACCCCGACGGCTTTGAGCCTAGCTCATCTCGCTCAGCCAACGATAACATGATTTGGATATAGTTATATAGATTACACACTTTTTGCACGACTAGTGAAAAAAGGAGTGTAATGTTTTCAGGGCTCATGTAATATATGTATGCCATAACTTTTAAATGCCTGAACAGATTTAGATGTACGGGGTATCGTTTAATCCTTACTCATCCCGAGAGACATTTTCGTAATAATATTGATCAATATCTGGCAACCCTAGCTTGAAAGTGCTACTCAAACACAGCGGGAGTCGAATGCCTCGCCAGGCATCATTGACCGCCCTTTAAACCGTTTACACCGCGGCACCACCGGTGCCGTGCAGCGGTGCCGAAATTACAAAATAAAACATCAACTATTATGTGATAAAGTATAATTAATCTAGAAACTTTCCCAGGAATATAAAAGTATTTTTTAAAGTTTAAGGGCACGAGTTCTTATACACACACACACACACACACACATTACACACACATCCAGTACAGGAATTGTCTCTTTAATTAACGAAAGGGATTGTCTCTTTAATTAACCAATTTTATGTTTTACTATTCCGCAAGTAAGTAGTTTTTTATTGCGTTTTAGCTTTCTGAAAATTTAACGAATTATTTAATTAAGTTTTATGCGATCTCAAAATTTTAGAAACCTAGCGAGATTACAATGTGATATGATCTCGAGATCTCTCGAAGATGCAATCTCGAACCCAAATTGCTTTCCCTAGAGACTCGAGTGCCCGAGCATACAATTTAATAACTATGACACCATTTGATAGTACTTCGCTCTAACTAACCATATACAAAATATCATTTAAATATTTATATTACTGCTTTTACTATTAGTTATTCTGTGATTACAGTGACATTTGGTAAACAGCAAACAAGCCGAACTATAAAACCCAATAAACGATCAAAAAAAAATCAATTATCAAATATTTTCTCAAGGTTTGATGTTTTAAAATTAAAATTGAAATGTACCTAATCATCGTGGGTACTAAATAATTTTCGATAAAAACCGTAGAAACAACCGAACGAGCTTGATTAAGGCCGATGTCACGCCGATAAAGGCCAAAGCCGAAAATTGAAAAGGTTGGATCATTAAAAATGCTATATTTTACCATTTTTAAGTAGGCAGGTGAACCGTAGAGATAGTCGACGTAGTGTGGCCATATTAGGATTCGTTCAAAATGAGACCAATACTAAAATGTACGTATAGTAGTCGCAGCGATTCTAATCTAATAGATCTAATTTAAAGTGGGTAGAAAAGGTACTCGTACCAGATCCGCGGGCGTGGACCGCAAAAATTAGGTTCAACGCACACAACTGGCGTTCTTTGTCCTTAGTCACTGATCGGAGGAGCGTTTGTGTAGAGCGTGTTAGCAGTGAGTGACTCTCATTCACACTACAGTCTACGTATGTCTCTCTATCTGTGCTGTTGATGCAATTGAACATGAAGCACGGCGGTGGGAATGTAGCTTTGTGGGTGTGTACGCCTGTAGTTGTATCTAGTAAAGGTTTATTTATTATTCATTTATTTAATACTTTATGCACAAAAACAGTGTACAGAGGAGGACTTAATGCTAAGACAGCATAACATAAGGTTAGCTAAGGTTTTGTTTACGTGACATTAAAGCTTTATCTCCTCCCTTTAGCTAGATCTATGATTTCATCATCATCATCAACCTATATTTGTCCTCTGCCGGACGTAGGCCTCACCTAATGCACGCCACTGAGCTCGGTCTTCATCCATTTTCTTCCAGACGCTATTGGCAGGTCGTCACTCTACCTGGCCACAGGGCGTCCTACACAACGTTTGCCTAGACGTGGTCTCCACTCGAGAACTCGTCTATCCCAACGGTTATCGGTTCTTCGGGTAATGCGACCAGTCTACTGCCACTTAAGCCTTGTACTATTATTTATTCTATAAAGCTTGCTTATCAGTTACCTTGGTTCTCTGTTAGATATTTTCATTACAAATCAGTCCTTCAAAGAAATTCCAGACCTCAGAGAAACTCTGAGCGGCCTTAAATTTGTGGGCTATTTTGACCGGGAGTGTTCACGTTTCGGCTCCGTAGGTCATTACTAGTAGGACACACTAATTGAAGACTTTTGTCTTCAGGCACTGAATGGACGAAGCTTGCCTTTGATGCACAACTCAGCCTAAAACTAGTTCATCATCACAAAAAGGTGCTCAAAGAAACCCCCTTATACATAACATTGGGGTCACCCTAAACCCCGGGTCGAAACCACCGCGCCCCGCTGCGCAATTCTAATGAAATAAACTGAAAATCAACACGCGCGCCGGGCCTTTGTACTGCCGAAACTTTAAGTATGCCGAAACACGACATAATTATTAATACAATCATTTATTTGTATTAAATTTAATATAATATTAAATATATTATGTACGTCAGCATGTTGGGTATGCTTGTACCTGGTAGATGTGAAGTTAATAGTATTAGTTGTATATTGTAATATGTAAAAAATAAATACTTACAAAATAACACGCAGGTACATACTTATACGTTTATTTCTTGTTTGAGTGGAAATTTTTTGAAAGATTTTGGTCAATTCTGATTTGGTAATTCAACCAACATCTACCCCGAACAGGTACATGGTAGTGATTATAGTTAAAGCAAGTAGTCATGATGATCATCAGCCCGTGTCTGTCCACTGCTGGACATAGGCCTCTTCTAAAGCACACCAATGAGCCCGATCTTCAGCTCTTCTCTTCCAACTGCTGCCAGACACTTTGCCTATAACGTCGCTCCACCTAGCTTGAGAGCGCCCTACACTATGTTTACCGTGCCGCGGTCTCCACTCAACAACACGTCAAACCCAATGGTTATCAGTCCTTCGACGACTGATATGATCAGCCTACTGTCACTAAAGCAAGTATGTAGTACCTAATCTAATATGGAGTCGGTGTTGATCATAACTCCTTCACATTTTCAGCAAAGCTAGGTTTGACGCCAAGTGAAGTTTAGTTCCGACAGAAACATGGCGCAAATACATACGGCATATTATTTATTGCATGTGGAAAGGACAGATTTGATGTTCTATTATATCCACTGATAGCTTAGTTAACAGAGTGATGGAACGGCATGCAGGTTTTTGTTCAGTCCTAATCTTGCTCGATCATCGTATATTTTCTTTACCTCCCTTTTAACCGACTTCAAAATGGTGGTTATGAAGTTGATTTGTATGTAATGTTGTTGAAAATGCGTAATATTCATATATGTGGGTAGCTAAACAAATGTACCAAATTTTGTGGTTTTATGTATGTGTGTTTGTTCACTTATTTATCTTAAACTACGAGTCCGATTGCAATAATTCTTTTTTGTAATAGTTTATGTATCTTCCAACTTAGGGAATTTGCAGTTTTATCAATATCGGTTCAGTACTTTAAAAGATGTGGTTTAAGAGATGTGGTTCAGTACTGTTAACTGTTTTCAGTATGGCTTTCTTCTAGGGAACGGAATTAACTAGTAAAAACTAGTAAAAAAAAAATATTGACCGACTTCAAATCGTATAAATCTTACAAGAAATAAATAATTCAAATTTTTTGAGGTCTGTGCCAGGTGTGTGCCTACTAGTCAGTTTGGGAGTAGCACAGACCTCATTAAAAAAAATGAAGTAGGTATGTATATTTCTAGTTTTATACGATTTTAATGTATGTTTTTTTTAATTAGTTTTTATTTCCTTTTAATCTTCTACATAGATCTTGAATAATTTATATCTATCTTCGTATGCAATTTCCCCAATTTCTCATCACATATCCCAGACAGGATCTTCATTTAAAACCATTCAAACAAAGAAGCCAAGATCCCAATTACAGAATAGATTAGATTATTTTTTATGAAGCACGTTTAATAAATGCCATGTATCACTCTATGGGAGCCGCGCGCTACCAACCTACTGAGCCCACTTGATTGAATTAAACCTTATTTATCATCCATATGGGGTTCTGACCTGTGTTTTACACTATTATTTAATCTGTGGTGTTGCTTTTGTGGAGGCGTATTCTGTCACAGGAAAACTCAATCACAATACACCCTTAAATGTTATTTGGATATATAATTTGAATTATTGCAAGTGCATAGCCGAAAGATTCAGGAAACGACAGTTGCGGAATTTTCCGTGGACATTTTGTTTTTTGATTAGTTGGAATTCACATTATCAAAAAAAATGTCTACGTCTTGTTACATTTGCATCAGAGAAGTTGATTATGTCGATTAGAGGAAACAATTTGTTTCGTAAGTACATGAAGAAAAAAATATTTTAGCACAAATCTTTAGGAACTCATTAAAAAAATATTAACTTTTTAATTTTTGTGTCCAGAGGAATGAAACATTTACGACAGAAAAAAGAAGTTAAAATTACTTTAATTTAAACAGTAAAAAAAACATAACATTGAATGTAATAAAACTATGTAAACTGTATTTTTGTTTGATTCCACTGATATTTATCCAAAGGTATAAACTTACTTTTTGCTTATTCTTCTGTCCTTTATTCCTATGGATAAATGACAGAGAAACAAGAAAAAAGAAAACAAATGCTGATGGTTCATAATACGAACATACTGGAAGGTTACCGTTAATACTACAGAAAAGTAGTACTTAAAGCAGATAAACAAGTACAATTTCAAAAATTTAAGGACTATACAAGTGTCAAAAAACCTGACAGAGTAATAAGAATGTTACGTAAACCAAGGACAGAGAAATAATATATTTATCTTCGTAACTCCGAAGTGAATTGCACCAGCCGACGCGTACCTGACACGCTCGTAACGCGACTAAAAACCACTTGCGTGGGAGTCTATCGCCAGTTCCTTATGTTTTATTATGACACAAGTGATTGAAGCGCGGTCCAGAGTACACATCTTATTTCCTCAGCTACAAGAATAATATGGCAAACACCTTCCCCCCCCCCCTCATATGATAGATACACCACAAAGACGGCCCCCAGTCCCCGACGGCTCCGTTATTCCTGGCACCGGTAGCAGCCATGGTAACGACGGAGCAAGGGGTGCTAACAATCCCCGGCAGAGACCCAGCTACCAACCCCCTCGATCTCTGGACCTGGCAACTTATAACGCACGCACCTTGAGGACCGATGAGAAGTTGATAGAGCTGGAAGAAGTAGTAAGTTGCGCTGGGTTATTATAGGGTTATCAGAAGTCCGAAGAGAGGGAGAGGATAGGATGACCCTCAATTCCGGCAACTTACTCTATTACCGGGAGGGGGACTACACGGTATCGGGTTTCTCGTCCACAAGTCCCTTGTCAACAAAATTAATAGAATGTTCTAAAATGTTGATAAATGTTGATGCATAAAGACTTTGATTTTCATGAAGTTGTAGCAACATAAAAGAGAAATGTGTTCATATAAGTTCGTTTTAAGCAGCATTAGTAGATCGAAAGCGTTTCGAGCAGAGTGGCATACCTTATACTCAGAATTACCGAACGGTATTCGTTGAAGTTCATACAGGAATACGCCCCACACTCGAAACGCCCGGACGATGAAGTGGAGGCTATGTATGACGACATTTCTAATGCCATACATGCCCCGAAAACACAATTCACAGTGGTGATGGGGGACTTCAACGCACGGCTGGGCATGACGAATGGCGATGAACTGAGAGTGGGGCAGTTTGAATTTGGACAATGGAACCAAAGGGGTCAGCGATTGGCTGACTTCATGGAGAAGGAGGGACTCTTTATGATGAACTCCTTTTTCTAGAAGTGCCCGTCCAGGAAATGGACGTGGCTGCACTCCGGCGGTCATAAGCACGAGATAGATTTCATTTTGACGACCAATAAGCATATATTCAATGATGTCCTGTGATCAACAGAGTTAAGACCGCAGTGATCACCGCATGGTAAGAGGCTCATTGAATATCAACGTAAAGCTGGATCGCCATATCTTCTCCTCGCAGATACCGCAGAGCCTCAAGACGAAAGTTTATAATCAGTGCGTGGTGCCAGTGATGACATACGGCACTGAGACGTGGTCGCTAACTATAGGTCTCATACACAAGCTCAGAGTTGCGCAGCGTGCAATGGAGAGAGAGCTATGCTCGGTGTTTCACTACGTGATAGAATCAGAAATGAGGAAATCCGTAGAGAACAAAGGTTACCGACATAGCTCTCAGAGTTTGCAAGTTGAAGTGGCAATGGGCAGGCCATATAGTTTGCAGAACCGACAACCGTTGGGGAATAAGGGTTCTCGAATGGCGACCACGAACAAGTAAGCAGAGTGTGGGGAGACCTCCCCACACGATGGACCAACGACATTGTAGCCATCGCAGGAAGTCGATGGATAGAGGTGGCACAAGATCGCTCGTCATGGCGCTCTTTGGGGCAGGCCTATGTTCAGCAGTGGATTTCTAAAGGCTGACATGATGAAGAATAATATTAGTTAGTTAATGTAACAACTAATTCTCTTTTGATATGGTTACTCAACATAAGAAAGTTGACTGATTTTAAGATATGATCATATGTTTTCATGAAATGGAGAACAACAGAGAGTCATGGCCTTCATTATTTTTTTGTAAATAATAAGAATCAGTTATACAAATCCGATATTTATCCCAGTTAAATACAAATATAAGCTGGCTCTGAAAAAAAACAATCTTCTAAACTAGAGTTCATTGAAATAAGCACAGAATCACCCATTGATTGACCGAGCGAAGTGCGAGCGAAGCGTGTCCGTTTCAGCTTGGGCAAAAATGCTTTCGTATTTCAGTCCGCGCGCTGTCCGGATCTCCGGCTGTTCTGCTCTATAGGTCGCAATTCTCAACCGATCTAGACAAAACTCGGTATACAGGTTTAACGAATTTTTAGATTTTTTGGTCGTCGGAGTTTTTTGAGTGGTTTGACTTTTGAGTTTTCCTCCAAAAAGGGGCAAAAAGAGGGCTACTGAATATCTCCGCCTTATTAGATCCGATTTCGATGGTTCTTTTTTATTGGAAAGGTATATTTAAGTTGGTCTCATAAAAATGTGTTTAGGACAAAATTTTGTCTGCTCAACATGCTGATAAGGATCTACTGCGTGATGAGCAAAATAGCTCCTCAAAATGCAATGAATTGCTCAAATTTAGGTTTCTACCAGTGGGATCAGTCTTATTTTACCTACTAGGTAGCGATTGATGGAGCACCTTGGTTATTAATGTAAGTGTTACAATAAGGTCGCTAGATGGCGCTATTGTGCACTGCTAGATTGTTTGCAAAAAAGTTTGTGCTCGCGAGTTCTACAGCTCACAGGGCCACTAATTTTAAATTGTTAGGTAACCAACGAGCTTTTGGATGTCTATATGTAAGTATTTTTTTAAACCGATGAAAGAGAAAAATAAATAGATAATAAATAGGTCACAAGCATAAAAAATAGATAGGTTAGGTATAATTCCGCTTGATAAGTAGATCAAGTTGACTACAAAATTTAATATTTTTTTATTATGATTAACGCATTATTTCCATTTAATAACGCCAGTTTGTGACAAAAATGTATAATAAAATTTATTCCGCGTACACCCAACGCGTGCCATTTATAGTCTGATCAAAGAATTAGGTAGGTTAGGTACGTATATTGTTACAACGTCTGACGAAAAATTCCACGATTTAAAATATTTATTGTACGTTAATAAGCGTACAGTTAATTAATTTATACAAATTATTGCTTATTTTCCATAACTTCTTAATTCACATTAACTTAATTGGATAAAATAGATTCCAAATAGGTAGGTAATGCAATATTTTAAGAATAAATACCATTTCAGTAAAGTAATAATTATAATTTGTTCAAAGGTAAGGTACTCCAAAAGTATAGTTGATAGGCGTCACATTATTATGTAAGTGCCTAAAAAGCGTCGAGCTTTCACAACTCTCCAGGGGGTTTCATGCGACATTAGAGATGATTTCATAAGAGATGACATCACTTCTAACACTTTCGAAGTATATATGGTATGACGTCATCTCGTATGAAAGCTAATCTCACGCGCCCGAGAATCACCCAGAATAGGTTTCGAAAGTAACCTTCATCGCACCAGTAGGGGTGCGCTGTCGCCGCGTGGCGTCTGTCCACATCGAAGAGAACCGCACAATCAATGCCTCTAGAAGAAAACGATTAATAGATTATCCGCAGGTGCAAATAATCGATTTTTTTTGTCAATATTTCTATACACGCAGATTTTTTTCGCCGCGGTTTTTGCTAGCTCTTGATTCTTGATGATGTTATATAAAATTAATTCGGATAGAATCATCGTGTAGATTGTTAATTATCATTTAAAGTGGATAATAAAATTAATATTTGGGGATGAGCAGAAATGTTTGTTTCAGAGTCATGGATGTTATAATATTCGTATCTATATATGTTTATCCGTTATCTAGTACCCATAGTACAGGGTATTCTAGTTTGGGGCTAGGTAATTGGTGTGGAAAAGTCCCTAAAAAAATATATTTTGTACTTATAAATACACTGAAAAAACTAATTAGCCGAACTTTTTTGGTTATTTCTAAAATAACAAACATTTAGTTAAAATTTACTGAACTTTGATTAAATTTACAAAACTGATTTAGTAGTCCAGACAAAACAAGTACAGTTAATTTAAGTTTGGTTGTCAGTAAATAAATTATTTGGTACTATTTACTGAACTTACGTAGACCAATCAGTACAGTTGTAGCAACAAAACTGATTTCTAAAACTAACTATAGTTTATCCTTATTATTAACCAACCTCATTGGTTATTTTTTGACAAATCGTACGGTTACTACTAATTTCAATAAAATGTCAAATAGATACCAATGTTTTTGTAGATACTTGACGAACATTTTTGTTTTCTATAATTCGCTAGTTTATTTATTATCAACATAACAACATTATTTCTGTTCTGTACCTATTTCCTTTTTTGTTTTACTGATCATCAAGATGCTAATTATTGCATTGATATAACCTAACTTTTGCTATAAATTACTAACTTCACTAAAACAGTAATCAAACTTTTGTTGGCATACTATGTTTACGAACAGATGCAAAGAAAAAGGAGCAAACAAAATTCAAATCGGCGCGGACGTCTTGTCTATCGTTGTCCAGGATAGCGTTCTCTTCGCGTCGGTCGGTCTTTGTTAATGCACGTTCATCGTTCGTTACTTTTTTTTTACTATTTGACTAGATTTACATGGTATTTGTGCAAAAACTTTTTCATTCCTCGCACGGGTAAACATATAATAAAATGAGTGAGCTCCATCCAGCAGGCGGCGGTGCCATCTAATTTTGACCCATTGCAATACTACCTAAAGTATTGGGGTCTTGAAGACTACATTGATAAGTTTAGAGGTATGTACCATATTCAATATTTAATCGTTTAAGCTGTGTTATTTCTGTCCACCTGATGTCCAAAAACAACAGCTAAATCAAACGATGCATGTGAAGTATCCTTGGATTTTGTATTTCTTGAACATGCCAGCCATTGGTGGCACACAGTAGATGGTACATAAAACCTATGTAATACCACGCTGCCAGGTCAGAACAACAGGTTCAGGTTGACCTATTCCTTAATTTACTTCATGACCTTCATGTTTTTATTTCAGAACACAGCATCGACTCGGAGATATCACATTTTGTCCTCTGATGATATTAAAGAATTGGTACCAAGCAAATAGCCCAAAAAGCCAGCTTCAAAAATATTATACAGATGCATTTTCATCTCCCAACAATAATACAGTAAGGATATAAATATAATACAAATTATTACATGCCTATTTTGATATAATATTGGTATATCTCTGTAGAGGTGATTAAATCACTGAATCACATCTACAGGGATTTCTATCTATCTAAAAATATTTCAAATTTCTTAGTATTCTTAGAAAATTTTGATGAATACTAATTTGAAATATTTTTTTAGCCAGGCATTGAAGTTATAAATACATTACCATTATCTCTTTGATGATTTTATCTTTCATACTTAATCACTTAGTAATCACATGAATGTAGCTTCAAATGGTAACATATATATGTATAACACAAAGATCTCATTTATAAATATTAAGTTATAGTTTTTTTTTTTGTTTAATTTTTAAAAGCTGTCCTATTGTTATGAATATACGGTTTTTTAATAAATAAAAGTAACATTGTAAAGAGAAAATTAAAATGTAAATCGACTGTACATAATGTAACCTAACATCTTTCAGTTTTTTTGATGTGTATCTACTATGTTGTGTGTTATTAGCATTGATTTGGTGATCCCTTGCATTGCTTCGAAACAGAAATTCCACATACGAAATCTAAATTATTTAAATATTTGAGTTCATTGATATATTCCATACCTAATCACATTGTATCTTCAACTGGCTAAAGATTTAATTTTAATGCAATGATCTCAAAAAACTGTATTTTTTAAAAGTTTTAAGTATTAACTGATTGACTTTATTTAATTATTATAATAATGAATATAACAAATTTAAATAAAATAAAAGTCTGACATTGTAATGAGAATTTTAATGTATATCACCTAATAAATTATATAATACCTGTACCTTTACGTAACCTAACTACTTATATTTAATAAAAGCACTTTTGTAACTAAAATGTAAGTGTAATCAATATTTGAGTGATTTGGACCTGTATTTTGATTGTTGATATATTTTGGATAAATTTAGTATTAAACTAAAGGTATCATACCGTTCGTTAACAAACATGCTCAAAATAAATTTACCAATAAAAATACAGGCTGAATATTCAAATATTGGTAAATATACATACATATATTTTGGTTACAAATTACTGAACAGTTAGACTGAGGTTACAAAGTAGTTAGGTTGTTGATAAGTCAACAGTTAAGCTGTTGATAAGTTAACAGTTAGGCTGTTGATAAGTGAACAGTTAGGCTGTTGATAAGTAAACAGTTAGGCTGTTCATAAGTAAACAGTTAGGCTGTTAATAAGTAAACAGTTAGGCTGTTGATAAGTAAACAGTTAGGCTGTTTATAACTGAACAGTTAGACTGTTGATAAGTAAACAGTTTAGCTGTTGATAAGGAAACAGTTAGGCTGTTGATAAGTAAACAGTTAGGCTGTTGAGAAATAAACTCTTTGATTACTGACTGACCAACAGGAGTGTTACATATTCATGAACAGTTGGTTGTTGATAAGTAAACAGTATAGTTACTAACTGACGCATAAGTTACACAAAATTAGTTATAAACAATTAAATTGTTAAATTAATCATAACTTTACAGTTTTATTACTGGTAGTAAACAGTGAGTCTATTGATAAGTAAAAACTTAATTACTGACTGACAAACATCAACCAAAAAAAAGGACGAACATAACGTTCATTTTGTAAACCATTACAAACCATATTTACTGAATCTAGATTAACATTTATGCATCAAATGACATAAATAGTTATGCTACTAGTAACTCAACACATATAGCAAAACCTAGTTTCGTTACTCGTAACACATAGTTCGCAAGTCACTATTTTTGTGTTACTAGTAGTCAAACTTTTTGTTAATGATAAATAAACATTTTTTTCAGTGTACCAACTAGTTTTAGGTAAACAAAATTATAGGTAGGTATTTAATTGGAATATCTTTATTTTTAAATTCATGGTCTTCTTTGCACCCAGCTGGTTCAAAAAGAGGTGTTATATGTTTAGGATGTGTCAGTTACACATCCTAAACTTATAACACCTCTTTTGTCAGGACTGGTCCAGTCTGATTTCTTATTTGTCTTCGTTTTTTATTATATTTAATCCACGATCTAAAAAGGGTTGTTGTTTATAACAAACTTAAACTAATAAACTAAACGTATACTAAACTTACTTAAGGTATTTGTATGTATGTCTGTGGCATCTTAGCTCCCAAACGAATAGACTGATTTTGATGCGGGTTTTTCTGTTTGAAAGCGATCGAGATGGGTCTTAGCTATACTAGGGATTATATATATTTTTAATTTTGGTTGATTTAATTTATTGTATCCCATTGTTGTTAAAATGGTTTACCAAAGATGATTTAATTTACCTTATTTTCGTCTTGGCCCGGGTGCACTTTTTTTTTTGTGACATGGGGAAAATGCCATTTACGCATACCCGCCACTTATGGGGGAGGCGAGCGGGTTATGTCGGACTCAGCAACAAGTTGCCACTACCGACTAAAAACCCGGTGTTTCTCCGGGACGCCTAATGTCAGGGCCTTGCGCACTCTTCCGCGGCCCTGACGACGTTGGTCCTCAAAAGGAGGACCCCAGCCCGTTGGAGTGAAAAGGGAGTTTCTCCACTCCATCTACCTTTGAGAGGCGCGCGGAAACACCGCGCCCGCCACCTCGAGGCATCTAGTGGGCAGCGGACGCCCCCAGGGTCCGCCACCCAAGCCTCTGTTATGGGCGTCGGAGGAGGGCGTGGAGCTTCCTCCGACGCCCGGTTCTCCGTCTGCGAAGAGAGAGCTCGGAAAATATTTCCCTCTCCCTCTCCGCAGATTCCTTCTGCGACATCACGTTCTCACAGAAGGCGGAGCCGGCATTCCACGAGCTCTCACTTTGGACCATGGCCTTAACCAAGGCCGGAAGCGACAGGTCGTCCCCCACCACTGCGACGAGGTCGCGGCGCTCGCTGACCCAAGCTGGGCACTCCTCCAGCGTATGCTGCGCCGTGTCCTCGTCACAGCTACAATGGTGACATCTGGTTGTCGGTTCCCTTCCGGCTGTGCGGCACAAGTACTTTCCGAAGCACCCATGCCCCGTCAGCACCTGCACCAGCCGGAAGGTCAGCGACCCGTGAGCCCTGTCCAACCAGTCCCTTAAGACCGGCCGGACGGCCTCGACAGTCCTTGCGCCAGCACCCCCATGTACAGGAGGCACTTAGCACTTGGCTTGCATTTGCCCCCCTAGATTCGGCAGCAACCGCTTCAATGCAGCCGCCGCGCGCCGCTCCCATCAACCGGGGGACCATGCGAGTGAAGTGCTCGCGGAAGTTCCACCGGCTGTCGAGGAAGAGTCCGGCCTGGATGCCCTAGCTCAACCTCAAGCCACAGAATATCATAGTTACTAAGTAGTAAGTACCTACATAATTCAAACCTACAATTTGTACTAATCAGCAGATCATCGCTGTTTCTATCTATCATAAAATTTCCATTTCACATTAAAATTTAGGAAAATATATACATAGGTACACACATGAGTATGCAAGTACCTACTAACATAAATAAAATTAAAATCAGTTCAAATCACATCAACAAACCTACAAACACTCCAACCATATTTATTTTCCTTATTGACTAGTTATTGTATTAGCCCGGTTATCTACACCCAGGGGCACCATCCATTCAATTTAACATGTAATGAGATGACTCAGAGGCAGACCAAATTACAAATACGAACATGAAAAATTACAAACGCATGATATATTATAACAAATTATCTTTTTTACCATCCAACGCCGCCTCAAATCTGTAAATGTAAATACGGCGTCTGGCATTTTGATTTAATAATCCTGATCGTATCTGAATAGAAGAAATCGAATTGATTTTGTTCATTTGAATATGAGGTTCAGGTTTTATTGAAGAGTTTAATCTTAATATATGCCTCGGCCGCCACCAAAAAAGTTACGCTTGGCGCCAGCAGTTGTTTTATAATTGCACAAAATGTTTTATGTTTACAGAATTAGCTTGAACTAAAAGAAAATATGTTACGATTGAATTGATTCAATTACATTCCGATCTGGTAATAGGTCAATTCAAGATCGATTAACGCGGAATCGATTTTTGTTTCGCAAATTCCACAAGATTTCTGTAAGTACAATTTTCCGAGACATCCACTTACGAAATACGCCGCATGCCCTCAGGTTTTCACGTCAAATGCGATAAGTGGCCGCCATGCGTCCATCTTTGGAAACGTGAGGGGAATTGCAGCATTACTACAAGTAGGTATTACAACCGTTTACTGGAGTCCAAGAAACATCGATTTGTTATAGATTTCCTACCCGCGCCCCGAGCTAAGCCTCAGTAATGAGTTTACTGGAAAATTATACTGTACAATTAGTGCTTTCGACTATTAACCGATATTAATTTACTGTGCTACGCTTCAGGCGTCTGTCAATCTCGACAAGTGCAGGTTGACCTTCCAACGCCACGTTCTCCTTTCTAACCTTAAAGCGAAGTCTTTTATGAGGGGCCTCTGTTAGCTGGTCTGTACTCTATGCCCTATTCATTTGCGTTGTTAAAATGATTGACACATTCAATTAGCGGGGTGACCGACGGACCTCCCAACTCGGTTCTAAGCTATTAACTGTACCAATTCGTGTTGAGCCTCTCACTTCCTCAGGTTGTTCCGGGGAAGTTCTGAATTGTGAAATGTGAAAGGGGGTGCTAGAGGTCATTTAGTAGTGGTCGAAAGAGAAGGGTTATCGCATTGTCTTGCGGTTTAGCTGTTGTTTTCTGCAATTAGTTTGGCACAGCGTAGCGTGTCTTTGGTTTAATGGGCCTTTCAGCGTTATTCATCGCTGATGAACGAGCGATTTGTTTTGACACTACTGACGTACGGACGGAGGAAGACTGAGCTCAGTGTTTAAAAATTCATTGAATACCTAGTATAGTCCTGCTACCTTACTAGTATACCTACCAAGAACACACACAGAATAGTTGAAAAATGAAAAAAAAAGAAGAAGTTTATTAACTGCAAAACAAAATACAAAACACTACTTTAACTTAAAACTAAATGTAACAAAAAGATTGCATTGTTTTGCAGGCTATTATTACCCTATACTAAATATGTTTCCGTTAACTTACTAGGCAAGCCTGTATCGACGTAACGTGAGTTCAATGTAACATTGCCTTTAATGAAACCTCAGTAACTAGACATGAAAAGATTTACAATGTATAAATTACACATCATAAAGTACAACATTTAGTTTAAAATTCCATAATTAACAATATATATTATAAAAAATTAAACTAAATTAAATAGTATTATTCTATCAAACTTAGGTACACAATATTATCTAATAATATATATATATATATATATATATATATATATATATTTTATGCAATATCTATTACAATATCTATTACAATAAATATTATGAAAATTTATGCAATATTGTATTGCTTTCGCAATCTAACACATGATTTTCAAAACATCCTCCGTTTTCTCATAAGTTAATGTTTTCAACCAATTTTAAATTATACATTTAGCTTCAGAACATTTCTTATTTCTAATGTCACAGTATCTGGCGACTCTGATTTATACATACATTCTGACAAAATCCCCAAAGCGGTGCGCAAACCATGTGTTCACGGATGGTTTATGTAATCTGTAAATCCTACGATTGACAAGAAACTCGTAGACAGGGCACAGAATAAATAATAGTACAAGTACAGAAGGATAACTGAGTAAAGTCATTTAAATACATAGCAACTCTCGCTACAACGCAATAAAGTGCAATTTAACTCGCACAGCGCTGCGATCTTTCAATTATATATACCTAGAAGGCGCTCACCCATCGCGTGCAGGCTAGAATGTACCGTATCACAACGCGCGAGAGCTTCCATTGCTCTAACCGTTTCAGAATCGCTCTGTCACTTTTTCGCTCGGCAGGATTGTATCAAGATATAACTAGGTACTTGCACTAGTAAGTATTCTGTGATATGATATGACTTAGATATTGTAACAGAATAAAGAAATAAGTAATAATGTGTTTTTTTACTTATTATTATAAATGTTGATAGTTAAAAAGAAACAAAGAAAGAAAAACATTCATTAGAATGTGTCAAACTAGAGAAAATTTTAAACGGTTAACTTGAGAGCATTTAAAAAAGACTTATTAACCTACCACTACTACCTACCTACTTATTACTACCTATAATCGTCAGGCAAGCTAAATCGATAGAGATTTTCAAAAAAATGATAAATGCCACTACGTGTCCTCTCTGACTTAAAACTGTGTTACTTTGTGTGTCTTATTACATTGAATACTGTGCATATTTACATATAAATATGCACAGTATTCAATGTAAAAAAAATGATAAAAGTCCACTACGTGTCCTCTCTGACTTAAAACTGTGTTACTTTGTTTGTCTTATTATTGTTTGCATATTTATATGTAAATATGCACAGTATTCAATGTAATAAGACAAACAAAGTAACACAGTTTTAAGTCAGAGAGGACATTGAATTACATTGAATATTACATTGAATACTGTGCATATTTATATGTAAATATGCACAGTATTCAATGTAATAAGACAAACAAAGTAACACAGTTTTAAGTCAGAGAGGACACGTAGTGGACTTTTATAATTTTTTTGAAAAAAAGAATTTAAGAAAGTTTTTTTTTAAAATATGCACAGTATATATATATATATATATATATATATTAATGTATATATTATTGTTTATTTATTTATGTATTATTTTTATAAATATTGATATATTCATATTTTTGTTAAGTACCTAGACAAATTGGACGGAGCCGAGATTTTAATAAAATAAACAACAAATTAAATTTGAAGTTCATTTTATTTTGAAGTACCTACTTGTATGATTAAATATGTCGCAATTGGACTTCGGTAAACAACGGTGGGTTTGTGGTACATATAACTTCTCCACCCTGAGATTGAAAATTATCTGAAAGTTAATTTTCTGAAGTCAGATTATTTTCAATTTTACATAAATTCAAAATCTTATTTTTATATTTTATAATAAAGTATACAATAGTAAAAATCATTATAATATAAAGTATTAATGTCCATAAACTAACACTTTTTCACTCATTTCACTATATTCACTGTTTTTACTTTTCTTCAAAATATAATTCAGCATTTGTAGATTTTCCATGTTTACTCCATCTAAGTTAACAGGTTTTCTTTTGAAATTATTTGTAACTGAAACACTTGGTAAATTTATCAATGGTAGTTTAGGAATATTATGTAAGTTCATTCCTCTGAACAATTTCTTCCGTAGATTTCTTCAACTTGTATTTTACAATTATCGTCCAAGGTTAAAATATAAGTACCAAGGAGTTTCTCTCGAGTAATCTCATTTTCACAGGTTTTTGTCAAGTACGTTTGGTAACTTGCAAAAATTATCCATATGTTCATTTCAATTTGTTGAACTTTTTTGAAGTTTCGATTAAAATTGGAAAACACGACGTAATATTCAACGTAAATTTCATTAAATCGGTTATACATTTATCTTGTTCCAATACGACTGCACAACTTTCTTTACAAAGAAATAATTTCTCATCAATCTCGTCGCATGGCTTGGAGAGTAATATGATAGAGTTCAAATCCTTCACGAGGATAAAAGGATATTTAGGAAATATCAAGGATGTAATATTATTAAAAGTATCAAGGATAGGTAAGGGGAATAACTGGTAATATTTGTAAGTGTTTTTGCGTACAATTGGAATTGCCAGTAGAAATGTAATTTGCCTACCCTTAATATAAGCTTTTATCTCTATATTTTTCTCTATATTAACTAAATTTTCATAATTAACAGGGAAAATTAACTGATCTGTTCTCTCAATATTTTTTAACAATTCAAATAATTCATTAGTATCAATTATTGATCTATGTAATATCTTATTTTTACTTAATGCGATTGCTGTATCAATCTCATCTAACTTAGAAATAATTATTTGAAAATTATGAGTTAACAAACTATAAGCATGAGTAACTTTATTTTCAAAATCATTTATTTTACTTCTATTCCATGCTTTCTCAAAATCAATTATTTTTTCTCAAATTGTATAAAATTATAATAAGAAGTATTAGTAAAATAGCATCTTGCTTAGTTTTAATTTGATTAATTAATTCATCTTGATTGCATCATATGATTTAATCTAAGTTTCGTTAGATTTTCAGATAATTATATCATCTAATTCATAATCTGTTTCCATTTTCAATTATATTATTAATTTGAATAAAAAGATTTTTCAATTGTAGCCATGTCACTACGTTCACTTAATAATGAGGCTGCTCTGCCTATAAGTCTACTTGAAATAACATGAAATAAATATAACTCTTGTGCTGCAGTAATTTCGGTTCCACTTACACTTACACTACGCACATATTCACATTTTGAAATAAATAAATTTAATAATTTTTCATTCCCATCAAATTTAGGAATCAATTTCACAATTTCATTCTTTATAATCCTCATAGGTTTCATTTTAAATTATTATTTAAAATAAATTCAAATGATCAAAATTGAGTATGCGTTTGTACAATATAACACATAAAACACAAAAATTCAAAATACAATTAAAGAAAAGCACATAAAAGTTCAATAAAAACACTTAAAAAATCAATAAAAGCACATAAAGTCAATAAATTCACATAAACATTCAATAAAGACGTAAAAATCAATAAATTTACACAAAATTCAATAAAAACGCATAAAAAACAATAAATTCACATACAATTCAATAAAAACGCATAAAACGTCAATACATTCACAATAAAATCAATAAAGACACATAAAATCAATAAATTCACATTAAAATCATAAATTCGCATACAATAAATAAAAAATAACAATATTTGTCCAAAAACACTAAGGGTCGAATAGCAGGGCAAGAATACGGAAAGTGAATGATTTTTGACTCACTTAAAACCGCTCGATCCCATGCTTCGGTGATTATTCCACTCGCTGAATTGTTTCTCAACTCCTTTTTCCAATACAGTCGTATTTGTTTGGTTCGAGTATTTTTTCCGTGGATTTGTCAGGAACACACTGAAGTTATTCAGGACAGCTGCACCAAATATGTAGGTTGCGCCAGACAAATTATATTTCACAATTTTTGAAGTAAGCGCCGGACAAATTAAATTTCCACGACTTTAAAAAAAAATACAACCGGCTGCGCCAGACAAATTGGACGGAGCCGAGAATTTAATAATATAAACAAAAAATTAAATTTGAAGTTAATTTTATTGGTCTTACTTTTGACCGTACAATTCAAGCGAAGATAAAATAATGACAATTGTACTTAGTAACTTCCTTATATAACTTTTATAAATGCGTAGGCGATTTCTAGTACATTCTTCATGTGCAATAACAAATAAGTAGTTACATTTCTCATACTTTAGCGAGAAAAACATCTAAGTACATAAATGCTGATTCAGCTATGGGCAATTAAATCAAATCAACATTTAGAGTACCTCTACTGCGCATTATTCATAGAAAAACAACATAAGTAGAAAAAGTGCTTAATTGGTACTTTCACAATCGAAGGAAGTACCTACTTGTATGATTAAATATAATAAATATAATAATTGGATTTCGGTAAACAACGGTGGGTTTGTGGTACATATAACTACCTATTCTTTTATTATTATTTTTATTTATTATGTTCCTGATACTATTACTTTTAAGTTATTTATTTTATTGTCACTACCGTCTACTCTTTTTCCATCTATTTTAGTTCATCCAAAGGTTGTCTGTAAGAGATTGCTGTAAGCGATAAGACCGCTGATTGTTTTACCGCAATATCTGTTTTTTTGTGATATGATGTACAATGTACTATTTACTTTTAAGTGGCATGCAATAAAGAGTTATCTATCTATCTATCTATTAACAACACCAGCTGTTTAATTTTATAATATTTATAAGTATTTTATTTTTATGATATTATATTATGTAATAATATATATATATATATATATATAAATATATATAAATATATATAAATATAAATATATATATATATATATATATATATATATATATATTTACTAGCTGTACCCGCTGCTTCGCACGCATGGTCATTTCTTTAGATTAAAAGCACCATAACTTTTGATCAAAATTTCTTCAGGAGTCAAAAATATTTTTATCAATTGCTCGGCTTTTAATCGCCAAATACCAATTACACCAGTTTTTAAGTCAAACCCTAAGCTATCCTACATTGAAAATCACATAGCAATCGGTTCAGTAGTTTTTACGTGATGCACAAAAATACAGACAAACAGACAGAAACACGCGAATAAAAATAAAAATAAATGTTCTGTAGCTTATTTTAGGCCATTCTTTTAATTTGACTTCTTTGTACAGTCTTTTTCGTACCTATTGCTTAATTATAAGTATAGATAGATGACTGTGCCAAGTTGCATCAAAATCCGTCCAGTAGTTACAGCGTGATACGTGTTCTTTTAAATAATTTTCTACCCCTATTCTGCGGAACCACTTTAATTTTTACTATTTCCTATGTATTTTGTTTCTATTAAATTCATTCAGTAGTTCCAGTGGCGTGATGCGCGGCCAAGATAAAGACAGACAGACCGACAGAAAAAAAGAAGAATAAAACAGTTTTGGCTTCAGTACCTAATATAAAACAGACTCCAAATAAAATTGCACATTAATGACCTTCTGAAGCCCGGTACCTTTGGGTATGCTGATGACAGTACTGTAGTTGAGAGATACACTTCCAATGCTCAAGCCAGCTCTGACGTTGTCCAGTTTCAGAGAGAGGCTATGGTAGACCGTTTAAATTTAGCCTTAGAAGCCGATTGGGGCGATGCTAACTTGGTTAAGTTTAATGCTACTAAAACGCAAGCGTGTTTGTTTTCTGCTAAAAAGAGTCCTCTACACCGATCTCCGTCTTTCCAAAGTGTAACAATACCAATAGGCGACCATATGGAGCTTTTGGGTGTCGAACTCACATCAAACCTGAATTTTGGGTCTTATATTGAATCCAAAGCCAAGGTAGCTGCAAAAAAACCTGGTATTTTGTCTAAGGTTAGGCGGTACTTCACACCGGGACAGCTTTTGAATCTTTATCAAGCACAGGTCCGATCTTGTATGGAGTACTGCTGCCACCTCTACCAAGTATCAGCTCGAGTCTTTGGATTCAATTGAGAGACGTGCTATCAGGCTCATTGGGGATGACACTCTGGTAAAGAGTAAGCTTCAAAGTCTGGCGCATCGACGTGAGGTAGCAAGCCTGGCGGTATTCTACAGATTGCACTATGGAGAGTGTGCACAAGAACTGCACAACCTGATTCCCCCATCACCTTTCCATCACCGTACGATTAGACGATCAGTAAAGCACCACCCTTTCATGGTTGAAATACCTCGCACAAGAACGAAGCGTTACGCTTCTTCATTTATTATAAGAACTGCAAAGGAGTGGAATGCCCTGCCCTCGTCAGTGTTTCCGGTAAATTATAACCCCGGTGTGTTCAAGTCAAGAGTGAATAGGTATCTACTAGGCAAGCGTGCTACACCTTCGACAACATCATCGCTTTCCATCAGGTGAGATCGTGGTCAAACGATTGCCTAGTACAGTAAAAAAAAAAAAATTTTTTTTGACCCCTTTCCCACAGGAACTCTTTATACTTTACGGGATCAAAAGTATCTTTAATTTTCAATCATCATATAAACTATTACTGTGCCACTGTGTTACATCAAAATCCGTCCAGTAGTTTCAGCGTGATACGTGTTCTTATAAATATCTTTCAACCCCTTTCCTGCGGGAACCCTTTAACTTTTCGGGATGAAAAGTATTCTATGTCCTACCTCGTAGTATGAGCTCAAATTATGCCAAGTTTCATTTGAATTCATTCAGTAGTTTCGGCGTGATGCCTAGCCAAGATACAGACAGACAGACAGACAGACAGACAAAAATGAAAAAAAAAACAGTTTTGGTTCAGTATCGAATATAGAGTACCCTCCAAAAGAAAATTTCAAAATATGTTCAATGTACAGAATTGGACCCGTTACAGTTTTATTATAAGTATAGATATATAGATTAATAATTGTATATACATATTTTACAAAGTATTATATTTACGAATTCATTTCAATTCATTTATCCTTATTTCCATTTTACTGTCCATATCTCGAGTGCACGCCTATACACATCTTTCTTGCACAACCACTGACTGGCATAAAATGCTGTCTTAGCATTAAGTCCTCCTGTGTACACTGTTTTTGTGCATAAAGTATTAAATAAATAAATAATAGTTCTATTAACTACATATAATGACATTCTTATCAGAATAGACCTAGTTCTCATTATTTGATTATAACCTATTAGGTATTGCACTTTGATGAATAAAAGGTGCCTGTCTGACTTCGATGCTTAATAATGAATGAAAAAGAAATGGCTACCTACGTATTAAAATGTCAGTGTGGAGGTATTTTACGAGACTTGTCAGACCGAATGCTATGCAGTACATTCTAGGTTTCTTCTTGGTACTCATAATTAAGAAAAGAATAAAATTTGACAAAAACTTTACGTAAGTAGGTACTTTATCGTAAGCACACGGCGCGCGACTCATCGAGCGCACGCTTGACACTCTACTGAATGAACCGCAATATTGCGGCCGCAAAGTGTAGGTACTTGTACTATTATTTATTCTGTGGTGTAGGTATAATATCCGTACGTGTTGCGGAGTGCGACTGGCCTGGTCAGGGGAAGAAATTGCAAGTTTATGCACAGAAAGTGTCGTTTTAAGAATAAAAAGTTAGGTAATATCTAGACTGAACTGTACGATAACCCTGAAAAGGGTACCGAAAAGAGTGCTGAGCTTTTCGGGTGGAATTGTAATTTCTTATGAAATAAGAAACACCCACACCCTGCACCCTGCTGAAAAATAAATAAATCATCCTAAACTAAATATACATTTTAATACCACCATCCTAGAGTTACCAGGTTTACTAGAAAAAAAAAATCCTGAAGTATGGTAACCCTACAGCCCAGTAGAGAGCTTGAACTGTATGACTTTGTTTTAGTAATGGAAAGTGCTTTTCGATTCGTCTCACTCATTTGGAGCCACGAAGAAGCAACCAATTTGACGTATCTAGTAATGGATAATTTTAGCGTATCTTGGAAATACAGGATCATTTAGACGTTAAGCGTGTAAGCTATGCTAAAGATAATTCAACGTTAGCACATCGTAATTTATCACGATCTGAACTTATGGACCACACCTTTTGAAACGAAGGTAAGTAAGAGATGGTGCCAGTCGCGAAATGTCGCGAATTCATCAATAAATTTAATTAGATTAAATCCATGGTCTTAGTTGTTTTGTTATAAATATCGACTAGAAGAAATGAGCCATCTTTGGACTTTGGGAATGGCGACGCATCAACTCGAGTCATCTTTTAATTTTTTATTGGAATTAGATGTCAAAAAAAGATGTTCTTAAATATTATAACTATAAAGCTACTATCAAGAACTTAAATAATTGTCCCCGCAAAGCGTCACTGTTAAGGTGGTCAGGTAACAAATTACCTTGGACAAATGTAGCCACTCGTAGTAACGGCACAGTACATTATATAGACGATACCTGCATCTAGTCATATTGAGATTAAGTCTTAAAGTTTTTAACGCGTAAGGACTATGTATGGACTGTAGTAACGGTTTTGGAGAGGTAGTAAGAAAGCACAAGCTGTCATGGATTAAGAAACAAAACATAAGTCTCCATATACTAAAAGACAGCTCGTCATAGGACGGTGTTGTAAATTCCGGTAAGTCAGCAAAAGTTATCCTGACAGATATGTAGGTAGGTGTTATAGAATCTTTAAATCTATCGTGGTCGGCAGACCAAACGTATTAACAACCCTAGTATCACAATGCTATTGTTTATTATTTAATTAATCAAGCAAAGATACGAGCGGTAAAGATATTTGCGGTCATGAAAAGACGACTATGATAATAAGTTTTTTTGCAGTATTTACGAGTAGGTACCTGAATGTGCGAGGCTCGATCGCAACCTGCCCATGTATTTTTAATAAAGTTTCTGTCATAACACGGTAGTAACAAGCACAAATAAAAAAAACGCCCCAACCCCCCCCCCCCCCCCCCCACTTTATTATAGCTAAGAACCATTTTGTTTGCCTCAGCTTTCAAACATAAAAAACCGCATCAAAATCTGTTCTTTCATTTGGGAGCTAGGATCCTCCCCTCCCTCTCCCCCACGGTGGCGGTCATGGTAAAGACAGGGCGGGGGCTAAGAATCCCTGAGTTACGGAAAGCCACCACAAAAAAAATACCCTTGCTACGTATAATGGATGCACTCTGAGACTGGACGAACAAATAGCGCAGCTGGAAGTAGTACTAGAGAACGTAACATGCCACATTTTGGGGTTGAGTGAAGTCCGAAGATTGGGAGAGGACACCATAACCCTAAATTCGGGCCATCTTATGTACTTCAGAGAGGGTGATAATCAATCCCAAGGCGGCGTCGGGTTCCTCGTTCATTGAGTCCTCGCTAACAACGTTGAAGAGATCTGTAGTGTGTCGACCAGGGTAGCGTACCTTATAATCCAGCTCACCAAGAGATATAATCTCAAGCTGATTCAGGTATAAGCCCCGAACTCGGCACACAGATGAAGAAGTAGAAAATATGTAAGAGGACGCATCTAAAGCCGTACATAACACCAAGAAGACCCATTTCAACGTTGTTATGGGAGACTTGAACGCCAAAGCGAGAAAACAAGCTGCCAACGAATCGAAAGTAGGACCTCACGGATTTGGTAGCAGACACGCCAGAGGGGAAATGCATGTCAACTTCCTTGAGAGGGAGAGGGCTCTTCTTAATGAGTTCGTTCTTTATGAAGCAGCCCCAAAGAAAGTGGACGTGGCGAAACCAGGATAGTGATCGACTTTATTATAGTAGATAAGAGGCACATATTCAGAAATATCTCAGTGATCAATAAGTTTAATACCAGCAGCGATCACAGATTGGTTCGAGGCACTGTGAATATTGACTTTCAGCTTGAGCGAGCCCACCTGATAAAGTTCACGCTCCAACCAAAACTGCTCCAAATTATGTCTGCGTCCGCAAAGATCCAGGAAAATCTGGAGAGACAATTCAATGCGGAAACAAAGCGACGTCAACGAGGGTCTGGATAAGGTGGTGAGAATTCTCACGGAAGAGGGCCAAAAGTTCTGCAGTTTACAGCGTAAGGGTAAACAATCCAAGCTCTCAGACGAGACTCTCCGGCTCATGACAAAAAGAATAGAAAGTGCACATGCCTCTTTGTTAGAGCAGGTGGCTCTTAACAAAAAGATTAAGGAGCTGACATGACGTAACCTTCGGTCCTCCAATACGCACCTCATACAAAAGGCAATTGAGCAGAACCGAGGGTCTAAAGTATTCGTTCAGCAACTTGGTAGGAGTCACCTGACAAAGCTCAAAACATCTGGTGGCAGAACCATCAAGTCAAAACCGGAGATTATTGCCGAGGTTGAGTATTTTTATCGACAGCTATACGCTTCGCATGCTCCTCGACCACAAACTGTTTATGAGGATTCAAGAGCCACGTTGACCCACCACTATACGGATGAGCTGCCAGAAGTCAGCTTGGAAGAGATGGAGATGGCTCTGCGACGGTTGAAAATGGAAAAGTCTCCAATGAAAATGGAGTTACATCGCAGCTCTTAAAGACGGGAGGTAAACCTGTCTTCATAGAGCTTCAGGTATTATTTAACTCCGTTAGTTACTGTGGGATAACTCACGAAGCATGACACAAGAGTGTGGTGGTACTGTTTTTCAAAAAAGGTGATATAGATAGATAGATAGATAGATAGATAACTCTTTATTGTACACCACATAGAACAAAAAATACAATAATAACTAAAACATTTATACAAAATAAATGGGACAATGGGCGGTCTTATCGCTAAAAAGCGATCTCTTCCAGACAACCTTGGATGGAAAGGAATTAATATACGGCAAAGACGGTGGTGCATTATAATATAACAAATAAATAATAAAAACTGAATACAATGAATAAACATATATACACATATATTCCAATATACCTACACATAAATATGTAAATATATAGTACATAAATATATATCCATATACATAGTATATACATTATAATAAATTACATTTACTACATATACATTTACAAAATATATACAAACATAATAAAAATAATATACAGTGAAACCACAACAGAATAACAACAAAATAGCAAGAAGTGATATTAATTAGAGAGATAAAACTTCTTTACTTGAAGTTTAAAAACAGGGAGTGACTGGGCTCGCCTTATAGTAACTGGCAGAGCGTTCCATAGGCGAACTGCTTGGATGGTAAATGAACTGCCATAAAAAGAGCTTCTATGTAGAGGGATCATCAAAGCTAAATTTTCTGATGACCTGAGTGACAACTTGTTAGAATCAGACAGGAAATTAAAACGTTCCATAAGATATCGCGGGGAGGAGGGATTAAACAAAACTGTATAAAGAATAGAGAGTATATGAACATTCCGGCGGAGGCGTATTGGAAGCCACTTGAGCTTAGTGCGAAATTCAGAGACATGATCATATTTGCGCAAACCAAATATAAATCGAATGCAGAAGTTTTGAAGACGCTCAAGTTTGTTTAGCTGGTCCTCAGTAAGATCTAGATAGCAGGCATCGGCATAGTCTAAGATTGGGAGCAGAAGTGACTGCGCAAGAGCAATTTTAGTGGCAGTGGGCAAAAAATTTCGGTCACACCAATTACCTAGCCCCAAACTAGGATACCCTGTAATATGGGCACTAGATAACGGATAAACATACATAAATACGAATATCACATCCATGACTCGGAAACAAACATTTCTGCTCATCACACAAATGATTGCTCCTTGCAGGATTCGAACCCGCGACCGTTTGATTTCGTTCCTAGGGTCACTAGCCGCTAGATCAACCGACCGTCTAAACCTCATGCCTCACGACAAATTGGTCTCCGCTTGAACATAGAAAAGAAACGAAAGAAAGAAAGAGAAGAAGTGGGGAAGTCAGCGTTTCGAAGCCAGAGATTCTTGCGGAAATTGTAGATTTTTATGGACATTTATACACTTGCAGGCATCCAGACTAGAACCCAACACCGAGGATTCCAGGGCCTCCCTGACCCGCCACTTTACTGAAGAGCTGCCCGAAATCAGCCTTGATGAAGTCGTGATGGCTCTTAAACAGCCCAAAAGTGGAAAAGCCCCTTGGGAGGATGGAATTACCATGGAACTCTTAACAGCAGGAGGTACACCCACGCTCAAAGAACTATAGCGTATATTTAATTCTGTTCTCTTTTCTGGGAGAACTCCACAGGCATGGAACACGAGTGTAGATATCCTGTTTTTTCAAAAAGGATCATAATACTTTTCTGAAAAACTATCGGCCCATCTCACTTTTGAGCCATATCTACAAGCTGTTTTCAAGAGCCATCGAATCGTCTCACTCTTAGACTCGACGAATTTCAACCACCGGAGCAGATTACAGAACAGCTAAAGTAAAACGCACATTCACACCGTGCGACAAATTATGCAGGCAACTGAAGAGTATATTCAGCCCCTGTGCTTAGCGTGTGTGGACTATGAGAAGTCCTTTGACTCCATCGAGACGTGGTCTATCCTGGAGTCCCTGCAGCGATGCCAAGTTTACTGGTGATATATTCAAGTGTTGAGATGCCTGTATGACGCTGCAACAATGACCGTCCGAATACAAAATCAGCTGCCTAAGCAAATCCTCCTGCATAGAGGAGTGAGACAAGGTGACTTTATTTCCCCGAAATGGTTCGCAAATCTATTGGAGGATATGTTTAAGACTCGGGACTGAAATGGACGTGGCATAAACATAAACGGCGAGTACATCTCACACTTGAGATTTGCGGATGACATCGTTATTATGGCAGAAACGTCACAGGACTTACATCAGATGCTGAACGGCCTAGCTGTTTCATCTCCGGATGAATTTGGATGAAATAAAGATTATGTTCAATGAACATGTCTTTCCCGAACCGATTGATGTTCACGGATCTCCCCTTGAATTTGTTCAAGAGCATGTTTACCTTGGGCAAACACTGAAGTTGGGTAAAAGCAACTTTGATAGAGATGCCTGTAGAAGAATACAGCTGGGCTGGGCAGCATTTAGAAAACTTCGTAGAGTATTTTCGTCACCAAATCCCGAATGCCTGAAAACTAAACTTTTCAACCAGTGCGTCCTACCTGTTATGACTTAAGGAGCAGAAAAACTCTCACGGAAAATAATAAACGAACATGAGGATAATTAAGTCATAATACCGCAATCGGCTTACTGACTATAAGTCTTGTTTTGGTGCTTACGTTTGGCTTAGTAAATGCCTTTCTACGAGAAATTAGCGGAAAACACACATTAGTGTCATTCATCGAGCTCTAAATAATTATGTACGTATCTAGGTACCTACAATAAATGCCTTAAAAAAAACGCTTGCGTGACGATCGCTTGTCGTCCAATTTTATTGTTGTAGTTCGCCGATGATGTAAGTCTGCCCACCCCTGGTCTAGGTTCTTCTTGTTTGTTTGTCTGTATGGTTGTTCGCGTATAATGTAAAAATATGGGACCGATTGCGATGCGGTTTTCACTATTTGATAGCTTAAGGATTGACTTAAAAACTGGGGTACTTGGTATCTTAATCGGATTATTAGATGCCGAGCAATCAATCCATAAAAAACTATTAGACGGCTGAACAAATTTTGAAGAAATGTAGTATATTGTACTTTATAGGTCCTGGAATAACACGTATGGGCTACTTTTAAATGAAGTAACTTATTTTAAGTAGGTAGGTACTATAGACCATTTTTTTAATTATCTTTTTTACTGACTTTTTCGTTTATATTGCTTTATTATAAGTATAGGTAGATTCTTGAACTTCAAACAGTAATATTACTTTTTCCCATAAAAGCACCGGGTTCGCTCCGCACTACGAGAGTTTTCGCCGTTTATTACCTGTGGTGGCGCGTGTAAGACCTTATGCGCGCGAATTCGCTGTGAATTGGATTTTGGCGCCATAATTTACTTAACATTAGTACCTAACCAATTTAATTCAATATGTTTTTGAAGATCAAAAGTTTTTTCAGAATAAAAATATCCGACAGCAGTGTTAGTGACGAGAATTTGACTTCACCTGACATCACGGAAACAGCAATGAACTTGACGAATGAGCATTTACCAGAAAAAAAGAAGAAAATATTATACCAAATATTTTTTTCATTAAAAGTAAGTTCCTATTGCATGAGTGTAGATAGAGTAGTGTATGAAACGGCACATAACTAGGTATTAAAACACTAGAGTGTACTATTAAACAAAACGCCTACGGCTCGTTTTTTTACACTCACTCTCGTGTTTTAATAACTCTCTTATGCAACCGTTTCATAAACTACTATTATTTAACTTGCAATGTATGGATGTTTGTTTAGGAGTTGAATTTTTACATTTTAGTTCAGTTCCGATGATAATGCTTTTTATGGTAAGCATGACCTGAATCGACCTCCACGATTAGCTCCAGATAAAGGAACTCTTCAACGGTTAACAGCACATACGCTAAATTTTGTGTACGCATTTTATTATGATAGCCGGTATTAAGTTTTACCATGACATGGTTGCTGCACTCGGGGTTGGCTCGTGACTATGGAACTCCTCAATGTTAATTTATTGTAATTAAATCACCACGCGGGAAAAGCCACGGGCACTAGTAAATAATAAAACGAAAAGGACGCGTGACGCGGTGAGCGAGCCAGCGGGAACCAACTGTGATACAGCTCAATGCAATTCGACGGCTGAGCATACCTAAAGAAAGTGTGGAGTGAAACCCCCCTTCCAATCCGGTGCTTCTATCAAAAGTCATCCAAATATCAACTCGTAAACATGTTAGCTACAGCGTGGCAAGCTCAGTAGGTGAATGATTGAATGCAAAGCCAAATTACAGGCTGTACGCACACCTTATTACCGCTCCGGCTCTGTTAAAGCAATTTAGCTGACATTTAAGTAATTCCTGCGAACCGGGCCTGTGTAATGACGGTTGTATATGTACTTATATTAATGAAATTAGCTCATGGGAATCTGTGGAAGGCATTTTGTCTCGTGCTTCTGTGGTCGATCTCCGCTAGATTGTTGTTAGTTCCAGTTGTATAGTGTTTGTTCTTTTGGTTAGGTTTCAATTGAAGAAATTGCAGAAATGATATTTGTGACGGAGATGGTTCTTAGCTACAATGGAGGAAGAGGGAAGGGGGGGGGGGGGTGAGAATCGTAGCTTCCACACGAATGGTTTTTTATGATTGAAAACTGATGTGATCAAGACGCTTCTCGGCTATTATGGAGGGTGGACGGTCGGGGTTTAAATACATTTTGAATGTGTTTGTTTGTCTTATTTTTTTAGTGAGGCTAAATCATAGAGGTTTTATTTCTCGAAGGACTAAACAGAAGGAGTTCTGCCTCTCTTATGCTTGCTGAAGAGAAAAAGAGGGGACACTACTCGAACTCCCGTGATCTCTAACAGGGCAATTTCCGGATTTCTATTAATGAAGAGAAAGAGATCCTCCTCTCCTTACAAATTGGCTAAAGAGAACAAGTGGGAGGGGCACTGCCCAAACTCCCAAGTCAAGTGTGACACTTGGAACCCCACTAAACAGACGTGACACCCTTAGCATATATTAGTTGCTGAAACGGAACTAATTCACTGTAGAAAAATTCCACAGATTTAATACTGAAACATCATGTTACCAACTCAAAGCTTATCTGCTAGGGACATTTCCTTTTGTCTACCCAACTTTTAATCTCCCTAAAGCAAATTTCCACTAGTATACTATCGGGCTCCACTGCACCCATTTCAAAAAGCAGGTCCACCAGCACCGGGCCCGAGCCCCCAGGCCGGCGATTACGTCGCAAACCTCGCCATTAAACAATTTAGGATAATTAACTACCGGATTTCGTAGCCACCGGTAATTGCCTCTCATAACATGCTACCACGATGTTATTAGCGCTGACTTCATTTTGTTGCTAATGTGGACCTGTAATTGGCACTGAATTTGTTTAGTTATATTACCGGGCCTTACAAGAGTATGCTTTCCCTACATCAAAGTGACCCGACGCTTTTATCTTCCGCTTAGACCTTACATGGATTTGAAGTCCTGTAGAAAAGTTGATTTCGGTAAAAAATAGAAAACTCCTGACCAAACTTAGTTTATGAAAGTCAATGTCCAAAATTACATTTAAAAACTTCTTGGTGCAACAGATCCCCTCGATCAGGTCCTTAATAATACTCTCCATCATCAGACCCTCACGTATGCGGGTACGTAGAATTCCATCGCTAATAAACATTTGAGACGCTCCTAGTTTCTAGTTGCGGGCACTAACTAGCTCGAGATCCCTTCACAAATAATGATCAGAGCTGAATATGATTCGATGCCTCAAACAGGCAGACAAAGGCTTCAAGATTATGACACCCCTGTTTTTTGCTTCGGAGGTTAAAAATGGCTGTATTTCGTTGAAACTACATGAAACTCTTTATTTTGATGTATAACGAGCACAGAGCATCGAGACTAGCCTTGATGCTAACAACATCTAAACTATCCCAAAAAACACTCTGGACTTTATCAGATGGGTTGGTTTGGATAACCAACCCATCTTTGCATCCGCTATCGCGAAATTCCTTATAGCTTGTCAATTTTCATAATAACAGCGTCTGAAAAGGAACGGAAAATTTAAAACATTTACATTACCCACTCTTGGAGCTGTTCAGATCATCGATCTCTGACTATTATTGCCTTTTATGGTGACGACGATATTGGCAGACTACTAAGGATCCAATCGCGTGGGAGTTGCCATCACAAGTTTATAAACGCCTCAATTAATAGACTGATGAAACCCGGTGCTATTGCCGCGTAAATCAAACCATCTGTCTTTACACGGCTAATTACGTGTGCCGATTGCTATCGGCGGCCTATAACTGAGTCGAATTACCGATCTAAGTCAATTTGCATGTTAAACTGTGTGATAGCGTCGTGTTTATTTCGGATAGGACAATTGAGGCCCGCATAGCGGGTTCAAATAGGTGTAGAAATGGCTGACTGGATATCAGGCGCTTTTTTACTATGATGTTGTTTATGTGACGCCAATCACTTGCTGGTCATTTACAGGATCTCCGCAAAAGTACGGTGAGTATCGCTCTAGAGTCAGACTAAGTGGTATTTTAGTGACAAACTTAGTTTAAGCGACTACAAAATATACAAATCGTAAGGTATCTAATTTATAGGCTTCACTGGCTAGATTCTTGATTCTCATTTATTCTCTTTATTATTATTTGTATCTTTTATTTTTGTGTGTGTTGAATAAATGTATTTTCTTTCTTTCTTTCTTTCTTATCACGAAATTTATCTTGAACTCATCCACACTTTATTATCTACTCTAGTCTGCACTAATATTAAAAAGTTTGTCGAAAGTTTGTTACGGCAACTTCTGAAATTACTGATCCGATTCGAAAATTATTGGACTAATAGGAAGCTACACTATTCCAAATGGACAAAGGCTACTTTCTCTTCGGGAAAATGCAAAGTTTCCGTGAGATGATGGGAAAACTACGGACGGAGCCAAATAACTTTATCCTGTAGGGTTAAACCCACCTAATCGATCTTATTAGGCCAGTAAGTAGAGAAATTTGCCTTGCAAAAGGTGGTATAGTAATGATTTTCATGTTGTTTAGGTCTAAACTCTGATGAACAATTCAAGTTTTCGATCTTGGGGGTCCCCACCCCCAAGGTCTAAAATCTAATGTTTGCCCCTTAAATTCAAGATGGCGGATAGCCCCTCGAGGTCAAAAATTTGTTTTTTTTTTAAAGACCTCATAACTAAGCAATAGAAATCAAAACATCTTCTACACCACCATTTGTAGGGCAAAGCTTTATATTTTCCTGTAATGATTGGCCTATAGGCTGTTATTTCAGTTCTGTATTTCTAAAGGTAGTGTACAACATTGAAGTTAGGCATTTTGCATTGTATGGCAAGTGACATTAATTAATTCCCTTCAATGTACGTAATTGTGCCCGCCTAATTGTCGGTTTAATCGAGCCACTATCGCCCACGGGCGTCCACGCGGAGGCTGACTTTGTGGGCTGACGGACGACGTGCGAATTTGCCAATTATCCGACTCGATCGAATTACGCTGTCAGGTTGCGACTGAGAACCGGGAGTAGGTAGTAGTGGACAAAACGAAGGTCACTCTTGAGAACCGGTGGTAGGTAGTAGTGGACAAAACAAAGGTCACTCTAGGTTGTACCACAGAATAAATAATAGTACGAGTACAGAAGGATAACTGAGTAAAGTCATTTAAATACATAGCAACTCTCGCTACAACGCAATAAAGTGCAATTTAACTCGCACAGCGCTGCGATCTTTCAATTATATTTACCTAGAAGGCGCTCACCCATTGCGTGCAGGCTAGAATGTACCGTATTACAATCAATGAGATTTTACTATATATAAACTAAGGTAGATAAGTTGTACTCCGCTCTGCGTGGCAAAGCAAACGCAAGCTAATCAGCTTGTGTCAACTTAGTCCCAAACAGTGGCAACGAAGAAAAACGTAAATACACGCGACTTCCGAAACATGATAAATTAATCAAAAATGCCATCTTGTGTGTTTAGAAAGCGCACTACATACACTGGGACGACTGTGAAAGGTAGAAAGGATGTGTCTTTTCATTTTTAAGTACTGTTTACGGTATTGAAAATGAAAAATAATAAATTTCATTTTACTCTAAATCAACTTGTTTGTTGCGATGCTGCCGCTTCGCCACTTCCACGAACTAGACAAGTAGAGGGTTACGTGTAAGAGCTACAGAGAGAACGCGATAATGGCGCGCACCGTTGTTAGTTCGTATGATGCTAGGGGATGTTGGGGCTGACGATCGTCAGTTTGCGCTCCGACCCGTAAAGGCCACGGATGACGATCTTCAGGGAGTCTAGCGGAGTTGCAACCCTATTTGTATTCGATTAGGATAGAGTATTGTATTTTTGTTACATATATTTGAAAACAGCTTGAAACGAGCCATTTTATTGGATAATAAAATGGTTCGATCCTAGCGAGTTCATTAACCGCGTAGTGAGTTTTTATTTGTTTTGTTTTTAGTGATTTATAGCTCGTATTTTGTGTTATTACGTCTAATAATACTGTAAGGAACATATTAAAATAATTCTGTGTTTAGTGTCCCGCGAGTGACGAAAAGTGCTTCAAAGTGCCTTGCGTCACTTTTGCGTTTTTTTTTTTTATCTTTATCGATGTTCTTTATTGTTTTAGCTATAAAATGGGCTAAACTGTAGTTGCTATACCGTCAATTTGGGGGTGGGGGAAAGGGGGGGGGGGGGGGAGACCTCCCCCTATGAAGGTAAAGTTGCGCAGCCCCTCTAATTCCGTTTATTTTTCCATCCTTACTTTCAAATTTACTTCCTACATCCCCTTTCCTACGCCCCCCCAAAATCGACGATATAGAAACTACATTCCTGTCATAAAATGGTATATAACATTGTGTAGTTTATTCTATAAGCAATTCACAAAAAAAAGCTTTACGCTCATGTCACAAGTCTCCGGCGAACATACAGGTATTCTCCGGGATATATAGAACTATTCTTATGAAAGTATTTGTTTATCAAAAATTTCATTTTGTTCATCTTGAATAAACCCTTCTATCCGTTTTGCCCCAGTTTAATCTAGCTGCTAGCCGACGCAAATGACATCACAGGCCGTCATCGGCGGTGATTGGTGATCGGCCGCTCACTGCAACACACTGTAACTGAGAACATATGGTTATCTCATTTTGACGACGCGGTTCTGTATATCTCTGTGATCTTTTAGTCTCTTCAGTGATGCAAATATAGTTACTTAACTTCTATGTAAGTAGCTATAGTACAATTTCGCCGTGTTTTTAGTGTTTTATAATGGTTATGACGTCTCTATTGGTAAAATCTCATTGGCTATAGTACAATTTCGCCGTGTTTTTAGTGTTCTATAATGGGTATGACGTCTCTATTGGTAAAATCACATTTATATATAACATCATTGATTACAATGCGCTAGAGCTTCCATTGCTGTAATCGTTTCAGAATCACTCTGTTACTTTTACTATCGGTAGGGTTGTATCAAGATATTACTAGGTACTTGTACTAGTAATTATTCTGTGATATAATATGACTTAGATATTGTAACCGAATAAACAATTATGTAAATATTATTTAATTATTTTATTACTTATTGTTATAAATGTTGATAGTTCTATTAACTACATATAATGACAGTCTTATCAGAATAGACCTAGTACCTCATTATTTGATTATATCATAATAGGTTATACTTTGATGAATAAAAGTCGCCAGTCTGACTTCGATGCTCAATAATGAATGAAAAAGAAATGGCTACCTACGTAATAAAATGTCGGTATGTAGGTATTTTACGAGATTTGTCAGACCGAATGCTATGCTGTACCTTCTAGGTTTCTCTTTGGTATTCATAATTAAGAAAATAATAAAATTTGAAAGAACTTTACGTAAGTTGGTACTTTATCGTTGAGCACACGGCGCCCGACTCATCGAGCGCACGCTTGACACTCTACTGAATGAAACCCAATATTACGGCCCCGAAGTTTAGGTATAATATTTGTACTTGTTGCGGAGTGCGACCGGCCTGGTTGTACTATTATTTATTCTGTGCTCTAGGCAAAGAAAAAATACACTACGCAAAAAGAAGCGACACATAAGCTTGTGTGCTTGTAAATACGCTCGCGGCTAAATATGTGAGTGAGACGGGGCGCGCGGCAGTTGCGCAGGGCGCGCGGTGTGTGGCACCAACGCGTTCAATGCGCCCGAGATTCAAGGAAAGCTAGCTATGAAACGTCTTTAAAATTGCATACGGGGTACCAAGACACTATTATTTATTCTGTGACCATGACTAAAAGTAGACATGTAACGGAAACAGTTGAAACGGTAATGACGTACTGTAACGGAAACGGTTATGACGTACTATATACTATTTAAAGAAAATTACATGCCAACCAAAAAGATCCCCTATTAAACCTCCTTGTAGGTTGTTCGTTTTGAAGCAAATCATTCTTAGCTTAGTCATTTTTAGCTTATTTATTCAGCTTAATGATGTAAAATTTAATTTTTGTGTAACGACAGAGAGGGAGGGGTCAGGACGCACACCGCAAAATGGATGTTTTTGTGATCTTTAATTCGGTACCTATATCTCGTGATTTGGATAGGGTTTCGTATTCATTTGGATATAAAGATCTCGTTGAAAATATTCGATCCAAGGTGAAAAAGTTTATAAAAAGTATTTTAAAAAACAAGTTGAAAAAACGGTAAAAATTACAGAAGTGCAGAGCTCGAAAGACCATAAGTACTAAAATAAAGATTATATACATTGTTGGAAAGAAGAAGTTCTGGAGCTCGGAACGGTGGTACCCCGAGCCCCAGCACAGAGAGAACGAGAAGGTTACAGAACCGAATTAAATTGTACGTGACGTAGAGTAAAAATCACAAAAGTGTCTGCAACAAACGAGAAGTTCTGGAGCTCACAACGGTACCCTGAACAGAGCACAGAGAGAACGAGAAGGTTCCAGAACCAAATTAAATTGTACGTGACGTAGAGTAAAAATCACAAAAGTGTCTGCAGTGCCCGGAAAGTCCATACTAAAATAAGGATTAGGCACATCGTTGGTTATGTGTTGTTGGTCTATACTCTATAGTACAGCGTCACCGGACGTTGGGGCGGGCGCAAAAGCGCTCCGCCGCAATACTTACGTGCCGCTAGGTATATGTCCATAGACAAAGTTATTTATGTCAACGGAACTATCTCATTCCGTTTTAACTAACTAGCTGTACCCGTGGCTTTGCCCGCGTTGTCATTTCTCTGAATAAAAGTAACCTATGTGTTATTTCAAGACCAAAAGTACCAAATATCAAAGTTCACTCAGCCGACAAATAGTTTTTTTTATTGATTACTCGGCTTCTACTCATCGGATTGAAGTAAGTGTCTGCGCCATCTGTAATATTTTTATAACACCAACAGAACTAAATTACAAATCATTCACACACTCATTCACAACATTCACTCATTCCCTATCCCGCTCCCGTTCCAATGTTCACTCTTCTCTCGCCGCCTAACCGTTGATGTTCGAGCGTCTGACATTGAGCTACACGCAATCAAAAATCCTCAAAATAACAAATAAATATAAATCAACGCGACGCGAGTGTGTGAAAGCTGAAAACCTAAAAATACAATAGACTTGTAGTGGAAATATAATCAGTGCCTGAAGCCTGTGAATTGCTGCTCACCACCAAAGCTATCGAAGAACTCGCATCCAGACGGCAGGTACCTATCTTCCTTTATTTCCCCACAAGTTTTGGTCACTTCGACCGGACGTTCCCTCTTATCTCTTATCCTCAACTCACACGCAAATTCACGCAACTCTTATCGTTACTACGCCATTTGCCATTCGTTGTACTAAAACACGAAATTATTTTTACCTACCCTACGCTATAAATATTAATTTCCAATTTTCTCACAAATATACGCATATTTCTCATTTACAACACACACAAACGTATTGTCTTATTAAATACTAAACATTTCATGTAATATTTTTATAATACATTAGATTTTGAGAATTTTCGATCATTTTTTACAAATCTGCAACGCGTGGCCGCATCTAGGTCACGTAAGTACCTACCTACGCACTAACTCATTTTGTGTTTTTGTAATATTTGCTCGAATATCTAAATCATATTTACATTGATAACCACTCAGAATGCCTGATAAACGTAAAGCTGAGTCAGGACATTCTTCGAATAAAGTAAAAATTTCCATTCTGGAAGCTAAAAAGGAACGATTGTTCGAAATAGTGCAACAACTTTACAATCAAAGCCTACAGATTTCTGATCCTATTGTAAAAACACAGTTTTTAGCTCGAGTACAATCGTTGACAAAACTCGAACTGAGTTCACTGAGACACTAGATGCTTTGAATACCGCATACTTAGAAGAAGATCCATCGGACAAACCGAACTACTTGCCTTTAGACTCTTTCGACGAATTGTCCTGTTACATCATATACGCCGCTAGTTCTCTCAAACAACAACAAAACAACGAAAGAACTAACTCTGAACTCATGAATCAAAAACTGCCTCCTCTACAGCTAGTGGGTTTCGACGGCACTCCTACTAAATGGCCAATTTTCTATGAAAACTTTAAAACTATAATTCACGATAACTCAAGGTTATGTGGCGCAAAAAAGGTTCAATACCTAATAGGAAAATTGAGCGGGAAAGCTCTGACTGTGTGTTCAGGCATCCCACCGACAGGTAACAACTACGCAATCATCTGGAACTCACTCATAGCCAAGTACCAGGACACTAGGGTACAAGCTTCTCGTTATCTTCGTCAACTGATTAACTTCAAACCTAATCAACCGATTGATACAGTCATAGAACAACTTTGCTCGGCTGAGGCCGCTTTAAAACGCTTGAACTTGGAGAATCTATCTGATTTCATGTTAACGCATATTACACTCAGTAAACTTGACAAAGATTTAGTGAATTTATTTGAACAAACGCACAGGCATATTGAAACACCTACTTTTAGTGATGTCACTAAATTCTTAAATGAACAAAGTAAAATCCAATCGTTACGTTTATTCGATTCGTCACGGACATGCTTTAAAAATAATTCGCAAAATTTGTATAACAATAATCACGGAATTAAGTCAAAGTCAACTCATGCATATATTGCAAGCACCCACTCTGAGATTGAAAATAGTAGTCTGCGTGCGAATGCTTCGGAAGTGCATGATAACGCTTACCCACAAAGACAATCTTCGTGCATTGTTTGTAATGCCCAGATTCATCCATTGTTTAAATGCCAACAGTTTTTACAACTTGAACCCCGCAAATGATATGATATTGTAAACAAACATAAATTTTGTAAAAATTGCTTAGGTTTTCATGACGTAAAATTTTGCAAATCCAAAAATAGGTGCTTTTTCTGTCGAAAAATTCATCATAGTCTCCTCCATAATAATGACTTCAAACGCTCGGTAATCGAACCTACCCAGCAACGCAACTCACTCGCTGAGCCATCGCCATCGCCGCCACGGCTGATTGTAGCGGTTGCAATGACGGACGCACCGCAGCGCGCTCCGATGCCGGTTAAACCTTCTGACACCGCACCGCTCGCCGGGCGCCCCGCGCCACTCCCTCCGCTCTCCGCGTCTGCCGTTGCTAGCATTTCAAACGTAAATAATGATGCGCGCGGAAATTCAAACGGCTTGGCGTACACTGCAATGAATATTGCTTATGATAATCGAAAGGACAGTACTGTGTTACTCCCTACTCTGTACTGGCTTCTGTTCATGTATACAATAAGAATAATACACGCTCAAAAGTTCGAGTATTTATTGATACAGGGTCAATGGGTCATTTTATTACAAAAGCTTGCTGCGAACGCTTGAATCTCGTTGTTACATCCGTCTTATCACCTGTTCAAGGTATAGGTTAAACAGAAAGTTCTTCTTTAGGTTTTACGACTTTAAAAATTCATTCATGTTTCGACAAAACATGTTTATATACTATCACCGCCAGGGTTATAGATACCATCTCTGACCGCTTACCGAACGCTTTTGTTGACACCGGGGAGTTATCGCACTTTGAAAACTTACCATTGGCCGATGATTACTTCCATACGCCCGGCGAACTCTTCCCCGCCATTCTCGGCAATGATAAAGTCACGTCGCCGAACTCGTCCCTTGTCGCACTGGAGACCACACTCGGATACATTGTCATGGGCAGAGCGGACTGCACTCCTGTCCAATCTAATTTAACTCATTCACGCACGCAGAACGCTGACAAAAATTTCTTTTGTTCGGTAGAAAATACGCAAACGCTTGACAGAACGCTTCTGGGAACTTGAAAATGTCCCCAATAAAACTCATATAAGCCCTGATGATGAAGCATGTGAACAACTCTTTCTCTCCACTTAATCGCGCGATGATACCGGTAGGTACATGATACACCTTCCGTTCAAACATGAACCATCAGAGTTGGGTAACTCTTACGCTATTGCAAAACGACGCTTATTCCTCCTGGAAAAAAAACTTGACGCTAACTCTGAATTACGCTCTAATTATAACGCGACCATACAAGATTATATTAACAAAAATTATCTCACTGAAGTGAAAGACTTAAAGCCTGACAGCGAATGCTACTACATTCCACACAGGGCTATTTATCGTCCTGAAAAATCCACTTCCAAGACACGCATAGTGGTGGACGCCAGTTGTAAAACAACTTCCGCAAAATCACTCAATGACCTTCTTTATAAAGGTTCTAACCTACAAAGTCATATCTTTGACCTACTTATAAACCTACGCCTGTTCTCCATAGCGCTTACTGCAGACATCGAAAAAATGTATTTTCAAATACTGTTGACACCCAAACAACACTCCTTTCAACGAATTCTTTATAGATTCGACTCCGATTCAGAAATACGCATATTCGAATTTAATAGGGTCTCATTTGGCGTAACCAGCTCAACATATCTCGCTATGAGAGTCGTCCGCCAACTCGCCGCTGATACACGTTCTGAGTGTCCACTTGCAGCTTTTGAAGCCGAGCATCATATGTATATGGATGACTATGTAGGTTCTGTCGATGGTATTGAAAAAGCTGAGCAGATTTACCATGAAATGGTAAGTATGTTCAAGGCTGGTGGATTTAATATTGTAAAATGGATCTCTAATAGTTCAGAGCTAATGCAGAAAATATCCTTGTCGTACAAGAACCCGCAAATAGTTAATTTTGACGATGACCCCTCATTCCCTGCAAATACAACAGTTGTAGGTATGCAATGGCAACCTACCACTGATTATTTCCAGTTTCAGATAAACGCAGGAAATTCGGATTGTACAAAACGCACGATTCTCTCTGTAACCGCGAGCCTATTTGATCCGTTAGGCCTAATGGGTCCTGTTATCGCGTTTATGAAGTTACTTGTTCGAGAATGTTGGTTGTCAAATCTTGGTTGGGACGATCCCGTACCGCAGCCCATCTATGACAAGTGGTTACAGTTTCATAACGAACTATGGAATCTCGAACTCATTAAAGTACCACGTCATGTAGGTATCACTTTAAATTCGCATATAACCCTGATAGGATTTGCAGATTCGAGTGAAAAATGCTACGGAGCGGCAGTTTATATCCGCGTCAGTTCCAATGAAAATTCTGTCTGCTCTGTCAATCTTTTGGCTTCAAAGTCTAAAGTAGCTTCGCTAAAAAAGATGCCCCTAGCTCGCTTGGAACTCTGTGCTGCCCTCTTGTTAGCAAATCTCATCGAATCCGTTTGTGAAACAATCATCCAGCGCAGTCACATAAGTGAAATCATCGCTTTCTCCGCCTCAACTGTTACGCTAACTTGGATTCACTCTCCAGCATACAAATTCCATACATTTGTCGCGAATCGAGTTACTGAAATAAATGCAAAGCTATCCGCCAGCCATTGGTTCCATGTCAAAAGTCAGGAAAATTCAACTTAAACTTAACTCTAGTTTAAGTTTAGTTTAACGCCTCTTTTATTTTATCTCTTACTCTTTCTCATTAATAATTAGAGGAAACCTCTAGGCCGGCGGAGTTGTCTGCGCCATCTGTAATATTTTTATAACACCAACAGAACTAAATTACAAATCATTCACACACTCATTCACAACATTCACTCATTCCCTATCCCGCTCCCGTTCCAATGTTCACTCTTCTCTCGCCGCCTAACCGTTGATGTTCGAGCGTCTGACATTGAGCTACACGTGAAAGCTGAAAACCCAAAAATACAATTGACTTGTAGTGGAAATATAATCAGTGCCTGTAGCCTGTGGATTGCTGCTCACCACCAAAGCTATCGAAGAACTCGCATCCAGACGGCAGGTACCTATCTTCCTTTATTTCCCCACAGTAAGTACATCAGTTTTTAAGTCAAAACCTAGTTTTTACGTGATGCGCGAACAAACATACAGACAAACTAACTAACTAACAAAGAAACAAACAGATAGACACGATTTAAAAAAGTGATCTATTCTTGTTCATTAGCTTATTTTAAGTCCCTTAGAACATTTTTTTTTTATCTTGTTTGTACAGACTATTTTGTTCCTATTGCTTTATTATAAATATATATTATGACCATTCAGACACGTAACGCGTCGCGTTACATCTTCGTTGAATCGTTCGGCGATTGTCGTAATGACGTTACACGTGTTCTGCAAGGAATTTCGTGTGGAATAGCAAATAAGCGCCCAGGGAAGTGATCAAGGAGGTTGAATTAAGCTTAGTAGAAGTATTTTTTATCTATTGCTCGGTTCTTAATCATCGGATAGAGATTTGTAGGATACCAACTACACCAGTTTTTAAGACAAACCCTAAGCTATCTGTTAAATCTTCTAAGTACTTTGCGCAGTACAATCAAATTTAACTAGATGGCGCCACAGAAAAAGATACATCGCGCAAGCGTTTCATTCGCTGAGGTAGGTATGGGCAGGGCGCGAAATTCGAATTAGCTGCGTTCGAGTCAGAGTAAACGAAATAAAGTGCTAATCTCGCATTCAGTACGGATTTTATTTAATATCGGTTTTTTGACTTGTGGAACCATTCGGCGCGCTGTACACTATCCAACAGTGAAAACTGAATCACAATCGGTCCAGTAGTTTTTAGGTGATGCGCGAACCTAAGTTGTTTCACAATATGCCTGACGGGCTTCAGAGATGGGGAGGAGGAAAACCAGTACAAATGAAAATTTCGCAAGCTTTTTACCCGACTACTGCGAAGCAAAACAAGGGTTATGTGTTCAAACTTAAAACTTGGTCCGATTTGATAAGCGAGGTATCTATCGATTCGTCTTCATAGCAAGATTGTCATAGGCTATTTTTAGTTGGGTTTTAGTTTTTGAACTTATGTCTTGTGTCCGTGACTATAAAAGAAAAACCTCGTTTGTAAAGTTTCACTTTTTCATTGTGTTTCATAACTGCTCTTCGTCTTGTACTAGTATTTATTCTGAGTCTACTTGCCCATGTGGGGCGCCTGCACCTACCATCGTAACCCTTTCGGACCGGTATGGCGCGCGCGGGCGCCTAAACTATGGCGTGTATCGTACTAGGTTGGAAAATTATGCCAAAAACGTAATCTACGCCTCAAAAATCACACTAATATTATAAATGCGATAGTTTGTATGTGTGTGTGCGCGTGTGTGTGTGTGTGTTTGTTGCTCCTTCACGCTCGAACGGCTGCACGGATTTGGATGAAATTTGGTACCAGGATAGATTATATCCTGGATTAACACATAGGCTACTTTTGATCAAGAAATAGGGGAAAAAAATATTATCGTTTTCTTAAGGACTTGAAAAAAAAGTACCAGGAGAGCAGAAACACTTAAGAAGTTGGAGATACAAAATTAACAAATAGTTATTATAAATGAGTATAACCTCCCCATGAACATTAAATAGTGTCATTATATTTAAAAAATGTATTACAAAGTACCAGGACAGAAGAAAAAAATTAAGAAGTTGGAGATATGACAATGAAAAATAAAGATATTAAAAGTGACTATAGCTCTCCATGAACATTAAATGGAGTGACAAAAAAAAAATAAAAAAAATAAATAAAAAAAATTGTTTAATGATTATACAGGCTGGCGCAATAGAACGTGCATATTTGAAAAAATAAAATAAAAATAAATACAAAAGGTATAGTCAAAATAAAACTAAGGTATTGTAAAGAAATAACTGAAGTTTATTTTTTAAAAATAAAATCATCTAAATGATGACCCTCTCTACGACGGCACTCCTCTAATCGCAAACGGAAATTATTGAAAACTTTCTTCAGTAATGCTGGTGTAATTGTTGCCATTTCACCACGGATATTCTCCTTGAGCTGATCGATGTTTTTCGGATTATTGCTGTAGACTTTGTGTTTGAGGTATCCCCACAAAAAAAGTCAGGAGGCGTCAAGTCTGGACTACGTGGGGGCCATGGGATATCACCTCTTTTCGAAATCAGTCTGCCAGGGAACATGTGTTTCACAACCGCCATGGAGTTATTTGATGTGTGACAGGTAGCTCCGTCTTGTTGAAACCAAGTCCTAGAATTCACTATTCTTGAATTTTCAAGCTCTGGAGCCAAAAAACCTTCCAACATCGCAACATAGCGTTCGGTATTAACAGTGACGTTTTGCCCCCGCGTATTTTCAAATAAAAATGGTCCAATTATTCCTCTACCAGAGATTGCTGCCCATACTGTCGCTTTAGGACTATGCAGTGGTTTCTGGTGCTTGAGTTTGGGATTCTCACTGTTCCAGTAACGACAATTTTGACGGTTTACGAACCCATTGATATTGAAATGGGCCTCATCGGAGAAAAGGATATTGTCATAATTGGAAAATCGATTAAGCATTTCATTAGCAAATGCGAGCCTTGCTCCGAAGTCAGACTCTTTCAATTCTTGTGTTAACTGCAGCTTGTAAGGATGCAGTTTAAGATCCAAGTTTAAAATTCGTTGCAAACTTCGTCGCGATAAGTGTAAGACAGACGATCTCTTGCGAGTAGACATTTGTGGATCTCCTCGTACCGACTGCATAACTTTCTCAATATTGTCGTCGGTCCTAGATGTTCTTGGACGACCTTTTGCTTGTGGTTTAAACGTTGAACCGGTGTCTTCAAAACGCTGTACCCATATTTTAATTAAATTACCACTCGGAGCTTCACTAATTTGCCATAGTCCATATTCAGAACAATATAAACGCCTAGTAACGATGTATGAACGAGAGTTCTCGTAAAATGCGCGCACGCAAAATGCGCGACGCTTCCCGTCGAAGTGACTCATAGTGACTAAAACTCCATGAGCCCGCCTACCCAACGACGCAGGCTCCCCCCGCCCGCGCACTTTGTACCCCGCAAAAAAAGATGATGCAATATGCACGTTCTATTGCGCCACCCTGTATTTAAAAAAAAAACAAAGTACCAGGAGAGCAGAAAGACTTAAGAAGTTGGAGATACAAAATTGTCAAATAAATATATTAAAAGTGATTATACCTCCCCATGAACATTAAATGGTGTAATTATATTACAAAAAGCATTTCTATGTACCAGGAGAGCAGAAACACCTGAAGTTGGGAGATATGAAATTGACAAATAAAGATATTAAAAGTTAGTATACCTCCCCCCATAAACATTAAATAGTGTGATTATATTTAAAAAATATATTTTTAGGTAGGTACCAGGAGAGAAGAAAAACCTAAGAAATTGGAGATACAAAATTGACAAATAAAGTTATTAAAAGTGATTATACCTCCCCATGAACATTAATAGTGTGATTATATAAAAATTATATTTCTAAGTACCGGGAGAGCAGAAAAATCTAAGAAATTGGAGATATAACATGTATATTTATAACAGAAAGTCAGAAATTTGTGTTATTTACACTATTTATAACTCAAGAACGGCTGGACAGATTTTTATTATCTTTGATTTTTTGGTTTTGTATAATAAAGATAATAAATATAGATGAAAAGAGGAGGGATTTTTTAAGATTAATTTTCTAACCGCGGGCGAAGCTGCGGAGCGCAGCTAGTAATCCATAATTCAAATTAAAAAGTTTTTTTTTGCTTTGTTTAGGCGTCCCGGTCTGAAAGGTTTGAGGAGTGTCTGATCAAAAACGAATAAATCCATTTTTTTAAAAACATACTTATTTTTGTGATCGTGATGAAAATACTGTCTTTTTTATATACTTTACTCTTTTTTTTTAAAAAAAAACAAGTTCTATAGTAAAAAGCCCCTTCAAAAATCTAATTTGGATTAAAAGCCAATAATTTTTATGAATGACTTTTGAACCGTTTCTTTTTTAATGGTTTTTCTGTAAAAACCGTTCGACATATATATTATTCACGTCCTTTAATGAGGCTTTTGCCGACTTTTGCTCTTTGTCGACTTTTTACAATTTACATTTATTTCATTATAGCTTTGCCGACGTTTTGTTTTTATATTTTTTCCTCGCATTTAACCGACAATTAAAAAATTTCAAATTTCAATGGGTATGCGAACATCCAATGGTAGTAAAATTTAAATTTGTTTAAGTATGTTGTTCTTATAAAAATGTTGGCAAAAAAAAGTTGTTTTATTATCTTTTTGGAAAGCTTATGTAACGAGTTTTTTTTTAGTAATTTATACATGAAATAGTTAAATATTTAAACGGAAAATAATCGCGCTGAAAACTTATTTTTATTTACTTCGTCGTTTCGATCAAGTTGCATTGATCGTGGTCACGAGACGAGAAGACTGATGTAGCGGGTGTGTCAGTGTCAAGGGCGAGCATTGTCTCCAACTACCCGCATTTGGTTTTGTAATGTATGATTGTTTTATTAAACTAAATGATGTTATTTTACAAGGAACGTAAACATTGTCAAAAAAATAAAATATATAGTGATAGTTTCGGATATTTTATTTTAATAACAATGTGCAAGTTGAACAAAATACATCTGAGCTGATGTTTTTCTTACGTTTGAATGTTGACTTGTTGGACACACTGTACAAGTGTGTGGGTAAATCGCGAGTTAGTCGCTTTCGCTTCAAACTTGCGCTGGTCGTGGTAATTTCTTCATTTAAGCACCTATAGTAATAACCAATAATGTTTAAAATAAGTATAATTATGTTTTTATGTTTTTTTTCTGTTTTGTTTTCACTTTAAACATTTTTAAGTTTTCTTTATTTTTAATGTGTTTGTAATCGGTTTGTGAGCTACCCTGAAAGTTTCAGCCAGATAGCTAATCGGGAAGTGAAATTTGAATTGCAAGATTCCAGGATAGACAAAATACATACATAGTACATAGATACATACATAGATAGATAGATACAAGTGAAGTTAATTAAAAGCTTTTAAAAAGGACGGATTCCAAATCGCCACACAAGATAAAGAAAAAGAAAAAAAAAACGTACTACTACTACGTACTACGTAATACTGTTCATCCTGTTCCAGCCCCATTTTCTACAATTCCTACTTGAAATTAAAAGGAAGCATAGCAAATGCGTTTGCGTGCATGAGTGGATAATATGTGGTGTTTAGTGGTTAATACATTATTTCTTCGCAAAAGACAGCATTGTTTGTGATTTTCCTTGAGAACTTGACAAAATTAACAAGCCTAACAAGGTCGAGATCTTCCTGTGAAGTTGCGGACAATCGGCATAACATGCTTTGAATGTGTGCGTGAGGCTTATGCGTTCGAGTGGATTGGCATATCTTGGTTGCTTAACTTTCGATGTGGCGGTGTGGGATCCGCCTATTTTTAAACATTCTTGTTAAATGTAGGAAAATAACACAGACGTGTATGACCGACATTTTTCAAAGCATTTCATTAGTATATTTATAGACTCTATAATAAGAATAACATCAGAGACATCTCCATTAGCTATATTAAATTGTAAGTTTAGTTGCAGTGGTTTTTTTCATTTAATTTATTTGATAAAAGGCGTCGTGCGGCGACTAATATCAGAAAGCACTTCTTCAGTCGTAACGAAAACGTGTCTGATTCGTGTAAAGGCATTCAGATACTTTTTATAACGTATTTCAATTATTAATGATAATAGCAAAGGGTAAACTCGCCGGCGGTATAGTAGAGAGAGTAACTTGATTATAGAAGAGACATATTGTTCTTGTCCTTTGAAAATTACATGAATCAGAAACAAGAAGTTATTGTATGACATCTAAATAATTACGTTTAATCTAGTACAGACTTATTATAATGTTTTTTGCTCGTGGTATTTATTTGTGAACTCTTCTAAGTCCATCAATATACTACCTACTTATTTAAGTCTACTTTTCTTATGTAAATAGTTACGCAGTTAAGTAGTAAGCCTACGTAGTTAAGTAAGTAAAAGTGTTCACGATTATTAAAATTTCTTGGATCCAACTTCCAAGTACACATAACAGGTAAATTACCTACCTTGAAGTACTAGCGTAATGCTGTTATTTTTGTAACAAGTGATGAATCGCAGAATAGGTACAGTCAGTGACATAAGTCGCTATACAAGTTCCAACTCATTTTATGTAGCTACATTTATAATAGCACAAAATATTAAAAGAGAAAAAAAACGCTAAGTAGATAGGACTCGTTAAGACAAATATAAAGAGTTTAAGCTCGATAAGTTTATTATTAGCTACTTAAGACCCACTTTCCTTCTTGATAGTACCATATTATAGTGTTTCATTGTAATTACATACTCGTACATTTACAAATACAAGGCCACTGGAAATGGGTGAAATTTGGATTCTTAGATTTTATACAAATCCACACCACGTCGATCTACAACCTACACGATCTACGAACTACACGTCGATCTTAAGTGTGTTAATAAAAGACAGACAGAGAATAAAAGGCAAGAACCTAAAAGCAATAAAAGAATGGAATCATTAGCTCGGCAGCAAGAATTCTTGCTCGGCTGTGAAGCAGTCAGCGAGAAAATAATTTGTCAGATCTGTGTACCACATATTCTTTGCAGCCGAAGTGAGCCATCGCCGGTGGCTGCGCCTGCGTCGCAGCGGGGGCAGATTGCGCGCGCATGACACGCCACAAAGCACAACACACAAGCATCGCGGCATTCACACCACGACGGCGACGACGCGGCGGGTGTACCTACAACTTGTCGTCGAATTATATTGGCGAGATGGAAAACTGTTGTCTAAATTGGAATGATGCTTTTTGTCGCGGTCTTTGATGTGGCGGTGATGAAGTTTGGTTCGATATGACAAGATTGCCCGACTGATCGGTATAAACGTTAAAATTTGCTTTCAACGATCATGGCATCGGATCAAAAAATATTACATCTAACTCCGAAAGATAAAAGTTTTTGATGTAGTTTCGGATGTTTTAGGCACGCCCTGCCGGAATATTACGAAATTTCAAATGATGCTATTTCGAAGGCCTATTCTTCGAAGGCCTATTCTTCGAAGTCTATTCATCGAATGCTTACGTCTTCGAAGGGTCGTTTGCTTAAATCTAATAAACGCAACAAAAAGCACTAGCGTTAGCAATTATCTTCCGCAGTAGGTATTAACGATTCGCAACATTCGCATTCGAGCAAACGCAATTTTGACCATTCGCTTACGACCCTTCGAGGATGTAAGCATTCGATGAATAGACTTCGAGGACTAGACCTTCGAAAGAACGGCATCGCATACATCGCAGTAAAAAATACCTGGGTTTTATAAGTTAAAACACAAGCTAATAAACCTTGAAAACCAAATCAAAATTCGTTTAGTGGAATTAGAGTGAGTTTAGGTAACAAGTGTACCTACCTTTAGACGACCTTCGTTAAGAATAAATTGGTATCACAGAGCAATGACGCAATATACTTTATTAATATATATTATGTTACCGGCAATCTGTTTAATCCGGTATCCTATACAATACCTAGGCAAAGAATAAAATACCTAAAACGTTAAGGTAATGTTTGAAATATTATTCATTTTATACTTTGCCTAGGTATTCTTTACAATACTGAATGCGCAGCTGACAATGTGTTTTTTAAATAGATGGCTTATTTTTATTCCACCAAGCAACCCGTCATCCAATAATATCAAAGCTCATTCTATTGCCCGCAAATCAATAACTCATCCATCAACTTTCTCTTACCTACCTACCCATTTTGTAATTTCCTAATTAAGTTCTATTGTATTTAGTAACCGTCCAATCTTTAATATACGGTATCATTAAAAATATTAATCAATAAAAAATATGCTAAAATAGATTAATGTGATTCTTCTAGCAACATTATTTCTTTACTTGTGTAATATGTAATATGTAAATGTAATATTATTCCATTTCCCGGCCCAGTTCCTGGGTCTGCTGCAGCCCAGACAGATCCGACAACACTCCGGTACAAGTACTCGGAGACAGGGTTAACAACAGTATTGATAAAAATACACTGGCCTTTAAAACTTAGTACTTACCACACTTTTAAAATTAATAGTTTTTATTAAATTGCTTAGCTCCTACTCATCGGATTGCGATAATAAGTAGGTCCACCAGTTTTAAGGTAAAAACCTAAGCTATCCAACAGTGAAAATCACATCGCAATCAGTCCAGTAGTTTTAACGTGATGCGGGAACTGACATACATTAACAGTGTGGTGCTAAGTTTTGAAGGCCAGAGTATGGCGTAGGTGTAACACTATCAAGTAATAACTACCAATATCTTTTATCTCCGGTGTTTCGGAAAAGTACTGTAATACAAAAAATTTAAGCTTATGTGATTACCTTTTGGTACACATGAGTTGTGTATTGGTTTTCGGCCAAAAGTGCCCATCATTCTTTAGAATGGTACCTTATACTCTGAATTAACAACACAAAGGCTACTTTTCATCAACATCATCAATTTACATCATCATCAATTTTCATCATTGTTCACGCGAGTCCGTGACCGCGGAGCGCAACTAGTAAGTATATCTTTATAAAGAGCTAATAACTTCACATGTCACGCAAACATTAAGGTTTATTTGCCCGAGATTAGATTCATTAGCAACTTCGAGGGGCTCACCATCGACATTCTACAGGTCTTGGGGTAATTAGATTGTTATACGTGATCTTGGTCTTATCTAAGTTCATCTCGAGACCTATCTGTCTAAAAACATCAGCCAGGCCATTTAGCATTTGATGAAGTTCGACTCCGACTCCGCCATAAGGACTATGGCAAATCTTAAGTGTGTGATGTACTCACCGTTTATATTAATGCCCTTTCCTTTCCAGACCACAGTCTTAAACATATCTTCCAAGGCGTTGGGGAACAGTTTTGGGGATATAACGTCCCCCTGTTTCTCTCCCCTGCGCAATTGGATATGTTTAGACTGCTAGTTTTGTACCATTCATAGGAATGTTCAAGTAGGTACAAAACATTGAACATGTTTTGTACTTGAACATAACAATACAAAACATGTTCATGTTCGGTGTCTTTATGACGACGGTGTCTTAAAGACATCTCAGCACAATATGCCGGTAGTCCATTTGGCATCCCTGCAGTGACTCCAAAACAGCCCAGATCTCAACGGAGTCATAGTCCACAAAAGCAAAACACAGGGGCTGATTATTATTTTGCATATGTACTTCATAATCATCATCATCATCATCAGCCTACATCTGTCCACTGCTGGACGTAGGCCTGTCCTAATGCACGCCACTAAGCTTGGTCTTCAGCTCCCCTCATCCATTCTCTTCCAGCCACTTTTCGCGGGTCGTAACCTTACACCTGACCACAGGGCGTCCTACACTACGTTTGCCTGAACGAGGTTTCCACTCGAGAACTCGTCTACCCCAACAATTATCGGTTCTTCTGGAAATGTGACCAGCCCACTGCCACTTTAGCTTGCTTATCATAAGAGCTATGTCGGCCACCTTGGTTCTCCGTCGGATATCTTCATTTACGAATCTTGTCTTTCAGAGAAACTCCAAGCATAGCTCTCTCCATAGCTCGCTGGGTGACCTTAAATTTGTGGACTAGATTAACCGTGAGTGTCTACGTTTCTGCTCCGTAGGTCATGACTGGTAAGACGCACTGATTGAAGAGTTTTGACACTGTGTTATGGACGAAGAGAAGACTTGACGAAGCTTGCCGAATGCTGCACAACCCAGCTGAATTCTTTTGTTGGCTTCCTTCTCAAAGTTCTTCTTACCTAATAGCAATATTTGTCCAAGGTAAACATATTGTTGGACAACTTCAAGAGGTACACCATTAACTGCTATCGGTTCCTACCTACTAATACCGACTTAAATATTAATAAATGTTAGAGTTAGAAGTAAAAAAATAGCAAGAATTTATCTCACTAACGTAAGTATATTACATAATTTATTGGTAACTGATAAAAACATAACAAAGCCAATACATCAACACACCTACTCGGACCCACCGCGGCGACATTTGCATACCTAAGCACGGAATTAAACATACCTTTCTACTATCAAAATGTATTAATCTAAGGGTATTTTAATAAGGTGCTAGATGTGTTATTATTGTGTTTGCTTCTTGTACATAGATAAATTCTATTTTGTTCATCGAAACAATCCTTTCTTATAGCATTTCCGTTTGTGGTTTCTTCCAAGACCTTACGTCCTCCTTATTCAACTACCTACTTACTTAAAGTAAATAGGTATTTACCATTATTTTACTGATACTGTAACTCCAAGATGGATGTGTTCACAGATTGAAAGAAAAAACCCTGCGAAAAAAGTTGGCCCGTTTTGGCTTGTTTACGCAAGTCGGGTCGCTTGACAGGCGAGAGTATACGCTGAACGCACAAATAGTTAAAAATATGGTGGCCATACCTTGTATTATTTATTCTGTGGCCATACGCGCAAAGGTGTACCTGACAGGTTTGCTTTTCAGATAATATATCGAAGCTCCCTCGAAGGGGTAACTGTTCAGTTTTATCATATGCACGTTCTGGTTTACCTGTTCAGGTAATCTGTTCAGGTACACCTGTCAGGTACAGTAGTCGCAGCCAATCTATATGTCTGTGAAGTTAGGCTCTGTGAATGATTGTAGCATAAAGTAAGAGCGAGATAGAATATGTGAAAAACGTGAGCGAGTGAGCACGGCAGTTATACAATGCTGTCTTAACCTTCAACATTGGGATTGCGCCTGAAAAATAGCAGTTTGCGCAGCGACTAACATAACTTCCGAGAGAAATACTTCCACTGCGACTACTGTACATACCGTTGTGTGTATGGCCACGCCACCATTAAAATAATAGACTTCACACGACCACAGAATAAATAATAGTACCAACTACGAGACGACGTCCGAATAAAGAACGTCAGAATCATTACAAACTTGCATCAGCCCTTGAACGCTACAAACTAATACAAATAACATATAATTAACTACAATTTACTCTAACGAAATACAAGTTAATAACACCGGTAAACACTACCTATCATTCACACTGCTCTGCACCAACTTATTAAGTGGGTATGCACACAGGGGTACACAAAAACTCTTTGCACTATAATTGCTGCAAAGGGAAATTAGCAACTGTCAAGACAGTTTAACTTTAGAAATAACGGACCTAAACCCACCAGGCTGCAGGCTGCAGGAAATGTGAAGGAGCGCTGCATTTTGGGTGTTAAATTATGGGATCACGTTCTAAACATATTAGCGCTCCAAACCTCAAATGAAAAGCCTCCAATAAAGTGGAATAAGGTTAAGTCTAGATCTGCCGCATTAGCAGAGTTTCTTGGCGCTCTGTTCTCTAACGGGTATACCGAAGCACTGGTAGAGTCAGAAGGGTTTTTATTTCCTTTTCCTGTGTGAGATTTATCTCTGTCGGCACATGAAAGGGAAATTTCCTTTTCAAACTCAAAGCCTACTTAGTTTACCTAAATTTTATGTATTTCTCCTTGTTCATGAGATGTTAATGTTGACTTGTAAAAGTGCTATTATTTTGCCTATTTACAATAAAATCTTTTGACTTTGACTTTGCATACCGGATGAACTGTGGGCTAAAATTACCACTAAGACTAAGTGGTCAGAGTAACCTTGCTTCGAGGAAGACAGCGAAGGAGACTGCGAGCATGATTACTGACAATTCTGGCTCAAAACAGCCCAAGGTAGAGGGTTGAGGATGAAGGCCTTTGCCCAACAATGCGACACTCTAGGGCTCAGAGTCTAGGCTAGCAGTAGGTAATAGTGATAAGTATACCTAAGTAGAAATTTGTTAAAGTCCATTGCGGCTTTGTATAATATTCGTCACATTCAATAGCGGTTTGATAGAACTTTGTAGGGGGGTAACGTGTGAGTGCAGGAAAACTTACACGGTGGCCGCTTCACAACACCCCACTGCTCTTTTTCATACTATGAGTTATTCTATGCTGCCGCTTGCTTGCCTACATTTATCAATAAAGATATTGAGGGGGAGGCATCACGTCTTAGCAGGTTTCCACCACACCTACTGACACTGAAAAGAGAAACCAGTTATCACACTTTGGAAATTATAAAATTTCATTACCCCTCGCGAACAGATCGAAGCCAGACCGACCTTGTACTATTTTTTATTCTGTGGTTTCTTAACATTGTAAGAAAATTGCTCTCAGTTTTGTTGTGTGTGGTCGTGTGGTGTTTTCACGCTGGTAGTATCTGGTTACAGAAATTAGGTTTAATTACTCCATTAAAGTTGAATTGTTCCAAGTTTAGTTTTAACCACATCCGGTGGCCTTTCTCAAGGTGAGTGCGGAACGCTCGCGAACGTGTCCAGCATCGCAGTGCGGGCCACCGCCACTGCTCGCAGCCCGCGCGATGACAGAAACTGATGCGGGGGCAGGGTGTCGTCTGCTGCGCCGGCGCGTCCTGGAGTGAATCCTCTTCATCGCTCGAGTAATCTCAAGGAACACTTGAGTGTTCCTTGAGATTACACACAAAACTCCAGTACATCTTCACCAGTCACATCCTTCGCAATATTATATGCTCTACGAAGACATGTTCTCCAGCATAAGTAAATGTAAAAAGTATAAAAACCACGTTCGGTTTGTACCTAAGTATAACGTCATGGTGAGACAAGAATTACTGCCCATCATTTAGGCATATAGGTATAGGTGAAGAAAGTCATAATGTAGAAGTAAGTAGAATAAAAGGTAGTATAGCTAAGAGCTATTTAATATATCTGCCTGAACTGACTGATGTTCTCTGGGGACATTGGATTTGTTATCATTATTTAGATTATATTAGATTCATCCAACAGCCTATTATACCTACGTTTTCAAAGTCAAAGTATTTTTTGTAGATGTGCAAAAGAATAGCACTTATACAAGTGAAACTTAACATCTGATGAACATGGAGAAAAACATAAAATGTTATCAATTCATCAAATCAATAAAATTAGCTAAACTAAGTATGCTTTGAGTTTGAACACGAAATTTTCTTTTCATGCGCCAACAGAGATGCATCTTTCACAAGAACAGGAAATACCCTTCTAACTCTACCGGTGCTTCGGAAATACGCCCGTTAGAGAAGAGAGCACCAAGAAACTATACGGGAATGAAATTATTTTCATTTGTTACTCAGCTCTCTGTATGGATTTCCGCAAAGTAACGCCTGAATCTATCGAGTACCTACTAGCTTTCCCGCGCGCGACTTCGTCCGCGCGGACTACTGTTTATCGCGAAAAAAGCATCCTATGTTCTTCTAGGATATTAAAAACCAATACAAAAGTAGGTACAGCACTAATGCTCTTGAAGTTTTTAGCAGACTTGTTATTTCGCTTCCATGGCAACAGTTCCTTACAGCGAGTAATGAACATTTTCCGGTTTTCCCGTAGAAACTTCAAATTATCCGGAATTAAAAGTATCCTATGTTTTATTCTATAAGCTATCACCATTCCAAATTTCATCAAAATCCGTCCAGGCGTTATCGCGTGAAAGCTCACCAAATAAAGAAACAGACAACGTTTCACTTTTAAATATTGGTATGCATAAAGATAATTCTTTTACGGCTGTGGTTGCGAACCATGCACTTCTTGCACACTGCACTGCACATACCACGACACATCTGAAACAAGTGTATGTATGTGTGGACACACATACATACACTTGTTACCTTGTTACCCAAGCCCCATAAAACCTTATTGCGGCTACTCCATTATGCTTCATAAGAAGAATCCTTATAAAGAGTGTGAGTTAACATCCAGACGCGATGCTTTACGAGCCCTTACCCCACAACAAATTATCTGTAATTGGAAGGCTTCGCTACTGCTAAATTGCCACTCTATGTAAGCTGGTAATGGAATTAACTAAATCAAAATAACCGCACGCACAATGCAAAAATGTACTTACTACATACCTACTTACGGTCTACCCTGTAATACTGTTGAGCTATCCGTACGAACAAACGAGGAACAATATAATACAAGGAAGAAATCAAAAACTATAATTAAACAAAAAGCTTTTACGAGTTTTTTTTTGTTGTTTCTTTTTTATTTAATTTTCACTTATGTCATTTTTAAGTTTTTTTTTTATTATTGCCTTGGCATCGGTTTGAGAGCTAACCTGAAAGTTTCAGACGGATAGCTAATCGGGAAGTACTCGAAATTTGAATTGCAAGATTCCGCAACAAAATACATAGCTTATAAAAAGTATAATTTAGAAAATATATGGAAAAAAGCTTTTACGACATTTTTTTAATGAACGTATTTTTTTTTGTTGTATTGTAACTTTTTACGTTTCTATGTTTTAAATTTACTACGGACAGACAAAACACATAGATACATACAAGTGAAGTTTAAGTTTTAAGTTAAATAAAATAAAGTTAAGTTAAGTTAAATAAAATATTTCAAAAAAAACTTTGTATTCTGCATTATAGGACTCAAAACTAAAGTGCAATATCTGTATATTGCAAAATAATGGTGAATTAAGGGTAGTTACCTTTTCCTTTGTAAATAGAAGATTTCGTTCGGGACTATATGGAAGTTTTCTTTTTTGAAATCGTTTATTAATTCAAGTATATAGGATGTCAATTCAAATATTGCAAAATATGGACCTACTATACTTTCTTTTAAATTTATATTTAGATATTTTGTCGTCTTGCATTTTTAAATACCTACTTAGGTAATTATGCAATCAACTTTTGTCCTGACACTGCCACAAACTAAAATACATTATACCCTACTTGTCGCTGAAATACAAATTTCATAAAGCAGTAATATAGCGCTTTGATAGTGGCAAAATGCCCTCGCTGCTCGCCGTGAAATATGCGCCTGCGTGTCTTTATCATTTCGGACCGCGTCACTCGGTGACACCGCGACAGATTTATAGCTTACTTACGGCTGCTTTCTCTACTGAGATGAAATAATTCCATGTGATAACAAAATTTACTTTTGTGCCTTTGTTGGAAATTATCTGTCATTTTAATCTGTAAGGTGATGAACTGAATCAATTATCGAATTTATTTTAATAAAGCATCCGCTCTGCGAATCTAATCCAAAATGCACAATTAACCATACGTGCCACCAAATAACACACAACAGAGACCAATTTAAAACAGAGCTGTATATACTAATAATAATAAACTTCGAGAGATAGAGACCCGCATCAGAAGAATACAGCTGGGCTGAGCAGCATTTGCGAAACTTCGTAGAGAAGACTCGAAAAACATGAACTTGAAGACTTTTGTGTTTCAAAATTTGAAGACAAAAGTCTTCAACCCGTGTCTCCTACCTGTTATGACATATGGAGCCGAGTCGTGGACAATAACGGTACGACTAGTCCACCAATTTAAGGTCGCTCAGCAGGCTATGGAAAGGGCTATGCTTGGAGTTTCTCTGAAAGATCGTATCCGGAATGAGGTGATCCGGCAGAGAACCAAAGTTGTCGACATAGCCCTTAGGATTAGTAAGCTGAATTGGCAGTGGGATGGTCTTATCTGTCGAAGGACATAACCGTTGGGGTAAACGTGTTCTTGAGTGGAGACCAGGACTCGGTAAACGTTGTGTAGGGCGCCCTCCAGCTAGGTGGGGGGCGACGATATATGCAAAGTGGCTGGCAAGAGAAGAGCCGAAGATTGGGCTCATTGGCGTGCTTTGGGAGAAGCCTATGTCCAGCAGTGGACTAGCACGGGCTGATGATAATGATGATGATGATGAATACCAATAATATATACATACTAAAATAAATAGGTCCTACACACAAAATACATTACACTACATAAGTATAATAAACATCAAAATAAATAAATACAGCAACATGTCATAGCGTTGAATGATAAAAGTTTCTGATCCGATCTTTGAAACTTTGAAGCGATGTCGCTTGCCTTATGGTTATTGGCAAAGAGCAATTTTTTTTGTCTGTATTGTAGTCCTCTAGCGTTTTATTAAGGTTTGATCGGAGACCTCGATGTGTAAGTGGAAACTTGCAACTCAAATTTTGAGCACTTCCCGATTAGCTATCCGGCTGAAACTTTCAGGGTAGGTAAGGTAGCTAACAAAGCGAAGTTTTTTTTTTTTTTAAACTTGGATTTTAGATTAGGTTTTTTTCATCTACATTTGGTGCTTGTTTCGTTTTTTTCATTTGTATGTATCAAATGATAGGCTCCATAGTAAAATGTAAGGACAACTATCCGAAACGGAGTACGTTCTCAAAGATTTGGCCAAACTATAAACAAAATAAAACATTAGAGTCCAATAAAATGATCAAAAGATAAATGCACTGTGCAGCCAGCGAGGTCACAGAGTAAACGATCGCCCATTAACTTTACAGCATCTGGTCTGGTCTCGTAATTTAATTAAAAAATTCACAGAAAACCATCGCCGCCGCGCCTCCGTAATCTACCAAATTGCGCACACGGCAGCCTAATTCCTTTAAATATTATTTTTGCCTCCATTATCGTATATTTTTAAATTAACCCGGCCCTCGTAATTACTGTAATACGTCGGGTTTTGATTAAAATTTAAGCCAAAACCAATATTTAAGCGTTATCAAACCCTTATCGAAGCTTCACGAGGACAATTTGCAGACACCAAATAGGTATAGAGGTATACTCCGCTGCGATGAAAATCCCTATAAACAAGGGCGGATCCAGCCTTCGAGTCAGGGGGGGGGGGGGGTCACACTGAACGGGTTCAAAAATTATACAATACTAGCTATTCCCCGTAGTATCAATCTCGTACGTAGCCTATGCCACTCGGGAATAGTTTAGCTTTGAATCAATTTTCAAAATCAGGCTATAGTTGTAATAATCTCATACAAACAAACAAAATTTTTACCTAAAATTTTGAGCCACAATAAAAATATAGGTAGGTACCTACCTACCTATATTTTTATTGTGTTATGTAGTTATGTGAAAAAACGAACGTGTATGATCTATAATTGCGAAACATGCTATAAAACCAAGAAAATTTTGAGCTACTTATACATTTATTAGTGTAGTTATATAAAAAAACGGAATGTTTATGATGAAATAGCGCGAAAATTTTGAGCCATTTCCACTATATTATACGAATGTGGAAACAGAATATACCATTTAACAAACGCAAGTGTAGCATACGCGAAAATGTTCGGTAAAAATTAGACATTAATGGAATTCCTCAGCTTGCTAAAATAGGTAATATCACAAAGGCACGAGCAAAGCTAGCGCAAACATTTTGAACTATTTGTGGTCGTGCGTATGACATAAGATAAAAATTACTATGGATCCACTGAGCAGATAGATATACGAACGCAGCCAATAATAACAAGGCGCGAACGTAGTTAGCGCGATAATTTTTAGTTATTCTTGAAATTTTTGTTAAAACTGAAGGAAAACAAGATGCGCTTTATCCTTCATTCAACAGGCAATAAAAGAACAAAGGCGCGAGTATAGAGAGCGCGAAAATTTGGAGTAATTTCTAGTAACGTTGTGTTTCATCAAAACATGATATTATTATAAAGGCGCGAGCGAAGCGAGCGCGGAAATTTTGCGATATTTCTATTAGTGGAACAAATAAACATGATTACAAAACATACGAAAATAACAAATGGAACTAAAAAACCTTCGGTTGAAATAAGCCCGGGGGGGGGTCATGATCTGGATCCGCGCTTGCCTATAAACAGGGAACTCCTCCAATTTTTCAGGGTTTCGTAGTCAAACAAGGAATACTTGTAGTTTCGTCATGTCCATCTGTACGTCCGTCTGTCTGTATGTCACATCCATTTTGAGCGTTTGATATTGTTCTTCTTAGAAAGCGAATGTTTGTTCGTCATATTGGATCTTACTTTAGTCATAAATTATACTTTGTCCAAGATAAAGTATATAGTACTTAGCGATAATAAATTATTTGATATTAATTATCCGTCTAGGTATCCACCGGTGGTATTATCACGGAATAAAAATAGTACTAGGTATCAATACTAGGTACAGTATTATCAAATTAATGATCATTTAATTTTTACGACATTCAATATTATGTCCGACATTCAGTATTATGGGGATTTACGTAGACAACATTACTAGGTAGGTAGGCACTACTACATATGTATTTCACATGACTGTACTGAACAAAAACTACATTTGCACAACACAAAGTCTAGCCGAAGTTCGTCAGAAAAACATAAATGAGGCGGGTTAGTTGCTTCTATAAATACCAAGGGGCAGTGGTATGATGGGTCCGCAAAGCAAGCGCTGATCCAGGGGGGTCATGGGGGTCATGAAGGGCTTATTTCGACCTGAGGTTTTTTGTCCATTTTTTTTTTCATGTTTTGTATCATGTTTATTTGTTTCACTGATAGAAATATCTCAAAATTTCGACACTCGCTACACTCAAGCCTTTTAATAGTCTCATATCGTTTTTGTGCAATTTGAAATTATGTTTCATCATCATCATCAGCCTATACTTGACTGCTGCTGGACAGGTCGTCACTCCACCTGGCCACAAGACAAGCCTAAACATGGTCTACACTCGAGAACTCGTCTACCCAAACGGTTATCGAAAATTATCGAGTTATGGATATCGGAAATTATGCTTTAGTTTACTCTAATAGAAACAGCCGAGAATTATCGCGCTCGCTTCGCCCGCGCTCTTACCTTGTTATATAATTCAGTTTAATGTACTTATACTATTAAATTTATTACAAATATCATGTCAAATATTTGCATTTTTATGTGGTTTGGTGATTTTATTTAAATGTATAATAAAATAAACAGCCAAAAAAAGTTTGGTTGCATGAGATCATTGAAAATTGCTTCACTATTTCAAAGCTACACTATTCTCGAGTGTGCTTAGGCTAGGCGATTGATACCTCGGGGAACAGCCTAGTATTGTAAATTAACGTTGGAACTCATCCAGGCTGGATATACCTACAACCCCCCTGAGACTCGAAGGCTGGATCCGCCCATGACGCAAAGTCCACATCACATGGAAATAACCAAAAAATATTTTATTCTTTATTTTTGAGCTTTCTGCGCAGTACAACAGCCACCGAAGACCAATCCAGATAAATTAAAATCACTCTCTGGAAGGAGAAACACCCAGCACCACCAGGTTTTAAAACAAAAGAACATCTTCCCCCCGGATGTGATCTTCCGTGGCCAGTCTGGAGGTCTATCAACCGACTCCGGACCCAGGTCGGTCGTACGGGTCGTACGGGGAAATTCTAGTCACATAGGATTAAAATTGTGCCATGAACACAATTTTAAAGAAAATAAAAGTATCTAGATTCTAGATACTTTTATTTAAGAAAATAAAATCCTAGATTACCATACATACTTGATTTCTCTGTATCGAATATAGAGTAAGCTCTATATTCGATACTGAAGCCAAAACTGTTTTTATTTTCTTTTTTGTCTGTCTGTCTGTATCTTGGCTAGGCATCACGCCGAAACTACTGAATGAATTTAAATGAAACTTGGTATGATTTGAGTTCATACTACGAGGTTGGACATAGGCTACTTTTCATCCCGAAAAATGAAAGGGTTCCCGCAGGATAGGGGTTGAAAGTTATTTCAAAAAAAACTTACCACTCTTAAACTACTGGACGGACTTTGATGCAAATTGGCACAGTCATAGTTTATATGATGGGTTAAAATTGAGGATACTTTTTATCCCGAAAAAATAAAGAGTTCCTGCGGGATAATGTCCCAAATTCTGTAAATTAAAGATATTTTGTAAATTTTTTTGGGGACCGTTCTATGTTCAATACTAAAGCCAAAACAGTTTATTTTTTATTTTTGTCTGTCTGTCTGTCTATCTGTCTATCCGTCTGTCTGTCTGTACCTTGGAAGTGCATCACGCCAAAAATACTCAATGAATTCAAATGAAATTTGGTATGATTTGAGTTCATGCTTCGAGGTAGGACATTGGATACTTTTCATCCCGAAAAATTAAAGGGTTCCAGCAGGATAGGCGTTGAAAGTTATTTAAAAGAACACGTATCACGCTGAAACTACTAGACGGTTTTTGTTGAAACTTGGCACAGTCATAGTTTATATAATGGGTAAAAATTGAGGATACTTTTTATCCCGAAAAATAGTGTTATTGCGGGATATGTCCAAAATTCTGTAAATTGAAGATATTATGTAATTTTTTTGGAGGCCGTTCTATATTCAGTATTAAATAAAGCCAACACTGTATTTCTTTAATTTTTGTCTTTCTGTCTGTCTGTCTGGCCGTCTGTCTGTATGTACTTTGACAGTGCACCACGCCGAAAATGATCAATTAATTCGAATGAAATTTGGTATAATTAGAGTTCATACTTCGAGGTAGGACATTGGATACTTTCATCCCGAAAAAAATAAGTGTTCCTGCAGGATAGGAGTAGAAAATTATTTAAAAGAACACGTAGCACGCTGAAACTATTTGACGAATGTTGATGCAACTTGGCACATACATAATTTATAAGATGGGTGAAAATTATGGATTCATTTTGTCCCGAAAAAATATAGGGTTCCTGTGGGATATGGGTCCAAATTCTGTACATTAAAGATATAGTGTTTTTTTTTGGAAGTTACTCTATATTCTATAATGAAGCCTAAACTGTATGTTATTTTCCTTTTTTGTTTTTATGTTTGTCGGTCTGTATCTTAGCCGCGCATCACGCTACCGAAACTACTGGATGAATTCAAATGAAACTTGGTATGATTTGAGCACGTACACGCTACTACGCTGAAACTAATAGACGGGTTTTGATGCAACTTGATACTGTCTTAATATATATGATGGGTTAAAATTGAGGACACGTTTTATCCCGAAAAAGTAAAGGGTTTCTGCGGGACATGGGTCCAAATTAATGTTAATATTTAACTAATAAAAAATATTTTTTGGATGGTTCTCTATATTCGATACTGAAGCCAAACTGTTTTACTTTTTAATTTTGTCTGTTTGTTTGTCCGTATCTTGACCGCGCATCGCACCCAAACTACTAAATGAATTCAAATGAAAAAATGCTCTTGGTACAAAGGTATTCAACAACTTTTTTTTTGTTTTCGTGTCTTTCTTTCTGTTTGTCTCTATGTTTGTTTGTTCACGCATCACGTAAAAACTACTGGACCGATTGCAATGCGGTTTTCATTGTTAGATAGGTTAGGGTTTGATTTTAAAAACTGGTGGAATTGGTATCTCAATCCGGTGAGTTAGAAGCCGAGCAATTGATAAAAGTATTTTAGACGGCTGAAGAAATTTTGTTCATTTGAGGACCAATATACCAACATTCGTTGGTATATTGTTCCTTGAATAGCACATTATGGTACTTTGAACCTAAAGAAAAGACCACGCGTGCAAAGCCGCGGGTACAGCTAGTTCTATATAAAAATATTTTTTTCGTAACTTTAGATTCTGCTGCTTATAGCGAACAAAACGTTGTATGTTTTTTTTATTACATGACCAAAAAGGGAGTGTAATTTCTTTAGGATTCATGTATGCATGTATGTATTTATGTATGTGAGTTTATGTGTTCCACCTTAACAACTTAATGCCTGAACAGATTTAGATGTATGGGGTATCGTTAGAATCCTTACGTCATCCCAACGGCATAGTTTTTTTTTAAATGTTTTTCTTTTTAGGCTGGGCAGTTGTGTTTTTTTTTGTCAGGGCAGTTGTTTTTTTTTCTCTTACCTTGTTAGGAAAGAGAAAATGAGTTATAAGTATATCATATCATATATCAGAATTGAATTACAAGATCTAAGAACCAAGATCCATAGGGCCAGGACCTGATCTTCCATTAGACCTTCAAAATGTTATTTGTGAAAACCTTAGGCAAATATCTCATATCTTACCTTTTGTAAGAATCGAGATAGGGTCATGTCCTGCCTGTGGTCAGCCAGCAGATCCCCACACTTCTTACCAAAAAATTATTTTGGCCACATCAAGAAAAACATAAATGAAAAATAATAAAAAAATGCTTCAGTAGTTTTGAGCGAGAAACGGAAGACTGACAGGTTCCATAGCTTCTTTGTTGACGCGACCAACAAAGCTTGTGACGTCACACCGCCTGGCGACCCGCGAGTTATTTTGCATTCGAAAAGTGTGCAGCAAAACTTGAATAACTTCGTAATTTTTCAAGATATTAAAACATAATTTTCACCACTGTTTATGTCATTGTATTATCTATACCTAGATTAATATAAAAATAGTTTTAATTCCAAAGGATTCTTACCCATTCTTGTCGCGTCTATATAATGACGATAATTGTGGTGGAAATAAATGTTAATCTAATAGTTATTTAGTTTGGAGGAAACTCACACTAATCTCTTTGGACATTAATGTTATTTTTGACCTCAGAACTTATTTTACGATTTTGTAGCAACCTATATGTCGCATTTTGGTAATTCGCCCCACAAGAACTCTTAATTTTGTAGCAACCTATATGTCGCATTTTGGTAATTCGCCCCACAAGAACTCTTAATTTTGTAGCAACCTATATGTCGCATTTTGGTAATTCGCCCCACAAGAACTCTTAATTTTGTAGCAACCTATATGTCGCATTTTGGTAATTCGCCCCACAAGAACTCTTAATTTTGTAGCAACCTATATGTCGCATTTTGGTAATTCGCCCCACAAGAACTCTTAATTTTGTAGCAACCTATATGTCGCATTTTGGTAATTCGCCCCACAAGAACTCTTAATTTTGGCTTAGTTTTCGTATTTTTATCCAAGATCAACTTGTTTGATAAATCTCATTTTTAAAAGCCAATTTGATCTGCATGTTTTAAAAGAAATCTTTATTATGTTGTTCTCTAATTAGTGGGACTAGTCGTATATGAGCCAAATTTATACCATGAAAGCTAGGCGGAATTAATTGGGTTTGGCGATCCTATCTGCCTAGTAGACCGCAGCGCATACCAAAAAGGAAAACCTTGCGGTCTAGTTAGTTATCTACCTCCACTACAGACATCCGTACAGACACACCGACATAATATACTTATTATACTTATCTACTCAGTAGGTAAGTAGTGGGATCTCAGTTACTTGTAAGTACTATTATTTATTGTGCCTCAGTGGTTGCTACGTTTAGTCAAGCAGTTTAAATTCAGTTCACTACCAAACATCTCCAAAATCATAATTAAATTCTATCGACCTTAATTATTAAGTATATCATAACAACATCACCGAGTTGATTGCAGATGTTCGAGCGCATTACGTTCGCTATTCCGCGCCATCCATCGCCATTTTTAACGTCAATATTTCCCGCGCATCTCAGCTCTCTCACCACAGACTTGTCTCTGGCTGGTCAGAGTGGCCAGTAATCGATCGATTATGTCTGGCAACACTTTATGCTACATTTGCATAATAAAATTATCTGGATAACGAGGTAAAGCCAATCATTTTTGCATAGCTTTTGTATCATTAAAGTTGTTTTGTTTTTAAATCTATCAAAATATCATCATAATTTTATTAATATACTGGTGGAGTGGTGTATTAAACACGTAGGGTAACTTAGAGCGCAAGATGCAATATGTGCTTAATAAATACACAGGTAGGCAAATATGATAGAACAGTAGGTAGGTAGGTAAACGTTTACTGCGTGCACGAACTTTTTACCTAGACATCAATCAAACGGTAGGTACGAGTATAATTTCATGTGAATTGCAATGCAATATACAAACATAACCTAAATAATACTTTATATACACTCATATCATAAAATCATATCAATAATGGTGGCATAATTACTTTACGCACGGCACATCTCTGATAGGTGAATTCTTCTGTTGGCTTCCTTATCAAAGTAGTTCTTACCCAATTGCAATATTTTCCCAAGGTAAACATATTGTTGGACAACTTCAAGAGACACACCATTAACTGCAATCGGTTACGGGTCAATAAGATCGTTGAACATGATCTTATCTATGATCATTCCGAAACCGATGGGTCGAGAAGCATATTAATTTATTTTGTGTATATACAATCAAGTCACTACCCAATTGCTCACAAGTCAAATCAACTTATTTCAAGAAACCGTTTTAACTTCAAGTTTCCCATCAGCTGTTTGCATTTTAACTACCGCCTACGTTAACTAGATCATGCCTAATGGATATTGAGTGACTTAGCCGTTAATGATGTAGTTATAGTTACTGTTAGCAGATTAGGTATAAGTAATCGGGGCAGTCCAACACACCCACTATAACTTTAATCTACTCAACTCACGGCACGATTCATTTAGGCAGGTAATTATTGTGGTTTCTTTTGATATACGAAATGTAGAAAAAGAGACTGCCGAGTTTATTTTGCTCGTCTGATTGTAACTGTATCTAGGTAGGGGAAACCGGGTACGATTGAAGCAGAGTACGGTTGAAACAAGGGGAAAACCCGTCCCTATTACGTACGTACTAACTTGCCACGCACTACCATATCTATCTTCTATACTTATATTAAAGCAATAGCAACGAAAAAGTCTGTACAAAGAAGATAAATAAAAAAAATGGGCTTGTGTACTTAAAATTAGCTACTGAACAAGAATTTAAAATGTTTTAAATTCGTGTCTGTCTGTTTATCTTTCTGTATGTTTGTTCGCGCATCACGTAAAAACTACTGGACCGATTGCGATGCGGTTTTCACTGTTGGATAGCTTAGGTTTCGACTTAAAAACTGGGTTGCTTACTTGGTATCTCAATCCAATTAGTAGAAGCTAAGCAATCGATAAAAATATTTTTGACGGCTGAAGGAATTTTGATCAAATATTGGTATTTTAGGTCCTGGAATAGCACATATACTTTTAGCCTAGAGAAATAACCTGCATCAGCTTGTAGCACATATCGTACTTTTAACCTAAAGAACTGACCACGCGTGCGGAGCCGCGGGAACAGCTAGTGTGTAATAATCCTAATTTATGCACAACTGACGGAACAGAAGCCACATTCGATTTTCATAACCAAAAGTATATTTGATCAATTTATTCATTAAATTACTCGGTTTATATGTAAGTAAGAGTCTGGGGTGTTAAATGAGCAGTTGAGACTAGAGAAGAAGGATTAGTTTTAGAGTTTTAAGATAGTTTCCTTCGTCATGTTTTTTTTTTTTATTTCATTGAGTGACGAGACGGGCAGGTCGTTTTCCTGATGATAAGCGTGACGCCTGCCCATAACAGGTGCAGTGCCACCCAGAACCCTGGTTGCAAAATCTTGCGTGTCACTGCACTGCCCTCGTCACCTTGAGACATTGGTTTTTAAGTCTGATTGCCCATTAAGTAATTTCGCAGGAAACATTGCCCTTCAAACAGAAACACAGAAATACTTACACACTACTGCTTGGCAGTTGAATATCTGACAAAGGTGTGGCACTTCCCCAGGCAGACTCTTGCGTAAGAGGCCTACCACTACAAAAAATACTATCCTATTAGTATTTTAGTATCATAGCATAAGATAGTTTCGTCCGGGATATCTTCCATCCATCGTCCGGGGTATACCAAAGGGTAATGTGTTCATGCTAAAAACTTGGTCCAATTTTGACAAGCGATGCATCAACCGATTTGTCTTCATCGCAAGAGTGTCATAGGCTATTTTTTAACCGACCGTAGTCGGGTTTTACTTCTTGAGCCTAGCCTAGCCTTGTTTACTAGCATTTGACCACTGATGTGGTCGACTAAAAAGCCCGAAATGAGACTAGTTCTAAAACCAAATAGTGGGGACTGAACAACACAGGACGTAGTACTATTACTATATAATATTCCGTGACACAGGCCTACTTGTTTTATACATAGTTAGGTAATTACCTAATATTAAGTACTAATGGCCGTTTTCACTAACCCTACAAACGCCTAAATCAGATGCCTAAATATTAAGGAGTTTCCAAGGGCAAAAAAATGTTTCACCAAACTCTAGGTCATAATAGCACGATAGTGACGTTAGGCGTCACCTAAAGTTACGACATCGATTCGGGGGTGCCTTATGATAAGCAGCTCTTAAACTGACAGCCCGCGCCGCGCTCGCTTACTCACTCATGTAAAATAGTGAGTGAGCGAGCACGCGTAGCTTAGGAGTTACCTATTAACAAGCACAAATTTAAAAAAAAAACAGACCGCCCACCCCCCATTATAGCTAAGAAGGATCTCGATCACATCAGTATCATCATCATCATGTCAGCCTTAAGAAGTCCACTGCTGAACATAGGCCTCCCCCAAAGAGCGCCATAACGAGCGATCTTGTGCCACATCCATCCACCGACTTCCTGCGATGGCTACAATGTCGTCGGTCCATCGTGTGGGGGTCTCCCCACACTTCGCTTGCTTGTTCGTGGCCGCCATTCTACTAGTTGCCATAGTACTAGTACTACGTAGTACGTAGTACGGTAGTACGTACTACGTGTAGGTAGGTATTGTTAGTTTGATAGTTGGTACATTCAAAAGGCTCTCAATTCATCAGTTTTGTTAAATGTTTCTGTTTCAAAGAGGTTGAATTACGCTCACTGGCGTAATGAGGTTTGTTCACTCGTATCTCCGGGATTTCTAAAACGGGAATAGACGGATTTGAAAGGGTGAACACCAAGGTGGTAGAGTCTGTTCAAAAAAGAGGCCAAAAGGAGAACTAACATTAAGAATTATTAATATTATTATAGGTAGGTACCCTATTATTGGAACTATAATCTGGAGTTGGTTTCTTTCTGTCAGAGACATTACCATAACCATAAAAATGGTAAAAGAATCAAAATTCATCAAGCGCGCTTTGTGTTGCTCGCTACACAAAAAAGGTAATTTAGCACAGTAGCGCCCTCAAATCCCAAGTCCAATCTCTTTCTGAACAGACTCTATCATAGGCAATGAATATGACGCATTTTCAACAATTTGACATAGGTACATACCTAATAACCTACACATTCAACTTGATAATCACCTTTTTTTTTGAAGTTGGTTAAATAACCTCATATTTTGACATCGGTTAATAATGTCACCAAAACAGATTGTTGTTTTGTTAAAAATAAGTACCTACGCAGGCTTTTTTTTAATCTTTTGTTTTATATATTGTGATTACCGAGCCGCTTGCCAAGCGTGGTGATCATGGCAAACCGCCCTATTATGGGGGAGGCTTGTTCAGCTGTAATCGTCTTCGGGCTGATGATGTTATTTGCATAGATTTACACTGGCCTACAAAACTTAGTACCACACTTTTAAAATTAATAGAGTTTTTATTAAATTGCTTGGCTCCTACTCATGGATTGTGATACCAAGTACATCAGTTTACCTAAGCTATCCAACAGTGAAATTCACATTGCAATCGGTCCAGTAGTTATAACGTGATGCGCGAATACACAGATATTAAAAGTGTGGTACAGTAGTCGCAGTATGTGTGTCGGAAGTTATCTGCTAGTCGCTGCGCAAACTGCTATTTTTCAGGCGCATCCCAATGTTGAAGGTGAAGACAGCATTCATAAGTGCCTCGCTCACTCACTTACGTTTTTCGCATATTCTGACTCGCTCTTACTTTATGCTGTTTTATCACCACAGCAGTACCTGCGCAATGGTTCACAGAGCCTAACTTCAAAAACGTATAGATAGGCTGCGATACGACTACTGTAATAAGTTTTGAAAGCTAGTGTAGTTATCTAAATTAAATTTGTTTTAACTTTAGCACATAGGATTATTTTCTTTGCATTGCATGATGAGACGAGACAACCTTTCTACCATAATTGGAGACCTTTTTTTTTAAAGCTGGACTTTCGTTTATTTAATAAAGCCATCAAAAGAAATGAGATGTCGTCGGCAGTCAGGTGATAGGCGTCTACCTTCGAGATGCTTTCAAGCTCAATTTCAGGAGTCATTATGCTACCGCAAGGTTGGTGGGTCAACCGCAACATCTGTCTAAATGTTGCCTAATTTTGGATAATTTTCACGTAAACGATGATATTAGGTTTGCGTGGTAGTTCGTGAGTAAAGATGGTTGTTCAGGGGCATCTTGCTAAGTAATATCGAGGCTGGCGGCGCGGGCGGCAGTTGGAACATAGAGCTACAAAAGAGCCGAAGATCGATCTTATTACCTGAGTTCGGATTGATAAAAGTGTGTTTTGGGCAGTTTTTGCCTCTTACGATCCTTTCCAAACCAAACGAAAAACGACCCTAAATTACCCCTTAAAGCACAGAATAAATAATAGTACAAGTACTTAAAGTCACTTTTCAGATCTCAGATGTAACTGTCATATCATCTAAACATGCAAAACGAACAGTGATCGAGACATATTTATCGGTTTTAGCATTCGTAGGTTTTAGCTGGGTTTTTTGCGCATTTACTTCAACACGAACGGCCTATTTGTGACTGTTTGGTGTATCCAAGCAAGTAAGCAGCCTAAGCAGGTCATAAATCATAGACAACTGCATATTACTCCGGTGGGGTGGCCGGAGCTGTCTGCTGTCTGTCTGTCCGTCCGTCGGTCCCAGTCTGTCATAGCAATAACATACTATTGAACAAACCAAACTGCATGATATAAAAGGATAGGTAAGTTAGGTACCTAATTTTCAAAAGAATTAAACATCATGTTATTTTTTTAGTTAGGTACCTCCCGTACCTAACTAAAAAATGCTGCTCCTTTGGGATGTAAGAAAGAAATGAACAATGTTGTGACATCATCCACCTACCCGCATTCGCCATTTTCCTGTGAAACTTCCTGAACCCTAGTCCCATAGCAGTGAAATAAGTAATAGGTTGGGGCATGGAGAAGTATTTTTTCTTCCCACTATACAGTAATATCACCATTGTTCACCTAAAACGTAAGCAGAAATTACCTCATTCCAGCTCAATAAAAACAGTGGAGAAAAGTAAGTATGGAAATCAATTACTGCACAGTTTTACAGTGCGGAAATTAAGTATTGATATCCATTACTGCACTGTTTTAGTGCGGAAAGTAAGTATGGAAATCCATTTCTGCACAGTTTTACAGTGCCGAAAGTAAGTAAGTATGGAAATCCATTACTGCACAGTTTTACAGTGCGGAAAGTAAGTATGGAAATCCATTACTGCACTGCACTGCTTTTTTAGTTTCATCACAGACAAATATTATCAAGGCGAAAGCTAGTATGTATATGTTTGTTATTCCTTCACGCTCAAACGGCTGAACGGATTTTGATGTAATTTGGAATGGAGATAGCCTGGAATAACACATAGGGTACTTTTCATCATCATCATCAACATTCATCACGCGGGTGAAACCACGGGGTGCAGCTAGTATTGTATGAATGCATTCGTCCAATAGAGATTTAAAATATAATGTAAAGTCAACCGGGGCAATTGCGTCTCATTTTTACTCGCACAATTTTAACACCGCAATTCACATCACCTATGAACATATTATTATTAAAAGAAATCCTGAACACAAATGTATTCGAAAATTATTTGTGTGCAAGATTCATTTATTGGTTTCTTCCACAAGTTATAATTTGAAGAAGAATTATTGTTTTATTAAAAGAAGGAATTTTAGACGCCTTTTCCCGTGGTGGGGCAAGTGTGACTTTATTGCATAAACTTTAAACTATTTACCTTCCGACTGAAAATAACATATTTTGGTTTAAATCAAATTTTGTGTTATGAATCGTTTAGTAAATCTAAATAATACTAAATAATCAGACTACCAGAGCGGAATTTGTAGAAAATGCGTACCACTTTTTACAGACGCATTTACCCCTTGAGAAATCCAGATGTTCTGAACATTTTATTTGTGAGAGCAAAGTTAGTAAAATAACCAATGATAATTTCACAAAAATCTATGTCACTATAACCCAGGGACAAAATAAAATCAAGCGATTAAAGATTAATTTAAAAGTTTCATCATAATTTTAGCTATAAATATTAAAAAGGTGGTAACAACATTTTATAATTAGATATTAATACTATATAAAGAAGAACCAAGGTTACAGACATAGCTCTCAGAGTTGCAAGTTGAAGTGGCAATGGGCAGGCTATATAGTTCGCAGAACTGACAACCGCTGGGGAATAAAGGTTCTCAAATGGTGACCACGAATAAGCAAGCGAAATTTAGGGAGACCCCCCACACGATGGACCGACGACATTGTAGCCATCGCAGAAAGTCGATGGATGGAGGTGGCACAAGATCGCTCATCATGGCGCTCTTTGGGCCTAAGTTCAGCAGTGGACTTCTACAGGCTGACATGATGATATACAGCGCCCTCTATCGGTTCTTCATGTAATTAATTTAGTAAAAATAATTATGAACAGATGGCAGACCTTGGTATATTTTGAATATTTTTTGAGTCATTTCAAAAAAACGCAATTGCCCCATTGATATTGAAATATGAGCTCGACGGAATTGGCGCAAAAGTAAAAGTCAATGTGACTGAAAATTGTACTGCTTACATTCAGTCACCCTCGGGCGCGCGCTTCACATGGTCGCGCATCGTTGCATCTGCTATTCGATTAGGTGTTTACGGATATGTTGTAAATAACTATAATCCATTATGGCGGAGATGCCTGTTATCATTGACGAGTTTCTAACTTTTATACAAAACAAGATAGATGTTCTCGATGAACTAAGCATAGTGCAAATATGTGCTTCTAATTTTACGGAGACCGAGATAGAAACAGGAAAATCAGTGTTGATTAAATCCTTACCAGAAGGAAATAGGAATGTGATTCGAAAAGGTGAAGATAAGAATAAGAAAAATGTGAAAGATATCATCAAGATGTTCAAAGAAAGTGATCCAACAATGCAGCCTATCTTTGTGGCCAGAAACCTGAACCGCCTACCTCCCGTTCAAATGGATCACATCGACGTGACTCGTCTCCTAAAAGACATAGCTGGCATGAAGTCAAAAATACAAAAAATACGTAACGAAGCTGCTAGCAAGTCAGAGATGACCAGCTTACAGACGAAGATCAGTTCCGATCTGACAAACTTGCGATCTACTTTTATTAAAATGGACGTCAAACATACTAGATCGAGCAAAGCGCAACAAAATCAAAATAAAATTGTGACGGAAGTGCAATAGTTACAACTCCGAAAAGACAACAGGAATGCACTGATAAGAGGCTATTGTATGCGCCTGCACCTGAGTCGTTACCTACGGTACGATCTGGGTCAAGGTCAGAAGAGCTTATTCATACGCCATCGTATCGAGATATCGTTGTGCCAAGTAGCTATGTGCAGCCGAATTTGAGCCGTACTGCAAACAGCAATAAGGTAAGGTTGTTAAAGCTGACGATGATTTTACGATTGTGACGAATAAGAAACGTAAAATGAAAAGTAACTTGTGTGGTACTGCGACGGGACCGAGTAAGATCCAAGTAGCGGATCTAACATCATCTGTTTATATATCGAGACTGGCAAAATCTACGACGATTGACAACATAAGAGAACACATAAAGGAAATGGGACAGCAATGCAGTGATGTACAGTTATTGAAACAACTAAATGAAACAGATTTTAATTCTTTTAAAGTTATTATTTCGCGGAGTAAGCTTGATGTTTTCCTGAGCAACGACTTTTGCCCTGCAGGTGTAAAATATCGGAAATTCCGTGAATATACACAAAAGTAGCAAAACCGCAACCAATAAAAAACTATATAGATTGTTACAATTCCAATTTATCTGTTATATCTTTTAATTGTAAATCAATTAAGAGAAGTGTACAACATGTAAGAGAGTTATGTAAGTCTGCGGATATCTTGTGTCTTCAGGAAACATGGCTTCTGCCACACGAGCTAGATTTTGTTCATGAAATAGACAGTGATTTTGACTGTTTTGCTAAATCTTCCGTCGACACTTCTGCAGGCATAGTCAGGGGGCGACCGTATGGTGGAGTTTCATTGCTTTGGAGAAGATCTAAGTTCAGACAGGTGACGGTAATAGAATGTTCTAGTGATAGGATAGCTGCCATTCAGGTTTCAATAGGTTTGAAATCCTTTTTAGCATTTAGTGTGTATATGCCAGTGGATGATATTGTTAACCTGCCTGAATTTACCGACTGTCTTGCTAACATTAGCTCTATTGTAGAAGAATGTCAAGTACAAGTAGCTTACATAGTAGGGGACTTTAATGCCCATCCTGGAGCCAGGTTTGGGGATGAACTTCAAATGTTTTGTAAAGATCGAACTTGGGAATGTGCCGACATTGTTAAATTAGGTTTAAATAGCGGTACCTACACTTACATAAGTGAAGCTCACGGAACCCGTAGATGGTTAGACCACAGTGTGACTACAGAGGCGGCGTTTGACACTATACAATCAATCCGTGTTTTGTATGACGTTGCATGGTCGGATCATTTCCCCTTGTGTATCAACTGTGACATCGGTGAAATTGGCACTAGTAAATGTTATGATAGCAGCATAAAGCCGCTACGCGATATTCTGTGGGGTACTCGTGACTCTAGTCAAATAGTTAAGTACAAGGAACACTGTAGTGTAATTTGGGTAGTATTAATACTAAAATAGAATGTCCTGACTGTAATAATAATAATAATTGTGTAAATTTTAATGACCATTTACAATTTATAAATAAGTTATATGAAAATATTGTGGCTAGTCTACAGACTTCGGCCAAGAAGAGTGCTGGTTTTCGCTCTGGAGAACGTAGACATAGGCAAGTGACTGGATGGAACTTTCATGTAAAAAACAGTCATGAAATAGCCAGAATGAATTTTAAATGTTGGGTTCTTGCCGGTAGACCTACAACTGGCGATATTTATACTAATATGTCTTTATCACGTAAGATATTTAAAAATAAGTTAAAGTGGTGTCAAGCCAACGAAGAGAGAATCAAAATGGACATATTGGCGACTCATAGACGCAACAAGAATTTCATAAAATTTTGGAACGCAACTAAAAAGCTTAATTATAAAAAGGCTCTCCCGGTGACGGTTGATGGCTTGTAGGACCCTAAAAAGATTGCAGACCTATTTTTAAACAAATTCAGGGTTCAATCAGGTTTCCAAGAGAGTGCGAACGTCACTTCCCGGACTTTTGCCTTGAAATCTAAACTCACATTTAGCACGAAAGATGTGATTAATTTGATGAAAACTATTGTTATACCTATTGTTAAAAATAAGACCGGTAATTTGAGTAGTGCAGCTAACTACAGACCTATCTCTTTGGGGACCGTAATAGGTAAGATATTTGAACGGCTTTTACAGCCCTTATTGGTGAACAATATACGTATCGACGGTGCTCAGTTTGGTTTCCATCCCGGACTATCAACGGACTCTGCTATCTTTAGTTTAAAACACACGGTAAACTACTATCTTACACGTGAAACATCAGTTTATGCCTGTTTGCTGGACTTGAGTCGGGCGTTTGATTTGGTGAATTATGATATTCTTTGGAACAAACTGTCCCGGACTCAGGTCACGGATGAAGTGGTGAACGTGTTTAAGTACTGGTACGGAAACCAAACAAATGCAGTGAGATGGGGTGACACGACATCCAGTGATTACAGACTGGACTGCGGGGTACGCCAGGGGGGACTAACTTCTCCGGACCTGTTTAATGTTTATGTAAATGATTTGATCAAGGAGCTAAGAAGCACCAGAATCGGATGCCATATTGGTGAAGTTTGTATCAATAACCTCAGCTATGCTGATGATATGGTGCTTCTCAGCCCCTCGATTAATGGACTTAGGAAACTATTGGCAGTATGCGAACAATATGCTAAACAGCAGGGACTAAAGTACAATATTGGTAAAACAGAAATGCTGGTATTTCGTGCAGGTAAGGGTCCGGAGAGAGTGCCCGATGTCTGTTTGTTGGGTTCGCCAATAAGGGTTGTGGACAGTTCAAGTATCTCGGTTACATTATGACCAAAGATTTTTCGGATGACATGGATATGGAGCGGGAAAGAAGGAGCCTGTCCATCAGATGTAACATGCTCGCGCGGAGGTTTGCCAAATGTACTCACGAGGTAAAACATACCTTGTTGAACAAGGCTTACTGTATAAGTTTATATACATGTCAGCTTTGGACAAGGTACACTAGAAAAGCATATAGTACCATAAGGGTGCAATATAATAACGCATTTCGCATCCTTATGAAGAAACCAAGATTTTGCAGCGCATCGGGCATGTTTGCTGATGCACGGGTTCCTGATTTCTTTGCTATTATAAGATCCCGTATCGCATCCTTTAGGAACAGGATACGTAAACCAGATAATGATATATTAAAGTGTCTGTCCGAAGATCTGTACAGTCCTATTTTTATATTTTGGCTATCTGTACACCAGAGCGAGAATCGCAAATGACTTGCAAGTTTTACTTGTATTTAAGTGGCAATTTACTATTTATATTTTGTATCTTTTCTTTTTTTGTATGTATCTTTATTATTAATATAATTAGGTGGTCAAATGTGTTATTACTTTGTAGTGAAAAAAAAGCAGGTTACTGACACTCGCTCAAGTGACTTCTTGATGCTGCACTCGAGTTTTTAGAGCCCTCGCTAAAGCTCGGGCTCCAATCCCAATCCCGGTGCAGCAATGAGTCACTTTCCGCTCGATGCAGTAATCTACCTACTATTGCCACTATTGCCGCGATTACTTGTGCTATTATTTATTTTGTGCCGCGATTATGTCTCAAATTCTCAAAGTAGCAATATCTATATTGTAGCTATTTTTAAAATATTCTCTTGTAGTTGTAGGTAAGTACTTATATTTATCCCTTATTGTTGGTGTCAATAAAGTGTTTATTATTATTATTATTATGATATCCAAAGCAAAGCGAAACAAAATAATCAATTAATTTATTGATAGTTTTCTAATTAAGCACATAAAATAATTAAAATCTCGAAGACTTGTTTCAAAAGTCGTTCACAGTAACATAACCTACAAAACTTTGAAGCCTAGTAACTAAAACTTAAACTAACAATCTCAAGAAATGATGCTGAATTATTAGCGATATTAAAGGTGTAAACACGTCGTGAATTTTACTGACATAAAAATATGTACCTATGGGAGTTCGCCATTGTTCAAATAGCAGCCTTTCGTTCCATTCCCATTTATGTGGTGGGGGTGATGACAGAAGATACAAAGAACGAGTTCGTAAAATTAAATCATGCCGTCATCCTATATCTGAACCATACCTCCCTTATCAGGAGAATGTCATCCAAGTAACACCAATTACAACGAATTACACGCCGTTAATTAAGTTCTCAGTAATAAATAAATAAGACTTTAAACGAGATGTCGTAGCCAATTAGCCTAAGATGGTCGCCAGTCCCCATCGACCTCGCTTCTCGATGGGTTATTTGCCACCATTTTTGAGCATAATGACTGCGTCCTTTCGATCGCTAAAACGTGAAAATATTCAGACAGGGCTGTAAGCGAGGTTTCAAAATGTCAGGGGCCCCGACTAGTGGAGCATTCATTAGGTTTCCAGATAAAAAAAAACATTGATGTCTGTTGTTATCAGTCATCATCACAAAAGCCTTTTTAGTACAGGATCTTACTACATTATATTAACTATTACTTTTTGCAATATACAATTTTGGCAAATTTTTCGTTCCTTTTTTTTTCAATGTTACCTTTTGACTTATTTTTAGGGTTCCGTAGTCAAACCCTTAAAGTTTCGTCGTCTGTCTGTCCTTCTGTCCTCTAAGACGTAGACACGCACAGTTTTTTTTTTAATTCTTGGTACGATTAGTAGGTACTAATTATATCTAATATTTATTCTGTGGTACTTATTTACCATTAAAATTATTACGGCTATCTTTAATTTATAACTACTTAATTAACGAGATATAGCTGACTAATAAATAGACTTTGATGTCATAATACTTACGTAAAAAGTACTTGAACGATTGCAATTCTTGTAATAGTTATAAGTATTAATATCTCAACTACCTTACAATTCATAAATTTAACAAAAAAATAAAACTAAGAACAGACTTTTCTGTTTGTTACAGCAGGGTACTATTGGCGAATACTATAATATATGGCGAATGGCGAACTATTGGGTAATTATTGGCGGGGGCAAAGTGGCCAAATAATGACATAATCCCCGCACTTTTAGCATCTAAGTACATGAGGTCAATCAACACGCCAGTGTACAGTTCAATTTAGGTATACCTTCATTACGTTGCACAATAATTATGCCAATAAAATAACCTTTCCCTTCTACTTTATTAATCGTTCGTTATTGTCACATTGTAGTACTTGCTCTTCCACAAATGAATTCTCCTGAATTTGAAGCATCAATTTTATATTTTTACATTTGTAATTGCTGCTAACCACGCGTTAATTGCGTGTTGCTTGTTAAATGAATTATGTTCGGTGTCAATGTGCGTTTAAATTACGCTACTCGCATTTGCAACATTGTTCTCACGAGTCGGTTGGTTGGTTACAGCCGAAGAAGATCGCATACGTAGGTATAGATAAAGTGCAGGGTCCAGAAACGGCTCGACACTTTGGTTCGTTCGCTTGCGAAGTAGGTTCATGTTAATTCAATGGTAGACGAACACAAACCATAATATCGAGACAGACGAAAGATTTTTTGTCGTAAAATCGAGTCTCGCCTTTCGACCATTTCTGTCGAAAGGCGAGACTTCCGAGTCTTCCGAGAGTTTCCGAATCGTCGGTGCTCATCAGCGACAAGTTTGTCTTCTTTCTTTTGTTTTTCTTAGTTAAGGAAGGGTGTACTTCCTTAACTAAGAAAAACGAACTAAAAGAAGAAAGAACTAATCAAGTAATCACACTAATATTACATACCTAATAGCTTTCCCGCCCGCGACTTCCTCTGCGCGGAAAAAAGCATCCTATGTTCTTCTAGGATATTAAAAACCAATGCAAAAGTATGTACTTATAGTACCAACGCTCAATGTTCTTTGATAGACTTGTTATTTCGTTTCCATTGCAACCGTTCCTTAAAGCGATTAATCAACATTTTCCAGTTTTTCCATAGAAACTTACCATTTTACAAACAAAATGGTAAGTTTCTTACTTACAAATTTCCTAAAATTTCATCAAAATCCGTCCAGCCGTTATCGCGTTTAAACTCCTCAAACAAACAAACAAACAGATAACGTCTCACTTTTATATATTGGTATGGATATATAACAGGCCAATCAGAAATTAGAGTTTTAAAATTGATTAGGTACTATCTTATCCTAGAGAGGCCTATGTCCAGCAGTGGACGAACATAGGCTGATGATGACTATCTTATCGAGCGGAAAACTTCGAATGTGCGATGCAGATCTCCTCACATTAAAACTGACAGTCCAAAGATAACAATATAAAATGCACGAAAACCATATAAAAACCGATTAGCGCCATCTATCTTTTGAAGAGTGTGTGTGTGTGTGTGTGTGTTTGTTACTCCTTCACGTTCAAACGGCTGAACGGATTTGGATGAAATTTGGTATCAAATTTCATATAGCCTGATAGCTTATAGCCTGGATTAACACATATGCTACTTTTCATCATCATAATCCAAGCGGGTGAATCCGCGGGGCACAGCTAGTATCCTACTAATATTATAAACGCGAAAGTTTGTAAATATGGATGGATGGATGGATGGATGTGTTCCTGAGCGCCACCGCTCGGCCAGCCACCAGTCGATTAGTGCACTGTATAGCTGAGGCGGAAGTCGGAAAGTGACCGACCGTGGTCGATGGCGCTCGTCTGGTCGATGGAACGGGCACTGGGTTGATGAAGAAAAGTCGCCTTGGTTCAGGGTTCCGACCCTGGGTTGTTCCTGACTGGAGAGGTCTTGAGAGCGAGTTCTAGTAGAGATGTTTACTCGACGGCTGCTGGCGATGGAATGAATTTCGGGTTTTTTTTTTTTTTTTTTTAGAAAGGATATGTGCTGTTTGTCTATAACTGACCTCTACAGCGTCACCGGACGGTGGGGCGGGCGCAAAAGCGCTCCGCCGCAATGCGTGACGCAGAAGGCGCACGCCAAAGTTAAGTTTTTGGCCACTTGCTCAAGGGCACCCAGGGGGTACGAACCTCGGCTTGGACAGTTGCCATTGATTACTTGGGGAGTATCGAACTAAACACCCCTCGATCTCTACTGTTAGGTAGTGATCGAGAGGGCCCTCATGAAATGGCTGGAGCCCTTTAAATGAATTGCATAACTGACCACCGATTCGGAATACACCTTCGAGAAGAATCGGCAAGAAACTCGAAGGCGAATAAAGTCGAAATTAATTACGGGACCTTCGACCTCGCATCCGGCGAGGTCGGTGTCTGTGTCTAATTGTGTTGAAAGATGGTGAAGATGACGGAGTGGGCGAATCAATCGCTGCCTGCACTGCGGCAGCGATTTCATCGTCCGGATCGCTCAAGATGTCTCTAGGGCGTCTACGAAGGGGCCGTGCGTCTGTTGTCGCGTCTGTCGTGTAGTCAGAGGCCTGAACTACTAGAGGGTTGGGGTGATGAAGTGCCGCGTCAAAGTAGCGGCGAGAGGCATTTTTCATATATTGAACTATCGAGGGAAGCTCGAGATCACTGTGCAGGTCGATGTTCCTCTGATACCAGGGGGCATCTAATGCACCGCGAACGAATTTATTTTGTAAAATCTGAAGTTTCTCTAGGGAGATGCGGGAGGCGTGAGCAAATGCTACGGACGAGTATATCATTGTCGGTCGGACGCAGGTTTTGTAGAGTGTCAACTTATTTCTAAGAGACATTTTACTGCGCCTGCCTAGGAGTAACGCGAGGCGGTATAGGTAGAATGCCGCCCTTTTGTGGACGGCGTGGATGTGATCATTGAAGTTGAGTCGATAGTCAAGGGTGACTCCTAAGTATTTAACTGACTTTTCCCACGGTATGGGTCGGTCATTGATCCTGACTTGTTTAATTGGGAAATAGCGTTTAACCCCGTGAGTGAAACGCATCGCTACGCTCTTCTCGGGATTAATCGTTATTCGCCACTTACGAAACCATCCATCGAGCGCTCGGAGCGTTCGTTGGATGGCTCTTTGTAGAATAGCTGGGTTCCATCCGGTGGTATAAATCGCGGTGTCGTCCGCAAAGAGAGCGATCTCTACTTTGGGGATGCGGGGGAAATCGCTTGTGTAAAGCGTGAACAAAATTGGAGACAGCACGGAGCCCTGAGGGACTCCGGCTCTGATGGGGTGGGGGGATGATCGGTTGCCCTCGACACGATAGCGGAAGCTCCGGCTGGTGAGGTAGTCTTGTACTATGAGCACAAGACGATCTGGCAACCCGAGCTGATACAGCTTGTATATCAGCCCGGCGTGCCAGACCTTGTCAAAAGCCTTCGCCACGTCTAGGAAGACGGCCATCGTGGTTTGGGGTTTTGGTTTCCTATTGAAACCCTTTAGGATGTGTTCCGTGATGCGGTGCAATTGCTGAGGGCAAGAGTGTCTCGCTCTAAAGCCGAACTGGTCATCCGGTATGAGCTTTTTGATTTTCGCGATGGATCGGAGTCGATTCAGAAGGATTCGCTCGTAGATCTTCCCCAGAGAGCTGAGGAGACTGATAGGACGGTAGCTGGAAGGCTCGGATGCCTTTTTGCCTGGTTTGTGAATGCCGATGACGTCGGCACTCTTCCAAGCGTCGGGGAAGGAACAATTGCTCAAGGCTGCATTGAAGATGCTGACTAAGAGATAAACTAACGGGACAGAAAAGTGCTTGAGGACCCTGTTACTGACGCCGTCAGCACCGGGGGCCTTTCGCACTTTGAGGCCCTTGATGATCGACTCAACCTCTGCGGCTTTAACGGGCTCGAGGGGGGGGTCGGTCGGAGGTAGAGAATTCCTACGTTCTATTTCGCGGTCCACCGCGGCGATGTGGACGGGATCAACGTGATCGTTAGCGGGGGTGCACTGGGCTGCGAGGCTCTCCGCCAAGCATTCGGCCTTCTCCTCGTCTTCGAATGCTGGCGGGAGATCGATTCTATTGAGAGGGGGCATTACGGTGATGGTGTCGGATTTAAGCTTTCGCGCCAACCCCCAGTAGGCCTGGTGGGTCGGTGTGATTTCGGATAAGAATTTCGGGCTAAAACGTTCCTATATTTATGCGGTTGATTCGCACTGTCGTCTCGCGGCGGTCGGCCGCAGCGCGGGCGAGCAGTGTCTCTCGCTCGCACGTCGCTCCCTCTCTGTCTTTATAGTCCTATTTTAGCCTTTCTAATTCTTAGTGTTTTTGTTGTCTATATTATGTACCTATTTTTCGCTCTCATAGACCCTACCAATCAAACACAATCCCAAATCGGCATTTATTATTGTGTAGGTGAACTTAAAAAACATATGTACAAACTATAGCTAAACTTAATCTATTTACTTATGTTCTAGGCCTTAAATTATTATATTGAAACATTATGTAATAGTGTCGTCGCGAACAGGATGGATGGATGTTTGTTACTCTTTCACGCAAAAAATACTGAACGGATTTGGATGAAATTTGGTATGGAGGTAGGTTATACCCTGGATTAACACATAGGCTATTTCTTACCCCCGAAAAAATGCAGGGGTCCTGAGGGACGCGGGTGAAACCGGGGGCGCAGCTAGTATATTATAACGCGAAGTGTATGTTTGCAGCCGCTCAGCTCCGTAACATGTTACGAAACTGACACGTCGCAGGACCACGAAAAGCTGAAACGGCATTCCGGAGATCAAAATTTCGAATTCTGAGTCGTAGTCGTAATTTAAACAGTCGTCTCTGCGTGATAGTATTGTGCTCAATGAGCATAATGCAATTAGCAAGACAATGTAACATAGGTTAGCAATTTCTGTTATTATGGTTACGTGAGAAGAGTTCATAAATCATATTAATGAGCTTAGGAACATAAATGAGTAACGATTTTCTGGTCGAGCTGTGCATAAAAAACTAGCTATGCTGTTTTTCTTATTGTTATTGTGCATTTCCGGGCAGATAGTAAAGAATATCATTTTTGCGGATTACCTACCGCTAATTTTAACCTACTTCAAAAAAAAAACATTTTTTACAAGATATGTATTTTTTTATGTGTTACATCGTTCCTCTCGATTTCCTGAAATCTATGGGAGTGATTTCATGGAAAGTGTAACATGGTGTAACAGTTAATCAATGAGCGCGGTGCTAGAGTTAAGATAAAACCAAGAAAGTTGTATGTACTATTCTAGTACAACCGTGAGTATATAGAAGTATATAAATTCCTTATAAATATAAATATATTCGGGATAATTGCACACCAATTGCCTAAATCCAAAAAGGATACCCTGTAGGCACTAGATAATGGATACACATACCTACATAGATACGAATATTACATCCATGACTCGGAAACAAACATTTCTGCTCATCACACAAATGATTGCACCTTGCAGGATTCGAACCCGCAGCCGTTTGAATTCGTACCTAAGGTTTCTAGCCACTAGACCAACCGGTCGTCGATCCTTGCATAGAACTTCCTTGGATAAAACAGAGCTTCGGGTTTCCTATTAAGTGTTATGATAAAACAGAAATTGAACCGAGCGATGATAAAACAGAGCTTGATGTTACACATCATGCGACTACTGTATAAGGCTCACTCGTTATTTATGTACCTATCTATATCCTAATTATAGTATTTTCCGAGCCGATTAGCGCGTTATTTAAAGGAAAAAAGATACTCTCCAATACTCTCCATGAGATACCATATCCCGTTTGGCCGAGTGGTTAGTGACGCTGACTGCAATGTCAACGGTCGAGGGTTCGAACTACAAGGTGTAAGCTTGCATGGTGTAAACATTTGTGTGATGAGAATGGTTATTTTTGAATCATGGTTGTATACATAATACAATCATATGTACACTAGTGTACCTACGTGAATGTTCTCGAAGACACACTAGTGATGGGGTTAGGTTAGGTATTGGTGTGCATTGTTCATGAAAATTTGTTGAGCAGTTTTATAGTAAATACATTTAAAGACGGTATTTTTGTAAAGAAAAGGTTTATGAGATAGTCTCGCGGTCCCTATATGCATGCCTCGTCCCCAGACTGTCCCTACACTATGATTATACGTAATTGGTAGGGACCTCATCTCCAATTATCCAGAGGCAGGCGACAGGACTCCAAATGAAGCAATTTAGGGCAATCGGACATAATCGCGTTATTGCCATAATAGAATTATCTTGCGGTGGCTTTGAGCGGCAAGATAATTTATAAATTAGCTTAATTGTTATTAGATTATGAGGATAAAAGGTAATGTGGATTGCTATTTGTGGCTTTTAATGATCAGGTTGAAATGTCGTGGTAAAAATACCCCTTAACCATAGCAAGATAACGTACGTCGCCGAGGCGCCCGCGCGTAAAATAAATCGTTGTTTCTTTTCATCCAACAAGCGTATTAGTTTGTTCTTTTCAGTCAACTCTGTCGTCGGTCTACACTTTCACGGGACCAGTTTTCATGAGGTTAGTACATGGTTAGTACCATAGTTTTGCTGTTATGAGTTGATGCGCTCGCGAGGCGTGTGGTTATCTTTTGTGTAACTTTAAATGTTAGTTGGTAATCCAGATTTATTGATTTATGACGTATTTATATGTTTCTATTGTTTTTAGGAAATATTTATTTATAGCTGCGCCCCGCGGTTTTACCCACATGAGTAATGATGATTCTGAATAGTAGCTATCGTAAGTGTAGGTACCAGTTGGACTAACCCGTTATTCCAAGGTATAAGCAATCTCCATTACAAATTTCTTCAAAAATCCGTTCAGCTTTTTGAGCGTGAACGAATACCAAACATACGCATAAACTTTCGCCTTTATAATATTAGTATGACGAACTTATCATCACGCCCAGAAAAAAATATGGCAGAACACGAAAATACTAACGATTATTTGGTGCGAGCATAATAATGTCGATTGCCTGTCTGTAAATCATATCATCATCAGCCTATATCTGTCCACTGCTGCACGTAGGCCTCTCCTAATGCACGCCACTAAGCTCGGTCTTCAGCTCTCCTCATCCATTCTTTTCCAGCCGCTTTTCGAAGGTCGTCACTACGCCCCCAGGGCATCCTACGCTACGTTTGCCTAAACGTGATCTCCACTCGAGAACTCGTCAACCCAACGGTTATCGGTTCTTCGAGATATGTGACTGCTTGCTTATTCTAAGAGCTATGTCGGTTACCTTGGTTCTCCGTCGGATATCTTCATTACGAATCTTGTCCTTCGGAGAATCTCCAAGCTTAGCTCTCTGAGCGACATTAAATAAAATTTGTGGACTAGTTTGACCGTGAGTGTCCACGTTTCGGCTCCGTAGATCATGACTAAATCACGTCCTAATATGGACTAAATACTGATTAAATTATGCTCGAATAGTTTGTAACAATAGTGTTTGTTTGTTGTTTGTTTGAAGTTTCTTCTTTTTTTTAATATTTATTAGTTGGCCCTAAAACATAAAATTGATTTTTGTTACCTTTTGGTAGAGGTCTAGTTAAAATTAATTTATGTGAAAAATATTAGTAGGTATGTAATTTTTAAGGTTAAAACTTATCCTAAACCATAAAATAAATGTTATTAAGTTTATAGAGCGATGGTAGCCTAAAAGTTCTATAGTGCAACTTAGAATCCAACGATACCGGGTTCGATCCTAGGCTCCTCACCAATGACTTTTCTAAGTTATGTGCGGTTTGCCATCGCTCCGTGCTTCGGAGGGCACGTTAAGCTGTCAGTCCCGTCTGTTATTGATTAATGGCAGTCGTTAAGCCATGTCAGAGGCCCTCGGGCGGCTTTACAAACTCTGAGGTTGATCTCTCACTACCTCATACGACAAACAATTAAATTAATCAAAAAAGTAGGTATTTAAAAAGCGTGCGCCTCTGAAGTGTTTGGTTATCTTCAACGGACCTTGTGATATGATTATCTTTCTATGGTTCAAATAATCTGTACGCCAAATAAGTGAGGTAGATTGCTAGTTCTGCAAGTAGGTATATATTTTAATGAAGGTTGTTTTAAAATTAAAATTATGTTTCGGTTTTAATGGATTTTAATACTTAAGTAGATTTTTATAATAATTTCAGATTTACATGGTCCCATGTAGTAATGAATACAGGGAATGTTTTTTTTGTATTAGAAATGCAGAGTAATTTGAACCACATTTTATCTAAGCCTGAATAGTACAACGTTCTATATTATCCAATATGTTATGATAGTATCATGATACTTGATTAAGATGCACTGCACTAGTATTACCATTTGTGACGGAATTTACCAAGTATCGTAGTTTCGAGTACTCGATATTTCGGCTGTTACCGAAAAATACACAGTAAAAATTCCGTTTCTAATGATAATACTAATGTTAGTGACCATGACTGTTTAAAATCTTATATATGCACTGCACTACCCAAATCTGTAAATAAAAACTGTAGAATTGCATTTTCATACTGCAGACCGAGAAAGTCTAAAAAAGGATACAGCCTACACCACCGAATAGAAAGTGAAGCACCTACGATATGCCGATCCGCTCGTACGCACAAGCCGTGAGTGTGTGCGTGAGGCTTGTGCGTACGAGCGGATCGGCATGATATGCCGATCGGCCGCCACATCGCAGCAAGATTTTGACCTTGTTTTTTACGGAAAATAAAAACAATGCAGTTTTTGAAATGAAATGGTTTTGCGGTTTAACCTTCTTGCTGCAGACTTAACTTATTTACCGCCGAAATAATAATGGGTAGTTCACAAAAACGACATATTGTGACTTTACATAACTTTAATACCACGCTAATTATTCTGCTTCGACTCCTTAGCATTCTGCAGTGCTTGTGTCAAGTACAGCTTCGCTAAGCTCTGCGAGCAGAACTGGCTGATGTGCTGGCTGAACGTGTTGATCTGGCCAGCGACAATCATGGGGTTAAGTCTTGGCGGGACGGGGTGTGGCTTGAACAGTTTGTTCACATCTTCTTCAGGGAGCGCTGGCTCGTCTTTAGCCGCTCTGGCTGCGTTCTCTTGGGCGCGCTTCACTTGCCAGCGGTGCTTGTCTTGCTGTTGACGGACAACCAGTTGTTGGTAGCGGTTGAATTTGATTGCTTCTTGGTTTAACTCGTCCACGCGCTCCATTAGGCTCCGGAGTTGGCCTGCGAAGGATGAGATATTGAGTACTGGAGGTAAAATGTTAGATCGGGAGGAATTTTGGAGCCGCGGGAGAGTCATATTACGGGCTTTAAACACGGGAATCGAAGGATCCCCCCGTAACACCAGAGAAATTGAGTAATTCTTGAATGCCGGTATTTTTAAGTTTACTGACCAAAAACTTTAGGCACAGTGTTTCTTATATAATAATTACATCTAACGGTCTATTAAATATATCATAAAACTAGCATTCGCCCGCGACATCGTCCGCGCGGACTACAGTTTATCGCGCAAAAAGCATCCTATGTTCTTCCAGGATATAAAAACCAATGCAAAAGTATAGCACCAACGCATTGTATTCTCTTTGGCACCAACGCTCTTGATGCTTTTTTAACAAACTTGTTATTATTTCGTTTCCATGGCAACCGTCCCTTACAGCGAGTCATCGACATTTTCCGTGGAAACTTACAATTTACCAGGATAAAAAGTATCCTGTTTTATACCAGGATATCTCCATTCCAAATTTCATCAAAATCCATCCGGCCGTAATCACATTAAAACTCCCCAGACAAACAAACACGTTTCACTTTTAAAATTATGGAGTGGATAAATTATGACAGGACAAATCTCAAGAAAGTGAGCTCCTGATCCCCGTACTAGTATTAACTAATTTACAGGGTACAGGACCTTTCCAATACACAATCAATGTTCAATACAATTAAGATTAAATTAAAATAACGAAACAACAATGTAATTAGTAAACTGAAAGCTATGGAGACAGTGCGTGGCTTCATTTTGAGCGAAATCACCACGAGGGCGTTTGTGTTGCCCATCCATTCGTTAAAATTTATGCAGTTTCGATAACGGTATTTCTAACACCAAAAGTAGCGTTTCTAACAATAACGTTATCGAATTAGTTGTAGGGCGGCAAGCGGACTCGAACGTGAGCGATCCACAGGGTATGTCGCCGTTGCTATGACCATTCAAAAACGAACGCGTAGCGGTATGGAATTGTTCGGCAAATTACGACAATTCACGAATAATTCCACGCAGATATCTTGACGCGGCGCGTTACGTGGCTAAATGGTCATAGCGAATAAGGGCCCAATGTAAGAGAAAGCGGGATACAGATAAGAATAGAAAGAGCACGCGTTACTCCGCGTACATCGAGGCGGCATCAAGAGCGTGACATCTCAGATGTCGAAAAAATAACGTTATTTTGAAACGGTACCTAGTGATAGCGCTATTCGGATATATCGCTATACCTTTTGAAGATAAACGTAAATTCTATATCGATATTTTTTAGGCAAACGTTCATCTATTTCGTGCGATTACGTTATAGACTTTTTACTACATTTCCTGCTCTCGAATACGCTCGGTCGCAGTCTGGCGTCATTCGATCGGCGCAAACAGGTGACGCGGTTTGCTGAACCTTTCGATATGCTTTTTGATATTTTTTATTTGTTGATAGGTCTAATGCTGTGTCTTCATCAACGCACAGTGGACATTTATGAATGAAAACAACTAAACAATATTCATATTTTCGATTTGGCCATGTTGAAATTCTGCATGTGCTTTATATTATATAGTTACATATATTTTTAGTGATATTCGAGACGAGAATGTCGCTCGCCTGATGGTAAGCGTCACTGCACTGCCCTCGTCACCCTGAGAAATTGGTTGTTAAGTCTTACTTCCGAGTAATTTCGCTGGAAACATTACCCTTCAAACCGAAACAGAAATGTTTACACACTACTGCTTGGCTGTTGAATATCTGACAAAGGTGTGGTACTTCCCGAGGCGAACTCTTGCGTAAGAGGCCTACCACTATATGGAAGGTATTATCGATAGAAGGTATAATGATATTATGACCCTCATATGATTTAGGAATTATGATAGGAAAAGACCAATGGGACCGCTAAAATTAGCATATTAATCATTAAGCCATCACAGAATCGCGACACTTGAGGATACTACTGATTTGTATATTTTTTTCACGTTTTTCGTCGCTTTCATGTCTGTTGTTCCAGGTGGAATCATGCAACTCTAATTTCGAGCACTTTTCCATTAGCTATCCGGCTGAAACTTTCAGGGTAGCTCACAAACCGATAACAATGCATGCTAGGACACGTGGTTTTTAGATTAGTTTTTTAATCTACATTTTCGGCTTGTTTTGTTTGTATTGAAGTCTTCTATCGATTTAGAAAGGTTTGAACAGAGGCCGCGACTTTTCGGTTTTTCCCTTATATCTATGACCGAAAGGTTAGAGGACCTTTCATTATCCTTTGCCTTTGATTTTGCATTTCAAAATCATATTCACCTTCAAGAACCGACGCAGTTCCAAGATCCAGGAACTTGGATCCTTCCTCCTCGGGAATCATCTCGGAGAGCTCAGACATCATGATGTTGGTCAGCGGGGAGTTACGGATGACGATGGGGACCTCGATGAACAGGCTCTCGTAGCCGATCTTCAGGTTACGGAGAGCTTCGGGCGTGTAGTCACCATCTTTGTACATGGCTATGGCCTGGAAGTGGTTTTTTTTTTTAGTCACTTCACGTCAACAGACCATCAACATTATATAGAATGAAGTACATTGCTTGACAAATGTTTAACATTGATCTGAAACTCATATTGGGCCATAGTGACAACAAGACAAAGAAGAAGAAAAAAAGCGTTTCCGGGTGGACAAATTGGGTCCAACCCTTATGCGATCTTACGTCTACATAATTATATACAAGACAATAATAAATGTAATTACAACCCTTGCAAGACCAATTCCTAGCAATTCTAATGCCTCAGAAAAAAAACCTAACACGTTTGTGGGCTCTCAATATTTTAACACTTTATTAAATTGAGGAGTGTCTTTTCAAATGGGGATATTTCCATTTTATTTTTTATGAGACTGAATATGAGGCCTTCTTACTCATGCTAAAATACATCATTGTACAGTAGTCGCAGCGGAAGTTTGTGTCTCGGAAGTAGTCTGCAAGTCACTGCACAAACTGCTATTTTTCATGCCCATCCCAATGTTGAAGGTGAAGAGACAGCATAGTATGACTGCCTCGCTCACTCGTTTACATTTTTCGCATATTCTATCTTGCTCTTACTTTATGCTGTTTTATCCCCAAAGCAGTACCTGCGCAATCGTTCACAGAGCCTAACTTCACAAAAAATAATATTTCACCTAGCAAATTAGATTTGATTAAACATGTTCTGAACAAAACAGGATATTTTCTCAAAACAATTATGTGCACTAAAGGATGTTTCTACTATTCCTTTTTTCTTTTCTTTTTCTGAAAAGTAAGATAACATGCAGTTATCCCCTTTTGAAAATACACTCCTCAATCATCATTAAAAACTTTCAAAAAATGCATGAAACACTACGCGCGATGATTATTTGTTCCACCGCCAGCGGGCGAACTGACTGGCAACGTGACATCACGCAGAAAGCGCGCGCAATCTCAGGAATTCAAAAAAGTGTTGAACTTCTCACTTGAAATAAAAACTAGTGTAATGTACAGTACTTAATCTCTAATACTAGGCACATATTAACTTTTCAAAAAAATTTTGTTCTCAAGTTAATCATTAATGTATGTAATATTGTTTTAAATGCGTTATATTTATATATGCTAGTCTATGTGGGGTATGTAAACAAATGTATCAAATTTCGTAGATGTACGAGTACGTTTAAAATATTGTTGAAAATGTGTAATATTCACATAAAATTATGTTAGTATGTTTGGGAATCCAAATAAATATACCAAATTTTGTGAATGCATGTGTTTTAAGCATGTAGTTCAAATCCGATTGCAATCATTCTTTTTGTAAGATTTTAGTACCATTCAACTTAGGGAATAGTTCAAAATTCATTAAAATCGGTTCAGTAGTTTAAAATATATATGACTGCTTACTGTTTCCAATAGTCCTTTATCCCTAACCAAAGAAATTAAGCACTTCATTTTCTTAGCTTTAGCATAACTAAACGAAAAAATAAAAGTTATTGAAAAAAAAAACATCTTCAGATAGTATAAAACTTAAAAGAGAGACACAATGGCAGCAATTCGGTCATTTTACTCCATAAACTAAACTAGACTAAATTTTTCAAATTTATTTTGAACCTTGTTGACTTCGCAACACAGTCTTTTTGCCCCTGGCAGCTATTCTAAACTTACGTCAATTTAAGCTGCACCGCTTAAAATAACGTAATAAAAACAGATTTTGAACACGCTGTCTAACAGCGTTTGGATAAATTTGGACACATTCTGAGACAGAGTTTGGACAAATCGGGACTCTCGCCTCGTGGAAACAAAGTTGATTTTACGCTGACAGGCTTTAGTGATAGTTTAGTGAGTGAAGCATAGATGCCAAGGGAAAAATTACCTTGTTACGAAGCCAACAAGGTTTAAATTAAATTTGTAGAAATGAAGTTTAGTTTAGGGAATGTCCAAATCGCTACCAATACAATGTTTTTTAGGTCTGTGCCATTTAATACTATATTTGGCAGCTGTAAGCCGCCATATTAGTTTTCATGAAACTTCATATATCAATGTCACTCTCGTGATTAATACAAATCCAATGATACCTCAATTATCATAATCCTCAGTTATGTTGTTGGACACGCCAAAGAAATATCAGGCTTTGTAAATATTTACCAAAATAAGCTTATTGCACAATTGTCAATTACTGTAAATCAACTAACAACCTTACCTGAGGAGTCAAGCGGTAAGCCTTCAATGTCAAGAAGCCGCGGGCTGACTTCTTGGTGTCATAGATGACCACCACACTCTCCTCGATGGACGTCTGGTAGTGGTACTGAGACTCTAGGAGTGACTGGCTCAGGAAGTTGCCCACGTCTGCACTTTGGTACCTGTAATGATAGAGAAAAGGATGAGTTATGCTAATCTGCTGAAAAAAGCATAAGAGTAAATATGTAGCTTCCTTTCAACATTCAGACTAATCCATAAAATATATAACTTCCCTCAACATGCAGAGTAAACCATAATATTAAAAAAATATGTTACTTCCCTCAACAGGCAGACTAATCCATACTACTAATAAAATATGTAACTTCCCTCAACAGGCAGACTAATCCATACTACTAATAAAATATGTAACTTCCCTCAACAGGCAGACTAATCCATACTACTAATAAAATATGTAACTTCCCTCAACAGGCAGACTAATCCATGCTACTAATAAAATATGTAAGTTCCCTCAACAGGCAGACTAATCCATGCTACTAATAAAATATGTAAGTTCCCTCAACAGGCAGACTAATCCATACTACTAATAAAATATGTAACTTCCCTCAACATGCATACTAATCCATGCTACTAATAAAATATGTAACTTCCCGTAACAGGCAGACTAATCCATACTACTAATAAAATATGTAACTTGCCGTAACAGGCAGACTAATCCATACTACTAATAAAATATGTAACTTCCCTCGACAGGCAGACTAATCCATACTACTAATAAAAAAGTGCAAGGAACTCTGTCTGTCTGTCTGTTACCTTTTCACAACTTAACAGCTGAACCAATCTTGATGGTCGAGTGGGGTGAAGGCTGGTACACAAGTCATACTCGTGAACGTGTTGTGGTTGTGGGGACTGGTCCAGCCTGAGTTCTTATTAGTCATTTGTAATTTTATTATTTACGTCAGTTTGATGATTGTGAAAAGTCTCTTAGGCAGTTTTGTCTTTTGTATTTGACATGTGCATTACTTATTATATTTTCTGACATTTAAAAAATATTATAAAGAATTACATTACTTGGATGTACTCTTAAATAGAATAGAAAAGAAAATGAATACCAGCCAACATGGAAATGATCAACGTTGACCCTCCGCAGGCGTCTCATCATGTCCAGCTGGTACTCCTCTTCATCCATGGTGTCGTCGTGCTTGGGGAATGGGAAGCAGTTGGTGATCTCAAGGCGGTTCTCCACCACCAGGCCCAGCAGCGCGCCCTGCGCCACCTCCATGTTGCTGCATGATTCCTCATGGCAATGCTTCACTATTTTCATCACCGCCTGGAATTGGTAGATATTTTTATTATTTATGTATTCTTTAACATAAAACAATTGTACAAGGAGGACTTAATGCTAAAGAGCAATTGAAGCATTGGGAGCAACAAGGGCGTTCGGCACCCAAGGCCCGTTTTGATGTTATTGCATCAAAATGGATTGGATGGACGGCATGGATTACGAATATGTGTTTGAATTTCAGACATGTTACATGTAACTTTCAGAAAGTTTATGATAGAAAAAAAATATAGGTATCTAAAGCTTTTATTTATCCCTTAAAAACCGTTTATAATATGAACGTTCAATTAATTTACCGGTTGGGTGCAACGTGGGTGGATAACATGTATTTTAAAAATATGTTATTTAGAAGTTTTTAATTATCATTAAATAACAATAATACTAGTACCTTGTAAACGAATCATGGTACAAAAAGGTAATAAGGTACATGACATTTACTTTAATAATATTAAGAAGTTAAAATACTTCAAAAACTTTAACTTCAATTATCTCGAAGCTCACTTTTTTTAGTAACACCCTTGTTGCACCCAATGCTTCAAGTTATATTAGTCATTACCTGGATGTGCCAGAAAAATAGTGGCGTTACAGTAATAAATACATATAATATATTATACTAAATGAAAAATTATTCAACTAAAAAACTACTTGACTAATAGTAGTCACATAAATAGTAATAAAAACATGGATCTCTTATCTGTTCATTTCATAATTATCATTGTTCACATATTACTGAAAAAATTGTAGAAAAACTTTAGCAGAATTCAGCAGCAATGTACCAAATAAAACTACAGGTTGTAACATAATTACCAATTAAATACCAGGTTGGGGTATAGTATAGTTTTACGACTTTAGAGATTTCATTACTGAATTTACTTTTAAAGATTCCTTAAACAACACTGAACATCAAACCCTATAGTAGCACAGATTTCATAATAGTACTGCCTAGTAATCAGCTAGGAAAAACAATAATCTTGACTTGAATTTGTGCTTGTCAAACTCGCGCATTTAACGTGAACTGCACAATGGTCAGACGCATGTCAGTAGAATGTCATAGTGAAATATGTCATATCAAATTTTCTTTCATATTTTCTGTAAAACGAGAATATTTGCTTAAAATTTGTAGTTTGAAGAGTAATTATAGTGTGTGTGTAGTGTATTATCATTCAATAAGTCTTTGGTGTTTCCTTTAGCTATCTAACACTTGTGTGCATCCAACAACCATAACAATAACTAACTGTCATCGTAACTCCAATATGCTTTCTGTACTACTGAACCGACTACAGTCAGAGACCCTGGGGCTCTATCTCAATGAGGTATTTCCACCAGTGCACCAGCGAGAGGAACAGATAGAACAGTGTGTACAAACCTACTTTTTTGTGCAACATGTTAGTAAACATACATTTATGGTTGTTGCCATATCTAAAATGATTAACTAAGATTTTACTTTTGTATGGGAATTTTAAATATGATTTATTCAACCTTTGCACACGTAAACAAATACACATGCTTGATCGAGACAAACCTGCTTTGTACTTATAAGGATTGAAACAAACCTGGTGCATACTTATTCAGTTACTCCCTGTATATATAATACTCAATGTAATAATTAAAGTATAAATTCATAGGAATTGTTTTTAGACTTGATATTTGGTAAATTTTAGCAATTTATTTTGATGTTGTCTGCATAAGAAACCCTATAATTATGCAATCACTACATAACAGCACTCTACACTTTCCTCATTTATTCACAATCATTTGAATACTGAAAATAACTACCAATATTTACAGGGATCCTTCTAAAAAATGGGGGTAGCACCAGCTCGATTGGGCCAGATGAGGCACAATGGAAAAAAAATGAACCAATTGGTGCCAGTCTGCAGCCCAAAGTTTTATTTTCTGTAGATACATTGTAAAGTACACCATCTAACAAAAAAAAAACAAATCTGTATTTAAAAAAAATAAAATTACTGTACTGTAAAACTGTTTTTTTCCACTACAATTGGAGCATAATATTATTTGGCCATTAAGCTGCTAATAGGACATAAACAAAAGAATAGCCTGTCCATAAGGTACATAGCTGCAATGTAGTCTTGGCAATAATACAGCTTGTTACAAGACTAAATACACATAATGTAATCATAGTCAAAACAAAATGATGACATAGTACATGCATCTGCTGAACTATGTCAACACAAAATACTGAATAGCAATCAACACATGAGATCATCACTCCAAAACTCATTTTTCTGCCGGGTCGGAGCACCGTTCAGTGTCCCAAATGAGAAATGACTCACACTCTAGTTAATCAAGAGTGCAGACAGGTTTCTTCATAATTTTTGAAGAGATCAACTAAATGTGGTTATTACCTATAAGAAGTTATTAAGTTGAGGATGAATCAGTTATAAGGTTACTTGGTTGGGGACATCTTTTTCGAAGTTATTTTGGTGTCTGATTACAAAGTTATTGAACACAAACATAACCTAGAAGACGTTAATTTACTTAACAATTAAGAGGTTAATAATGCATCGGAAATAAAAAGCTTCCTGAGGGTATGTGAAAATCATAATTTGCAGCTTGTTTTGTATACAAAATAGGCCACAAAATAAGAAAACAGCGATTTTATGACGTGTCGAAATTCTAACAGATTTTAGAATCAAGCTACCACTGTAAGCACTTGATAAAGGTTTTAGAAGGAAAATTTAAGAAACAATATTGTTACTGACCAAGCCATCACACTGAACATAAGTAATTGCAGCTTCATTTTCAGGAACGCGTCTTGCAGGACCAGCACGATTCGCCATTTTTGAAAAAGAATGAGTAAATAGAACGAACACCACAACGACCTACGACAGCGCCGACAGCGAATTGAATGAATTTATCCGTGATAGACTAAATAACTGTCTGCGTTCACTTACTACGCTCGAATCATCCGTGCGATTATCGCTCGATCATACGTGGCCCAATTACAGAACTTGGCTACAATCGGATTATCACTTTTTTCATAGCAATTTCGACTCTATCGCAAGGCATTAGTGGTTGCGATATTGAGAATTCGATTGAAGCCAAGTTATGTAATTGGGCCACCGGTCCGGAGTTAGTGAATGACTTTGGACGTCCACATAGAACTGACACCTGTCAAGTGTCAGTTTCATACTATTCCTCCCCTCCCCTACTATTTTTCGGATGACCTAGGCGAACGCCCGAGACGCCGTCCGTGAACGATTTCGAGTGATCGCTCGGGTGATCCGTGCGTCCTCGAAAGTAGTATGTGAACGCGACCCCTACCCTGCTTTCGGGATGAAGCGGTGGCGTTCTGCCCTGCAGTGCGATTACGTAATGTTGATCATGACGGTTTCAAGCCGTCAAATTCAATAATGCTTTGCGATACCCTTTGAGAATATGGAATAGGCGTTGCCAAGCGCAACTTCTAGTACTAAATTGTTTCTACCAAATTTGGAGGAAGACGAGGTAAAAAAAAATTGCCTACCTAATAAAGCAGATAAAAACTCTAACACTTATTTCAAAAGTCGTTAACAGTAACATCACCTACAAAACTTTGAAGCCTAATAACAATTATTCCTGGCATCCCCAATAAAAAAACTTAGTCTAACAATCTCAGGAAATTATGCAGAATTACTAGCGATATTTTTGGTCTATAGACGCCCGGAATTTTACTGACATAAAATTATGTATGGGAGTTCACCATATTCTTTTACGATCGTCTTTTACACGAAATCACAGTACAAAAAAATATTTTAAGTGAGCACCGTCTAGTGACAGGTTTTTTTAGGAAGGATTTATGTTGTTGGTCTATAGCTAACCTCTACAGCGTCACCGGAAGGTGGGCCGGGCGTTGATAGTCTCTCTACGAGCGGGCGTGAAAGCGCTCCGCCGCAATGGTGACAAACTAACGTGGAAACTAGTTTTTATAAACGGACACGAACCAAACTTTCATGTACCTCAGCAGAGGGGAACGCGTACAATTGGCAACTCCCGCTCTAAATTATCAAAGATTCCGCCTGTGCAAATGTATAAAGTCGTTTATCGTTCGCTTTGGAAAGGGTCGTTTGTGGCAAAAAAGGCAACTGAAACTGTCCAAACGACCTTTTTTCTTCTAGAACGCTACGAACGCAGGGTAGTAGCGTTCGAGATGAAAAAAGGGCGTTTTGGGCAGTTTCGAAATGTACATATTTAACAAGCCGTTCGTATTGAACATTTTCAACACTTTTGCAATTTTTGCAAATGAATGAATAACGACCATAGACCCAACGAAATAGTCGCTTTTTTATGTCAAATTGAATTGTCATGTCATTTAGATGTTAAATATATTTTTGATGTTCGTTTTGCATGTTTTGACCAAGGAAGTTCTATGTACTTCTGTACAACCGTAGGTACATATAACTTGGTAGACATGCAAAACGAACGGTGACCGAAAACACAATAACAGTACGCTAATTTTGCTCACAAATGTCCAAAGCGAACGATAAATTTAGCTTTTCTAACAGTTCCGTTATTTTCGTCATTTGCTTCAAAGCGAACGGTCTACTAATTAGCTGTCAAGTTGTCTTCTTGTTTGTCAATGTCAATTATTGTAATCAAAATCAATGAAATGAAATTCTTAGTGTGACCAGATTTAGCAGTTTCCTGCGATTTTAGCAGGATTGTTGCATTTTTTTTAAATTTTGCATAATGTAGCATTATTCAATAAAGTTTTGGAATAATTTGGCAGCATTCATTATATTGTGGCGTACTCGCCCATTTCATTATGTACCTATTTAGTTATTATTATTATAAATGTATAACATTGTATTATAATTACCGGAATAAGTCATTGTTCTATTCTTAGATTTATTATATTTGAATCTAAGTAAGATTCAAATACTTGCTCTTGCATTAATGATAAATGTATAATATTGTATTCTTTAGCATGTCACTCATTTAATTATGATTTGAATATGCGCGGTGCAGCGTAGCCATGGCAACGCACAGGTTGCCATAGTTACGGAGGAAATAAGTTCGCCTGCGCGCCGGCAGAGGCGCGACAGTTGCATATTGTTTTATCAATCGGATAACGCGCGTCTATTGTTTTTGATATTTCTGTTTTGTGATAATCTCCTTCTACTACATATTAGTGGCAATAAACTGTTGTGCATTGAATTTATGGACTTATATTTTACATACCAACCTAAACCACTAAAATATTACTTCCTTGGCTGAAACCAAAAACATGTATACTTGAAAAAATAGCTGCTAGCTAGCTGTGATTTCTGGCTCAGAAACCAGATATCACAGCATTTCTAAAAATAATGCTGGAATTCCTTATTGAACTTTGTGTTTAATTGAAATTGCGACTGCCAATGAATAAGCTTATAATGAAATGCAGTTTATTGGCCCTCAAAATGTTGTCTTTACTTCACATCTTTGACCAATATAGTTTGTCAGTTTCCCAATTTGATCCATGATTCCGATATATGAATGATTGACTCTGAATACAGTGGGATGAAACACAACAAATTACTGAGTGATATATTGACTTCAGAGAGTAGCTTTGATGCCAAACTAACAATACTGTCAGTTTTTGGAGTCATACCGGTAAGATGATAAATTTAGATGGCACTATAAAGGATTATTTAATTAATATCACTTTCCTACGAAAATCCATTGTATAGTAAAATTCACTCATCCATTTTGCTTATTAAATCTCAAAAGAAAATCACCCCACACGCCGTTTTTTATACCACCAACTTTTTTGATATTTTGTAATGTTTTTGATAAGCTTATTGATATAACTATACAATTTTAGGAAAAAAAACATACCTTATTGATTTAGATTCAGAAATAACGTTTTTTTAAGAATTCTCCCTTATTTTTACTATCAAATTTAAACTTTTTTTATAAATAAATTACTGTTAATAAAAACAAAAACGCTTAAATCAATTTCTGTGGTTTGCTACCTGTTCAAATATGGCATTTTCTAAACAAGCCGACCTTCTGAAGTGGTCATCAACCTTGTTTGATTATGTTACGGGCATACAAGCAGATTTTTTTCCCTCCAAAAATTAATTGACGTGCATTCTACTTTAAAAGTGTAACAAAATGGCGGCCAATCCTGCACTGAGCCTTATCTATTGTCCTCTATTTTTTGTGAAACTAAATGACAATTGTTTTAAAAATGAAAATATATCACATTTTCGTCCAGATTGGCATTTTAATAGACTTATCCTTTTAAATAAATATTATCAGTGATTTAGCATTTTCTGTAAAATAAATAGCAAGTTTTAGCAGTTTTTATCCATTAGACTAGCAAAATTGTACATTTAAATCTGGTCACATTCTAAAGAAGGACGAGGAAGGAAGAGCATAAGAAAGAGGGAAGTGAGTGAGTGAAATTTCGTAAAAAAAAAAACTGTTGTGAATAAATTGATAAAAAGTGTTTACAATGTATTACCGACCACAGAAACGTATTGTGTATGTATAGTGAATTGAATATAGAGAAAAGAACAATGTGTTTCCCAAACCCAAATAGAAAAACGTCGGACTTGTTTCACCAATGATACTACTTTCCAATCAAGAAAGGAAGTATTTAATTAAATTATGAGTCAGCATAAGTTCTGGAGAGGATTAACGCCGTTGAACGTATCTCCGTCGCAGCAAGTACCTGATAAAATTGTAAAGTTATGTTCTCTAGACGCCGATTTTATCGTCCTTGGTAATGACCATGGTCTCTATCAATGTGAGATTGTGGACGATTGTTTGAATTTTAGAAGAATAAGCGGTATCTCAGCTATAGACATATCATATCATAATGATGTCCTTTATGTTATTGATGTCCACGGACGACTGTACAAAGCAAACTCAAGTTTAAAAAACATAGAAGAAATAGTGGTAAAGGAGGATGCCAAGTGCTGCCCTCACGGCTTCAAAAGCTCCAGCTACAAGGTGAAATTCAGGAATGTAGTGACAAATGATTTTGGACAGCTCTTTATAAGTAGTGATGGGCAGCTCTGGGGCTCTGGTGTTATGCCCCAACTGTCAATAGACACTAGCAGTATCAAAAAAATACCTTTTTTCGAAGGCAGGACGGTTTACAGCGCATCTGTAGGGCAGAACTTTGCTGCTGTTATAGCAAGAAAGAATGTCCGAACATCGGGCAACTGTGATACAGATAGTGATAATGATGATGAGGAGGTGTTTGCATCAAATTGCTCACAATGTCAGACTATCATAGGCCTGGCATCCCCTGTCTCTGTTCCGTCCCTCTCTGAAACCTGTCCACTCGGTGTTCAGATCAGTAAATCTAGTGAAGACTCAAGTAGTACCACAGCTCCACAAACAGATGTCCACATAGATGCTCATAGTTTAACAGAAGATTCTAGTCCCTCTTCAGAGGAATCTAAAATCGCCACAATAAATGGTCAAAAGGCTGCAAACTTAGATTTAGAACACAACTCTCAAACCAGAACTGAGGCAGATGAAGATGAATGCACGGAACGAGCTAGTGAATCTCCTGAGCTGTGTACGGACAAATTAAACAATATTTTCATAAACACTGATGCTGCAAGGCAGTTTTTAAGTAGACAGCTCTCTTGGGTGTCAGCGGGAGAAGATTATCTAGTGGAATATACAGAAAAGCCAACAAGAATCATCAAAGAGAATGTTTCAAATCTCACTAACTTTGTTTATGAGGGTGTGAAAACTGTTGGTGATAAAGTGGCAACACTCTCAAGGCATGTAAGTGGCAGCAGTGATAACAATGACGCTGCAGAATTCCAGACGCGTAATCACAATGAAGATGTCAACTCACTCCTCTACAGTTGTACCTCGAATTGTAATCTTGAAGATATGCAGTTCTCAACAAGCACAATAAGTAGTGAAAAGGAGTATGAAGCAGTCAGAAAGAAAGAAAACCTTAAGAACATGTCAAAATTAGGTAGGAATATTTTAGCAACAGAGTTATGGACTTGGGGAGACATATCATACGGGCAGTTGGGTATTGGAGACACAGTCAAGAGAGTGAAACCAATGGTTGTAATGAGTCTGTCTGGTTTTGGGTTACAAAAGGTATCTTGTGGCAAATGGCATTGCTCAGCATTAACCCTTGATGGTAGGCTTTTTATGTGGGGCTACAACCATTATCACCAAGTCAGTTTTGACACCAGAGAAGACAAAAGTGGTCCCAAGCAAGTCACGGAGAATTCAGACAGTGATAGAGTCAGAGACATGATAGCAACGGACCATCATACATTAGCTTACACGCATAATGAAAACATTTTCTACATGGGGAAGCATACTGATGGCTACACAAAATCAATAGTCAACTTGAACAAAAAGATTGATGAACAAATCAGTGAAAAAAAGGATGATGAAGTGTCTGCGAAAATTAATGAACCAATCTTCATAAACAAACCCCAAAACATGTGCTACCATTGGAGAATATTGTCTTCTGGTAACATCAGTTACTGCTCCATCGAGGAGCCCAGGAAGAGTCCAGAATTCCAAGATCTGTCTATTGCTCAACGATACCTTGAGGAGATGCTTTTGATATACCATTATCTTGTAAAACCTTTTCTAAAAAAAAGCAAAGCTGTTACTTCACATTCCAATATTTACGAAACTGTGTGTGATATTTTTGGTGACATTTTGAACATTACTGCTCTGAACGTGCTCTCCGTGTGGCAATATGCCGAGAAGCACATAAAAGAATGTGATATTTCTTTGATAAAAAATTTAGAAGAGTTTATTTATTTATACAGAAAGTATTACATAGCTGTAAGCAATTTAATTGTTGTTGGTGGTTTTGCGCAGATTAACAGTGTTGTTGATGTGCCGACGAGTATTTATAACTTGTTTAGCGATCAACTGCCGTCTAATAAACAGAAAAATAACAAGAAGACTTCGGAAGCCATAGTAGCGATGGCTTTCGTGCAGCCGTTAATGAGATTGAGCTCATACAAGTGTATTGCGCAATCTCTGTTGCGATACAAGACGAAGAGAAAAAAAGTGGATGGAAAATCCAACATCGAAGAAAGATTGAACAAGGTTATAGCATCCTTAGATTCTCTGATAGACGAGCAAGAGAAGAAGCGTAAAGAAGCAGATGTGACAAAGTTGTTCTGGGAAACTATTGGCAAGAGCCTCGAACAATACAGAACTCCCGAACGCAGATTGGTACGTGAATCCAAATCCCGACAGCTAAATTTGGTGAATCCAGGACGATTTTCCTCCCACTGGTTTATATTGTTTAATGATCTCTTCATCCACGTAAATGGCAGCACCCCAAATGTCCATCCTTTAGACACGTTGTGGATAGAACCAATCTCTAACACCGATTCTTTGATGAACGTCATCCAACTGACGACTCCAGAAGAAGTGTTATCAGTATCGACGAGTACAGAGCATGAGAAAACAGAGTGGATCCATGTTCTCAACACAACCACAAGACAAGTCTTAAACAAAGATTCTCCATTTAGGCCTCCTGCGGTCAGAACTGCGAGCCATACATACTCAAGTAAAAATGCATTTTACAAAGAAGCCAAATACAGCGGGAGGTGGTTGGATGGGAAAATCCATGGCAGTGGGAAGGTGGAATGGCCTGACGGAAAACATTATGTAGGGCAGTTCCAGATGAATGCGCTCTGTGGCCATGGAAAGATGGACATACCTGGTGTAGGTAAGTTTACTCTTAACTGCTACTAACATTTTCCTGTAAAGTTAAAATGCTTAAACATATTGCTTTGCTGGTTTGCGCAGTCTTCACTGATGAATCTTTCTCCTCAATTCCTTTATGTTACTTCGTAATGTGACTAACTGACCTGAGTCCTTTATGTTACTTCGTGATGTGACTAACTGACCTGATTCCTTTATGTTACTTCCTGACGTTTCTAACTGACCTGATTCTTTTGTTACTTTGTGACGTTTCTAACAGACCTGGTTCTTTTATGTTACTTAGTGACGTGACTAACTGACCTGATTCCTTTATGTTACTTCGTGACGTTTCTAACTAACCTGATTCTTTTATGTTACTTCGTGACGTGACTAACTGCTCTGATTCCTTTGTGTTACTTCGTGACGTGACTAACTGACCTGATTCACGACGAACAGAATTGCGAGTAAAAGCATTACGAATATTACGATTAGCTTAGTAAATGAGTGCTCAAAGAGGGGAGGTGTGGATGGAAAGTTCAAAAGCAGAAATTTTGACTTCGGAACTTTGTTTGGACTAGTTAAGAGACAAACATACTTAAAGCCCCCACCCCTCTGAGGTAAGCCTGGAGGAGGGGGGGCATAAAGTCCCGTTTTTTGCTTACATCTCGAAAACTATGCATCATAGGAAATTTCGTTACCACATACCTAATCAAAGCTGATAAAATAAAACTTATGGGGACTTTTAATATTCGAGTATATGTCTCCTAATTGGTCCAAACAAATTTCCGAAGTCAAACTTTTTGCTTTCGTCCTTTCGATCCACAATTATTCTCTACCTAACCTAGATACACTGTAAACCATCTTAATAAGAATTGCATGACGCGACCTCATCCTGAGACTGTTTCAGATACACTGTAAACCATCTCAATAGGAATTGCATGACGCGACCTCATCCTGAGACTGTTTCAGATACACTGTAAACCATCTCAATAGGAATTGAATGACGCGACCTCATCCTGAGACTGTTTCAGATACACTGTAAACCATCTCAATAGGAATTGCATGACGCGACCTCATCCTGAGACTGTTTCAGATACACTAAACCATTTCAATAGGGGTTGCATGACGCGACGTCATCCTGAGACTGTTTCAGATACACTGTAAACTATCTCAATAGAAATTACATGACGCGACGTCATCCTGAGATTGTTTCAGACACAATGTAAACCATCTCAATAGGAATTGAATGACGCGACGTCATCCTGAGACTATTTCAAATCTTGCTTTGTAACTTTTCGACACATTCAGACAATTTATTATAGGGCTCCCTTGATAGCTGTCTCTAGTTCACCTTCGTTTTTTAGGTATCTATGAAGGCCAGTGGAAAGACAACCTTCAAAACGGCTATGGCGTCATGAAGTACACCACCACCGGCGACATCTACGAAGGTTATTTCAAAGACGGTTTGCCTCACGGCCACGGCATCAAGAAGCAGGGTGACTTTACTTCATCATCAGCAACAATATACACTGGAGAGTGGGTGAATGGGGTCAGACAAGGGTATGGGGTCATGGACGATATTGGGAAAGGAGAAAAATACCTGGGAAACTGGAGCGATAACAAGAAGCATGGATGTGGACTGATTGTGACGCTGGACGGTATATACTATGAGGGGCTATTTATGCAGGACGTTTTGACGGTAAGTTCTTAGAACTTTTTTTTGTTCGACAAAATCTATTTATTTTATAAATCTGATAATTGACGAGAATAGTAAAAGTCAAAGTCAACCTATTTATTGTAAATAGGCAAAATAATAGCACTTTTACAAGTCAAAAATTAACATCTCATGAACACAGAGGAAATTATAAATTATTATACATCTAGATCAAATCAATAAAATCAGGTACCTGTAACCTATAAAGGAAATTTCCCTTTCATGGCTGACTCATAGTTGAATTAGGTCGCTCACACCTGCCTATAATAGTTGCACTGAAAGCAAATTCTAACTTCTATGGGCACAAAATCACAAAAGCAAAACTTAACTTGGTCGTTATTTTATACTTATAACTAGCTGCACCCGCGGCTTCGCACGCGTGGTCATTTCTCTAGATTAAAAGTACTATTCCGAGACCGAAAAAACACCAATATACCAACATTTGATCAAAATTCCTTCAGCCGTCAAAAAGTTTATATCGACTGCTCGGCTTCTACTCATCGGATTAAGACACTAGGTACACCAGTTTTTAAGTAAAACCCTAAGCTATCCAGCAGTGAAAACCGCATCACAATAGGTCCAGTAGTTTTTAAGTGATGTGCGAACATTCTCTGATCTGCGCGATGGTTCTCTTCTGGTTCAGTAGCTTATTTTAAGTACCCTAGACCATTTTTTTCCTAATTAGCTTCAATGTACAGACTTTTTCGTTCTTATTGCTTTGTTATAAGCATAGATAAAGCAATAAGAACGAATAAGTCTGTACAAAGATAATTTAAAAAAATGAAAGAACAATGAAGATCATATCATATAAAAAAAACGTTTTGGTCTGTTTGTCTGTATGTTTGTTCACGCATCACGTTAAAACTACTGGACTGATTGCGATGCAGTTTTCACTGTTGGATAGCTTAGGGTTTTACTTAAAAACTAGGGACTTGGTATCTTAATGCGATGATTAGATGCCACGCAATCGATAAAAAGCGGCTGAACAAATTTTGAAGAAATGTAGTATATTGTACTTTTGGTCCTGGAATAACACGTATGGGTATTCTGTGGTATGTGCTACTTTTAAATGAAATGACTACGCAGGCAAAGCCGTGGCCACAGCTAGTAAATAAATATATTTGACAATGCCGTTCAAAAAATGCTATTTCTGCTGATATTATATTATTCTGCACAGCATAAGAATGTTTAGTCGTAAAACACGCACCGCACGTTCTTCATTGAGTTTCTAAACGTGACCTTAGCGTGTTTCTGGTTGTTTAAATACTCACTGCAAAATCTTTGCTTAATATTTTACATACAAATTCAAGGGAAGGTTACATGCATCGTCTGTAAACGAAACTCGGGCAACTAATTGCATTTCACATAGACAAATAACTTGTTCTATTAGCCTGCGTATTCAGGGAATAAAATGACCAGTGACATGTGGCGCTAGAGACGTCATGTGAAGCCGTGCAACTGTCACACTTCGTACGTCATCAACCCGTATTCGTCCACGTAGGCATCCCCTTGTGAACCTACTGAGCTCGGTCTTCAGCTCTCCTCATCCAGTCGCTGCCAGCAGTCTTTCGCAAGTCGTCACTCCACCGGGCCGGCGGGCTTCCTACACTACACTTGCCTAAACGTGGTCTCCACTCTAGATCTCGTTTTCCCCAACGGTTGTCGGTTCTGCGGTTATGTGATTAGCCCATCACCACTTCAGCTTGTTAATTATTTCAGTTACCTTGCTTGTCTGACGGATCACCTTGTATGCGATCCCTTAAAGAAACTCCAAGCATAGCTCACTATAGCTCGCTGAGCGACTTAAACTTGTGAACCAGTCGCACTGTGAGTGTCCACGTTCGCACGTGATCTCTGGCAACAACCATCAAGGTCGTGAGACAAAGTCTGGCGATGTCCCGCGACACGTGTCCCTAGACATGGCGGCCGCAATTGTCCGATGTCGCGCGACGTCAAACGACATGTCGCGGAACATTTGTCGCCTGTGAATACGAGCCTGGTGACACGTGTAAATACGAAGTTTAGTTCTGTCCCAGAACACCTAATAATATGGTTACGTGGCACTCCTCACAAAACAGGAGGGTTTTTGAGTCTCACCCTAATTTTATTATATGAAATGTAATCTAGCTAATGAGTTCTCAGCCACATTAGTCGAAAGAAGAATTTTCTACAAGTCAGGGTAAAATAAATACAATGTAATGTTATATGGCAACTCTTTTTATAACAATACTTTTTATCCGACAACAGCGAAGCAAGGGAAGGGTAATGAGTTTAACAGTCTATGTATGTATGCATGTATATATGTATGTGGGTAGTGGGTATGTGGATGTTCCACCATAGCGTCGCCCCTATTGGTTCAATTTTGACAAGTGATGTGTCAATCGATTCGTCTTCAGGTATAGTGTCATAGGCATTTTTTTTGCCCGACTACGGCAAGGCAAAACAATGGTTAAGTGTTCAAACTAAAAACTTGTGCCGATTTTGACAAGCGAGATATCAATCGATTCGTCCACATCGCAAGAGGCTATTTTTTATCCGACCGTAGTCGGGTTTTAGTTTTTGAACTTATATCTTGTATATTTCTTGAGGCTTTCAAAGTTTAATGCAATATTTATGAATGAAAACTGGATAGAAGAAAGGTGTTTATTTTTGTAAGTAGCTGTGCCCGCAGCTTCGCTCGCGTGGTCATTTCTCTAGATTAAAAGTACTCAATGTGCTATTCCAAGATCTAAAATAAACATTTGATCAAAATTTCTTCCGCCGTTACAAAGTTTTTTATCGATTGCTCGGCTTCTAACCATTGGATTAAGATACCAAACACCCCAGTTTTTAGGTCAAATCCTAAGCTACCCAACACTGAAAACTGCATTGCAATCGGTCTAATACGTTTTTACGTGATGCGCGAACAAACATACATACAAACAAACAAACAGACAGACACGAATTTAAAAAATGTTATATTCATAGACCATTTTTTTTTAAATTATCTTCTTTGTATAGATTTACGTTCTTATTGCCTAATAGCTCTGCTGTGCCCGCAGCGTTGCTCGCGTGGTAGTTTTTCTGGGATATAAGGTTCCTATGAGTTATTCCAGTACCAAAAGTACCAATATAGGTACCTACCTACCTGTGTTAACAACCTTCAGTGGCGATCTGACATGATCGTGATAGGCTAGAAGACGAAGGCGGGAGCGAAGCGTAGCAAGCACAAACATCTCGATCACATCAGTTTTCAAGCATAAAAACTGCATCAATATCAGTCCATTCGTTTGGGACCTAAAATTCTCACTTTCCGCGTGGTGCGTGCGTTTTACCATAACTTTATTAAAAATATGAAGGAAAATGTAAAAAATAACGCATAAATAATGTAAAAATCTTTTAACTAAGGAGCAAAACATTTCTACGGCGCGTGATTTCGATCCACGTACGTCTGGATTACGCACCTATGCATCTGTCCAACTGGGCCAGTGACCCTCGTAGCGAAATGACGAAATTCGGTTCCAGTCTATAAACGGATGTATGATCACTTTAAATTTAACACAACTTTGGACCCATAGGCTGCAGGAACCTTTTATTTTTTTGGGATAAAAAGTATTCAACATTTTAACACATTATATAAACTTTGACTGTGCCAAGTTACATCAAAATCCGTCCAGTAGTTTTAGCTTGATACGTGTTATTTCAAATAACTTTCTACCCCTATACTGCGGGAACCGTTGATTTTTCCGGGATAAAAAGTATCCTAAATGTTAATCCAGTACATCAGCTATGATTCTGCCAAGTTGCATCAAAATCCGTCTGGTCGTTTCAGCGTGATGCGTGTTCAAAGAGACAGACAGACAGACAGACAGACATAAAATAATAAAATAACCTTTTTGCACTCCATATCGATTTTGAAGTTTAATTAAGTCCCGTTCAAACTATTAACTTGTAGCAGTAGTAGCCATTCAATGGTTCCGTTACCCACCTTCCAGCTCCATCATCAGACCAGGCAAAGTAATGGTTAAGTGTTCAAACTAAAAACTTGTGCCGATTTTAACAAGCGAGGTGTCAATCGTTTCGTTTTCATTTATAGAATGTTACTGGCTATAATTTTTTACCCGACTACTGCGAAGCAAAGAAAGGGTTATTCATTCAAACTAAAAACTTGGTCCGATTAATTATTATATTATAGTATTGCTATAGGAATTATATAGGTACATACAAAGTTTCAAATGGATACGTTAAGGACCACCAGACGGAAATTTTTATTCTGTTTTTTACAAACCCTCACAACGCCGATCTAATTAAGCATGCTTATAAAAATCGATATAAGCAATGATGTTATATTAAATTGGATGTAGGTATGTGTTTTATTAACGAAAATTAAGATTCACTACATCTATTTTGTATTGTAGTCAATTTTATAACAATTTTTACCCGACTGCATGTTTCTTAAGCACGTCCTACGGCTTCATAAATTTTGATAAATGAGGTATAATTGGATTCGTCTTGATCACGACAGTGCCATAGGATATATGAAGTGTCAAGAAAACTAATATGGCTGCATAAATCTGCTATATTGTATTTCCGTCAGAACAAAAAATGACCAAAACCTATCGAGTGAGGTATCAAAATACAGGTCTTCAAAAGACCATTTTAAAAATATATAATCTAAATAGCAGCAATTGTCTACTAAGGTTAAAATTTAATTTTAGATTATTCAATTTAATGTAAATACTATAGTGCAATTGCAATTATTAAAGTAAAGTAAAATATTATGTGAATAAATAAGAAATATTAAATTTATATAAATACTAACTGCGCCCCGCGGTTTTACTCGCGTCCCTCAGGAACCGTGCATTTTTTCAAGATAAAATGTAGCCTGTGTTAATCCAGAGTATAAGCTACCTCTATACCAAATTTCATCCAAAATCCGGTCAGCCATTTAAACGTGAAAAGGTAACAAACATAACACACACACACACACCTTTCCAGACATACAATTTTCGCCGTTATAATATTAGTGTGATTATTTTTGCGTGTTCAATAGCTTGTATTCAATAATTTTGTTCGCGGTCGGGTTTATTGTAATTTTTGTAATAATTTTACTTGTATCTTATCACAATGATATTATTTCTTAGTAAAATGTAATACGCCTAAATTTCAGGGACACGGTGTAATGGTATTCGAAGATGGCACCCACTACGAAGGCGAGTTCCGTTCAGCGGGGGTCTTTTCCGGAAAGGGGGTGCTAACCTTCTCGAGTGGCGACAAAATAGAGGGGAACCTCAGCGGCGCCTGGACTGAGGGAGTCAAAATAAGTAATGCTACTATGCAACTGAACGTTTCTAGCCCTGTGTTGCCGACGAATTCCAAGCCCAAGTAAGTATTCTAATTAAATGTAATTGCATGTAAAATTATAGTATATGGGATTATTCATTGTACAGACTTAAAGTTACTTATTGTTTTTTATTATAGAGACGTAAAGTTTGTGAGGTTGTAGGCGGTAATCTCTGGATCTATTGACTACTGGCTATATATTAACCCGAAAAATGAATATACTTCTTTTTTTTTCTTTCTTTTTTTTATTTGGAGAAGAAACGGTCGAATTGAACTCTTGAGAAAAGTTATAGAGCTTGATAATGCCTACAAAAAAGTCGACAGCGACAGCATATGTCTAACTTTTATATTTAAGTCACAAAAAATAATTTAAATCGTTAGGTCGTTTATTGGTCGTACTTTGAACCTAGAGAAATGACCACGCGTGCGAAGCCGAGGGCATCAGCTAGTTATAAGTATAAATAGAACCGACATTGTTAATAATAGAGGTGTATAAAAATATGTAGGAGATACGTAGTAGAAAATATCCTTGGCGGTATATAAACAAGTATGAAGAATCCACGACCTATCACAGATCAAGATAAGATGAATTATGAAACTTAGATAAAGTTAAAATACTACGTCACGAGTTTACCTAATTATGCGAAATTAATAAAATGTATGATAGTGACAGGTGACAAGCCTTTTTGCGGTTTTTTTAGACCAACCTATTTATGGATTGTTTACAACATTGTTCTTTGCTTTACCTTAAAATGTGTTTTAAGGTTTTTTTATTATAAAAATAAATTCAATCTTCTATATCTATCTATCTATCTATACTTTTAATAAAGCAATAAGTACGTAATAGTCTGTACAAAAAAGATAATTTAAAAAAAAGGTCTTGGGTACTTAAAATAAGCTACTGAACATTATTTTTTTTTAAATCGTGTATGGCTGTTCGTCAGTATGTTTGTTCGCGTATCACGTAAAAAATATTGGACCTTTTGCAATGCGGTTTGCACAGTTGGATAGTTTAGGGTTTGACTTATAAACTGGGGTACTTGGTATCTTAATCCGATGATTAGATGCCGATGATTTTGAGCAATCGATAAAAAACTATTTGACGGCTGAATGAATTTTGAAGAAATGTATTATAATGTACTTTATAAGGTACCTTTGGTCCTGGAATAACACGTATGGCCTACTTTTAAATGAAATGACCACGCGGGCGAAGCCGCGGACACAGCTAGTTTAGTAATACTAATAATCATTGTATAGGCAAAAAAAAATGAGGGAACATTAAATAATAATGTAAGATGTATTGATGGGGTTATATTATATTATTCTAGTCTAGTGTGTAAGTATGTTTGATACAGTTCAGAAGAAACTTGATATAAAGATACCGTCCTGGAATAGCAACGCGTAAGATACTCTTTATACCAGAAATGAAAACTTAGCTAGTAATGTAATAAAATAAGTAGGAGATGTGTGTAATGGTCGGAAAAGGAAATTTAGTTTATTTATATTAGGAAGGAAGTAACATTGGAATTTCCGGTGGGTTGACGTTTTATGAATAGTTGAAACATTTGTGGGTAAATCCCAAATAAAAACGTAATAAGTAATAAGTAATTTTTAAATGAACTATATTACGTATAGGTACTCACTGCTATTATTATTGGACAATCTTGGTTTTAAAGTTTTCGTCAACCTGATACATAATCAAAGTCAAAGCACAGAATAAATAATAGTACAAGGCAAAGTATTTTATTGTAAATAGGCAAAATAATAGCACTTTTACAAGTCAAAATTAATATCTCATGAACAAGGAGAAATACATGAAATATTATAAAACGATCAAATCAATAAAAATTTAGGTAAACTAAGTATTCTTTGAGTTTGAAAAGGAAATTTCCCTTTCATGTGCCAACAGAGTTAAATCTCACACTGGAAAACGAAAAACCCTTCTGACTCTACCTGTGCTTCGGAAATTCTTCAGTTAGAGAAGAGAGCACCAAGAAACTCTACGAGGATGTATTTTTTTCATATTTGTTAATTCATTATATTTTTTCCAAATGTCACATTTTGTAACAAAACTTACGTTAACTATAGATATATATAAAAGTGACAATGAGATGTCCCACAATCATCTAACAATCAAACTGAGAAAAAATAACGCAAATTCCAAATAGATATATCGTATAAAACAACATATTATCCATTTAGAACCTTTACATCATGTTTTGCATGATGTCACGTTCTCATGGTATGCTGTGAGACATCTCACAAAGTACTTTGAACATTTTAGACACATAACGTAAACATCGAAGTTATCACTTATTATTATCATGGAGCTTGGAGACATCAGGCCATGCATTTCTGTCATTAATATAATCATTTACATTGTAATACGCTTTCTTTATGAAATTAACTTTAACAAAAGTTTTAAACCTATGCATTGATAATTGATCAATGCCGTCAGGTAACTTATTAAAAATCCATACCAATATATAAAAGTGAAACTTTGTTTGTTTGTTTGGTGAGTTTTAACGCAATAACGGCTGGACGTATCTTGATGAAATTTGGAATGGAAATAGCTTATATCCAGGAATAACGCATAGGATAATGATGATGATATGTCACGGCCGCGTTCTTAGTTATTTCGGGCATACTGATAGACGTCAAGGCCAAAACCGGGAAAAACTGATCATCTGTGCTAACGTTGAGGGGAAACGAGCGCGTGGTAGATTCCAGTTCAGCTTAAGGAAAACAAGAAGTTCTAGTTCGAAACAGTAGTCCGAATGGCCACAGACAGGAACAGATGGAGACGCCTCATATACAATTGGAATAATAATGGTGATCGCGATCTTCGGCCATGAAGGATCGACTATAGAGATAACAAATAGGATACTTTTCATCATCATCGTCATCATCATCATCTTCATACCTCACTCTCAAACGGTTCAATGGATTTTGATGAAATTTGGAATGGAGGTAGCTTATACCCTGGAATAAATAACACATATAATACTTTTCATCGTCATCATCATCATCATCATCATACTTCACTCTCAAATGGCTGAACGGATTTTGATGAAATTTGGAATGTAGATAGCTTATACCCTGGTATAACCATATAGGATCATCATCATCATCATCATCATCTCACGCGGGTAAAACCGCGGGGCGCAGCTAGTATGTAATAATGTTATCAATGCGGTATAATATAAATACTCTGGATTTTTGTGTATCGTACTTTCCTTTATTATAGCTCTTTCGGAAAACTAAGCGTAGCACCGAACCAGAAATGGAACGCCCTCTTCCGGCAGTGCTTCCTATGCCTCGGAGTATCTGAGGCCATCCTGACTCCCACCGGAAACCACTTCGCGAACGGTCCTTCCGGCCAGACCATAGACAACGCGAAGATCTGGCAGAACGTGGCCGTTGCCATATCCTGTTCGCATAAAGAGCGGAAAAAAGTTGTGATGAAGATGCACAGGAATTCGGATTTGGAGAAGTCGGAGGACTGCTTGGAGGTGATTCCTCAGTTTGGACAGAAGATGCTCAAGTTTGACAGTTATATGGAGGTGAAACAGTATTTGCAGAACGTAAGTTTTTTTTTCAAAATCTTAATTTTTTTATAAACGAGAAACTTTGTGAATTTTGTGTTTATGTCTGGTCTTCACGCTGCAACGGCTCAACAGATTTTGTTTTTTATTTTGTACTCTTTAGGTCCTGGAATAACACAAACGATACTTTTCATCATCATCCACACGGGTGAAACTGCGGGGTGCAGCTAGTATTCAATAAATATCTCCCAATTATTTATAATATGACGTCTAACTACCGTACTGATAATCGTTCATTAACGCTAATCAAGCATTAAATCGCTTCTTTTGTAGGGATTTAGGCAAATTATTGCTTAATTAGCGTTAGTTAACGATTATGAGTGCGGCAGTAAGTATTTAACCATGTGTTTTTTTTTTTGAGAACACACAGCTATTTACATCAAGAATTAATAATTATTTGAACAAAAATATGATTCCAAATTGAATAAATGTAAGAAAAAAGTTATACAGACAAAAAACACTCGATATGATAACCTAATCTTTTTAAAGTCGATTTAATACAATATTGAAATCCGTTCGTGTTTCGATGACTATTAAAATATTTCGTATTCGATGTGTATAAAAAGATTTCTTTTTATCAGGCAATTATCAGGACAGTGATGTTGAATCAGACTGTTTAGTCTGATTCAACATCACTGTCCAGATAATTGCCAAAAAATATAATAAAATAGAAATAAAAAGATAATGATATGAAATGATCAGTTCACCCCACAGTTTCCACAACACACTGAAATTTTGTCCACTTCACAGGCTTGCGAATCTACGCACCATCCGCTAGGCCAACTGGTGCTGGGCCTCACGAATGCGTTCAACACAACGTACGGCGGCGTGAGAGTGCACCCCTTGCTGCTCAGCCACGCTGTCAAGGAGCTAAAGAGTGTGACGGGCCGGCTGTACCAGGTGGTCAGGCTGCTGTTCCCGGCGCTGCCGCCCGAGGGGGCCGACAGCGTGCTGTCACACCAAGAGGAAGGAGACAATTGCAATCCTTTAGATGGGTGAGTACTTATTTCACTCCCTTCCCTCTCAAATGATAGGGGTCGATGCCTGGTGCACATGTCATACTCTTGAACGGGTGCTGCTTGTGGGGACTGGCCCAGCCTTGTTTCCTTATAGTCATTTGTATTTTTATTATTTATGTCAGTTTGATGAATGCGTCCACTGATCTGTATGGATTTGCTGTGCCGTACTTTCGTTTGTGCTGATTCAAAGCGCCCCTAATTTAAACCTTGTCGACTTCGTAACAAGGTCTTATTGCCCTATTCTTTTTGGATCTATTCTAAATTTACGTCAATTTAAGCTGCACCGCTTAAAATAACGTAATTAAAACAGCTTTTTAACACGCTGTCTAACAGCGTTTGGATAAATTCGGACACCTTCTGAGACAGCGTTTGGGCAAATCGGGATACTCACTGCGTGGAAACAAAGTTGATTTTACGCTGACAGGCTTTAGTGATAGTTTAGTAAGTGAGACATAGATGCCAGGGGCAAAAATACCTTGTTACTAAGCTAACAAGTTTTAAATTACATTTGAAGAAATTAAGTCTAGTATGTCTGAATCGCTACCATTATTTTGCCTATCACACTAATATTATAAACCAGAGAAGTGAGCTACTGTCGTAAACAGGCCACTCATAACTTAGAGTTTTAAAAATGAATGGTCTGTTATAGATCGGAAAACTTCGTATGCACGATGCAGAACATTAGAACGGACAGTCCATACAAAACGTCATCTTTTATCTTTAGAAGGGTGTGTGTACGTTTATATCCTGGATTAACACACAGGCTACTTTAGAAGGGTGTGTGTACGTTTATATCCTGGATTAACACACAGGCTACTTTAGAAGGGTGTGTGTACGTTTATATCCTGGATTAACACACAGGCTACTTTAGAAGGGTGTGTGTACGTTTATATCCTGGATTAACACACAGGCTACTTTAGAAGGGTGTGTGTACGTTTATATCCTGGATTAACACACAGGCTACTTTAGAAGGGTGTGTGTACGTTTATATCCTGGATTAACACACAGGCTACTTTAGAAGGGTGTGTGTACGTTTATATCCTGGATTAACACACAGGCTACTTTAGAAGGGTGTGTGTACGTTTATATCCTGGATTAACACACAGGCTACTTTAGAAGGGTGTGTGTACGTTTATATCCTGGATTAACACACAGGCTACTTTAGAAGGGTGTGTGTACGTTTATATCCTGGATTAACACACAGGCTACTTTAGAAGGGTGTGTGTACGTTTATATCCTGGATTAACACACAGGCTACTTTAGAAGGGTGTGTGTACGTTTATATCCTGGATTAACACACAGGCTACTTTAGAAGGGTGTGTGTACGTTTATATCCTGGATTAACACACAGGCTACTTTAGAAGGGTGTGTGTACGTTTATATCCTGGATTAACACACAGGCTACTTTTCATCATCATCATACTTTGACTACTACCATATTTAGCAGTAACCTTTTTAACCCCCGAACTTCTAAAGAGAGGGTGTTATAAGTTTAGGGTATGTATAATTGTATGATCACTGTATCCGTATGTCTGTCTGTGGAATCGTAGCTCCCAACTGAATAATCCAATTTTGATGCGGTTTTTTCTGTTTGAAAGCTAATGTGATCGAGATGCTTCTTAGCTATAATTAAAGGTGTGGGGTCATATATATTTGTAATTTGTGCTTGTGTCTTCTGTTCACAGCGAAGTAGTTTCAGCAGCGTCCCTCCTACAACCCACCCTGTTGCCTAGAGTGCATCCCTCCCTATTCGTGCTGTACGCGCTCCACAACAAGCGAGAGGACGACCTGTACTGGCGCCGCCTGCTCAAGTGGAACCGGCAGCCGGATGTCACTCTCATGGCCATGCTTGGGATCGACCAGTGAGTACTTCACTCTACTTGACCAAAAATATCACAATTCATCTTCAGCCTACACTTGTCCACTGCTGGACGTAGGCCTCTCCTGAGATGCACGCCATCTTCAGCTCCCCGCATCCATTTTTTTTCAGCCGCTTTTCGCAGATCGTCATTCCACCTACCCACAGGACGTCTTACGCTACCTTTTAATTTGCCTGTCTTCACTCAAAAACTCGTTGGGGTAGACGAGTTCTTGGGGAAATGTGACCAGGCCACTGCCAATTTAGCTTGCTTATCCTTAGAGTTATGTCGGTTACCTCGGTCCTCCATCGGATATCTTCATTACGAATCGTATCCTTCGGAGAAACTCCAAGCATAGATCTCTTCATAGCTCGCTGAATGACTGGTACGCACTGATTAAAGACGTTTGTCTTAAGGCACTGTGATATGGACGACGAGAAGACAAATACTAGTTGTGTATTAATCGGAAACTTAAATTATTTTTCAAAAATCTTTCAACACTGTTTTTACGTTAGATTTCTTAGAACAAATGTACCTATCAATAAATAATAGTACGATTGTCATAACTCCCATAGAGATCCCCTTTGAAAAATCTCACATGCATAATGCTAATATATTTTATTCCAGAAAATTCTGGATAGGATACACGGCCACCCAGGCACACTCTCCGCAGTCGCCTCTGAAAGAACAGCTGTTCCAGGAGGCCGTGGAGACGCTGCAGCAGCTCAAGACCACCTTCTCACCCATCGAGAAACTGCTGGTCATCCGGAGCACCTTCCAAAAGATGACCACGGCTGTGCAACAGGAACTAGGTTAGTCATTGTTGCAGTAATTTTATTGTAGACTAGCTATGCCCGCGGCTTAGCCTGCTTGGTCATTTTTATAAAATAGGTTTTGTTTTTTTTTCTGCGGAACCCTAATTCTTTTACTAACATAAAATTAGCATTGTAAGGTACTTCTTATAACATCAGCTCCGACAAAATCAGTCCAGCTCGGAGATAAGCTGGAACAAACAGACAGAAGGAAATACAAAAAATTATTATGCATTTAGTAATGAGCTGTTATTTTGAAATTATAAACAGACACTTTAATTGACCACATTTCAAATTTTTAAGTGTTTTTTCTTTTTCCAATCTAAGCTATATTTTCCGAAAAATTAATGATCAAAAAGTAGCTTATTCTAAAAGGACGTAACTGCCAGAGTTCGGTGGTATGAACAAGATTACCACATTAAATCTGTCAAAGTCAGGCTCTAGCATAGTTTTTTGTCTTTACAGGCACCTAAAAAAAAACAAATCAACAAATTCTCTCCATCCAAAGGTTGCCTGGAAGAGATCGCTTTTAGCGATAAGACCGCCCATTGTGACACTTCTTCTGCTATTGTTCCTTTATATTTTGTTGATTTTGTTTGTGGTGTGTGCAATAAAGAATTTATCTATCTATCTATCTATCTGTATTTTATTATTCCACCGAACTCTGCTTTGTTGAGAGTTATTACTTAATATCATTGTAGTTACTGCACTAAACATCTTGGAAAAATAAGAATAATGATCAGCGTCGCAATATCTCGAAATAGTTTTCGAATTTCATTGCCTTGGGAAATATGAAAACTTGTCAATTTAATTTAATTTGTATAGAATATATATAGAAGATCATGTAAGTTCGCAATTAAACATGATTTTCATCAGTGAATATCATTGCATATTGAAATAAAGTTGGGTATCTTCGCTAAATTAGCCAAATTTGAGATTTACAGTTTTAAATATTTGTATAAAACGAGTCTAGTCTTAGTCACTTCTGACCCACGTGTACCAGTTGAGGGTTAATATAACCTTGGTGTACCGTTCCAGGTTCAAACTACCTGTGGAGCATGGACGAACTGTTCCCAGTCTTCCACTTCGTGGTAGTTCGCGCCAGGATTCTGCAGCTGGGATCGGAAATAAACTTCGTGGAGGATTTCCTCGAGCCCAGCATGCAGCATGGTGAACTCGGACTCATGTTCACCACCCTGAAGGTAAACGCAACCTTGTTACGATAGCGGTAAGGTTTACATTAGCAAGGATACTTCAGCCGGCCAATGGTACTGTTCGCCTTGCCTTCGGGCGGCTAGGACACTGGTGGAGAGCAAAACTGGTAACAGCACTATTGTGGTCCTTCGAGACATTTTCTAGCTTGATGATTTGATTGTTGTACTGACGTGTCAGTAAAGTCTGGATGATTCTCAAAACGTCTGGTGCAACCAGCGCAGTCGGACTGCGACATCGCAGATTCCTGTCACATTACGATGTTCCAACCGTACCCTTTTAAGGAGCCTACCAACTGATCCCACAATGGATAATACCTCGGATATTACTATGTATCTGATACAATACTCTACAAAATCTCGTATACCTATAGCAATAATATCCTACTCCGTTTTGTCAACAACTGCGTGCTGAAATGTGCCTTAACGCTTGGCGTCTAGAGTTTTTATCGCTTCGCAGCCACCTGTCCATCCACCATAGTAGGTTATGCTCCAAGACTCCAAGGCTACTGCTCCGATAAATATATAAATGTTTGTACATTGCGGGATTCGAACCCGCGACCGTTTGACTTCACAGTCAGGGATACTAGACACACGGCTAACCGGTTGCCTTGCTTGACTGACACCCATTTACTGCACATAAATTATCAGGCGGCAGTGTTTGGCACATTACCGGGATTTTTGAACTGATTTGGATGTGGTTCAGTTCACATAAGTTTCACCAAAATTAGTTATTTTTACCCGACTACAGCAAAGCAAGGGAAAGGTAATGAGTTTAACAGTCTATGTATGTATCTATGGATGTGGTTATGTGGATGTTCCACCATAGCGTCGCCCCTATTGGTTCGATTTCGACAAACGAGGTGTGAATCGATTCGTCTTCATGTGTAGTGTCATAGGCCTGATTTTTTCCCGACCACAACCGTCGGGTTTTAGTTTTTGAACTTATGTCTTGTTGTAAGTAATCATTAAGTCCAATTTTTGATAAACAGAATTAAAGTATATTCCTATATTTTCCAGGCGTGTTACTTTCAAATACTCCAGGAGAAGATGTCGATCAACTGACAAGGTGTCTACAATGTAACGAATGATCTCGCAGTATGGAATGGTACGTCGTTTCATATAAATGTTGCAATAATTTGCGGTATTAGGCTAATTAGGCTGAAACTTCGTGAGGGCAGATGTTTATCACACAAAATATACTTGACGAGGTTGATATAAATCTGAATTTGATTTGGAATGTTTCAGTTAAACGGAATGTATACTACTGTGCTTATACCTGGTGAAAGTAAATAGCGGTGCATACAACCGCATGCATATCATATCATAAATGAAGAAATAAACTAAATAATTAAATAAACCTTTGTATAAAAGCAAAATTAATTAGAAAATGACCTGATAACGAAAAGATAACAATTTATTTGCGCTCACATATCAACACACTTTCAGAATTAAAATACAAAACAAAGACGTTAACAACACACGTGCCCGTAAAAATAAGTCCATTGATGCGAAAATGCGCGAAGACGAGCAGAGTTCCTTCATTGGATTAAATTGATTTCCGAAAACTGACTAGTTAGCATTGACTGTTGGACTGTGAACTCTAAATCAACGAAATAAGGTCGCTTATTGGCCTAAGTTACTCGGTAAATTTGGTGTCAGTTCAGTCTGTGGGCCGTTATGACAAAATACACATACGCGATTAAAATAAGGTAAAATTCAGCATAAACATTCTTAGACAAGTTACATTTTAACCGACTACGGCGAAGCAACGGAAGGGTAATGAGTTTAACAGCAGTCTATGTACCTATATAAGTGGGTGTTCTACCATAGCGTCGCCCCTATTGATCCGATTTTGACCAGTAAAGTGTCAAACGATTCTTCTTCATGTATAGTGTCATAGGCAATTATTTACCCGACTACGGCAGGGCAAAGGAAGGGTTATGTGTTCAAGCTAACAACTTGGTTCTTTTTTGACGAGCCATGTATCAATCGATTCGTCTTCAAAGCAAGAGTGTCATAGGCTATTTTTCACGCGACTGTAGTCGGGTTTTATTTTTTTTAAATGTTAAACCTGAGTTAGACCTTATTTTAACCACGTATTTTTTTCATGACCAAGGGCAATAGACTAAACAGACGCTAGAATTAACGTGTAATCCTGGATCTATGTTGTGTGTTCGAACGTCTGCTCTTACGATGGGTTTCAGCTTTGTTCAGAGCTAGATTATAATATTAGAGGCCGTCCCAGCTTTGTTCAGCGCTGGGACGATATAAGGTCTCATTTGTGTGTTTAGCTTTTTGACTGTTGTACATATAACCTGGACGAATAATATTACAATAATAATGATTATTTATTTGGGGTCAATGTTACGGAACATGTTGCGAGTTGCGAGCTTGTGATGCGCAACAACATTTGACGATATCAAACATATTCTTGTCATGTGCAACGCCACTGTTTTTTTTAGAATGAAATCCCGGCTTATGCCCATCGACTAAAATAAAATGTATGGACAGGCCTATGCGGCGGATTTTTGAAGTCTATAAAGTGAGCGCCGGTTTGCACTTGGTCCAATCCTACCTCCTCTGACAGCCCGTCAGGGAATCACACACTTCGACACAGACAGCGACCTCGCCGGAGAGGTCGAAGGTCCTGTTATTATTAAATAATCAGTTATTCGCCTTCCAGTTTCTTGCCGAATTCTTCTCGAAGGTTGTATTCCGAAGCGGTGGTCAAGTTTAATTAATCTATTTTGTCAGGCCCCCCTGGATCACTATTAACACTAGAGATCCAGATGTATTTAGTCCGATCCCCATAATCTAGGCGACCGTCCAAGCTGAGGTTCGTACCCTGGTGACCTTGAGCAGGTCGCCAAAATTTAAACTTTGGCGTGCGCCTTTTGTATCACGTATTGTGGCGGAGCGATTTCGCGCCCGCCCGCCCCCCAGTCCGTTGAAACTGTAGAGGTCGCTAGAGACCAATAGAACATAAAATACCTAGAAAAAGAAAAAAAACTCCTTCGGTCTCTGTCAGTGAGAGATGCGACACGTGAGCAAACCAGATAAACACAAGTTATACCTTTTTCTCACGTAGTTAATATATGCAATATATACGCTACTTCTTCTTTTTTTTGTATCAAACTAAATACAATTAGGTGTTGAAATTATATCACCCGTTCTCCTATTGTTGACTTGTTATCATTGAGCAAGTTGCATGGACGACGCCCGTCCATTCATTTTATATTGGTCGAAGCCTATTGTGATCCAAATCTAACTAAAGATATTATCATTTTTTTTCAGGCAGAAGCTATTTTGCAATTTAATATTATTATAGCTAATTAAGAACCAAGGGCCAGGACAACCAATAAGCAATATTTTAGTGATTCAAATTGTTAGTTTTGTATTTACGTAAAAAACAGATGAATAAAATAAATTTGTTATATATGTGTGTGAGTTGAGTACATAGTGTAACCCCCATTTAATTATTGCTTATGTTACAAAATGTATCTTAAATTGTATAATACAGATAAGTATTTTAATAAAAACCGCCCCTTGGTACTTTTTTAAAATGTTGGTAGAAAGTATGCTTCAAAAATATATGTGCGGCTTGTTGTTTATAAATATATTTGGGATAATTTATACAAATGACCTAGCCCCAATCTAGGATACGCTGTACTATGGGCTGACATACAAAGATATGAATATTACATCCAAGACTCGGAAACAAACATTTCTGCTCATCACACACATGATTGCAACTTGCGGGTTTCGAACCCGCCACTGTTGATTACGTATTCAGGGTCACTAACCATTCGGCCAACCGGTCGTCAAACTTTAAGGAATGTTACACTAACACTATTTTTTTCTTTCTCGTTAGCTTATGTACGGCCGGTTAACTTCGTAGACTAGATTAGCGTGACAATCTAATTTGTCACTTATCTAGTAATTATTATGCGCCAATTTGAAGCATAGAGAGCTGGAAAAAACATTTATTCGACACAAAACTTACTAAGGGCCGATTTTTTGTTTATTCGACTAATAGCATAAGACTGTATTTTTCAATCGTCAGTTTTAATTGTTTGTCTATCCGTTCGACAGCCCGATAACTGCTTATTCGACTGTTTATTTTACATTGTCTTTGCGTTACTACAACGAACAAATTTCGTAAAATATCACCACAGTACAAACAACTATAGCAGTTGCAGCGGATCTTTGTGGTTGTGAAGTTAGGCTCTGTGAATGATTGCGCAAGTACTGCTGTGAGGATAAAACAGCATAAAGTAAGAGCTAGATATAATATGCGAAAAACGTAAGCAAGTGAGCGAGGCATTTATACAATACTGTCTTTACCTTCAACATTGTGATTGCTCCTAAAAAATAGCAGCTTGCGCAGCTACTTGCAGACAACTTCCGAGCCACAAACTTCCGCTGCGACTACTGTAAACATAACCTCGACATAAATGTCAAACAAAACAATGTCATTTGATTGATAGACATAAATCTGTACTGCTCTAACATCCCTGTTATCAAGTTATCAACATATTTGTTTCACCTCTCTAACTAAATATTTCTAACTAAATATCAGACCGTTAAACAGTCTAATAAATTTATTTCTCGAACAGTAAACGTTTATCTGAGCATTGAAAAATCAGCCGTAAGACAGCTAAATTACATTAAATTCAAAACAAATATAAACACGCACTATATAGTGCGCATGTAAAAAGGGGTCTATTGGAACAAAAATTTATGAAAGCTCGACATTGATATCGTTGGTCCTATTGGTTGGGTTGTTGAATCGCAAAACGCCAATTCGTTTCTAATTACTCTACGCACTCATTTGTGCTGTATAACTCCCGCTACGACTGAATCAATGAGGTTGAATTACGCTAACTGCACTGAGCACTGCTTACAGCGCCAAGACGCCGAAAGAAATCCATCCGCCAACCATCCAGCGTCTTGTAGCTCAGAGGAAATAAGTCCACTAGCAGTTTGATCCAGTAACAGTGTGGCTCAAACCACTTTATTTTCTCGCGGAAATAGTAAAGTACGTTGAGTAGAAGCAACCCTCATAATGATAAATGTATCTACAGTCCACCTTGTAATAAATTTATTGTTTGAAATATGTACTCCTAACGCTTTAGTTAGTGTGTTTTACATACCTATTTGTTATTTATTTTTAAACGCATTGTAGGTTGGTTTGTGCATGGAGTTTAATAATATAATATTCATAATATTTCAGAATTTTGTTATAGTGCCAAAATATAAAATTATTTTGAAATGTTATAAAATGTACTTCTGTATATTATTTAAGAATGAAAAGTCACAAAAATATATTTATTTTAGCGAAATTGTTGCGACATTTTTAATAACCTCTTTCGACTTTTTCATGCTGTACTAGTGTTTTAATATTAATTCCAAAAAGACGATTAATGCCCCAACTAGAATGCTTATTTAAAAGTAACGTCATTAGTTTAAAAATTATTGTTAATTAGAAAGTCATTGCTTATCGTTGTTATTATTGCCACGTTGTACCTTTTTCTTATGATATTCCAAAGGTCTGTTAGTACAAATTATGAAAATGTGTTGAACAAATTATTTTTATACCTACAGATATTAAGTTGCCAATTCAAGTATTTAGGTTTAAGTTGTTTTACGCAGTGACGTAGTAGATAAGGTTTATGAGATTAAAGTTGTTTGAGCGAATTGTTAAAGAAGGCAATCACCGAATACCATATCATTAAATGTTACAGAATATTTATATCCTTTTCCATTAGTGTAAGTGTGCGTTTAAAATATTTAAAAACATTGAATAAAATTCGCAGAAAATTTACTCTTTTATTTTTACCCGAGTACGGCGAAGCAAAGGAATTGTAATGAAGTTAACAGTCTGTAGTAGTCGCAAACAAGTAGTAAAACAGCATAAAGATGTCGTTTTATCCTCAGCAATCGTTCACAGAACCACTTATGTTGGTGTTTAATTATTCTTACTTTTAAGAGCGAGATAGAATATGCGAAAACGTAAGCGAGTGAGCGAGGCAGTTGTACAATGCTGTCAACACCTTCAACATTGGTATTGGGCCAGAAAAATAGCGACTTGCAGCTTGCAGACCACTTCCGAGCAACAAAGATCCGCTGCGACTGCTGTATGTGGTGTTCCACCAAAGCGTCGCTCCTATTGGACCGATTTTGAAAATCGAGGTATCAATCGATTCGTCTTCAGGTTATAGGTCGTTTTCCGATTTTGACAAGCGCCGTATTTCAATCGATTCGTCTTCATCGCAAGTGTCATAGTCTATTTTTTACCCGACCGTAGTCGGGTTTTAATTCTCTGAATTCTTGAAAATTCTTTCTGAACTCTATTGATTACATCAAGCACTCGATGGTTCCGGCAGGTGGTTAGTAAAGTATGCTAAAATAATACATTCGCATCGTTTATTAAGGCTATTTATTTCATTCCTATAAAATAACATACCAAATGTCTCTTTTGTACAACATTATATCAAAAATGTACACCATTATATAAATTTCGTCACAGGTAAATGTTACCTAGCTACTCTCGTGATTTCCCTATTTCCATGGCTATTACACATAAATATATTAATTATAGTCCTCTCACTTGTCTAGTCTGATAGGTACAATTATTCATGATACCGTGACTGACGGTGTCGTAAGAACGAGTTAATCCATTTTCTATTATCCTTACTGTGGTCGCCAGTATTCTTACGAAACGCGATTCTGTACAAATATATTTACTATTGAAATCCGTTGCCGAGACTGAAAAGTCCTATAAAGTTATTGCACACTTATGGGATCTTAAAAATATTGAAGCACTGCTCGTTCGTATTGATGTTCGAGGCTGAAGCCCGGTTGAGATAGAATTTCGGTCAATGACCCCTCAGTACTTGACTCTATAGCTCCAGCATAAATATGTATTGCTGTCGCGCTCGCACACTAGTCTATCGCTCGCGACAGCAATACATTTCAATTTATGCGCGAGCGTTAAGAGAGAGAATTTCGTAAGTTGTCATCGTACAAAATGATCTGTCTCGACCAACCTTTAGTAGTAAAAGCTAACTCATAATGGACTGGACTAATTATTTGACTACTAATCTCATCGAAGGTACAAGCCTCTTACTCCTATAGCAACCACTCGTTAGGCAGGCGGAACAGTTAGAAATATGTACCAAAATTCGAGAGCATTTTTAATCTAGAGGCAAGATCTAAATGTTGAATCAATACAAAAGATATGTGGTACAGCATTAAGCACAACCTTAATGTAAATGAATTTAACTAACTGATTTATGTATGTCCCTTTCTTGAAGGAAAGTAGATTGTAGCACTCTCGTCAAACAGGAAATGAAGACTTAATTCTACACAAAATGAGGATACTTTTGTTTTAATAAACAGGTGAGAAAATTAAGCAACATTAGAAAGACCGCTTTGCCAAAATCCAGTGGAAGAAATGTCTTGGCAACAAAACTGACTTAAAGGGAGCGTCACTACAATAACATTAGTATCCTTTCCATACAAAAGACATTTGTTTTGATTTTATAACAATGCACTCATATTTGTACTTTGTTTACAAGCAAATTGAAGGAAAACGCAGGTGGACTGAGGTTTTATATTATATCTATAGCTCTATTCTGAATCTTAATTAAATAAGTATAAATGTTGAAAGCCATTTTTACAATTATTCTGATAACGTTCGAACTTTTAACAACAATTTTAAACAAGTCGCGGAAACTATAGTTTTTCATAGGTATTTTGAGATATTCATTAAAATACAATTATGAGACATTCATCGGTGATCCAAGAGTCTCAGCTGAAGTAGTAGTACTTCAAAATTATATAATAATTATGTATTTACTAGCTGAGGCTATATTATATTCTTGGAGGGAGATAGGAGAACACATGTTATCGATATTAGTCTTAAACATCTCATAATCGAATTTCATTGATCAAATTAGTAAGAAAGCTCCGCGATCGCGAATAATCGAGTACTAATACATCAACAACGAACCAAACTCAAATACGAAACATTAAAACCATTATATTTATTGCATTACATCACTATTTCATCTCATAAGTAGGTACACCTTACATCAATGTTAAATTATATCATAAAAATTCAAAATTAATTGTTACAACAACAAATTACCGAATCTCTGTTACAATGTTAGACATACAATAATTTTACTAATAATTATGACATTGCGTTCGAAATATCAATTGATTTTTATTGCATGCACTATTAATAATAAATAAAAATTAACAATTATAACGCTAATCAACATTTGTTGGACGATAGTCGAAAAATTTAAACTTGAATAAGGCTACGTTCACACCAGAGAATCGACAACGAATGAATGAACGCATATTTTAGAGTTCACTCGTTATAGCATTAAAATAATTTGAGGTTATTCCCACTTGAAAACATTAGAAACGGGATATTTACCATGGATACTACTTTTTATGTTTATATTTCTAGTGTTTGTGACCGTGTAAGTTTTAAACCATATATTATTCCCACTTGCCATTCCCCAATAACAAGCTACTAGTTAGGGACGATTAAGAAATAGATATTTCTTTCGAGCTCAAAAAAGATCTCAAATTATTTTAATAAGCTGTTATTATCAATTGCATTAAAATTGTTCACTGTTCCGTTCTGAAATGAACGTAGTCTGAGTTTCGTTCACATTGAAAGTAGTTACCTAAAAGCTAAATGTTTAAAACGCATTATAAACAACAGAACTCTTACGTCTAGAGAAATCAACGTATATATTACTTTAACATCCTACAACTAAATGTTAATGCTTACAGATAAATGCTGTCTACAGTGGGGTACGTATGTGTGGGTGATCCTGTAAAGGCACTGTAATCCACTTGTTCGTGTGTAGTACACAGATAAAAAAGACGGAGAGCTACATTAACAAAGTTTTTATTCAAAGAGTTTACATGATACGCTGAGCAGAAATATTAAAGTATGGATTTCCTATTATAAATATGGCCTCAATAAGTGGATTACAAGCGATTTATATAATGTTTGGAAGGTCCTTGATCTACAAGTCGATATAACTAGCGTTAGTGTAAAATCTACTACACATATGTATAAAAAGTATATACACACACTGGCGTAGCCACTATATAACAAACTCACTTGTAAATGTATTACGAAAAATAATTTTAATTAATAATCGATTTTATTTATCCATCTATTTCGTCAAGTTAATAAAAATCTTATTTACACGCATCCTACCAAAACAATATTAGATAGCGATTAAAAATTATAATAAGGAAAACAATAAAATCTAATTTTGCTAAGCAATTTATATTTATGTTACAAATAATAAATAGAATGGCGCCGATACGCCAAAGAGATAAAACAATCTGTCAATATAATGTAATTCTGCCACAATGCGAATTGTTCTCAGTATTTTGTATAAGCCAAATGTGCGTTACAAGTGCTATAAGATACTTATAGACAACTATAAGATACTTACAGTAAACTATAAGACACTTACAGTCAACTATAAGACACTTACAGTCAACTATAAGACACTTACAGTCAACTATAAGACACTTACAGTCAACTACAAGATACTTACAGTCAACGTTACAAGTGCTATAAGATACAGTCAACGTTACAAGTGCTATAAGATACTTACAGTCAACATTTCAACTAATACTGAAAGCACCATTTTATAATATTATCTAATTTAATCAATTTCTTATTATACAATCAGTTGCATGAATTTTGAATTTCCTTTCTAAAGTTTCGCGGTTCAACTACACTTTAGGCGACTTGTTGTTATTTGGACTGTGAGTTGATGTTACTGAATTAGAACTGCTACTAAAAGCGCTATGATAACGATTAAACGGCAGTAATAGTAGACGTAAATAAGTAACTTTCAATTGAAGATATCGTTAGTAAACGGACTCTTACATAACAAATGTAGATTAAAAAACGAATCTAAAAACCACGTTTTTTTTAGAAAGTATTGGTCATCGAGTTGTGAGCTACCCTGAAAGTTTCAGCCGGATAGCTAACAGGGCAGAGCTCGAAATTTGAGTTGCAATATTCCACCCGGAACGACAGATAGACAAACAAGAAAGTGACTTCATAAAAACGTGGTAAAATTAAACATTTCTGTCAGCGCTGATATCGTATCATAACGCGCATGGTCGCTGCAGATGATTGTTCATACAGTTCCTAGCACATTTTATAGCATGTCCAAAAATATCTGTAAAATATAGTAACTGTCATGTCGTATTTTATTTTCGTTATTTTGTCTTCATAGTTGTGACTATCGATATTTTGCCTTTCTTCTGTAACTTCCATAATTGTGAGTCATAAGTAAGTAATACTTGACACCCGATAAATTGTTTAAAAAAAAGGTTATATTAAAATATCGCTTAATACGCGTAGCGCATTTACAATCTACTTTATGTGTGTATAATGGCATCAAACACTACAAAGCTAGGTTTAATACTGAGATGATTTTAATTATAATGTGTAATTAATTATTTCAGTTATTTATTAATATTCTCGCTGTCGTAAAGAAAAGCGTTGTGACTTCACTGTTTTGTATAATTAACAGCTATTTTTTATTAATTAAACTTGTGATTTGGAAATAACGAAGAGCTATTGGAACTTGATACAAAGACTGCACCAAACTTTTTTTACTTATTTTAAACTAGTTACTGTGCAGCGTTACCAATCCAGCCTACCAATTTTTGGATGAAATTACGTATAAATTTCCTTACATTAAAGTAAGCACGATGTAGATTTTTGTCGAAGTTTCGTGGTGAAAACTCATTTTTCATATCCTTACATTCACTCAAACATCCTAGAATAGCACGTTCTAGAACAGCATTCTTCAATAAGAAACAGAGAATAGCACACATTTAGATGCCACAAGCTTGCTACATTCACTCACTGACTTAACACATTACAAACTCATATGACACCGATGCGATTGACTTATTATTGTCATCAAATTAGCTAAAATTAGGGGAAACGACGGGTACAAAATCTACAATGTATGTACACGCTAGAATGTAGGACACCAGTCGTATAATGTTAACAAACCTTAAGGCGCTGTAGGTTCTCAACTTTTTGTCACGCTCGAGCGTGTGAAAATTGAGCGGGAGAGGTGATACAGTACGAAAGTAGATTTTATTTATATTAAATGATTTTGACCGACTTAACGTATGAATGAATAGTAACGAAAAACCACTGCAAAACACTAGATCAACTAAAACCAAGTTCCGTGCCGTTATTTAAAATAGTTTGATATTTCACGTTAGCAAATATAAATAAAAAATATACAGACCTAGCCAAACTCTATGAATGATCCGAGTATGCGCACGCTTCACCCCTCGTTGACACTAAAACAAGTTACTGCTATAGCATCGGCGCGGCACCGGCCATAAAGTTTGGCACGAGCTGTAATGCAATCATGTTATCCATATATACAAATTCAGAAAAATCGAAGTAAAGAATAATATGAAAAAATAAAAATGTAAATTGTTGCAAAGTTATTATATTTCATTCCAAATATAGAGTTTGACAAATCCCAGCGACTTAAAATTGATTTTACATTGTCTTGTAAAAGAAGTTTCAGAATGCCCCCACTTCAAAATGCACGAAGTACAGCGTTACAGTGTTTGTTTTGTTCTATATTTTGGACGCAAGTATTATTCTGTTGTACGATAGATCATTCCTTTTCTGTTATCAATATAAATCACTGATAAAAAATAATTCTAAAAAACTTTTGGTCCTGATGAAATTTATATGGGACCACACTAAGGGTCAATACTTTCAAATTTAAAAAAACCCGGTTCTGAAATCCCAGAAATACGCGAGTATAATCCTCTTTTTGGAAGTCGATTAAAAACTGACCACCAATTGCCAGGCAGTATAAACTGTCTGTTTCGCGCAAACAATGTCGCCTCATGTGCATTTGTTCTGTCACCTTGCCACGGTCTCTATTCTATACAATTCGATATAGATGAGAACGGTAAGCGAGCGGTTTTATTACAGAAAAAATGTATCCTCGACGGTCAGAGACTGGTTTTGCGCGTAAAACTAACCATAGTTATTAGTGCTGATTATTGGAAAAACGATAATCAAATCTAGCTTCGCATTTATCTTGTTTTCCCTGGATTATTGCCTAGGGTAAAAAGAGGTATTTATGACTCTGTAATCCAAACCAATATATACAAGTGAAAACGTTTGTTTGTTTGGGGAGTTTTAACGCGATAACGATAAAAAGATTTTGATGAAATTTGGAATGGATATATTTATTTATCCCGGAAAACGGTAAGCTTCCACGGGGAAACTCGAGAATGTTGATTACTCGCTGTAAGGAACGGTTGCCCTGGAAACGAAATAACAAGTCTGTCAAAAAACATCAACAGCGTTGGTGCTATACCTACTTTTGCATTGGTTTTTATATCCTATAAGAATATATAATGTATTTTTCGCGATAAACTGCAGTCCGCGCGGACGAAGTCGCGGGCGAAAGCCAGTGTAAACTATCCCTGGGGGCAAAAAAAACATGAAAATCTGATCAGCAATTTGGGCGTAAACAACAAAGACATCTCTCCACTATTATACATTACTAGTTGACTGCCACGCCCACTCTTAATTTTTAATACACATGACCTTCCGCGAGAACTGCAGATGATAACAGTGAAAACCGCATCGAAATCCGTTCAGTGGTTCTCGAGATTAGTGCAGTACATTTTTTAAATAGGCGCGCCTATTTAAAAAATGCCGCACTTTTCTAAATATTAGCTTTATAAGGGATATGTTTTTTTTAGAGGATGTGCGATTCGATAACTACTCCAGTGAAATAACCCAAAAACAAGGGTCAACCTCGGAATGAGAGACAATAAGCTTGAAACTAGAAACCTTTATTTTGGCATTCTAAAAGTTGTCTCAACAGTCTTATAAAATCTCGTGTCTGCACGTCTGCATCTTCACGGTGCAATATTTCGGTTTTTATGGTTCTAATAATGTTGAAATTTATTACAAAATTACATAACATAAAATCTGCAACACATTTTATCATGCGCTTTACCGTTTTTGAAATAGAGCGCAGAGAACGCTCAGCCTACATACTGTTATGCAAACTGCATTCAAGTTTGGACCTTGCAGGCACGAAATTTTAAGAGACTTTTGAAACGTTTAGAATGCCAAAATAAAGGTTTATACAATTTTCCAGCTTATTATCTCTCATTCCGAGGCGAACCCCTAATACGACTGGAGTAAACAATTAGCTGGAAGGAAAGTTCATACTTTGGAATATTGTTCAATAGTAAGAAAATAAATATTTTTTGTACACTAGATAACACGATAGCTTGGCGACAAATCAATTACTTTATAAATTAAAGTTGTTATCAATAAACACGTGTTTTTAAATGCCAAGGTGTGGTTTATAACAAAACTGTATAAACCAGACTAAAAAGCGTCAGATAATCTAAAAGATATGAATAAAAATGTTTACAATTGTGTAAATATGTAGTAGCTTTCAATGTCAAAGTGTAATCTCTTCGTTTATCGCTATCACCTAAATAGTTCTCTTACAAATTATATAATCGTATAATTATATATTATACAATACACTATACATTAAGTATATTTTATATTCCGCGTTACTGTAAACTATTATTTGAAGCTTTCCACTCCGTATTTCTCTTAATATATAAAATATATTTACACTTTTCACTAGTGCAGGATAGCTAGTATATACCAGTCGAATTTTTAGAATTCGTGATTATGTTACAAGTCTATAAGGTTTTTTTCTATACGTAATGAACGGCCAGTGGCAAATGAACAAGATTCACATTTTTAATTAAATGAGAAACTCATTTTTTTTTATAAATAAAACACAAATCTTGTGCTAGAACTTTTTAACAGTCACGCAAAGTGTTTATCGATAAATTGTGGATTTCCGCGGAAAAGTCTTGAAACAAAAGTGTTATCATCAATGTGGTACAACAGCTTGTCGAAAAGTCGTTTACATTACAAATCAATCAATTCTATTGCATATATAAATCTGCTGAAACGATCATAGAGTATCCTAACTTATACATATTTGATCCCAAGCACGATATAAAAATGACATCAAAACAAAAACATGTTAGTCGTGATTTCAAAACTTTCCTGCAAGCACGGGGACAGAAACAATTAAAAAGAACATTTAAAAAAAAAACAAATCACAAATCCATCATACATTCCACTTACGCACTAAGAAATACCTAAAATGTAAAATAGGTACAAACAACGTCCTTACTAACCAGAAGGCAAAATTGGCACTTAACACGAAGTTCGCTCCTTTCTTGATGAGTGTTTTGATGAGAGTAGATGTAGTCTGTGGTTTATCTTCGGTTGCGGAGACGTCTCGAGCGCGGGAGCGTATCGCGTGGACGCTGCGTATCGTGCGCACGCTGCGTATCGCGCGGTATTCGCGAACGCGCGTATCACACATGTCGAACGTAACGTGCGTCTCTCGCAGAAAGCGCGTATCTTCGAAGTGTAGTTGTGTTGGGGCGGGTAGCGCTGTGTCGGCGCGGGGCTATGTGGGCGGGGAGTTGTTCTGTGTCGGGTTGTACGGGTGGTTGGAGTTACGCAGCACTGTGTACACACTGTCAACTTTGCTTAACTTCTCGAAGAACGGAATCAAGTCCAATAGTTCTGAATCTGTCATGTCGTCGAACCATGACGCGACAGGTACCTGCAAATGTAAGGCTAATTTAAATTCAGTTACGAGCACAAATAAAAAACTCCCAGCGCCTATAGCATGAGCAAAAAGCATGTCGATTACATCAGCTTTCAAACATTGAAAATCGCATCAAAATAGGTCTATTCGTTTAGGAGCTATCACACTCCGCCCCCATTATAGCTAAGAACAATCTCGATCACATCAGCTTTCAATCAGAAAAAACGCATCAAAATAGGGTCCATTCGTTTGGAAGCTACGATGCCATAGAAAGACTAAAAGTGAAACATACCATACAATAATACATACAATGATACACACCATAACCTTATAACACCGGTCTCTTTTGGAATTCGGGGGTTAAAAATTAAAACATAAAAGCTAGGGACCTCATTGGATTTTTTTGTAATATATCTTAGCACCTGGTCGATGACCAAAATGCTGGTACTAATTTAGCTCTTCGAATAAGCGTTGATATTTAACGGGGCAAAGCAATGCTGCCAGCATGTTGGTTACGATGCATGTTTTTGGGTATGCTGCCAACCGGTAGTGGAGTAGAACATCTGGGCTACTAGGTACATATGATTGATTTATATTTATTTATTTATGCAGCATTGTAAACGCTGATAACTAGCTAAAAAGCTAAAAAAAAACACAAATTATATACTGTTGGAATGTGCCTTTAATTTGATACCCATATTGTAAAATTCAAAGAAAAAATATATATTTCGAATTTGAAAATGGAGCTTATTGAATGTTTTCAAAAAATATGTAGCCTATGTTACTCGGGGGGGTGTATCTAACGATACCCCATACGTCTAAATCTGCTCAGGCATTTAAAAGTTATGGTGGAATAAAGAAACTCACATACATACAAACATACATGGATGCTAAAAACACTCCTTTTTTAGGGCAGTCGTGAAAAAGTACTAGACGTTAACATCGCATACATTGCAAATATATTTGTCAAAAACTCTACAAGTAGAAAGTAACAAACAAGTATTTATATTTTAATACATACTAAAGATAACAAATTTCAATATTTGTATAGCGTCAAGGAGACGGGCTTGTACCCAACAGTGGCATAAAAGAAGAAGAAAATAGATAGGTATCTAGAGGTATTTTTAATCGACTTTACAAAAGTAGGGAGGTTCATCTATTTCACCTATTTCTCTGTCAATGGCGGACCGTTTTTTTTTTGTTTATAGATTAGACTTCCTGGTTGGTCCCATATAAATTGTATTTTTACCCCGTTTTTATTAAGTCGCTTTCTTGTTTGTCTGTCTGTCGTTCCGGATGGAATCTTGCAACTCAAATTTCGAGCACTTCCCGATTAGGTATCCGGCTGAAACTTTCAGGGTAGCTCACAACTCGATGAAATGTATTACATAACATTCTAAAAAAGTGTTGGTGTTTAGGTTTTTAATCTACATTTGCTGTACTTTAAGTTAATCTACATTTGCTGTACTTTAAGTTAATCAAATTGAAGTCGATTTTTAGTACCGTGCTAGTTTATACAGCACTTGTTATACTTAAAAACATTTGCTGTACTTTAAGTTAATCAAATTGAAGTCGATTTTTAGTACCGTGCTAGTTTATACAGCACTTGTTATACTTAAAAACATTTGCTGTACTTTAAGTTAATCAAATTGAAGTCGATTTTTAGTACCGTGCTAGTTTATACAGCACTTGTAATATTTAAAAACATTTGCTGTACTTTAAGTTAATCAAATTGAAGTCGATTTTTTAGTACCGTGCTAGTTTATACAGCACTTGTTATACTTAAAAACATTTGCTGTACTTTAAGTTAATCAAATTGAAGTCGATTTTTAGTACCGTGCTAGTTTATACAGCACTTGTTATACTTAAAAACATTTGCTGTACTTTAAGTTAATCAAATTGAAGTCGATTTTTAGTACCGTGCTAGTTTATACAGCACTTGTTATACTTAAAAACATTTGCTGTACTTTAAGTTAATCAAATTGAAGTCGATTTTTAGTACCGTGCTAGTTTATACAGCACTTGTTATACTTAAAAACAAGTGTAGGTACAAACAATTATTTGTTTTTTTGCATTATCATTTGATTTAACATTTTTCGTGTCGAAACTAGACGAGAAGTCAGTCTTTAAAAATGGTTTTATTATTAAAATGTATGGACTATAGAAGCAAGAAACAAGGTTAAAACCATGAGTTTAAGCGGAATTTAACAATAGTAACCCATTGTGCAGAGTGCAGTGCTGTATCTGCAATGATAACAGAGATAACGCGACCGTTATTTCAACATAGCGCGGATGGGCACAACAAAGCTGATTCACTCCTTCAACTTCGTTACTTATTCGTGAACGATTGTTAACTGATGTCTTTTTTTTGTTGCTGGGACATTGCCTTTATACGAGTAGATGAGGATCATCATCATCATCATCATAAGCCTATATTTGTCCACTGCTGGACGTAGGCTTCTAATGCACGCCACTGCGCTCGGTCTTCAGCTCTCCTCATTCATTTTCTTCCAGCTGCTTTTCGCCTGTCGTCACTCTACCTGACCACGTTTGTCTAAACGTGGTCTCCACTCTAGAACTCGTTTACCCCAACGGTTGTCGATTCTTCTAGTTATGTGACCGGCCCATTGCCACTTCAACTTGCTAATTCTCTTGTCGGTAGTAGTACTACTTTGTACACCTACTCCTTGGTTTCCCATTTGGCTTTAATTAAAAGGATCTAAACTAGATGGCGTTGTATCAAGTTATATATATAAATATATAACTATAGGTAACGTAGATGTACTCACAGCGTTGTCCGGATGGAATATGTAGGAGGCGGGCGAGTTGTCGACGATGACGACGCCGCGCAGGTTGCGCTCTAGACTGTTCAAGTGTTTGTTTGTTTGTATAGGTAATGTAGATGTACTCACAGCGTTGTCCGGATGGAATATGTAGGAGGCGGGCGAGTTGTCGACGATGACGACGCGGCGCAGGTCGCGCCCCAGACTGTTCAAGTCTTTGACGTAGTTGCCGCGGTGGAACACGCAGCTGTCGCGGAACAACCGAGCGCGGAACACGCCCCATCTGGAACCAACAACATAATCATCAGCCCAAGAACGGTAAATTCATAGTGCACTCACGATATGCCGATCCGCTGGTAAACACTAGCCTCACGCACAATATTACATCATGCTATGCCGGTCGGCGGCCACATCAAACCGCAGCAAGACCTAGTCCGTGTTCATACAAAAAATAAAAACGATGTCTTTTGTGAAGAAACTTAAAAAAAAACACAAATTATCCACTCACACATACTTACGCAGCCATCATTTACTATGCTTCACTCTTGATTTTGGCGGAGAGGAGTCGATATTTTTTTTAACGTTTTAAACATGTATTCTCCCACGGATGGACATAGGCCACTCCCAATGAACGCCACAGCCCAGTCTTCAACAATGTATTATATGAAAAACTATAGCCGGGAAACTGGTGATAAGTATTGGCCGCCAGAATAAAGTTAAACAAACTATTAGGTCATCATCATCATCATCATCAGCTATATTTGTCTTACCAAAATGCTGCCCAACCCAGCTGAATTCTTCTGTTGACCTCCTTCTCAATTTTATTCTTACCTAATTGCAATATTTGCCCAAGGTAAACATATTGTTGGCATCAAGGAGAGGAGTCTTATGCCCAACAGTGGGCTGAGAAGGAGAAGAAACATATTGTTGGACAACTTCAAGAGGTACACCATTGACTGCAATCGGTTCCGGGTTAATAATATCGTTGAACATGATCTTGGTCTTATCTATGTTCATTCCGAAACCGATGAGTCGATAAGCACAAACTAGGTTGTTCAGCATACTTTGAAACTCTTGCAGCGACTCCGCCATTAGGACGATATCATCGGCAATAAGTGTGAGATGTTCTTTCTCTCCATTAATATTAATCATTCCTTTCCAATCCAGCGTCAACACATATCTTACAAGGCATTAGTGAACAGTTTCGGGGATATAACATCCCCCTGTCTCACTACCCTGCGCAGTTGTATATGTTTGGACTACTGGTATTGTACTTGGACACTCATAAACACGGCGACATACAGAAACCTCAGCACTTCGATGTATCGCCATTCCACTTGACAACGCTGCAAAGACTCCAGAACCGCCCAAGTTTCAACGGAGCCAAATGCCTACTCATAGTCCATAAAAGCAAGACACAGGGGCTGGGGGGGGCTTCAGAGCTCTGTATAACCAGCCTCACTATGTGGTACTAACTGTTACGTATTAAGGCCAGGCTCCAAGGTTACATTTTCCCACTCCGCACTCCCCTGCCACCTACCCTACACTCTGCCACCAGCAGCCTTATTGTCTAACTCTGGTGATAATGAAACTGACGTTCATTTACACCATTATGAACATGAATCTCCCAATTCGAATTGTCTAACTATCCACCGGTGATCTCCTCGGTGATCTTCACCGAGTCCCCACTATCAGCTGTTTTTAAGCGAAATGAATGAACGAAACATCATATTTTGACATATATTGGTATTGTCTAAATTTTCATCGCCACCGAGACATGTCAAATGAAAAAGGTTGCTCTGTCCTAACCTTTCGTATCAACTGGCTTTGAGTTTGTGACGAAATTATAGTTTTATTGAATTAAAAGTTGACTGTTTGCGTAAGTTCAAAGGGAAGGGGTAATTTAAGGGGTTTATTAATTTCAGGCATTAATTCTCCGAAAATTTGACTTCCAAACTTGCGAAAGTCAAACAGAAAATTCACTGGTTTTTTGTGATATATATAGTTCGATACAAAGAGAATATTTCGATATTTACTTCTACTACCACTTATTTCAGTTTAACTTATCTAATTTATTCGATTACAGGCACTATAAGTACCTAACCTACAAAAACATAAAATGAAGAATATTTTGATGGGCGAATTTGTAGCCAACTGCAGAAAAACAACATCTCCAAACTAATGGACAGGCTCTCAAGCCCCTAATATTGGTGCTGACCATGTGGCTATTATAATATCTATGGATGTTCAATGTTTAACAACAAATATCAACAAAATAGACCAATAAATTATTATTTCTATGCACTTCAAATCAGAAAAGTTTTGATAACAAGGTGGACAGTGGAAACTAAATATTTCCCAAGTAACACCCAGGTGGACAAAGGTAAGCTATTGTAAAAAAAAACTTTCCACGGTTCACCCAGGTGGTCGTAAGAGATGAATTGGCTAGTGGCCTGACTGAGAGTCAACAAATGGTTGCAAGTTCGAATCTCGCAAGGTGCAATCATTTGTGTGATGAGCACAAATGATTGTTTCTGAGTCATTTATGTAATATTGGTTTATATCTATGTATGTTTATTTATAGAATATTTTTGATGTGAGAATTTGTAGCCAGCTGCAGAAGAAAAAAATCTCCAGAAGGTTTTGAGGAACAATCACAGGCCTATTTACACCCTAGACCATTCATTATGAAAGAATTTGCAAAAATAACAGTCAAAATGTATTAAAAAAATCGACAAAAGATACCAAGTCATATTAACAATTAAAACAAAATAAGTACAAAACCTAAAATGATACCTTTATAGGTAATCAGTTAAAATTTCATCCGGAACTGCCTACTTTCAACCCATATCTAATGCGCCTTTTTTTTATTACGTTTTATGCAATTGTTTGACCATGATCTCACCTGATGGAAAGCGATGATGTGGTCGAAAGTGTAGCACCCTTGCCTAGTAGATACCTATTCACTTTTGACTTGAACACACCTGGATTTATTATATTTTACCAGAAACTGACGAGGGCAGGGCATTCCACTCTTTTGCAGATCTTACAATGAATGAAGAAGCGTAACGCTTCGTGCTTGTGTGTGGTATTTCTATCATAAAAAGGTGCCGCTTTGCCAATATTCTAGTTTGTACGGTGATAAGCGAATCAGATTGTGCAGTTCTTATGCTCACTCTCCATAGTGCAATCTGATAACTTGAATTTTGCACATTGTCATATTTGTCGTTCAAAAAGGAGGTGAAAAATTCATTTTGTCATTTACATTCAGTGCCACTACATTTGGCAACCAGTTGGCCGAGTGGCTAGTGACCCTGACTGAAAGTCAACCAATAGATGCGGGTTCGAATCCTGCAAGGTGCAATCATTTGTGTGATGAGCAGAAGTATTTGTTTCCGAGATATGAATGTAATATTCATATCTTTGTATGTGTACTCGTATCTATTGTCTAGTACCCATATTTAGTGCATTCAGTGTATTTATGTCAGCGTACAATTCATACAAAGTTTTTTTTTTCTTATTTGTTTCAGATTGAGTGACATGAATACTACTGGCATTTACTCTGGTTTGGAGATTGCTGTAAGCTATAAGACTGCCGATTGTGTTACCGCTACTTCTATATTATATTATGTACAATGTACGATTTACTTCTAAGTACATACGATAAAGAGTTATCTATCTATCTATGTTTTGTTGTTATTTTTTAACTACAAATTATTATGTAAGTAGAAACATACATTGATACCTATGAAATAGTATGTCACAAGCGACATACCTACCATCTGATTCACAGACAACACAGCCTAAACCGGTGGACCTAGAGATTTGCAATTTGGAGGAAATATTTCTTTAAATTTCGAACGAGGCTGGCAATGTTTGCACAAGAGCAAAGCCTCGGCATGCAGCTAGTTTTAGCGTAAATACAGACTGAGTATGGATAGAGAAACAGAAAATTAAACAAATTTTATTAAATAGCATGTTTATATTATTGTAAAAACCTTTCTAAAAAAAATATAACGGGCTAGTGTCTTTATTAAATAAGGACTATACATAAAACATTCTAAAAACTTACAAGCCATTACTGGCTCACTGGTAGCCCAGTAATTACAATGTAATTATATAGTAATTCACAACAACAAAGTAAATATTTCCAACACACCATTTTATTCAAATGGTATAAAAAAGTGCAGTAACTAGGTATATACCTACATATTATAATACAAATATAACAAGTAGATTTGAGAAGCAGCATCCTTTTGCATTTTATGGACATGCTATGAATCTCTTCCCGCTGCAATCCGACTTGAAATGATCCTGTTTACTGTGATAGACAGGTACTGAACTGAATCTGAAAATAAAGATATAGCTATGATCATTTGTCATTATCTACATAACAAGTACTACATAGTCAATATTGTAATATGCAGTATTACTTTTGTAGAGTTAGATCAAATTTGTAAACAATTCAAAAGAGAGGTTAATTTGTTGTACCTACAGCTACATCAGGCTTTGTGATAGTTGGAAATGTTCATACTGACACAGGTGCAAGCTGCATCTCATCTCCTGTACCCCGGCTGGTGCTCAAAGCACACGTGGGGTGAGAAGGGATGGACCTATTATTACTCCGGGCCCACAAGGCACCTTACATTAACAGTTTCTTAAGGTGGTGTCTAACTGTGTAGCTAGAGTATTATATAGTCAATTAATTACCTATGTGACTAAATATAGACAGATAGATAACTCTTTTTTGTACACCAAAAATATACAATGTCCCGCTTGGGGGGGTGTGTATTATGCATTTCTCCCTGCCAGCCTTTACCCAAGCCAGTCAATAATAATTATTAGGTATGTACCTAACTAGTTAATAAATATTATACAAAATATAGGTACCTACCTGCGGGACTACAGAAAGCTTGAGTTCTGTTGATGAATGTTTTCTTCTATTGGGGAATGTTTTACAGAAGTCAACATTGGTTATGCAGCAGTATCTTATCTGTATATCTCCTTCTTAGTTTGCGCTGTGAAGTAAAATGACACAAAACATAACCGATTATGTATGCATTGAAATGAGGTAAAAATCCATTAAAATATGTATGTTGTTGATGAGCATTTGTGAAAATGCATATACCTAGTATACATAGACATATGTCTATGTACCTAGTAGGTAAATTAAACTAGACTCGAATAGGTGCTTAGATAATATTCATTAGTCCACCAAAACTCCTGTATAGCCAAGCCAAAGACTGTTAGAACTTGCGATATATTTGTTCAAAGTTTCGATCTAACTCGATGACCAATTGTAGGTCTATGCAAAGACCACTTTATCAGATGACATTCTGAAATACAATATGGTACATAGGTACGTATTTGTTGCTAAATCAAGGCATATTTGTCAATTTTATATCCGAAAACGAACATAACCTCGACATACATTACATCTCACAAAGCAATTCCACTTTTAGTTTATCCACGTTTCGCACAAACTCACACAAATCTTGTGACTATAACCTACCTATTTAATATTTATTTTTTTCCATTTGATTTTCATTTCATTATTGAATGCTAAAGTAAACAACAAACAAACACATACTTTAATATGGTCCAGAATAAATAATAACTTGCAAACCAACGTTTCGTTCTACGCAACGTCAGGCTATAATATACTTGAATATTATCTTTTGAAGAATATCCATTTATTAAACAGCATAATTAATAAAAATTAGATTATAATAAACAAATAAAACACTACACATGTTTATACCTATGGCTAAATTAACATTTTACAACCATTAGTTCAAAAAAGCACTAAAAAGGGCTCAAAGCTGTTCTTCATGAAATGGAACGCAAGAGCATATGTTTTTTGTGTTATGTAGTCTGTGGAAGGAACGAAATGGCCTTCACTTTTTCAAGACGATTACCACCGAAAATATTAGACAATTCCCCTGGACGGCGAACTGGAACCGCCAATGGTAATGGATTTGATTGCCATTACCACCAGAGTTAGACAATAAGGCTGCTGCTTCCCGCAATAAGCACTGAAGTGCCTGCGTGACAAGGTTGAACATCGCGAGCGCTGTTTGAACACACAATTTAGCTCGGAACTAAATGACGTATGTCTCAAAAGACGACGACATTGTTGACGTATGTCTTGCTGTGAGATTTATTTTAGAGATAAAATTTAACCCGTTGAGTATTTTTGATAAGAAAATGTATCGAATTAAATTTTGTTAATCATGTTTTTGTCTTAGTCTTAGAGAGATAAATATCTCAAAAACATATATGTTAAGTTTCACATTTATCAGGTTTTGGTTGACCCAGCATATTTATGCATAAAAATCATAAAAAGCACAGCCTGGTCTTAAGGGAGCCGATGAAGCCACATCACATACAAAATGTACTCTTAGTTTTGTTATCATTTAAAAATTCAAGACGATATTTAAAATTCGTTTTTGTTGTCAACAAAAAATAAAACAACTTTGTACTTTTTTTTAAACTAGACCACGATTAAAAAAAAAATATATGTACTGAACAGTTAAACATACAAATAAAAAAACGAGCGAATCTTACAGTAGTCGCATAAGATGTGTGTAACATCTGATTTAAGCTGTGATTTATCATTGCTGTTCAAGCTCTGTTATCATATATACTAGCACCGTGTACGCTCATTGGTCAACTGATTCACTGTAAACATTAGGCTCTTGGCATACCTTGAAGACAATGATCTTCTCAGTGACCGACAATACGGATTTCGCCGAAACCGGTCTACTGGGGATCTTCTCGCGTATGCCACTCACGTACTGAGCAAAGCCATAGAGATGCATGGTGAGGCGCTTGCCGTCTCCCTTGACATATCGAAGGCATTTGATCGGGTCTGGCACGATGGCTTTTTTAAACAAGCTTCCCTCATATGGTTTACCTGTTGGCTTATGCATATGGATAGTTGATTTCTTGAGGGAACGATCTATTCGAGTAGTCTTAGAGGGCTGCTCGTCTGATCAAATGGCTATCAATGCCGGTGTACCTCAGGGATCGGTTCTCTCGGCTACACTGTTTTTACTGCACATTAATGACCTTCTGAAGCCCGGTACCTTTGGGTATGCTGATGACAGTACTGTAGTTGAGAGATACTCTTCCAATGCTCAAGCCAGCTGTGACGCTGTCCAGTTTCAGAGAGAGGCTATGGTAGACCGTCTAAATTTAGCCTTAGAAGCCGTGTCCGATTGGGGCGATGCTAACCTGGTTAAGTTTAATGCTACTAAAACGCAAGCGTGTTTGTTTTCTGCTAAAAAGAGTCCTCTACACCGATCTCCGTCTTTCCAAAGTGTAACAATACCAATAGGCGAGCATTTGGAGCTTTTGGGTGTCGAACTCACATCAAACCTGAATTTTGGGTCTTATATTGAATCCATAGCCAAGGTAGCTGCAAAAAAACTTGGTATTTTGTCTAAGGTTAGGCGGTACTTCACACCGGGACAGCTTTTGAATCTTTATCAAGCACAGGTCCGATCTTGTATGGAGTACTGCTGCCACCTCTGGGACGGTTCTGCCAAGTATCAGCTCGAGTCTTTGGATTCAATTGAGAGACGTGCTATCAGGCTCATTGGGGATGACACTCTGGTAAAGAGTAAGCTTCAAAGTCTTGCGCATCGACGTGAGGTAGCAAGCCTGGCGGTATTCTACAGATTGCACTATGGAGAGTGTGCACAAGAACTGCACAACCTGATTCCCCCATCACCTTTCCATCACCGTACGACTAGACGATCAGCAAAGCGCCACCCTTTCATGGTTGAAATACCTCGCACAAGAACGAAGCGTTACGCTTCTTCATTTATTATAAGAACTGCAAAGGAGTGGAATGCCCTGCCCTCGTCAGTGTTTCCGGTAAATTATAACACCGGTGTGTTCAAGTCAAGAGTGAATAGGTATCTAGGCAAGGGTGCTACACCTTCGACCACATCATCCCTTTCCATCAGGTGAGATCGTGGTCAAACGATTGCCTAGTCAGTAATAAAAAAAAAAACTGTAACAGTGAATTACACTAATTCACTGTTACAGTGAATCACATTGAAATAAGTAGTATAATATCAAGCTATAGCTATAGTATAATATCAAGCTTTACTATTATTAATTTGTAACATTTATCCACTCGCTTTCCTGAAATCTTTGACAGTGATTTCGTGAAAAGCGTAACTATGTGCCGCGCGCGCTTATTGGTCAAACAGTTTTTCATAAAAAAACATGTGTAAATAGTGATTTTTGATTAAACTGGAACTGATCATTTCATTTTCGAAAATTTTGAAATTCCTGAAGCACTTGCAAGTTTATTTTATTTCGGGAGCTTACATTCAAAATTTCGACGTCTAATGTGAACAGTCTCTTCAAAATAGAGGTATTTTGTTATAACTTAGACCCCCATGAAATGTGTTTTTTTTCAAAATTCTTCTTTTGGTGTACGTTGTTTTCTCTTTATAAACATACTCTCCAAATATCAAGTCTCTACATTCAGCGGTTAAGAATATACGTTGTTCCGGCATTGGGCCATTTTTAGTAAATATATTTTTCGCTTCCTGTAAATTTTTACCTAAGACAGAACAACTGTGAATACAAGAAATGTTACAAATATTGTCTTCTTTATTTTTCATAGACACTTTTGCCATAAGCTTACTACTGTTAAAGAATAATATAGTCAAAAACTAATTTTGGCCCCTTCAATTCAACATGTTAGCAAACGCCATCCCCCAAGGTCGAAAACTTAGATTTTTCATCAGAGTCTAGACCTAAACAACATATTATGTAAAAATCATTACTACACCACCTTTTGCAAGGAAAATTTATCTACTTAATGGCCTAGACTCTAAGTAGATTTGATGAACTGATTAGCCAGAATTAAATTTTCCTTAAATAAAGGTATATTAATAAAGGTTAATTACCTGTGCGTCATAGAATAACTATGTATCAGCGTGACAACAATGACGTTTGTCGTCCATCCTGCGTGAATTGCGTTACGTAGCAATATTTAGTAACGTCAGCAAAGTTTAATTATGACGCGTAAGGTAACCACGAGCCCGCCACTGACTCTGTGACCCGTTTGTAAATGAGTAACCGCAGATTATCAATAGTTATTGGTAGGCAAACGTCGATCATTCATGCTTGTGCAATGTGAATCTGATTTATTTACAAATTAAGTTTATAAGAGACATGTTCTTGAAGAACAGGTAATTTCGGGTTATTTTATATGTTATGTATAATTTCCACATTTAATTTGCAAATTTTAATGAATACATGTGAAACAATGTGAAAAAACATGCTGGCGCGACTCTATTTTCATCAACATTTCTCCGCTCTCTTCGCTTAAATTGAAAGTTGTTTGGCATGTTCATGGAAAACTCAAAAGAATCTGCCTTTATTAGGCCGTGATAAGCGTGAGCATTTACGCTATGGAGATTTTTTAGCCTTTACGTGCTACTCTTAGTGAATATTACACTGTCTAGCGATGGTAGCCTAACGGTTCAATAGTGCAACTGAAAATCCAACAATACCGGGTTCGGTCCTAGGCTCCGCAATGATGACTTTTCTAAATTATGTGCGGTTTTTCATCGCTCCGGGCTTTGGAGGGCACGTTAAGCTGTCGGTCCCAGCTATTATTGATTAATAGCAGTCGTTAGGACATGTCAAAGGCCCTCGGGCAGCCTAAGAAACACTGACACCAGAAGCCAGCACTCCTCATACGAGAAACAAACAAACATTGTCTAGTAGGTAGGCGACAGAGTCCGCGTACTTGTCATTGAAGCTATGAACAGCACTCACTCGGACGGCTGGCCTCTTGCAGCCTGTTCAGTTAACTCTTGTTACTCTATTTACAATAATATATTTTCGCTCGCTTTGTTCAAATTACATTTGGCACGCTCATTTAAACCGCTCGAGTGTCTATTCCAATAACCAATAACAACAAGCGTGATGTTTATTTACACCACTGCGTGTGTTTTTTCGCGCTCGCTTCGCTCCAACAAATATTAACACATAAAGGAACAGTACCTATCTAGTAGGTCGGCGACGGGGTCCGCATACTTGGAGAGCGAGGCGGTGAACAACACACACTCGTACAGCTCGCCGCATCGTCTCAGGAACTCGTCCACATGTGGCCTCTTCAGCACGTATACTTGGTGCACCGCGCCGTCTATCTCAACTGGCACTACGAAGTCTGCATTGTTGATAGGCTGGAATGGAGAGATCGGTTGTTAGACTTGTTAGTTAATGTGAAACCACTGAAGGCTGAGAGTCGTTAATTACAAGTGCACCGTATACTCTCTAGATAGACTTTTGGACAGGACCTTTTACCACAGAAGAAATAATAGTACTAACGTACACGAACACGTATACGTACAGAAGGCTCAATCCGCTAAGACAATTAAATAAGAAGCGACTCTTGCCGCCACTCAACAAAGTGCAATTCAGCTCGCACGACCTTGATGCGTATCATTTTATAAGCGTCTCTCTTTCTTACGCGTAAGTCTATCTCAGACTATCTCGCGGCAAGCCACGGATAGAGTAACGCGGGCGGGGGGATAAATTCGCGCGCGCAAGTACATCGAGAGAGACAGGCCTGCTTTTACCTTTGTTTGTTACACAGAAAACCACTTTACAACAACCTTAGTTATGTGCTGTTAGATCCTAAACGGCCACGGCAGTTAACAAGACTTTTGTTTACCCTTGCCCTCTTTCTGTCCTTGATTCGAATGACGTTGTATATGGATGTCATTTACAGGCTTTTTTTGTTTCAAACTTTACTGGCGTTTGGCTTCAGTCGACGAATTCCGACCAATTAACGTCACGCAAATCTTTTGTGTTTTTGTACAATGTTCTTTGTAGACGTATTGTTTATTGTCAAAGCATGATACATCCTGTACATCAAATGAGATGAGAGTCCGTTCAAATAAAAAGGAGCTGCTGACAGAGAACAAAAAAACGCCAATAAGTAGAGAACATACAAATACGATATTATTACAAAAATATTTGTCTCTCAGTCCCTTCATAAAAAGGTCAGTTTGGAAAGACAATATCTTAAAATTGTGCTCTCGCGTGGAGAGGATTCCACACGATGAATATTAATAATATTATATACATTAAAACACCTTACAATATTGAGAGATTTACCATGTTATATTACGATCATAGACTTCTTATAGATTTTCCTGTAATCTATAAGTAGAACTATATGTAACTTCGGAGATAATGGGGTTGATGGTAAATTTTCATATATTTACTTGAATAACTTTAAAACTATTTATTTGAAAAATATAATAAATATGTAATTGAGGCCCTTACAACAAGCCTTTTCATTTGATATGTCACACGATACAGATTACAAATATATATTTTCTGATTTGCCCCCCAAAAGTGACGTCAAGTGAAGTGTTTGGGTCACAGAAATATGTGTACCAAATTTCAACTAAATCGGTCCAGTAGATTCGGATCAAATTGGCTATGACAGAAGGACAGACAGACTCACGAGTGATTCTATTCGGATCTGTAAAAAAAAACAAAAAATAAAGAATAAAATAACAAACTAGCTAACAGCTACGAACATGACATTTCAAGGGCGACAGCTTAAATTACACCTATCATGGTCCCTACCTCCAATAGCTAATCGATTTGCTTTAATGGACAGGCCCACTCCTCATTTAAGGACTGTCGGCGAGCTTCGATCGATGCTTGACACTTCCGGCAACTTTAATTGGACAAGGGAGAACCTTGTAGTTGGCCCTTTAACTTTACAGGCCTTACTAACCTTACTTAGTAGTAGCATATTTGTATTTATTACACATATGGTAGTAGGTAGGCTTCATTACGATGTAGCTCTAAAAACCGCCAAACCACACAATAAATAATAGTACAAGTACAGAAGGATAACTGATTAAAGTCATTTAAATACATAGCAACTCTCGCTACAACGCAATAAAGTGCAATTTAACTCGCACAGCGCTGCGATCTTTCAATTATATTTACCTAGAAGGCGCTCACCCATTGCTTGCAGGCTAGAATGTACCGTATCACAACGCGCGAGAGTTTCCATTGCTCTAACCGTTTCAGAATCGCTCTGTCACTTTTTCGCTCGGCAGGGTTGTATCAAGATATAACTAGGTACTTGTACAAGTAATTATTCTGTGATATGATATGACTTAGATATTGTAACAGAATAAACAATTATGTAATAATGTATTAGTTTTTTACTTATTATTATAAATGTTGATAAGTTCTATTAACTACATATAATGACATTCTTATCAGAATAGACCTATTACCTCATTATTTGATTATAACTTAACAGGTATTGTACTTTGATGAATAAAAGGTGCCTGTCTGAATTCCATGCATAATAAAGAATGAAAAAGAAATGGCTACCTACGTAATAAAATGTCGATATGTAGGTATTTTACGAGACTTTTCAGACCGAATGCTAGCAGTACATTCTAGGTTTCTTCTTGGTACTCATAATTAAGAAAATAATAAAATTTGACAAAAAACTTTACGTAAGTAGGTGGTACTTTATCGTAAGCACTCGGCGCGCGACTCATCGAGCGCACGCTTGACACTCTACCAGGGCGGTCGCACTCCGCAACAAGTACAAATAAATTCAAGGACCCAATATTCGGGTCCGTTCAGTCGAGTGTCAAGCGTGCGCTCGATGAGTCGCGCGCCTTGTACTTAGCGATAGAGCACCTACTTACGTAAAGTTATTGACAAACTTTATTCGTGTTTTAATTATGAGTACCAAGAAGAAAGCTAGAAAGTACTGCATAGCATTCGGCTGTTTGAATAGTGATAGAAATGTCGAATTGTCATTCTTTACGCTTCCAAAGGATATTGAAAGGTAATAAATTGTAATACCTATAATAGGTCCTAGTTATGTAGTTAGATATTGATATTTTTTTTATTACGTAGGTTCCTATAGTTTTATGTTATTTCATTTGTGTTCCATACCGAAGCTACGATTTTTCCGCGCAGAAATAAAGTCGTTTATTAAATCGATCAACGTAATTTTATAATTGGTATTGTTGATCGGAAAATGAATTACTGTGCTGACTTAGTAAGTAGCCTACATACTTTTAATACCTTTTATTAGTAGGTAGCAATTTAATTTTCACTCATTAAAAAGCATGGAATTCAGAAAGGCACCTTTATTCATCAAAGTGCAATACCTATAGGATATATCAACCAACGACACGTAGGTAGGTATCTCACTAAAGTTATCGGCGGTCTGAAAACGGGATAGGTAGGTAGTAAAAACGAGGTATTAGGTCTATTCTGATAAGAATGTCATTGTATGTAATAGAACTATTTTAATTTATAATAATAAGTAAAAACATAATACATTATTACTTATTTATTCTGTTACAATATCTAAGTCATAACATATCACAGAATAATTAGTAGAACAAGTACCTAGTCATATCTTAATACAACCCTACCGAGCGAAAAAGGGACAGAGCGATTCTGAAACGGTTAGAGCAATGGAAGTTCTCGCGCGTTGTGATACGGTGCATTCTAGCCTGCACGCGGTGGGCGAGCGCCTTCTAGGTAAATATAATTGAAAGCTCGCAGCGCCGTGCGAGTTAAATTGCACTTTATAGCGTTGTAGCGAGAGTCGCTATTTATTTAAATGACTTTACTCAGTTAGCCTTCTGTACTTGTACTATTATTTATTCTGTGACTCTACTGAATCAACCGCAATATTGGGCCGCAAAGTGTAGGTATAATATTTGTACTTGTTGCGAAGTGCGACTGGCCTGGCCAAACTGAAGTGGAAGCCAGAGGAGCTACGAGCCAAGACCAGCACAGTAAAGGGTCGTGGAAGGCCACGCGATAGAAGAAGGGACGAGCTTGAAACCTTGGCCAAAAGCATGGCAGGACCATAGTGGAAAAAAACATGGGAAGGCCGATAGCAGGACAGTACAGACTCAACAACTTGAAAATTTGTTTATCTGGGAGACATGAGACCATGGTTCTCTCGTAGCTAGGGGAGATGTCCTTAAAAATATGGAAACCTAAGCCTTCTTAGGCATACATGGATATTAGTGAGCGTTGGACGTCATATTGCATGTTAGAAAAAGCTTTTCATCCTAACTTATTCCAAAAACGTGATAAGTGCGCCCAAAGTAGGTCTTTTCTGTTCAAGACTTTTAGACGGCAGTAATGAGTTTTGAATTTGGCACATAAATGTTGTTCATTAGGGAGGGCTTTATTTGAACAAGACATAAGTTCAAAAACTTAAACCCTACTATGGCCGGGTAAAAAATAGCCTATGACACTCTTGCGATGAAGACGAATCGATTGAAAAACTTGGTCCGATTTTGACAAGCGAAGTTGCTTGTCAAAATCGGTTTTTAGTTTGAACACATAACCCTTCCTAAGATTCGCCATAGACAGGTAAAAAAAGAATCATGTGAATGTGAAGCCAAATACAGAAAGGAGAAAAATAAGAAAAACGCGTGAATCACTTCGACAACGCATCCAACTAATGCGATTACGATATCATCGTCACGGAATGTTGACAGTGCAACAACTAAATAATTTCACTATAATCAGTTCATCAAGCAAGTTCAAGTTCATGTAGCAAGTAAGTTCAGGTACTAACACTTGAAAAATATAAGAAATGTCGCGTCGCAACAAATGTGATACAGAATCTATTACCTACTAAATCCTGGGAAAATATTTGAAAGCTTAGAAAATTTTTATAGAGTGGAAAAATGAAAATTCAGAAACTGTATTATTGGCCTATTTTCAAGAATGAGCCAAAAGTAAGCTACTTTCTACACTTCTTGGAATTCTTAATCAATGCTTAAATCATCAGCCTTTTCTTTTCGTCATAGAGGGGAATGAAAATTTGTGTATCACTCGGGCGCAAAATTATTTTTCCTCGGGCGACGTATATTCTACGAATCCGCTCTGGATTCAAAATAAAGTCCTCGCCGTAAAAGTATTATTTTGCTCCCTTGTCATAAAATCTACTTTCTCCATGGCTTTGCTTACATTGTCATGTATGAGGTAGAACGTTGGGCAAAAAGAGCCGACATACGGCCTAATTGCGGAAAATAGCCCGCGCATCAAGTATCATGAGGTAGAACGAATAATCAAAATAAATATATTAACTAGAATAAATAGTATAAACTAATGCAAACGCCGACATTGAAACCGGACAATTATATAACGTTTACAAATATTTGACGCCGTATTATGTCAAGAAATGGGTTTATTAACTTTTAAGCGGGTTAATTAAAACGCGGCCAGACGGCTGAACAAACAACTTAATGCCTCCGTTACTGTAATAATTGTAAATAATTTTATTTAATCAAAAGAACTCGTAACACGAACTCTTAATTGCTACAACATTTCGTTATTTCTGGGCAATATTCTGCATCGATATGCCGAAATATTATAACAGTAAAGCAGAGTTTACAATGATAAGCTAGGAAGTACATTGAGCGACACGATGACTGGAATTGAGGAAAATTTCCGCCTGCACGGGCTTCTGTTATACTTGTAACAGGGACTAAATTTTATAAGCGAAGTAATGAAAAGGTTTGCCATTTATATAATCGGTCAGCAAGAGATGTTTTTGTAGTCAGTAAAAAAGAAGTCAGGCGCAATACCATGATTAATATCAGAAAGTATACTTATACTAGCTGACCCGGCGAACTTCGTGCCGCCTTAGAGTCAATAAAAGTTTTTAACTTATTATTTGTATGGAGCGGCTTTTTTGATGATATCTAGAGATTTGATTGGCTGATTGCGATGAATTAAAAATGTTGGTCCCATCCTCCTCCCCCTGGCCCCGTCCCCTTAAAAACCCCTACCAACAATACTCAATACCTAAACCCGCCATGTCACTTTGACAAAAAAATTGCAAAAAGGTATTAATGATGATAAAACTTCTTAAGTGTTTCTGCTCTGCTGGTACATAGAAATACTTTTTTTTTTAAATATAATCACCCCATTTAATGTTCATGGGGAGGTGGTATACACACGTTTAATAACTTTATTTGTCAATTAAAGAAAACGAAAACGTCAACAAATCTTAAAGAAAACGATATATTTATTTTCCATTTTCGGTATCAAAAGTATACTATGTGTTAATTCAGGATGTAAGCTATCCTGGTACCAAATTTTGATAACTTTATTTGTCAATTTGGTATCTCCAACTTTTTAAGTGTTTCTGCTCTCCTGGTACTATACTTTTTTTTTAAATCACACTATTTAATGTGGCTAGCTGGCCCGGCGTACTTCATACCGTCTTAGAGTCAATAAAAGTTTTTAACGTATTAGCAGTCTTTTTCTCATACATTTTGTTTGTAACGGCTTTTTTGATGATATCTTGGGATTGGATTGACTGATTTCGATGAATTTTGTTGTTCAACTCCTGGTGACGGCTATGCCCGCGTACAAATTTTGGTCCCATCCTCCTCCCCCTGGCCCCATCCCCTTAAAAAACCCCTACCAACAACCCTCAACCCCGCCATGTCACTTTGACAAAGAATTTGCAAAAATATATTAATGATGATAAAACTTCTTGTTTCTGCTCTCTTGGTACTTTGAAATTCTTTTTTAAAATATAATCACACCATTTAATGTTAATGGGGAGGTATACTCACTTTTAATAAATTTATTTGTCAATTTTGTATCTCCAACTTCTTAAGTGTTTCTGCTGTCCTGGTCTTTGAATTTTTTTTTTTAAATAATTAATCACACCATTTAATGTTCAAGGCATTGATATTCACTTTTAATAACTTTATTTGTCAATTTTGTATCTCCAACTTCTTAAGTGTTTCTGCTCTCCTGGTACATAGAAAAATTTTTTGCTTCTTTTCCTTTTTTTTTCATGTCCCTAAGAAAACGTTTTTTTCCCCTATTTCTTGATCAAAAGTAGCTTAGATGTTAATCCAGGATATAAGCTACCTCCATACCAAATATCAGCCCAATCAGTTCAGCCGTTCTTGAGTTATAAATAGTGTAACTAACACGACTTTCTTTTATATATATAGATTCTTCATTTGCGAGGCCGGTACCTATCTTTTAATTTCGCTTACTGTCAGCTTTTGACACAAACTATAAACAAAAAACGAATCGGGGGTGCATATTCAAAACAAATAGGTGGTAAGAAAATATATTTTTTACGGTCAGCATGATTACAAAATTGATAATTTAACAAACTAATTTATTATAAATTTCACTGGTTTTAGGCGTTCTTCGTGGATATTTTAAAATGAATTTTACGTTGCCAAAATATTATTAAATCTGACTAACGATTAGCTTATTTAAATTGTTGGAAATAAATAGATGTGCTATTATAATATTGATAAATAAATTAAATAAATTTTAAAGTTCTTTTTTTTTTTTTATGAATGACTAATGCTGTTGGCCTTATCGGCCTCTACAGCTTGAACCGGACTTAGGGGCGGGCGCTAACAAGCACTCCGCCGCAATGCGAGACGCAGAAGGCGCACGCCAAAGTTTAAATTTAGACGACCCGCACGAGGGTACCCAGGGGGTACGGCCCTCGGATTGGACGGCCGTCTGATTACGGGGGTATCGAACTAAACACCCCTGGATCGCTACCGTTAGGTAGTGATCAATGGCTAGGTGCCCTTTGATTGACTTTTATAACTGACCGCCGATTCGTAATACACCTTCGAGAAGAATCGGCAAGAAACTCGAAGGCGAATAATATCTGACTATGTGTTATGGGACCTTCGACCTCGCCGGCGAGGTCGGTGTCTGTGTCTAAGTGTGTTGATACTTACTGGCGGGTTGCCAGGGGTGGTCGGATCGGGCGAGGCCATCGCTGTCAGTACTTTGACTGCGATGGCGTCGTCCGGATCGTCCAGAGCGTCGCGGGGACGTCTACGGAGGGCAATACTGTCTGTCGTATAGTCGGAGGGAGACTGCAATATACTGCTGACCGTTTAAATGATAGCCAGGTAAAAGAAGTAAACCGCTTTACAAGACCGCTTACTCTTCCAATGTAAACTAGACCTATTCTCGAATCAGTGGCATTCCGTTTCGCGTGTCTCAGATTCCGAATATTACAAAATAACTTGTGCAATGAAAAACTGTTGTTGGATACAATAACATCTACTTTCACCGAAATGTTTCGGGTCGGCTTCGCTCTCGAGACAAATAGACAATTGCTTGGCCCATTGGGGCCATATTATAGCCCGCTATTTATTTAAAATTGTATCGTAAAATTTAGATTATGAACTCAAAAATGGTGGTATAATGACATACTTTACGCAAGGCACGTCTCTAATAAGAAAAAACATTATAACTAAACAATGTTATAATATATATTTTTTCCCATAAAAGCACCGGTTTGGCCCCGTACAACGAAGCGAGGGTTTTCGCAATTTATTTTCTATGGCGGCGCGTGTTAGACCGTTTACGTGCGAATTCACTGTGGACTGTATTTTGGCGCGATAATAGACCGAGCAAGCGCGAATCGCGAGCGTAGCGTCTCTGTTTCATCTTCGGCAAAAATTCTTTCGTATGTCCGGATGTCTGTCCGGCTATTTCCTCTACAGGTCACATTTCTCAACCGATCTAGACGAAACTTGGTACGACGATACAGGTTCAGCGAATTTTTAGAATTTCTCAATCGTCGGGGATTTTTGATTGGGGATAAGGAGATTGAGAATGAGGGTAAAAAGGGGGCTACTGAATATCTCAGCCATATTTGGCCATATTAAATCCGATTTCGATGGTTCTTTTTTTATTTGAAAGGTAGTATCTTAAGTTAGTCTCATAAAAATTTGGTGAAGATCTGATGAGGATCTTCGGCATGATGAGCAGAATACACCGCTAGATTATATGCAAAAAATTTTGTACGCGCGAGGTCTACAACTCACAGAGCCACAAGTTTACTTTACATTTAATTAGTACCTAACCAATTTAATGGGTTTTGTTGATCAAAAGTTTTCTCCTGATTAAAAAAGACCGATAGCAGTGTTAGTGAGGAGAATTTAATTCCACCTGACATCACGGCAACAGCAACAAACATGACGAACGAGCTTTTACCAGCAAAATCAAGAAAATATTACGAAAATATTTTTAACTCACTCTCGTGTTTTAATAACCCTGGTTATGCAACCGTTTAGTTAGTAGTTTATTAAACTAATATGACACTCTGTGCAAAAAATAAACAAAAGTAAATTTAAAATTGGAAACATCAAAGAATGCTCAATTTTTTTTTTTTGTAGGTTTGATATGGATGAAGTTATCAACTATCGAGTTGATAACTTCACAACTATCAGTTTTTTTTTCGTATAGTTAGATAAATAGATAACACTTTTATGCACTAAAAATCTTACATTACCAATGTTGCACGTCAACATTGACCTTATCATGTTACCTCATCTGTGGAATTTTTGAACCAGTTTATTTTGTACTTTGAGCAAATTCTTTTTGAAACTGAGCTGGTTGTTTGCTCGAAGGATTTGGATCATTACTTTTTTTATTTAAAAAAATGGTAGACCTCGAGCAAGGGTGGTCTCAAAAGAATTTCATGGAAATTGGTGCATTCGTTTTCTACAAAATCAATATGAAGCCGTTTTTATTGTTTCAAAGAAATAAGTATGTATACATATGTGTAATTACATTCAATTCTATAATAAATACCTTATTCAAATTAACTGAACAAAAACCTGTGCAAATTTATGAGAGCAGTTAAATTAGTATTAGTATTGCCAAGTATGTAGATAGATAGATAGATAGAAAATTCTTTATTGCACACATAAGATAGGTACATAGGCGAACTTAATGCTAGCAAGCATTATCTTCCAGTTACGCGGAAAAATATAAATATTTACCTACATCCACACCAATATATAAAAGTGAAACGTCTGTTTGTTTGGAGAGTTTTAACGCCATACATATGGAGATAGCCTATACCCTGGAATAAAACATAGATAACTTTTAATCCCGGAAAATAGTAAGTTCCCACGGGAAAACTGGAAAATGACGATTACTCACTGTAAGGAACGTTTGCCATGGAAACGAAATAATAACAAGTCTGTCAAAAAGCATCAAGAGCGTTGGTGTCAAAGAAAATACAATACGTTGGTGCTGCAATACAATACCTGTGCATTGGTTTTTAATATCCTGGAAGAATATAGGATGATTTTTCGCAATAAACTGTAGTCCGCGCGGACGAAGTCGCAGGCGAAAGCTAATAGGTACATTAAAGTATCACAAATCACGAGTTCGTAAGATATTTATTAGTTGAGTCAGGTTAAATTATTGTTAGTCAATACTACGTCGTATTAGCGTACTAATGGTAATCTTATCAACGTAGCAAAGGCTTCTACATATGTAAAGGGATACAATAAAATAGTTACCTAAAAGGTATGAAGCTGAAAATTCATTTTTGCTTGCGGGAAATAAATCTCTACGAATGTTGATCGTGCCCGTATAGTAAACGTAACTATTGTCCGATGGTATTACACATTATGTATTATGTAGTACCTATACTCTTGAGTCATTTTGACGGTCAAAATGACTCAAGAGTGTAGGTCAAAATTTGACCTAACATATTGCCTATTATTCTGTGACAGGTATTAAAATACTAGCTGTGCACGCGGCTTCGCACGCGTGGTAATTTCTCTAGGTTAAAAGTACTCTATGTGCTATGCCAAGACCTAAAATACCAATATACCAACATTTGATCAAAAATCCTTCAGCCGACAAAAAGTTATTATCGTTTGCTCGGCTTCTACTCATCGGATTGAGATACCAAGTACCCCAGTTTTTAAGTCAAACCATAAGCTATCCAACAGTGAAAACCGCATCGCAATCGGTCCATTATTTTTTACGTGATGCACGAACAAACTACAGACAGACAGAATTTAAAAAAATGTTATATTCTTGTTCAGCAGCTTATTTTAAGTACCCTAGACTAATTTTTTTTACTATCTTCTTTGTACAGACTTTTTCGTACTTATTGCTTTATTATAGTGTAGACAAATGATCTCAGTTCAACTTCACACACGATCACTTGAGAATTTATCACGTCTTGTAAAAGGTAGGGGAAGTAATTGTATTGATTTGTCAAATTAGCCTATATCCTAGTGATACGCACGTATACGTTACAGGTACTTACGATTATGTAGGCTTCCCTTTGTTAACATATCTAAGAGCCAAATATATTTCACGAATTTGAAAGTAGCATCAACAAAATCTATGGAAAGTTTTGACATATGATATTCACGGGCGCAGTTTTTTGGACAACATTTATTTGTTTACTAGCTGTCTGCGGCTTTGGCCGCGTGGTAATTTTTCTGGGATAAAACTAACCTATATGTTATCCCAGGACCATTAATACCCGTAAAGAACAATATACTAAATTTAATAATTCGTTAGAAAGCCGTTCGTGAATAATTTGTATCAATTGCTCGTCTTCTACACAGCGGCTTGAGATACCAGTACACCAAGTTTTTAAGTCAAACCCTAAGCTATCCAACGGTGAAAACCGCATCGCAATCGGTCCAGTAATCTTTACGTGATGAGCGAACAGAAAAACACAAGATTTAAAAAAAAAAAAAACTTGTTCGGTAGCTTATTATAAGTACCCTAGGACATTTTTTTTACACAACACAAAACTAAAAAGAGGCAACCAAACTTTAGATTCTTGATTTTGAAATACAAGATGCAGGAGGCATGAGGAGTATAGCTCGCCAGATAGTAGCTGAGCCCGACACAGAAGAAATGAAATGCATGATGCTTTATAGGTTTTGAAATACAAGATGCAGGAGGCATGAGGAGTAGCTCGCCAGGTAGTAGCTGAGCCCGACACAGAAGAAATGAAATGCATGATGCTTTATAGGTTTTGAAATACAAGATGCAGGAGGCATGAGGAGTAGCTCGCCAGGTAGTAGCTGAGCCCGACACAGAAGAAATGAAATGCATGATGCTTTATAGGTTTTGAAATACAAGATGCAGGAGGCATGAGGAGTAGCTCGCCAGGTAGTAGCTGAGCCCGACACAGAAGAAATGAAATGCATGATGCTTTATAGGTTTTGAAATACAAGATGCAGGAGGCATGAGGAGTAGCTCGCCAGGTAGTAGCTGAGCCCGACACAGAAGAAATGAAATGCGTGCTGCTTTATAGGTTTTGAAATACAAGATGCAGGAGGCATGAGGAGTAGCTTGCCAGGTAGTAGCTGAGCCCGACACAGAAGAAATGAAATGCGTGATGCTTTATAGGTTTTGAAATACAAGATGCAGGAGGCATGAGGAGTAGCTCGCCAGGTAGTAGCTGAGCCCGACACAGAAGAAATGAAATGCGTGATGCTTTATAGGTTTTGAAATACAAGATGCAGGAGGCATGAGGAGTAGCTCGCCAGGTAGTAGCCGAGCCCGACACAGAAGAAATGAAATGCGTGATGCTTTATAGGTTTTGTTCGCAGTCGTTTTATTAATTTAACTTATTTATTAATAGTTATAATTTACTTTTATTTTAAACTTATTATTAAATTATACTTTGTTTCCCTTATATATTTTTGGAACGTCTTTTAAAGACCTTCATTTTGAAATTTTGATTCCATTTGATTTCATTTTGAGTAATTGTATCCTGACCTGAGTAGAGCCGCAATTTTGTCTCATTCACACCCTATACATGTCTCTTTCTAACATGTTGTCAAAGAACAGCTGCCTGTCTTACGACACGCCAATTGAATGTGGGGTCTTGAGTCTATTGTTTGACGTGTGCTATTAATAGAGTTTTTAAGGGTCATATTTAAACCATCATAGCTTCGAAAATATTTAACTTAGGACCTTGATGTAAGATTTATTTTAATGGAAATATCTTGTACTATGATAATACAATTAAAAAAAAATAGCTTGACAGGTTAGTTTTCATAAAAAATTTAAAAAACTAAAAAAAATGCAATAAATAAATACGATTTTTATTTTGTTAATATTGTTATGTTATTTTGTGAAAAAGATATTGAATAACATGTATCATAAATTGATTGTCTTTATTGTTAGCTTTCAAATGATACCTCTTTCGTCTTCCTAAGACGTCTACATCGATAGCAATGATTAAATCAGTGTAGGCGTCTGAGCTGCGAAGTAAAAAAAACAAAATGGCTGGCATTTTAGTATGGAGAGGCCAAGAGAAAATCGAGATAGTGATTTGTCGATAAAAATCCCCATATTTAACCCCCCTTAAGTCTCCGACACCGGTGACCAGACACATTGTATAAAAGTGAAACGTTGTCTGTTTGTTTGTTTGGAGAGCTTTCACGCGATAACGGCTGGTCGGATTTTGATGAAATTTGAAATGGAGATAGCGACCTTCAACATAGGAGCATACCCTAAAACATAGGATACTTTTTATCCCGGAAAATTTTAAGTTTCCAAGGGAACACAGGAAAATATTGATTACTAGCTGTAAGGAGCGTTGCCATGCAAACGAAATAACAAGTCTGTCAAAAAACGTCAAGACCATTAGTGCTATACCTACCTACTTTTGCATCGGTTTTTAATATCCTAGAAGAACATAGGATGCTATTTTTCGCGATAAATAGAAGTGACTTTCCCGCGCGGACGAAGTCGCGGGCGGGAAAGCTAGTAATTCATATATCCTTTGTCACTCTCGTGATTAAGACGAATCCAATGATACCTCATTTATCAATGTCTATCCATCAAGCCGTTTAGGCTGTTGGACTTGCCAAAGATACAGACATACATACAGCCCAAAAACATAACCCTCCGCAGTCGGGTAAAAATGGGAACCCAAGCCGATGCGCCAAACGCTCAGTTAGTAACCGGTTTTCCTCATTAGTAATAATAAAAAAAAAACGCAAACCAAAGGAATAATTCCCACAGTATATTAATTCAACATTAGCATAAACAAACCTCATTGCGTAGAAGTTCGCATGTCACAAGTCACTTACGATATACTAGTGTTTTAAGAAAACCTCAAGGATGCCAGTTTCGGTGTAATTGTTGTAAATGTTAAAGTTATTTCGGTTAGAAAAAAAAAAGTTACTGTAACATGTTTTGTTTATTACTAGACTGCGGCTATAATGTTAATGTTGTAGGGGTTAATGTTCTTTTGAAAACAAATGATTTTTAACCCCTGAATGCGAAAAGAGTGGGGTGTTATTAGTTTAAGGTGGTATGTGGTATCGTAGCTCCCAAACGATTATGATGCGGTTTTTGCTGTTAGAAAGCTGATGTAATCGACATGGTTCTTGGCTATAACGGGGGGTAGCTCACAAACGAATAGACTGATTTTAATACGTTTTTTCTATTTGAAAGCTGATGTGATCGACGTGGTTCTTAGCCAAACCCCCCTGGTCGGGATCGTAGCTTCCTCACGAATAGACCGAATTTAATGCGTTTTTTCTGTTTGAAAGCTGATGTGATCGACATGGTTCTTAGGTAACGGGGGCGGGTGTGTGTGTTAGAGGTTATATAAATTTGTGTTCGTGTTTCAAGGACATAATCAAAGCGATTTTTGAAGTCACTAAAGGCCATCAGTTGATTAGACAGAGTATTTAAGATACAAAGCGATGTGTAAGGGTTATAAATAGGGCTTGGTTTTTGGACAGCTATAGACCTCTTTTTATAGCTTGCAATATACTTCCTTTGCCGTGTATGTACATTAAGGACATTATTTTGTGTTTTCACTAAACAACAGTCTGTTTTTTTTTAAGATACGTAATCAACTAATTACCCGCCAAAAAAGAGCCAACTTTACTAACTTATTATATCAACCTCCTGCCCATAAGGACTTGTACAAGAGAAATGTTTATAATATGTGCATATCGATTTATAACATTATACCTAGTGACATTCAAATATTAGAAGACAACAAATTAAAAAAATCTTTGACTGAAAGGCTTCTCAGCAATTGTTTTTATAGTGTTAAGGAATTCAGAGATTTTTGTAAATAATACATTTATAATTAAACTACAAATTATTAAGTATGTAATTAGGTAGGTATTGTAAACATTTGCACGTCTGCTTGCAGACTGAATACAGCGTTACAACAAAATAATTTATTTTAAGAACCCTTTTATATGACTGTGTTCCGGCAAATTAAACAATTTGATTTGATTTGATTTGATCTACAAGGGCAAGTTTGTCGATGTGGTTGTTCTGTCATTCCTACTTTTACAATGAAAAATCGCCGTGTGATTAGTGGGACGTCCAGCGGCGCGATGACTTGAAAGTCTCGTCAAAGTGGAGGGAAAGAAATGGATGAGTCGATCGAAAGGCGTGGCAAAAGCGATAGAAGTCCTATAACCAGCAGTGGATAAAATGACTGTAAATGATGATGATGATGATGATGATGATGATGATGACTAGTCTCGCTGCGAAAAACTCAAATATGTTGACGACCCATAAACCCATTCCATAAAGCTTCAAACAGTGATTTCCGTCGTGAACATATTTTATGACGTTTCGTTGTCATGGAAGTGTTTCAGTTCAGGACGATACAAATAGTGTTTATGACGTTTCGTTGTCATAGAAGTGTTTCAGTTCAGGACGATACAAATAGTGTTTATGACGTTTCGTTGTCATGGAAGTGTTTCAGTTCAGGTCGATACAAATAGTGTTTATGACGTTCCGTTATCATGGAAGTGTTTCAGTTCATGACGATACAAATAGTGTTTATGACGTTTCGTTATCATGGAAGTGTTTCAGTTCAGGACGATACAAATAGTGTTTATGACGTTTCGTTGTCATGGAAGTGTTTCAGTTCAGGACGATACAAATATTGTTTTTTTGTTTTAGCTCCACTAAGCTCCACAAAAACAGTGTACAGAGGAGGACTTAATGCTAAGACAGCATTTTCTGCCAGTCATCCTGGTTGCGCAAGAAAGATGTGTATAGGCGTGCACTCGAGATATGGTCAGTAAAATGAAAATAGAGATAAATAAATTGAAATGAATACTAAAATATAAAACTTTGTAAAATATGTATACACAATTATTATTATATATATATATATAAATATTACAACACATAATATCATAAAAATAAAATACATATAAATATTATAAAATTAAACAGCTGGTGTTGTTAATAAGTCTTTTTTAAATGGTCTCGAGTTAACCGTTTAACATTTTCTTTAGTTACTTGTGCTATGAGACATTGCTTCTTGCCGATTTCATGATTCTTGGTCAACGGGAAGTACCCTATAGGTTTTGATTCCCTTGCGAGGGAAACCTATATATACCTTTCCTTGGGGGGGTTTATGCGGCATAAACGGCTGTATCTTGTGATTGCGATGACTTAGAAGTTTGTTTTTTTACAGGTCCAATGGATTGCAGACCTGAGTATTTGATATTAATTTCAATCCACGATGAGAAAAAGGGTCTTGACAGACGGATAATAAAGTTTTTGTTTTGTTTGTCTTATGAGGTAGTGCTGGCCTCTGGTGTAGAGTTTGTCAGGCCGCCCGAGGGCCTCTGACATGGCTTAACGACTGCTATTAATGAATAACAGCCGGGACCGACAGCTTAACGTGCCCTCCGAAGCACGGAGCGATGGAAAACCGCACATAACTTAGAAAAGTCATTGGTGCGGAGCTTAGGTTTTGAACCCGGTATCGTTGGATTCTAAATTGCACTATAGAACCGTTAAGCCACCATCGCTTTTATAATAAAGTGATCCTGTGAGAGTTCCTCTTTTCCTTTTACAAAACTCTAAAATGACACGGATCAATTTCACGCTAACGACAAGGCAATTCACTAATATACGTGAGTACCTCCTGTGTTTGCCTTTTAAAATTTCACGCTAAGGAAAATTCTTAGAGTTGCAGTGTCTTAACTACTGGTATCGGCATTGTCTCAGCAAATACAGCCAGTAATTAAGCCATTGACTAGACATCTCAATACGGAGCACCAATTTAATCTCAGCTGTAGTTTCACGTCGAATGAGCTTCGTTTACATTGCAATGATTCCCGATTGTGCCGTCGCTATTAGCTCAGCCAAATACAATGAAGGTCGAAGCCTTGACAGATACGAAGTGCAACCCAAAACCGTTCTCACAATAGACGAGAATACAACATACATGGCTCGTTCTCATTCCCAACATGAGTACACAATACAGCTATTAGACGTTTTATTGGCTAAACTTTGGAGTCCCGTGACATTGTCTATGAAATGAAGTTATCCTTCTTGTGTCCTTATGAGTCATATGTTGGATCGCTTTGCTGTGTCATGAAACATGTGTTTTGACAGCTAGGAACGACATAATATAAGCTATTGGGTGTGGTTGAGGGTATCTGTACTTATAATAAAGCAATTGGAACGAAAAAGTCTGTACAATGAAGCTAATTTAAAATTAAATGGTCTAGGGTACTTAAAATAAGCTACTGAACAAGAATAGAACATTTAAAAAAATCGTGTCTGTATGTTTGTTCGCGCATCACTTAAAAACTACTGAATCGATTGCGATGCGGTTTTCACTGTAGGATAGCTTAGGGTTTGATTTAAAAACTGGGGTACTTGGTATCTCAACCCGATGAGTAGAAGCCGAGCAAACGACAAAAATATTTTTGAAGGCTGAAGAAATTTTGATCAAATGTTAGTATATTGGTATTTTAGGTCCTGGAATAGCATATAGAGTACTTTTAACCTAGAGAAATAAGCACGCGTGCGTTGCCGCGGGCATCAGCTAGTAATGCTAGTATAGATTTAAGAATCTTTAAGAGTCAGAAAATATTACTAAGAAAATGACTACTTTTTGCCCAGAACTGTTACTTAGCGTTGATGTACTCGTATTGTAATTATCATAGTATTGTTTAATTAAAGTTAATTGAGTTTAGAAAGGTAGTAAAAAAAAAGGATTCCACATCGCCAAACAAACGAGTGAAGCATAGCTAATGGCGGCTGCGTATTTATACACGGTTTCATCACAAACGACTGCATTGTCATTTACTAACTTGACTGAACTTAACACTTAACACGACTAAAAAAGTCGAGAGCTTGCTGCGTTGTGGCGGCGTATCTTAGGTACTTCCCTTTCGATTTGGCGGCGTGGAATCAGTATTTTTTTTAACATTCTTGGGATTTAGTATGTGGTTGCCATTTTGCCAGCGCATCTGTTGGCAAAACGATAGTAAATCCGTAACAGTTTCGGGATTTGGCAGTTAAATAAGGAACACATTAAAGATTAGTTTCTTTATGTCCGTATGTCACACAAAGCCAAATTACTCCGGCTATTTTTGCTATTATATAAATCGAGATTATAAATCGGGTCAGAATCAGAAGCGTCACACGGCTCACACACAACTACACAAACTTAACATGCATGCAGGTGTTACACCTTTACTGGATGCGAATCCATACCAATATATAAAAGTGAAACATTGGCTGTTTGTTTGGGGAGCTTTCACGCGATAACGGCTGGACGGATTTTTATGAAATTTGGAATGGAGATAGCTTATACCCTGGAAAAAAAAAGAAGGATACATTTTATCCCTGAAAATAGTAAAACTGGTAAAATGTGGATTACTCTCTGTAAGAAAGGGTTGCCATGGAAACGAAATAACAAGTATATCAAAAAATATCAAGAACATTGCTGCTATGCCTACTTTTGCATTGGTTTTTAATACCCAGAAGAACATAGGATGCTTTTTTCGCGATATACAGTAGTCCGCGCGGATAAAGTCGCGGGCGGGAAAACTAGTACACTATACAATCGAGTAGGTAAATCGCGTCAGTGAGCATTGTTGATATGACATTACAAAACCTCCGAACATTGCGATTTTTATTGTTCACAGATGATGGTCAAAAGTATCCTGTGTTATTCCAGAACATAAATATGTAGAAAACAAATTTCATCAAAATCCATTCAGCCCTATCAGTAAGGTAACAAACATACATGCACACAAACTTTCGCGTTTATAATATAAGTAGGATTTAAAAAAATGTGCCCATTACAAACATGCTCAGCTGACGTATATTATATACGTCTGTTTATTTTTATTGATGAATCATAGCACTCGTACCCGTTCATATTAAGTTATTTCTCCTATTAAAACTGTATCGTGTTATCATATCATTCAATGGAAACGCGTGCGTCTACGTCATTAATTTGGCAGTTAAATGCAACAGTCGTCATGAAGATGGTAATCTATACGCCACAGAAATATCAAACACCGCCAGAAAGTACCAGCAGTGGAATTACCTCAGCCAATGCGATTTGTTGTAATCATATTTTCAAAGCAATATCAACTCTGACGCGCCGCAATGCACTTGATATTGAAAATCTGATTGCAACAAGTTATGGAATTGCCCCGCTGAAACGACAGCAGCGTCACCCAAATAAAATGGCAGACGCTAATGACTAAAACGCCTCTTAGTGGCTAAAACAAAGAATATCCTAAGACCTAATAACCTAGAGTTCTAACAGAAACAGGATACATCAATAGATGCATACCTGACATGTCTAATGTCAACTTCTCAAATGGAAGCTCATTGTCTGAATAAAATACAGATTTCTTTGCAAAGAGTAGTCATATATATGATCTACTAGTGACTCGCCCCGGCTTCAACGGGTAGCGCTCACAACGCGGCATTTTTCTTACTTTTCGTAACTTCTAAAAAAATAATAGGCCCGTAAGCGCAATTCAAAATCTTGGGCAGCAACGATCGTAGTATTTTCTGACCATATTGTAGACTACTGCATTATTACTCACGACTTGTTAGACTTGTTATTATTTCATTTCCATGGCAAAATGTCATTCCGTTCTGTATTTTTCATATCTTGGGTTACATTATTGAAATTTTCGTAGAGATCTCTATTTTTTTGAAAAACAAAATACTGCCCATGTTACTCGCTGATAATGTAGCTTACAACAGGTGAAAGATTTTTTTAAATCGGTTTATTATTTTTTGAGTATATCCATTACAAACATACAATACAAACAATCAAATATTTCCTCTTTATAATATTAGTTTAGATACGCCAACGAGGATGACGGACTGTAATGTATTCTGAGAACACTTTCGAGAAAATGGAAACGAAGGAAAGGAAATAACATTTCCCGGCAGTGAAACAGTGCACACAGCTGCAATGCAATGTCAACGAGCCCAAAGTAAAAGTAAGAGGACAGTAAAGTGAAGGGCTTGTAATAATCGCTCGGAGATCTCAACTCCACGTTCCACATTTCTGTACCCATATTCTGTACACAGCCAATGAAGCTATAAATCCAGATAACAATACGTTTTTATAAGTCGATCGTTTAAAATAGTTTCAGAGGCTGAATGAACGTTCAAAGCTGAAACGTGGTCGGTCTATTTGCGTGGGTGTCAAAGTTCAGCGCTCACACCCCTAGCGGGGCCGATTTAAAAATAGTTATCATGTTTTCACCTATATAACGAACGCTAGGGAACTGGGAACTATACAGTGTACTGTGTTTTTTCGCAGTGACGTAAATATTGATTTTATTGTTCTTTAGGGTTCTGTACCTCAAAAGGAAAAAAGGAACCCTTATAGGATCACTTCGTTGTCCGTCTGTCTGTCAAGACCCTTTTTCTCAGAAACGTATGGAGTTATCAAGTTGAAATTAATCACAAATACTCAGGTCTGCAATCCCTTAGAGCTGTGAAAAAACAAACTTCTAAATCAAATCAATTTGTTTATTTGCCAGAACACAGTCATATAAAAAAAGATCTTAAAATAAATTATTTTGTTGTAACGCTGTATTCAGTCTGCAAGCAGACGTGTAAATGTTTACAATACCTACCTAATTACATACTTAATAATTTGTAGTTTAATTATAAATATATTATTTACAAAAATCTCTGAATTCCTTAACACTATAAAAACAATTGCTGAGAAGCCTTTCAGTCAAAGATTTATTAAATTTGTTATCGTCTAATATTTGAATATCACTAGGTATAATGTTATAAATCGATATGCACATATTATAAACATTTCTCTTGTACAAGTCCTTATGGGCAGGAGGTTGATATAATAAGTTAGTAAACTGGTCTCTTTTTTGGCGTGTAATTATTTGACTACGTTTCTTAAAAAAAGCAGGGAGTTGTTTAGTGAAAACACAAATGTCCTTAATGTACATACACGGCAAAGGAAGTATATTACAAGCTTTAAAAAGACTCAAGAAGAAAGGTCTACTGCTGTCCAGCTAACGCAATAAAAAGATGCGGCCGTTTATTCCTCATATTTTGCCACTTACGTACAAACATGAACCTATCATGACACGACCTAGAAACATGAAATTTGACAATGTCTTATAGCACAAGTAATGAAGACAATCCAAATACCGTAAATTTGTAGATAACTACATCACAAAAAAAAATTAGGCACTGGAAAAACTTCGTGACTCGATTCCCGTGATGGGTAGAAATATTTACATACCTACAAGTTTGTACGGAACCTTCGGTGCGCGAGTCCAACTCGCACCTGGCCGGTTTTATTTTTTAATTGTAATAATAATCTGAAGACCAATCTGTTTAAATAGCAGCGGTTATAATGATCTTGTTACTCCCTGTTAGTGTAATTTTTGGCATATACCTGTGCTATAAGCATAGATAAATCCATCTGTGATTAATCTATGCTCTAAGTAATGGGTCTATTTTGGCATACCGTCCATCGTTAGAAGGAACTCTCTCCTAGACAGATTTTCGCAGGAATGTCTTTCGCTAACTTCTTCTATTTTGCACGGTCTTTATCATACTTTTTTAAAAAGCTTTTATTTAACTTCATATGTATGTTATTATCTATGTATTTTGTCTGTCCTGGAATCTTGCAATTCATATTTCGAGCATTTCCCGATTAGCTATCCGGCTGAAACTTTCAGGGTAGCTCACAAACCGATGACAAAGCAAAAATATATATATTACAAGGCAACAAAAAAAGTGAAGTTCATTAAAAAAAAGCAGTTTTTTTTATTATAGCAAATCTTACTAGCATTGCAGATCGAAATCCGAAAGTGAACTGACATTTAGGAGAGATGTAGCATGAACTCCCAGGCATAAGAACAAAATAAATCGGCAAGGTAAGAGAGAGAAAAAACACGATTGCTCTGTCAGAAAACGAACTTTTCAAACAAAAATTGCCTATTGTCACTCGGGATGATGTAAGCATTCTAACGATACCTCATACATCCAAATCTGTTCAGGCATTTAAAAGTTATGGCGGAATAAAGATACTCACATACATACATACATACATGAATCCTAAAAACATTACACATTTTTTGGGCATTACATTTTTTGGGCAGTCATGTAATAAGCGAATTACGCCGGAAAATGGAGAATACAAAATCCAAGCGGGACCGCGCCATAAGATAAGAGAGAGATATTAAGAACAGCAGGTTCAGTTACATGTACGTCGAATCGAAACATACGACAAAGTCATCGTTTGTGCAACATAAGGAGCCAAACAAGAAGTAAATATAGATAAATAAACTAATCTAATTATTTATTTATTTTTCAGTTTGCTTTTTCATTGAGTGGTGAGCTACCCTGAAAATCCAAGACCCGACCAGATTGCTAATCGGGAAGTGCTTGAAATTTGAGTTGCAAGATTCCACCCGGAACGACAGACAGACAAACAGACAAGAAAGTGACTTAATAAAAACGTGATAAAAATGCTGGCATCTACCAAGTTTTTGCGAGTAATGCCTTGTACTATTATTTACTCTGTGCTAATGCTTGAGTCGCCTGACATCGGCCCGGTTGAGTAATATCACATCTAATTCACGAATAATTTGCAGTTTCCTTTCCTGTCCACTATATTGCAAGGTTTATGGTTAACAGGTTATTATTTTAGTACCTACTCTTATTAATAACTAGCTTCGCCCGCGGCTTCGCACGCGTGGCCCTCTCTAGGTTAAAAGTATCTATGTGCTATTCCAAGACCTAAAATATAAATATACAATCATTTGAACATCGGATTGAGATACCAAGTACCCGAATTTTTAAGTCAAACCCTAAGCTATCCAACAGAGAAAACCGCATCGCAATCAGTCCAGTAACATTTACGTGAAGCGCCAACATATACTGACAAACAAACACAACCGCGATTAAAAAAAAGTTATATTCTTGTTCAGTAGATTATTTTATTACTACTTACAGCTTTATTATAAGTATAGATAGATAGATAGATAGATGTGTTCTTAATTATTGTGGGACATGATTTGAGTAGTATTTGACACATATCGCTGTTTGTCTGCTTTTTATTTTTCTATTTTTAATCGTCTCAGCCCCTTGGAAATGCTTCTTATATATTATTCTTCTAATACGTTATACTACTAGATCTCCATTGTACAGAGTTTTTTCTTACTTTATTATAAGTACAGATTCTATGGATATACGTCGTCATCATCATCATCAACAGCCTGCATTAGTCCACAGCTGGACAAAGGCCTCTCCTAATGCGCGCCACCGAGCCCGATCTGCAGCTCTTCTAATGCTGCCAGCTACTTTACGCAGGTCGTCGCTCCATCTAGCTGGAGGGCGCTTCACTAAGTTTGCCTACACGTCCGACAGAGAACGAAAGTTACCGACATAGCTCAAAGAATTAGCAGGCTGAAGTGGCAATAGACCGGTCACATAATGTCGAAGAACCGATAACCAATGGGGCAGGCGAGTTCTTGAGTGGAAACCACGTGTAGGCAAACGTAGTGGCATACGTAATCCTTATCAATAGTTTAAAACTTAATAGATGTTGTAGCTCCTAGTAATTAGTTCCGAGATTAAGATCACATCGTACACTTTTCTATTGAGAAATATAGTTCTCCATGGAAGGATCTACCGATCATCAACCCATTTTGAGCCGAAGTAAATTGAGATAAAGTCTACAGTAAGCCGGCAGACGCATATTACTTGAGTATATTTTATTCTTTGATAATTAGTGGTCGAGTAACGATCAAGTAAAGACATATCTGACTGCAGAATTGGTACTTTAATTAAATTCTCATGGAGAAACAGTCGCAATCAAACCAGATATCTTACACGTACAGAAAATATCATAATCGAGTAAACAGTTTCGCTACAACGTCACAGATTACACACTAGCTACTATAAGCCCTGGACGGGTTGCCTGGAAGTATTTTTACTTCGTGGGAACTGATCGGTACTGTGAGCACAGAATTAGTAATAGTACTGTGAGTTCTTTAGAAACTGCGTAGTAAGCTGTGGGGGCGCTGCATTGAAAGGGTTTCATCGTACGGGGAAGGTGATATTGATACCTATGTGATATGTGTAATACACACATATTAGATTTTCGTGTGTGTGGTGATAGCATCGTAGCTATGGCATAATGTTGTGTTCATGGTACAAAAAAAATAACAAGCGAAGTACGACATTGATTCATGCATAGCGATGGTAGCCTAACGGTTCAATAATGCAACTTAGAATCCAACGATAGAGCGAGTCGGTCCGGTCGGTCCGCACCAATGACTTTTCTAAGTTATGTGCGGTTTTCCATCGCTCCGTGCTTCGGAGGGCACGTTAAGATTAATAGCAGTCGTTAAACCATGTCATGTCAGAGGCCCTCGGGCGGCCTGACATACACTGACACCAGAGGCCAGCACTACCTCATGCTACAAACGTACCAACAACATGACCAACAGCTGGGATAATATATTTGAAATAACTGAATTTTCTCGCTAATGTGTTAAGGTTTAAAGTCTCATGTAACATTCTTCCAATATTATTTGCTTGTTTAATTAACTGCAACTTTATTACAAAGATAAAAATGTGTCCGTCCTTTAAATCAATTTGTGTCTGTCTAGTATACCTAGCGGCACGTAAGTCTAGCGGTGAACGAAACGTGGCGGGGACCTTGGCACAGTCTAAGTTTATGTAATGTTGAATACTTTTCATCCCGAAAACTGATTGTGCCAAGATCCCACCACGTTTCGTTCACCGCTAGACTTACGTGCCGCTAGCTACAGCAACATGGTCGATTACACTGATTCAAATTAATATTTATAAATGCGAAGTTTGCGAGCGTTTATCACTTCTTCACGCTGAAACGGCTGAAATGATTTTGATGAATTTGGTTTTTGTATAGATTCTTTAGGTCCTGGAATAACACAAGATACTTTTCATCATGCATCATCGTTCATCGTCTACGCGGATTAAACCGTTTGTCATATTACTTCCAACATCAAACTAAACGATCAGACTGAAAATACCTACAATTGAAACGTCTATCATCATCTGCCTATATCTGTCTACTGCTGGACGGAATCCTCTCCTAATGCACGCCACTGAGCCCGGTCTTCAGCTCTCCTCGTCCATTTACTTACAAACGCTAAAAAAAAGTCCAAACGTCTAAATTAAAACGTCCGACTGTAAGTAAATGCGCGATACTTTAGTGTAACATTTTTTATTCTCGTTTTATCTCGTATTTCTCGTTTGTTCGTGCATCGAGGGGCCCTTTGGCAGCCCGCCACCGACTGCACGCTCTAGTTACTAAACTGAATCAAACGTGTCTTCGAAACCGGAAAACCCTACCGCGAGTATTGGCAAGAGGAAGTCCAAAATCACGACTTATTTGAGTCATAATCATTATGTATTATGATCACATTATGCGAGATCTAATTCACTCGTGACTGAGCTTGTGTGCTACTTAGCACGTATAATATAGATTATGTCAAAAATTAGCGTACTATTATTTATTCTGAGGTAGTGATACATCATTTGAAGAGACAGGTAATAAATTTGTTGTGTACTATTATTTATTCTGAGGTAGTGCATACATCATTTGAAGAACCAGGTAATAAATTTGTAGTGTACTATTATTTATTCTGAGGTAGTGCATACATCATTTGAAGAACCAGGTAATAAATTTGTTGTGTACTATTATTTATTCTGAGGTAGTGCATACATCATTTGAAGAACCAGGTAATAAATTTGTTGTGTACTATTATTTATTCTGAGGTAGTGCATACATCATTTGAAGAACCAGGTAATAAATTTGTTGTGTACTATTATTTATTCTGAGGTAGTGCATACATCATTTGAAGAACCAGGTAATAAATTTGTAGTGAACTATTATTTATTCTGAGGTAGTGCATACATCATTTGAAGAACCTAGTTATAAATTTTAAAAATAAACAGTAAAATACGAGTGTACGAGGGGCGTTCAATGTATTCTCGGTATCGGGGTAATATACTACTGATGAGGGTAATTAAATTATCTCATTAGTTTATGACACTCATTGAGGGTATAAATACAAAATTTTATTTGATTGTCGCCATTAGTATTCAAAATATCATTTCGGAAAGGCAACTACGATGACTGATACGACAATGTTGAAAAAAATCGAGCATCGCGCTGTGATAAAATTCCTCACAAAACAAGGAAAGACTCAAAAAGTAATTCACGAAGAAATGATGGCTGTTTACCAAGATTCTGCCCCTTCATTATCTACAATTCAGAAGTGGTCAAGTGAATTTAAACGGGGTAGAGAGAGTATTGAAGACGACCCTCGTGCCGGTGGGCCGGTTAGTGCCGCTACTGATGAAAACGTAAAAATTGTTGAGAAACTTGTACTCAAAGATGCCCGTGTGAGAGTGAAAATATTAGCAGAAAGAACCAAGCTATCCGTGGGTACCATTCACACTATCCTTCATTACCATCTGAATTTGTCAAAGGTCAGTGCAAGATGGGTGCCGCTAATGCTCACAGCGCTTCAGAAACAAGCGCGAGTTGATTGTTGCAAGGAGTTTTTGGAGCTCTGTGGTGAAAATCCGCAAAGTATTTGTGATCGGATTGTTACTGGTGATGAAACGTGGGTTCATCACTATGATCCTGAGAGCAAGCAGGAGTCTATGCAGTGGCATAAAAAAGGAACAGCCCCACCGAAGAAGTTCAAAGTCTGCCCATCCGCCGGAAAGCTCATGGCCACAGTGTTTTGGGATTCCAAGGGAATCTTATTAATTGAGTACACAAAAAAAGGTGAGAGTATTACTGGCGCAACTTACGCTAACACCCTGCGCAATTTAAAGGAGGCAATAAAAGAAAAAAGACGGGGAAAATTGACCGCAGGTGTATTGCTTTTGCACGACAACGCGCCTGTTCACAAGGCGTGTGCGGGATTGCGGATTTGAAGAAATCAATCATCCACCCTACAGCTCTCACCTAGCCCCTACTTGTGATTACTTTCTGTTCCCAAATCTCAAAAAAGAACTTCGAGGCAAGCATTTTTCCGACGATGAAGAGTTAAAGGCAGCAATTAACGATCATTTTTCAAAAATATTTTTTGGAGGGAATTGAAAAGTTATTTTCCAGGACAAATAAGTGTGTTCAGATCCTAGGGGACTACATTAAAAAATAAATTTTATTCAGAATTTTCTGCTTATTCTTTCATGCCTATACCGAGAATACATTGAACTCCCCTCGTAAGACTCTGCAATGAAATATAGGGTAGATCTCCGATCGCCGCTCGAAAAACGGCACCGTCAAAACAAGGCATATGCCTTGTTTTGCTCTCAGTCGCAATAGAACTCTTTCTCTCTCTCCGCTTGTGGAATATTTTTATATTAGCTGGAGAGGTATATATCTGTACAAGTACAGAATAAATAAGTACAGGTAAGTATTGGCGTGGGGACCCTTTTAGGTTTGATTTTCATAGAGAATGTGTATCTATAGTTTATTTGATCGAAGGTAAGACTGGAAAATTCTGAATGGAAATAGCTCTTACAGGTTATTTTTCAATGTCTGTAGCATTTATTGTAATCAAAATTAATCATTTAAAAAAAGAAAACAGTACTGCCCTGCCAACAACGAACAAAAAGTAAAAAACAAGAGATTAAAAGTTCCACAGAACGGTCCCCCGACTGCAATGACAATTGTATTAATGACTTTTTAGTTCGTTTTTGGCAGGGCAGCCCGTGTTTTTTATTTAAGAACTTTTTAGTGACCAGTTTTGAGTTATGGCAATCAATTTATATATTGTTGGAATGTGCTCACCAAGACCTTCAATTTGATACCTATGTATATTGTAAAATAAAGGATTTTTTTTTCGCTTTCTAAAATAGAGCCATACTTTTGTAATTAGTAATGATCTGTACTCGGGATGACGTAAGGATTCTAACGATACCCCATACATCCAAATCAGTTCAGGCATTTAAAAGTTTTGGTGGAACAAAGAAATTCACATACATCTATCTATCTTCTAACTTATAATAAAGCAATAAGTACGAATAAGTCTGTACAAAGAAGATAAATTATAGATTAAAAAAACACCTATAATACTATTAAACTAAACTAAAAAGTAAAAATTAATTTCAATATAAGAATAAAGTCAATTAATGTCATTGTAAAAAAAAGCGTGGGGTGCTTTGTACGACATTTTTACACTAACTCTGGAATTAGAAATAGAAATAGTAACATATCTTGGTAAAAAATAAATAGGAATAATAATAATATCCACAATGAAATTAATTTTCTCGTTAATCACTTTATTCTTATCATGAAATTTATTTTTTACTTTTTAGTTCGGTTTAATGGTATTAAAGCGTGTTTTTTAGTTTTTAATCTGTAATTTATTTTACTCCTGCCTTTCTGTTCGTCTGTATGTTGTTTGCGCATCACGTAAAAAACACTGGATCGATTGAGATGCCGTTTTCACTGTTGGATAGCTTAGGGTTTGACTTAAAAACTGGTGTACTTGGTATCTCAATCCAATGAGTAGAAGCCGAGCAATCGATAAAAACTTTTAGATGGCTGAACGAATTTTAATCAAATTGTACATAGAGTACATTTAACCTAGAGATATGACACGCATGCGAAGCCGCGGGTACAGCTACACAAATAAATAAATGAACCCTAAAACATTACTCTTTTTTTTGGGCAGTCGTGTAAAAAATGCAAGGAATCATCAAAAATTTAAAAAAAACTGTTTATATTGAACAAGGAGAAAAATATAAACAGTTTTTTACACCTATGCCTAGCAAAAAAGTAAGGCCGACATTAATTTTCCAACAAACACCAGCAGGAGAATGATTAACATAATTAGATGATGAGATTCATGATAATGATGATGAAGCTAAATGAAATCTACAAGATTTGCTAACAGAAACCCGTGTTGCGATGCAACAAGACGGACATTGCTTATACAGTCCAGTGTGAGCGATAACAAGGTCTCGCGCATTATGCAAACTGACAGTCTAGTGGGCGTACTATCAATGAAATAGTCAATCGCCCTTGATATAACATATATATGACATCAGCAAAACCATTACGTACCGTCGCGCGTCGTACAATATGTAACCAGTTGCGGACAGTAAAGAGTCTGCAAGATTTTGGTCATAGCGAGTATTTAAACTTATGACACAGAGACTTATGACTTTTCTTAGTTGTGCGGTTTTCCATCGCTCCATGTTTCGGAGCGCACGCTGTAGTTCCACAGTTGTTAAGCTATGTCAGGGGCCCTAGGGCGACATGAAAACTCCAGAGACCAGCACTACCTCGTACTACAAGCAAGTGTCAATAGTGATAGTCAGGGATAGTTGGTTGGACTACGGAACCAAAGAATAAATAATATTACAAGACGGTACCCAATGAAAGCATAATATTCTCACGAATAAAAATATATATACACGATTGAGTGATAAGATAGTAGATAACTATTTATGCAGTTGATATTACATGCCATACTTACAACTCTGTAAAAATAGCTGTGTTTGTGGGACTTCGCACGCACATGGATTGTTTTATAGCATCGAAGCGTAAAATTTTGCTATTTTCGCTTCAGGCGCTCGATATAGAAAGATTTAATAAATTAATTACGATTCACGATACAATTTTGACGTATCGTTGAATCTGGCTCCGCTATGTCCGAAGTTGTCCTGATTTCTCGTAGATTATCGAAATCTTTTAGTATTTTTTTTGAGAAATAAGTGGATCTTTTTTGATGATGATAGAACAAATGGGAAATGAAAATTGTATTGTTTAATAACCAAACTGGAAAATACATCGTGTTAGATACGTATTACGTCAGTAATTGTATATGTCGCAGGCAAATAGCTTAATTAGCCGTTCAATTAACCGCTGTTCAAACTAGCGGCCTGGAATATAATTGCACCTTAAAAAACTAGGTAGGTTAGTTTTGTGGAACATGAGTTCTATCAAACATAGTAGTTTGCAAACAGACTAATGTTTATAAACAGTTTTCATGTTCAACCTAACTAATCTTTTTTTTCTTTAATTGAACGTCAAATTAAGCTATTTGCCTGCGACATATACATAGTAGTTTCGTTTTGATCAAAGCTGGATATATGGACAAACATTCATACAACTATAGTTATAGAGGTAATAATTTTTAAAACCACTAACACACACGCATTAGTTGGCATTTTATGAATGGCAACAATGCGTGGGCTACATACCTAACATGCGGTATTTAACCACATAACATGACTGTAAGATACCGCGCACATTTCTGCATAATCAACATAAAAATGTCTCGTTATGAAAAACCAAAACAACACACAACGTCGTCAGAATCATCCGTCAGTCAGCTACGAATGCAGCTCGCACCTCAAGGTTATCGAAATATCAATGGATTGTACGAGATAAAATGTAATCTCCGATGTTGGAATGATGATAGTGCTGATAAGTAATTTAATATCGATAGCGTAATTGCACACAGATGAGGCTATTTTTACCCGACTACGGCAAAGCAAGGGGAGGGTAATGAAGTTAACAGTCTATGTATGTACGTATGTATATGTGTGGATGTTGCACCATAGCGTCACCCCTATTGGTCCGAATTTGACAAGCGAGGTGTCAATCGATTCGTCTTCATTGCAAGAGTGTCATAGGCTATATTAACCAACCGTAGTCTTAGTTAGAACTTATGTTTTGTTACCTAACCGTAGTCTTGTTTTAGTTTTTGAACTTATGTTTTGTTACCTAACCGTAGTCGGGTTTTAGTTTTGGAACTTATGTCTTGTTGCATGCGGAGCCAAAGGAATACATTAGTATTTTGGAGTTATCGTCGCAACTATGTTGCGCCGCGATTGCCAGTTAAGCATTGTTGATCAACAAGACATTGTTAACTATCATCAATTTATGTAGAGCAATGGTAGCCTAATGGTTCGATAGTGCAACTTAGAAGCCAACGATACCGGGTTCGGTCCTAGGCCCGCATCAATGACTTTTCAAAGTTATGTGCGGTGTTCAAATGCGAAAATAAAATGTTTTTTACAATATGAGTATCAAATTGAAGGCCTTGATGAGCACACACTGGCAGATATCTCATGTTATAAGGAGTAACATAGGCTACTTTTATTTTTGAAAAAGAATTAGGGTTCCGCATAAAGAAAAAACCCCATGAATTTTGACCACGCAGGCAAAGCCGCGGGCACAGGTAGTAATATAATATTTTTCATTGGTATGTGGCCCATCAGTTGCAAATATTATTCATGACAAATTGATTATGTTGTAACTGCTGCCCGCAGTGACCACAATGACAACGAACGCTACGATATGGCATTGATGCTAAACAATATATAAATGGAAGTTGTACGAATCGAGGGACTTTTTAGATTGCTAAATACCGGTACTTAAAAAAGCGATACCGCAATTTCAACCGAGTTGAGGTATAGTTATTTTATTTCGGCCTCGAAAGCGCAGACTGCACGTCTAACGTGGACATAGGGTAGCAAATCACGCTCACAGAAAGTTAAATAAATAATAGTATACACGTTAAATAAAAACGGCTGTCAAATACGGCAGCTCTGACATACAATACATTTTTATTATTCCTTTGGAGTTACGTGTCGAACAGGTCGCTCGCCTAGTGGTAAGCGTCACGCGGCACGCCTGCCTATAACGGTTGCAGTGCCACCCAGAACTTCGACTGCAAAATCTTGCGCGCCACTGAAATGCGCTCTCATTGCCCAGTAATTTCGCTGGAAGCCTTTCAAACCGAAACAGAAATGTTAACACCTTACTGCTTGGCGGTTGAATATCTGACAAGGAGGTATTTGCGACAATCACCATCTAGACGGACGTATTGGTGATTGCAGTATTTGGTGATAACTGGCGCGGCTGTGGGCGTGACATATATCTTTACAAAAATAGCTCCCGTTTGTGACGGCCTTAATCCTGAGTAGGTAATGTTACGAAATGCTATTAATATTTCACTACCAGTAACATAGTACAGTTTATCAAACACTAGTGACTGGCCCTTCTTCGCACGGGTAACACTCGCACCGCGGCATTTTTCTTTCTTATAGCATTCCAAAACACGTCGAAACTTCTAAAAAGAAAAACGCCTGGAAGCGTAATTCAAAATCTTTGGCAGCAACTCTCGTGGTGCTTTTAGACAGATTTGTTATTATTTTGTTTCCACGGCAACATGTTATTGCGTTCCTTACAGCGAGTAACCGTCATTTTTAGAGGCAAATTTTTGATTGTGTTACATTATTGCAATTTTCGAAGGAAATCTCTAATTTTTTGATAAATAAAATACTGCTAATGTTACTTGCTGATAATGTAGCTTTCTACATGTGAAATAATTTTTAAAATCGGTTCTGTATTTTTTGAGTTATACAAAAAACATACTTAAAATGAAATCTTTCCTCTTTATAATATTAGTTTAGATACAATGACGTCACAAAAGGTAGATAAATGTATGGGTAATGCGTTCCTTGCGCTAAACAATACATAAATGGAGGTCTCTAGAACAGGTTGTAGAAATGCGAGTCCCTCTATATTCGCCGGGTGTATGGCGCCACGTACAACCATAAAAATTTGATGGAACTTTCACTTGATTGGCCAATAAATTATTCATGGTTTGGATTTTGATTTTGATATTCTCAAGAACAATAACTGTACAGACTTGTAGAAAAGAATAATCAAAAAGTTTTATATAATAAAAAAATACATGTGATAGAGGGTGATTAGAAGGTTGATGGTGAGGGGGGTTCTACCAAGGGAGTGCAAACATTCCAAAGCAATAATGCCTATTAAAAAAAAAACTTTACAATGTCAAATTCTAGGTACAATAGTGTCCCCTGTTTGGGCTCTCTAGGGAAGTAGTTAATATTTTTAAGGTTGTATTATGAGTCTACTAATCAGTCCCTTTTTTTTGTATGTATTGTCAATTTTTAAGGTTTTTTATGTTTTTTTTTTTAATGTTTTGTCTTCGAGTTGTAGTTACCCTGAAAGTTTCAGCTAGATAGCTAATCGGGAAGTGCTCGAAATTTCAGTCGCAAGATTCCAGGATAGACAGAAATACATACCTACATACATACAGGTCAAGTTAAATAAAAGCTTTTAATTTTAAAAAGAAGTTCAAATATTTCAAAGTAAAGACAATCATTTCAAAACTATTATGATGTTTATTTTAGAAGTATACTTTTTGACCAAAATATTAAAAAACAGTTCATTGTGAGTCTCAGTTTAAGAAACAACTAGAAAGTGTTCAAAGATATATGGGGAAGGGGAGGGGGAAGGGGGAGGTGAGAAAAGGGGGGTGAAAATCGTAGCTTCCAAACAAATGGACCGATTTAGCGGTGTTTTTTTATATTAGAAATCTGGTAATCGAGATGGTTCTTAGCTATAATATGGGGGGGGGGGGGGGGAATTAGCGGTGATGATCGTAGCTCCCAAACAAATAAACCGATTTTGATGAGGTTTTGTATGTTTGAAAACTGATGTGATCGAGATGTTTCTTAGCTGTATAGAGGGGAGTTGAGCAAAGGGAGGTAAGAATCGTATCTTTCAAACGAATGGACCGATTAAGATGCGGTTTTTTAAATTTGAAAGCTGAGGTAAACGAGATGGTTCTTAGCTATAATGGGGGGTGGGAAGTCTCGGGGGTTATATACATTTATAATTTGTGCTTGTTTTATGATATAATTATGTCGACAGGTAAAGCATCTTTACTCTGCCTTGTGTACCTATAGAATATTAATTGCCTTATTGTTACAACTAGCTGTGCCCGCGGCTTTGCCCGCAAAAAAAAAAAAAAAGCAGCCCATACGTGTTATTCGGATTAAGATACCAAGTACCCCAGTTTTAAAGTCAAACCCGAAGCTATCCAAAAGTGAAAACCGCATCGTAATCGGTCCTGTAGCTTTTACATGATGCGCGAACAAACATACAGACAACACAACAGTTTAAAAACACAATTTAAAAAAATGTTATATTCTTGTTCAGTAGCCTATTATAAGTACACTAGACTTTTTTTTTAAATTATCTTCATTGTACAGACTTTTTCTTTCTTATTGCTTTATTACAAGTATGGATAGATTACAAAGTATCTAATCTACTACTAAATAGAGAAGGTCAAGGGAGGTACACCAAAATGCTTCAGCAGAGATAACGACTGGATTGGAATCTGATAACCTCTGGTACCGGTTGCTCTGCAGTGCAAACGTGTACATAAAGCTTGGTCAATTCTCTCGTTCACATATTGCAAATCGCGCACCGAGCAGTCTGTACCACCACACAACATTGTTTTACTAGGTGTATTTACCAAAAACAATGTGTTGTCTTTTTACAGAATCATTTGCGGGAACCCTTTAATTTTTCAGGATAAATAGTATCTTAAATGTTGATCCATAACATACTCGTAAGCTATGATTGTACCAAGTTGCATCAAAATCAGTCCGGTAGTTTCAATTTAAGTTAGTCAGAAATAAAGATTTAACAAAAAAAAACTGGTTTGAATTTAAAGATACCGGGTTCAGTCCTTGGCTCTGCACCAATTACTTCTCTAAGTTATGTGTGGTTTTCCATTGTTCTGACTTTCGGATGGCGCATTTAGCTGTTGATCCACGTTGTTATTCATTAATGGCAGTTGTTAAGCCATGTTCTCTGACATGAGGGTCTGCCCTCGGGCGGCCTGACAAACTCTGACACCAGAAGCTAGCACTATGTCAAACGGCAAGCAAGCAAGCATTATATATTCATATAATATATTCGGGACAATTCCACACCAATAAACTAGCCCCAAACTAGGATACCCTGTACTATGGGTACTAGATAACGGATAAACATACATAGATACAAATATTATAACATCCATGACTTGGAAACAAATATTTCTGCTCATCACACAAATGATTGCACCTTGCAGGATTCGAACCCGCAACCGTTTGATTACGTACCTAGGATCACTAGCCACGAGACCAATAGGTTGTCTAATGATTGTTATGATACCTTTGGTTATAGGGCACACTAGTGTCTATCTTAGTACTATCAAGCAGAAAGTCTGTCGCCAAGACTGTCAGGATCCCATGGCAGTAACCCTTGAAAGCCAGTTCCATTATAAACTTTTTTTCACCTATGAGTCCTATGAATCAGAACCAGAAACCAGGTGACCAAATGCGAGTTTTAAACAAGACATAAGTTCAAAAACTAAACCTGACTACGATTGTGTAAAAAATAGCCTATGATACTCTACACATGAAGACGAATGATTGATTCCTAGCTTGACAAAATCAGACGAATAGGGGCGACACTATAGTGGAACATCCACATACCCACATACATAGATACATACATACATGGTGTTAAACTCATTACCCTTCCCTTGCTTCGCTGTAGTCGGGTAAAAAGAGAACATCATCCCATGCTACGTACTGCTCTAGGCTTGGACAAAGCTTAAATGCCCAACAATTTCACTATAATAATGAACTGAAACACTGTATATGTATGTTACATGAGGCAGTACTTTTGTCATGCTGCCCAAAAATGAAATGAAAAATTAATTTATTGCCACTATCAAACATAATACATAAAATCCAATAAATGAATTACAGGACAGTAGAAAAAAAACGGTCCAGCTACATACATCGAAGACAATAAAGCAATAGGGTATCTTCAGCTTGTGCTGCGTTCACATTTTCATGCATCTGCTGCACTGTTTTTAAATATACCCATTTTCGGACTGAGGTATTTGCCGAAATATGAACAATGCGGGTTACGGTTGCGGGTTCGAATCCTGCAAGGTGCAATCATTTGTGTGATGAGCAGAAATGTTTGTTCCCGAGTCATGGATGTTGATATTCATATTATGTATGTTTATCCGTTATCTAGTGCCCATATTACAGGGTATCCTAGTTTGGGGCTAGGTAATTGGTGTGGAATTGTCCTGAATATATTATTATTATTATTATTATTAATTACAACTAGGTTAACATAATATAAAACAGTGAAAAATATATATAATTACTAATAATGGAACAGTGTTTTTTTTATAATTACTAATAATGGAACAGTGTTTTTTTTTATAATTACTAATAATGGAAATAAAAATATGAAATACCACCGACTCAAAACAAACTCTGCGTGATGTGTCCAAGGGCCTCGAGCTTGGCCTAATGGCTGCTATCAATAACAGAAACCATGGACCATCATAGTGAAAACCTGTGTTTCCAAACACCATTCTAAAGTTTACTGAGATATTTAATGGATAAACATATCAACAGGATTCTAGCTATTCTCGTACACATGACAGGCAAAATGGGAAAAATCAATGTTTAAACAAATGTTTGGGATACTTTGAGGAAAGAAAAATGAACGGAATTACCTGATTTAAATACCTTATTTGAATAGAATACATAACGATGATTTAATTGATTGATATGAAATTTAATTATGAAGATATAAATAACTCTGGTCTAATCACATATTTACCTACTTTTACACACTGGTTTAAATACCAATTCTATCATCTGATACACTCAGTTTATTATAATTAATAGCTTGGGAATACAAAAACAATGTAACAGGTGGTTATATTATTTTGAGCTACCAAAAGGTTGTTTTAAGATGGCTTTTGTGAAAACAATTTTAAGAATGTATATGAATAAATTAGAAATGTAATATTTCAGGGGTCTATGGAACAAATTCCAAACAAATTCAAATTTTTGGAGAAGTGAAAATATTTATTTATAGCTTCTGTAGTAAATTTTAATGCTTTAAAGATTTGGGTCATATAGAACTGCATATATTTCAACTTTATATAATGTAAATTAAATGAGCATCTTTAAGGATTAAGTTCATTATATAGGATGGAGATCACTGATTTTATTATTAATGTTTGGGAGTTTGCTACATTTGATTGTCATTTAGAACGAGATTGCAGGTTGTTTGGTGACATTGATAGGTGCGTTTACGGAGTTAGCTGCCTATGATGTTAAGGCATTTTATAAAAGTGGAGTGAATTTTATTACAGGTAACAAAATGCCATAGACAAAATAGCAGAATTAAAAAAAAAACAAAGTGTTGTTTTTTACATTTGATACTAGACCTTTCTGATGAGTGACCATTCCATAGCTTACTGGCTCTTGTTAGGATAAGAGTAAATTACAACAGATTATTCCGGACTAGCTGCGCCTCGCAGCTTTGCCCACATGCAAACTTTGCCGCTCCCATCATCTCGTTTATTGAAAGAAATACCAACAAATGCCTCCTTACTGTACCCCTACGGTTAACACTTGTCACTTTGAAACCTGTCACTTTGACATCGAAGTGGCAATACCCATACCAAAACTAAACAATAGTAGTTTTTTTTCCTAAATCGTGATCAAAAGTAGCCTATGTTTAAGTCTAGGATATAAGATCTCCTGGTACCAAAACCCATCCAAATCCGTACAGTTGTTTGAGAGTGAAGGATTAACAAACATACATACATACATACAAACTTTCGCTTTTACAATATTAGTGTGATAACAGATTGCTATTGCTATTATTTGACTACTAGCTGTGCCTGTGGCTTCACACGCGTGGTCATTTCCCTAGGTTAAAAGTACTTCATGTAATATTCCAAAACCAAAAATACCAACGTACCAACATTTGATAAAAAAAACCTTCAGCCATCAAAAAGTTTTATATCAATTGCTCGTCTTCTACTCATCGGATTGAGATACCAAGTACACCAGTTTTTAAGTCAAACCCTAAGCTATCCAACAATGAAAAACGCATAACAATCAGACCAAAAGTTTTTACGTGATATGCAAACAAATTATTCTTCAAATTATTATTCTTGTTCAGTAGGTAAGTTTTTTATATTATCTTCTTTGTACAGACTTTTTTGTACTTATTGCTTTATTGTAAATATAGATAGATGTGTGAGCAAGAACACATCAATGGGAGACAGCCAGCAAGTAGCCCCATAATAATTGGCAGTGCATGAGTTGGATTGGGGTATTTGATTTCTGCAAACTGTGTACAGTAAATAAATATATCTTACAAAGTATATTACTCCTTTACAGTTTCAAAACAAGCAATCCATAGGGAGTTTTAGAAGCTCAGTATGTATTGTGAGCATTGAACTAGCTGAGGAGTCTGATAATTTAACTCAATTAAATCATAATTGGCAGCATCATGGAATTAACATCACTGGCATAGAGCAGCCATAGAAGAAACACAAAATATTTTAATTAGTCTTATATGTCTTGTTAAAGACTAGAATTCATTGAAAATCTATTGTTGGATTTATAAATATCAAGGCACTAAAAACACACACCTAGAAGTCTAAATAGATTTAGATTGGTCAATAACGGAGATAAAAACCTGCTGTTAATTTGGGGTAATGACTGGTAAAAAGCCATTAACCTAGTCTCGGCTTAGGGAATGATACCAGTGTACTTCTTGGAAAGAATATATGGAGAATTTGTAGGTTAGGTGTTGTGAAATGGTTCACAAATAGTATAGGTAAGTACTCATTTCAAGAAAAAAAATCTTGAGTAAACTGTGTTTCGAGAACAGTTAATTTTAAATATAAATTATTTTAAGTTTTAATTATTAGTAAGATTTAGAGAAGATTAAGATGGAAAACTGTGAGATCTGTTCCTGTTCAATTTAAGGGTTTGTGAAGGATGGGGATTGTTGATATCAGTGATTGTGACATATCAGATCCAATCAATAGTAAGTAGTTTATAAATTACTAATATTATGGGTAGCAAGCACTTACATTGTTTACATTCATCAGTCATTCATAGGTGAAAACAATGTTAAATATAAGTTGTCAGTGTCGTCACTTATAAGACCTGGGACGAAGCAGTTCATCAACTCCGTGCCATGTACATGCCAGGCACGCCACAACCTGCCCACAAGATCTTTCGGGATATCTTCGCCGAGGAACAAGGCGAGGAACGTGCCGATTCATTTATTTTGCGAGTGCGCGTTAACCTCTCGCGATTACCGTACATCGTGCCCGAAGTTATACAGCTGGACATTACGGTTATAAGCAGAATATCAATATGTGTACATACCTTGAATGAACTGTGCACTAACGTTTCATCCAGGTCTATGACCATACACTTTTTATGCATATCTTGGTGTCTCACTGGCGGTAACAGAGACCGGGGTGCATGGTCGTTCATGACCAGGAGGGGAGGCGAGGCGCGGCCGTCGACGCTGTTGGCGCCGTTGCCCCCGGGCGGACCCTTGCCGCGCCCGCCGCGCCAGCAGCACAGCAGCGAGCGAAGGAACCCGCCGCTCCCGCTCGACTTCTTCCCGCCGAGCGGCGTCGATCCCGCCACTGGACTTCCGTCCCCCTCATTATGCTGCACGCCAGGGGATGACCCTAAAACAACATTCCACGTGAACACCCGTCCCAAAACTCCTCTAACTAGCACTAGACAAGCTCGCTAACTCTCAAGGTTGATCCAAGAATGTTACCGCGTCCACACGTTCCAATTGTTTACCTCAAACCGCACACACACACGAAACATTACAAGGAACACACAATACACTCACAAATCCGCCGATGCACAATCTATCACGGTACACAAATATTTACGTGTCGTGAGGAGGTAACATTATACGCTCTAATTTGATGCCAGTAGGTAACAGGTGTAATTCAGTTGGGATTTACCTCTGTCGGATCCATAATTGTTTAATTGTTCGTCATCCCGTGACACTTGAGTTATAATGGACGATGCGTCCATTTAAACATTTGTTTCTGTCCCTAATACAAATGGCAACGGAGTTTTTGTTTAATTTTAACACCATAAAACAATTTTTTATCTCCCTTCTATCTTACAAAATGGCAGGCTCTTGGCAAATACCAACTTCAAATACAGCCAACCAACTAAAACTAACTATAACTAATGACATAAAAAACTATAATAGATAAGATGCCACCTCTTTCAGTCCTCAGCAAAATATAGACAGTACGAAAAGGACAGAACTAAATCCTTCATGTTTGTTTTGTTAGGTTGTCTCATCTGATAAATGACAAAAATTGTATTGAGTCGGGCGCGTTCATTTACTACGTTCGAGGACGCACGGATCACCCGCGCGATCACTCGAAATCGTTCACGGCGGCGTCGTCGGGCGTTCGCCTGGATCATCCTAAAAATAGTAGGGGACGGGAGGAATAGTATGAAACTGACACTTGACAGTTGTCAGTACCATGTGGACGTCAAAAGTTGTTCACTAACTCCGGCAGCCCGATTCCATAACTTGGCTACAATCGGATTATCACTTTTTTCATAGCAAATTCGACTCTATCGCAAGGCATTAGTGGTTGCGATACTGAGAATTCGATTGAAGCCAAGTTATGGAATCGGGCTACCGATGATCGAGCGATATTCGTACGGATGATTCGAGCGTAGTAAGTGAACGCACCCCCTTACACGGCCAATATTACTCGATCAAATAATGTACAGCCAATAATCATCATGTAAGCCTTTATAAGTCCACAGCTGAACATATGCCTCTCCCAAAGAGCGCCATGACGAGCGATCTTGTGCCACCTCCATCCACCGACTTCCTGCGATGGCTACAATGTTGTCGGTCCATCGTGTGGGATGTCTCCCCACACTTCGCTTGCTAATTCGTGGTCGCCATTCGAGAACCTTTATTCCCCAGCGGTTGTCTGTTCTTCGAACTATATGGCCTGCCCATTGCCACTTCAACTTGCAAACTCTGAGAGCTATGTCGGTGACCTTCGTTCTTCTACAGATTTCCTCATTTCTGATTCTATCACGTAGTGAAACACCGAGAATAGCTCTCTCCATTGCACGCTGCGTAACTCTGAGCTTTTGTATGAGACCAATAGTTAGCGACCACGTCTCAGCGCCGTATGACATCACTGGCAACACGCACTGATTATAAACATTCGTCTTGAGGCTCTGCGGTGTCTGCTACGAGAAGATATGGCGTGATTTCCCGAACGCTGCCCATCCGAGTTGGATTCGTCAGTTGACCTCTTTGTCGAAGTTGGATCTACCCAGTTGGATCGTCTGACCCAAGTAGATATAGTGATCAACAGCTTCGATAGTATCATTCCCAACATAAACCGGCATGGGTACGACATGGGCATTTGACATGATGTTCGTCTTGCCCATGTTCATTTTTAAGACCCACCTGTTGGGAAACAATATTGAGGTCACTGAGCATTGTGCTTAGGTCTTCCAGGGTTTCAGCCACGATGACTATATCATCAGCAAATAGAAGGTCAGTGATATATTCGCCATTGATGTTAACACCAAATCCGTTCCAGTTCAGAAGCCTGAATATATCTTCCAGTGCAGAGGTGAACAGTTTCGGAGAAATAACGTCTCCCTATCTCACCCCTTTTTGCAGCTGGATAGAATTCGTGCTCTGATCCTGAAGACGAACTGTCATGGTGGCCTTGCTGTACAAACACTTCAACACATCGATGTACCGGTAATCAATCTGGCACCGCTGTAATGACTGTAGCAATGCCCAGGTCTCGACTGAATCAAAGGCTTTCTCATAGTCCACAAACCACTATATTACATGGCCAATATTACGCGACCAAATAATGTACAGCCAATAATACGCGACCAATTTTACGTGGATTGGCGTCGTAATATCAGGGTGTACATTATTTGGTTGTGTATTATTGGACGTGTAATATCACCCCGTGCTGATTTTGTACAGGCAATAATATGCAGCCAGGATTACGAAGCCAAAATATGTACATGTGATAGCAGGGTGTGCATTACGGGCTGTGTAATACGGGCCGGACCCTTTTTGTACGGGCGATATTGTACAGCCAATATTATGTGTACACCACAGATTAAAATATGGAATCGACATACCTAGTCAAAGGCTCATTTGCACGTTCCAGTATCCTTTTACCATAGTTTATGAATCACGATTGCTCCGGCGCTGCGGGAACAGCTTCCCCTCCATCCTTACGTAATAAAGCACAGGTACCAACGCTCGCCTCCGCAACTTCGGCTTTTAAGTTGCCTTCGGCAAGCAACCTCCGCCGCTCCAGATCACCCTGCTGGCTGATTCCCTAAGGAGTGAGGTTGAGTGATTGCCACCGAGCACCCATTGCGGGAGCGCTTGAAGGTCGTGAAGGTTTTGGAATTCACTAAACAGTTAACGCGCACCCGTCAAGCACCCGCAATCAACACTAATACCGGGAAACCGGTAACTGTGCGGCAGAATTAAGCTAAACCTAGCCGCAGCAGTATCTTGCCTAGGGCAGACAAGATACTTCTAGCAGAAATAGGACTTTTCAAATTTTGCCGGGTTTTATGTTCGAGTGATTAGTTATGGGTGGCGCGCCAGCCAACCAATGGCAGCAATCGCCCTCCAACAATCATCGTCTAAATTTATTTTGGTTTTTTCTCTCTCGCTTTTAATCTATCTAAAATTTTGTTCCCGTGTAGATATTAAGTATAATTAAAAGTTAATTAGAATCGTAAGTTTTGTAGTGATCTAATAATATGCCAATAACCTTTTTGTAGATTGTACGTCTCTGAAAGAAAATCTATACATTGATATTATTTCTCAGCAATAATGTACTTACCTACTTCAAATAATTATTACGACTGCTTAAAAATACAATGGTCCTATAGGTATAGTGACTACAGAAAGTGGCTTCTCAGTCTCAGGTAAAGTTAAACTTCAACTGAAAATAATCTTTGCTAGGAAGTAAAAATTCTGTAAATGAAAACATGTCATTCCTTGTACACTACTTTTGTGCAAAACAATTAAATCAATAAATAATTAAAACGCTAAAAAACGAAGAAAGAAATATATTTGCGATTTAGAAATGTATTTCTAGATGAAATCTCTTGCTTTGTACATATAAAGTATATTGTATCTACCCTAAGTCTTATGTATCGTTGTAGATTCACAAAAATGATCTCATGATGATGATGAAGTCTTGGAGAGACTGACAAATGGGAGCTCGACAGTTGATAATTATAACCTAGGTGTACGAAGTACATGTAACTTTTGCTGACGCCCGCGATTCCACGGGCGCGGCGTTTTATATCATTTTTATTAATAAATCAGTCTTCGTTTAGCTACGGACTCGAGTGGTTTTATTTACGCCGCTCTTTATCATATCAAAACTCTTCCCGGACTATCATCCCTTAGTGTATGGACTTACAACCCATACACTAGGACTTGATAGACAAGTACATAAATATATTGAATGTTGAATCTACTTGATTATACTAATAATATGATACATTTGTTTCAGGTGGATGCACACAGAAATGCAGTTCATATGAATGTATACCACATACATACATGTCATTAAACCTACCTTTCACAAAAACAACACAATATCATGGCACGATAAAATATGAAACAAAGTGTACCTATATAGGTGTTAGAATTATAAGTTTCATAGTAACTATGCATTATCAATTATCCTCACAAACCAAACACTGCTTCATAGTAAATGCAATGAACGCACCGGGTGCTCTTCGGTTGACGAAAACTCATTGCTACTAAATTTCTCATGAATTCTGATTTTGAATTAGCGGTTTTGTATTTTGTAGTAAAATGACAGTTACCATGCGGTTGAGCGCTCATCGCCTTCATGACGTCATTTCACATGCTCAATGAGCTTAGGGAATTCGAAACGAGTGGCAATGAATGGGTGGCAATGAATGGTCTAAGTGGTATTAACCGACCTGCACTTTAACTATACGGAATCAGACCCCTGGTACCTGCACTTTGTTACAGCGGACGGGAGGCACTCCCTCCGCGCCTCCGGCTTTTTAAAAACACTCTAGTGTAGGGCAGACAAGACAACGTGGAGTCGGGGTTGGCCGATTCGGTTCTGTGACAGTTTTTTCTTCTTGACACTCGTCTGCACAAACGAGGCATCAAGGAGTGATTCTAGCCTTGTGTATGTTTGGCTTCGTATTATTGGCTGTGTAATATTGGTCGTACAAAATCGGCACAGGCTATGCCATCCAGATATACACGTAAAATTGGTCACGTAATACTGGCCGTGCATTATAAACTCAGACTGATTTTGTACGGGCAATAATACACGGCCAGTATTAGCCATCCAAATATTACCAATCCATGTACATGTAATATCTAGCCGTGTAATATTGGCTGTACAATACTGGTCGTACATTATGTTGGTCGTGTATTATCGTCTCCCATACATCGACCCTATTAAACAAAGGAGGACGGGCAACCTAGAACTTCATGTAAACTACACCCGGACTAGATATAACTACAGGAAAACACACCCACACAGCTAAAATTGCACTGTCGTACACTTCATGCACCAACAACAAAAATAGAGAGACATACGCAGATAGAAGCGGAAAAGAGATAACAACATTAATTCTCGAACCAAATACGATTCGGGTATCGGGTAAGTTCGTCTTAGTCCGTAAACATAACGTATTGTAAGGAACCGTCAGCAAATAAATTTCAATGAAATAAAATAATATTAGCTTCTACCGCGGTTTTGATCACCAATATAAAATTTTTTTTGTTAAGTTTGGTATTTTTTTGTAGTAGGTACTTAAAACAGCGGTGTTAGTGTGTGCTTGAGTAATATGTTCTGATTTGAAATGTATGAATATAATCATCTGTGGCCCAATTCCATAACTTGGCTACAATCGGATTATCACTTTTTTCATAGCAAATTCGACTCTATCGCAAGGCATTAGTGGTTGCGATACTGAGAATTCGATTGAAGCCAAGTTATGGAATCGGGCTGCTGTTATTGTTGGGTAGCCAATCTGGCTCTTCCCCATAGACAACTGCATATTACTAGTACTCTAGACAGACTATTGACGAACGTCGCAATTAGCTCATTTGATTATCGCCACTTTGGCTCTGTTGGCGCTGATAGCAGTACTTTGGCAGTCGTGAGCGTCCACGGAACTAATGTATTTACTACGTACGTAAGTAGTTAACGTACCTATTTACTTTTTTTTGTACTATTGGACGCTTAGTGGGGCGCTTTAATCGGCACAAACGAAAGTACAGCAGAGCCTATCCATAGAGATCAGTGGCCCTATTACAGAACTAAGCTTCAATCAGATTGTCACATTTTTCATTGCAATTTCGACTCTATCGCAAGGCACTAATGAATTTGACAGCTTGAAACCGATATGATCAACATTGCGTAATAGCACTGCAGTGCCCCGACCACAGAACTTGATTTCAATCGGATTGTCAATATCGCCATCACTAATGCCTTGCGATAGAGTCGAAATTGCTATGAAAAAAGTGATAATCCGATTGTAACCTAGTTCTGTAATAGCGCCACTGTCTTCTGACAACTCGTAGCTACTTATGTTTCCACAGTTCGTCTTTAGGAAACCTATTAATAACAATTAACATATCAGTGGGTGTGGAGTAGACAAAATAAATATGTGAAGAAATATCAGGAACATGTTAGAAAATATCTATTATGTTGACGCTTCCAATATAAATAAGGGGCAAATACCTAAAGGTAGGTAGATTAAAATAAAATATGTCATTTTTAAGTAAAAAAAAAAACAATTCTAAAATCTATGTAATTTGTTTGTTCCTGACGGTCTCCTGCATTGCGATTTCGTAATGTTGATCATGACGGTTTCAAGCCGTGAAATTCAAAAATGCTTTGCGATAGAGTCGATTTTGCTATGAAAAAAGTGACAATCTGATTGAAGCCAAGTTCTGTAATTGGGCCACTGCACTGCGATTACGTAATGTTGATCATGACGGTTTCAAGCCGTGAAATTCAATAATGCTTTGCGATAGAGTCGATTCTGCTATGAAAAAAGTGACAATCTGATTGAAGCCAAGTTCTGTAATTGAGCCACTGGGCCCTATTTCATAAAGCGACAAATCATAATAAACCTACAAATGTCAGTCGAATACGCAAAACCTGCGTTTCATATAACAAAAATATACGTTATTTCTATAGTTTTACTGACAATTGTCGGTTTGATTGACATTTGTAAGTGTACTATAAGTTTTATGAAATAGGGCCTTGATCAAACTTTTATACGCCGCTTGTCATGTCGCACTCTTACGAATCGTATATTTCTGTCCCTTTCTGCAAATGGCGATTTTCAAACAATATCAATCAGTAGAATTTTAAAGAAAATTATGATTTATAGTACTTACGAGTGAAAAGTAATGCAGTGCAACTTATTTTTGGTTCATGAGATATTTGTGCACCTTATAAAAGAATAGGAAGGCATTTTTGCTGTGAATTCCGAATAATATGTGGTAAAATACACGCACGTGTTACACCAAAGCAACTCCGATTACGACTGAGGCCAATTGTGTGCGTTGCACCTAATATACATCCATACATACGGTCCATGCCGAGTAGTTGGTCCCTAGTCCTCCTTTGTTTAATAGATCGATGCAGGGTCGATGCTCCCATAGTATTAATTTAAATGTGTTCCAATTCAGAATAGTTTGAATTAATAAATTATTCATATCTTATGACGCCAATTCTTAAATACCCAATTAAATTTATTAATTTTCTACATAACTAAACCGCACCGTTAAGTGAAACCTCGGCGGTGCAACTACATAACTATCTTGTTGCAATCAGATTTTCATTATCAAGTGCACTGCGGCTCTTTAGAGTTGATATTGCTTTGAAAATGTGATTGCAACAAATCGCATTATGATCGCATAATCTGCTGATGATGATCGATGTTGGCAAAACAACGATGTTTACATCAGGAACTTAGCATTGACGGATCAACAAATTGTTTATATGTCCGTGACTTCTCCAACATCAAAGGGGAGACACGAGTCCGTCACGAACGTTAGGGTGATGATGTTTTTCTTACACGCTAACACTGAAGCGCGTTTTATATTGCGTTTCACTATCATCGCATGCAAAATCAGTGCCTGTATAGAAGGATAGCTAGGAGCATACATTATTATGGAGCGCGTTTACTCGGGTGCGAATAGTAGGCACAGGTCAGAACACCGTCCCTATCCACCGGCAAGCGCGAACAGTCCTCGTTCTGCATTCGAGCGAAGTGCGCTGGTTCGAAATATTTTCGTTTTTTGGCGAAAACATGGTGAAATGCGCGGTGAAATCTTGTCTTAACGACACTACAAAACACACGAAACTAAAATGTAAAATTATATTTCACAGGTAAGCCAGTTTTACATACTTTTAGACGGATTTAATATTAAGTTATATCGGGGGTGAGGAACGCGTGAGACGTGCGGTTGCGTGTCGCGTCTTACTGCCCCGCTCACCGCTTCGCCCGTGGTACATCTAGTAGTGAAGTGTGCGCGTCGATATTAAATATGGCGTGTCATTTTTTACGTTCAAGCGAAGTCAAAGAAAGAAATTATTCTGATGGTCTACGGATGGTCTAAAATTTTTATGTTGAGATTTTTGTGTGGGTAGGTTAATGTTAGTAATGTTATACATATAAAGTAAAAAAACGGATTGTTATGTGAATAGGCATTTCTTTCTCTGATTACATTTCATCATAATCATCATCATCATCATTTCAGCCTATAGCAGTTCACTGCTGAACATAGGCCTCCACCTAAGAGCGCCACAACGAACGGTGTTGTGCTGCCTCCATCCACCGCCTCCCTGCGATGACTACAATGTCATCCATTCATAGTGTGGGGGGTCTCCATACAATTCGCTTGCTTGTTCGTGGTCGCTATTCGAGAACCTTTATTGCCCAGCGGTCCTCGGTTCCGCGAACTATATGGCCTCCCATTGCCACTTCAACTTGCATATTCTGAGACCTATGACGATAACCTTGGTTCTTCTACGGATTTCCTCGTTACGGATCGTATCACGAAGTGAAACTCCGAGCATAGCTCTCTCCATTGCTCGCTGCGTGATTTTGAGCTTATGTATGAGACCAATAGTTAGCGACTACGTCTCAGTGCCGTATGTCATCACTGGCAACATGCACTGATTATAAACTTTCGTCGTGAGGCACTGCGATTGATTGCATATAATGCGATGATTACATTTAAAATGTTTTAATTTGATATTGATTTAACTACATTTCACACTAATATTATAACATCAGACCAATAATATTCCTTTAAGTGATCTTAACCGCTCGATTGATTCTATGCGCTACAGTCACTTTTTTTGTTTTCATTGATCATCGCAACTAACGCTACAGTCACATTTTTTGTTTTCATCGATCATCGGACCACTCGATAGCGACGTAAATTTTGCCACTCGATTTTGAACATTATTGACCTCAATAATCATTTAAATCTAAGCGTGTTTATATAATTATTTTGCTTCGAAACCCACAACATAAACACTTGAAATATGTGCCGTACCTATTCAGCTCCATAAATCACCAGTTTGTTTATCTAAGCGCTCAATGAAGTGGTCATAAAAACTGTTTGTTTACGCAAAGTCGGCGCGGCCAGATGTGTCGCGTAGACCTTCTTTTTTTGTGGGTTGACAATCGGATACCTGTGATCTCGGCTTGTACCCAATAAATCGCCAATTTGCGACCAGATGTGTCGCGTCGACCTTCTTTTTTTTGTGGGTTGACCATCAAGTAGCTGTAGTCTCAACGCATATACAATCAATTACCAGTTTGAGGTTAGATGTGTCGCGTTGGCCATTTTTTTTGGATTATCAGTTTGATCCTGCGGTTCAGCGCGTGGACAACCGAGTGGTTGTGGGAATAGTATCTTGAAACTATCTTGCTCGCGAATTCAAGATATAAAGTGACTGATTATACGTAGGGATATAAGAACACAGCGTATCTTGAGATTAATATTTCAAACAGCCTCTCTTCACAAATATCTGCACTTTATATCTATCTTTTTGATCAAGAACCGTGCAATAATCACCTGGAAAATCTGTTGAGGGCAGTTATACAGTGCCCGTCAAATCCGCGTCATGACGTGTCGCCCTTGATAAATTAGAAAGCCAAAACCAACAGAATATTGGTTTTATTCAACAATAAAAATATTACATATTATAATGAAAGGGACCGTTTTGCCCGGCTAAGGAAACGGACCTCCTTCTCAGGTAAAGGCGAGGAATTAAAACAAGATGGTAAATTCAATAACAAAGGGCTTTATTACAAAAAATAGAAAAAGCACACATGAGTTATCAAATATTGGTACTCTCCCCTTTACTGAGGAATTCAAAAAGAAATATTTTACACTTAATTTAGTTTGTTCTGCATCAAAATAATTATAAACAGCAAGATCTTATAATAGGAAATATTACTAACTTAATACTCAAAACTCAAAATTCTCAAATATGATTACAATTTCCTCAAACATATAAATTTTAGTACATAACTTCGGCCTATATGATATGAATTTACAATAGAAAAGCTGTATCCTAGGCTAGTAAAACTTAGAGAGTCTGTGCTCAGCAGATTAACATGTATTGGTCACAACGCAACGGAATAATCTTGTCTTTGCCTTAGAATTTTCTAAATTAAAAGAGAACTTGTGCAAATAAAGTGTGTGTGTGTAAGATTGTGTTTCCCAGAGGGATATTAAACTCTAAAACAGAAAGTAAAACAGAAAGTAAGACAGAAAGTAAGACAGAAAGTAAGACAGAAAGTAAGACAGAAAGTAAGACAGAAAGTAAGACAGAAAGTAAGACAGAAAGTAAGACAGAAAGTAAGACAGAAAGTAAGACAGAAAGTAAGACAGAAAGTAAGACAGAAAGTAAGACAGAAAGTAAGACAGAAAGTAAGACAGAAAGTAAGACAGAAAGTAAGACAGAAAGTAAGACAGAAAGTAAGACAGAAAGTAAGACAGAAAGTAAGACAGAAAGTAAGACAGAAAGTAAGACAGAAAGTAAGACAGAAAGTAAGACAGAAAGTAAGACAGAAAGTAAGACAGAAAGTAAGACAGAAAGTAAAACAGAAAGTAAGACAGAAAGTAAGACAGAAAGTAAGACAGAAAGTAAGACAGAAAGTAAGACAGAAAGTAAGACAGAAAGTAAGACAGAAAGTAAGACAGAAAGTAAGACAGAAAGTAAGACAGAAAGTAAGACAGAAAGTAAGACAGAAAGTAAGACAGAAAGTAAGACAGAAAGTAAGACAGAAAGTAAGACAGAAAGTAAGACAGAAAGTAAGACAGAAAGTAAGACAGAAAGTAAGACAGAAAGTAAGACAGAAAGTAAGACAGAAAGTAAGACAGAAAGTAAGACAGAAAGTAAGACAGAAAGTAAGACAGAAAGTAAGACAGAAAGTAAGACAGAAAGTAAGACAGAAAGTAAGACAGAAAGTAAGACAGAAAGTAAGACAGAAAGTAAGACAGAAAGTAAGACAGAAAGTAAGACAGAAAGTAAGACAGAAAGTAAGACAGAAAGTAAGACAGAAAGTAAGACAGAAAGTAAGACAGAAAGTAAGACAGAAAGTAAGACAGAAAGTAAGACAGAAAGTAAGACAGAAAGTAAGACAGAAAGTAAGACAGAAAGTAAGACAGAAAGTAAGACAGAAAGTAAGACAGAAAGTAAGACAGAAAGTAAGACAGAAAGTAAGACAGAAAGTAAGACAGAAAGTAAGACAGAAAGTAAGACAGAAAGTAAGACAGAAAGTAAGACAGAAAGTATCTTTCAACAGTATATTAACACGTAAGAAGGCGAAGGCTTCCCTCACTACCGTAGCTCGCTGACTCAAAATGATTTGGAGTGGACCAACCTGGAAGCTTCACGGGACGCCGTACCGTCGTCTCGCTTGCCGCCGTGGAACGCCTCCTTACTCCACTCGATCAGCTCCTACTGCTTCTCCACGAACGGTGCCTTCCGCTGCTCTCGAACGGTTTCAGTGTCTCCCACGATCGGTGCCTGGTGTCTTCTACTGGACAGGTGGTGCGTTGGAGTCCTTCTGGAGTCCCTCGTAGACCGGCTTCTTCCACGAACGGTGGTGAGCCCCGGTTGATCGCGCACAGCAGCTCGCAGTGGTGACGACAACAGCCGTCCGTAGATGCACGATTTTAACCTGAAACCCACGTTCCTTTGTGTTCAAATGTGTCTTGAGATGCCCGCCTTAGATAGACGCGGTGCAAAATCAAAACAGATATTTCGTTAATACAATACTGAAATCAGGGGAAATCCCACTAACCTTGCTTTTGCACTCGTATACTTATTTCGCCTGTAACAGAGCAGCTTCGTTCTGGACTGCGTGCCTCGGTCGTTTGTACACTCGAAATCGTTCACGGCGTCGTCCGGGCGTTCGCCTGGGTCATCCGAAAAATAGTAGTGGAGGGGAGGAATAGTATGAAACTTGATGTAATATAGGACCTCCTCTGTCAAGTGAGAGAGAGTATCATCGATAATTGTTACTTAGCAACTATTTTGTTATTAGCTGTATATATATGTCTACAGAAGTAAAACAATGTTGTGTTCAAATATAATTTTCTTTATTGTGTGCTAATTAAATAATACCCTCTGAAAATGGATAACCTGCATTTATTCTCACCAAAAGTCCATTAGGTTATGGGCCCAGGAACATTCTTGTTCCTTTTCAGGTGGTGATTTGGAGTATCTGATCTCGAATTGCAAAAATGCAAGGTGCTACCAATGTTAGTAGTTTTGAGAAACTTTTTGGCCAGGCCAACTATGGCACATGGGCCTTTGCCATGGAAAAGTTTCTGATAGATGTGGATTTGTGGGAGTGTATTAGTGAAAATTTTAAGCTAGATTCAGTGGAGGCAAAGAAAAGAGATGCCAAAGCTAGAAGTAAAATTTGCCTCATGTGCACGGAGAAGATATATCCCATGATAATGCATGTCAATACATCGAGAGATACTTGGCTGGCGCTGAAGTGAGCTTATGCTGACGGAGGACTACTGCGGCGGCTTTATCTGTTGCGGAAGCTATTCAACGTCAAACTAACGATGTTCAACACTATGGAGGAGTACTTGAATGACATTCAGACCACGAGTCAGGCGTTAGTAAGCATAAAAGCTGGTCTAGATGATGAGTTCGTCGGGATTATAATGCTGGCGGGTTTGACAGATGCCTTCAATTTCTTAGTGATGACGTTAGAGCATTCGAGCATTAAAATATCGACAGAAACTGTCATGGCAGCGTTGTTAAAAGAAAGTATGAGGAAGAACACAGCAGAAGACGACAAAACCAAGAAAGTGGTAATATGTCATCTGTGCAAGAAGAAAGGGCACTATAAATGGCAGTGCAAAGACAGAAAACCTAATGACAAGAAGGTTAATACAACATATGATAAAAAGGCTAGTAAAGAGACTCTCGGGCTGATAACTGCTATGTCAGCGACAGTCAGCAAAGGCGAATGGGTCATAGATTCCGGTGCTACATCACATATGACGTCAGACAGACACATTTTGGAGAACAAGGAACACGTTGATTCAAAGGTGGTGACAACTGCGAACAATGATAAAATTGTATCCAATTTAAAAGGGGATGTGTTTGCCATGGGACGTTCTATAAGGTTTGAAGATGTGCTAAATGTACCAGGTTTGATGACTAATTTACTATCAGTAAGTAAGATGTGTAGTAAAAATTGTGTTGTTGTTTTTGATAAATCTTGTTGTAAAGTTTTTAGGAAAGATGACGTCACTATAGGTTGTAACGCTTTGTTAACAGCACCCCTGAAACAAGGTTTATATGTTTTAGATAAAGAGGCAGCGATGGTTCTAACGTCTCCTCCAGATACTACTTCTAGTGCTTTTCACTTATGGCACAGAAGGTTGGGTCATTTGAGTAGACCTTTGATGGAAAAATTAAAAGGTTTAGCAGATGGGCTGTCATTTGGAGCGGTGAGCATGGAACCATGTGAAGGTTGCTGCAAGGGGAAAGAATGCGTCAAGAAATTTCCGAAAAGGAAAGGTAAGAGAGCAAAAGAATTGCTCGAACTAGTGCATTCGGATTTGGCAGGTCCAATGGAGGAAGAGTCCTATGGTGGGAATAAATACTTTTTGATTTTCGTGGACGATTTTATTTGAAAAACTTTTGTATATCTGCTTAAATCGAAAACCGAAGTATTCGCGAAATTCATGGAATTCAAAGCACTAGTAGAAAATCAGACGGGCAAGAAAATCAAAAAGTTACGTACGGATAATGCCTCGTGAGTACGTGAATTGTCAATTTGGAGATTTTCTTAAGAAGCACGGTATCCAGCATCAGACGTCTGTACCGTATACACCACAGCAAAATGGGGTGGCAGAGCGGACTATACGGACTATTACTGAAAAGGCGAGATGTATGATACACGATGCTGGTCTAAGCAAGAAATTATGGGGAGAAGCCGTTGGATGTGCGGTTTATCTAAAAAATAGATGTCCGACCATGGCCCTGACGGATAAACTTCCAGAAGAGGTCTTTACGAATGAACTAGTTGAGTTGTCGAATCTGAGAGTATTCGGGTCCAAGGCTCAGGTTCTGATAAAGGATCATAGCAGGAAGAAGTTTGATCCAAAAACGAGTCCAATGATAATGACTGGGTATTCCAATAACCAAAAGGCGTACCGATTTATCAGTTTGGATAAAAATCCAACAAAAATAATTATTGCTCGAGACGCAACATTTTTTGAGAATGTGCCCTTGATAAAGGAGAAACAAGATACCGTTTCGAATAAAAATTGTGTGGATATATATCTACAAAATGACATTCCTGGGTCTAGTCGTCCTACTACTGAACCAGAGGCACCAAGGTTAGCTGAACCTGTTGCAGTGGGGGTACCAGTGACTACGCCGAATGTCCTAAATGAACAAATTCAAGAAGACTCTAGACCGCTGAGTCCGATTATCCATGTAGATGTTCAAGAAAGCACGTCTACTTCAACATACGAATCAGACTCTGGAGAGAACTTCTTCGACTCTGTCGATTCAGAGAATCATGTGGCAGAAGATTTGCGAGATCCAGTGAACATAAATATTGCTGATCCTGTAAATGATATGGTTGCTCCTACTGAACGACGTTACCCAGTTCGAGATAGACATCCCAAGAGAGATATGGACATGGTCTATAATTTTCACGTAGCTGATATTCCTGATCCTGTATCGATTCAAGATGCCATGGAGCGTTCAGACAAAAAGCTGTGGTTGGAAGCGATGAACGACGAGTTTATCTCCCTGAAGGCCAATAATACCTGGGAGCTAGTTGATCGACCTATGGACGCAAACGTCGTAAAGTCAAAGTGGGTTTTTGAACTCAAGGTTGGAGCGGATGGTAGCGTGCAGCGCCATAAGGCCAGGCTGGTCGCTAAGGGCTATTCGCAAAAACCAGGCATAGATTTTTTCGAAACGTTTGCACCAGTTGTCAAAATTTCGTCGATTCGTCTTCTACTTGTACTGGCAGCTGAGAAGGACCTAAGCATACATCACTTAGATGTGACTACTGCTTTCTTAAATGGAGATATACAGGAGGAAATGTACATGGAACAACCAGCATTTTTCGTCCAAAAGGGGGAAGATCGCAAGGTTTGCAAGCTAAAGAAATCTTTGTATGGCTTGAAATAAGCGGCTCGATGTTCGAACGAAAAAATTCATACCCACATTTTGAAAATGGGCTTTACGCGATCCAATTATGATCAATGCGTTTACACCAAGATAAAAGGTGAACTGTTCGTTGCTATTGTACTATATGTTGATGATTTTTATATATTTACCAATAATGAAGCTGCAGCTAAAGCAGTTAAAGAGCAGATTGAAAGTTCTTTCAAAATAAAGGATCTTGGAGTAGCAAGAGAGTGTCTTGGAATGCGGATTGAGCGAGATAAGGACAAGCAAGAGATCTGTCTGTCCCAGAAGACATACATAAACAAGATCATTGAAAAGTTCGGGATGCAAGACTGTAAGGCAGTTAGCACACCGATCGAGACAAATCTGCGTCTGAAGCCTGGACCAAAGAATGACGATACGCGGTATCAAGAGATTATAGGATCACTAATGTACCTGGCGTGTTGTACTAGGCCAGACATATCATTTGCGGTTACGATGTTGAGTTAATTCAACAACTGCAATGATTCGACTCACATGGCGGCATTGAAACGCGTGATTAGGTATCTGAAGGGGACAGTGGAATTATCGCTGTGTTATAAAAAATGTAACAAACCTTTGGTTGCTTATGCCGACGCAGATTGGGGGAATGGGCCTGATGGAAAATCTTTCTCTGGTTATATCCTGATTTTCGGTGGTGCTGCGATAAGTTGGCAATCTAGGAAACAGCGATGTATAGCACTGAGTACTGCTGAAGCCGAATACATCGCTATTTGTAAGGTTGCTAAGGAAGTAGTTTCTGTTAATGGATTATATGCTGATCTGACTGATCAGACAGACACTATTACTATATTTAGTGACAGTCAAAGCGCTAGTAAGCTAGTGTATACTCCTGCAATAGGGAAACGGTCAAAGCATATAAATATTAAGTATCATTTTGTTCGAGAGTTGGCAGAGCAAAGGGTTATCTGTATTGATTATTGTGAAACCACCCTTATGCCTGCAGATATGTTAACAAAGGGAGTTGCTAGGCAGAAGCATTTGTTCTGCTTAAAAAATTGTGGATTAAGTGGGGATGATGTAATATAGGACCTCCTCTGTCAAGTGAGAGAGAGTATCATCGACAATTGTTACTTAGCAACTGTTTTGTTATTAGCTGTATATATATGTCTACAGAAGTAAAACAATGTTGTGTTCAAATATAATTTTCTTTATTGTGTGCTAATTAAATAATACCCTCTGAAAATGGATAACCTGCATTTATTCTCACCAAAAGTCCATTAAAACTGACACTTGACAGTTGTCAGTTGTATGTGGACGTCCAAAGTCGTTCACTATCTCCCGCAACCCGATTCCATAACTTGGCTTCAATCGAATTCTCAGTATCGCAACCACTAATGCCTTGCGATAGAGTCGAATTTGCTATGAAAAAAGTGATAATCCGATTGTAGCCAAGTTATGGAATTGGGCCACTGATGATCGAGCGATAATCGCACGGATGATTCGAGCGTGTAAGTGAACACAGCCATTGAATTGAATGTTTTTTTATCTGTTCCGAGAAAAATGCTCGGAGATGCTGCGTCAAGAAGGATAAATTTTTATTTTCCCAATTATCATTGTACCAGCGCTTCTAATGGACCCAGATGTGAATAAAATCAAGTTTACGTGATATAAAATTATAGTGACTAGTCAAGCAATACAAAACATAATGGCTAACAGAGACTCTGGACCTATTCCGAATAGGTGGTTGAAGTGTCCCCGAAAGGCTAATGGTCTATTCGCTGATAAATTCCTGGCTTTCAAGACTCCTCTGGGCTCCCAGTTCAATGATAAAGTACCTGAAGAGAACCGCTTCACGCCTTCGATGTTGTTCATGTTTATGAAAAGCATGAAAGTAAGTAGGCACCAGTTGGCCTCAGCTCAGCTGATAGTACCTATGTATTTTGATTCGGTGCTTATATGAATACTGAAACGATACGGTTGTGAATAAAACATCTCAGTAACTACCTGGCATTTTTTTACATTTACTAACAAAAGTCTTACCATTTTCATTGTGAATACTTAGCTGTTTGAAACAGCTTACTCATAACAAATGTAAACAAGTCTTGCTGTTTAATATGTACCCTGTGAGGCTGTTATACAGTGTGAGACCTCACAGTCCGTTTTATATAGCTTGGCACCTATATTTGGACACATTTGTTAATCACACATCATTTATGTACACAGTGTAATTCAAGATTAATTGTCGTTATCATAAAATGGACCTGTACATAGTGCCTTCCTAATTGGAGCGGACTGAAATTCGGTAGGTTAGGTACTACTATGCACAATCAAGTTTCACCACATTTTTGAATATGCATAAAGACTTGTTAAAAAAGTGAAGTAGTTGAGATTACCTGTAAGATAAAGATAAGAACTGAGAAACCGCTCAATGTAGCATTCTATGGGTCTTATGTTCAGCAGTGATCTGTTCCGGCTGATGATGGTGATATGATGCTGTGATACAAGTTTATCAAGTCATTTATTAGTTCACAGATAGGTTAACAGTTCAAAGCAGGTTAAATGCTAATGCATTTACATTACAGTGTTGAAGTCACTTCACACTAATATTCCCTTTTGTAACATTGATTTGAGTTCATAACCAGTTATCAAATTGAATTATTTACATTAATTTACAACTTTACAATTCAGGGGTAGTATCAAAGGTTACAAACTCCAAATTATGTAAAATCCAATTAAGTGAAAATCTTATTTTTTAGCTGCTGTAGTGAATTTTGCTGGTTTATAGATTTGGGTCATGTAGAACTGCATATATTCCAGCTTTAATTAATGAAAAATAAATGAAATGAGCGTAACAAATAATTCACATAAATAGGATGGAGATTGCTGATTTTGTACTGTACGGAGTTTTGTTTGGAGTTTGTTACATTTGAAGGAGATTGCTGCTTACATTGATAGGTGCGTCTACGGACATAGCTGCCTTTGATGCTAAGGCATACATAAAAGTGATTTTGTATTGGATTTCGATGTTTTTAATGTGGAGTGAATTTATTATACGTAACAAATGCCATAGACAAAGTGATAGCATAAAAATAAAAAACAGTGGAGTTTGTTACGTTTGATACTAGACCCCTAAATTGTTGGATAGCAATAAATAAATACAGCCATGAAATATTTTTAGGTAAAAGTAGGACTATGGATTGATCTAACAAACACTTCCCGTTTCTATGACAAGAAGGAGGTAGAGGAGACAGGATGCAAATATGCGAAAATGCAGTGCAGAGGACATGGTGAAACACCTTCTCAAGAACAGACCAGGTAACGGTAACTTGCTTAGTGGTTAAAGCAGCAGTCCTTAATAGCCAGTCATATGCTAAGCTTACTTTGTTACTTGCTTGTATGAGGTAGTGCTGGCCCCTGGTGTCAGAGTTCGTCAGGCCAACCGAATACATCTAACATGGCTTAACAACTGCTATAATCAATAATAGCCGAGACTAACTGTACGTGACTGTGTGTGTCTGTGAAAGTTTAACATGCCCTGTGAGGTACGAAGTGATGGAAAATCACACATAAGTTAGAAAAGTCATTGGTGTGGAGCGTAGGACCAAACCGGGTAATTTTTAATTCTAATGCGCACTAGTAAAAGCCTTGGCTACCATCACTCTCCTTTAATACGCCCAAAATGAAACATTTCTAGAATAATGGTAGGCCTCTTCTGCTAGTATCCACTTGGGGGTAGTACCACTGCCAGATATTCAACCGCCAAGATGTGTTGTGCTAAATTTACTGTTCCAGTCTGAAGGGCAAAGTCCAGCAAAATTAATAGGCATGAGACTTAAAAACAAATGTATCGGGGTGACAACCACATTGTGGTGCCGCACAAAATTTTGCAATCCAGAGTTCTGGGTAGCACCAGGTCGGTCTCACTCTAATATTTAGGTATGAAAATTCAGTCGCTCGCTGTTTGTGACTGACGCGGCAAGTTTACTTGCGTGCGCAACATACTGCCGCGTGACGTTAATTGCCCTGTTTAGTAAAAGAGCCTTCAATAAAATAATAAACATAAACAGACTTAAATGTAATTAGCTTTCTTATCAACCCTTGGTCTGACGTGCATTTTGTGTAACGCGAGTTGTCGCACGGGAAGACCCCAGAATAAAAACAGTTTAAAAATGTGTTTCGAGACTTTTACTAGAACAAATTTTATCATTTTTATAAATTAAGAAGAAATCCAATAATACAAGCCAAAAATAATTATAATTATTTATTTATTGTTATATATGTTGTTACAAAAAAATAAGAATAGAACAGTTTTTATAATTTGGACATAATTCAAGTAAAAAAATAGTTTCATTATATATTTTTATTTTCGTATAGTTACATAATATGTAGCTATACGAAAATATATTATATGAGATAACATGCAAATAGGCTTCTATAAAAAAAATACATAAATGTAACATTATATCAACTTTTGGTGATCAAAGTTTCCCTAAAACAGGATTCCGTGTCATGCTCACTAATTTCACCCGGACAATCAAAATCAGCGTTTTCATTCTCTTCACCACCAAATAATCTCTTCTTTTTCATCCTCTAACCAGCCTTAAATCCATTGTTGTAGCCGACCCTCCATTATAATGTATGTTATTCTGTAACAGTTGAACTAAAGCAATAAATCTATATAAAAAATGCATTAATACCGGTAGCATGTCAAGCCAAGTTCAAGTAAAATTATTTTAATTTTCAACACTATTTTACTTATGCGAGTTGTTGCGTGGGGTCTTTGAAAGCCCGTGCCGCAGATACACGTCCATCACTCTCAGCAATTGAGAGAGAACAATTATTTTTATTATTTTTTTAGTTGGCTTTTGTACAGAGTTATTTTTCTAATGGGCGTGGATGGCTAAATCAGAAACTATGAGGAATAGCGAAAAGTACTCAAAGGAGCCGCGGGCCCGATTTTGAAGAAAACTAAAACTGCATCTTTGGATTTTTGAAAATTCATTAAATTCATTCAAAATCAACGTGTTAGGAACAAGGAATCAAACACGTTGATTTTGGAAAAAAAAACACAATATTATTATACCATTCGATAGTGTCGCTAATAAGGATCGAATTCGCGGAAGAAATGACATACGGCAAACTTAACGAAAGAGCTCATTTTTAACAAAAAATATATTTTTTTTCTTACTTTACCTACCTACTATACCTTAACTGATTAATTGTTCAAAATTATTCGCAAAATACCGAAACGCAAACTTATCATAAAGTCAACAGAAGAATAAAATAATTATGAACTTTTTTTCATTAAATTTTCAGGGAATTCATCCATATAGTGACAAAGTTCCAAAGCCAGAATCCACTGGAAGTGATCGGGGTGCACTGCACTCACGGGTTCAACAGAACAGGCTTCCTGCTGGTGTCCTACATGGTAGACCAGATGGACTGCAGCGTGGAGGTCGCATTGACCATGTTTTCTAAGATCAGGTAAGGTTCTAGATAAAAAATTAGTAAAAAAATAATAATTGAAATTAACACATGCGTAAATTAAAAATGTATATAACGCTCAACCTACGAAAGCCATTTTTTTTTAAATATGTATTTGTTTAGCTATCTAAGAACCTTCTCGATCACATCAGCTTTAAAAAAGAAAAAACCGCATAAAAATCAGTCTATTTGTTTGTGAGCTACGATTCAGATCCCCATTATAGCCAAGAACCATCTTGATCACATCAGCTTTCAAACAGAAATAAACGCATCAAAATCGGTCCATTCGTTTGGGAGCTATGATGCCACAAACAGACATATACACACCCTAAACTTATAACACCCCTCTCTTATTAAGCCATTAATTTATAATATTACTTTTAACTATAAAAACAACTTGATGTTTTTACTAAAAAACTACCGAATCAATTTTCATAAAATGTATATGGGGCCTCCCTATTGATTAAAAAGCTTTGCTGTTTAGTATTTAATAGACTAGTGCTGCGCGTTGTTATGCCTAGAGAAACCAAAACATTTCACTAACTACATGACTACGTCATTTTTAAAATTATTTCGAAATGTATAATGTTAATATAGTTTAGTTTGTGTAATAAACGCAATAATACGTATAATAATAATTATGAATTTCTTCGCGAGAAAATAATTAATATTTTCCTAAAGGAAAAAATTGGATCTCGCACGGGATTCGAACCCGCATACATCCGTGCCTCTGCGCGGCACAAGCCTCTAACCAATTCGGCAACCATGACCAATGCATCATCATCCAAAAGTTTGTATGTTTGTTACTACTTCACACTCAAACAGCTGAACGGATTTTGATGAAATTTGGAATGAAGATAACTTATACCCTGGATGAACTCATAGGGTTTTCATCATCATCATCATCAATTTTCATCATTGTTCAAGCGGGTGATACCGCGGGGCACAGCTAGTTGTAAGATATAGGAACCAAGGCCGTACCCAGGTATTCATTTCGGGGGGTTGAGATCTGGACCAGAGTCATTTTTTAATATGTTTTTAGGACCCCTGAGGGTAGTTTATAGATACCCAATCTGAAAACCCCGTTCTACTCCCCCATGATGCTCGAAATTGAGGCAACTTGTTACAGTTTTTTTCGAAAAAACTACCATAAGAAAAAGTTTTGAAAACTCTTTAATATAAATTTATAATCTAAATTTTCTACAATTTTGAGCTCAACCCGAACTCTCTAGCTCCATTGGTTGCGGAGATACAGCCAGTCAAAGATGGGCAAGTTTTTCAAAAATAATGGATTATTACTACCATAAGAAAAAGTTTTGAAACTCTTTAATATAAATGTTATACAATTTTGAGCTCAACCCGAACTCTCTAGGTCCATTGGTTGCTGAGATACAGCCAGTCAAAGATGGGCAATTTTTTCAATTTAATGGAAAAAAACTACCATAAGAAAAAGTTTTGAAAACTCTTTAGTATACATTTTTAATCTAAATTTTCTACTATTTTGTGCTCAACCCTCTACGTAAATTGGTTGCAGAGATTTTGCCAGTCAAAGATGAGCAATTTTTTCAAAAATTATGGAAACTTGTCGATTTGGTCATTTCCAAGATATGTACAGTACAGGCTATACAAATAGAAAAGCCATGAGAGATGAATTTGTAGAGAATTTAATTAGCTTCAATTTCATTCAATTAGCTTAAAAATTGTGCCTCTACACCTCATAGATACCTCAAAAACAAAAAATAGTAAAACATCGGATTTTGGGGAAATTATGAAAGTAAAGATACCCGTAAAACCCTTCCTTAAGTAGTTTTTACGAAAAAACTGAAACAAGTGCCAGAATTTCAAGCACCGCGGGGAGTAGCAGTAGCACAGGGTTTTTAGTGTTGTTAATTTGGATATAAACTACTCTCGCTCAGGGGTCCTAACAACATAAAAGAAACATAGATACATTGCGATGTTTGATGGTTTTATTGACTGGTGTAATAAATATAGACATTAGTTTTAATTGTAAACATTATTTGGTAAATACTTTATTTTTACTTTCTCTTAATAAAAATAAAAAGAATAGAATTTCCATGTTGTTTCCAGTTTACATGAAAATGTTGTAATTTTAACTGCAGTGTTATAGTAAAAATTCAATAAAAATCAAGCTCCACTTTTTCGTGTTCTTTTTCTGTTTTTGTTTTGTCGGTGGGTGGTATTCTATAGCATTTCGTGGGGAGGGGTTTGAACCCCCAAACCCCCTCCCCTACCTACGGTCTTGATAGGAACCGGCCCTGAATAGGTTACTTTAAGACAAGTGTGCACTACTGTTGACTGCATCAGTGCTTAACATCAGGTAAGATAGTGTTCTAAGATATTGAATATTTATGTTTTAGGCCTCCAGGGATTTACAAGCAGGATTACATTCAGGAGCTCTATCGACGGTATGATGACATTGAGTACACACCCGCTGCCCCCGCTAGACCCGACTGGTGCAACGGTAAACATCATTATCTACTACAGTTTAAGCCAGCCTGAGTATGGGGCACGATACAACGACGATCAGTAGTCGCTGAAAATGTTCACCCTGCTGGAAGCAGGGTGGACCAAGATTATCATTTAAAAAAACCGGACAAGTGTGAGTTGAACTCGCGTGGAGAGAGTTCCGTTCGATGAATGTACATATTATTTCACAATAATGTGAGATTTACCGTGTTATTTTAAGACCATAGACTTTCTATAGGTTTTCCTGTAATCTACAGTTCCGGCGGTGGATGAATTTTCCCTACAAACGTAATAACAAAATCATTTGTAATTGAAGCATATTTCCAGTGTTATGATATTATTCGGATTTGGATAGTGTTTATCTAGGTAATAAATGAATTTTGAATACGGGGCTATACAGCTGGGAGCTGTATCAAAATTCATTTATTTACGTCACATGTCCGTCCCTGTTTTGGTAACAGAAATTCATGTGTACCAAATTTCAACTGAGCAAGCAGAGAAATTAGCTGTGAGTGATTCAAATATGCAAACGTGCGCCTCTCACACACAAATAAAGAAAATGCGGCTTTAAGCTATGCCATGCCAGGCTCCAAAGAAAAATCTTCAGGCACTTTCTAGGCCTGCAACGTTATGAAACTGACTCTAGCTCGACTTTCTAGGCCTTCAACGTTATGGAACGGACTCTAGCTCAACTTTCTAGGCTTTCAACGTTATGGAACGTACTCTAGCTCAACTTTCTAGGCCTTCCACGTTATGGACCGGACTCTAGCTCAACTTTCAGTCGCTTCGAATCGATTCGTTGCTTAAGTAACACAGTATGTTAGACATGTTTGACGAAAAAAAGGTGACAATGATCTTTTGATACCATTTCGGACTTTTATTTACAGAAGATGCTGAAGAGATTGATTACGACGATGATGACGACAAACCAAGCAACAGTGCGCAGGATACTTCAAAGTAAGTCCCAAACAAATGGACCTGTAGTTTCGCGCACACCTTATAGATAGATAGATAGATAGATAGATTAACTCTTTATTGGACACCACAAGTACAAGTGAAATTATAACTAAAAATAAAGTATAACAATGAGTATAAGTATAAAGTATAACAAGGGGCGGTCTTATCGCTCAGAGCGATCTCTTCCAGGCAACCGTGCACGGAGAGGAATAACGTAACGTAATAACGTAAGGGACGGTGGTTATCAGTAAATAAATGAACAACCAATAAAATATATAAATGTAATGCAATATACAAAAAATAATAAACATACTTACTAATATCAATAAATAGTAAATACATACATATATATATAAATATACCTACACAAATTACAATAATAGAAAATGAGACGTAGCAGCTCAGCTAGTGCGATAAATAAAACATTTTAACATGATGTTTAAAGACGTTGAGTGAAGGTAAGCGTCTAATATCACCTTCAGCAATATCATCCGTGCTAATACATATTATAAAAGCGAAAGTTACTCACAACTAAACATCGCGTCCGATCTTGATCAAATCTGGTATGGAGATAGGTTGAACCCTGAGGAAGGGCATAGATAGGATACTTTTTATCGCGATAAATTGTAGACCGCGTGCAAAAGCTAGTACTTTATATTTAGTGTTTGAAAACTGATAAAATGAGTCCTCTCGCATATACTTTATGTTGAAGACGACTGTTTGAAGGATGAGGATAGACTGCAGACAGGGGTATCTACTTTTACCGAGTATTATTTTAGGCACAATGTTGCGGGCTAGATCAAAAACTTTCCCTGTTATTTCAGACCCAAAAAACAAAAAGGCAAACGGGAAGTCACCCACAAGAAAGCAATATTCATGCCCGGAGTCGGAGGTGTGGAGCCTTTCGACACGCAGCCGCGACTCAGTGAAGTGCAGAAGAAGGCTCAGGAGATGTGCGATTGGAAACGGAAAGGGTTCCCTGGGTCACAGCCAGTGTCCATGGACGTCAGTAACCTGAGGAAGCTCCATGAGAAGCCGTACAGGGTCTCGTGGAAAGCAGACGGTGTCAGGTAAGTTCGAAAATTGTAGAAAAATTGAAAAGCAAATGAAACTACGGAACAAGTTTTCATGAAATATATAGGTGTCCCAGGACCGAGGTAGAGCACTCACAGGCGCATCCGAATAACCCCCATGTATGTTCCGCGATTTTTGATATTTTCTGAGTAATTCCATTTTTGTTTTTTTTTCACAAAATTCCCGATTTCGTTACAAACAACGAACAACGTTTTGCACATATGCATCTATAGGTACTTATTTATCTGCCTAATACCATAAGACTGGTTGGTTCAACGGGAGACCGTTCGGTCGCAAGTCTGTAATACCGGAGTTCAATTCCCAACTGGAGTATAAACATTTAAAAAAAATTATGTGATGGTTTATAACTTGAATATGGCCGAGCTGATGCGGAAATAGCGGACGTCGCGGAACCGCTCGCGTCGCCGATCGCCACGCCAACAGTCGGCGTTACCATCGTACCGCGCCATTAGATGTTTACACATCAAAAATATAGTTTAAAGTTAAAATAAATAGATGAAAATTGACCAACAACTTATTTCCGAAACTACTGACCCTAAAATTATGAAAAAAAAAACAGAATATAGTTATTTCTATAGATAACAGGAAAATCTATAAGAAGTATGTGGTTTTAAAATAACATGGTAAATCTCTCAATATTGTGAAATAATATGTTCATCGTACGGAACCCCCTCCGAACGAGTTCAACTCGCACTTGCCCGGTTTTTTAATAATAGTTTATGAAACGGTTGCATAATGAAGGGAATTGAAACACGAGATCACTCGAGTGTTTTAATACCTAGTTATGTGCTGTTTCATACACTACCCTATTCACTCTTGACTTGAACACACCAGGGTTATATTTTAACGGAAACACATTAGGGCAGGGCATTCCACTCGTTAGAAGTTCTTATACTTTTAATGAAATAAATAAAGTCGTAATCTTTCCTTGATTTTGCTGGTAAAAATCTCGTTCACGTTCGTTGCTGTTCCGTGATGTCAGGTGGAGGCAAATTCTCCTCACGAACATTGTTTTCACATGTCTAACTCATCTTTGTCACATGATAAAACTTGATCAACATAATAAATCACTTAAAATTGGTTAGTTACTAATGTAAAGTAAATTATGGCGCCAAAATCCAGTCCACAGCGAATTCGCGCGCATACGATCGAACACGTGCCGCCAAAGGTAATAAATGACTAAAACCCTATTAGGTGTGGAGCCTTAATGGTGCTTTAATGGTAAAAAATATTATTATAACATCGTTTAGTTCAAAAAACAGTGTTATAATTTATTTTTCTTATTATAGTCGTGCCGTGTATAATGTATATCATTATGCCACCATTTTTGAGTTCATAATCCGGATTTTACGATATGAGTAAGTATATAAAAGTATTTCCGATCTACTGCTTTCAATTTCAGAAATTTTAAGAAAAATTACATTTAAAGCTATTTTCACTATATAGAAAAGTTATGTAGGAAATCATACTAATATTATAAAGGCGAAAGTTTGTATGTATATGTGTATGTTGGTTAATCCTTCACGCTCAAACGGCTGAACGGATTTGGATGAAATTTGGTACCAGGATAGCTTGTATTTTGGATTAAAGCGCGTCACAGACCACTAAGATACTATAATATTGTATATTGAGATAAAATATCGCTCGCCATACAATTTATATGAACCATCACAAAAGGCGAAGATAATATTATATATTTGCAACTTACAGTATCTTAAGATATCGAGCGATATGGAATTTGTGTGTGTGTGTGTGTGTGTGCGTTTGTGCCTGTGTGGCATCGTAGCTCCCAAACGAATAGACCGATTTTGATGCGTTTTTTTCTGTTCAAAAGCTAATATAATCGAGATGGTTCTTAGATATATGAGGAGAGGGAGGGGGGAGGTGAGAAAGAAAAGGGGGGTGAAAATCGTAGCTTCCAAACAAATGGACCGATTTAGCTGTGGTTTTTTATATTGGAAAGCTGGGGTAAACAAGATGATTCATAGCTATAATTGGGTGATGGAGGGGGGTAGCGGTGCGAATCGTAGCTTTCGAACGAATAGACCGATTTAGCTGCGGTTTTTTATGTTTGAAAGCTGAGGTAAACGAGATGGTTTTTAGCATACTGCAAGTCGTTGTTCTGTACAAATGCTCTCCCGCATGTTCGTATTTTGTTTCACTATATCTTCCTTAATCAAATTATGAATTTCGAGAAAAGTTTCCTTCGACTTTTTAAAATAAGTTTTTTTTTTGTAGAAAGATCTGCGTAAACATTAACTTCACCGCGGCTTTTTCTAAATTTAATGTAAATTTTCTATCCAAATTGATCGCCTTTTACAGTGAGCTAATGCGATTTGCATTTAAAATTCGAAATCAGAATCGTCGTCTGACGAGCTATCTAATAAATGTAATAGTGAAACCGTATTACTCATATTTTATCAGGATATAGAAAGCGGTGAAGAAATACGTGTGGCACCTAGGACGGCCTGCGAGCGAATGAATTTCAATATATTATCGTATTTTAACCGCGTGTGATACTCTAAGATGCTATAATATTTTATATGCAGATATCTTAACATCAAATATTATAGTATCTTAATCGTCTGTGACGCCCTTAACACAGGAAACTTTTGATCACGATTTAGGTAAAAACTTTTGTCAGTGACATAGAAATATATCTCTCGTCATGGCGCTCTTTGGGGGAGGCCTATGTTCAGCAGTGGACTTCTAAAGGCTGTTATGATGATGATTTTAATTATTTGATTTCATGGAGCCTCAGACTAAATGTTACTGAAGTACATGGAGCCAACTGATTTTGTTATTTTGATTGTATTATATTATATTATATTATATTATATTATATTATATTATATTAAGCTAGTGGTATATAAGAAGTTTTTGTTGGTAAATTGCTTTTTTTTTTTTTTTATAATTTAAATTTTATCAGAGTTAAGTTTTTTTTTTTGACAAATTGTGTGATATCATAATTATAATATGTCTTAATACAATATATATATATGTATATGATTATTGACCGAGCGAGCGCGAAGTGCGAGCGAAGCGTCTCCGTTTCAGCTTGGGCAAAAATGCTTTCGTATATCCGGATGTCTGTCCGTCCGGATCTTTGTTCTCCTCTACTGGTCGCATTTCTCAACCGATCTAGACGAAACTTGGTATACAGGTTAAACGAATTTTTAGAATTTTTTAGTCGTTCGAGGGTTCTTTTTTATTTGTAACTAAAAATTCTAAATGGAGTAACTTTAAATTCGTCTCATAAAAATTTGGTGAATATCTGATGAGGATCTTTGGCATGATGAGCAGAATATCTCCTCAAAATGCAGTAAAGTTCTCAATTTTAGGTTTCTACCATTGGAATCAGCCCTTTACCAACTAAGTAGGGATTGATGGAGCACCTTGGTTATTAATGTAAGTTTTACAATAAGTAAACTAGATGGCGCTACTTTGCACTACTATTAGATTGTTAGCAAAAAAGTTTCTAAGCGCGAGGTCTACAGCTCACAGAGAAATATTAGAGTTTAATAATTAGTGTTTTAAATCCCTGAAATATCCCATATGTCTTGTAGGTTACGCGCGACCGCTGCCGTTACAAACCATGCGCCCGCTTGTAGGTTAACCTTTTTTATATGGGAAGTTTTTGGCTCTCAAGTTATTATATTTATGTGGCTTCCATACACTTCCATGGCATTCTCGTATTCTAAGTTCTGATTTTGAATTCCCACAGATACATGATGCTTATAGATGGAGAGGGAGAGGTGTACATGTTAGACAGAGACAACTGCGCGTTCCGCGTTTTTGGGCTACGGTTCCTGCACAGGAAAGATCTGAGGAGGCATCTCAAGAATACTCTGCTAGATGGCGTAAGAATGTCTCATCATACTTCCTGTCTTAATACTCTTAATATTCATTAATATGAGCGCTTAAGTTTGTAGATGTCCCAGCACGCTACAGCTGAATGAATTTGGACAACATTTGGTAGATGCAGATAGTCTTGCATAAAGTATATAATAAACAGGATTGAAAATAACTTCATATTTTTAAGGCAATCATCTCATGCTCGAATCTACTCATCATAATTTAACAAATGATATAGTTGGAAGCGTCTTGATCATACGCTAGTTATAGGCTATTTGACGTCACATTAAATGAATATGGCACCCTCTAGAGGACAAAGTAATGAACTTATTTACAAATTTATTAATTAACATATTTTTTAATGGTGCCGTTTTGGTTATCAAATGATGGGGATTAATTAGCACATTTCAAAAATATATGCAGAATGTAACATAATTACCTATTAGATACCGGGGTGGGGTATGTGGTTCGGTAGGACGAATAACGTTAGTTTAATGACTTCTGATATTTCGAAAATTTTCATTTATGATTTTACCTTTAAAGTTTACGCATAAAACACTGTACATCAGTAGCACAGAATAAATAATAGTACTACCTAGTAATCAGCTGAGAAAAATCAATAATGATCTTGACTTTGAATTTAGATTTGCGCAATCAAATGCTACTGTGCAGTACCTACCCAGCCTAACCTAAGTCGCTTGTCAGTAGACGTCATAGAGTTTTTTTTTTGTAAAAATTTGAATCTTACCATAAAATTTGTAATTTCAAGAGAAGAAATTGTAAATTTGTGGTGTGTGTATTGTGGTTTCAATAAGCCTCCGGTGTTTCCTTCAGCTATACTAACACTTGTGCGTCCAACAACTGCAACAATAACAAACCCTGTCCCCCATGTACTTTCTCGTATTTCTGGACCGTCTCTGATCAGAGACCCTTGGGGGCTCTCTCTCAACGAGGTATTTCCACCAGCGTCTTAGTGGACTAAAAAGTCAAACAAGAATTTTGAAACGTTTTAGTTTAAAACTAGAGCAGGAGGAGAGCGCTTTACTTTGTTTAATCCTGGTAAATTTATATCGCCAAAAAAAAAAAAAAAATGTCCTAGCTGTGCGCCTCTGGAATGCCCTTCCAGTCGCCATCAAACGTGCACAATCTATTGATAGCTTTAAGACCCTCGTGAAATTTATTTTCAGCACTGACTTGATATGTATTTAAGTATGTATAATTATACATTTATATGTATGTAAGTTTGTAATTACTTATAGCTATATATTTTAACATAGTATTTAAGTAACTATTACTGTTTATTTTATATATTATTTATTACGTTTTATTTACATTAAATTTGTATAGAAATTTAATATTGCCACACTACACCGACCCTTATTAGCAATTAACTTTTTTCCATTCTAAGGTTGTCTGGATGAGATTGTTTAACTGTGTGTCAATAAAGTGTTATTGTATTGTATCGCACTCCTGACGAAAACTGACCATTATCTTCGAAACTAATAAAACTAAAATTATTAAAAAAAACTGAAAGCAGTTCTTTACTTATCGATTACATGGAAACCTACAATAAGTCTATGGTCTTAAAATAACATGGTAAATCTCTCAATATTGTAAGATAGTACATTCCACGAACTCACTCCACGCGAGTTCAACACGCACTAGTTCGTTTTTTTACCAAGGCGAACGAAAGTGGGAGAAAGGGGTACCCTTTCTCCCACTTTCGTTCTTTAGTACCTATATCTGAATAATGTTTTTGACACAGGAAATGGTGATAGACAAAGTGAACGGTCAGGATATACCGCGGTACCTGTGTTACGACATCATCAGTTTCGAAGGACAGGACGTCAGCCGCGCGGAGTTCTACCCGATTAGACTGAGCTGTATAGAAAACGAAATTGTTAATCCTAGGTAAGAACTATTCAGCAGAAAAACATCTACTTTAATTTAGAAACAAATTAGAGCAGGGAAAAACAAAAAAAAAGTTACGGCGATATATTTCATTTTTTAGTGTTCATTATCAGCCTTATTATGGTTGAAGGTTTAAACCTAGGTTCACGAAGTTCAGGACTAAGGAAAGTTTTGGTTTTGACCAGGTTTAAATCGGACTTGAAAACGTTGGTATTATGGTCGCGGGACTACAGAAAGATTGGATGGTCCCGAGACGATCCCAAGCAAACTCTAGACCAACCACAGATAAGAGGTAACCTTCATTCATTGAACAAAACGGTTCATTCAAAACGTTCCAATCTATTCAATTATACGAAAAAAAAAGTAAGTATAACGAAACGGAACGCTAATGTACCTACATTACGTGATAAAGAAAATCTGATTGCAACAAGATACATAATTGCCCCTCCGTTTTGTTACCTTTTCACGACTGAACGGCTGATTGTGGTGAAATTTGGTATGGAGACTGGGGAAGGACATGGCATGGTATACTTTTTACCGTGATAAACTGTAGTCCACGCAGGCGAAATCGCAAGCAAAATCTAGTAAACATATAATCGAATATTGAATTGTAAAAGTCAGAGTAATATGATTGAATACCTTATATTATCCTAAATTGATTATATTGGCTACTAGCTTTTGTCCGTGACTTTGTCTGCGCGTCCTTCCCTAGGGTTAAAACTATCCTGCCGTTCCCAGTAGTCTTACTAGCAAGAATACCTATTGGTAATTTTCTTCCCAATAGTTTTACTAGTAAGACTATTCAGAATTTTCTTCCATATATACTTACTGGTAAGATCCCTAGGAATTATGTTTCATACCACCATAAAATATAAAAAAAAATGATACAGTAGAAGACGAATTTTCATATCTGCTCAGTAATCCATTTCCACCAGGACGAAGCAAGCGCAATTACTTAAAAATAATGCAAAATTGCTATACTGCAGTAATCATCTCATACACAACTAATTCGAAGAAAATGTTTGCTACTTGCCCGCCTTCATTATATGTAATCAGTTACTCTTGGAACTCACTAATATATCTAGAATCTAGTAGTAGTATTCAAGTAGATAATGGTAATAAATTTGTTTAATAAATTGCTAGCAGAAGTCTGTTTTTCTTTTGTAAACTTTAACTATAGTGCTAAGAGAATTTCTTTCCCCAGTAGTCTTTTCCCATTGGATTTTTTATTTCTTACCTTACCGTAAACTATGCGATAAGAGAAAAAAATGTGGCTTATGCCTTTTCAGTCTAGATATTTGGAAGATCATTTTCAATGGTCTTACCAGTAAGTCTACATACATTCCAAGTTGTTTTACCAATAAGACTATTGGGAAGAAATTACCTATAGTCTTTCTTATAAGACTACTGGGAAAGGCTAAAACTATCTTTATAATAAATCAGTTCAACTATTAAGTCATGAAAAGGTTACAAAATGACAAAGAGTTACTTTCGCTTTTATAAGATTATCCATGAATATCGTTTAATTAAATTTGGTATTTAGATTATTTTAATGAAATTTGGTATATAGAAAGGTCATGGATAATTATTTTAATGAAATTTGGTATATAGAAAGGTCATGGATACATAGAATACTTTTCATTATCATCATCATTGTCCACGAGGGCAAAACCGCGGGGTGTAGCTAGTAATTAATAAACAAGAAAATAAATTAATTTTAATTTAATAACAAGAAACACCTTAAATCATCATTATAATGTTGAGAATTACTGTTGTTGGCTTATAAGTTATCGGGTAAATAAAACAGTACAGGCAAAGCTGCCCCCCAATTCAGAACTTTTTGATAGCGAACCGAATCATTCGATTCAATATTGTGAATGAAAAATGTAATTGAATTGAAAGATTTCAATCCGAATACACAGAATAAATAATACCATATCAATCGACAACTGAGTTATCGAAGGATTCTGCTTATATAATTTCAAAAATATTTTCTAGGGACGGTCTTCTTCTGAAATTTCCTCAAACAGTTTTGGGTGTATGATGGTACACACCTCTCCCTGCTCCTGGATCAATACAATCTTCTAGTTCAGCCTCAAGTGTGCCCTAGGCCTAGGGCTCCGCAAAGCGCCGCGAAAATATTGGTCACAATTAAAAAATAAAATAATAAAGGGGTACTTTATGGATACAGATTAAAATAAAATCTTTATAAATATTCAAAAAAAGTTAGAAAAAATAAAATAACAGCCTCCCATTAGATGCTAATGCTAATTTAAAGTAATATAATTATTAATTAATACACATAAAACCAGTTTTAGATTATTTTGGGCTTAGTCAAATATTTAATTTTCTAAAAGGATTCCATCACCAAAAAACTTTTTTAGAGCCGCTGCTCTAGTTGAATGTTTCTTTCATGTTGATGACAATATCATGTACTTAGTATTATCACTAGGTACAACTATAGTTTTTTACTGTTTCTACACTCCCAAATATTCCTGTTAACAAGAAACATCTGTTGATGGTATTCGAGATGAAAATATGCGCAGCATTATATCACTCCTCTTGTGGAGTTTTCAGGTTGAGGATACTTGTAAACAAATACTTAAAGGGTGCACGGATACCTGCAGTTCTCAACAGTACCTACACCACACTGTTGAAAGCTCCAGCATCAAACATCAAACGGAACAGCCTGAAATTTAAAAAAGCATAATGTTAGTAAACCGGACACAATGATTTAATAAAAAATGCATGAGGTTGTAGTACTAACATGTATTATACTAGTACACAGTAAAGGGTTGTGATCATTGCAGATATCATCTAAATATTGATTACATGAACAATTTTATTATGGTTATTTTTTACTGTAAAGAATCTATCTGGTGATCTAGGTAGGTACTGTTGGGAAACTCATTCAAAACAAATAACACTAAACTTCTATAGCTAAATAAACAGCTATAAATCCTCTCAGGATAAATGAACATAATGAAAACTTACATAAGTACTTCTTGACGAGCTCAATACAGCAATTGACCTCGTCAGTCGAGTGAGTTATTTGCAACCAGGAGTTTTGGTGAAGTTGTTGTTCCTCCATCAGTAGATCGTCTTTTATCAGATGCACAATAGTTCTTGACGGTTTGTGAAACGATTATTTTCCGTGTCAAGCCAGTTTAAATTGCAGCAAAATACATAAAACAATTCTAACCTCAAAAAAATTGCAACGTCAAAATAAACCAACCATAAACTAGGCCATTGGTAGGTTTAAAGATGTTATCATAGAAAAACCAAAAACCTAACATAAACCTCTAACGCTAATACCATTTCTTCTTTATTCGGGTCTAAACCTGGGTCCAACTCAAAAACCTACCTTAGGCCATCAACCATAATAAGGCTGTATATGTTTACTAGATAAATACTATTCGAATCCGAATAACATCATAATATTTTAAAAGGCAAAAACGGGAGTTACGTATCTTAGTTGAATTATTCCAACTATAGTTTCGACTACATGCGATGGTCTATCAGAAGGTGAGTGCAGAACTCCCGCAATAATTAAAATAAAAACTCCCATTTTTGCCTTTGAAAATGAATAAAAACCACGTTTGTTTTCATAATAACATCATATATGGTGGAAATACGCTTCAATTACAAATGATTTAGGAATTACGCTTGTAATTTGTATGGGCAATTCATTCTTCCCCGGCCCCTTTAACTGTGGTACTGACAGAAAATTAAAACTTGCCCTATTATCTAGTAATATTTGTTAACACTTCACCACAGAATAAATAATAGTACAAGACTTCACCTTTTGAAAAAAGCTTTCAGTCCTGAATACAATCAAAGTCATACTTTGTCCATAAACACAAGTTTAAGCTTGCATACTAAGCTATCATTTTCCCCGTGGCTTTGTCCGCGTTCAAATTTTGCTACCCTCTTAGGGATAGAATATGTAAAAATCCTCCTTAATATATCCAGGGTATTCAAGGAATATTTCCTACAAATTTCAAATCTCTGCTGGACGTAGGACTCTCCTAATGCAGGCCACTGAGCTTGTTCTTCAGCTTTCCTCATCCATTTTCTTCCAGCCGCTTTTCGCAGGTCGTCACTCTACCTGGCCACGGGACGTCCTACACTACGTTTGCCTAAAGGAGAACTCGTCTACTCCAACAGTTACCGGTTCTTCGGGAAATGTGACCAGCCCAATGCCACTTTAGCTTACTTATTCTTAGAACTATGTCGGTTACCTTGGTTCTCTGTCGGATATCTTCATTACAAATCTTGTCCTTCAGAGAAACTACAATCATACTCGTAGCTCTCTTCATAGCGCGCTGAGCGCCCTTAAATTTGTATACATGTCTGTCTCCGTAGGTCAATACTGGAAGGACGCACTGATTGAAGACGTGTCTTCAAGCACTGTGGTATGGATGACAGAAGACTTGACGAAGCTTGCCAAATGCTGCTCAACCCAGCTGAATTTTTCTTTTGGCATCCTTTTCAATGTTTTTCTTATCTAATTTCTTATCTAACTTCAAGAGGTACACCATTGACTGCAATCGGTTCCGGGTTGCTAAGATTGTTAAACATGATCTTGATCTACCTAGGCCGTCCCGTCTAGGCTGACGTCGGGCAGTTCGTTAACGTCAATGTAGTGGCGGGTTAGTATTACGCGGGAATCCTGTGCTGGGTTTGGGTCTAGAAGCATGCGAGTCTTAAAATCCGCCATAGAAGTATTCGATCTCAGAATGAATCTCCGGCTTAGAGAAGACACGATTGTGGCATTATTGGTCTTGCAACTTCGTCAGATGGGATCTACTCAATTGCTGGGCGAAGACTTTTGTCCCCCCGATTTTCCTCAATTGCCTTTTCTATCCGGCGAGTATTTGAGTATCGAAGGTTACCAGCTTACTGTTTTTTTGATTGAGATTCATCTTTTCTGACCGTGTGGCTTGCTGTTGTTAAAACGCCGTAGAGCCTCATCCGAGATTTTAGACTTCATGCCCGTACGCTGCAGCTGACAAAATTTTGTACTTTCTTCCTTAAGCATTCCCACAACTTTTTGGAGTTACTCATCCACGTCATTTGTGGTTTCAAAGGCAACCAATCGATTTTCCAACTTGTGTTGGAACTGTTCTGATCCAACAGCGGCTTGGAGCAGGTTGTGTCGGAGCTTAGAATTCACCAGACCGTATCTTTCAAGCTTTTGGTCGATATTCAAGGAGCCTCGGACAAGTCGGTGATCACTACCTGTATTGAACCTGCTGATCCTGAGACATTCCTGAATATGTGCTTATTGTCCGTCATGATGTAGTCAATCTCATTTTTAGTCACAGTGTCGGTCCACTTCCTCTGGGGCTGCTTTTTGAAGAATGCATTCATCAAAAACAAAACCTCTTTTTCCAAAACTCTTAATTAGTATTTTCCCCCTGTGGTTCCAGTTCCCATAGCGTGTGGACCTATTTTCGATTCACTACAAGTCTGTCCTCCCACTTTGGCGTTAAAGTCTCCCGCGATAAAGTTGTATTGGGCCCTTGTTATGTTATGTAGGGCCAAAGATATGTAATCAAATATATATTTTACCTCATCATCCAAGTGTGCCGAGGTTGGTGCGTAAACCTGTACGACCTTATGGCTATTTCTTTCGGTTAACTAGGTACGTTTCCCTGATCGACACACTAGATACTTCTACAATATTATCAATGACGACTTTATTGACGAAGAACCACACGCTACCCTGAGACTGCTGATCGCCCCCTCGGAAGTAGAACAGATGGCCCTACTCTACTCTAGGTTTATAGTGTCCTCCCCTTCTCTTCGGACTTCACATAACCCCAGAAAATGCCTCCTTATTTTTGTAAGCTCCGTCTCGAGTTGCGCCATGTGATCGTCAAGCCTAATCATTTGTCCCTTGTACGTAGCCAGGGTCAGTTATTTTTGTTTTGGGTGGTCTACGGTAGCCTGGGGATTCTTCGCAACCCCTGCCCTGCCATTTCCGTGACTATGCGTTGTCTGTCAGTTAGTATGTCACGGCAGTGATAGTGTCTCGTTTGGTAACATAAATCCACCACGGTCCAACCAGTCACGCTGCCATGGCTTTCCGTTGAAATGTTGCTCTATCGAGCTATAGAAATTATGTATGAATAAACATTCGTAATGTCTCATCAGGCACAAAGCAATGAAAGAAGGCATAATAAAGAAAGAAAAGGAGCCATTCAGCATAAGAGTGAAGCAGTTCTGGGAGCTGCCGATGGCGCGGCAGCTGCTGGGGGACAAGTTCGCAAAGACCCTGTCGCATGAACCTGACGGCTTGATCTTTCAGCCCTCTAAAGAGGTAATATAATATTAAATATAATCTTCTAATATAATTTTCTATACTTATAATAAAACTGTAACAGGTCCAATTCTGTACATTGAAGATATTATGTAAAAAAATATTGGAGGCTGTTCTGTTTTCCATACTGAAGCCAAAACTGTTTTTTTTTTTCATTTTTGTCTGTCTGTCTGTATCTTGGCTAGGCATAACGCCGAAACTACTGAATGAATTTAAATGAAACTTGGTATGATTTGAGTTCATACTACGAGGTAGGACATAGGATACTTATCATCCCGAAAAATTAAATGGTTCCCGCAGGTTAGGGATTGAAAGTTATTTACAAAAACACTTACAACTCTGAAACTACTGGACGGATTTTGATGCACCTTGCACAGTCATAGTTAATATGATGGGTAAAAATTGAAAATACTTTTTCCCGAAAAAATAATGGTTTCCTGTGGGGCAGGGGTCTAAATTCTGTAAATTGAAGATATTTTGTAATGTTTTTTGGAGGCTGTTCTATATTCGTACTGAAGCCAAAACATGTTTTTTTTCTGTTGTCGGTCTGTCTGTCTGTATCTTGGAAGCGCATCACGCAGAAACTACTCAATGAATTCAAATGAAACTTGGCATGATTTGAGTTCATACTACGAGGTAGGACATAGGATACTTTTCAAGCCGAAAAATTAACAGGTCCCCGCAGGATAGGGATCGAAAGTTATTTCAACGAATACTTATCACGCTGAAACTACTGGATGGATTTTGATGCAACTTGGCACAGTCATAGTTTATATGATGGGTGAAAATTGAGGATACTTTTCATCCCGAAAAAATAAAGGTTTCCTGTGGGATAGGGGTCCAAAAGTCAGTACATTGAAGATATTTTGTAAGTTTTTTGGAGGCTGTGATATATTTAATACTGAAGCTTTATTTTTGTTTTTCTGTCTGTCTGTATCCTGGCCGCGCATCACGCCGAAACTACAGAAAAAAAAACAAATGAAACTTGGCATTATTTGAGTTCATACTACGAGGTAGGGACATTGGATAATGGATACTTTTCATAGCGGTAAATTAAAGGGTCCCCTCCCCGCAGGATAGGTGTATTTTATTTGGAGTCTGTATTCATCCCGCTGGGGAATAAAGGTTCTGTAATGGCGACGACGAACAATCAAGTGAAATGAGACCCCCCACACGATGGACGGACGACAATTGTAGCCATCGCAGGGAGTCGGTTGATGGCGGCACAAGACCGTTCGTCGTGGCGCTCTTTGGGGGAGGCCTATGCTCAGCGCTGGACTGCTAAAGGCTGAAATGATGATGATGATGATGATTCATGTCTTACGGTTTATAGTTACTTCTGTAGGATATTCTTTAGGATATTCCTCTAGGATACTCAAGGAATGTTCCTCCAAATTTCAAATAAGTGTACCTAAGTCCACCGATTTAGGCTGGACTTTGTCTGTCAGTCAGTCAGTAGGTATGCCACGGTACTGTTTTATAGGCACGTTTAAAATAATGTAATAAAACAAATATTTTTATAATTCTGCCCAAAAGTGAAGGGCACTAACTATACTTATAATAAAGGAGTAAGTACCAAAAAAACTGTAAAAGGAAGATACGAGTTTAATAAAAAAGATCTAGAGTACTAAAATTAGCATTTTTTAAAAGTTCGTGTCTGTCTGTTTGTCTGTTAGTGTGTTCACGCATCACGTAAAAACTACTGGACTGATTGCAATGCGGTTTTCACTGTTGGATAGCTTAGGGTTTGACTTAAAAACTGGTGTACTTATAATCTCAATTAGATGAGTAGAAGCCGCACGACATTGTTTTTAAATATTATTTAAAATGCACAAATTTATTGATTGAGCAAGCGAAGCGAGCTCAAGTCTCTGCTTCAAGTACAGTCAATTTAATTTCATGTGCCAGTTCGTTGGTACTCCTCTTCAGAATAATCGATAAAAAAAAAAATACGGCTGAAGGAATTTTGTTTAATTGTTGGTATATTGGTATTTTAGGTCTTGGAATAGTAACAGAGTTCTTTTAACCTAGAGAAATAGCTACGCGTGCGAAGCCGCGGGTACAGCTAGTAAATATATAAAAATGAATGTATGTTTTTGCTATGCGTTCCTAAACCATTGATCAGATTGTGATCAAACTTTGCCATTCTCAGAAGACCCTACGCTCTATGGCCATGAGGGTATGTGGACAAAAAAACAAATTTAGAAAAAAAAGAAGTTTTTTATTGCGAGACAATAACAGTTGTTAATGTGATATCTATACACGGTGTAACTGGAAGGATGGATCATCGGTGGTAGGGCGATGGGGAACCTCAATGCCTATCGATTGAACCCCCCTGTATATTCCGCTTTTTTTTATATATACGGAGTTATTCCATTTTTGTTTTTTTTTCACATAACTCCAGATGTCGATACAAAGTTAGTAATTTTTACCAAACTAACACAAGTATTCATATACGTTTTTTATGTTGGTAGTCCAGTAGTGACCCTCTTCGGAAACATCAAAATTATTATCAATAAATAATACAAAATAAAAGAATAACTTAAAATTTTGTTCAAAGCTAAAAATCTCTTTAAAGTTTAGAGGTTATTTTCTTAAAAAGTTCTTCAATTCAATGGCAATAAAATACCAGTACACTTAATTGGTCTAATCTAAACTTATGGTAACTCAACATAAAATGACTTCGAAGGTGTAAAGGTCGACATTTTCATAGTAGCGGTACAGTGGGGTCAATTCGTTGTAAAAAATTGGTCCACCTTGCATTTTGGGTAGGATCCGATTATTATTTTTATGTTCATCAATAGGGGTCCAGTATGAGCCCCCCATCGCCTTGCTTCCGATGATCCACCCTTTGTGTTACACCGTGTATAATTTAATATAAAAAAAAAGAAAGAAAAAAAACAATGGATGGCGGTTTGTGGATGTGGGGTTGGGGGTTGTTGGTAGGGGTTTTAGAGTGACGGGGAGAGGCAAAATTTGTACGAGTGCAAAGCTACGGGGCGCAGCTAGTATAATATAATATAATAACGTGTTAAAAAACTCCGCGCAGAAAATCCCCAGAACTCGGTCATTGCGGTCACTCACCTTTCCATCAGCTGTTTTAATATAACTTTATAAAGAGCGCACGTACTCAAATTTTTGTCATGCTCTTCCAAGTTCAGTTTGAGTGGGAGAGGTGATTCAGCTCGGGAGATTTTCGATAAATTGAATGATTTTGAACGACACACGGGGTGGATCGAAAAATTGCTAGGCATGAATCTAGATCAGCTTAAAATCTCTATTTTACAAAGCAAATTTCAGGTCAATCCCTAGTAGTTTTTAAGACATTTCACTTAAAAGACCCAAAAAGAGCAAATTTTCAATTCATTTTTTGATCGAGAAAATAAAGTGTAATTCTGTTTTCCTTATGTGAAAAACTCGTTATTAGACTAACGAACTACATATAAAAATATTAATGCTGGGACTTGATTTGAAGAATTACATATTTCGTTCCAAAAATAGGGCTTAATTCAACATTTTTTGTTTGCCTACAGCGTTACGTAGCCGGCCGATGCGATGAGGTGCTGAAATGGAAGCCGGGTAACTTAAACAGTGTTGATTTTAAATTGAAAATCGTCATGGAAGGAGGCCCAGGGTATGTACACTTTCTTTAAAGTATTATTTGTTCGCCCTAAATAGACTTCGCGGATATATACCGTTTTTTTTTGTACATTTTTGTTTCTAACTCGAAACTACTAAACATAAAATTTTACAAATAAACGGGCGAGCCTTACAGTAGTCGCATATGATGTGTAATATCTGACATCTTGTTAACTTTTTACACTGTTTATCACATTGTTTAACACTTTACAATAAAACACTCCCATATATTGTAAGAAAGCGAGCGGAAAGATATTACACAACAAAAATAGTTTTGCTGTGTACAAAAAGAAGTCCTTTCATGTGATGCACATTTTTTTATGATTTTCTCCCTTTACAATTTTTAACCTCAATAAAATTTCATAAAGTTTCACTTTATAACTTTACTTATGAATTTACTCATTAACCGAGAAGTTAACTAATAATAATATAATAATAAAGTATTTATTCAGTTAAAGTTTATACATTTACAGTTTAAACTTTAACAATAAAGTTAGTTTAGTTTTGAAACTTATAATAATTAGGGCTAGGTAAAGGTATATTAAAAACAGCAGGGTTCGCTGCCGAACTAGGCTTAACACCCGTGATTCAGCATACAGTGCCCTCCCCCGAGATTACTATATTAAAATCTAGCCTCCATATTATGGAACCTAATAATCAAAATATCTAAAATTTACTAAAATTAACAATATTAATAAACTTACAATTAAATTAAATTTAATGTGTTTATGATCCTCTCTATATATATGGTGTATATGAATGTGTGAGTGTGAGAGTAATGTGCAAAGCTTGAGTTATTTAAAAATGAGTATAATTGGTTTACAAAATAAATTATTTTATTATTTTAAGTAGATCCTCGGTTTGATCATAATTAAGTGATTTCAGCCATGAAGTGACTTTAAATTTTACCTCAGTTTTTGTCAATGGATATATAACCAGAGTTTTGTTTATTTTATTGTAAAAAAATGGACCCAAAAAAAATATGAACCTTTTTATGAATGAAGTTTGCATTTGTTGAGGCTGGGGACAAACATTGTACTTTCGTCGTTTTGTTTGAGTTTTTGAGTCATATATTAGATTTGAGTGTTGCCTCAAAATCAAGCTGAGAATGGAAAGTTTACGAACGGAGAGAACATCACATGACTGATACAAAAGCGACGTAGGGAACAAAAATGGTCGACCAGTACTAACTTTCAACACAGCGCGCTGGGAGATCTCTAGAGGAAGTAAATTTGTTTTGGGTGCCCCTCCCCAGGTTGATATACAATATGTAATAAGGGATTGGCAGAGAGCTAAATATATTTGTCGTACCAGGTCTGGTTTTGCTATGAATCTAAGCTTTTTGAAGATGTAAATAATTTTACGAATTCGTCCACACACATTCAGAATGTGCTGTTTGAAATTCAAATTGTTATCAATAATTATTCCTAAATATCTAATTGAGAGAGTGGATTCTAAGACATCACAGGAGCAACATAGAGTATTGGTCGAAAAGCATAAATTAGAATGAGCAAAAATCTTCAAATCATTATTTCGAGTAATATTACGAATGGAGAAGGTTACATATTTAGTATTGTCTGTATTCAATGACAATATATTTTTATGTAGCCATCTCGTTACTTTGTTGAAACCAGTTTGGGCAGCATCATAAACTTCATTCCATGTATCCGCAGCAAACGTTAACACAGTATCATCCGCATAGGAAATTAGTATACCCTTTTGAGGTTTAAGTAGACACAGATTATTTATATAAATTAAAAAGAGAGTGGGGCCCAGAATACTGCCCTGCGGTACGCCATGTGTGACTGGGAGTCCACTACTTGTGTGTTCTCCGATTTTAACAGATTGGAACCTATCTGTCAGATAACTTCTAAATAAAGCAAGTTGAATTCCCCTTATTCCCACTTCCTCAAGCTTGTTAATTAGAATAGGTATAGAGACCGTATCAAAAGCTTTAGCCAAGTCTAGAAATATAGAAAGGCATTTTTTTCCTTTGTCCAGGCTTTGTGATATAAAGCTAGATAGGTCCTGGACAGCATAGTCAGTGGACTTACCTCTTCGGAAACCAAATTGTTGGTTCGATAAAATATTGTTTTTCTCTAAATAGTTAATTAATCTGGTATTGACTATCCGCTCTAATAATTTTGAAATGGAAGGAAGAATGGAAATGGGTCTGTAGTTAATGATACGATCTCTATCACCACTTTTATAAATAGGAAGGATGAGAGATCTTATGAGGTCATTGGGAAAAATACCCAAATCAAGGCTCATATTAAAAATATATGTCAGAGGAGGCACGATAAAACCACGAAGTTCTTTAAGAAATTTGTTAGAAATCCCATCCCACCCAATAGAGCACTCATTTTTTAAGGCCAAAATTAGTCTCTCAACCTCCCCTTCATCAGTGCTTAGAACAACAAACGAATCTGACTTAGAAACTGATGGATTGTGTTTTCTATTCTCACTGCAAGGATCAAATGCAATACTTTCAGCTAATTTTTTTCCAATAATTATAAAATAATCATTGATTTTATTTACAGAAGAAGTAGGAGAATTGCAGAGAGACAACAACTCTTTAGGATAGTCATTTACCTTCTGCGTACCCGATATGTCCTTTATTGCCGACCATATCTTTTTACTGTTGTTCCCAGCTCTATCTAATTTATCTTTTTCGTAAGCTCTTTTAACTTTCTTTAACAGCTTATTGCAAAAGTTTCTATAACGAGTATATGTTACTCTTAAGATAGCATTATTTGGAGAGCTCCTGGATTTTTTATGTAGTTTGTCTCTATTTTGAATACATTTAAGTAGTCCTGCAGTGATCCATGGCTTGATTATTCTTTTGCGTCTTGGAAGAGTAATGATTGTTGAGTTATTATTAATTGCCGTTTGTAGTGCTTTAATTAAATAAGACAATTCAAAGTTTGGATCAACGGATTCGTAAATAGGACTAAGATCTATGTTTGATACATCTATTTTCAAGTTATCGTGATTGATTTTAGAACAAGTCATTTTTGCGTAAGTTTGGATAATTTTCTGTTCCAAATAAAATAAAGTGGGTCTGTGATCAGTTAATAATGTATGTGGTACTAATGTAATTGCAGAGAAATCAGTTCTTAATATGACATGATCTAAACAGGTGCCACTTGCTTCTCGGGTAACAAAATAATGTGCTGGTAAAAGTCCATGGAATGCTACTAAATTAAGATATCGGTTGGAGTTTTCATCGCATTTTCCCACATTTATGGGGATGTTTATATCACCGGCAATGATCAGATTTTTCACTGTAGATAAAGTTGTAAGAACCTTGTCAAGCGAAAATAAAAATTTGTCAATATTTTTAAAAGATGGTGATCGGTATATCGCAATGATAGCAGTGCTCGAATCGAGTTTAATTACGATACAGTTTCCTTCATCAAACTTTGGTTCCATAAATGTAAAATTAAGTTGCTGCCTTACATAGACAACCACGCCATCATTCTGGTTACTATTTGCCTTTGTACAAACAGAACTGTATCCATCTAATAAAGGTATCACAGACACACATGTAAGCCAGCACTCTGACAAAATGAGGACGTCACAGTAAAAATTAAGCCTTGTCATTAAAATTTCAAAACCAGGTATATTACATCCAATACTTCGTATATTTTGTGCCAAAATAGACTTACTCTTATTAGACGCAGGTAAAAAAAGAATGCAGTCCTCCAGATCACATTCAAAAGCTTTAGAAACCGCCAAGTTATCAATGTCTAGAGACAATTCACTAACGTTATCAAACATTGAAATGATAAAAATGGATTGATCGTATGTATTGTTCGTCAGACGACATTATAAAAATTACGCTTTTTCCATCTATAATAAGCACAGCAGGGAACAGCATTGCAAGAAATATGTTTTTGTATCTTCCCTTTTGCGGAATATTGTTCGTGAGTAAGTGTGTATATTGCGAGTGAGTAATGCAATAAATGTATTTAGAAGTATTTGAGAGTAATTTAACGTTTACATATAGATCTAGTAAAATTGAATTATAAAAAGAATAATGTAGCAAACAAAATAATAATATTAAAATAGAAAGTCGCATGACGCCTAGTCAGTTGAGTTTCCGTAGGTTGTCTAAATCTGCCTCACAATCTATTCTAACCTGGGACAAACTCTCTTCTTTCCGCAAGTAGACCACTCCACGCGAGGTCCAGCAGTATTTATATCCTGAAGTCTTCTGGAAGTTGCGTGCCATAAAGAAAATCTTTTGCATTTTTGAAGTCAGAGTTTCAGACACAAAAATAGGTTTGATAGGTATTTTAAAGTGGAGATGTGATGTATTAAGTTTCTCTACCTTAGGCTTATTTTTATTGAAACTCTTGACGGCTGTCAGTAACTTCTCCTTCATTAAATTGGTAGTGAATTCTGTAACAACGGGTCTTTGGGAAGAGTCAGTAGCATGCGTTCTATAAACATCCTTTATATCTGAGGTCTGGATGTTCACATTAACGGACTTTCCCAGGATTTTCACGATTTCACAGAGGTCGTTCTTGGACTCAAATTTTTGATCAGACTTAGGGATATTCCTTATTTCAATACCTGACGATCTTGTCCATCTTTCTGTCTTTTCAAGCCTTTCTTCCAGTTGAAGAATGAACCTATTCTTATCCTTCACCTCTTTTTCCAATTTTTGGATTCTGTTAATAAAATCGTCATTTTTTTTAGATAGAACCTCAACGGTCCTCGTCAATTCTGTGTTTTGATCTTTCATAGAACACACGACCGTCATTAGTTCATCAAACTTCTTATCCTGTTTTTTTGATAAAGCCTCAAGTGACTCCTGAATGGTAGGAGGGGCGCTATTTACTTTGCCATCAAACTTCCTTTTTTTCTTGTTATGTGCAATGCGCAAATCGGGTTCTGAATCCGCGTGCACTAGCATGCTGCCGGTTAGTGTCACGCGTGGAACGGCGCCCACAGCGGTGGCAGCACTCTGGTCGGACGTTGTCTCGGAAGGTTGTAGTGACGTCATTGCGGGGGTATCGGGTGGTGTGCGATTAATAGGCATGGTACCAGGCAAACAACGGACAAAGGAAGTGGGTTAGTTTCTAGCGAACTTCAGGTAACAATAAATCCAAAAATGTAATCAAAATAGTCACAAAATTTTAAAACCAGTTGATCGCTAAAGTACTAGGAGCTCATAACTTCGTAAGATGTGGGTTGAAACTGACCGGTAGGTAGAGATCGTAGGTCGAGGGCGGAGCTATCACTTGATTGGCCGCTGACTACAAATATGGCGGCGTCTGCGCTGGTAGGCGGGGCTTGTGGATTCCAAGATGGCGCCACACCCGCGTCAGTAGATAGTAGCGTCACAGCTCAAAATTGACTGTATTCTTTGTATACCTTATATCTCCAGGATTTCATAAAAGATGTGTTTATTTAATTTAAAAGGTTCTACTTTCATTGTAGTTCCATACAAATTTGTTTAGTAGTTTATGATATGTAATATCTTTCCGCTCGCTTTTATGCAACCTATACGAGTGATTTTGTGAAAAGTGTTAATAATGTGTAACCGGAAGTGTAAAAGAAAGCCGGGGAAGCGCGCGCTATTTGGTTTGACCAATGAGTGCGCGCGGTGCTATTAAGCTAGAAGCCATCACATAAATTTTATATTGAGCAAAATAAACACTTGAGTTGAGAATAGATCTCAGGTACTTCAGACTATCAGCCAAACGGTTCCAAGCTGAGCTACCAAGACATACTATTTTCTGACGAAAAGTAAGATCAGATGAAGTCGTTGTTGATTCACAGTTGACCAATGAGCGCGCGCGGTGCTAGAGTATGTTAATGTTGCTACCACAGATTTGACAACAAAGGGAGATTAAGTAAGATCAGATGACGTCGTTGTTGATTCACAGATGACCAATGAGCGCGCGCGGTGCTAGAGTATGTTAATGTTGCTACCACAGATTTGAGAACAAAGGGAGATTAAGTAAAATCAGATGACGTCGTTGTTGATTCACAGTTGACCAATGAGCGCGCGCGGTGCTAGAGTATGTTAATGTTGGTACCACAGATATGAGAACAAAGGGAGATTAAGTAAGATCAGATGACGTCGTTGTTGATTCACAGTTGACCAATGAGCGCGCGCGGTGCTAGAGTATGTTAATGTTGGTACCACAGATATGAGAACAAAGGGAGATTAAGAAAGATCAGATGACGTCGTTGTTGATTCACAGATGACCAATGAGCGCGCGCGGTGCTAGAGTATGTTAATGTTGCTACCACAGATTTGATAACAAAGGGAGATTAAGTAAGATCAGATGACGTCGTTGTTGATTCACAGTTGACCAATGAGCGCGCGCGGTGCTAGAGTATGTTAATGTTGCTATCACAGATTTGATAACAAAGGGTGATTAAGTAAGATCAGATGACGTCGTTGTTGATTCACAGTTGACCAATGAGCGCGCGCGGTTGTAGAGTATGTTAATGTTGCTACCACAGATTTGAGAACAAAGGGAGATTAAGTAAGATCAGATGACGTCGTTGTTGATTCACAGTTGACCAGTGAGCGCGCGCGGTGCTAGAGTATGTTAATGTTGCTACCGCAGATTTGAGAACAAAGGGAGATTTGGCAAGGGGGCGTGGCACATGCGAACGCATCTGGCCAAAAACAAACTTGTTATGAATTTCGGCCGTCAGTCGTATATCACCACGCGTCGTACCTATACCATCGATTTTGTCAAAATGCCACGTTGTTCGGGGGTTATGTGTGAATTCACGAGCTCCAATATGAATTACTCTAAAGATGGCACAAATTGCACACGTAAGTACTAGAATATTATAGTTTTTGCTGCAATAATCAAATATTTTTGCTTCATTACTTTGCGAACACAAAGTCAATATTTTCATTACGAACAAAAACCATTCATTGCGTGCTTAGTACAAATCAATCAACGAATAAGCTATGGAAACGCGCAATGGGTGCTGGTATCTACCGATGCTGTCACATTAACGACATGATAGTGGTGCAGCCGATGCTCGCTTCCGTGAAGTAGAGATGTGGCCTGACAAGGGTTCGCCGTGCATATTGTCGATAATAAGATAATTATTTAAGTTATAATACTAACAAAATATGATATAGATTTGACATTCTGCATAATAAAATGTGTGTAAGATTATTTATCAGAAAGTATAGGCATAAGTGTAATAAATCCTAATAGTGAGTTAACTCCTTTTTCGCGGCGCAAAATGCCGACAATCGACTAGTAGCTAAAAATATGCCAGGGTTGGCCCAAAAAATGTAGAATATATTTTTTACAAATAAAGTTTATATTCCTCATAATATATTTTTCTATACTTACTAGCTGCACTCCGTGGCTTCGCCTGATTCACCGTGATTGCATTACAACAAGCACAAATTAATCCTATATAATAATATGTATATATCCTCCAACCCCCCACCCCCCTTATTATATCTATGAAGCATTTCGATCACATCAGTTTTCAAATATAAAAACCCCATCTAAATCGGTCATAAAAAACCGCAGTTACAGCTAAGAAACATCTCGATCACATTAGCTTTCAAACAAAAAAAAACACATCAAAAATTGGTCCATTCGTTTGGAAGCAGCAATGTCACAGACAGACACACACACCCGCGCGCACACGCGCACACGCACAAACACACGCGCGCGCGCGCGCACACACACACACACACACACACACACACACACACACACACACACACACATATATATATGTACTATTCACTAAGGGTGTGGGACCGTGTGCAGCGTTTTTTTTTTAAATTATTAAATGAGGTAGCTAAGAACCTAAGTAGGGACATCAATTATAATAGCTACCTAATGTTGTAGATAATTATAACAAACCATTTTATTTAGGTAAGTTCTCACATTTCCTCGTCCTTTGGTAATTGATGAATTCGCAATTCTCCACTATTATCATATGATATTGATGCACAACTAGTTACCACATAGGTGGTACGCATATTTAAAACAAATAAATAAATAAATCGCTTCCTTGCGTGAACACTAAAGGTACGATATATTATGTACTTTGGCAAACACGTGCGTTTCGTATACCTGACACACCTGATACGTTATACCGGTTTTCAATAGACGCCTGCCGGTACGCCCCGCAGGCGCCGCGGGCAGGAGGGGGACTCCGCTCTCCTTCACACCGCACCTCATCATAGCTCTGTCAAGAGGCCGAGTTGACTCACTATTAAGATTTATTACTCATAATGGTATAGGTATAAAAACATGGAATTTATTTCTGCTAATATTAATATCTACATATGTTGCATAAGTTACAATTTGGTATTCTGCATTTATAAAGTCCAGACGTTTTGAGATTTTTCATTTTTTGTTATTACCAACCACAAAAAAAAAGAGGTTATCAATTTGACACGTATGTATGTAATATTATTTGAACTGCAAAATATTCACATATGATAATATAATTATTAGGGCTTCCAAACAATCTTCACTCATCTTCAGGTCGTATTTTACAATCAATCTGGACGAAACTTGGTATACAGGTTTTATGACTTTTTTTTTTTTGTCTTCGGTGATCATTGATTAGATTCTACCTCCAAAAAAGAGGCTACTGAATATCCCCTCCGCCTTACGAGATCTGATTTAGATGGCTCTTTTTTATTTACAAGGTAGTAAATTTAAGTTGGTCTCAAAAAAAATTGATGCAGATCTGATGAGGATCTTTGGCGTGATGAGCAAAATAGCTCCTTAAAATGCAGTGAAGCAGTATTTCTACCAGTGGAATCGACCCTAACTACTACGTAGAGATTGATGGAGCACCTAGGTTACTAATGTTAATTTTACAATGATGTCACTAGATGGCGCTACTATACACCGCTAAATTGTTGCAAAAAAGTTTGTGATCATGAGGTCTACTGTTCGCAGAAGTACTAGTAGTATTATTATTGTTTAAAAACGTGTACGTTTCTCTCCCACAACAGGAGGTGTTAAATGGCACGGGCCGAAGCCAAGTGCTTTATTCAACTAATGAAATTAATGAAATCAGTTTAGCAGTTTTTGAAGAGTTAAGGTAATCAGTTCAGTAGTTTACCCTAAATTGGAAATCAGTTCAGCAGTTTGTCAAAAATTTCCGCACTATTCGACAAGTGTTATTATTATTATTATTATTCAGCCATGGTCATCCCACTGCAGGGCAAAGGCCTCCCTACCCTCTTTCACTCCTCTCGGTTGAAAGATTTCTGCGGCCAATCCTTCCAATAGGCGTCTAGCTCGTCCCGCCATCTAGCACTGTCCCCGCCAACTAGTAGTATATACTATTTAAATTTGTAGATATCCAAAGGATCCTAAAATAAAAGAGAAATGGATAACAAAATATAATTGTCCGTGAAAAAAACAGGAATTTTCTAAGTTCAAACCAGCAACACTTAGCGATTGGCCTTGAGCCTTGTTGATGGTTATGGCGAAAGCCAGACGCACTGGAAAATGTAATCGCTTGAAATCGAAGGTAAAATCGGTTGAAATCATTTGAATTCGTGGTATCAGCATATCTTAACCTATACATTTACCGCTGATGATTGTGGCTTCGATTAAATACGGCTATAGTTTTTTAACAGCAAGTCTTTTTCCGTTGCACAATTTCAGTGGATCCACGTTGCGAATGAGCATCCAACGGTGAACCAACTTTTAAAGTTAAGATGTGTGGTGGCATTCCATATGGTTCCAAAGAGTAAAGAAACTCTATTGGATAGTTGACAGCTTGTTTCTCATCTATAACTGTGTCAATCGATTTGTACCTGCACAGCAATTCCATAACTTGGCTACAATCGGATTATCACTTTTTTCATAGCAAATTCGACTCTATCGCAAGGCATTAGTGGCTGCGATACTGAGAATTCGATTGAAGCCAAGTTATGAAATCGGGCTGCTGACAACTTCACCGGGTAGCTTCAATTGAATTTGATAAGTTATATTGTTGACATCATCATTTGAACCCCTAGCTAGGGTATCCACCTGTCACTTTAATTGCTGTCATTTTGACAATTCTTTCAAAGCTTCAAAACCTTTTAAACCTTAGGATTTTTGGTCAAATTAGATTCAAAAGCTGCAAAAACTTCAATTTGTACTCAAGATATCATAAAAAAACCGTTCCATACAAAATATATAAAAAAATAACAATAAAACTTATAATAATTTCGATGTTATGTCTAAAAATCATCTTCGCATTATTTTGCCTTTCTAATGAAACCGGTTTGGGGCACATCGGTTGGATGGTTTCAAAGTCCATAACGGACGTAGGTACAATAATTTTTTGTGTTTGTATTTTATATATGTATATAGATTTTTAAAACTGTATTTATTGTATTGAATTGTTATATTAAAAAATGATTTGTGTGTGAATAGTTTTTATTAAGAATAAGGTTACCCTTAATAAGGTGGTCCCGAACAATAAAATATTGTTCAACCAACCAACGTAAAATTTTCCTTTGTTCTCAAATCTGTGGTTGCTACCAAGGTGAGATGTCAGATATTACACATCATATGCATCTACAGTAAGGCTCTCTCGTTTTTCATTTAACGCGTTCGCTGCCGGCCAGATTTCGTTAAGTGCCCACTGTACATCAGTGCCTTGACTCATATATGCGTTTGAAGAAGATAAACTTTAGCGCGTTTTTGCGTTTAAAAAAACAATAGAATTTGAAAGGTATGGCTCGCCCCTACAGAACAATAAACATTACTAAAAAAAAAAACTTTACACCTAACCTAAAACCGGACGACTTATATTTTCGGTATAAAGCAAAAACGATACAAAACGACGACATACCACGTGCGCGATTTTTGGCCCGGTCATGATGAATCAATCCAATTGCATGGAATTACCAATCAATTTGGATTTGCAACTAAATTGGATTATCCGTCTCGATCGAGCTTTGTTTTATTTATGCCCGCTGTTTTTAGCATATCGGTCAAACAGGCGCGGATTGGCGGTGGGGCAGTTAGGCATCGCTAGTTTCTAAACAAAACTATTTGAAAACTGCTTGTGCAGTCAACCATGTTTTTGGGTATTAATCATAATCACAATAATAATCGCGTCGTCACGCCGCTGCCGCCGCCACCGCCATTTTCTATCGGCGTGAGTTCAGCTAGCAAGTGCGGTTTTATCAGCGTTCTTTTTCGTGTTTTGAAATGGATTGGAATGACAAGATTATCAAATATTAGTTTGGGCAATATTTGCATAAACTTTTTTATGATCCTGAAACTCGAAGCTGTTTATGATCTAAGTACATCGGATACGTTTTTGCTGGGATAGTAAAGAGAGAGTTTTAAGTCTTTCTTGATCCGAACTGTTGCTCGGTCTATCTCACCTCATAGCTGTTTAAGCGGGGAGTGGTGACGTGACGTGACATTTGAATCGTGTGATCCTATTTTCTATTACTAAACCACTGCTGGGTGAGACCCCTGGTTGCACAGGGAGGCCCAGCGAGTCGATCAGCAACCGAGAAGGGCAACCACCAGCCGTCCTACCGTTCTCCTCTTCATCTCCTGTTCATTCGTCCTCTTGTTGTTGTTACCTTCTGTCTCGTCCCGTGTGACGAGATCTCTGGGGTATGGCTTCATTTTTCGTGTTCCTCGTTCGTCCGGTGGTCGTGTGTGGAGAGGCGCTATGCCGCTGATGTGGGCATAGCGTGACTCGTCCGCTCTGCTGAACAACACGGTTTAATCTTCTAATGAAGGTGTCCTACATTATCTGTCTTTAGGTCGCGGGCTATTGTAGCGTTTCTGACGTATCTCGGAGCGTTTACTATAGCTCTAAGACAGTGATTCTCCTGCGCTTGTAATGATTTCTTGTTGCTGGTGGATACGTTGGCATACCACGCCGGTGCTGCGTCCGGAGTGGCAGCTTTGATTGCAGGATCGGGCGGAGCTTTTATGTAGCGTTCTTTGAGGAAGACAGACGATTTATACACCACTATTTTTAAATTACCAAAAAAAAATTGCGCCGTTTAGTAATGCCATTGCAATCTAAATATGCACTCAGAACTTTTGAATACTTAACAGTGTAGAATTTAATAAATGTTAAAGTTTTCGGAAATCCTTTCATAAATTATGGACACAAACAAAAAATACTATGCAAAGAATAATGAATGAAATCACATCATACGCGTGAGTAGTGAAAACATATCTTTCCTACTCTTTCTTCACGTTCAATTATTAGCTCGTCTATCACGCGACCATTTTATCAGTGAAAAGTTGTAAACAAGACACGCAAAGGTACTTGTGGTATTATTTATTCTGTGGCGAAGGCACGTAGGTAGGTGAGTAAGCAAGTACCTACAAACAAAATAAAATAGGAAATGTAATATAAAAATACATTATTTGGTTAATTCAAACTTTTCCTTTATTATTTTACGGGCTTAGGCAAAATTCCTTTATTTATTAGGTAGGGAGGTATTGAATTGTGCGCTGTTTTTTGTAGTGCGATTCACTCACATAAACACACCACTTTATTTCTCCATAGAAAGAAGTCCATAGGCGGCGAGAGTGCTAATAGTCCACCACGACTATCCCAACGGTTTCCGATGTGGTCGTTTAAGTAGTTCTGATATTCTGTGTTAGTGTGGTGTTTGGCCGTCCTGCTAAAACCAAACACCTTGCAGATCGCCATTCAGCATTAAAGACACCGTCGTCCGAAGAAGTTTTAAATAACTTTCTTCTCGTGTATTCACGAGGTAAAAATTGAAAAGCCATCGCGATGGTAATCAAACAGCGGCGTAGGTACGTACGATCGTAACGAAACACCCGTGACCGTGACCTGACGTGACCTGTGACGTGACCGACGCGTGCGATGCGACTAATTAATTTATTATAATACATAATTGTTTACTTTCGGAAGAAAGAAATAGATAGACGACGTGGGAGGCGGCGCGGCGGGTGCGGGGCGAAGGTTCGTTGCCTTGAGTAATTGTGCTATTATTTATTCTGTGCCTTGAGCCTGGAAGTGTTTATATGATGACAAATCGCGCTTACTTGTACTTAGTATTATTGAATGAAATGCGAGAATTCATTTTTTGTGCGAATTAATGAAGACGTTTGACCAACTATTGTGCTTTTTGTAGGATAATCTTTAAATACAGTCTTTTATTATTTTTTCAGCATGGATGTACTGAGTATCAGCAGTAGACACAGCTGTTTTTTTTTGGTAATTAAAAAATAGTGGTGTATATACTACTCTTACTACTACTACTCTTCTGGGCGCTGGCGCCTTCGACAGTTTATATAGCAATCCCTCGTGCCATACTCTGTCGAAGCCTTCTCCATGACCAGAAAAATAGCTGCCACGAACTCCTTCTTGTTGTAGTTCACACCTATGTCGCTTACTATTCTAGTGATCTGTAGCGTCGTCGAGTGTTCAGATCTGAACCCGAACTGCTCCTCGCATGGTCTTATATGTGGAGTCAGGTGTGGCATCAGAAATCTCTGGAAGAGCATCGATAGTGTTCTATGCAGGGTTATCGGTCGTTGCTCTCTGGCTTTTTGGTGTATTTGCCCGGTTTCGGTATCATTACAACCTTTCCCGTTCTCCGGCTAGTAAGGAAGTGACCGAAGCGCATAATTCCGTTAAATGCGCGTCAGAGCAGCCACAGTCTTGGGTGGTAGGTGGTTGAGTACTTCATTTGTGATATTATCCAATCCTGGTGCCATCTTTGATGGGAGTCTTTGGATCTGCCTCTTTGCCCTTCCAGGTGAGAAGAAGATCTGTGGGCAGTGCCGCCGAGATGTATTCTTTGAGCTCTGTCTCGACGGATGTGAAGTGATCCAAGTTATTTGTGGGATTAGGCTGGAATTGATCTTTCTTTGGATCTGCCTCTTTGCCTTTCGGTGAGAAGAAGATCTGAGGGACTAGGTAGTATGTGGGCAGTGCAGACGAGATGTACTCTTGGAGTTCTGTCTCGACGGATGTGAAGTGATCCAAGTTATTTGTGAGATTAGGCTGGAATTGATCTTTCTTTGGATCTGCCTCTTTGCCCTTCCAGGTGAGAAGAAGATCTGTGGGCAGTGCCGCCGAGATGTATTCTTTGAGTTCTGTCTCGACGGATGTGAAGTGATCCAAGTTATTTTTTTGGGATTAGGCTGGAATTGATCTTCGAGGCAGTCCGCAAAGATATCTGCTCTATCCTTGGCTTCCATCCCTCCGATGAGCGGTCTGACAGGCTGTGGGGTTGTCGTTAGCTGACGGCATAAGCGATGAACTGAGGGAGTTTAGTTGTCTATGGCTCGTATGTGTTCCTCATACGATTCGGCTGCATGTTCCTGTAGGGATACTTTGACACTCTCCACCAACGCGTATATAATATATCACTTGGCTCGTGGACACTGCGATTGTTGCCACAACTTCCTCATCTCCTTTTTGTCACGGATCAGTGTCCAACTCCACGTCGGGAGGGTGTAGGCGGCGTGGAGATGTGTGAAGTTGCCTTTATGGAGATTGGTTCGTTGCGGACGACTCGTCCGTTGCCCGATCTATAACTTCAGGCTTCTCGATGGAGTGTGTGGTGGTGTTCTTCTGGACGTCTTTTTGGAATGTCTCCCAGCAAATCTTCCTCTTCCCTCTGGGAATGGTAACTCTGCTGAGGAATTCTTTGAAGATCATCAGCATTGGCCTGTGGTCCGAGGGTAGATCCACAGCATGAGTTTGGAGCGGGCTTCAGGTGCAACATGTTGGTGAATATACAATTTCCTGTTGCAAGACTGGATGTGCTTCGTTTAGGCAGCAGGCCATTCACGGGACTCAGGAAAGTGGATTTGTGTTTGTTTGTACTCGCAAAATGTGAAAGGGGCTTCAATCCTTTCTTCTTACGTTACGTTAAAAAAGTTGCCTGGAAGTCTCGAGGAAGGCGAAAGTGACACTTCAGTTTCTGCAAACAACAACACTTCATAGATCAGGAGTGGTCTCCATAAAACATGGCGTCGGAGCTGGCTGGAGAATTGAAGATGATCTACAAGAACAAGAGTGTTGGCGATGTCTCATATTTTATCTCTTGTTGGTTGGTAGAACTCGGGGATGAGAATCTCTTATAATTTTAGAATGACTGGAAGTAGGATTTTCCTTGGCTTTCTATCTTTGCTAGGCCAGCTTTGCTGTGTGTGGAAGGGAGTTTTATGTGGATATGACGGTGCTTTCGGCGAAAAGATCTCGGTTGAGTCTACACAGACTCAATGTAATGGTTTTAATTCACGATAAATTATAAGGTATGTACATATTGAAAATGGCGTAATTTTGTTTTTGAATTAAGTATTTTTTTCGGTAGCTGAGAGTGCCGAGGGCTTCCTATTAGATTTGTTCGTTTCTTTTTGAATGGAAAGGCGTTTTGCTTGAATTATTTGAAGGAAACGTTTTTTTTCAATCCCCATCAAATACAGCCACGCCGTTGGCGCCGCGCCGCCGCACAGTGGTTCCATTTTGAAAATTTGTAGACTTAGGGTCGAAAGTCGGAAATTCGATCTGATTTTTTTATATGTGTTGGAGAATTACTTGCTTAACAATAGTTGTGGGGAGGACTTTTCTGACAAACGGATATTTTACAAGAAAAAAAATATCTATTTTTTTTTGTATGGAAGAAATCACATTATATTTTTTTTCTTTTTTTGTTTAAATTTGTTTAGGTTGTGACTTTATAATATCAATAGTTCAAGTCATTGACAACCCAGAAAAAATATAACCTTTTGCAGTCACTTGCCGCCGCGCGAGTTTTAAGGCGCTAAACATAGCAACTTTTTTTCATATATTTTGCTAAGAATGCACCATCTTGCTTGCTTATTTATTATATTTGTATGATTCTACCTCAATAAAAAACCAAAAGATAACATGATTTCCCCAAAAAAAGTTCATTCAAATGTAATTCTTATTAATTGGTAGGCAAGCGACCTTGTATAACAGTAACAATATAACGATATCTCTTTGTTCAAGACAAATTATTTGTAAGAATTCATTAGGTTAACGCCTCAAAAAGTACCTATTTAAAAGTAAAAGTACCCTATCTACCTTTTCCAAGTACTTACTTACCGACCTATTTTATTTCCATGTTTCTAGGAAACGCTAATGATATTAGTGCGCAAACAAATGAATCATCTATGGATACTAAGCTCCCGTTGTTCACTGTGCTCTGATTGGTCGTCACAGCTGTGCCAACGTCTATCATAGTTTAAAGATAAACATACCGACACAAGCCATAACCTATTGCTGCTCGGATTAGACAAAATAAATGGGTGTGGTGTAATCAGACTGTCACTCATTCCTCAACCGATGATTGACTTCCAATATAGAAGTTAATTCATCGCGGAGATAAATCAGCATTGAAAGTATTTTATACGAAAAATATGACGGTTTTGGTTTTGATGTCGTCATATATTGTAGCCCTGAAAACGACTGTTTTATTTAGTCCTGAAAAGGACTAGGATAAGTGTGGCTATGCACAAATCCAGATTATAGCAATGGGTCAGAAATATCTTCAGCCTCCATCACTACAATCTCTTCTTCTTCAAAATCATTGCCAATCGAGTCAACTTGAAGTAATTGAATTGCTTCAGGAAATAACTCACCGCATTCAGATTTCGACAATTTGGGTCTTATTCTGGAAATATGGGGGTCCGAGCTTATTAAGAGTCCGTGAAGAATGTCTTCATTTGTTTGTACTCTACCAACTTTCCTGGCGTTTTTCTCTCTCACATTCCTGAAATCTTTATTCCTTGCTTCTGATGCTTCTTCTGATAAGAATCCTGCAACAAAATTAGACGTTAAAATTGAAAATAAAATTAATTCATGAATCTAATATTAACGGAACAAACATAAATCATGTTTGTTCCGTTAATAGAATGACTGCAGATTTCAGCTCCATGCATCAAAAGTTTGTGAACGCTGACTGGCATATGGTACCATGGGTACAAATGCACAAACATTTCTGCCGTTTCTTTGCAGTAACCTCGGAAGTTATTAATTATCAACTTCTTCCCTGAGTATATAGCTTGCAAGATAACGGCAAAGCGTAAAATCAGGTCTTCGTTAATTCCAGTGATCTTCGATGTTCTTTTGTAATCATGAAAGAAACGCCTCGCGGTATTTCCATCGTTGGTTGTCCCAAACCCCTGCAATCAAAATAAATGTTATTAAATGTAAAGGATAAGTAGGTACAAAAAAAGAGTTAGGGATGTCATATAATAGGTAGAATATCTATGAGTGCTTCTGCTTAACAATATCTATGAGTGCTCCAGTTTGTTCCCGAAATTCTTGTTGTGTAGCATGTTTCTTCGCCTTTTGTAAAATCTTATTTTCACCTCTGGCACTCCATCGTTCAAACTCCATATTGTAAGAAATATGGAGCAAACACTCTATACAGCGAATCTTCATGTGCAGCGATGAAATTCCATACTTGTAGATATCTTCTCGCAGTGGTTTTGTAGCCAGCAGCTCTAAATTGTTCATTTCACTTGGTTTCGCAAGGCAAATGGGGCACGTTGCCGATGAACGTACATCAGCGACAATGTTGGCTACTTTACCATCGATCATGGTTATATGCAATTCATGACTTATTTCAGAATCTGCACACTGCGTAGACACCAATTCAGAAATTTCTCGCTGCATATCAGATTCTTCCGACTTTATGAAGTCTGAGGTTTCTGAAGTAAATGTGAACTTCACCGGCCGACAATAAAGAGTTGAGCCAGGATTTGGGTTTTCCCAAATAATCAACTCTTTGCCGTCAACCAGACGAAGAGGGACGATACTGGTCATCACCACAGAGGAATCATCAAACTCCGGATCTGAGAATCTCTGTTTGTAATTGCTCTGTGATGAAGATCCATCAAGGCCCCATTTCCACATTAACTTCAGACCTTCATTGCTAGAACTTGTGATGGGTCCTAAGTCCAGGAGAATCCTCTGTACTGTGTGGTCCAAAAGATCTTGGAGTCTGAAACAATTTTAAAGATATTAGTTTTAAGTTTATTGCAGTGAGCATCACACTTTTTTTCGTTTTATTAGATTTTACCTGACACGTGCTCCTTTTTCTGTTACTTGTATGCTACCGGTTAATGGGTAACATCTTCTTTTGGCATCTAAAAGCTTCTGATAAGACGGGAGAGCAGCGCAAGTCTCTTCCAGTAAAAATGTCCTAAGTGTCGAGTATCGCCATTTAGAAAGCGCAAGTGTTGTGCAGAGTGCTAAAGTTTTATCTTCTGAAATCTTGACTACTGCAGGTTTCTTCTTATCGAATAGAAGCTGCGTCACAGCTTCTATAGCATCAGCATTCTTACTAAGATGGTCCACAATCTTAGCTAAGGCAAGTTTGCCAATTTTTTTTAACTTTGACGTGTACATATATTGTAGCTCTTCTTTATCTGTTGCTGTCACAGTCGGGTCAGAACGTCTTTTTTTCTGTTTCTCACCCAATTCTTTAAAATCCACTCTTGTTTGTGCTTCAGTAGATGTTCCTGCTTCCGCAGTGCAGACGGATGGGATTATATTTTCTGCCTGTGTTGGATTTGGAAGTTCCATTGGTTCCATTGAAGTATCCATTATCATCTTCAAATCCACTGAATCGCAAGTTGGCCACGTGATGCTTGTCTCCAACCACGTACGGTTCACTTCTCGGTTTAGAAAAGTTTTCTGACATCTGTTTGCATTGTTCCATTTTTTTAGTAGACGTGTCGTGAAAAGTCGGGTAAATTCCATGATTTTAGCTTGGTCTTTTTGGGATATCTCGAATGGTATTTCAGAAACTATAACATTGTATAAATATTGGAAATCGTTCAGGTCACCACCACTACTGCGAAGTTTCTGGTATAGGTCGAGATATGTATAAAATCCAGCCATAGCACTTCCTTCACACACTTACTTTACACTCTTTAAATAATATAATAATATCTAGTCCTTTTGCAGTCAAACGACTCAAGCGTCAGGAGCAGAATGTAGTAATATCCGACATTATTTTAAAATGGTAAAACCTAATTAGTTGTCATCAACCAATCAAAGCTCAATATCGCATAAAATAAGTACTATATGCGATACTGCGCTATGATTGGTCGTCGGTAGCATGTTTGCGATGGCAGATGTGACGACCAATCAGAGCACAGTGAACAACGGGAGCTTAGTATCATAGATGACTCATTTGTTTGCGGACTAATATCATTAGCGTTTCCTAGAAACATGGAAATAAAATAGGTCGGTAAGTAGGTACTTGGAAAAGGTAGATAGGGTACTTTTACTTTTAAATAGGTACTTTTTGAGGCGTTAACCTAATGAATTCTTACAAATAATTTGTCTTGAACAAAGAGATATCGTTATATCGTTACTGTTATACAAGGTCGCTTGCCTACCAATTAATAAGAATAACATTTGAATGAACTTTTTTTGGGGAAATCATGTTATCTTTTGGTTTTTTATTGAGGTAGAATCATACAAATATAATAAATAAGCAAGCAAGATGGTGCATTCTTAGCAAAATATATGAAAAAAAGTTGCTATGTTTAGCGCCTTAAAACTCGCGCGGCGGCAAGTGACTGCAAAAGGTTATATTTTTTCTGGGTTGTCAATGACTTGAACTATTGATATTATAAAGTCACAACCTAAACAAATTTAAACAAAAAAAGAAAAAAAATATAATGTGATTTCTTCCATACAAAAAAAAATAGATATTTTTTTTCTTGTAAAATATCCGTTTGTCAGAAAAGTCCTCCCCACAACTATTGTTAAGCAAGTAATTCTCCAATACATAAAAAAAACAGATCGAATTTCCGACTTTCGACCCTAAGTCTGCAAATTTTTAAAATGGAACCACTATGCGCCGCCGCACTATTTTCGCCGGTGCGCCGCCGCCGCGAAACTAGGGCCCATGTCTAGCTCTGCAGCCTATGCAGTACGAAAAATAAGACAGTTTACCGATATAGCCACTGCAAGATTAGTATATTTTAGTTACTTTCACAGTATTATATCATATAGCATAGGCTGTGGGGTAAGGCCGCGGAAATTCAATCAATATTTGTGCTGCAGAAGAGAGCAATTCGTTCTATTTACAATATGAAATCCCGTGATTCTCTTAGGGAACGTTTTAAAGAGATCAATATTCTTACAGTGGCTTGTCAATATTTATATATATATGAAAATATAATGTGTGTTCAGAAGAATATCAATACCTTTGTTAAAAATAGCGATGTTCATAATTTTAATACATGAAATAAAAATAAACTGAGTGTCTGGATTTAGGTTAAAGAAAGTTAGTAGATCATATATGGGTTACTGTATACGCTTTTTTAATAAGTTACCTGACGGCATTGATCAATTATCAATGCATAGGTTTAATAAAGTAAATCTCATAAAGAAAGCGTATTACTATGTAAAGTAAATGATTATTTTAATGACAGAAATGTATGGCCTGATGTCTCCAAGCTCCATGATAATAATAAATGATAACTTCGATGTATACGTTAAGTGAATAAAATGTTCAAAGTACTTTGTGAGATGTCTCACAACATACCATGAGATCATGACATGCTGTCACGTTGTTTTATATAAATTGTTCATCGGGTGAGATCGTGGTCAAACGATTGCCTAGACAGTGATAAAAATAATAATACAGTGATAATGCTGTTTAGCATTAAGTCGTTCCTTGTACACTATTTTTTTTTGTGCCAAACAATTAAATAAATAAATAAAAAAAAAACAAAAAAAAAAGTTAGAATTATAACTTTATTTTTCCCAGTTTGATTGTTTAATGATTGTGGGACATCTCATTGTCACTTTTATCTTGTATATTTGTAGCTTACATATTTTGTAATAATTTGTTATATATGTAAAAAATATGAAGAATTAACAAATATGGAGAAAAAAAAACCCGTAGACTTTCTTGATGCCCTCTTCTCTAACGGGCGTATTTCCGAAGCACTGGTAGAGTCAGAAGGGTATTTCCTGTTCCAGTGTGATTTAGCTCTGTTGGTACATGAAAGGGAAATTTCCTTTTCAAACAACGAATACTTAGTTTACCTTAATTTTTATGGATTTGATTTTTATATAATATTTTATGTATTTCTCCTTGTTCATGAGATGTTAATTTTGACTTGTAAAAGTGCTATTATTTTTGGTTATTTACGTTAAAATACTTTGACTTGTGAAGTGAATTAAGTAACTCCTGTTGCAATCAGGCTCAACCATATTTTCAACTTTAAATTGCAAACAATGTTTTGAAAAGGCATGAAAGTGTGGCGAGAAAAGTTTCTTTATCCCAATAAACTTATTATTTTTTCGACAAAGACATCACGAGTGACGATCGACACATAATTAGATTTCCTATTGTTGCAAAAAATAGTGAAACTTGAAGGGTTGAGCAGATTGTATAAAACGAATATATGAGTCGAAGGCATCTATATTAGGCGTAACAAACGCAAATAGGCGTGGACGGCACCAAATGGGTTAAAAGAGTGGATAAAGGCTTTAAAATACTTCGAACGTGGTCCCTTATATTTCATCACAATTGCTTCAATCAGTAGTTTTGATTTAGTAAATCCATTTGATGTGTTTTTTTATTATATTCCCAGCACCTTACATTAGGCGTAACAAACGCAAATGGGTTAAAAGAGTGGATAAAGACTAACATACTTCCAACGTGGTCCCATACATTTCATCACAATTGCTTCAATCAGTAGTTTTGATTTAGTAAATCCATGTGATGTGTTTTTTTATTATATTCCCAGCATCTTACCTAAAAAAATAGGCCACCTCTACGTCGGACAGCTGGATCGCCCGTTCGCTGTGATGAACTTGACGAAAGAACTGAAGGCGCTCAACAATAAGATCATAGAATGCAAGTTCGAGAACAACCAGTGGACCTACATGAGGGAGAGGACGGACAAGTCGTTCCCGAACAGCTACACCACAGCATCAGGTGAGGATCAGAAAAAGTGACACTATGAGTTTTATTTACAACTTACAACCACAATAGTGAAGTGGTTACGTCGATGGACTCTTCCATTGGGTTAATAAAGGCTGTGGTTTCGATCCCAAGTACCCGATGTTGTAATTTTTTGGAAGATATTCTTATAATGTGCAGCATATTTAGTTGTTTAGTATAAGGTTTTTGACATCCTGTTGGCAATTCTCAGCTCTAAAAAAACCGTAGAGAATCTTTCTTGAATATTAATTCCTTATTATTTTAATTTAATTGTTGCTGGTGTTCCTCGCGGCGGTGCTGTATCTCCTCTTCTGTTTGCTTTATTTATCAATTCAATACTCATTATCTTACTTCTTCCTACCACCTTAATGCAGACGATCTCCAAATCGACACACAGGCTCTGAAGAAGCTGTTGACATAACGAACACCAATATATGTCAAATTACTGAATGGAGCAAACGCTCTGAGCTAAAAATCAACCCAATAAAACTCAAGTACCTAGTTATCATAGGTACCTCCAGACTGATTGCCAACTGCTAATAAAGTTACGCTCATGCAAACTCTTCTCCCAATACTTGATTATGTCTATGTTTTTTACCTTGATCTCTCGGAGGACCAGTTAAATAAGATTGAGCGTCTCCAAAATTATTGCATCATGGTTTTTTTCGGTCTCAGTAAATATGATCATGTATCACTATTCCGCGATAAGCTCAAGTGGCTGCCTTTACGACTTCGCCGGAATACTCATATACTGGTAGCGATTCGGTCATACACTAAACTTAATTTCTTCAAATTTAATTTAAACCTTGTTGGCTTCAAATGTAATCAAAAATCTGTTTTTTTTTACGATATTTTAAGCGGTGCAGCTTAAATAGACGTAAGTTTAGAATAGATGCCAGGAAAAAAACACCGTGTTCGTAACAGTTTACAAGGTTCAAATAAAATTTGAAGAAATTAAGTCTAGTTTAGTTAACGGGAGTGCTAGGACCAATTCGCTGCCAATGTCTCTTTTATGCAATATATTGTTCAATAACTCCCGTCTATTTAAAGGATCGATTTGAGTTTCGTCATTGGTCTCCTCTTCGTTCTCTTAGGTCATAAGAAAACCTGCAGATGGACCGTGCTGGAAAAGCTTAATCGTCATATTCGTTGCTGATTCTGTGATGTAAGGTGGAGTCAAATACTCCTCACTAACACTGCTGTCGGACATTTTTAATCGGGATAAAACTTTTGATAAAATAACGAAAACACTTAACATATTATGGCGACAAAATCCAGTTCACAGTGACTTCGCGCGTATACGGTCTAACCCGCGCCGCCATAGATAATGAATGGCGAAAGCCCTCGTTGTACGGAGGCCAACCGGTGCTTTTATGGGAAAAAAATAATATTATAAAATTGTTTAGTTCAAAAAACAGTGTTATAATAGGTTTTTTTCTTAATAGACGTGCCGTGCGCAAAGTATTATGCTTCGAGCATATATCCAATAAAGATGTTAATACAAGGCGTACCCCTCTGCTGGCCATATGGCACGACTTGGCCATTCACGTTATATAAAACTATTTCACTCACGACCGCGGCCATTCGGTATCGTTTCGTGTCGCAAAGCAAAGCTCCGTGAAAATTGTGAATTGTGCGGTATTTTTGTGCAGAAGGCGATCAGCAACATCAAACTTACGGGAAACGCTATTTTCTATCACAAGTAATTGTTATTTATGTGAATTTTGCTTGTAATTGTGTATAATTATGATTCAAATGAACTACCACTTGCGACAAATTAGCGACAGTTTTACGACGCCATCGTCTTGGTAGAAGGCGTAGTGCGGGGACAAGTTGAGTAAAATTGATTGATTGAATGATGGAATGAACGTTAAATTATCTCTGAATGTGGAGTGTTGGTAACTTTTTAAATTATTTTGTAACGACGTACGTATTGAGTCGTGCGTTCACGCCAACGTCGCCATCTTAGTATAGCCGATGACACGGCGGAGAGAGAACGTGCGTCGTGCGTAGATTCTTCGTTTCCGAGAAATAGACATTGCGATATTAGATGATTTGAATGATTTAGGGATGATTATTTGAATGAATTAGAGGTATAATTATTATTTTGTATAGTTATTTAGAAGAGGTTTGCCTGTTATTTTTATATAAGTTTATAAAATTTTAATAAAAGATAAGAAGTTTTTTTGTTTTATTCCAAAAGTAGCCTGCCAGGCGATCATTAGTAGTAAGTGGTAATACATTTATATTAGTACTCTAGGGTTAAGACTGTTTTAATCTACATTTAAAAAGCGATATGTCATTACTCACTAAACACTTACAACGCTGAAATTTGGCCTGTTAGTATCATATAGGCTGTAGACGATGATTACGAACGGAAGTTGCGAATGGGCCGGATTAAGACGGTGAAAAATTAGTTCTGAGTTTCTACTAAAGTTCATGTTGTTTTAAGTTTTTTTTTCCGGTAAATTATAACCCCGGTGTGTTCAAGTCAAGAGTGAATAGGTATCTACTAGGCAAGCGTGCTACACCTTCGACCACATCATCGCTTTCCATCAGGTGAGATCGTGGTCAAACGATTGCCTAGTCAGTAATAAAAAAAATAAAAAATTAGATAATTCTAAACTATTCGGTTTAAGTTAATTATAAAATCATAGCTTTTAGCCCACGACTTCATCCACGTGGACTAAGTTTATTTCGTAAAAAAAAACTCATGTTCTTCTAGGATATTGAAAACCAATGCAAAAGTATAGCACCAACGTATTGTATTCTCTTTGGAACCAACGCTCTTGATGCTTTTTGACAGAGTTATTATTTCAATTCTATGGCAACCGTTCCTTACAGCGAATAATCAACATTTTCCAGTATTCCCGTGGAAACTTACTATTTTCCGGGATAAAATGATTCTATGTTTTATTCCAGGGTAAAAGCGCTATCTCCATTCAAAATTTCATCAAAATCCATGTAGCCGTTATCGCGTTAAAACTCCCCATACAAACAAGCAGACAACGTGTTACTTTTATACAGTGGTGTGGATTGCTAGAGCTTCCTCTAGGTCTTTTGTCCTATTCTTGACCTCAAAGATCTGGAATTATAGCCATACCGAGTCCATTATTTTTTTATTATTAATTTCAAGGAAAAAAGCGCCGAAAAATAAAAGTTCTTGAGTATCAGACAGGGAAACTCTCGTGAAGGTTTGCATTAATAAATAAATTCCGCAAGTAGCGAAAATTCGCTCCACGAGGGTTTCGTTGAAAATAGGGAACTATAAAATATAGATATTTTAAGGCATATCATTGAATGAATAAAGGAAGTACTTACCCCTTATTATTTTATTTATCTCAAGTTGTCGAAAATTCCGTACAATTACTCAATGTACATAATATTATCTTCAAATAAACTCAAATTATAAATAGCTATATATTTTCATCTCGTTAACATAAAAGCTTCCTTTTTACATCTTCAAGGGACCGTAGACATAAGTATTTAGTAAAACCACGTTCATTTCATTCCAACCTAGGTTTACCGGTCTTTGTAGTGTCTAGTGATGGGCATTCCCATCACTAGAGATTATCATAGTGTGCGTCTAAACACTGCGTAACTATGTACTGTATAACTGTGCGCGTATTTTATGATGGTTTGCGAGATTGTTTTAGTGTGCGTTTACATGAATAAGATTTTGATTTGCGCGTGTGCAATGCGTGTTTACCTTGGAGCACAATGCCTCTTGATGGACAGTACAGTGAAAAATTAATGGCACAGTAGATCCAGAATATTTCACTTTGCTGATGATTCTCCCAACAACACCTTTGTTTTGACCGCTCATGTTCTTGCCTCCATCGGTAGTGACACTTGTTAACTTTTCCCAGCTTAATTGCAATGAATCCAGAGTTTGTTCCAAATGGTGAAATAAATCTTCTCCCGTAGTTGTACCTTTCAAACTGCACATTTTCACAAGCTCTTCGTAAACAGTAAAGTTTTCGTCAATGCCGCGTACAAATATGAGTAGCTGTGCTGTATCGGACACGTCCGTATCCATCGCTAAAGAGAAGCAGTCAAAAGACTGCGCCTTATCCCTGACTTGTTCACACAAATTAGCATCCGAGTCTTCGGTACGTCGGGTGCAAGTTCTGGCAGAGAGACTAAGACTTTCAAACATTTTTTTCTGCTCTGGGCATATTTCTTCTGCGATAGCTAAGACACACTCTTTTACTAATTCACTATCGGTAAACGGACGTCCACTTTTTGCTAGAATCTCTGCTACTCTGTAACTGGCACGAACATTCGATTCGCTGTTGTCTGCCACAGCCTTAAATATGTTTTGTTGATTTTTTAATGACGATTTCAAAGTGTTTGTTTTTCTCAGTGTCGTAATGTCGCTTCAGGTTATATTCCTTTACTACAGAAATACTCTTTTGACAAATTAAGCATAACGGTTTTCCTTTAAACTCGATAAAAAAGTATAATTCTGTCCATAATTCGTTAAAAACTCATTTTTCTTCTTCTATCTTCCTTTTTCTTGAAGCCATGTTTCTATAATTATAATGAAGAAATTTAAATTCGGTGTAAAATTAAAAATAAATATGTCCGATTTGGCACCTACAAATTCAACTCCCCATTTAAAAAATAATGAAAACATGACATAACTATCTTCATGTCATGTCTAGTACTATCCCCGTCCTTATAATATTTACCCATCAATCTGAAGGTTCACATAAACAAGCAGTAAACAAAATATAGCAAATTGCTCGCGAGTGCATACAACGTACTTACCTTATACGTCGTGAGGAGCTATCAGCGAAGGGAAGAAAGGTGAAACGAAACGCGTAGCTGGCAACCAGATGAGATGTGATTTTCCGGCGAATTTCCACAACGGAATGAGGTGGAGAGCTGCGCGCGGCTGTGATTTTAACTAAAGCCGGTCGCTTTGAATTTTTTCGCTGCCGCACACTTGCGTCTAATCAAAGAGTGCCGCCGCCTATTGTCTCAAAGGAGCCGCCGCCAACGGCCACGTGTGGCGGATGCCACACGGTGTGTGGAAGCGCAAAAGAAATTGGCAAAAATTGAATACAGCAAATCTATATTTTCGGTAGAAACAATACATAAAATCACAGTCTTGATTAGAGTTGCAAAACTCCGGAATAATTCCATGAATACTTCCAATACTCCAGGATTATTCAAAAGTTTTTAAAAACAAAGAGTTTCTGTAGGTAGGTGCGTAATTCCAAACCTACAAGGTACCTATCTAATCTACTTAAACTAGTGGCTGCCCGCGACTTTGCTCGCTTTTTAACTGGATCAAAAGTAGTAGTAGTAGTAGCTCGATCCAGCTCGTACGTCCTATATTTATGTAGGTGTGTAGATATACCAAATTTCATCAAAATCGGTTGGCGCAATGGCGGCGATGAGTTCACCACTTGTCACGTCCATATTCCACGGCCCACGATGGTGCCTACTATAACTTATTGAATAAAAGGCAGCGTAATTAGTTATTAAGTAGGTCAAGTGTTAATAGTATCTTGCAGTGTACCTACCTTGTACCTACATGTGTGTACTTGAGGTTAATACTTACCTAGATCAGAATCTGCATTAAAACATAGCTAGAACAAGAGACTTGCCATACAAGCCACCAAGGACACAAACGCGCGCGGTGTCTTTTAGCGGCACTTTTTGGCAATGCCGAAAGGCGGGCATCCTTTGAAAAAAAGCCGCCAAGGAACCACGCGCGCGCATTGTGTTTTAGCGGCTCGCTTTTGCAAATGTCGCTCGTTAATAACTATGTACTATTCTGTATTTTGAAATCTTAAAACTCGGATTTTACTTACTTTTAACAGTCGTATCGATTTGAAACTTTCTATGTGTATGTAATACTGATTCAAATACAATAATTTGTATCGTCGTTGATCTGATACGTACCTACCTCCCTGCTGCATACGGCTATAGGTACTAGGTAGGTAATAGGTACTTAGGTAAGTATCAAGGGAACTCTTTTACTTGGATAGAGGTAGGTAGGTACCTAACTACCTATCTACCTAGCTCTGTCCAAGTAAAAGAGTCCTATCTACCTACCTATGTCCATGTCAGCCAGCCATCGAAGTATTCGCAATATTGCTCGAAACTTTCCAATTATTACGAAGTATTCCCAAGGAATATTTCCAAAGTTTTCCCGCGAGCAACTGTAGTTTTGATAAACAGTTCTTTAGAAATGAAATAGGTACATTTTTTATCACCCCGCGTGGGAGAGAGCTTTCAAGTGAGAGTTCATGGCCCAGCAGCATGGCCGTATAAATTCTAGTGAATTTATATGGCCTTTTGCTTTGGTATTTTTTTCTTACGGACCTCAGGCTTGCGGGCCGCACCAAGGTAGTCCACGGGCCGCATGCGGCCCGCGGGCCTCCGGTTGCCGACCCCTGCTCTAAATGACTAGAGAATATTGCAAGCCGCGTCATTAATTATGATGAATCTTACGATTACCCCTTTCTTTCACGACGTCTTTCTCAAAAGTGGAGCTATTCTTTAACTGAATATGAAAATAAAACTAAACTGTCTGTGTACTTTCATTTTTCAGCCGTATGTGAGACTATAAAAGACCCCGTTACAAAGGAGATTCTGCTCGATTACATAGACCACCACCGCTTCCACGACGACTCCGACATCATGCCGCCGCCGAAGCGCGTACGACGATAGTATTCATCAATTAGGTTATAAATGTGTTGCCATGCAGCGCGATTGGCGGACCTTGAGCGGGTTGTTCGCGCGATTGTAGCGTGTTGGCGCGATTGTAGAGTGTTGTATATTTTTTTTTTTTTTTTAAAACGACATTTGTTGCCATGCAGCGCGAGTGGCGGACCGTGAGTGGGTTGTTGGCGCGATTGTTGCGCTTTGTTGGCGCGATTGTATCGTGTTGTTGGCGGGATTGTAGCGAGTTCTAGGCCTTAGGCGCAAGCATTGCTACAGCGTGTTGAACAACAATAATTGCCATATTTTTAGCGATTTGAGGTCAATTAACACTAAATGCTGTCGAAATTCAAACAAAAAGAGCGATTTAATGCTTGATGGTTAATTGACGCTTATGAATGCGGCAGTTTGTTAATTTATTGGATGAAATTAAAACACGAATAGGTGTATCTTTTATTTGGCTTCCTTTTCGGATAATTATTAAATAAGTATTTTTTATTGACTTCGGAATCGAATCGATTTCTGAATCGATTTTGATTAAGTATATATTTTTAATTTGATTTGTCCTCCAATGTGGTTACATATTTCATTAAAATTGGTTCAGTAGTTTTTAGTATATATCAATTTAAACTCGCTTTTTTGGTTCATAGAAAAAACAACGCAGTAGGATGCCGTTGGCAGTCGCAGCTAATAGCGCGCCAAGAACAATTTATTAACATAATTGCCAAATTATGTTAATAAATTGTCACGTCCGGTCATTCTTGCTGTTGGCTAAATAATTGTTAAGTTATTTATGATATAAGGTAACGTTTATTTCTGTCTTCTGCGACCAAATGATGAAATGTACTAAAGTGTTTAATACTTATATCAAAGCAGTAGCGCAACAACAGAAAAAAAAGTTATGGTAATGTTAGTGATCGTTCGCGGTGTCAAATTACGAACTCGAATAGTAGATTGTTGCATCGAGCGCAAAGTCACTTCCTGCTGCACCGAGTGTTAGATCGAGGGCTCTAAAAACTCCGAGTGCCAAGTTGTTTTTGCTTTTACACAAAGGTTCTACAATACAATCATCAAGATCAATTTAGTCATCAAGGATTATGTGAAACACTTCTTTAAATTCTTCCTGAAATCCAATGGCAAGGCTGGTAAGGATTTCCGGAATGTTAAATGGTTTATTCTGGAAATCCCCACCGTCTCATTATCGATGTCGTGGTGGGGATTACGGTTTTATGATTTTTTTGAAATTCCCAAGAGGCGAAACCGGTGGGGATTTCTAGAATGAACCAAAAACTTTTAGCTTATTGCCAGCCCTACAGACATATTAACAGCGCGAGCGTCGTTTTGGGTGTTCATTGTCAGTTGCACTACTGCTTGTTATAGGCTGATCACCTGTTATTTTAATGTTATCATTATCATTTTAATTGTGCAATTAAGTATTTACAATTTTAAATAAAATACAATTTTGTATAGAATTTTGAACTTTAAGCTAGTTTAAGTCACATGTTTGAAAATAAGCAATGTTGTTGTACATTTTTACCCGACTGCCTAAACGGAGGGTTATGTTTGATTGTTCATTACGGAAATTCAATAAATTATGTTCTGTGTACTGGCAGCAATTCAATGTTTGAACAATGATTCGAAACCATTTTGTTTTATTTGACCTGAGAGCTTTGACGGACCTCAAAGTCCAAGTATTTTATTGTAAATAGACTTAATAATAGCACTTTTATAAGTCAAAATTAGCATCTCATGAACAAGGAGAAATACGTGCCTGTAACTAGGGAATGCAATCCCGATCTCGCGGGATCTTGTTTCATTTTTCGAGATCAACCCGAAGCATAATATGACGTGATTTTGCTCGAGATTGACGGGATTGGTCGGCAGTAGTCAGCGACGATACACACGTCCACTCAGTGCGCCAGCGATGCGCACCGAGTGAAAAATTCATTTTTTTTGCGTGTATTTATGAGTTTAGATAGGTACAGTCACTCATAAAGAAAGAGATGGATATATGTGAGTATGGAGGAACAAGGGGTAGTTTTATACAGTTCGCTTATAATTGTTTACTCACGCTGGTGCCATCATCATCATGTCAGCACTAAGTCCACTGCTGAACATAGGCCTCCCCCAAAGAGCGCCATGACGAGCGATCTTGTGCCACCTCCATCCACCGACTTCCTGCGATGGCTATAATGTCGTCGCTCCATCGTGTGGGGGGTCTCCCCATGGGGGTGTATGGCCTACCCATTGCCGCTACGGTAACCTTTGTTCTTCTACGGATTTCCTCATTTCGGATTCTATCACGTAGTGAAACACCGAGCATAGCTCTCTCCGTTGCACGCTGCGCAACTCTGAGCTTGTGTATGAGACCAATAGTTAGCGACCACGTCTCAGTGCCGTATGTCGTCACTGGCAACGCGCACTGATTATAAACTTTCGTCTTGAGGCTCTGCGGTATCTGCGACGAAAAGATATGGCGTAATTTCCCGATCGCTGGCCATTCGAGTTGGATTCGTCCGTTGACCTCTTTGTCGAAGTTGGATCTACCCAGTTGGATTATTCGATAATGAAGCCAAAACTGTACTTTTTTTCATTTTTGTCTGTCTGTCTGTCTGTATCTTGGCTAGTGGCGATCCGACATGGTCGTGATAGGTTAGAAGGCGAAGACGCGAGCGAGCATAAAGCCCCATTATAGCTAAGAACCATCTTGTTTACCTCAGCTTTGAAACAAAAACCCGCAGTTAAATTGGTCCATTCTGTTTGAAAGACACGATTCTCACCCCCCCTTTTTCAACTCCTCCCATATAGCAAAGAAACATGATGAACCATCTCGATCACATCCGTTTTAAAACATAAAAAACTTCACCATATCCCCCATCCCCCCGCCCCCCCCCCCCCCCTATTATAGCTAAGACAAATCTTGTTTACCTCAGCTTTGAAACATAAAAAACCGCAGCTAAATTGGTCGACTCGTTTGAAAGGTACGATTCTCACCCCATTTTTCTCGAAACTCCCCCCTTTTCTCGCCCCATTATAGCTAATAACCATCTTGTTTACCTCAGCTTTGAAACAAAAACCCGCAGTTAAATTGGTCCATTCGGTTTGAAAGATACGATTCTCACCCCCCCCCCTTTTTTCAACTCCTCCCCCCCTCCCATATAGCAAAGAAACATGATAAACCATCTCGATCACATTCGTTTTAAAACATAAAAAAACTGCATCAAATTTGGTCCATTCATTTGGGAGCTACGAACTTATACCACCATATAGCGTAGCGAGCATAAAGCCCCATTATAGCTAAGACAAATCTTGTTTAACTTAGCTTTGAAACATAAAAAACCGCAGCTAAATTGGTCGATTCGTTTGAAAGGTACGATTCTCACCCACTTTTTCTCGCCCCATATAGCTAAGAACCATCCCGATCACATCAGTTTCAAACATAAAAAACCGCATCAAAATCGGTCCATTTGTTTGAGATCAACGATCCTAACCCCCATCCCATCCCCCTCCTCCCTTGCATTATAGCTAAGAACCATCTCGTTTACCTAAGCTTTCAAATATAAAAAACACGCAGCTAAATCGGACCATTCGTTTGGAAGCTACGATTCTCACCCCCTTTTCTCATAGTAAAACTAACACATTTACAAAGTAAAAAAAAACAAAGTAAATTGACAGAATTCTTTTCTGTTTTTGAGTTTTTTCTAAATTATCCGATATGGAATTATTGTGACCTATTTTGTTGTAACGATTTGACGGTTTACTTCAAAAAAAAAAATATATAAAAAAAAAACAAAAAAATTGTAAAAATAACGCATAAAATATGTAAATGCATAAAAATATGGAACCAAACATTTTTAAGAAGTGCGTGATTTCGATCCACGCACGTCTGGGTTGGCAGGCAGAAATGGTCCCGCTAAACCAGACAGTATATTGGCGAGAGGATCGAAATTATGATACGGTTTTAATGTTTTATTTATATTACATTTAAATTACCATAACTTTGAATACCTATCCCGCAGGAACCCTATATTTTTTGGGGATAAAAAGAATCAATAATTTTAATACATAATATGTACTTTGACTGTGCCAAGTTACATCAAACTCCGTCCAGTAGTTTCAGCGTAATATGTGTTCTTTTAAATAACTTTCAACCCCTCCTGCGGGAACTCATTATTTTTTCGGGATATGATTGTGCCAAGTTGCATCAAAATCCGTTCGGTAGTTTCAGCGTGATGCGTGTTCAAAGAGACATACAGGCAGACAGACAGACAAAAATTTAAAAAAATATCCTTTTTGCACTCTATATCGATTTTGAAGTTTATCTCAATTATAGGTTTCAAAAAATATTTAATGTACAGATTTAGCCCAGTTACAGTTTTATTATAGTACTAGCTGTACCCGCGGCTTTGCCCGCGTGGTCATTTCATAAAAGTTACTCATACGTGTTATTCCAGGACCAAAAGTACCTATAATATACAATAATATACTACATTTGTTTAGCCGTCGAATTTTTTTTTTTATCGATTGCTCGGCATCTAATCATCAGATTAAGATACTAAGTAGCCCAGTTTTTAACTCAAACCCTAAGCTATCCAATAGTGAAAATTACATTGCAATCGATCAAGTAGTGTTTACTTGAAGCGCGAACTAACTTACATACAGACCTTCAGTAGTGACCCAACATGTGGCCGTGATAGGTTAGAAGACGAAGGCGGGAGCTCGCTAAGCTTCGCTCTTACCTTCTAACTATTCACGGCCAAGTCGGGTTGCCACTGAAGGCTGTTGGCAGAAATCTATCTGTGTTGCAATAGCAAATAAATAATTAATAGGTTGGTATAGTGGCTAGTGACCCTGGGAACGAAATCAAACGGTCGCGGGTTCGAATCCTGCAAGGTGCAATCATTTGTGTAATGAGCAAAAAATGTTTGTTTCCGAGTTATGGATGTGATATTCGTATTTATGTACGTTATCTAGAGCCCATATTACAGGGTATCCTATGTTGGGGCTAGGTAATTGGTATGGAATTGTCCCCAATATATTTATTATAATTTATTAATGTTTGTACAGCCACCAAGACACTTTGTGGAATAGAATAGCGTTATGTGGAGCGTTATTCGAAACTACCTATACCCGATCGCAGCTCGGTCAGTGACGTCATAAATGTTCGAAACCTTTACGGTGTACTTTCGAAGAATACATTTTTGCTTTCTGTATTTTAAAACATACTCGATGCCAACCACGAACCTCTACAGATTCATGATGCCAAAGAGCGTTGTGTACGTAATGTATATTTTCGAAATATTATGCAACGACGTCGGCTTTCCTTTAGTTAGTGCATCAGACAGTTCTGTTAGTACAACATGTAAAACGTTAAGGATTCTGGCACAGAGTACTATGTATATACGGAAATAGAGGCCTATCTTCGCGCCCAATAGGGGTAAAGCTCAGTGGCGCCTCTGTATTTAGCTAATGCAACTATTGCTTCATGAAAAGTTTTTGTTGAGTGCAAAAAATTTTGAGGCTACTCTGATACGAACCTGGGTATGACGGCACGTCAGTTGGGTACTGACACCACTGTGCCACAAAGGATTTTAAACACTGGCCCAATATTTAGTGTCCGCTTCTGTCTTTTCACTTTGTTTGTAAACAATAAAAAGTGCGAAAAATTCTTTAACAGCCGTATTCACAAACAATACTTGCCTAAGTAAAGCAGCGACACTATGCGAAGTAAGCCATTTCACTATGCGTTTGTCATTGCGAGCCTTCTAATTCACAAACGATACTTAGTCGACGCTTTACAATAAGAACGCAGTGCATCCTGTACGGGCTCACCCGTACAATTGAATTAATTAGCAATCTAAGCAAAATGTATCAATCAATTCAGTACCTATTAAACCGTCAACAGACAAGCACGTCTTTTATTACTATCACGCGACCCGGTTAGGTGCTCCGATCATATCAAATAAAGGGTGCGAGCAGCAGCCCCTACACGGTCCTTCGAACCTCCGAAGGCGAGACCATCAGCGCGAGTGATTAATGAACATTTATAGTGATTCGTGTAAGGTTTCGCTGAGAAACCAGCAGTAATCAAAATCAGTCTCTGGCTTGGCTTTCGCCGCCGAGACAAGCAGCGTCATCATTCCTCGGCGCATCATCAGCGCCAGGATTTATCAACAACAACTCTTGGTATGGTATCAGCCGCCAGGAGGATTATCAAAATCAGTCCTCGTCACAGCAGCAGTGCTTGGACATCGAGCAGTTCTGGGCTGGATATTGGCCGCCAAGACTCTTAGCAAATCAAAACAAGTAAGACCTAAGGTTGTCTGGAAGAGATCGCTTTTTAGCGATAAGACCGCCCATTGTCCCATTTATTTTGTATAAATGTTTTAGTTATTATTGTATTTTTTGTTCTATGTGGTGTACAATAAAGAGTTATCTATCTATCTATCTATCTACCTTTCCATAATATACAATTGACAATTTGTTATCAAGATAAAAATGGAAGATCTTTTAGCAAATCAACATCAAATCGCAGGGGGTATAAATTCGCTTTTATTAAACTTCAAAAAAGACGGTCCGGAGCGTAAAACAGCAGAATATATCAAGAGAAGAATGGAAACATTAGATGGTTATTGGCAGGAGTTTCAATCAAATCATGTGCAATTAATTAAGTTTCCTGACCAAAGCCATCAATATTTTGTTAGCAACCATTATCAGCAAACTTACGATCTATACTTATCAGTAAGGGAGAAATTGCAGGCAACCACATCAGGTAGCAGACCTACAACTCCTCAAGCAAATAAAAACTTTGATTTTCCAGTCGGTGAGAGTTCAACAAAATCGCAGGGTGTAAACAGCAAGTTAGATGATCTTATCAAAAAGCAAATGAGTAACTTCAAAGCTTTCACAAGAACAGTTCAAAACATCAATATAAATATTATCACAGAAAAATGGGAATTCGAAGATAGTTTGAAAAATTTAGAGTCTCGCTGGGCAGTTATTGATGCAGTTCATTGGGAAATAGACAGTATATTAGATGGCAGCAATCAAAAATATGAGAGGACTTTCGCTGAGCATGAGCAGACATACAACAATACCAAGAAAATCCTCAACAGCAATCTAAGATCAATGGTTCACAGGGAAAAAACTACTCCACATATGGACATCCCGATTTTCCACGGGAACCCCCATCAATGGGTATCCTTTAAAGACCTATTCACAGAAACAATCCATAATAACAGTTTTCTATCAAACGCACAGAAAATGCAGTTTTTAAAGTCTAAGGTCAAAGGTGAAGCCGAACGCCTTATTCAGAACTGATATTAAGATGCTGACATCTTAATATCAGTTCTGACAATTATAACATTTGCTGGGACATTCTCAATCACAGATTTAACAATAAAAAATTGATATTTTCATCACATACCAACATTTTATTGAACCTATCAGTAATGCAGCAGCCTTCTATCAATCATATCAAACGCATGCATGATGTCATTCACGAGACATTGAACGCTATCAAAAACCTAGGAGTAGAAGTTTCATCATGGGACCCTCTTCTGGTTCATATTCTATGTCAAAAATTAGACAGCGAGACGCACAATGAATATGTGTCCTCATTAAAGCAGCCTCGAGAATTACCCGTCCTATCTGATTTTTTGGGGTTTTTGGAAGGCAAGTTTATGAGCATGGAGTCTAGCAGAAAGAAGCCAGAAAACATCAATCAAAAATCAAATCAACTAGCAACAAAATCATCATACAATTATGACAACATAAAACCATTCCAATTAAAGCAATCATATTCCAGCAACAAAGATAATTTGAAACCAACTTCGAACAATACATTCCATTCCCACAAAAAGTGTCCAGTTTGCAAAGTTGACAACCACGGTATATTTCACTGCAACCAATTCTTAGAAATGTCGCCTGCAAATAAGAAGCAATGCATATCTATAAATAACCTATGCCAAAACTGTCTTTATGATCATAACGGTAAGGCATGTTTTTCTACTAAGCGATGCAGACAGTGCAACGGGAGTCATAATACAATCCTACACGAGTTGTTCAATCAAGAAGCTTTTTCTATTCAAAGTAATGAAAGTCCTATTTTCAAGCAGAAATATAATGTACACTCACACGTGGCACAGCAACAAGAAATGCCAGAAATTTTGTTATCAACAGCTATGGTCAGGGTACAGAAGGCTGACGGAAGCTATCAAATCATGAGAGCTCTTATCGATCAGGGCTCGCAGACTTCTCTGATCACGGAGAACGCTGCACAGCAGTTAGCGTTACCTAGACAGAAGTATAAGGGAATTATCAGTGGAATAGGAGCAAGGGATAACAGCTGTAAAGGAGTTATCAATATCAACTGTAAATCAATGAGCAATAATTATCAATTTGGGACGGATGTATACATCATGAAAAACCTTACCAAGTATTTACCAAACTAAGTACTCCTTTTCTAAGCCGTCATGGGATTATTTGGACAATATTCAACTGGCAGATTCGGATTTTAACATTAGTCGTCCAGTCGATATTTTGTTAGGTGCTGATGTATATCCAAATATCATTTTAGAAGGTATATGCCGATCAGAGCAATCATCATTAATCGCACAGCAGACCCGATTAGGGTGGATCTTGTGCGGGAGTATCAAAACTTTGCAGTGTAATGTCGTTCAGGTGAACACTGGCGAAATACGGAAGTTTTGGGAATTGGAGGACATCACCAAGAAGGAAACATCCTATTCATCAGAGCACTTGGAAAGCCTTCAATTTCATCAATCAACAATGGAACGTTTAGAGGATGGACAGCAACAAGTCCGACTTCCTCTCAAACATAACTTCGAAGAAGAAGTCGATCAATCAACATCCAATACCATATCTCAGTTCGTCCAGCAAGAACAAAAACTATCAAAAAACCCAAATATTTCAAACGAGTATAAATCATTTATTAACAAGTATCAAACGTTAGAACAGTTGCAATTATCACAGTCGACAAGTAATCAGACACCGAAATGCTACTTACAATATCATTCGGTGGGACTTACACAGAATACAAGTACTTCTTTTGCAATAACGACAAGTGACAAAAGTTTGAATAATGCAATACAAAAAGGGTCTAACTTACAACAGGAACTTCAAACACACATCTTAAAATGGAGTCAATACAAGATTGGTTTTACAGCAGACATTGAAAAATTGTTTCAACAGATTTGGGTTAATTTAGACGATCCTACGCTACAGAACTTTGTTTGGAGGTACAAACCACATAATATGCAGCAAGAATATCAAATGACAGCATTCACTCATCCCATCAAAGCAGCACCCTTTCTCACCATAATGACAATAAATAAATTGGCAAACGACGGAGATAACCTAGCCAAGGTCACTCCCGTCGCAACCAAATCAAGAATAGAGCAATCAAGCAAAATCATATCATTACCACACCTGGAAGTCTGCGGTGATCATTTACTGGTGAAGCTCATGACCAAGGTCATGGAGTTTTTAGCAAGATTATTTAACAATATCAATAAAGACAGTTTGTGTGATTCCACAGCGGTTCTGGGCTGGCTACATGGCTACCCCGGACAGTGGAAGACATTTTTATCAAACATATCACGTCAAGATGACAATCGATCAACTTACGTTACTGAAGACGAAAGCAAGAAGCAAAGCAATCAAAAGCAAGTTAGTATTATAAAAAAGCAAACAGAAAGCATCATCAGCAATTTACTAAGCAAGCACAGCTTTATATCAAAAATCACGCGTATACTAGCATGGGTATACCGATTTATATCAAAAAGCAAGCAAAAAGGTTTCCTATCATCAGAGGAATTAAGCAAAGCAAAGCAAGCACTCACAAAGCATGAGCATGAGAAGCAATTTGAGGAGGATTTGCCGCAAGCAAGAAGTAATCCATTGCAACCCTTTACGAAAACGGGGGTGGACTTCACCGGAAATATCTCTGTAACAGCAATCAAAAAACGTAGGATAAGAAGCACTCAAGAAAATATCAGTCTAAATGACGTAGTCATCATTCATGGCGCCAAACTACCGCCAGGAAAGTGGTTAATGGGGAGAGTAATCGAATTACATCCGGGATCAGGTTCTTACGTCAGAGTCGTGACACTGAAAACAAAAAATGGTGTACTGAAACGTCCAGTCACTAAATTATCAATTCGACCAGTACACAAACAAGCGGTGCAGCAAACAACTTCTGATACAAACCAATCATCATCACCAACATTATCAAACCCTCGCATCAAATTATCAACATTATTTGCATCTATTATTTTATTTCTGAGCATCATAACAAGCACTCAATGTTTAAACGCAACAAACTTCAGAGACAATCAGCATCTTTATTTTGACAAAATATCAAACATGAACATCATTCGCTACGAGTGGAAACTTGTTATTTACTACAAAATGCAACCTTACTGGGAAGGAATCACGGCAATCAACAAATCAATTATAATATTGGATCGAGCCTGCGAAACAATGAAAAGATATAACACATGTAATATAATACAGTCGCAACTACGGCACGAGCTTAATGAGTTAACTTAATCAGCAAGATGGTACGAGAGCAGGCAGAGAGCGCCGGCGCCGCGGGCTTATCGACGGTGTCGGGTATCTGGCGAACTACCTGTTTGGAGTACTCGATAGTAGATTCGCGGAACAGTACGGGAAAGATATCACTCTGTTACGAGATAATCAAAAGCATATTTCATCTTTATGGAGAAAGCAGACATCTATAATAGAAGTAGAGTTCAATATAATAAAGCGAGTAGAGAGTGTCCCAGCAGCATAAAATCATTCATCAGAAACTATACGAGATACAAAATACTGTGGCACTATTGAAATCAGATCTACAAATATCCAGCGACTTTACAATGGGAGCATTATTTACAAGCAATTTAGTGCAAAATTTAAAACATTTACAAAGAATATTGATAGACACAATCACTGACATTTATCACGGTCGATTTCATCCATATTTAATCGATCCAAAGCAACTGCAAAATCAGCTAAGCATTATTTCGAGTCATCTTACAAGTGACGTCAAACTGCCTATTGAAAATATTCACGCCGGAATATCGAAAATATTCAAACTTATAACAACTAAAGCACGAATGATAACGGATTACCTTATATTTGAACTGCGAATACCATTAATCAGTCGAGACTCATTTGAGATATTTAAGATCATACCTATACCTGAAGCAAAGCGAGACAGCATGATAAATATCAAACCCATATTAGACTACGTAGCAATCAATCTGAAAAAAGATACTTACCTATCACTGTCGGAAAACAGCATCAGATCATGTTTAGTAGCAGATACGTACCTGTGTCATATTAGCAAACCTACCTATAGAATTGGAGGAGATAAAGATTTCTGTCAGAAAAAGGAACAAGCATGTGAAACTATAATCAGTCCTTGCAAAAACATTTGGTTGGAAAGCAATGCCCTGAACAACTACATTTATTTTTGCTGTAATCAATGTCTGTTGAGAGTGATGTGTGGAGATCAAGTTACAACACATCAGTTGACTCGATCTGGTATAGTGACAATAAAAAATGGTTGCATTATCAAAACCGACGATTTTGAAATAACAGCACATCAGTTACCGTCTAGCGAATTAAGCATCCAGAGCGACATATACTCCCCTGTAATAGCGCCAATTAATCATATAATCAACGTCTCTATTCCACACGAGTTTTGAAGACTTTCGAGACTGAGCAAGATAAAGAACTAGGAGACATAGAGAAAGAACTCAAAATCATGAAAAATGAATCATTTGAATCTAACATATCATACCATGACATACACCATTACACGGTGTTATACATTATCATCTTGTTGACTATCATGGGAGGTGCAATATGGTGTTGGTCGCGCGCGCGTGGCACGTGGACACTACGCGTGGTGCCCCCCGCACCAGCAGCAGCGCCGCCCGCGCCGCCACCAGGGGCTGCGCTCGCGCCGGGCCCTGAGCCCGCGCGACGCCCCGCGCCCCCAGTATCAGATCAAAGTGAAAGTGTTAGTGCGCGTATTAGTGTGGGTACGTCCCCAATAATAACGTCGCGGTATCAGTTGTGAATTAGTGTACTAAGTAAAAATCTTATTTTAATCTTTTCTCGTGGGGAGCATGTACGGGCTCACCCGTACAATTGTATTAATTAGCAATCTAAGCAAAATGTATCAATCAATTCAGTACCTATTAAACCGTCAACAGACAAGCACGTCTTTTCATTACTATCACGCGACCCGGTTAGGTGCTCCGATCATATCAAATAAAGGGTGCGAGCAGCAGCCCCTACACATCCAATACTGCGTTCTGATTGTTCCGTGTAATATTATGTTTATTCTTCTATTTGGCAGGTGTGCTGATGACATTAGAATCTATATCTTTACACATACTAAAGCAATAAGGAAGAAAAAGTCTTTACAAAGAAGATAATTGAAAAAAATAAAGTCTAGGATACCTAAAATAAGCTACTGAACAAGAATATAACATTGTTTAAATTCGTGTCTGTCTGTTTGTTTGTCTGTATATTTGTTCACACATCACGTAAAAACTACTGGACTGATTGCGAAGCTGTTTTCATTGTTGGATAGCTTAGGATTTGACTTAAATCCGATGAGTAGAAGCCGAACAATCGATAGTACATATGAGTACTTTTAACTCAGAGAAATGACCACGAGTGCGAAGCCGCGGGTACAGCTAGTGACATATATTTTGCTAATTTGAAGTCGTTATTACTCGAAATTGTTTGCCAAGAATTTCAACCAGAATGTTTTTGGTAAAGTTCATGTTTGTGGCGTGGGTATGATATTGTCCTTCGGCTTGGGACATAGCTTTAAGGCACGCGTGGGAAGACGTTCCTCGGTGAAATGATGCAGATGTAGTGCAGCAGCCAGAAGTAACGCAGCAGTGCGCAGAGCAGCTCCCGGGGGTCAGGTGTCCAAAGACCCGTGGCAGCGTGCTGGTCGGCGATCGTACCCCTAGGGTACCAAAAAAACCCTGGAATGGCAGATTAGACGCCTTAGTCCAGGTTCAGTAGATCTGGCTGCCGTACATCACCAGGTCTTCGTTCCTTGGGGTCCACCATGCCACATGAGGCCTCTTTCAGTTATGCCCCAAGGAAGTAGATGTGGCAGCCAGTATGGTACAGAAGGTTGACATTAAAGTAATAAATAAAAAGTTAAAAGTAAAATACAAGTGTGTAAGATCAGAAGGGTCGGTTATAGAAATAATTATAAACTTATAATTATAATAATAGGCAAGTATTATTTGTGAATACGGCTGTAAAACTTGCTTACCCCAACGTTTGTCGGTTCTTCGAGTTATTATAATTATTCGAGTTAAGTCGCCGGCGAAAGCTAGTACTTGATAATGTTTTTTTTCCTACGGATTGTTTTTTTTTTACTTGGGTGCATATAGAGTATAGACCAAATAGAACGTGACATTTTGCTAGCACAAAATAAGATTAGAGCGGAATCTATTTTACGCCAGCACGCCAGTAAGCGTAACTCAAAATCTTTGCATTTTACCTCAAAAATAGATTCAAATTAGCGTGTGGAAACTTTTTTATGAATGTATTACGAATAAGCAAACAAAGTTACTTCGATTTTCATAATTGATTATTATTATTTTATAGTCTGTGATTAAGATGTCGAAATGAAAATTGAACATTCCTTTCCGTCACACCAATAAAGTACAACATTGTTTTAGGTACATTTTGACTGTAAAAAATACGAAACTTCATGCTCGCTATCTCGATGACAGCCGTCATGGAGATCAAGCCTTACGTAGTATTTATATACTCTTTGGATCAAGCTATAAAAATCAAAGTAAAATGCAACCAAAAAATAAAGCGTATAAGTACAACGAGTATTTTTTTTTAAATTCTTTTTTTGTTCCCTGGTTCCTAGCTAAAATCATAATTTAGTACGAGTATTTATTCAGGAACCAAGGTTATGTGCTACTAGTGTATAGTGCCACCACTATACCTTTCACTTTATCTTGGATGACTCAGGCGCGGTCGCAGCCTGACATTTTGGAGGGGGTCACTAATAATAAAAAAGACTTCAATGCACAAAACATAACTTTCATGGACATTATGTCAGCCTTTAGAAGTCCACTGCTGAACATAGGCCTCCTCCAAAGAGCACCATGACGAGCGATTTTGTGCCACCTCCATCCACCGACTTCCTGCGATGGCTACAATGTCGTCGGTCCATCGTGTGGGATCCCCCACACCTCGCTTACTTGTTCGTGATCGCCATTCGAGAATCTTTATTTCCCAACGGTTGCCGGTTCTGCGAACTATATGGCCTGCCCATTGCCACTTCAACTTGCAAACTATGAGAGCTATGTCGGTAACCTTCGTTATTCTATGGATTTCCTCATTGCGGATTCTATCACGTAGTGAATCACCAAGCATAGCTCTCTCCATTGCACGCTGCGCAACTCTGAGCTTGTGTATGAGACCAATAGTTAGCGACCACGTCTCAGAGCCGTATGTCGTCACTGGCAACACGCACGGATTATAAACTTACGTCTTGAGGCTCTGCGGTATCTGCGACGAGAAGATACAAGCGAGTTTTCGAAAACAATAAAAAAGTTGCATACAAAAACAAAACGCCACCGGGCGGTGCCATTGTTGAATTATATTCCACATCTTCAGATAGTGAAACAGAAGGTAGTATTCAAACTATTAAAAAAAACTTACTAATAAATTCTTACTGTTCTATATTCCTACCTACACAGGGATCTACCTAAAGAAGAAATGTGATGCGTACTACCATAAAGGGTTACTACTGCTTCTTCATAAAAGGAATTTTCGGAATGTGATGCGAGAGGCAAGCGGGGCTATCTCTTTCACGTAAAGAAGAAATTTCTTCATAAAAGGAATGTTTCTAAATGTGATGCGAGACGCCAGCGGGGCTATCTTTTTCACGTAAAGAAGAAATGTGATGCGTACTACCATGAAGGAGACCTACTGTCACTATATTTCTTCATAAAAGAATGCTCAAAAAGTGATGCGAGACATCCATCTGAGATACATCTTTTGGGGAAAAAAAATTGAGTCATATGCGGAGTCCAGTAGGGAACTGTAGGGAACGAGTCACATTCTACCCTCAAAGAGTTTTTATGAAAAAGAACATACTTATTGTTTGTTTCAGAATATTTTAATGGTGTACCCTCAACTTTTGCCTCTGCCACGACGTAGCACCACCCGATACCGTCTCTCTCGCCTGTCGTATGAACCCATCCTCGGACCCCAGAACCAAACGGCGAGTTAATCAAAATCAAATGTTATGGATGATGACCCCGAACTTGACAAAGAAAATATTTCTCTGCTTGGTGAAAAAACCAAAGGCTATAAAACTTTGTACGGAAATGCAGCACTTATGGATTTAGCTTCTATAGCAGGTATCATTGCCATGGTTTTACGAGGTGTAACCAAAGAAACTAAAATACTTCATGATTATTAAATTTTGGTGGCAGTTGAACTAATAAATACAGAGACTCATAAGTAACGCATGTGTGATTATGAAAGACAGCCATTACGGAGAGACGACGACTCGACGAGGCTTTGTCGTTAGTTAATTCAATGCTGATTTAAGACACGTTCGTGTTAAAGTAAAGAGATACATTTTTTTTATTAGGTGACGATGTAATTTTGTTATCTGAGAAGCCAAAATTGAATACATCACCACCAACTCACCTTCGATTTGCCGATGATATAGTCATCATTGCAGAAACCCTGGAAGACCTAAGCACAATGCTCAGTGACCTCAATATTGTTTCCCAACAGGTGGGTCTTAAAATGAACATGGGTAAGACGAACATCATGTCAAATGCCCATGTCTTACCCATGCCGGTTTTTGTTGGGAACGATATTATCAAAATAAACAAAAAAATAAAAAATGATATAAATCTTACAACTGGTCACGGTAACAGAGTGAGTATAAACAGGGGGAATAAATCAACTGAACTGGTGAAACGCAGAGAAAAGGACGATGCGGGCACGAGTACCGTCCGTGTTTTTTTAAATACATTTTATTAGATTTTCCCCACTTTTCAACTTATATAAACTGGTTATTTAGTAATGAGCTCAGTTGTTCAAAGTTGCTTGGTTTAAGATAACATGGCAACATTTTCGAAGGGTACCCTTGATCACTATTTGGATGTAATTTCTATAAAAGTATTATTTTTTGTTCTTGATTAAACTTCAGCTTTCCTTTTAGTTAGCTTTTCTAAAATCGAAGTTTATCTTTTTATTTATTTTTATCATAGTTTGAAAATGTGATCATCAAACTTGAAACTTCCAAAACTATAGAACAGTAAACATTAAATAAATAAATTACCGGTCAAATGTTTGCATTTTTATGATTATTTCAATGTTATAATACGGGTTAGGCCGTAGATTTTAAAACATTTGGTATAACCTTTTTTTCTACTAATACTACTTTTTTTAATTAATTATGTCTGTAACAACCTAAAGGTAACGTCTAGGTAAGCAACAACGAACGACGTTTTTTTATTTTTTATAAGTAAAAGTCGATATGACTCGTTTTAATAAAGATTGCATACGATATTCTATCTGCGTAATTTGTTGGTTTATTGGAAAGATACTCAAGATACTCCGTTTAAAAAGCGTTGAAAATAGGGATGGACACTAAGAAAAAACATGACTGACCTAAAGGACCGACTTTCTTCGGATACGATGAACCTTTTCGGATTAGGCTTTTTAGGCCACAATCTGAATATACATCAGAATTGTATTCCCATTTCTTGAGCGTTCTTGCTGCCACTGTATTTACAGTGTATCAGCAGAGGCGTATTTAGCGTAGGGCCAAAAGGGCCATGGCCCGGGGCGGCAGGCGGCGGAAGCCACACCTTGCAGCTTGTGCTCATCTCTAAGCGCCTTTCATAATCGTAATGTGTAAACTATCTTTAATTTTATGGAATTTTGTCTTGACTTGCCAGAAATATCTTACATCTAAAAATTTCGCGCTCACTCCGCACGTGCTTATTTACTTGGGATTATTATATTCATATGATTTGAAGTCATATTATGTTAAATGTTTACACTAATACCTCAACATTTTCGCGATCGATATGTTCGCGCTTTATGATAAATCTATCCATTTTACATCATTTTGAATTATGTTTAAGTTTTAGGAACGAAAGAATTGTTTAAAAATTTCGCGCTTGCTTGATATCAGAACCTGGCGAGGACTCGCTGAAGTCTAAAAAGATCCGAAATCGTACCCAAAGGATACGCGCTGGAAATACTGCATGGCCAATAAACGAACTTTTATTTTCATAAATTAGGTATAGTCATTCATTGATGAATTGCGTTAAGTTCTTTAATACATAGTGTAACTTTGAAAATATAGACAAATATTATGGCTTACATCCTTTCTACAAAAAAAAACTAAAGTAAGGTTATGATAATTATGTAGAAAATAAACATTACGTTTAATATAATCGCATTTAATTTAATTCAACTACATCGAAATAATAAATTTTAACCCGAACCGAAATTTCAATAAAGAAAATAAATCGTTCATTCGTAGTTCATTCAATCTTGCTCTGGTTCGAGACGTAGAATCTTGAGATGCGGCTCTTGTAAGCGACATGATCTGAGATGCTCTTGAAATGTCTTTATTAATTAGCGACGATCTTAAGATGCTGATCACAACTTGAGAGCGTATCAGTTGATATCGCACTTGAGAGCTCAACCAAGAGCGATTTATTAATACGGGCCCTAGTTTGGGGCTAGGTAATTGGTGTGAATTGTCCCAAATATATTTATATTTATTTACTAGCTGTACCCGCGGCTTCGCAAGCGTGTTCTTTTCTTTAGGTTCAAAGTACCATAATGTGCTATTCCAGGACCAATTTACCAACATTTGAACAAAATTTCTTCAGCCGTCAAAAATACTTTATCACTTGATTGGCTTCTTACTCACCGGATTGAGATACCAATTACACCAGATTTAAATCAAACCCTAAGCCATCTAGCAATGAAAACCGCATTGCAATCGGTCCAGTAGTTTTTACGTGATGCGTGAACAAACATAAATACAGACTAACAAAACAAAAAAAACGATTAACAAAAAAATGCTCTTGTGTAAGAGCATTTTTTTCATTTGAATTTATTAAGTAGTTTGGGTGCGATGCGCGGTCATGGTACGGACAAACAGACAGACAAAATTAAAAAGTAAAACAGTTTGACTTACTTAAATATTAACATAACTTTGGACCCATATCCCGCAGAAACCCTTAAAGTACGCACCGCAGAAACCGTTTTATCCGCAGCTTTCTTTTTCGGGATAAAACGTGTCCTCAATTTTAACCCATCATATAACTTAAGACAGTGTCAAGTTGCATCAACATCCGACCATTACTTTCAGCGTGGTACGTGTTCTTTTAAATAAGTTTCAACCCCTAAATAATAACCCATAAATTTTTCGATATGTAAAGTATCATATGTCCTACCTCGTAGTACGAACTGAAATCATACCAAGTTTCTTTTGAATTCATTCTGTAGTTTCGGCGTAATGCCACCCTTATAAGATGGTTTTCTCATAAACCACTACTTCGATTGTAATTTTGTCTGACAGTTTCGCTTATTATTTCGAGAATTAAAAGCTGAGCTATGTTTCATTTAAATCTGTTCGCTGGATTCGGCTCGTCAACATCGATGCGCTGAACGCAGCGTCACCCCGGCAGGCCACCCTTTGAATTGAAATATCTCGTAAAGTAATCGAGAACTAATGGCGATATTTGAGCACTACAGAGCACTTGAGAGCACTTCAGTATGGGAAGTTTTTGGCTGCGTACAAACAAATGGCTGGCTGTAGTGACTGACACTGTCCACGTGTGAGAGAGACAAATGTTATACCGGTTGGTACCGTGCGCATATTCACCGACAGTATACAAGAGCACTGTATAAATATGTGTCGGTCTTACTTTGACTCACAATAATGAAGTTTCGGGCTTAGTTTCAGGCGATCGATTTGTACTCTAATCTTACGAAAAACATTACCTACTCTTACGAATTCGTAAATTGACAGCGCGAAAGATCACGAATCACAATTACCTAGAATACTAATCGGCCGTCCAATCGATCCGATTGGCCGCACTTTGAAATCAGGGTATGGCCTCTGCTTTAGATAATCGACCTGTAGACACAATAAATAAATATAAATATATTCGGGACAATTCACACCAATTACCTAGCCCCAAACATAGGATACCCTGTACCACAGAATAAATAATAGTACAGGTACAGAAGGATATCTGAGTGAAGTCATATAAATACATAGCGACTCTCGCTAAAACGCAATAATGTGCAATTTAACTCGCACAGCCGCTGCAAGCTTTCAATTATATTTAAGTACCTACAAGCAGGCGCAGTCGCAGCCTGAAATTTTGGAGGGGGTCAGTAATAATAAAATATGTCGAGTAAATTGGTCTTTAACGCAAATACTTACATAACTTTATTACACAAATTATAAAACAAATGGAAGTCTTCTATTTTTATTGGAAAATCGGGTGATAATATTGGAGACGTCTGGAGTCATCTCTGGATGAATATTTAGCCTGTCAGCCTGTCTTCTAACATGTTTGCTCTCAACCAAGTTTTTAGATACAGACAGACATACACACAAGTGATCCTATAAGAGGTTCCATATTTTTCATTCGGACGTAAGGAACTCTAAAATGAGAAATTCTTTTATAAATGAAAATAGCCCTTATGTACAAAAAATTAAAGACCTTTTTAGTGATGCTTTTTTGTTAACGACTGACACTGTGTTATTAAATAACCGGGAGCGAAGCGAGCGCGAAATTTTTAAACAATTCTTTCGTTCTTAAACCTTAAACATAATTCTAAAAAACCGGGAGCGAAGCGAGCGCGAAATTTTTAAACAATTCTTTCGTTCTTAAACCTTAAACATAATTCAAAATGATGTAAAATGGATAGATTTATCATAAAGCGCGAACATATCGATCACGAAAATGTTGAGGTATTTGTATTAGTCTAAACATTTAACATAATAAGATTTAAAATCATATGAATATAATAACCCCAAGTAAATAAGCACGAGCGGAGTGAACGCGTAATTTTTAGATTTCAATTCATGAAATATCTCGTAAAGTAATCGAGAACTAATGGCCATGTTTGAGCACTACAGAGCACTTGAGAGCACTACAGTTTGGGAAGTTTTGGGCTGCGTACAAACAAATGGCCGGCTGTAGTGACGGACACGCGACATGCTGACGGAGCGTGACAGATACTACTTTTGTTATGTTTACCCTGCTACTGCGAAGCAAGGGAAGGGTAATGAGTTTAGCAGTCTATTTATGTATGTATATGGATGTTTTTTTTTTTATTACGGACTAGGCAACGGAAGAAGCGTAACGCTTCGTTCTTGTGTGTGGTATTTCAACCATGAAAGGGTGGCGCTTTGCTGATCGTCTAGTCGTACGGTGATGGAAAGGTGATGGGGGAATCAGGTTGTGCAGTTCTTGTGCACACTCTCCATAGTGCAATCTGTAGAATACCGCCAGGCTTGCTACCTCACGTCGATGCGCCAGACTTTGAAGCTTACTCTTTACCAGAGTGTCATCCCCAATAAGCCTGATAGCACGTCTCTCAATTGAATCCAAAGACTCGAGCTGATACTTGGCAGAACCGTCCCAGAAGTGGCAGCAGTACTTCATACAAGAGAGTTGTTCCACCATAGCGTCGCCCCTACTGGTCCGATTTTGACAAGCGAGGTGTCAATCGATTCGTCTTCATGTATAAAGTGTCATAGGCTATTTGTTTACCCGTCTACGGCGAAGCAAAGCAAGAGTTATGTGTTCAATCTAAAAACTTGGTTCAATTTTGTCAAGCGAGGTCTCAATCGATTCGTCTTTACCGCAAGAGTGTCATACGAGTAGGCTAGTTTTTAACCAACCGTAGTTGGGTTTTAGTTGTAACAAGACAAGTTCAACGTTCAACGGATGTGACGTGTGATGTGTTTAGTTGTAACAAGACAAGTTCAACGTTCAACGGATGTGACGTGTGATGTGTTTAGTTGTAACAAGACAAGTTCAACGTTCAACGGATGTGACGTGTGATGTGTTTAGTTTTCTTTTTTAATTTATTTTAGTACTGTGATTACAGTAGTCGCAGCAAATATATATGTTTATGAAGTTAGGCTCTGGGGTGCGTTTAAATCAATTATCCAGTATAAAATGTATACTGACTAAACGTCAAACACCCCGTTCAAGCACACCGCGAGGCGAAAAATTAACCCGACTAAAATTAAATCTGCCCCGCAGCCTTATTGTCTAACTCTGGTGATAATGAAACTGACGTTCATTTACACCATTATGAACATGAATCTCCCAATTCGAATTGTCTAACTATCCACCGGTGATCTTCACCGAGTCCCCACTATCAGCTGTTTTTAAGCGAAATGAATGAACGAAACATCATATTTTGACATATATTGGTATTGTCTAAATTTTCATCGCCACCGAGACATGTCAAATGAAAAAGGTTGCTCTGTCCTATTAACCTTTCGTATTAACTGGCTTTGAGTTTGTGACGAAATTATAGTTTTATTGAATTAAAAGTTGACTGTTTGCGTAAGTTCAAAGGGAAGGGGTAATCTAGGTATCATAATTAATTGCGGTTTATTAATTTCAGGCATTAATTCTCCGAAAATTCGACTTCCAAACTTGCGAAAGTCAAACAGAAAATTCACTGGTTTTTTGTGATATATATAGTTCGATACAAAGAGAATATTTCGATATTTACTTCTACTACCACTTATTTCAGTTTAACATATCTAATTTATTCGATTACAGGCACTATAAGTACCTAACCTACAAAAACATAAAATGAAGAATATTTTGATGGGCGAATTTGAAGCCAACTGCAGAAAAACAACATCTCCAAACTAATGGACAGGCTCTCAAGCCCCTAATATTGGTGCTGACCATGTGGCTATTAAAATATCTATGGATGTTCAATGTTTAACAACAAAATAGACCAATAAATTATTATCTCTATGCACTTCAAATCATAAAAGTTTTGATAACAAGGTGGACAGTGGAAACTAAATATTTCCCAAGTAACACCCAGGTGGACAAAGGTAAGCTATTGTAAAAAAAAAACTTTCCACGGTTCACCCAGGTGGTTGTAAGAGATGGATTGGCTAGAGCCCTGACTGAGAATCAACAAATGGTTGCAAGTTCGAATCTCGCAAGGGTCATTGATGTAATATTGGTTTATATCTATGTATGGTTTATTTATAGAATATTTTTGATGAGAGAATTTGTAGCCAGCTGCAGAAGAAAAACATCTCCAGAAGGTTTTGAGGAACAATCACAGGCCTATTTACACCCTAGACCATTCATTATGAAAGAATTTGCAAAAATAACAGCCAAAATGTATTAAAAGTATCGACAAAAGATACCAAGTCATATTAACAATTAAAACAAAATAAGTAAATTTCATCGGGAACTGCCTACTTTCAACCCATATCTAATGCACCTTTTTTTTATTACGTTTTATGCAATTGTTTGACCATGATCTCACCTGATGGAAAGCGATGATGTGGTCGAAAGTGTAGCACCCTTGCCTAGTAGATACCTATTCACTCTTGACTTGAACACACCTGGATTCATTATATTTTACCAGAAACTGACAAGGGCAGGGCATTCCACTCTTTTGCAGATCTTACAATGAATGAAGAAGTGTAACGCTTCGTGCTTGTGTGTGGTATTTCTATCATAAAAAGGTGCCGCATTGCCAATATTCTAGTTTGTACGGTGATAAGGGAATCAGATTCAGGTTGCAGTTCTTATGCTCACTCTCCATAGTGCAATCTGATAACATGAATTTTGCACATTGTCATATTTGTCGTTCAAAAAGGAGGTGAAAAAATCATTTTGTCATTTACATTCAGTGCCACTATATTTGACAACCAGTTGGCCGAGTGGCTAGTGACCCTGACTGAAAGTCAACCAATGGATGCGGGTTCGAATTCCGCAAGGTGCAATCATTTGTCTGATCAGCAGAAGTATTTGTTTCCGAGATATGAATGTAATATTCATATCTTTGTATATTATATATTTATTGCATTCAGTATATTTATGTCAGCGTACAATACATACAAAGTTTTATAAATTTTTCTTATTTGTTTTCAGATTGAGTGACATGAATACTACTGGCATTTACTCTGGTTCAGAGATTGCTGTAAACTATAAGACTGCCGATTGTGTTACCGCTACTTCTATATTATATTATGTATAATGTACGAGTTACTTCTAAGTATATACAATAAAGAGTTATCTATCTATCTATGTTTTGTTGTTATTTTTTATTTACAAATTATTATGTAAGTAGAAACATACATTGATACCTATGAAATAGTATGTCACAAGCGACATACCTACCAACTGATTCACAGACAACACACAGCCTAAACCGGTGGACCTAGAGATTTGCAATTTGGAGGAAATATTTCTTTAAATTTCAAACGAGGCTGGCAATGTTTGCACAAGAGCAAAGCCTCGGCATGCAGCTAGTTTTAGCATAAATACAGACTGAGTATGGATAGAGAAACAGAAAATTAAACAAATTTTATTAAATAGCATGTTTATTTTATTGAAAAAACCTTTCTAAAAAAAATATAACGGGCAAGTGTCTTTATTAAATAAGGACTATACATAAAACATTCTAAAAACTTACAAGCCATTACTGGCTCACTGGTAGCCCACTAATTACAATGTAATTATATAGTAATTCACAACAACAAAGTAAATATTTCCAATACACCATTTTATTCAAATGGTATAAAAAAGTGCAGTAACTAGGTATATACCTACATATTATAAAACAAATATAACAAGTAGATTTGAGAAGCAGCATCCTTTTGCATTTTATGGACATGCTATGAATCTCTTCCCGCTGCAATCCGACTTGAAATGATCCTGTTTACTGTGATAGACAGGTACTGAACTGAATCTGAAAATAAAGATATAGCTATGATCATTTGTCATTATCTACATAACAAGTACTACATAGACAAATTGGACGGAGCCGAGATTTTAATAAAATAAACAACAAATTAAATTTGAAGTTAATTTTATTGGTCTTACTTTTGACCGTACAATTCAAGCGAAGATAAAATAATAATAATTTGTACTTAGTAACTTCCTTATATAACTTTTATAAATGCGTAGGCGATTTCTAGTACATTCTTCATTGTAATAAACAACTAAGTAGTTACATTTCTCATACTTTAACGAGAAAAATATTTAAGTACATAAATGCTTATTCAGCTATGCGCAATTAAATCAAATCAACGTGTAGAGTACCTCTACTGCGCATTATTCATAGAAAAACAACATAAGTACAAAAAGTGCTTAATTGGTACTTTCACAATCTAAGTTAGTACCTACTTGTATGATTAAATATGTCGCAATTGGACTTCGGTAAACAACGGTGGGTTTGTGGTACATATAACTTCTCCACCCTGAGATTGAAAATTATCTGAAAGTTAATTTTCTGAAGTCAGATTATTTTCAATTTTACATAATTTCAAAATCTTATTTTTATATTTTATAATAAAGTATACAATAGTAAAAATCATTATAATATAAAGTATTAATGTCCATAAACTAACACTTTTTATATGCACTTTATTGACCATTTCACTTATTTCACTATATTCACTGTTTTCACTTTTCTTCAAAATATAATTCAGTATTTGTAGATTTTCCATGTTTACTCCATCTAAGTTAACAGGTTTTCTTTTGAAATTATTTCTAACTGGAACACTTGGTAAATTTATCAATGGTAGTTTAGGAATATGTAAGTTCATTCCTCTGAACAATTTCTTCCGTAGAGTAATATCTTCAACTTGTATTTTACAATTATCGTCCAAGGTTAAAATATAAGTACCAAGGATTTTCTCTCGAGTAATCTCATTTTCACAGGTTTTTGTCAAGTATGTTTGGTAACTTGCAAAAATTATCCATATGTTCATTTCAATTTGTTGAACTTTTATCTCTGAAGTTTCGATTAAAATTGGAGAACACGACGTAATATTCAACGTAAATTTCATTAAATCAGTTATACATTTATCTTGTTCCAATACGACTGCACAACTTTCTTTACAAAGAAATAATTTCTCATCAATCTCGTCGCATGGCTTGGAGAGCAATGTAATAGAGTTCAAATCCTTCACGAGGATAAAAGGATATTTAGGAAGTATCAAGGATGTAATATTATTAAAAGTATCAAGGATAGGTAAGGGGAATAACTGGTAATATTTGTAAGTGTTTTTGCGTACAATTGGAATTGCCAGTACATATGTAATTTGCCTACCCTTAATATAAGCTTTTATCTCTATATTTTGCTCTATGTTTACTAAATTTTCATAATTAACAGGGAAAATTAACTTATCTGTTCTCTCAATATTTTTTAACAATTCAAATAATTCATTAGTATCAATTATTGATCTATGTAATATCTTATTTTTACTTAATGCGATTGCTGTATCAATCTCATCTAACTTAGAAAGAATTATTTGAAAATTATGAGTTAACAAACTATAAACATGAGTAACTTTATTTTCAAAATCATTTATTTTATTTTTATTTAATGCTTTCTCAATATCAATTAAATTTATCACAAATTTTATAAAGTTATAATTAGAAGTATTAGTGAAATAGCATCTTGCTTAGTTTTAATTGCAATAATTAATTCATCTTGATTGCATAAATAAAAAAATTGCATTTCTTTGTTCTTGATGCATACGATTTAATCTCAGTTTCATTAGATTTTCACATAATATTTTGTCTAATTCACAGTCTGTTTCCATATTTTTTTTCAATTATATTATTCACTTGATGTAAAAAAAAATTTTAATTGTAGCCATGTCTTAACATCGCTGCATTCATTTAGTAATGAGGCTGCTCTGCCTACAAATTTACTTAAAATTACATGAAATAAATTTAATTATTGTGCTGTTGTAACTTCTGATCCACTTAAGCTACGCACATATTCACATTTTGTAATAAATAAATTTAATAATTTTTCATTCCCATCAAATTTAGGAATCAATTTCACAATTTCATTCGTTATAATCCTCATAGGTTCCATTTTAAATTATTATTTAAAATCAATTCAAATTATTAAAATTGAGTATGCGTTTGTACAATATAACACGTATAACAAACAAAAATTCAAAATATAATTAAATAAAGGCACATAAAAGTTCAATAAAAGCACAAAAAAAAAACAATAAAGACACATTAAAATCAATAAATTCACATAAAAATCAATTATGACGCATAAAAATCAATAAATTCACATAAAAATCAATTATGACGCATAAAAATCAATAAATTCACATAAAATTCAAATAAAAACGCATAAAATGACAATACATTCACATAAAAATCAATAAAGACACATAAATTCACATAAAAATCAATAAAAACACATAAAATCAATAAGTTCACATAAAAACCATAAATTCGCATACAATAAATCAAAAATAACAAGTGTATTGGCAATTTTTGTCCAAAAACACTAAGGGTCGAATAGCAGGGCAAGAATACGGAAAGTGAATGATTTTCGACTCACTTAAAACCGCTCGATCCCATGCCTCGGTGATTATTCCACTCGCTGAATTGTTTCTCAACTCCTTTTTCCAATACAGTCGTATTTGTTTGGTTCGAGTATTTTTTTTACGTGGATTTGTCAGGAACACACTGAAGTTATTCAGGACAGCTGCACCAGATATGTAGGTTGCGCCAGACAAATTATATTTCACAATTTTTGAAGTAAGCGCCGGACAAATTAAATTTCCACGACTTTAAAAAAAAATACAACCGGCTGCGCCAGACAAATTGGACGGAGCCGAGATTTTAATAAAATAAACAACAAATTAAATTTGAAGTTAATTTTATTGGTCTTACTTTTGACCGTACAATTCAAGCGAAGATAAAATAATAATAATTTGTACTTAGTAACTTCCTTATATAACTTTTATAAATGCGTAGGCGATTTCTAGTACATTCTTCATTGTAATAAACAACTAAGTAGTTACATTTCTCATACTTTAACGAGAAAAACATCTAAGTACATAAATGCTTATTCAGCTATGCGCAATTAAATCAAATCAACATGTAGAGTACCTCTACTGCGCATTATTCATAGAAAAACAACATAAGTACAAAAAGTGCTTAATTGGTACTTTCACAATCTAAGTTAGTACCTACTTGTATGATTAAATATGTCGCAATTGGACTTCGGTAAACAACGGTGGGTTTGTGGTACATATAACTACATAGTCAATATTGTAATATGTAGTATTACTTTTGTAGAGTTAGATCAAATTTGTATTTCAATGCATACATAATCGGTTATGTTTTGTGTCAACAAACCATAACATAACCGATTATGTATGCATTGAAATACCTAGTATATGTCTATGTACCTAGTAGGTAAATTAAACTAGACTCGAATATTCATTAGTCCACCAAAATTCCTGTATAGCCAAGCCAAAGACTGTTAGAACTTGCGATATATTTGTTCAAAGTTTCGATCTAACTCGATGACCAATTGTAGGTCTACGCAAAGACCACTTTATCAGATGACATTCTGAAATACAATATGGTACATAGGTACGTATTTGTTGCTAAATCAAGGCATATTTGTCAATTTTATATCCGAAAACGAACATGACCTCGACATACATTACATCTCACAAAGCAATTCCACTTTTAGTTTATCCACGTTTCGCACAAACTCACACAAATCTTGTGACTATAACCTACCTATTTAATATTTAGTTTTTTCCATTTGATTTTCATTTCATTATTATTCAATAAAGTAAACAAACAAACAAATACTTTAGTAGTAGTTATGGTCCAGAATAAATAAACTTGCAGAATAGATAAACTTCCAGATTAAATTGTATAACTTGCAAACCAACGTTTCGTTCTACGCAACGTCAGGCTATAATATACTTGAATATTATTTTTTGAAGAATATCCATTTATTAAACAGCATAACTAATAAAAATTAGATTATAATAAACAAATAAAACACTACCTACACATGTTTATATGGCTAAATTTAGCCATACAACCATTAGTTCAAAAAAGCACTAAAAAGTGCTCAAAGCTGTCCTTCATGAAATGGATCGCAAGAGCATATGTTTTTGGTGTTAAGTACTTAGTAAGTAGCTTTCACTTTTTCAAGACGATTACCACCGAAAATATTAGACAATTCCCCTGGACGGCGAACTGGAACCGCCAATGGTAATGGTAATGGATTTGATTGCCATTACCACCAGAGTTAGACAATAAGGCTGCCGTTCAGGGGCGTCCGCTGGTATAAGTTTTCGCCTAGTTAGGATAAATTTTAGCGAGCTTTTGAGGTCGCTAAATTTTAGACTGCTGACAGCTGTTTGTCATTCGATTCGCAGTTAGATTAAATGTGTTGGTTGTTCTAATCGAAAATACTATCTATATTTATAATAGAGCAGTAACATAAAGTCTATACAACGAATATATTAAAAAAAAACTAGGGGACCTTTAATAAGATAATGAACAAGAATTTGACAAATTGAATTTAACAGCTATGACTCATGACCATGACCGTTCAGCGAACCCTCGCTAGTTAATTTTTATCCGGTGAAAATTTTGCCGTCTTACTTAAACGCACCCCTGTGAACGATTGCGCAGGTACTGCTTTGGGGATAAAACAGCATAAAGTAAGAGCGAGATAGAATATGCGAAAAAAATAAGCGAGTGAGCGAGGCAGTTATACAATGCTGTCTTCAACATTGGGATTGCGCCTGAAAAATAGCAGTTTGCGCAGCGACTAACAGACAACTTCCGCTGCGACTACTGTACGTCAGCTTTGAGTAACCGGCCTGTGTACTTTATAAAATAATATTATCTATGCTGTGGAGGTCTAGAACGCCTAGATTATCTATATCGGAGAGCTAGGGTTGCCTATGGCGGATTTTAAACATATTTGTACAATATTGGTGTTGGTTGAATACAGTTTTATGAGTTTTTACATATTTTATGTTGAAAAAATAACCGTCAAATTAACCCAAATGTTCTATTGTTTAATAAACTATCGAGCTACACTTCCGAATTTCCCAGTGATGAGCTCCTGAGGGACCGATTTGTTGTCCCCTAAACAGTAAGTAACGAAAAGTCTGTACAATAACAATAATCTACTGAACAAGCATGTAACGTTTGTTCGCGCATCGCGTAAAACCTAATATACGAAATGCGGTTTTCACTGTTGGATAGATTAAATTTGACTTAAAATCAAGTGTAGGTACTTTATTCCTCAATCTGATGAGTAGAAGCCGATTTAAAACATAAATATTATTTTAAACAAATTTTGATGTTTGGTGTAAATTTTGTACTTTATAGTGGTCTTGGATATACTCCAAGACCACTATAAAGTACAAAATTTACATACATACTTATTGGATATTTATAAACCACATAAAAGTTCATTCCGGCGAGGTAGTTAAAAATAAAAATTTAAACGAATAAAAAGTATTTATTTACAATAAACAATAACAACAATAATTTCTGCAATCATTTCTCCAAATATTTGCATGATCTCCAAATATATATACATTTTTTTTTACACAAGCCACTTTTTCTAACATCACATAATTGCCGTCGTTTATAAATTACAAGTATAGGCTTCAACATACTGCCACCTGTTTTCTCCATCGACACTCGAATGTTTAATTTTGCCTTCTTTCGTTAACTTACTCAAGTGATGGTTAACATTATACGCAGCCGCCGGCCACAGATGCTCTGGAGTCTCTGTGTAGATGATCTTAACTAAGTTCATTTCATTAAGCGGCCTGCCTGCATTGTTTTTTAGAGCTTCAAGTATTTGTGCCTCTCTTTGGTTTCTGTGAGCGATGTAGTACTGAATTTTTTTGATTGGATCCTGAAAGGTAGTTGTTATTAAAGTCACTTTAAAAATGACTGTAGGAACTAACTGAGTAAATCCCGTGGTTTTTTCATAATATTGCTGCTCATCCAGTGTTTAGACAAAGGTAGACAAAGGTCTTAAACATGTCTTGTGAGGTCTTGCATCTCTCTTACTCCATAGATATTATATAGGTTTCTATGGAGTAAGAGAGATGCAGATACATGTTTTGGGCATGGTTCACACCAAACGTATAGTCAGCCGCCGAATGCGAGTGACCGTTATGCGGTTTACCAATTTTCCTTCTTTTTTTTTTACGCTCTATGCATATGGATTGAAATCTTACCGTAAAAATGTACACCTATCAGTTATGCAATCGGGTGCAATTTATTTTAAATTTTGCTTTTTAAATTCTTTTTTACACGACTGCCCCAAAAAAAGAGTGTTATGTTTTTAGCATTCTTGTATGTTTGTATGTGAGTTTCTTTATTCCACCATAACATATAAATGCCCGAACAGATTTAGATGTATGGTGTATCGTTAGAATCCTTACATCCCCCGAGTAATATAGGATTTATATTTTAATGAAAAAAAACTTTATTTTTTCATAAATTTTCAGCAGTTGATGTGTTTTTTTTCTGTGTAACATCTTTCCTATTGTTTTCCTGAAATATATGGGAGTAATTTCGAGAAAAGTGTAACAATGTGCTGCGCTCGCTCATGAGCGAGCGCGGTGCTAGCATATATAATCAAACAGAGCTTGATCCGAGCGATGATAAAACTGAGCTTGAACAGCGATGATACTTGATAGCTTGAATTAGATGTTACACATCATATGGGACTGTTGTGAGGCTCGCTTGTTTTTTAAATTATGTATAGTAAAACATAGCTAGAATCCATCCTCAATAATGTGGCTGGGTCGGCTTTAGAATCCAGTCGCACGAATTTGGGGGAGGGGAAGATATTTGACTCCTCTTTCTAATGGTGCCACTCCTAGCCCGAGGAAACGCGTAGTTTTTTTTTACGATGGAACATAATCGCCATTGTAAATAAAATTATTAATTCGTAGAATGTATTTTTTCCTCTGTTTTCGCCAAATAATAGGTAAGGTTAGGTTACAGTGACCACACATAGTTAAAATACGACCAAAGTTAATTTAAACTATTGAAGTCCTTCCCATTTTTTCATACTTAACTACAAAGAAAGTATTTTTTCTAAGATTCTAAGCATTTTCTCGAGCGGGGGGGGGGGGGGGGGGCGGAAGAGGTACCGGAGGGATAGTCAATTCGTGCGATTGGATTCTAAAGTAACCTTCTCTCAAAAACTAGGCATTTCCTCGGATGGGGGGTGGGAGTGGTACCGGGGGTTAGTCTTCCCCCTCTCCCCTCTCTTTCCCCACTAAATTCGCGCGACTGAATTCTAAAGCAATCTTATTTAGCTTTAACAGAACTAATTTTTCGTAATAATACAAGAGTTTGCGAACTCTTTCAAATTAGGAAACTCTTTCTTTCGAATAATATAAGGTTTCAACTTTGAACTCACCTCTACAACATTTCCATGTCCAGGGTAAATAACACCAGGAGATACATCTAGTATCCTCTGTAGACTCTTCATATACGTGAACAGATCTTCAAACACTGCAGTCCCTTCGCCAAGAATACAGTCACCGCTGAACAGTATGTTTTCCTCTAGCAACGTCAAGACCACGTGATCAGTGGTGTGACCCGGTGTGTGGTGGACCTTGACGGTAGCCCCTTCTACGGAGATCTCCTGGCCGTCACTCAGCCAGTTGGTAGGTATTGATTTGGGTAGTTCCACATCAGGAGTATCTTCTCTGCTCCGTTTGTGCTTCCAAACTTTTGGTTGTTCTGTAATGTTTAAACAATAACATTTATTTTTACATGACTGTCCAAAAGAAAGGAGTGGAACGTTTTTAGGATTCATGTTTGTTTATTTGTATGTATGTTATCATCATCATCATGTCAGCCTTTCGAAGTCCACTGCTGAATATAGGCCTCCCTCAAGCGCCATGACGAGCGATCTTGTGCCACCTCCATCCAACGATTTCCTGCTTTGGCTACAATGTCGTCGGTCCATCGTGTGGGGGTTCTCCCCACACTTCGCTTACTTGTTCGTGGTTGCCATTTCAGAACCTTTATTCCCCAACGGTTGTCGGTTCTGCGAACTATATGGCCTGCCCATTGCAACTTCAACTTACAAACTCTGAGAGCTATATCGATAACCTTGTTTTTTTTTTACGGATTTCCATCACGTAGTGAAACACCGAGCATTGCTCTCTCCATTGCATGCTGCGCGACTTTGGGCTTGTGTATGAGACCAATAGTTAGCGACCACGTCTCAGTGCCGTATGTTATACCGCTGAGCTACTACCCTAGTGCTTGAATTCTGGCAATTATTACAGATTTTTCGAAAAACCTACTTTACGGAAACGTTTTCGGGTACTTTTAGTTTTTGAGGAAACTATGAGGCGTTTAAAGGTAATGTAATGAAATTAAAGCTAATTAATTTCTCTACAAATTCCTCTCACATGACTTTTCTATGAAAATGTTTTGCCAGTACTTATCTTAGAAATTACCAACCCGATAATTATTCATATTTTTTGAAAAAATTTGCTCATCTTTGGCAGGCTGTATCTCCACAAGCAATGGACCAGAGTTCAAGTTGAGCTCAAAATTGTAGAAAAATTAGTTTCCTATAAAAAGGGGTAGATTGAGGGTACCCGAAAAGCGCTCTCTTAGTCTAGTTTTTTTGAAAAGTCCGAAACAAGTGCCACAATTTCGAGTACCACGAGAGTAGCTCAAAATTTTCAGTGTTCCAAACTTGGGTACCTACATATAAACACTCACAGGGGTCCTAACAACATAATAATAATAATAACAATAAACACTTAATAAAGTGTTCATTATTTTTGGTGTCAATAGAGACCAAAATTAAAGGACAAATATAAGGGATAATATTTTTAAAATAGGCACAATGGGCGGACTTATTGCTAAAACCGATCAACATATAAACAAGACATAAGTTCAAATCTAAAACTCGACTACGGTCGTGGGGGGGGGGGGGGTTTGAACCCCCGAAACCCCCTGGGTTTTATATTGTGTGTATTATGTTGTTTCATTTCATTTATATTTTACAGTAGTTCAATTAGGGTAGGGTTTGTTTAGCGTGGGGTTTTACTTTTAACTCTAAAAATGTTTGTCGTCTCTCTCTGTATAAAGTCGAATCGATCGCTTGTCAAAATAGGACCAAGTTTTTAGTTTGAATACATAACCCTTCCTTAGTTTCACCGTAGTTGAGTAAAAAAAGGATATGACATCCAAATACCCTACATACATACATACATACATACATACATACATAAACTGTTAAACTCATTACCCTTCCCTTGCTTCCCCATACTCGGGTAAAAAAACTCTGGTCCAAAGCTCGAACCCCCCCCCCCCCCCCCCCCCCCAACCCTACTAAATACAAGTATCGTCACACTTATATATTTATATACATACTCGTATAATATAAATACACAATAAAAAAACATATACCTCAATCCAAATACCAAACGTCTGACAATACGTTGTGTCAATACGACACGTGTTTCGCCTCTGCACGGGCATCTTCAGGTGATGTTGACTCGTCGAGTGCTGGACTGAGAGACTTTTACTTTTTTACTTTTGTTAATTTTACCAATTATCATTTGTCTGACTAACAGTTTTGGCGGAAGTAAGCTACAAATTTTTATTTTGTTCATTTGATATATGGATTTCCGCAAAGTAACGCCTAACAGCCGTATTCACAAACAATACGTGCGTAAAGTAAGCCATTTCACTATGCGTTCGTCATTGCGAGCCTTCTAATTCACAAACGATACTTAGTCGACGCTTTACTATGAGAACGCAGTGCATCCAATACTGCGTTCTGATTGGTCCGTGTAATGTTATGTTCATTCTTATATTTGGCAGGTGTGCTGATGACATTATAATCTCTATCTTTACACATAATAAAGCAATAAGAACGAAAAGTTAGGTTTTATTATATGACAAAGAAGATAATTGAATAAATGCTTTGATTTGATTTGATTTGATTTGAAAAAAAGTCTAGGATACCTAAAATAAGCTACTGAACAAGAATATAACATTGTTTAAATTCGTGTATGTCTGTTTTTTTGTCTGTTTATCTGTATGTTTGTTCACACATCACATAAAAACTACTGGACCGATTGCGATGCTGTTTTCATTGTTGGATAGCTTAGGTTTTGACTTAAATCCGATGAGAGCAGTCGATAAAAACTTTTTGACGGCTGAAGGAATTTTGATCAAATGTTTTGATATTGTAATTTTAGGTCTTGGAATAGTACATATGAGTACTTTTAACCCAGAGAAATGACCACGCGTGCTAAGCCGCGGGTATAGCTAGTGACATATATTTTGTTAATTTGTGGTCGTTATTACTCGAAATTGTTTGCCAACTATTTCAAACAGAATGTTTTTGGTAAAGTTCATGTTTGTTGTACTATAAAATTTCTGCATAATATTTTTGTGCGAGGTGAATGTGGCAAGTATCTATGGACATGTCTACATCAGTTAAATCTAAGGATTTATCTATTAATATATCAACCGCCAAGTGGTAAGTAGGATTTATAGATAAATACTGATCACAAACCTACACTATTGAATTCTATTTTCATGCCCTTTCATTACTATTGCAAATAAAACCTAACTTTTTTGGCAGCTCGACACTATGCGTTGCTTAAAACAGCTCGCTAGTTACTTTACGTATGCGCTGCTTCAAGTGAACGCACAGTGTTGTTCGGCACTCAAGTGTCGTTTATGAATAGGATTGTAGGACCCTGTGCGTTCGTGAGCACTGTGAGATCTCATAGTAACGTTTGTGAATACGGGTGTGAATCTATCAACTTTACCTGTACTTTATTGTAATACTACAAGATTAAATTCTCACTTGCAATGCTCCCATACAAGTTCTCCACTCCACCAATGTGGTCATGGTGCCAGTGTGTCACCACTATGTGTTCTATGTTCACTTGTTCTGACTGCACCACCTCAGCCAAGTTGTTCTGGTACTCCGGTACGTCTTTGTCACCCGTGTCCAGTAAAATGCGACTGAAACAAATATATAATGTTATTATCAGTGATCGGAGTAGGTAGAATAATTTAGGATCAATGATCTCAAACGTACATGCTAATATGGACATGCCTCCGGGATTCTGGCATTTTAAATTATTAAGACATTTTTTCCGGGATTCAAAAAAATATTACGTGGTAGAGTATGGTGAGGTATGTTTGTTTTTTCTTAACACTTAATGCCCTGGGATCGGCACAAGTAACCAGCATTATATAAAAAAATACTGTGGTGTTCCAAGACTTCTAGTAAAAGCCGAAAAAGTATAAACGGGATTAGATTACTAATAGATACACTTAATAATAATAGGTAGCCATACCCATAACTCCCATACATAGGTACCCATAACTCTGCAAACAGGGTCTTTTGTCACCTTATCTTATACCCTGTACCCACAACGGTTGCGACCAAACAGTACAGAGTATCCTGGATGACTAATTTACTGTTTGTCAGAACAATGCGCGCGCGCTCACATCGTAGGAAACTCTCACTCTCTTACTTCGGTTCGTAGACTGCGTTTCTTTCTTTGCCGTGTTGTGAAAACGTCAAGTCAAACGTGGACTTGTCCACAGTCTTCTGGAATCTTATTAAAAAAACGGATTTGGCATTTTATGGAAAAGCATAGGGAGCAAACAAAACACTTTTTTTTTATTCGACTTGTAAATAAAAATCAATTTAAAACGTTTAACAATAGCTTCTTTTAAATTTCAAATGTAGTAGTTACTAAATCACTACTTTAATACATAATAAAATAATACTAAACTCAATGCCTTATACATGGGAACTTTCCGGGAAAAAAGGCATGTCCAATGTCCATGTTATGACATCATGATGTAAGTACTAAAAATCATTCTACCTACTCCGATCACTGGTCACAAGCCAGTGTAGGCTTCGCTTGTTCACTAACTTCAAACCCATCATACTTAACACCAGGGTCAAATCATTGTACCTACTCCGATCACTGGTCACAAGCCAGTGTAGGCTTCGCTTGTTCACTAACTTCAAACCCATCATACTTAACACCAGGGTCAAATCATTCTACCTACTCCGATCACTGGTCACAAGCCAGTGTAGGCTTCGCTTGTTCACTAAACTGGTCACAAGCCAGTGTAGGCTTCGCTTGTTCACTAACTTCAAACCCATCATACTTAACACCAGGGTCAAATCATTCTACCTACTCCGATCACTGGTCACAAGCCAGTGTAGGCTTCGCTTGTTCACTAAACTGGTCACAAGCCAGTGTAGGCTTCGCTTGTTCACTAACTTCAAACCCATCATACTTAACACCAGGGTCAAATCATTCTACCTACTCCGATCACTGGTCACAAGCCAGTGTAGGCTTCGCTTGTTCACTAACTTCAATCATTCTACCTACTCCGATCACTGGTCACAAGCCAGTGTAGGCTTCGCTTGTTCACTAACTTCAATCATTGTACCTACTCCGATCACTGGTCACAAGCCAGTGTAGGCTTCGCTTGTTCACTAACTTCAATCATTCTACCTACTCCGATCACTGGTCACAAGCCAGTGTAGGCTTCGCTTGTTCACTAACTTCAAACCCATCATACTTAACACCAGGGTCAAATGCTAGTGAGTAGTATTAAATTTTATCTGATTGTTTTCTAAAAATATACATTTATTTATTAACTATAATAACTTTACTGCCCTGAAATAATCTGGATGTTGAATAGTTTTAAAATGAAGTAATTTAGTTTTATCAATGTTCACTTCACTGTGAGGTTTATATTTTCCAGACAAGTTACAACCCTTTCAAGAGTGTAATTTACTTTATCTTCAAATTATTTGTCGCTAGAGCTATTATTTGGAATATAGATGGTTGTGTTGTCTGCGAACATGAAAAACAGATGATCCATTATTAGAGAGGCAAGAGTGAAGCGAGTAGGCTGCGGCGGGGGCCGGCAAGGTGCTAGAATCAGGCATACTGCAAATGTCTATTGTAGACACAAACATAAGGCACTCCCAACTTCTGTCTTATAAACTGTATGGCTCAACTTTCCAAAACTTACAAGTAGCTAGAAGGCTGTTTTTTGTTTGTAAGGTAGGCCGACTTCCTGTGATGGGTACAATGACGTCGGTCAATAGTGTGGGGGCCTCCCCTCACTGCGCTTACTTGTTCGTGGTTGCCATTCGAGAATCTTTATTCCCCAGTGGTTGTCCGTTCTGCGAAATATATGGCCTGCCCATTGCCACTTCAACTTGCAAAGTCTGAGAGCTATGTCGGTAACCTCGGTTCTTCTACGGATTTCCTCATTTCGGATTCTATCACGTAGTGAAACACCAAGCATAGCTCTCTCCATTCCACGCTGAGTGACTTTGAGCTTGTGTATGACACCAAAGGTTAGCGACCATGTCTTAGTGCCGTATGTCATCGCTGGCAACACGCACTGAATATAAACTTTCATCTTGAAGCTCTGCGGTATCTGCGTCGAGGAGATATAGTAAAATTTCCCAAACGCTGCCCATCCGAATTGGATTCGTCGGTTGACCTCTTTGTCGAAGTTGGATCTACCCAGTTGGATCATCTGACCTAAGTAGACATAGTGACCAACAGCTTCGATAATACCTTTCCCAAAATAAACCGGCAGGGGTGAGACATGGGCATTTGAAACTGATGTTCAACTTACCCATGTTCATTTTAAGACCCACCTGAGCCTGTATTCTGTATGACCACTCACGCCAATTCCACGCGAATTCCACGCCGATACCACGCTGCCTGTGTGGAATCACGAACAAATTCCATGCAGGTGGCGTGGAATTGGTGTGGAATTGGCGTCTTAAAATTAGAGAATTAGGCCCCTGTTGCGAAACAATATTGAGGTCACTGAGCATTGTGCTTAGGCCTTCCAGAGTTTCTGCCATGATGACTTTATCATCAGCAAATCGAAGGTGAGTGATTGATGTTAACACCATATCCGTTCCAGGTATATATCTCCCAGTGCAGAGGTGAACAGTTTCGGAGAAATAACGTCTCCCTGTCTCACCCCTTTTTGCAATTCGATAGAATTCGATCTCGGACACGGACCCTCAGTTTTTTATTATTACTAGTACCAAATGTTACTTGATCTCTTGGTAAAGCTAAAAAATAAGAATACGAAAGTAAATACATATTTTAATTACATTTCAGCGTTTTCTTTACTTACACACACTAATAATAATTATTTTAAGGGCCAAGTAAAGAAAAACTCGAAAAACCCGTAAGACTCGGTTTTTTAAACAACCCGAGTTTGCATGCCCTAGTTAGGTTCTAAATGAGTCACAGAACCGACACAGAGCACCCCAACGCCACCTGGTCTTGTGGTCCCTACCCCTAGTGTATATAAAAAGTGCGGAGCCAGAAGCTTGCGTAGGAGGTCCTGAGAGGAGCTAGCCTGCGAGGCCAGAGTCATCCGGAGTGGAGTGAAGGGGGGAGGCGGCGAGCGCAGCGAACCGGCGCCATCTGTAGAGGAGTGTAGGTCGAGAGGGTGAAGCGACAATTAGGGGCAACCTCGCGAGAGTTCTGGTGAGAGCCCACACTGGAGACAAATTTCATTACTTTAAGGTGGCAACCCTAGAGTAGGGGGATATTGATGTGGGGTTTTTCACCCTCCCCCACCCCTCCCTGTGTACTTAATTAAATTTTTTCAAAAGTAAATTTAAAAATAATAACAAATTAACATCCCCCCACCCTCTCCCTTTTACTACTTGTAATTTTTGGAGTCCTTCCTACCCTCAGTAGGCTAGGTGCGGGATAGGCTTGGGGGTGGCCCAATGGCCTCAAGTATGTCCACTTGTACCAAAACATAAGCAAGTGTAGGTAACCATTAGTGATTATACTCCTATGTTAAGGGTACTCACTTCTTCCCTGACCCAATCAAGTATGTGTTTGTTCCCTGTAGAGTCATCGGTCCAGGATTGCAACCCAAAATCCTAATAACTCGGCTGGAGAGCTTCGTAACTGCAGGTATCACCGCCACCGCCATTTCTTTATGAGAGTAAAGTCCGTATAGTTATCTGATAATGTAATGCACAAAGACAATACAACCGTGGTAATGCAGTAAAAAACTAATTCTAGACGTACCTAGATAATCAAAACAAACCAGTGTGACCAGATTCAAATACCAAATAGTGCTAGCCTGTATGACAAAAACTGCTAAATCATGCTAGACCTTTTTCAAATAATGCTAAATTACTTCTATCACAGATATTGCTTAAATATTACAAAATATTAATAAAAATGCCAATTTGTACGATAAGAATCACTTTGTCATTGTCATTTTTATTAGGATTCCTTACACAAAGGGTGTTAACGGTCAACTATTATTAAACCTACGCTGTCTGTATGTTTGTCCGTCCTACCTTTTAAGGACTGTATCTTTAGAGAACGTCGGTAGCCGTATCATGTTGAAATTTACAATCTGACGATACCAGTTCGATCCTCGGCCCTGCACCAATGACTTATTTGGTACATAAATAAGTTATGTGCAGTTTCGGTACCATCGCTCAAAACCGGCGAAGGAAAACATCGTGAGGAAATTGTAATATCCAAGAACCTCAAAAGTTCAGAAATATAACATTCACCAACATGCACTGGGCCAGCATGGTGGATTATGGCCCATCCTCTCTCTGAGAGAAGGCCCGTGTCCCCGCAGTGGAACATTGATAGGCTGGTAATGATGATCTTTTGAACTGTAATGTTACGACGGATTAAATAAGAAATAATAACAATAAAAAAAGGGATCCCTGTACAACAACAGTTTTTTTACGTATTTCGTCTTTGCTCTAAACGGTGATACGAACAATCGTCAAAGGCAAACTTGGCATGATTACACACTCTAAAGTAAAACAATATATTAATTACATTAAAAAAGTGGTGCGGTAAGGAAAGGAACCTTCAGTGCCTGGCCCCACTCGCACTTGGCCGGTTTATTTCTATTTACAACACAATTCACTCGTCACCATCACTGTCCTTAGCAAATCCTTTGTATAATGATGATGAGCTAAGAGATAATTTTATCATATTTTTGTCGGCTCGAAATTCACACACCCATTTTGCTCCTATATTTCCTTTTTTCGTTTTTTGGCAAGCAAAATTACAGAAACGTCATGTTTATTTTTGAATTGATTTCTAAGCTGGATTTTTATATTGTTAATCAGTGAAATGTTTTGGTCACAATAAGTGTTTGGCATTAGCAAAATCATCATAGCCCGCGCAAAATTCACAATGTTAGGGTATTTTAGTACCATTTAATTTTAATTAAATGTATCCTTTCAATTTGTCTCCAGAAATTTTCAATATCCGTTAGTGTGGCATCAGAGCTGCTTCTCGAAGCCAATAAACTCAAATATAGGCTTGAGCGTACTATGTGCACTTTAAAGGCATTTGAAACGCGTTCAATAAATCCTGGCTACATTTTATTGGAATCTGCTAAATAAAGCTAGATTTCAAAAAAATGCTAAATTCCTGCTAGGAGCTAAAATGAGAGTCTAATCCTGCTAAAATCGCAGGAACCTGCTAAATCTGGTCACACTGAAACAAACGTACAAACCTTGAGAACAGTTCTAGGTTTCGAGACTAAAATAGTATTTAGATTACCCAAAATGATATTCTGTCTGTCCTAAATTGATATTATACTTGTAAATTCCGACTTTCCGATTATTTTGTTTTCATGCTATCATTCTATTACAATTATTAGTTTCAAAGAAAAAAACATCAAAACTGACAACGGCTGAAAAGAGGCAAGAGCTGTCAGCTGTCAGTCAGCCAAGGGCTGTGTTCACTTACACACTCGAATCATCCGGGGCCCGTGGCCCAATTACAAAACTTGGCGTCAATCAGATTGTCACTTTTTTCATAGCAAAATCGACTCTATCGCAAAGCATTATTGAATTTCACGGCTTGAAACCGTCATGATCAACATTACGTAATCGCAGTGCTGACCACAGAACTTGGCTTCAATCAGATTGTCACTTTTTTCATAGCAAAATCGACTCTATCGCAAAGCATTAATGAATTTGACGGCTTGAAACCGTCATGATCAACATTACGTATTCGCACTGCCGTGCGATTATCACTCGATCATCCGGAGATAGTGAACGACTTTGGACGTCCACATACAACTAACAACTGTCAAGTGTCAGTTTCATACTATTCCTCCCCTCCACTACTATTTTTCGGATGACCCAGGCGAACGCCTGGACGACGCGATGCCGTGAATGATTTTGAGTGTACGCGCGGGTGATCCGTGCGTCCTCGAACGTTTATGTGAATCCCTGCGTTCGAGATGGCGTTATGGGCAGTTTCGAAATGTACATTTTGAACAAGCCGTTTTTTTTAACAAACATTTTCAACTCTTTGTCTTTTTTGCGACTTTTGACACTACTAATCCTTTCCAAACTGAATGAAAAACGACCTTATCCCTGACGGAATAAAGTCGATTTTCCTATGTCAACATGTCATCGAAACTTGCAAAACGAACGGTGATCGAAAACGTTCAGAACGCTAATTTCGCCCACAAATGGCCAAAGGGAACGCCAATTGTGATCATATTTAGCCTTTATAACAGTTATTTTCGCCAATTGTTACAAAGCGAATGGCCCCAAAAAGGACATTTCCTTCGCCATTGCAGAATACTCCTACCACCGTTCGCCTAACTTCAAACACAAAGATTCGCTGCGACTACCAGCCCGATTACAGAACTTGGTTACAATCGGATTATCATTTTTTTCATAGCAATTTCGACTCTATCGCAAGGCATTAGTGTTATCGATACTGACAATCCGATTGAAGCTAAGTTATGTGGTCGGGCCGTTCCCAACTCGCTCGCTCATAATTACAGTGTAACCAGGGTCGAAAATACGGTAGATTACGGTATATACATACATTATACATTTAATACTGTAAAAAATAATAAAATTATCGTTTTGTAGCAAATGACGAAAATAACTGTCAAAAACGCTATTTATGATCAAATTTGGCGTTCGCCTTGGACATTTGTGGGCGAAATTAGCGTTCTGAACGTTTTCGATCACCATTCGTTTTGCATGTTACGATGACATGTTGACTTAAGAAATTCGACTTTATTCTGTCAACGTTAAGGTCATTTTTCTTTCGGTTTGGAAAGAATCGTTAGTGTGTAGTAAAAGTTGCAAAAATGGCAAAAGTGTCGAAAATATTCAAAGAAAACGGTTTGTTAAAAATGTACATTTCGAAACTGCCCACAACGCCATCTCATCATCACGAACGCAGGGTAATTTGACGTCTTTGACATATTAATAAAATCGTACTTGTCTAATCTTTGGTTCGTGTCTCGATTTATGAGAAAAAATGGCTGGTAATCTGGCTAAAATAATTCGTAGGTCAAAAAACCCTTTGGGCAAGTATTTTTCATGTTATTTAAACACTTCTTTTCGTTTCTAAGATTCATACTACGAATCGATAAGCTGGGAATCTAAAAATATGGGCATTGTTATTGTGTCAGGTATTCTGCTAAAGCTTACATAATTTTGACGTATTTGTAGGGCTACTTGGTCCATTGGTGACCAGCAGCAATGTGCCGGTGCGCTGTCAGCAGACGCAGGCGCCAGCGGGCAAGACTCACTTCGGACCGCTGGCTGACCAAGACAGAGTCTTCACTAACTTATATGGAAGACATGACTGGAGGCTAAAGGGTGCTTTAGCTCGTGGGGACTGGTACATGACCAAGGAGATATTGTTGAAGGGAACAGACTGGCTCGTCAGTAAGTACAACGATATTATGAAGCACTAGCAGGGAGTTTCACTCCACACTTTATGTATGCTCAGCTGTTGATTTGCTTCGAGACTAGTTGCAGTAGGCTACCGCTCATTCGCCCCAAAATTAATATATTTATTCAGTGAATTACTGTGCGGTTGTCAATTCATAATGACTAATTAAAAATACTATACTGTTTACGGGTGCATGAATAAAGCAAAGAAGATATCGAAATCATGACTTTAATTTTTTTATGTTCCGAAACATATTGTAAGGTTTTGTTGAATAGTCTCAAATGGCCTATTATTGACTGTAGAATAATAAGAGGTGTAATAGATATGCACTTAGGGTGTCAGAATGAAAGTAGTTGTGTTCAAAATACAAATAACTAATTACCTACCTATTTAGTAGAATCATGTTTTTTTACACATTAAAATCCATTTTATTTATGGTACCATTTTGTTTACCTTAAAGTGACCAAGTTAGACCGGCTTGAAAACAAATTCCATTTGCCAATACCCTAAGTACCTATAAATAAAATTCCCGAGAGTATGTTCATCAAGTCAATGGTAGAAATGTAATATTTGTGTAAATTAATTGGTTCTTCTTAACTTGAAATGGATAAAATGAACTAAAAAATTTATGATTAAAAATCAACTGTTAGGTCACCATAAATAAAAATAAAATTTAGTAGAATGTGTTTTCTTCGGCTGCTTTCGCCAGAAAGATTGAAGATGTTATGTATGGCCCAAAAAACGGGTAGGTTAGGTTTGGATATGACTACACATAGCGCGAGTGTGCGTGCATGAAGATAACTTACGGTAGCAACCAAATAGCCGACTTTTTATAAACTGTTACGGCAGCACCAGGGAGCAGCCCTCCCCTCACACCACCCTCTCCACCCCCACCAACCCCCCCCCCCCCCCCCCCCCCACAACTCCTGCCCCTTCGATTCTATATATATTTCCTGTTTTTTCTCTAGTTATCCATAACAACTGCTCGGATTGAGAAATGAAGTACCTATTTCAGATTTTAAGTCAAAACTTAAGCTATCCTCCAGAGGAAACCGTATTTCAATCGGTGTAGTAGTTCTATTTGATTTGTGGACGAACATCCAGACTGACTGACACAATTTTTAAATATGTTATATTCTTGTTCTGTAGTTCATTTTAAGTTTTCGAGGCATTTTTTTTTATCATCTTCTGGTGTAGAGTTTTTTTTAACTTACTGCTTTATTATAGTGCTAGTTGTGCCCGCGGTTTTGCCTGCGTGGTCATTATTCTGGGTAAAAGTTATCTATGTGTTATTCCAGGACCAAAAGTACCTGTAGAGTACAAAATACCAAATTTTGTTTATCCATCAAATAGTTTTTAATCATCTGAGCAATTGCTCAGTGTCTTCTCATCGCATTGAGATACCATGAATACCAGTTTTTGGAGGTAGGTGCCTGTTTATGAGTAGGTACTAACTTGTGTAACTAATGTACATTTATGACCCATGACGTTTAGTTAAGTACCAGCTGTACCTGCGGCTTTGCCCGCGTGATCATTAAACTGCGATATATCATCCTATGTGTTATTCCAGAACCAAAAGTATTATCATCACCAAATGTTTTTAAATCGTTTCCTCGTCTTCTACTCATCGGATTGCGATACCAAGTACACCAGTTTTTAAGTCAAACCTTAAGCTATCCAATAGTGAAAACTGCATCGCAATTGGTCCAGTAGTTTAAAAGTATGGTACTAAGTTTTGAAGGCCAGTGTAGAGTCAAAGTCAAAGAATTTGTAAAATAATAGCACTTTTACAAGTCAAAATTAATATCTCATGAACAAGGAGAAATACATGAAATATTAATTATTCTAAAAAAGATCAAATCTATAAAATTTAAGTAAACTAAGTATGCTTTGATTTTGAAAAGGGATTTTCACTTTCATGAGCCAACAGAGTTAAATCTCACACTGGAAATAGAAATACCCTTCTGACTCTACCGGTGCTTCGGAAATACGCCCGTTAGAGAAGAGAGCACCAAGAAACTCTACGGGGATTTCATTTTTTCCATATTTGTTAATCTATATAGCTAGCGGCACGTAAGTCTAGCGGTGAACGAGACTTGGCGGGGATCTTGGCACAGTCAATTTTCGGGATACAAAATATTCAACATTTTAACACTTTATATAAACTTTGACTGTGCCAAGATCCCCGCCATGTTTCGTTCACCGCTAGACTTGCGTGCTGCTAGGTATACTTATAATAAAATTGTAACAGATCCAATTCTGTACATTGAAGATATTTTGTAAATTTTTTTTGGAGACTTTTCCTTTTGCCATTCTGAAGCTAAAACAATTATTTTATGCATTTTTGTTTGTCTTCTATCTGTCTGTCTGTATCTTGGCTAGGCATCACGCCAAAAGTACTGGATGCATTTAAATGAAACTTGGTATGATTTGAGTTCATACTACGAGGTAGGACATAGGATACTATTCATCCCGGAAAATTAAATGATTCCTGCAGGATAGGGGTTGAAAGTTATTTAAAAAACACTTACCATTCTAAAACTACTGGACGGTTTTTGATGCAACTTGGCACAGTCATAGTTTATATGCTGGGTGAAAATTGAGAATACTTTATATCCCGAAAAAATAAAGGATTCCTGCAGGGTCCAAACTCTGTATCTTGAAGATATTTTGTTAATTTTTTTGGAGGTTGTTCTATATTCGTACTGAAGCCAAAACTGTACTTTTTTTCTGTTGTCTGTCTGTATGTCTGTCTGTATCCTGGCCGCGCATCGCGATGAAACTATTGAATAAATTCAAATGAAACTTTTGAAGTTCATACTACGAGGTTGGACATTGGATACTTTTCATCCCGATAAATTAAAGGGTTCCCGCAGGATAGGGATTGAAAGTTATTTAAAAGAACACGTATCACGCTGAAACTACTACATGGATTTTGATGCAACTCGGCACAATCATAGTTTATACTAGCTGTACCCGCGGCTTCGCACGCTTGGCCATTTCTCTAGGTTAAAAAACTCTATTACTATTCCAAGACCTAAAATACCAATAAGTTCCTACAGCCGTGAAAAAGTTTTTATCGATTGCTCGGTTTCTATTCATCGGATTGAGATAATAAGTACACCAGTTTTTAACCGAATCGCAATTGGTCCAGTAGTTTTTCATGAACAGACAAACAGACACTAATTTTAAAAAAGATTTATTATTTTGCAATAGCTTATTATTAGTACCCTAGTTTTTTTATATCTTCCTTTTACAGATTTGTTGGTACTTACTGCTCTATTATAAGTATAGATGCCCTGCACTTTTTGGGCAGAATAATAATAATTGGTGTTTTATTACATTATTTTAATCATGCCTATAAAACAGTACCGTGACATACCTACTGACTGACTGACTGACAGACAACACCCAGCCTAAACCGGTGGACCTAGGTATTTGAAATTTGGAGGAATATTCCTTGAGTATCCTAGAGATGAACTACGGAAGTAACTTTAAACCGTAAAACATGAATACCAAGTTATATAATACCCCTATCCTGTGGGGACCCTTTAGTTTACCGGTATGAAAAGTATCCAATGTCCTACCTCGTAGTATGAACTCAAATCATGTTAAGTTTCATTTGAATTCATTCAGTAGTTTCGAGTTGATGCGCGTCCAAGATACAGGCAGACAGACATACAGGCAACAGACAAAAATGATGGGGGTGAGGATCGTAGCTCCCAAATGAATGGACCGATTTAGATGCAGTTTTTTATGTTTGAAAACTGATGTGATCGAGATGGTTCTTAGCTATATGGGGTGGGGGGAGGAGTTGAGAAAAGGGGGATGAGCATAATATTTTCCAAATGAATGGACTAATTTAGCTGCGGTTTTTCATGTTTCAAAGCTGAGGTAAAGAGATGGTTCTTAGCTATAATGGAGAGGGGAGGGAATGGGTGTGGCCGGCGTAGCTCTCAAACGGATGTAAAGATTTTTATGTTTGAAAACTGATGTGATCGAGATGCTTCTTAGCTTTAATGGGGGGTGGGAAGTCGGGGGTTATATTTTATTTTATTTGTGCTTGTTAACAAAGGTATTGATATTCTTCCGAACACACATTAAATATTCATATATATATATATATATTGACTAATCAAATAAACACATTTCATTGTTCCTCTGAGCTTCAACTCTCACATCTTAAAAATTCCAGACGAGATGAAATCGTCCGGTCTCCGCGGGCGCGGCGGCGCCGGCTTCCCGACCGGCATGAAGTGGTCCTTCATGAACAAGCCTGCGGACGGGCGCCCCAAGTACCTCGTAGTGAACGCAGACGAGGGAGAGCCCGGGACTTGCAAGGACCGGGAGATCATGCGTCACGACCCGCACAAGCTGATTGAGGGGTGTCTGATTGCGGGGAAGGCTATGGGAGCGCAGGCGGCGTATATTTATATACGAGGAGAGTTTTACAACGAAGCTAGTAACTTGCAAGTTGCTATTGCTGAGGTGAGTTGTGTATTGGCATGATGACTGTAGTCACATATATAAGTTAGATAGAAATAATATAACCATAAAGCTGAGTACTAGGTTTATTGTCTACTAGGTGTGCCAGCGGCTTTACCCGCATGCTCCTTTTTCGGGGACATAAGGACCATAAGTGTTACTCCAGGACCAAAACTACTGATATCATCAAACTTCGTTGAGATGTCTATTGGTTTGACAGTTGGTTTTCGCCATGTGATGCGTGCCAGGTTCTAGCTGATCTCGTCAAAGGAGAAATGAATACATGATGCCTCCGACTGTACCTTATATATATCAAAATAAAAAAAATACCTTAAAGCTTGTTTGCCTCTTTTTAGTTATGTTCGCAGTCGGGTTTTTCTTTATAATATTTTATTTTTATCTTTTTAGTTTCCCTTATATATTTTGTAGTGATGCAACGAATAGTACTTTTACGAATACGAATACGGATACCAAACCTACTATTCGGCGAATACGAATACGAATATCTCGCCATGGTAATAAAAGACTAATTTATTTGATAAATTTCTATTCTTCTAATAATTAAAATTTACAACAGGCAAATTAAAAAACATAAAATTTGTAGATTTTCTGGTTTAAGGCGATTTCTTTTTCCAGTCTGAATGTTCCCAGCCGTTGAAAAAAGTCTTTCTGAGGTGACTGTACATGGCTTCAGTGAAAAATATTTTTGGGCAAGTTTTTTCAGACTTGGAAAATGGACATCTTCTCGCCAAAAGGCCAGTGGATCAGCAGTCCGCGATAAATTTGGGAGCTTTAGATAAGCATCTATTTCGTTTTTAGTTTGCGAATCCCCTGTAAAAAGACATTTTGAAATTAAATTTAACTTTTAGTATACTATGTAGATGACAAAGAGTACCTATTAATAACTTTTCTAACTTTTTTCATACTCACCAGAAAATATTGAAATTGGCTCTTCCATTTCAGCCTCTTCAATTATTTCTTGGCATACTTGCCAAATTCATCTACTTGTCGACGGTTGAGGTTCTTCTGGAGGTCTTGTCGGTCTTACGGCCTCTCTGCCATCAAAAGCAGCGTTAAGAACTGATCGAGCGGTTTCAGCGACCACTGTTGAGCTGAAAATCCTTGTTTTGAACCGTGGGTCAAGGATCGTTGCTAATAGATAAGTTTCATCACTTTCCATAAAGGCAAATCTATTCGAAAGTCCACTGAATAGGGAGTTTGCCAGATCATTTACATCAGGATGAGAAGAAGGATCATTTGAAATTTTATTGAGGCAAGATTTTAGACTTCGTATTATTGGGATTGCTTGAGATAACGTCGTTGATTCTTTGCTTAGCTCTTTAGTAGCTTCTTCAAAATTGGCCAGAATATCAATGATTTGGCTCATTGCCTTGCTGTGATTTCATGACGACAATTTGGTAGAGATGGTAAAACATCTTGAATCGCTATACGTTGTTCATGTAATCTCTTCAACATCTGATATGTTGAGTCCCATCTAGTTTCAACATCTTGAAACAAAACATGTTTCGGTATATTGTTAGCTTGTTGAGAATCTTTCAGTTGTTTGAGTGCGGAGGTTGAGTGATTAAAATGAGTAATAACTCTCCTGCATGTGGTTAACATTTCGGTCAAGCGTTCTTGACCAAATAAACGTTTTTTCAGCGCTAATTGGATGCTGTGTACCAAACAAGAAATATGTTTAATACTAAGATCAAGCTCATCATTTGCTTTAACCATATTCCGTGCGTTGTCCGTTACAACTGCTGCAACTTTACCCAATAGCTGCCATTCCAGAAACATCATATGCATATTGTGGGCAATATTTTCTCCTGAATGTGAGTCACCTTCAAAGGGAAACACTTCCAGACAATAAGATTTGAGCTGGAAATTTTCATTGACACCATGTCAGTAAGACTTATAAAATCATTGACTTGTGAGGAAGCGTCACTGGTCCACATGTCTGTTGTGACAGAGAGATATGGGGTCTTTGTTAACTGCTCCTTCAATTTTATTTTAACACGTTCATTAATATCCGGCAGTTTTTTTCTGTAAGGTGGGTTCTAGATCATGGTGGTTCTAGATGGTGGGCAAACGACGGTATCCCTGTTTATTTACCAAATTCAGGGGCTCCATGTCTAGACAAACTTGTTCAGCAATCAAAAATGTGATTTTGACAGCCCGAGGATCACCCGTTTCATGCGTAGTTCGCTTTTCCCATATTTCCTTTAAGGACGCTTGTTTCTTCGCTGGAGTTACTTCAACTTCAGTGCTTGTTTCGTCTACAGTACTTATACTGGCAGCAAGCTCATTTTCGTGAAATCTCTTCACATGAGTCCACAGTGCGGTCGTAGTAAATCCTTTAATATATGCATTTTTCCCTCCCCGAGACAATTCACAAGCACAATATCTGCATCTAGCTTTGCTTTCATTGTCTAAAATAAAAAAAACACAATTTAAAATCCTATCCCACTATAATATTACATGTGAAAGTAAAACCGATGTCTGCGCGGACGAAGTCGCGGGCAAAGTCTAGTACTACATTGACGCAGCCATTAACTACCAACGTTCGTCTAAGTTACTTACTTACTATCCTACCTTTTGTTGATACCAAAGAAATACAGACCATATAACTACTTACTCGGTAATTTATCGAAGTGTTTCCATATGTCACTTTGATCTCGTTTACGAGAAGACATTTTCAATTCAACTTTAACTTTTACTTCCCAGCAACCTCAGAAAATAAATAAAACAATACTCTCTAAACTTCAAGTAAAGAAGTTTTATCTCTCTAATTAATATCACTTCTTGCTATTTTGTTGTTATTCTGTTGTGGTTTCACTGTATATTATTTTTATTATGTTTGTATATATTTTGTAAATGTATATGTAGTAAATGTAATTTATTATAATGTATATACTATGTATATGGGTATATATATATATATATATATATATATATATATATATATATATATATGCTGTACTATATATTTACATATTTATGTGTAGGTATATTGGAATATATGTGTATATATGTTTATTCATTGTATTCAGTTTTTATTATATATTTGTTAGATTATAATGCACCACCGTCTTTGCCGTATATTAATTCCTTTCCATCCAAAGGTTGTCTGGAAGAGATCGCTTTTTAGCGATAAGACCGCCCATTGTCCCATTTATTTTGTATAAATGTTTTAGTTATTTTTGTATTTTTTGTTCTATGTGGTGTACAATAAAGAGTTATCTATCTATCTATCTATCTCTCTTGCTTGACTTCTGCTTTCGACTAACAAATGAAGTGAAAGAAATGAATCAATCAATCAATGGTTCGTAATTGTAATGATAGGGAAACTCCCGGAGCTGCGGTACTGTACAAATTATGGCCGGGGAGTCCCCCGTTGCGTCGTCGTTGCGGTTAAGGCCCTCTGCACACGTGCGTATTTTTACACGCGCGTTTTTCAAGTCTGCCAGTAATTAGAGTTGCGTTTGTACGTAAAATATTAGTTTTTAAATATTCGTATTAGTATTCGCCGAATACGAATATTCGGTAAATGTCTACTATTCGGCGAATACGAATATTCGTATTCGTATTCGTATTCGTTGCATCACTAAATTATTTTGGAATGGTATTTTAAAGACCTTCATTTTGATACCTCTCTCGATAAGTTTTGGTAATTTTATGATCTGTCGGAAATACAATATGGCAGCTGTAAGACGCCATATTAGATTTATTTTATGTCATATAGCACTCGTGATTATGACGAATCTAATGATACCTTATTTATCAAAATCCATCAAGCCGTTTAGGCTGTAGGACGCGCCAAAGAAACGTACAAACAAACAAACATACCACCCAAACACACAGCCCTCTAAAGACGGGTAAAAAAGATTTTCCAGGTTGATATACGAGGGGCGTTCAATGTATTCTCGGTATCGGGGTAATATACTAATGATGAGGGTAATTAAATTATCTCATTAGTTTATGACACTCATTGAGGGTATAAATACAAAATTTTATTTGATTGCCATTAGTATTCAAAATATCATTTCGGAAAGGCAACTACGATGACTGATACGACAATGTTGAAAAAAATCGAGCATCGCGCTGTGATAAAATTCCTCACAAAACAAGGAAAGACTCAAAAAGTAATTCACGAAGAAATGATGGCTGTTTACCAAGATTCTGCCCCTTCATTATCTACAATTCAGAAGTGGTCAAGTGAATTTAAACGGGGTAGAGAGAGTATTGAAGACGACCCTCGTGCCGGTGGGCCGGTTAGTGCCGCTACTGATGAAAACGTAAAAATTGTTGAGAAACTTGTACTCGAAGATGCCCGTGTGAGAGTGAAAATATTAGCAGAAAGAACCAAGCTATCCGTGGGTACTATTCACACTATCCTTCATGACCATCTGAATTTGTCAAAGGTCAGTGCAAGATGGGTGCCGCGAATGCTCACAGCGCTTCAGAAACAAGCGCGAGTTGATTGTTGCAAGGAGTTTTTGGAGCTCTGTGGTGAAAATCCGCAAAGTATTTGTGATCGGATTGTTACTGGTGATGAAACGTGGGTTCATCACTATGATCCTGAGAGCAAGCAGGAGTCTATGCAGTGGCATAAAAAAGGAACAGCCCCACCGAAGAAGTTCAAAGTCTGCCCATCCGCCGGAAAGCTCATGGCCACAGTGTTTTGGGATTCCAAGGGAATCTTATTAATTGAGTACACAAAAAAAGGTGAGAGTATTACTGGCGCAACTTACGCTAACACCCTGCGCAATTTAAAGGAGGCAATAAAAGAAAAAAGACGGGGAAAATTGACCGCAGGTGTATTGCTTTTGCACGACAACGCGCCTGTTCACAAGGCGTGTGCGGGATTGCGGATTTGAAGAAATCAATCATCCACCCTACAGCTCTCACCTAGCCCCTACTTGTGATTACTTTCTGTTCCCAAATCTCAAAAAAGAACTTCGAGGCAAGCATTTTTCCGACGATGAAGAGTTAAAGGCAGCAATTAACGATCATTTTTCAAAAATATTTTTTGGAGGGAATTGAAAAGTTATTTTCCAGGACAAATAAGTGTGTTCAGATCCTAGGGGACTACATTGAAAAATAAATTTTATTCAGAATTTTCTGCTTATTCTTTCATGCCTATACCGAGAATACATTGAACTCCCCTCGTAGTATCAGCTCGTTTGTGCGGGTAACACAATGACGTTCATAATTTAATATTATTAATTAAGTAGTCTTCTTATAATCATTGAATAATTGTAATTCCAGTGCTATCAAGCTGGTCTCATTGGCAAGAACTCCTGCGGCTCGGGCTTCGACTTCGACGTGTTCGTGCACCGTGGCGCCGGCGCCTACATCTGTGGCGAAGAGACGGCGCTCATCGAGTCCATCGAGGGCAAGCAGGGCAAGCCCCGCCTGAAGCCGCCCTTCCCCGCCGACGTCGGCCTGTTCGGGTGCCCCACCACAGTCAACAATGTGGAGACTATCGCCGTCGCTCCTGTAAGTCGTTTTGATTATAGTTTCTGTGTTGAAACGGCTGTATATTTGTTACAGGTGTATAGAGAAAATGTCTTTGAATTTTTATCAACACAATTTTTATTCTCATCTAGCTGTGCCCGCGGCTTCGCACGCGTGTTTATTTCTCGAGGTTAAAATTACTCTACGTGCTATTCCAGGACCTAAAATACCAATATACCATCATTTAATCAAAATTCCTTCAGACGTCAAAAAGTTTTTTATCGATTACTGGGCTTCTACACATTATTATGAGATACCAATTACACAAGCTTTTTAGTTAAACTCTAAGCTATCCATTAGTATAAACTGCATCACAATCGGTGTAGAAGTTTTTACGTGATACGCGAACAAACAAACAGCGATTTTTGTGTCTAAATAATAATCTTCATCGTCATCAGTATATACCAGTCCACTGTTGGACGTAGGCCTCTCCTAATGAACGCCACTAAGCCCGATCTTCCGCTCTTCTCATCCAGTCGCTGCCAGCTGTCTTTCGCAAGTCGTCTCTCCACCTGGCCGGTGGGCGTCCCACACTACGTTGTGTTTGTGTCTACAGTTAAGTAGACACAAACACAAAGTGTCCAGCTTAAGATGAGGCGTACATTGAAACGTTCCTGTTCATTTCGGGTTTCAAGTTATTTGGACATAATACTGAGGGTTTAGCTACATATACATACATACAAACCCGATAATCTTGAAATATTTACATGACAATATTTAAAGTAGGTACCTCCTTTCTAACAAAAAAAAAATGAATGTAATTGGACTATGCGTTCATGAATTACAACTACCTAAGTACTAGTTTTGATTTTCATCCCCTCTCCCATGGGAACCATCTAAATATCGGGATAAAAAGTATCCGATGTCATACCTCGTAGTATGAATTCAAATCAAACCAAGTTTCATTTCAATTCATTCAGTAGTTTTGGCGTGATGCGCGGTCAAGATACAGACAGACAGTAAGTCAAAAATGAAAAATATATATTTTGTCTTCAGAATCGAATTTAGAACCCTCCGAAAAAAAGAACATTACTTCATGCTTAACATAAATTTAGACCGGTATTCTGCAGGAACCCTTTATTTATTTCGGGATAAAAAGTATCCTCAATTTTAACCCATCATATAAACTATGACAGTGCCAAGTTGCATCAAAATCCGTCCAGTACTTTCAGAGTGGCAACTGTTTTTTTTAATAACTTTTAACCATTATCCTGCGGGAACCCTTTAATTATTCGGGATGAAAAGTATCCTATGTCTTACCTCGTACTATGAACTCAAATCATACCAAGTTTCATTTAAATTAATTCAGTAGTTTCGGAGTGATGGCTAGCCAAGATACAGACAGAAAGACAAAAATTAAAAAAAAAAGTATTGACTTCAGTATCGAATACAGAGTATCCTCCAATAAAAAAAAACGAAATATCTTCAATGTACAGAATTGGACCTGTTACAGTTTTATTATACGCATAGATTGCAATTTCTGTGGCACCAACACCAATATTACTGCAATTACTGAAATAAATACGATATCTTAAAAAATATCTTAGCAGGTTTGCTGAGAATGCATTCAAAGTCGCTCTTAGGTTGGCCGAAACACAGGTATACTTCGAAGAAATCTGTGAAGTGTTCTTAACGCCTCGCTCCCTCCCCTCCCTCAAAAATTTACAACCAAAAAATAATGCATACTTCAGAGAAAAATCCCCTCCGAATGTGTCATGCCTAACTATTGTACCTTCTTACCTATTGTTCCCTGTATGCCACGCGGACAAAGCTGCGGGCGGAAGCTAGTCGAGAATACATTAATTATTTTAATAATTTCTTCCCTAGACTATAATGCGTCGCGGCGGCGCGTGGTTCGCTTCGTTCGGGCGCACGCGCAACTCCGGCACTAAGTTGTTCAACATCTCGGGGCACGTGAACACGCCGTGCACGGTCGAGGAGGAGATGAGCATCACCCTCAAGGAGCTGATAGAGAGGCACGCGGGCGGCGTCACCGGCGGGTGGGACAACCTGCTGGCTATCATCCCCGGCGGATCGTCGACTCCTCTCATTCCTAAGCAGTAAGTTGTTCAACATCAAACTCGAGGTGCTGATCGAGCGGCACGCGGGTGCTGTCACCGGCGCGTGGGACAACCAGCTGGCTATCATCCCCGGGGATCGTCGACTCCTCTCATTCCTAAGTAGTAAGATAATCAACATCAACTTCAAGGAGTTGATCGAGAGGCACGCAGGCGGCGTCACCGGCGGACGGGACAACCTGCTGGCTATCATCCCGGGGATCGTCGACTCCTGTCATTCCTAAGTAGTAAGATAATCAACATGAACCTCAAGGAGCTGATCGAGAGGCACACAGGTGGCGTCACCGGCGGTTGGGACAACCTGCTGGCTATCATCCCGGGGATCGTCGACTCCTGTCATTCCTAAGTAGTAAGATAATCAACATCAACCTCAAGGAGCTGATCGAGAGGCACGCAGGCGGCGTCACCGGCGGGTGGGACAACCTGCTGGCTATCATCCCGGGGGATCGTCGACTCCTCTCATTCCTAAGCAGTAAGATAATCAACATCAACCTGAAGGAGCTGATGGAGAGGAACGCTGGCGGCGTCACCGGCGGGTGGGACAATCTGCTGGCTATCATCCCGGGGGATCGTCGACTCCTCTCATTCCTAAGCAGTAAGATAATCAACATCAACGTCAAGGAGCTGATCGAGAGGCACGCGGGCGGCGTCACCGGCGGGTGGGACAACCTGCTGGCTATCATCCCGGGGAATCGTCGTCTCCTCTCATTCCTAAGCAGTAAGATAATCAACATCAACCTCAAGGAGCTGATCGAGAGGAACGCGGGCGGTGTCACCGGCGGCTAGGACAACCTGCTGGCTATCATCCCGGGGAATCGTCGACTCCTCTCATTCCTAAGCAGTAAGATAATCAACATCAACCTCAAGGAGCTGATCGAGAGGAACGCGGGCGGTGTCACCGGCGGCTGGGACAACCAGCTGGCTATCATCCCGGGGGATCGTCGACTCCTCTCATTCCTAAGTAGTAAGATAATCAACATTAACATCAAGGAGCTGATCGAGAGGCATGCGGGCGGTTTCACTGGCAGGTGGGGCAATCTGCTGGCTATCATCCCTGGGGATCCTTTTAACATACTGTTTTTGATTTCCGTAGGGGTACTCTGTTATGGATTCCACATTCAGGTAATTTCTGATTTTCCCCATTGGTTACTTTTACCCCCTACAAGTAACAAGTATGTACAAATATTATACCTACACTTCGAGGCCGCAATATTTGGGTTCAATCAGTAGAGTGTCAAGCTTAAGCTCGCTGAATCACGCGCCGTGTGCTTAACGATAAAGTACCTACTTACGTAAACTTTTTGACAATTTTTATTATTTTCATAATTATGAGTACCAAGAAGAAACCTAGAAGGTACTGCATAGCATTCGGTCTGACAAGTCTCATAAAATACCTGCATGCATACGGTCATTTTATTAGATAGATATCTCTTTATTGCACTAAACAAACTTAAATTATGGCACATTAACAATGACCTTAAAATAGTACAAACGGCGGCCTTATCACTAAGCTGTGATCTCTATTACGTAGGTAGCCATTTATTTTTCATTCACTATTAGGCATGGAATTCACAGCCACCTTTTCTTCATCAAAGAGCAATACCTATACAGAAGGTTTGTAGAGACAGGTTCTTACAAAAGGAGACGTGGTACCTACCGTCAGAACTCGAGTAACTACCCGTCGGGAGTACCGATTTATTGTGTCAACTTCCTTGCAAAATCGTTTCCTCACGTCAGTTAACATCAAAACAGAGCTGTATGAAGTGCGTGGAGTAAACGTAAGTGCACGAACAATAAGAAGGAGGCTAAAGGAAGGGCTATCACCCCTTTTAGACCAGCAAATGATCCAAATTTGTCTGCAGCTCACAGACAAGCTCGCATAAGATTTGCGCGTGAACACCTAAATTAGTCTGAAGAGAAATGGGCCTCCGTATTATTCACAGATAAGTGAAGGACATGTTTATATGGTGCAGATGGTCGCAGAAGAGTATCGTCGACGTGGAGAAGATATGCTTAAAGTTGCGTTGAGGAGCGTGTTCCTTTTGGAGGCGATTTGTGTATGGTCTGGGGCGAAATCGATGAACGGGCGAATGGAACTTGTGTCCATTGACATGGTTCGTCAAAACGGTAACAGAGAGGGTTTGACGGCACATCGCTATATAACAGAGATTTTAGAAGATCACCTTACATGGGATTCATGGGCGAAAATTTTACTCTAATGCAAGATAATGCCCGACCGCTACACAAGTTCGACAATATTGCGAAGAAGTTGGGATACGTACCATGAATTGACCAGCACGCAGCCCGGACCTTAATCCAATTGAGCACGCTACTGACTATTTAAAAGTGCTGTATATGCGAGAAATGATATGCCCACAACAGAAAATCAGAAATCATATGGCAGCACTAAGAATAGCAACTTCACATGATTGGGACAATATTCCGCAAGACCGTTTAATAACCCTAATCAGGTCTATGCGGAACCGATTAGAACCAGTAATAAGGGTACGTGGGGTAACACACCTTATTAAAAGAAAAAAAAAGGTGTGCTAAATATTTTTTCAATTGTTAGAACCAACTTTTTAATTAAACCAATGTTTGCTCAATTGATCGGTTTTGTTAAAAAAATATGAATGGTCGTTTCCAGTAAACAAAACTTAATTTAAATTTGTTTGAAAAGTATGCATACTTGGTTGAATATTTATTTCAAAGCCGTCTTGTACTTTGATGCAGTTTCTGTGTCCGTCAGTGTTGTTTTCGAGATCCGTGGGGGTCTTCCGTTAAGTATTCCCCTTTCCAGTTATTTTCCATTGGTGTCAGACTTATTCACAATGTGATCACATTTCCCCAGGGTCTGCGAAACAGCGATCATGGACTTCGACGGGCTGGTCGCCGCGCAGACCTCGCTCGGCACCGCCGCCATCATCGTGATGGACAAGTCGACCGACATCGTGAAGGCGATCGCGCGCCTCATCATGTTCTACAAGCACGAGTCGTGCGGGCAGTGCACGCCGTGCCGCGAGGGAGTCTCTTGGATGAACAAGATCATGTATAGGTATATCACAACTAGTGTCTCGCCACGGCTTTGCACGGGTAGCGCTCACACCGCGGCATTTTTCTTACTTTAGCATTTTATACCTTGTAACTTCTAAATGAAAGGTCTGATACGAATTAATGAAAGAAGAATTTACATGTACATAATCAACCCTGGTTAGTTATAAAACTATTTAGTGGGAAAGCTTTTTGCTTTTTGACAGACTTGTTGTTATTTCGTTTCCACGGCAACATGTCATTCCATTCCTTACAGCGATAAATCGTCAATTTATTGGGTTTTTTTTGTGTCTTGGGTTACATTATTGCAATATTCGTAAAGATCTCTAAATTTTTGATAAATAAAATTCAGCCCATGTTACTCGTTGATAATATATTTTTCTATAGGTGATATAATTTACAGTATTTTTCTGAGTTTATCCATTACAAAAAAAAACAAATCTTTTCTATTTACAATATTAGTGTAGACAAGATATACGTCCCAAAACTAAAACCTGACTACGGTCGGGCAAAAATACCCTATGAAACACTTGCAATGAAGACGAATCGATTGATACCTCGCTTGACAAAATCGGACCAAGTTTTTAGTTTGAACATAACCCTTCATTTGCTTCGCCGCAGTCGAGTGAAAAATATATACTCTATGACATATAATTGAAGACAATTCGATTGATACCTCGTATGTCAAAATCGAATCTATGGAGCGACGGTATGGTGCAACATCCACTTACATACTTACATACGTACATCAACTGTAAACTCACTATCCTTCTCACTATTCCTTCACTTTGCTTCGCCGTAGTTGATAAAAAAACAAAAAGACTATCAAGGTACAGATGGCTTCAAGATTAAACATGGCCCGCTGCTACAAAATATAGTTTCAATGCTGGTGGTTTCAAACTAGAGATGCAACAGATAGTAATTTGTCCGGATCCCGGATATTTGGCGAAGAACTCTGCCGGAAATGTGGCCTGATGCGTATTTAAAAGAGAGTGTTTGTGTTCTAATAATGCACCCGCACTGGCGTAATGCATGGATTCCGCGCGGGGCCGTAAGTCTCGGCAAGCACTTGCGACGCGATAAAAAACGCATACTATACTGTCCGTTCCATTCCAAATAGAAAAGCACTTAGGTCAGGAAACATATTTGTTGAAAGGGGCCGTAAGTCTCGGCAAGCACTTGCGACGCGATAAGAAACACATACTATACGGTCAGTTCCATTCCAAATAGAAAGGCACTTAGGTCAGGAAACATATTTGTTGAAAGGGGCCGTAAGTCTCGGCAAGCACTTGCGACGCGATAAGAAACACATACTATACGGTCCGTTCCATTCCAAATAGAAAGGCACTTAGGTCAGGAAACATATTTGTTGAAAGATATCATTACCAAAATGACAAAAAAGTCATGTACGATATAATTGAAATGTAAGACATATTCATACTAACTTCAAGATTGATACATCTACTTCAAAATACTTTAGTTGAACCTGTTCAAATATTCCTGTTTGGAATGGGCTAGGTTGTAGTTTTGCATCCCCGCCATGTTTGCAGAGGTAGGTATACTCCACTTACAGAACCCGAATCATTAATAAAAGAAGTACAAGTGAAGTACGCGGCGCGGCGTAAGCGGCGTTTGACAAAGGCGGAACGCGCGCGGGTCATTGCCCCGGTCGTAGCAATCAGCTGTTCGATCACTCACAGTCAATCAGTCGGAAGCGGCACACGCTCGCCGCGATACGCTCGATGCTAAAATGGAGTAATTTTCTAATGTCGAACTTATGGAGATGGTTCATTTGTTTTTTTTTTTTGCCCACGCCCACGCGACGTGATGCTGGGTGCCACACAGAGCAATTCCAGGTGTTAACTCAATGTGAACGTGTTAAAAAAATTACACAAAACATTAAGACATCGTGTTCAATTGTGCATTGAACATGAAGGAGGATACCGAACAGTATCAAGGTAACGTAAATTGTAAACTTGTTCATAATTTTTTTCATTCCTTTCGTACTGTAAATAAGCTGATTCCAATTTTTTGACTACGCCGGAAATTCCTAACTAAGCTAATGTCAACTTTGATAATATATTCTCACTTGCAATAAGTTTATTTATACAAACTGATAATTAAATGTTCGCTTTTTATTCTGTGGTGCGGGCGGCGGCGTGCGGCGCGTCTATAGGAGCCCGCACACATACCTACCATACATGTGTGTGTCGTGGGGTTCTACTCCAAAATAAAGTTGGGCCTACTACGATTTATCAATAAAATATTTAATTAAAAACTCCACCTCCAGTTAAATGTAGGAATTAAATAGTATTGTTAGTTGATTAAGGTATACCTATTACAATCGACACTCCGAATATGGCGGGAATGCAAAACTACACCCTGTATAAAAAACATGATACAAAAATATAATTATTTAAAATATTGTCATTTCATAAAATCAAGAATAATGTTTTTTTTGACTTTTTTGAAATTATTTTTAATGTAATTTTTATAATTAATATCATTGTAATTCCAAAAACTAGATTTTGTCCACTAAAATATGTAACTCAAACTATTATTTTGGCCGCGACAAATCAGAATCAAATAAGATTCTCTAAGGTGTTGTTCACTTTCTAACTCTATTCAGTATCCGGCCGGATAGTCCCGACTATCCGGATAGACTTGACATTGGACTATTATTTATTCGGTGATATTGGATAGGTATCGGATATATATCATCTCTGTTTTAACCTCCATGGGTGTCGACTTGAAAGTTGTATATCTTTTCTCAGTAATCCTTATAATGTAACACATAAAGTAGAATTAAATAGTAGATTGTACAACAAGTGCAGTCATTCTATCCGAGACATTTATCCGCACGAGCCATAGGCGAGTGTAGATATTGAAGTCGAGGACTAAATGCCTGGTTTTATAAACGTGAACACTCTGCTTTTCACTTAAATTGCTAGGAAATGAAACAGTGATATCTTATCTTAACATTATCATATCTTATTTAAATACTGCTGATTAATAATTAAATAAAATTTTTTTACGTCCATTCGATAGTCGCTTTATTGTAAAAGAGAACAATAGACAATAGTGACGTTGACAGATTAAAGTTAGACACTTGACATTAGCAAAGCATAGATATAAAAGTACTGGACTATAGAGTCCACTACTTTTTTGTTGGTTGGGCTACACTAATGTTTGAATTCAACAACTGCTAAGTAAAGACGAGAGCTTCTTTCTCGCTACTACTTTTGATGTGTAAACATCTAATGGCGCTTACTCTTGGCGCGACGCGTCGTCACGCCGTCACTAAGACATATATAATGCATAGTTACTATGGTTATATTACTATAATCATAGTTACTATAATCATATGGCATAGAGTAACTTTTTATATACGGCACCTAGGTACGCTTTGTTTCATGTTTTATCCTGCCATGAAATTGCGTTGTTGTTGTAAAAAGTAGTTAATGACATGTATGTGTGACATATTTCAAAATCTACCTATCTATTTCATAAAAGTGGACGAATACGGGCTGGTGATGAGCCATCCCGCGACGGCTCTTTTTTTTAAAACTACTTGAATCATTAGGCTCGGGTCGGAGACCATAGAGAATTGGAGAAATAAAACACTTTTATGCACTAGAGCATAAAAAGCAGTTCTGAGTCGCCTATGCTGAGTGGCATAAACAAGAACTTTACGAGCATGAGAAGTAAAAACTTATATTTTTTTACAGATTTGTCGACGGCAACGCTTCGTCAAAAGAGATCGATATGCTGTGGGAAATCTCCAAACAGATTGAAGGTACGTTACTTACCTCCACTCCAACTGGACTTAAATGTACTGGACATGTTAATGGTAGGAACAACTAGGTTTTTGTTCTGGATATTATATTATTTAACTTGCAATGTTTGTATGTATGTTTGTTTAGTTCATATCTTGTAAACTGAATTAGAACCACTTCCTCTTATACTACGGAGTTGAATTTTTGCATGTTGGTTCAGTTCCGATGACAATGCATGATTATGGTAAGCGTGACCTGAATTCCAGTAACAGCTCCAGATAAAGGAACTCTTCAACTGTCAACAGCACAGTCACAAATTTTGTGTACGCATTATATTATGCTAGCTGGTTTGAAGTTTTACAATGACATGGTTGATGCACTCCGGGTGGCTCCTGGTCTACGGTTAACAGCATAGACACGAAATGTTGTACCCATACGCATTAATTGTGATAGCCCGTTGTAAGTTTCATCATGACATGGCTACTGCATAAAAGCTTTTTTAATTATTTTTTAATTAACTTTTTTTATTGTAATATACTAACACTATACACAACGTACGGATAGAAGAGGCAACTCACGACTTCAATAATTGTAGAAAACCACTATGTTTGTCTACCTGAACGATCACTAATAAAAACAGCTATTTTTACTCTCAGTAAAAATGATTATCTATACTTATAATATAGCAGTATGTAACAAAAAGTCATTACAAAGATGATAAATGATAATAAAATAAATGCTCTGGGTTTGTGAAATTGAGATAACCGCATTACAATAGGTCTAGTAGGTTTTCTGTGTTGCGCGAACACCATCCAGACTGACAGATAAGACTTAAAAAATAGCTAATTAAAAAAAAAACAGTAGCCAAGTTATGTCACGAGAACCAAACGTGTGTGCCAAATTTCAGCCCGATAGCTTGAGTGGAAGTGATTGAAATATTGATTGCAAAATTCCAGGACATTCAGTAGTATATTTTGAGCCCCAAAACACCAATTTTTTTTTAGTAATCTTCCTTGTACAGACCTTTTTGTTACTTATTGCTAGATTATAAATATATATGTGTATATTTGTGACAGTATACCATAAAGTGTGTGTGTGTGTGTATCTCCCCAGGCCACACTATCTGCGCGCTGGGTGACGGCGCGGCGTGGCCGGTACAGGGCCTCATCCGACACTTCCGGCCCGAGCTGGAGCGCCGCATGCACGAGTACGCGCAGTGCAACGGGCCGAGCGCCGCCGAGAGACTCTACTAGTCTAGCAATATCGACTGTGAGGTCGGACTTATCTCTCGATTCATAGTTAGGATAAGGTCTCAGGGAAAATGGCTAGCTTGGAAATTAGCTTGGGATATTCACCTGTCACAGACAACTGCATATTACTCCGTACTCTAGACAGGCTGTTGAGACCATTTGATTATCGCCATTTTGACGCTGATAGCAGTGGTGAGCGTCCACGGAACTGACGCACTTGTACTATTATTTATTCTATGGAGATGAGACAATGTCAATTTTAGTTCCATGGACGCTCGGTGAGGGCGCTTTGAACCAGCACAAATGAAAATACGGCAGAGCAAATCCATAGAGATCAGTACCTCTGTACATACTGGCATAGCCTTATTAACTAATTTTAGTGGCACGCATTACCAGCTAGTTAAATTGCATGGTGACGAATTCTTACGTCAATTCCGTGGCCTAGTTGTACAAATGTGACGGTAATATTAATATAGCATACTCTACTCCGACTTTTAATTCGATTCAGTATTCTGACATTTCGTGGGTTGCCACTTTTGACGAAATAAAGGTAGTGATGTGAAGAAATGATATGGATCTTTTGAATGAATAGTGAACTAATAAGTTCAGTCACATTATTATTTATGCTTATTTTGTTGTTAGTACAATCTACTTATAAGTTGTTCGAAATAAGCTAATTATTTCTACGCGAGATTTATGTTTTAGTATGTTCTATGTTTTTATTTTTTTATTAACATTCTATTTACCTCTTTATTTATTGTTTTCTGTTATATGTATTCATATTATTAATATCGGGTCATATTTGACGATAGGTTGGTCTAGTGGCTAGAGACCCTAAGTACGAAATCAAATGGTCGCGGGTTCGAATCCTGCGAAGTGCAATCGTTTGTGTGATGAGCAAAAATGTTTGTTTCCGAGTCATGGTAAGTATGTATGTTTATCTGTTATCTAGTGCCCATTAGTAGGTCATTGGTGTGGAATTGTCCCGAAAATATTTGATTTATATATTTTGAATATACCATAAGTACTAATTGGACCATCCTTTTGACGAGCAGCACTATTGGTTTTAGAACGGTCTTATTATTTCACTATCAGTTTACTGAAACGTATTTCAAGTCGGAATATAAGTGAACCACTCTTTGTGTGACCTTAGCCTAAATATCAGGTCACGTCGATGGAGAAACAGCTTACTAAAGAAACAAGAGATTATATTAACGCAACGTAGACATGTGATCCAAATAGTATCAGCTTTTTCATCGTCTGGGCTTACTGAGAGATATTTTCTTTTTGTACAAATCACATTGTTAATGTTTTGTAGATATTTTGACAATCGATGAAATCAAGGTGAAAATGAGATTCCGACTATAGCTATCCCTTTCAGATATAGATAAATGCTGTATTTATGTCTCATTCTCACCTCAGTTCCTGTGACTTCAATTATCTGTTTTTCTATTTGAAATGGATAGATATAGAACAAATGCGAAGCGAATGGAGTTTCAACTTATAATGTAAATTAGTAATCCTATTATGTTCTGTGATTATAATAAAATAATTTAACAGATCATCTCGTTTTATTGCTTACTGTTTTATGAGTTCATAAAACAGTACAACAGTGTATAGTGTTTGCTTTATTGAAGGACAATAATGGAGGGAGCATAGAGCGTGGACAAAGATCGAAGTGACATACGTATTATTTTGTTAAATGACAATCATTTATGTTGTGGATTTGATTTAGTGCAATATTTAACGCTCAATTTATGGACCTAGGTTAAAAAAGAGACCGTCGCGGGACGTCTGGTAGATGAGTAAATATAAAAAAACAACGTGCTACGTTTTGCACCGCGCGCTCTCTTTGGTCATCTGTGAATCAATAACCTGATCTATGCTTACTTTTCGGCCTAATACCATAAGTCTTGTTAGCACAAGGAGGACCGTACGGTCGCCAGTCTTAACTTCCGGAGTTCAATTCCCAACTCAAGTGTTTACATTTTGCACATTAAAATTATTATAACTTGAATATGGCCGAGCTAAGGCGGAAAGAGTCGACGAGCCACGAGCGAAGCGTCGCCAGGCCGATCGATCGCCAGGCCAAGAGTCGACGTTACCCCTGTACCGCGCCATTATATGTTTACACATCAAAATAGCTAAAAGATTTCTACTTGTGTTAGTTTTGCATTCGAGAAGTAGTTCCTGCCATAACTTACTCCAAAATAAAGTACGGAGTAATGATTGACTGACCTAAAATCCACTATCAAGAACTCCAGAGTTAAGATCCATCAAAGGAACAGATGCCGAAAAAGAGAATGAACATAGAGTCAAAGCGTGGAGAATTCGGCATATTCGCACGCTTGGAAAAACGCTACGCTACGCGTCTTCGAATGACCTGCCTGATTTATCCGCCATAGCGAATATAGTTCATGTTTTAAATTCTTTGTTAATATTCATTTATTTTCGTTTGTATGACTACATTTTGAGTGCAAGTTCAATTTAAATTTATGCCATCATATGGTACCCAATTAGTGTACTGCAAATATTGTTTTATCAAACAATGGAACTTGCCGTTTCATGCTGATATAAGTTTTCTGGAAAAATCGGCTCATGTAAATAATCACCCATTTTTATAAAGTCATAAATATTGTAACACAAATAAATATTAACATAATGACGCATAATTTTATTTACATCATGCATGTCCGATGATATTTCAATTCATCATTATACTATAATTATTTTCGTTTTTATTCAGGTAGTTATCACAACAGACCAAAGAGGCCGAAGCCCGAAACGTTGTTCTGAACTCTGAACAGATGTCACAACAATTAGAAATTCCAATTCATTCCACAAAGCCGAAAATCGGAGCAAGTGGAGATAAATCCTAGACGCAATTATTGTAAGGAGTCACAATCCGCAACAATGAGCAGCAACGTCAAAGTCCTAAATCTAACGGAGTGATGCACCCATAGTATGGCAATGGATGCACCGTTCAGTTCAGATCGTCGAGGATTTCGTTAGGAACATCCCGACGGCCCTGAATTATCCCTAGAGATAGTGATATTCATAGCGGTCAGGTCACAATTATGGGTGGTACTGCAACTGTTATAGGCAAGCGTGGATACCGTCAGGCGAGCGATCTGCTCGACTCGTCACTTAACGGAATATAAATAAATGTGATTGCAACTGGTGCATCGTTCCCATTACTCTTTTGACGCTCGCGCTCTCAATAAAGATAAATGATTGTGAAACTTTTAGGAAGTTTATCTAGATAGGTACCTATCTGTTCATGAGTTAGTACTAATGTAACGCTAATGTACATTGATGACCCATTACGATTAGGTAAGTACTAGCTGTGCCCACGGCTTTAGGTTTGTAGGGATCCTGTGTTTTCCAGAATCAAAGTTTCCAATATCGTCAAACTCCGTTCAGATGTCAAATGGTTTTTTATCGATTGCTCGACTTCTACTCATCGGATTGAGATACTAATTTTCAAGTCAACCTCTTAGCTATCCAACAGGGAAACCCGCATCGCAATAATTGCAGTAGTTTTTACGTGATGCGCGAATAAACAGGAATACACCATTTTTTTTTATATTCTGGTTCAATAAAAAAACTATGTTTACTTAAAATAAGCTACGGCTTATCACAATCACAATAATATTATAAATGCGAAAGTGTGTATGTGTGTGTGTGTGTGTGTGTTTGTTACATACTCGCGCTATTAACCTACAATCCGCCGAGCCCCAGCGCTACAAATCAGTCGCGGCCGTCGCGCGCTTGTGTTCAGACGCTTACTGTCGCTCGTCGCCGTAATCGCCTTAAATTAAGGCATCCCTCCACACAACAATTACTATTAAAATAGTTACGTTTTTATAACCATAATAACCAACGAAAATTGGAACGAGCGACAGTAAGCGTCTGAACACAAGCGCGCGACGGCCGCGACTGATTTGTAGCACTGGGGCTCGGCGGATTGTAGGTTAATAGCGCGTGTAAGTAACAAACACACACACACACTTAATAATTAATTTAAGGCATCCCTCCACACAACAATTACTATTAAAATAGTTACGTTTTTATAACCATAATAACCAACGAAAATTGGAACGAGCGACAGTAAGCGTCTGATCCATCCCTCCCCCTCTTTTTTACTATTAAGGCCCTTAATAGTCTTAAAGACTCCAACTTATCATTTTTTAAGTTACCGAAAGATCATGACAAGTACTTACTTGTGTGGATATTAATGAATGAAACAGACTTCTGTTTCATTCATTAATATCCACCGGACTACTTTGTCTTTATTAACGAAGGTACTCAATTGTGTTTTGCCCGCGACTTTGCTTGCGGAGTCTTTTAGTTTGTACCTAGATATGTATCTACATTGTTGTTTTGGCTACATCCCAATGGGGAACCTTATAAAATAACTGCACTGGCCGCTGCCGCGGCACGCTAGCTTCGCTCGCTCAGCTCGCGCTATGTGTAGTCATGTTCAAACCTAACCTACCCTAGTTTTAGGGACATCGGCGGAAAAAAACACATTCTATCAGTTAATAATTTTATTTACGGTATGTAAACAAACTTCAGTAAAATACGATTTAAAAAAAAACTAAGCGTTGCCGCGGAGAGGCAGGGGTAACAAAGGGTAGCCCTCTAACTTTCTCCCCCCCAAACATAGTCAAATAATGCTCTTGCAAATTGCATTTCATTTCACGTAGCCCTATACCTCCCTATAGGTCCTGGAATAACACTTCTGAGCTTTTAAATAAATTGACCACACGGGCAAAGCCACGGGCACAACTAGTAAATTATAAATAAGAAAGTTTGTGTATGTTAGTATGTTTGTTAGAGCGCTGTTTTATCATCATCAACATCAATCCACGCGGGTAAAACCGCGGGGCGCAGCTAGTGTTTTCTATATGAATACCCGTGTTTCCTCATATTCATCTCGTTTACCTCAGCTTTCAAACATAAAAAACCGCATCTAAATCCGTCCATTTGTTTGGGAGCTACGATGCCACAGCCAGACATACACATACATACTCTCTCTCTTTCTCTCTCTCTCTCTCTCTCTCTCTCTCTCTCTCTCTCTCTCTCTCTCTCTCTCACACACACACACACATAGTGAGTGATGCACACCCTGAACTTATAACACGCGTCTCTTTGTTTGGGGGTTAATAAAATATATGTTAAAATATATTGTATGGTATTTCATTTTTCTATGCAGCCAACCCTATCACTCGAGCGCGCGGCGTAGGTATTTTATGGACGAGAGTCGGGACATAGTAATATCAACTCAAACACGCGACTATTAAGTGCAATTTAGCATTCGATTTATGAATACCTACGTGTTACGTACTTACTTTTGTAGATTATTAAATCAGCGGCTTTCTTCAAGATCAAAGTAGTGCAACTTCTGTTACTTCTTTATTCTGTGCTCACGGCTGAACAGATTTGGATGAAATTTGGTATCAGGATAGTTTATATCCTAGAATAACACATTGGCTACTTTTAATCCAGAAATAGGGAAAAAAATATTATCGCCTACTTTAAAAGATTTAAAAACAATAAAAATTTATATCTTCTGAAGCTTTTGAATCAAATTTGACCAAAAATCCCTAAGGATTTTGGCTTTTGAAGCTTTTGAAGCGGGTGAAAGGAATTGGATGAAATTTGGTAACAGGACAGGCGTCAAAGTGACAGGTGTCAGTCAATGTTGTTAAAAGTGGGTATACTTCTCCATGAACATTAGTTAGTGTGATTATTTATTGTGTGTTTTTATATTGAAAAAAGAAAATCTAAGTACCAGGAGAGCAGAAAGACTTACGAAGTAGGCGATATAACATCTATAATATAGAAAAGTAAAAGAAATTCGTATTATTTACACTATTTATAACTAAAGAACGGCTGGACAGATTTATATGATTTTGGATTTTTTGGATTTGTATCCGTCCCGAATAGAATAATAAATATTAACACATTGTAAAAATTTGTGTTTTTTTTAATTTCCGTTTTGTATTGAACTGTTTTTTTGATGACATCTCGAGAACGAATTGAATCTATTAACATTTTTAATGAAATTTGACCAAAAATGTAACGGTAGGTATATGAGTTTTAGAAGCTTTTGAAGATTTAGAATCGACAAAAAGGAAGCTTTGAAGGAATTTACGAAATGATAAGTGTCAAAGTTACAGGTAGTACAGTGACACCCTGGATGCAACAAGGAGGGATTTAAAAAAAAAACTGAAGTGGTGGGAGTGGCAAAGTTTGACCGCGGGTGAAGCTGCGGGACGCAGCTAGTTACAAATAAGATAATAAAAAATAGGGTATTTTTTTAAATAAGATTTTATATATATAAAATAGTCCCTATCGTTTTTTTGAAGTGAAACTTCTAATGCGACTTCCAACAAGGTTGCGTTATACGTTTAACGCTACCATGGAGGGGGTATGAAAGCACTGTTGTTTTCATTTCCACATTACGAAGTTTCACTTCTTCCGCGCGGAGAGACTTCACGCACTATTTTTTTATTGTCTTCTCAGATTCTTGTTACTCATTGGTTTATCATAAGTATAGGTATAGATAGATAATAGAGAAATTCAAATTCATTCAGCATGGTAAATACATCCTAGGTACATACATACCTCTCAAACATCACAATGTTTCACAATTTTGTGTAACATGGTGCAACATTTGCGTTCGTTTCTGTTTGACGCGCAGATAAACTAGAGTACCAATGTACTATCCACAGACCGGTATTATCTATCTATAGACACATTGCGTTGTTACCTTTAATTCAGGTGAACACTTAATACGAGTTAAGCACGAATGTTTAAAAAATATTTTTGGAGTTATGTATGTATTTTATAATTTTATGCATAAAATCATTATTTATCTATTTTATTTAATTGCTGTAATTTTTTCTTGTTAATTAATCGCAAATTTACTTTAGGTTGGTCGTGGAAGGTAGACCACAGAATAAATGATATTAAGTACAAGTAGATATAGGTAGGTACTCAAATGACTACCTATTTATAGTCTGAATGCATAATTTGTAAGCTAAATATGCTGATATAGAGATACCTACCTATTAAAGACAGAATAAATTACCAGTTAAAATAGTAACAATATCTTGTCAAATTAAAACAAGAGGTACGAGTACGTAATAATGATCCCTCAATGATGATAATCTCCTGTTTCCAATGTCTTATTTTTTGGTATACAAAAAAATACAGGCAATGCAACGCACTAAACTCTCGATCGACGTCATATGGCGCTAGAGACCGTAACATCCTTACCCGTTGTAATTTGTCAAATAAAGTAGTTAGAAATAGACATAATTAGAATGTAGTTACAAATGAACAATGAAAAAGTTTTTTTCTGGTTAACATAGCAACCGTGAACGTGGCGAAATAGGTCGCAGGACGCAAGCCCTCAACCCTCAGTTGCTTCTACCGTTTTACACCCAGGGGCGGATTTACCTATAGGCCAAGTAGGCTCGGGCCCTAGGGTCAACCAATACTAATTCTATCTAGGTATCTATCTAATCAGCCCATGTCCACCCACTGCTGAGTATAGGCTTCGTACTCTCGCCTTTTCGGTCCTGTGCTAATTTAATCCATTGTCCTCCAGCTCACCTCAAAATGTTATCTGACCATCGGGCGGGTAATCTACCTCGAGGTAAGACCTCGAGCACTTCTCTTGGATACCACTCGGTGACTACCTTGGTCCACCTATTTTCATCCCTTCTTGCCAAATATAAAAAAAACCCATAGTGTCATAGTAACGGACAACACCTAATATTTTAGCTTAGTATTGGAGCTGAGCAGGGCCCCGAACGGCTGGTGCACGTAGGGCGGCTAGTCCGCCTCTAGTTACAGCACAGTAGGTCCACATGCCGTATCACGTGTAATTACCTAGTAGGTACGAACTCCGAACGTTGTATTACCTGAACTATTGAAATGTGTAAACGAACTTTACAATTACACTAGCTTTAAACTTGTGGACCCAGCTTAATGTAAGGTCCGCCCCTTCTCATCCGGCGGGTGCTGTGAGGACCAGCAAAGGGAATTAAGGAAATGGCAGCATCTTCCTCTGTAAGTAGCAAGATCAACTGCGATAACCGCACCACCTGCCAAGTGTGGTGAAATTTCCTTTAATGGAGGGAGAGGCCCCTGTTCAGCAGTGGACTACTTCGGGCTGGTGATGATGATGACATCCCCAAAAAAGTACTACACAAACAACAATTCAGCCTCGACTAGCAAAGAGGCTTTTAACAGAGTTAAAAAACAAGAAAAATAACGCACTATGAAAAAAATATCCAGTTTGCGAGCAATACTTATGATTATTTTGCGATTATCTAAGAACTTATCACAGCTTTAATAAAAGTATTGAAAATTTAAGTAAGCATGGTTGCTAACCAACTTTAAATCGTTATACTATTAGATCATAATTGGTCATTCGAAATGAAAAATGATGAGAGCGACATAAAGATGATTTTCAAATACCTATTCAATGATACCCCACCTAACATAGTTCGTCGACATTCATTTTTTTCTTTTTCACTATATGGCGTCTGGTTGTAGCCATATTGAATTTAGATTACTGTCATGTCTTTATTGACACTCCCAAGATTACCAAAATCGGCACACGCTAACGCCACAAAGGAACAGACATACCTATATACTTAAATATTTATATCGTAATGATATTACCTATATTGTTTTATGCATAAAATCCTACAACTTGTAAAGATGCAACACCTACCTATTTCTTCATACCATTGTAACAGCTTGACTGCTTCAGATAAATATTCAACTACCCTTCTTCCGAAAAAAAAACAAAAGAGCTATTTTTTTTTAGAATTTCTGTTGTCTCTAAATGATTGGCCACTCTGGCGCTGACCGCCTCAACTATGATCACAAAATGCGTACCTTAGAAATTAACTTAATTAAATATTCCAATATTTTTATTGTAAATATTTTTATTTATTTATGAAGAACAAAATTATAATTTTAGAAGCCAGAATAAGTCATAAAGATAATAAAATTGTTAATACACTAATCGAGTGGATTAATATAGGTAATAAATGAATTGTTTAATTTTTACTTTTTTATGCTCGTGTTCGTATTTAATATAACGTTTCATCACCATCAACCCGTGTCAGCTCACTGCTGGACATAGGCCTCTCCCAAAGCACGCCACTGAGCCCGATCTTCGGCTCTTCTCTTCCAACTACTGCTACTTTGCGTTTATTATCGCCCCACCTAGTTGGAGGGCGCCCTACACTACGTTTACCGAGCCGCGGTCTCCACTCAAGAACACGTCTACCCTAACGTTTATCAGTCCTTCGACAGATATGACCAGCCCACTGACACTTCAGCTTACTAATCCTAAGGGCTATGTCGACAACTTTGGTTCTCTGCCGGATCACCTCATTCCGGATACCGTCTTTCAGAGAAACTCCGAGCATAGCCCTTTCCATAGCCCGCTGAGCGACCTTAAATTGGTGGACTAGTCGTACCGTGAGTGTCCACGACTCGGCTCCGTATGTCATAACAGGTAGTGGTAAGTACACACTGGTTGAAGACTTTTGTCTTCAAACTTTGCTGTATCGGCGACGAGAAGACTCGACGAAGTTTTGCAAATGCTGTCCAGCACAGCTGTATTCTTCTGCGGGTCTCTCTCTCGAAGTTGTATTACCTAGTTGCAAAGTTTGCCCCAGATAAACATACTCATGAACAACTTCGAGAGCAGTTCCGTTAAAAGCAATTGGTTCCGGAATAACATGTTATTTGAACATAACCTTGGTTTTGTCCAAGTTCGTCCGGAAACCAATGCTTTGAGAAGAATCAGCTAGGCTGTCCAACATCTGTTACAAGTCCTGCAACGTTTATGCCACAATGACGACGTCATTAAAAACATTAAATAAACATTTACATGTTGTTATATATAATATTACAATATCCATTATCAACACTACGAAAGTTTCACTTTTCATTCCGTTTTAAATAATTGATAGAATAGCCTAAGCCTTAAAGTAAGAAGTCCTACATAGCAGAACATACGCTCTAAGGTCACATTGACACAGACCGATACTGGCATGTAACTCATGTAAGTACCTAATCTCGTTAGTTTTTGCCCTTGTTTTTACCTTGTGATATTTGCATGTTATTCTAATTATTATAATAAGCAAATTAGAATCTAATGTACCTAACAGCTCTGTATCTTTTGAGTGTGAAGTATAGGTATTAATTTATTGTGAACTAGCGACCTTCGCACGGGTAGATATATAGAAAGATAAAATTAGTAGGTACTTTATTTAGACAAATAGAACAACAACAATTTCTTACACAAAATGTTTATGTTTACAGGTTTTATACTCACGTACCATTTCGTCTATAGTATTATTCTGTTTAACGCACGGAGGTTGAATTACGGTTAGGTACTATTTCGTGTATTATTAACATAGATCATTTCCTACGTCAATGATTATTAGATGTTCTGTGATTTCGTTTCCATGGCAACGTTCCATATACAAAGGCCCGTATCTCCTTCTTAGTTTGTGATCTTACGTAGTATTTATATACTCTTTAGTTTGTGATACAAAGTATTCGAGTTTTTTTGCAAATTTAATACCTCGGGTTTCATTATTGCAATTTTCGAAGGGAACTCTAATTTTTTGAAAAATAAAATCCTTCTGTTGTCACTCGCTGATAATGTAGCTTTCTTTATGAGAAATATTTTTTTAAATCGGGTCTGGATTTATTGAGTTTATCCATTACAAACAAACAAACAATCAAATCTTTCCTCTTTATAATATTAGCGTAGATGTAGAAGTGTAGACTAGCTTTGCCCGTAATTTCATTTAAAAGCAGCCCATACTTGTTATTCCAGGACCAAAAGTACCCATAAACTACATTTCTTCAAAATTTGTTCAGTCGTTAAACAGTTTTATATCGATTGCTCGGCATCTAATCGTCGGATTAAGATACCAATACGCCAGTTTTTAAGACAAAACCACAAGCTATCTAACAGTGAAAACCGCATCGCTATCGGTCCAGTAGTTTTTATGTGATGCAAGAACAAACATACAAACAGACAAGAATTAAAAAAAGAAAGTTGTATTCGTGTTCAGTTGCTTATTATAATAATAATAATAATAAAATGTATTTATTGCAAACAAACAAACAAAAACAATCAACACAATCAAAAAAAATAGATATTCCACGATAACATGACTGGCGACAATTAGTAACATTAAATTTACCGTGCTGCGCGTCATGTTAGCATGCACATCTGATGTTTTTTTTACAATAATGAGCTTGTTTGACAACCAAGCTTGTTTGTTTGGCTTGTTTTATAAGTACACTAACCATTTTTTTTAAATTACTTTCTTATTGCTTTATTATAAGTATAGATAGATATAGAAGATAGAATAGATACCTTTAGATAGATAGATAGATATATATTATGAGTAGGTATAGATATATTGTAAAGCCTGTAATCTTGTACTATTACTTATTCTGTGCTGTTACTGCCAAGTACCTATCAAGCCTAAACGTGTCTTAAACACAACTTAAATAAAAAAATAGATAATGCTTTCTGAGCGATACTTCAGCTTGTTCTTTCTCAGTGTTTATTCAGGTTTATGAAATTAAAGTATGGTGTAATGTTTTGAATTATTTTATTCCCTCTATCATTCTTTCTTTTTTTGATAATCCTTAATAATAACTTAGCACTATTTACAGTTTGTATAAATTAACATAGTAATAGTATATTACATAGTCAGATACTATTGTACAACGCTTTCATCAACTGAAAGTCTTGACTACAATCGACCAAATCAACGTAAACCCATGAGAAAAAAATCACATATGAAACAAAACTGATCCACGATAACTAATTTAGACATGGTACCACTGATCGATCGGCAACGAAATTAATTAAAATAAAAACTTAAAAGAAAATTGATCTCAAAACTTTAAATCAAAATAAACACAGCACCTGGTACCGAATGGATTATAATTTAGTGTTTAGGAAAAAGTGCCGCCGAAACATAACAACAAATAAATTACGTTTAACCTAAATAAATGGCACGGACCAAATTCTACTCCCATCCGGGACGAGGTGATGCTTACAATAATTTACTTCAAACATAATTTTCCGAATTGAATATAATAACATAATAATAATTTCGATTCGTAGATTTAATTTTGTCGAATATAATTTGTAATATAACCAAAAATAATAAAAATCACAATATCTATGATGGAAGCAAGTGCACGTCGCGCAACAAAAGGTTGTTGACTTCTGCGTACAACGAATGGCAATCAAGTATCGCTAAATAACATCGGTGGAGATCACATTTACACGATATAACTTTATTATAAATACAAAATATACAATAGGTAATTTACCTAATACTACAGCAACAACTTCAATGCAATATACCCATCTATATTGATGTGAAATTGATATGATTACGCTTTTAGAGGAATTTAACGTAATAGTTAACAGAATGCTTCGTTATAAATAACTCAATCCTGGCGGTGAACGCCGCGGAGCCCAGAGTTTGCAGACAGAAGTCCTCGACAGGGGGCTCCGCGGCGCTCCACATTCGCAATGATCGCGTATCGTTCCCATAGTAAGATCACAAAACGCGATATCAGTCTCACTTATTCTGTCATTATGAACGTTACGACTATACCACAGCTCGTAAAAGCTCGAACTTCCGGTAAAAGCCGCATAAGTCAAGAAATCCGTCGTAACCGCGTTCGGTTTCGAGTTATGCGATTCTTAGCGGCGTTAGAGCCAGTTTTATAAATAGCGAGCGGCGGACCAGCCGCCGTCCCGCTCTTAACTAACACGAGGCGACTCGGGATGCTGCGAGCCGGAGGCTTAGGCCGGAATAACTTAAATTCATAAATAGGGGTGTAGGCGTGGCCGATGCCCGCACCGGCGTGTCTGCTGTCAGGCGTTACAGGCAGTCCTGCAGGTCTATGTCGGGCACAAGGCGGTCATGCGAGGCCTGCGCGCGCGGCGGCAGCTCGTTGCGCGGATCGCGCGCCAGCCACGGGTGCCGCAGCACGTCACGCGCGCTCAGCCGCTCGCATGCTTCCCGCCGCAGCAGGCTCCGGATGAGGCACTTGCCCCGCGACGACAGGCACTCCGGCACCACGAAGTACCCGCGCGATATCTTCGCGAACAGCGACGCGTGCTCCGAGTCGTTGAACGGGTACCTGCAATAGACGAAACTGCGGTTAATAACACTTCCATGAGCAAAGATGTGGTTTCTCTGCGAGAGAAGAACTACTATTGCCCACATTGAAAAGTTGAAGTGACAATGAACAGGTCACATAGCAAGTAAAACCGATACCACGAGAAGACTGAGCGTAGGACGGTCCTCCACGAGGTGGATAGAGGACCTTAGATGTTACGTCAGGTAGAAATTAATAGGGGCCAATGTCGCCAGACGCAAAAAGTGAACCAAAAAACGCTTATCGACTTTTAACGATAAGATACGACGGTTATCTCGAAGGTTTAATTTTTTCCAAAGCTCGGCCCCAATTAACTACACGATTGTCATTGTGGGCGGCAGATGCGCGAAACAAAAAGTCAGGTATGATGGAACCCTTCCGGCGGCAGGTGGAGGCGATTGCGGCCAAATCCCGACTTTCGAATTTAAATTACGGGTGCGTCCGAAAAAAGGTGGAAAACAAAGGCTCGCGAACGGCAGGTGCCTCCGCAGGGCGGGCGGCGGGGCGGGGCGCAACGTCTTCGCCACATGACCGCAGCAGGTGCGGGGAGATTTCACTAGCATCGTTTATAATGTGGGTGATATAATTGTGGGCCGTTGGCGCGTAACGGCCGACAGGTGATCATCCGCGCGACTTCGCCAACGGTCGCCGCGACCCTTGTGATCTCGAAAAACGGTAAGTCCCACGCTCGGCAGGTGAAGAGAAAGACACCCCCCCCCCCCCGCACCCTCGCGTTTTATTTATTCACGTCCGGACTAACCTATATTTTGTTTTCTACTCGATAATTATCGTACAGTCAACTATCGTACAGAAGAAAAACAAAACGCACCTTCCGACGAGCATGGTGTACAGTATGACTCCGAGCGACCACATGTCGGCCGCTCTGCCGGAATACGTCCGATGCGCCCGCAGGATTTCAGGAGACACGTAGGCGGGACATCCCCTCTTATCCTGGAGCAAATCCTCCTCGGGATCGTCGAGAACCACGGCGTCTTCCAGCGACTCGAGCTTTAACGTCGTCCTGAAACAAAAGGAACAACAAATCAGTCTTGGAACTCGACTTCGCTGTGCTAATTAGGTAATGAGATACATCCTGTTTTCGCCCTCAGCTCAGCTCATGTATTATTCATCTAGCCACGAGGGCCTATTTAACCCGACGCATTGTCAGTTCCAGACTGACCACTGACCCATATAAATCTATCGCAATTTATTATATATATATGCATCCGATGCGCCCCTAATGGATCCTTTGTGCACAAAGCGCTGTCAGAGCACCAGCGATGCGTGCGGGTTAATTATGAGAGATGTGAAGCGTCACAAATTAAATTGCAAAATGTTATTTGTCGGCCGCGTTTCGGCGTGTCATGTAAATAACATAGGTTACCATGAAGCTGAGGTTCGGTGACGCAATGGGTTTTGTTTCATCACGGCTGGGCGCAGGCGCACTGTGTGCGACCTCGCGGCTCACACAGCGGCCGCATCGTTTCGAAATGCATTAAATGCACACTTGGAAACAGTACACCGACGCTTTATGTCTGATTGAATGAGAACTAGCCTCGATTCTGTAACGGGACTGTGACATTCTCGTGGGAATCTTTCTCTAGTGCCGGGCGCACCCACTTTCAGGAGTGAGTCAAATTGTATTCGTTCCAGCTATTTAACGTGTAGTAAGATGACATTAACTTGTTTTTTGTATGAGGTAGTCCTGGCCTCTGGTGTCAGAGTTTGTCAGGCCGCCCGAGGGTCTCTGACACGGCTTAACGACTCCTATTAATCAATGACTGCCGGGACCGACAGCTTAACGTGCCCTCCGAAGCACAGAGCGATGGAAAACCGCACATAACTAAATAAAGTCACTGGCGCGGAGCCTAGGACCGAACCCGTTGGATTCTACCGTTAGGCTCCATCGCTTTAAATGATAGGTAATGAATTATGCGTGTAATTCCTATGGAGGTGACGGCAAGAGGTGGGCGATTCGATCCGAGCACGGTGCAATGGCACGTCCATTGCACCGTGCTCGGATTCAATACTCATTCGATATTTTTAGCCAGTGTAATAATAGTCCATGGGGGAACCGCCAGAAGCTGAATGAGGGAACCGGTACCCCGGGTTTTAATAGAACTTAAAAGAGTAATAAGCTAATGCAGATTGCATTTCGCCATTAATTGAAATATCTATGAAGAAACGTGTAAGTTTCGATTGCTCGCGCGTAATCCGAAAGCTGAAGGCAATAAATATCAAGTTTGCTCGAAGCTGTTACAAAACGCACGGGTTGCGGTCTCAGCGTCTTGACAAACAGTCTGCGAGCTTGCAAGACTTGGGAACCATCCACCTTGAGCACCTACATTATTGGAGAGAGATATTGCACGAGATAAACGGTGGATATTTATCAACAACACATTTCCAAAGTGATCGAGTCGTGACAATATAGAGCGGCTCCCGTTAAAGGTTACTCTCGTTAAGACTGTCGCAACATCATGTGAAATATTGTTCCGCCGACGCACCGCGGCACCGAAAAGCAAACGCTTTGTCTTCGATTATGTAAACTATTGTAAACAGTAGGTACTATAAATGATAGTGACGGACAAAGCGCGTGGATGAGGCGGACACGTGCGCGATAATAGCAGTGAAGCAACCACTGTGGGAATCTAGTTGACGAAACGCGTGACGTCACCTGCGGTGCACTCCGCCTCTCCGAACCTTTTCTGTAATCCGTCAGTGAGCGGAGCAGGGCCCGGAGGGCGTCCTCGTATCCGTTTAGGTCTCGACTGCGCAACTGATCCTAATTAAATCCCTACAACGGCAAGGCTAAAGTGCGATGTCTGCAGTTGCAATCGATTCGAATTTCGCAACGTGTAAATAAGTTATACGGTGTCGTAACACGGTCGGAAGGTTGGCCGGATTTCCGAGCGCGCTCCGAGCGGCCTCCAAGGATTCTCGCGGTGTCTCGCGGGAGGCGCGGAGTGCGGCCGAAAGGACAACCGTCTAATTTACGCAATTTCGTGTTACGCATACGCAGCCCTGCGCCAGAGTCGAGCCACAGATGACTAAACAGTTGCATCGTGTCGAGCGGCGCGGGCGCTCGAATAGCGAACTCTGAGCTATGTACTAACTATCGTGACGTGCCCCAAACTTAACAGTTTCTATTACTAAATTGACTCACGTTTACAACTTCGCAACTGTGTTAACGAAATATTTCGTTTAAATTACACGTCTGCAACTAGGTATCGCCTTAACATTTCTTGGTCAAGTTTGAACGCATCCTATGTAAAGTAAATCAAATCAACCGGCACGTTTGTGGAGTAATGGAATCATCGGTTATTGTTAACTGATACTGTGTGAGTATATCGGCGTGTGGGAGAGCGCCCACAATTAGCGGGATGCGCCGGCGCAGTTTCGCAACTGCCGCCATTGCTCAACTTAGCCCTGACAGTTTCGCAACGAACAATGGCAGCGATCGCAGATGCACCACACATATATGCACTTCCTGCTTTACATGACGCGGCGAGTTGCGCAACACCTAGGAACTGATCGTGAGCAACCAGCTGTATCAAACTTCGATGTGTCATTTGAACTCATTTGTTAACATTGCGAAAGATGTCTTAATAGCCGTCAACAATGCTTATTACATATTTCACATTGAACGGTATTAGTTTTCGAGAAGCATAGTTTTACTGGTGCGTTAGTCATAGGTTTTCGTAACCCGCATTGTAGGGACATGTGGTGTCGCAAGCGCTGCCAGTTGCCACATCGCAGATGCCGCCGGGATAGGTTGGGAAACCATCCCGACCATGCCCAATTATATGTCGGCGCCGATTGCGCAAGCGACGTTTTGTGAAACCTGATTGATAACACGGGGGCGATGCTGCTTCACTTATCAATTGATGCAACAGATGCACCTTCATTGAGAGACGAAGTTGCGGCGGTAATTAGGTCAATGCGAAATAGGCATGCTCAGAATTTAGGCCTCAAAACCGCACCAGCAACGACACAGTACACTTTATCGGAGCGGCGATAACGTAAGTCGAACTCAGTTTTGAAACCGAGCACTGGGCCGCTTGCGAAAACACTAATGTGAACATCGGTTGCAAAATTGTTTTAGTTTTAAAATCGAATGCAGCGACAATGGTGAGCGCTTGCGGGCCGAGATGGGCCGTGCTCGGCGACATTTGAGGCGTGCGTCGATGAAGTAAGGAGATCGAGTAGCGCAACTGCACCGTGGCCGTATTTGGCAGGCGCGGCGGCCGGCCCGGGCCGGTGTCACAATGGCGTGGATTATGAGCCACGTTGCGATATGGCATGTTGTAAGCCCGGGCGGCGGTCCAAGCGCCGCCGCCGAAATAATCCCATGTTGCAACGCGTGGACTGCGGAACGGGCGCCACTCCAGAGCCCGTTGCGCAAACGCCACACCGCACGCAATTGGCCAATTGCGCACCATCTCCGCGACACGAGCGGTGCCGTTCGACGACCCGCCTCGTCGATCTATTACGCGACAATTGCGTAACGAGGGAAAGAAAGCGTCCGGAATGCGTGCGCAAAAAGTACCCGAAATCTCACCGAATTCCACGTCGATTGCGATTACACCGTTACGCCGCGTCGTGTTAAATCCGGTGAGCGGGCGACTTTCTAACGCGGGGTCGGTGTACGCGCGTGGCGTGTCGCAACAATTTCTCCGAGCGTCGCGAACGAAGAAAGCGCGACCTCAGCAACGTTTTGCAATCGCGAGCCGCGCCGCCGCAACCGCTGGCGGTAGAGAAAGACCCGTAGAAAGTGTACGTCGACCTGATGCCCGGCGTGCGGCAATCGGCGAAACCGCAGGGCTACTTGCGACAGATGCGCTAACAAGATTCCTGCGAGTCCTGCAACCGCGGCCGCAAGAACCCGCGCAACACCAGTGTTGTGCATGTGCCGCGGTTGGGCAAGTGGGCCCACTGTTGCGCAAGCCGCGATAGTGCGCGAGCGTGTCACACCCGTGAAACACTTCCGTTCATTGACTCCTTCCCGATATAACTGCGGTGTCCGTTTCGAAACTATCGCCGATCGACATCGCACACGTGTGAGGACTCGAAAAAAGGCGCAAGCTTTTCTACCCGCCTATCATTTACCGTTCATCTTTCCGGTTCGTTTAGAGGCACGCTCCAGGGGCAGAAGTAATGGAGCGTCCATTGTGGGCCTAAATGGCGCAACTCGTCACGTAATCCCCACTTTGATTTGTTTCTAAAGCATTCTGTCAAGCAGGATAGATGCAACAGTAATTAACCAGCTCAACGCCACGTTTGCTAGTTCACTTTCATAACGTGTTACGCTAACAGACTTTTCCACGTGTTGGGAAACTCCGGTAAAAAGCTGGTGCTCCCACATCGCGGAAGACGAGTAATCGTAGTCATTACGCGCGGGAATAAACGCGATAATTGTGCGACTACGATGACTTCAACTTTCACGTCAACGATGTCACGCAACTGTGTAAGAAATGCTGATTTAGAGCAGGGCAGAGGTGTGTAACGGAGGCTCGCGGAGGCGGGCCCACCTGTCGCCAGGTGCGAGCTGTGGAGGCTGCATAATGACGATAACCATAAAGGGCAGCTGTATGACGACTGTCGCCGACAGATGCGGTCTAGATCGGCCGATAAAATAAAAAGAGTAAGTCCACATCCGCGTGCGATGCTGTTTCCGCCGCTGCTCGCGCGCAGCCGGAATCGCCGATTGTTTCGCTCTGCAATCGTTTCCTTTCTATTATTGCCAGTCGGAAGCGCGGAAACGAATGCGTCAGCACGGATTATGTATTTTTTGTCAGCATAAACACTTTTATAATGCAATGGTGAACTAAATTGGAGCAGCGATTATACACGAAAGCTAGGACGACGCAAGAGCTTGCAATATGTAGCGAGTATTGCTAACCGAGGCTCTGAGCCGAGGTCTAGCATTTGTAACTGTTGGTTAACTTAGCAGTATTGGATCTGGCGAGGCGGTGTCGCAAATGTATGGTAAAATGTAATGAGACAATGGTCGAGGTTGATTTATATGCAGGCGTCGGCAACCTTTGGTAATCCCTGTTGTAATTTACAAAACGCTGCGATTGGTTATCGCAACGTATTAAACCTGTGGTCCTTAACGTAGTAACTGTTGTTTGTTCTGCGTAATTATGCTCCATTTCATAATGCGCGGTTGGCAAACAACAGACGTTTGTCTTTGATGACTGAACTAACGACTCGAACTAAAAACTCCTCTGACTACATATAGCTACTTCATTCAGACAGTGCATTGCAGGGAGGGTCAGTGCATAATGCATGATCCTAAACACTGCTCGGGAGGACTGATACCAATCAACTTTCTTCTTTTTATTTAAGAGTCTAGCTCTTGTCGGTGGAGTAATTTCCAGGATCCCCTATCTTCCAAAACCAAAGCTTTGACTTCCCTATAGGTATGACATGACACATATTTGCCTTCTCTTTTATTTGTAAACGTCCTTCTAGGTCCTCCTCTCTTCCCTTCTATGATGGTTCTTATGAAATTGAGGTGGCCAAACATCTTTCCTCTTCTAATTTCTACGGTCGCTAGTAAGTTCCATTTTTCTTGGACGTGACTAAGTACTCCCTCGTTTGTCTTTCTCTCAGTCCAGTATATTTTCTCCATGCGTCTTCGACACCACATTTCAAATGCTTGCAGCCTTTCCCGGTCTCTCTGTGTCAGTACAGACCAATTATTTGCACAATTTTCAACAAGTCTTTAGAATTGACTAAGACAAGGGCTTAAAAGGATCAAGTTTGGTAATAAAAGATTCAGCAATCGTATGCGGGCAACCAAAGGAATGAATGACGCAGGATGGTTTCGAAAACGCGAAATAAGCGATGTTGCGATTTCGCGTGCGCCTTGTGAAATACATTTACTGCGGTTGCAAGACGCGTGGGACGACAAATGGGATTAATCTAGAGAACTATTACGTGATAGAAGAGTTTGTTTCATGATGCCATAGTGAGTCAATGAAACATGAGGCTGAAGCTATAGGGGTTCACGGAAACAGCAATGATAAAAGTCTGCGCTGCAAGAGACCCTATTTATATGAGTATTAGTTCCTCAAAAAATAACCATATCGTTGACGAATTCTATCAGAAAACTATGTCTCGGTGAAGGGCATTTCTGTACACTATTCTAATATACAAGACATCCAAGATTCCAAGACTAACTTATAATTTACTGGGCTTATTGCAATCATACTGTTTCCTCATGATATTTGAGGTCGTAATAAATTAAAGACAGAATAACAACAACTCAACAAAAAAAACAAGGAAAATCAAAGATTATTTCTTGGAAAAAATATCAAAACGAAGATTATGTTATTAGAGCAACTTTGATACGGGTTGTATCGCAATTTATGTTAAACATTTCACTGTTATCTAATCAGAGAAAGAGCTCGAAAATTTTCACCATTCCGTTTGTTTATTTTGGTTAGGAGAGATACCGTAAGCAAATATTATTTTGTAAGTTTTGTAGCCCCATAACTATTATATATTCGGTGCCCATAACAAGTTCTATTTGCGGAGTTACACAATTGTTTAAGTTATTTATTGGATCGGTTGCGAAAATTTTGCCATATATGGGTACGTGGTATGGTATGCAGTATGGTTGTATTGTTTGCGACACCATCGTCGGTATGGAAATTTAATACCACGCGAGCCGGTCAACGTTTGAAATATAATCCTTTTTTGTAGATACCTACCTATTTAGTACACAGTTTGAAGGTACTATTATTTATTGTGTTAGAACTCTCTGCTTAGCGCCTCTTTGTCATCTTAACTACTAATGCAGTTAATAACAAAATCTGTACCAGGAATGTAATATACCTACGAGCGGTACCTGTGGTTACCAAAAAACACAAATGCTACTGAACAAGAACACTTTAAATGTTGTCCGTTTGTTTCTTTGTTTTGCAAATTATAATTACTGGTTCAATTAAAATGCAAGTTTCACTGTTAGATTGACAAAAAAAATGCAATAATTTGCATCTCATTGCTACGTGTAGATGTACGCAGAAGCCAATTTTCGGATATCACTAAAGTAACAAAATAAAAAGAATAAAACATAGCATACTTTTACCGCAGGAAAAAGGCGCGCACAATGAACAGCAGCGGGACGAAGCAACAATAATTACTATAATTTAAATAAACATACGGAAGCATTTTCAGACCATAATACACATGGTCTCAACTGAGCTCTCAATGTTTGCAAACGTGAACCCTCGGTAGGCTGCGGGGCATTCGAGGCCGTGAGCACGCCGCGATCATTATCGGAGAGCCACGGACCAAGAACAATGGCCTCTATGGGGGCCGGGACCCCAAGGAAAACTATCGGCAAACGATAAGCCGTAGGCATGTCAATTCTCTTAAAAAGAAAACGATCTCCGATTCGATTCAAATCGAACATACTACAATCGATAAATCGAGCATTAAAATATCGATTTTCGATTAATCGCGACATTTTCAAATATGCCAAATATAAACACAGAACACAATTGATGATCATTTACCATAAATACAAGTAATTGGATAGAAATAGCATTAAATTAATAAACATCATCACGCCTGAATTTCCCTAGGCAGCAGGTGTAGGCAGCAGTCGCGCTTGCGACCAATAGACCAACGACCAGGCAGTCAGTGTCAGTTAGTCAGTTAGTTATTAAATTAATCAAAATTTAGGTATATAATTTAATTGCCAGTTATTTTTGGGTCCGACAACAGCAAAAAATGAATAAACTATGATACCGCAGCCAGTTTAGGAACTTCATCCCTAGTTCTTGAATTGGTCCGATTCTAGAGGTTTATGGATCGATTCATCGAATCGATGTAGTGTCCAAATCGGTCTGAAAAATCGATTTCAAATCGACATGCCACAACTAAACGAGTACTAGGGGACTGAGAGCACAATGCATTTTCACTAACATAGGTATTACTTATTCGTAGGTATATTGTAATGTAAGCAGAAATCAAGCATAAACGTAAGCTTTAGTTCCTCGTAAGTTTAATCGCTCCGACACAACAAAAGAGCGGTAAAACGTGTAGCTGACGTAAATTATAAGGAAACAAGCGCGCAAACATTTTTATACGAATATTTCGCTCAAAGTTTGTAAATAAACAGGCACGGAAATCGCGAGTTAAGAACGAGTTTGTACCGTTAAGTCTCACTGAAAGCCGGACTTGTCCAAAACGAGTTCCCCTTATCGATTTCACGGAAAAAGTAACATTTTACGGAACACCGCGTGAAATTATCGTTACCGAATCAGAGATAAAAGTTATCGAGTAATTGCGCCTAATCGAAATCGTAAAGGTTCATAAGCCTTTGACGCGAAGAATTTCAAGCACCGTACGTGTGAATCGAGAACGTGTAACGAATACGTTTAGAATGATCGTGGTTGATAAATAAACAGAGCTAGGATTCGCAGGCAATGCCCTTCGTGCTTTCTCCTTTGCATATATAAAAAAGTTAAATTTTCAAGTTCTAGTGACTTGGCAGCACTGGCGCGAGTGAATGTGGCACGCGAACTACGGTACTTTCCCACTGTCACAATACCGTTCGCCGCAGCCTCGTAGGCCGATGAAAGTACCGATAACAATCGATAATGTCAAAAGATAAATTTAAGACCCGATGAAAAAATAATAAGTCCAACCGGCTTTCGAGATGACATCAAGAGTGGTCAATAAAAAAATGTTTTGAAAGCCTACGCCTTAATTTCTTTTTTTTGCCATTACTAAACCAGTATGTAGTACGATGAGATCATAAAAGGATCAACGCTCGCATGCCAAAGCAATGATCAACAACAACTTCGGGGGACCGCTAGGCCGTCGACCTCGCCAAAACTTTTTTTTAGTAAAAGCGTGACGTAACTTGGAAAGTGCGGAAACGGCGATAGAACAGAAATAAAATTACACAGCGGCTTATTATATCACAAGTTCTGGCATTTCTCGCGGATGCAGTCGGGGAGAGGTCAGTGAACTTGCGAAACTCACCTGTCGTGGGCCAACTTAAGCTTGTGATGTGTCGCAACCGAAGAAAGCACGAAACTACAGGGCATTGGGCACAGAACTGAATCATCGGAAACTGGCGCGAGCGTTAACGCAACAATAACATTTTGAAATTGGAACTCAATTCGAAATTCAAATGAATGGAAGCCGATGCTCGCGCGTTGCACAACGCTCAACGGAAGAGAGTGCGGGCGAAACGGCACATTGCGGTGATGCAATAAAGAAAGTGCGGAACTGAAGTAGGTTTTCTAACGCGGTGAATGTACTCGGCCATTAGCATTGTATCATTCGCGCAGGCTGAGAGGCTCAGGGCGACGACCTCGCTGATGTCAGAGGACCGCTGTGCGAGCCATTTGCCAACGATATGATATAATAAAGCTTGTAAAGTGAAAAGCCTTCGGGGTGGAGAAGTACGATTCGAAATCACGGCATCGTTGCACCGAGGAGGCAACGTTACATCAAGCTCTTGCCGTATTGGAGACTGCAACACTTAGGTAACTAGTGTTGTCACGCTTGGTGCAACTGCTGACTGATGTAACGTACGCGAGTACTGGAAAACTTCACGTTTTTTATTTACTCGTCTAATGAGGATCAGTTGTGTAAACCTGAAAGATGCACATAATAACTCAGCTACCAACTTAAACCGGCTGCTTTGTTAACTCTAATCTGCATAATGCCTAACGTGTCAAGTTACGACGAAAGTATAATCTACGAGGTAGTCCCCTAAATTCGATTAAGGTTACGTAACCCACATAAGCGCAGCACTGACACACATAACTGGCAAAATTATGTTAAAAAAGTGATATGTCAAGTTCAGTGGGTGCGAGGCCGGCGCGCGCGCAGCCGAGCCGCGGTGGGGAGTGGGGGGGAGTTGACAATGAATGGCAAAGCACCGTTGTACTTGACCCAGTATCTGGGCGTCACGCTTCGCTGCAGTGAGCTTCAATTGATGACACGTCACACAAAACAATAGCACAACTCAATGCTGAAAACATCATGGAGATTGGAGTCTTTGGAGACCAGCGATATAATTCTCGCTATAATTAACCAGCGACGCGATGGCTTTATGGCAGCACCGACATTGGCGTACTAACCTACTTGGCAGCGGGCCTCCGGTTTCCTTGCGTCAATCAAAAAGTATTCCACCATATCGTACAAAGAGGTTGAATTACGCTTACTGTTTCTCTAATAGGCATTCGGTTTAGGAAGGATCGTTAGTGGCAAAAGTTCCAAACATGTTGAAAATGTTCAAAGCGAACGGCTTGTTAAAAATGTACATTTCGATACTATCCAATACACCATCTCATCATCTCGAACGCAGGGTATGATATCGCCAGTCTAATGATCACACCGTTCGACACGTGTCACTGTCAGCACCATCGCTAACTAGCATCCATCTCGACACGTTTAGGGCAAACGTAAACATGGCGATGTCGAAACGCATACAAAATATCTCGCAAGCGGTTTCCGATATATATTTGTCTAGATATGTGTCGGTTATTTGTGCCATTGCGCAAGGTCGGCTACGCACCTGCGCCGGTCACTGCAGCGACCGTTGCAGCTCCCACGATGCTTGAATAATTAATTCTCGAAAGGGTGATCGAGGATCGAGGCACCTGCTAATCGACCTTTCTGTTAACAAGCCCAATTAAGGTCCTCGACTGAGCAGAGATCGCGCAGGGTAGAGATAAAGCGCACGCCGTTGTGATAGGCTAAGATTGTATAGTCAGTAAAATATTTAAAGCGTTTTGACATCCGCTTTTTAAAGATACGGTGCCTGTTTTTGTCAAGAAGATCCTCGAATCACTGAACCAACATGGTAAAATGGACCAAAAAGCGATTCCAGCGCTGCATTCTCAGTTTCAGTTACCGAGGCGCGTGGCGGCCGGCGTGTCGGCGAGCGCGCTCGTAACCATCCAACTGGGTTAAGGTTCCACCAAGGATTTGTTGCGGCAAGTCTCCGCTCCAAAACGCCGAGCGCGGCTGTGATTGAGAGCTCACTGCATGGTCAGGTTCCGCTGCATTTGTCCATTGCCTTTTGTTCGTGTTTTTGGCGACGGACCGTCTGTCAATGTCTCAATGAATAAGAGCATATGTTCAATCGCAATTGATAACTGTAACTTTGAAAACGTCCCCGATTCATTCACCTCTGTCCGAGACAGAACTGTGAGAAACAAAGTCTGTGCTCCTCTTTTGTTTAATTAGTGTCGCAGAGACAAAAGTAACTCGATAGTTAGGGTCGTCCCTTTGTCCGGACACTTAGGTGCGTAAACTTTGAACAATGTCCTTTGAGTACCTTTTGAAACCCGGAGTGGGTTCAAATTGAAACAGGTTAATAAGTTTCAAGCGATCCAGATGTATTACAAAGTTTGAAAAGCGGTAGCACACCACTGTTTTGCAATAGCATGGTCGATGTCGATTCTTTCGTAAGCACGCAGCGTCCGGACCACTCGATTAATTGTTCTTATCCTAACCATTATGTTATTCTATTGTTCAAATATTAAACAAATAAACTTGAATACACTTGAAAGTACTTGTAACTTTGAATAGTTTGAGACTTAAAATTGCATGGACATATTGTTTTTGAACGTTATTCAATTCATAGAAATATTAATACAATGGACAAGTTTAACTTTTTGCAATAATTAGATTGCATGCTTATTATGTAAGAAATCGGCCTCGTAATTATTCTAATAACTCGGTTTAATTCCTTAAACAGGTATCTACGTAATATTATTGTGTAAATATTGACTATAACTCGTCAAGTCTCAGTACCTATAGTACAAATGTATTTCTACCTGAAGTAATTTTAACCCCGTCACCACACCATATGTGATTGTGAGTGCTAAACACATGATGGATTATATTTACAAGAGGAATGCGCAGGAGTTGATCACAATAGTAATCATGATCGGGTGCGTACGCGCAGGCGGTGCGGCAGATGCGTTCGCTGCATTGTCCCGCAACAAAAGCAGGTAGAAACCTAGGCGAGGATCGCGCCATGTGCTACGTGTCATTTTTTCAAACAGAGATACGTGTTTTACGTAAAATCCAAAAAAATATTAATCTGACCGAACAGTTGGCCGCGCACATGTCGGTACAAAAAATATATTATAATGCGTCAGCTCGGGTAAACCAACAAGGGCCGATCGATCTGCGAGTAGGCTCGGCATGCACGGCTGGACACATTCCGCCGTAATAACCAAAAATTTGATTCCCAAGCCAATCGCGAGCGCTTTGTTCTCGATGCGTAACTACTGATTTAATTACAATGGTTTCCCTTTGTTACAAAAGAGAGAAACGAATCGAATCCCAGTTATCAAAATTAATAACGGCAAAACCAATTTACTCTGCGCAATATCCTGCGATTTGGTGAACTTCGCGGACCTTTCGACGATATTGCTTTTCTTGCGATTCTGAAATTGGACCTCCGAGAGCATCTGCCGTTAACGAATTTAAAAACTAAAGTCATGAAACGACTAACAGAGGGGACTGAACGCTTTAAAGAAAGGAACGTTCGAAAAACGGCAAATATTGACCTCGTGGCAGATGTCGAAACCCAAACTTCGAACTGGCTGTAAGTGCATTTGAATAAACATCGCCTCTCGATAGTAACAGAGCTTTGTTGACCTTACTATGTATCCGATATCGGAGCGTATGCACCCGATAGAGTTGTCATCAGGTGTCCAAACACAGCGTTTTCTCAATACACATTGCTCAAAACCTATGTCGAAGCAGGGCGATGCATTTAAAAATACATGAGAAGGTAACTGTATCAATGAGTCTTTAAGATAGAAGCCATGGGCTGAGCCGGCAGGACACAGGATGCATACCATTTATAACATGAGACTGAAAATAAACTCATCGCTATTAACTCTGGAATCGTTGGCTATAAAGTTTTTATGAGATGCCAGATTTATTAACTGTTCAGAATCTTCTTTTGATAGAGGAATAATGGACCTTGTTGCTGCTGATACGGGGTTTGATTTAATATGACAGATGACAAAAAATAGACGGGTTCTAAATTATCATTGTTCGTCTCGAACGAATGCGAACGTCGAACACGTGCGTTTCGCAGGTATACACTTCGCATGTGCAATGTATTGTGTCGAAGAACATGTTTTTCTTGAAGATGAATATGAGAATCTTTGCACAATGGTCGGTTCTTTTCAATCGCGGCCTATCATCGATTCTGCAGAGTCGACCGAGTGATAAATCATGCGTAGGAGACTACAAAGCCAGTATTTGTTTACTGGAACATCTGTTCGGGACGAAGGTACCTTTGGTATTGGCAAGTTCGCTCCACAAAAACGCTGGCATTGTCGCATCGCTCAGGTAATTGTTGGAAGATTAACCCGATACGGACCCCGACAATACAATTAGAACACCTTGACGTTTTTTCTAAAATTCGGTTTGAATGGTGTCAGGGCAGATTGTTTAGAGTTCCAATGTAACACAGACATTAACGTAGAGCGTATTGCGGCACAGCGACCTTAAGTCGTTATCTATGTGTGATAGGAGATTGCTATGACCTTATGTTGATTAGCGTCTCATACGATGATAACGCTGAAGTCCAATGACCGTCCAATTACGGATCCTGGGCAATCAACACGAATTACGGTAAATTGAGTCGGTTCCCATAGCTCTCGAATTCTTACGAGGGGAACCTAGTTTGAATCGACTCTCAAGCACTCTCGACGGCCGGATGTAACGGGACCGGAAGCGGATTTAAAATAAAACAGAACTGCAGAATTTATACGGCAGATGGTCAACATTGTATCCAGCGAGACAAAGAAAAGTTTTTAATAGTAAAAAGGTATAAAAACTGCAACCGGCTGCCCACATGGCTGCAGGCTGATGTATTAACTTAATTATATTGGCGCATACTGGCCAGGCAACGTCTAGTAACGTCGAAATGGATTATTTGTAATTATTTATTCGCCATTTAAATATTAGCAATGGAAAACAGCTTGCAATAAGAGATGCAATCTGAGATTTGAATAATGGCAAACATTTCTCATTAGAAGTCGAAGCAATCACTAGAAATAATTGACACTCCGAAACCGATAACATGTGGGTTTGCGCAGTTGCTTAGAAATTCCAAGAAATAATGCGTTATTTATATCATACCAAAATAGGTAATCAAAATTTACTAACAGATTTGTGACTCGCCCCGGCTTCGCACGGGTAGTGCTCACACCGCGGCATTTTTCTTACTTTGAACATTTTTATACCCGTAGTAACTTCTAAAAAACATTACGCCTGTAAGAGTAATTCAAATCTTTGGCAGCAACGATCGTGGTGTTTTTTGACCATAGACAACTGCATTATTACTCACGTACTTCAAAAACTTGTTATTATTTCGTTTCCATGGCAACATGTCATTCCGTTCTATATTTTTGATACCTTGGGTCTTAGTCAAAGAGAATATAATCACTACGTTTTAGTCTTAGTATTGTGTTCTCTTTACCTTGGGTTATATTATAGACAATATATATATATTATTGGTTATTGTTTTTTTTTTGAAAAATAAATTACTGTCATGTTACTTGCTGATAATGTAGCTTTCTGTAGTTGAAAGAATTTTTAAAATCGGTTCAGTGTTTTTTGAGTTTATCCATTACAAACAAACAATGAAATCTTTCCTCTTTGTAATATTAGTGAACATTTAGATAAGAGATTCTTTGTACATGACATAAGACAGTATATATGCACATCACTCTTCAAGACAAGAATGAGGAAAATTAGCTATGTTCTTACTGATTAATGTTTGATATCTCAAAGAATATATTATGTTAATACATTCCGCATTACATAAGAACGTGATACTCACGCAGGCGTGAATAGTCAATCTTGCAAATTTTTCATCATCGCGTAAGACGAGTCACGTATGCAGACTTTGTCATGTAAAACTGAAACGACATGCATTAACAAAGATAAATTCCTTTCTTGAATGTCTCATTAGATCAGTAAATACAAACTTCAAACTTTTTGTTTCGTATCTGAGAAACATGAACGTTAACATTTAAATTTGGAACGGCTTGCTGGTTCCTGGTTGGGCGGCGCGGGCGCACGGTTGGAAGGCGGAAGAGCCGCGCTTGCGCAACTGACATTGAACCGAGTCGGTCTTCGATTGGAGGCCAGCGCCGCCGGATTCTTATTTACGTATATAAACGATCATTTAATCACCGTTCTCAATGCTTATCAACGGAAAATGTGTGAGGTTTTCCTTATACGCGTTCCTGTCGAATTAAAGCGAAACAAGCGGGACGCGTAACAGGAAAACCACGGGTCGTAGTAAGTAAACATTTACATCAGACAGAAGAGATTTCTCAGAAACAGGATGCGGAGAATAATATCGCTCGTATTCGTAAATACGCGGAAGTGTTTGTGAGTAAAAATACTGAATTGTTTTGATGCGGATTTTCCGTCGTACTGTTTTTGTACACGTCACCGCGTCGGTACCGTATCACTTGTTTACCGATAAAACTCCGGCGATAATAAAAGCCACGTTTTCTGATGAAAATTCCCTAGTCGCACGCGTCACGCGAACTGGGTGATTTTCAATGAGTGAGGCAATATCGCTACGTCACACGTAAGCGATTTGCGAGTGTGGGTGCTAATTTCAACAAGCAAAGTCACCTCCGTGTCGTTCACCATATTGAAGGTGAATAGTGTCAATCACGTTGTAAACATTCTAGTTCAATATTTAACGAGCAAGATATACCTACGGAGACAACGGATCGAAGTTAATAGCCCGTGAAAGTCACACTCGCGGTCGATGACAAAAATGGTAAAGCGTGTCTAGCGGCATTATTCGTGAATGTAAATGCGTGGCCACTGGCCGGTGTGGGGCAGCCTCGTGGTACATCACTACCGCATCGCTACCGACGTGTCGCAACACTCGCTGGCCGCGCCCGGGCCCGCTCGTCCTTGGCCACGGCAGCCGATACAGCCGGCCGCGGCTACGAGTCGACCGTGCGTAAAACCGCTTCCGCGTGCAACGTCACCGCACTACGGAATTACGAGCCTAATCAATACCGCGAATTAAGACGCGCACGTCACTATTCTATCCCACGAGATTTTCCCTAGTGACGTCATTGCGGCGTAGCGCTCGTAGGCCGTAGCGACGGCTACGAGGTCACGTGTTTCGACCCAAAACCTTCGCATCGCCACCCCTGCGTGGGCGAACTACGTCAAATACAAAATGTCGAATGAAGGAGTAGGTAGGTAGGTTAACGTTTCGTACATTCAGACACAATTAATTTAGCAATTTTTAAAAAACTTTGTATGGTTTCGTTTTGTAAGCAGTTGGTTATTACCCTTTATCCCGGGTAATTGATTACGTAAAGCTCTTTTGTATGCCAAATTCTAAGCTTTTAAAGGAAAGTTAGACGCTTTGGAAGATTCTGGACTTGGAAAATCTAAGTGCGCTTCGATTCGGTCGTGTGTTATTGAATTTACGTTAGTCACGTTCGAACTAAATACACGAACCGATAATAATATCGGAGCGATTACATCAGTGCGCGAATGTGGGGTGAGGCGTTCAGCTAACTGCGCAAATGTAAAATCTGTACAAATATCGATTGTGTAGAGAAAAACAAGAAGCACAATGGTCTTCTAATGACGACAGCATATTGTCGCGCGATTAAATACGACGATGACTTCACACCGAAAGGGGATCATCAACTTCTACAATGACACGACCTGAACGCGCGTTTAATATCGAAACAAACCTAATGTACACTACCATAGGGACCATAATCGAATGTTGCCAGCATAACGACAGACTCCGTAAACAATCCAATTACTTTTTAATTGCGAAGCCTTTGTCTCTTGGCACTTTCATGTTTCAGATTTTATTCCCAAGGGAGGGATGGAACTAGATCAGAGAACGGGGGCCAGAGAACGCAGCGAAAATAAACTTAACCCTCCGGCTGCCATGGGTGTCGGACAGACTCGCGTTCTGAAAACAAATCAAGGATGACGGATAAGATCATTCGTCAAATAACAATCAAAATGCAAAGAAATGACGTGAGCTCGAAATCACAGGGTATTGTGTCGCGTATGGTTACACAACGAGTGACCGCGAACTAAGGTCGGATACGTTCTCATATTTATTGTACGTATTCTTCAATCTCGAACGAGGCTCGAGGTCGGCCCGGCTCGAAAAGAGTACCGTTTCGCAACGCATTTCAATGTCATTGTGAATGGTACCGACCCGATAGCCGTGAGTGGCTCGATACGTTTTATTCGGATAGCCATTACTGTACGAGGTAATTGTTAGGCGAAGTGTAGTACAGACCGTCATTTGTTCTCTGTGCAGTTGGAATTAAGTGATCCTTATTTGTATTCCATTAAACATTAAATAGCAATGCGAAAATGTTGCCTAGAAAATTCCAGTAGCTATGTTATTTATGTCCGAGTGGCTGGTGTCTGTAATTGAAATTTTAGTTTACAATACAAAAGACATCAACAAGACGTAGTAGATTCTGCGCACATTATCTTCACGACCGTGTTTACAAATACAGACTCAGAATTTGTTTAGCAGTAGGTACGTCTAAATTAGCGTTCAATGTCAAGTGTGGCGCAAGTGCAAAACTCTCATTATCATTTCGCTAACGCAAACACTCGAACAAATTGCACGATCGATGTATCGAGATATCTGCTCGACAGTCGGTTTGGTTCAGAATAAGTCTAATTGTAACTCGATCATGCCTTGAACGATACGACAGAATCGAATTGGCTCGATTAATGTCAATCGTAAGTCTTCACTCGATTAAATTTGGTTTATTAAGATTCATACACAATCGCGTGAAGTTTTTTGGCGAGTTTGACCAAAGAGTGTTGTAATGGCGGGCTGCAGCTTGCGTCATTTCCTCTTGTTGACCGTGAACCGAGTTACGTCAGCTACCAAGTTTCGGTGTGAATACATAAACAAACATTTTTATTGTTCCGTTTGAGTCTTTTATTAGCCATCAATAAATAAGAATGATCTACGTTGCTCTTTTGTTTTATTATTAGTCACAGAAGAAATTAGTCAACGTCATTACGTGTAAACGAGTGCGCAATAAACAAGGTGGTTTTACTATGAAAATTGTTTAGGCGAGTTCGTGGATGAAATCATAGAGCAAAATATCACCTTAAATTGACACAATTGCGTCGTTCCATAGAGTTTTAGTTCAGCATTTCTGGTAAATTGCACCTCTCTAAGGAAATATCGGGTGTAAAACATATTTCTACTTTTGCACACGGAGCCCGATAAGATATATGACGTTGCGAGATAAAATTATTACACAGTTTCTGTTGTTGAGGCAAGCTTTGCGATTGTAAACAGAAGAAATAAGTATAATTTATAACAATATAGCAACTTTTTTTTTTTTCGTCGATTTGTGAGCTACCCTGAAAAAACAGCTGGATAGCTAACCGGGAAGTGCTCGAAATTTGAATTGCAAGATTGCAATACAGACAGAAAGACCGAAGCATTACATTTTTGGATGTGAATTAAATCCAAACCAGTCTATTTCCAGGTCAATGTATCCGAATTAGTTGTAATGCAATGAAACAGGAAGCAGTCAGGAAACAGAGCGCCTGCCTCGCTTGCTAATAAGAAAGCTATTGTTAAAAAGGCTCGTGTGTCACCTATTCATTTATTCCGGTGAACTCGTTTACTGCATTGTCATGAGGTGACTTTGATACAAAAGATAATTAACAGGATAAAAATATAAGCGATGAAAAAAGTTTGTAAGGCGAACGCCAGGTACACCGGCTTCAAAACTTAGTACCACGCTAAGTCAAAATACTTAAATACTTTTAAGTCAAAACATAAGCTATCCATCAGTGAAAATTTAATCGCAATCGGTCTAGTAGTTTTAACGTGATGCGCAAACAGACAGACATTAAAAGCGTGGTACTAAGTTTTGAAGCCGGTGTACCTGGCGTTCGCCTTACAAACTTTTTTCATCGCTTATATTTTTATCCTGTTATCTTTTGTATCAAAGTCACCTCATGACAATGCAGTAAACGAGTTCACCGGAATAAATGAATCTCCTACTCAATCCAATCAGGAGGAACCAAGCAAAAAAAAAAACAGCGTCCAGTGGCCACTAGACATTTTTGCTGAGTGCAGGCACAAGCTACAAAATCTTTTTCACCTCACAAGCTCGGAAAGATTCTGTTTGTCATTCGAAATCCGAGTGCAAAACTGCATTTTACCCGCTAGCGTGGAAAGAGTTTTTAAAATGAGAACCTTTCTATTCTATTTTTTTCTTTAGCGCCAATTCACTGAAAATACTTTATTACTAATTTATACTATATTATTATCCGATTCGATTCTATTTGACTCAACTCGACTCTATCCGTCTCTTTTAATTTTCATTTCTTTTCTACTCTATTCTACTGTATTCTAGTGTGTTCTACTCTGTTCTACTGTGTTCTACTCTGTTCTACTCTGCTCTACTCTGTTCTACTCTATTCTACTGTGTTCTACTGTGTTCTACTCTGTTCTACTCTATTCTACTGTGTTCTACTCTGTTCTACTGTATTCTACTCTATTCTACTCTATCCTACTCGATTCTACTCTATTCTATTCTATACTACTCTATTCTACTCTGTTCTACTCTACTCTTTTCTACTCTTCTTGCACCTAGCATTTTCCTCGCTGTAGTGAGGTGAAAAGTTTTGTGTTGCGCACGGCAGCAAAGTTATTTGGCGTCTCGTACTTTTGAAACCCTCGCTACGCTCAGGATTCTATTATTTGAAATCCTAGAATCCTTCGCTTGCTCAGGTTTCAATACAAGTACTCTCGCCAAAAAATCACTTTGCAGCCTTGCATAACAAATAACTATTACTTAGTATTATTTTAGTAGGTACTTAGTTTTTTATTTTATATTATTATTATTATTGTTGTTTTTATAGTGTCTTGTGCTAAGACACAAACCAGACCAGACCCGCCAGACCAGACTTGCCAAGTTAATTAAATGTTTTTATTCTTATTCCAAGCATATTTTTTTTAAGTTTTGAATAAAGCTACAGGACCTATTGCGATTCGATTTTCACAGTTGGATAGCTTAGGTTTTGGCTTAAATACTGGTGTACTTGGTATCTCAATACGATGAGTAGGAGCCCAGAATTTTAATTAAAACCCTATTAATGTTGAACGTCGGTGTATTTTAGTGACGCGCATCACAACTGCAGACTGAAGGCTAATCGCAATTCTGGCCACCGACCGACCGGTTACACTTTACTTTTTTCACCCGCCAGACCAGACTTGCCAAGTCAATTAAATTCAAAATGCACAAACATCTAGCGGGCAAAGGACGTACAGTTCGTAGCTAAATTAGAAACGGGAATTTACTGCCAAGGTTAGCAGCCCACGAATTTTATCCCCTCAGAGTATTTCAGGGGCGCGTTGGCGTCGGAAACGTTTTCCCAAAGGTCGAGACTTCTTTTAAGGAGATTCCACCGTAAATAATGTCGTATTTATCCGCCGCCCTCGCACACAAATATTTTGCGCACCATACTAACCGTAGTAGGCGGGTTCGCGTGAATAGGATATAAGGAGAGACGAAATTGCGACGCCTCCGTACGCGGTTTTGGAACGAAGCCGCTTTATTTTTGTATTAGGTTCATGTGTATCATTAAATGGGAATGTTTCACGCAAATCGCCCACGCTCGCTGGGAATCTCATACGCGAACGCAAATAAAAACAGCGTCTGACCGACTCCTTGCTGTGGCCGGCTCGCGTCTTTTGAAAGCATTGTTGAACCCAGCGCTAAGGTGAGCTGGAGCACGTATTGTTATGGCGCGCTACAGCGCTTAGAACGCTCTACAGGATGACGGTTGAGCGATCGTATTAGAATTGTAATTGTTTACGACGTCAATGCACTGTACGTCTTTGTCATATCGTTACAAAATGTCAAGGATGGACAGTGCATTGTAATCGCTATCACTATAGCTTTGAGTTAGGCGGTCACCAGCCTGAGCTATACAATGTTTTCAGAATGAAATCGTTGTGTAGCACAGCGGTATTCGTATTTATGAGTAGCTCATATTTACTCGTACATGCTCGTACCTTTGCTGGTTAGAGGCACTAGGCGGAAACCCGACTTGGCCGTGATAGCTAGAAGGCAAAGGCGGGAGCGAAGAGTAGCGAGCTCCAGCCTTCATCTTCGTGTTTTTTTAGCCTTGAAGACCGATCTGTTTGAACACCTTTGGTATCATGAAAATCCTACATTAACGATAGACATACATACTTATATAAATACACCTAAATCTATGTACAGTATAATTTAATGAGCTGTACATAACGACTTCTAGCGAAATGCACCGAGATTTCATTCTGAAAACATTGTACAGCTCAGAGCGTTCTAAGCGCTGTAGCACGTAATGGTTTCAGCTTAAAATAAAACATTGCTTGCTCCAGCTCAACTTAGCGCTGCACTGGGTTCAACAATGTTTTTAAAATACGCGGCCGGCTCGCGAAATCAACTGTCGTATCGCGAAATCGCTTGTATCGAAAGTTGTTGAACTTCGCGGCGAAACAGGAAAACGCTGACAGTGTGGTAGAACCACTAGATTTACGATTTAAGACGTTGCTGGTTCGGTAGCTCGGGTCAGTCCCCCGTAACATAAAACTCCAGCGCGGACTCGATGGAACCAATGTTTTTATTTATACTCCCAGTTCTACGAAAACTCAGTATTCGCTTTCTCTCTGAGGCTACAGTTTTTTATTGAGGACTCGTTTATTTTGTATGCATAAATTCATACGAGTCAGCCCGTGTTTTGTACTTTTTGTTCCGGCCTGCGAGGCGTGTAAATGAACTCGACCAATTCAATTTTTGTAACACATTTTGGTCTATTTTTGTAGGATTCTCTCTGAAATACCTCTCATGTGTGTAACAAGCTAACCGATAGGTTTTCCCTATTTATAACAGGTAACCATGGTGCTATATTTAGTGATCCTTTTAGGGTAGGTTAAATTTAGCTAGTTAGGGAGCGAGGGTAGTGACCCGAATGAAATTTCCTATGATTCATCCCGCACCCCTATTGTTGCCCTACGGTTTTTTTATACATCCCTCTCGGATGACGTCACCGAATGCACGGAATGCACACTCACCCAAAGACATTCATCACCGCTCTGTCATACAAACCGTGATTCATTTCACACTGTACTTTGAGCGCTTATTTAAAAACCAGGAAGATATATAAAATTTAAAATTGTCCCTCTACTACGATGCGTAATTCGACAAACAAATACAGGACACATTCTTGAGTAATTCGATTTAAATTAGTAGCTACCGAATGAGTTCAACGGACTCATTGTCGCTTCGACTCGATAACGCCGATAAGGGTGACTGACGATTTAGGAACGGCACGTAATTAGGAACGTTTGTCATGCGCTAGAACAAATAGAATGTTTCTAGGATAGGATGATCTCAACTAGTGCTTACGTCATCTCCATTGCTCAGCAGTAGATGTGTTTACGGGCGGGTGGTTTTCGTCGGTCAGCGACCTTCGCGACACGGATGCACTCGAGGATGGCACGCCTCGCCTCGCTTCCAAAACGTCGCAACTCTCCGGCCCCGAGCCGGTTTAAGTGCAACACAGTACAAAATATATGCTGGAATTAAATCCATCGCTCGCAGGAGCCGGGAACTGTTGCTATGGGAGAAAAACTGATCATGGCTCGAGTGGAACGCCTCGAAAGCCGTAAAATGGGATACGGCGTGTGTCGGTCACTGATTCCACCTTCGACGCCGTTCTCGGTGACCGCTCATGTGCGACGCAGCCGGTCTCGCCTCCGAGGGCGCTCAGGCTCGCGTACGTGTCGGCCATTCCCGGCCCTAGTTAATTGTCGGCACGTGCATTTTTTTGCTCGTAGGGCGGTGAATGCTCCTATCTCGCTTGGGGTCGCGTGCGCCCGGCGACTGCGGAACCTTTTTGCACTTTTTCCCGACGCGCGTGCCTTATGTTCCCGAGGAGAAGGTTAAGTCAGTTCAAGTCGCCTTTATCCGTCTTGGGAGTCACGAATGCCGTGAGTCACCCGGTGATATCATGACACTGTTGTTTTCCATGAGAATCGCGGAAGGCTGTTTTGATTAAGTATGTAGGAATTAAAAGCAACTCCAGCTGACGCTTTCAAGGCGGTCGCGCGGAAAGAGCGCTCGGAATTCCTTTTCCGGCGTGTCCAATGCTAAAACCATATCATTTGCATCACTCTTGACATTGAACGGCGACATTTATGTTTACCAAACGAGGCGAGGGGCGTAAACTGGACACTAGATAGAACTGAAACAAAGCACGTCAATCTGTGGCTGTCAGGGTCTGTTGGTTCGTAATTAATAGTGTATTTTCAAAAGTATCGGACAGATGTGGGCAAACGGAGCGTGTCACAACACACGGCCAGTACAGAGTGGCAGTGTATCGGCGGATAAGTGCGTTACGCAAATCCGCAGATATGTCGGCGGGCGGCGGGCGCGCCGCTTGCACAAGGTTTCGCAGACCTTTGTTTTACGCAACCGGATCGATTTAATAGCGAGTCGTGCGTTTTCTCAGCTGTGCACCCGATAGGTACCGAAATTAACGACATATTTCGAAACTGCTATAAATTGCGGCGAACAGCACAAAGCGGCGGAAGGCCGGATCTGCGCGCTTCCCCTTTACTATACCTGTTGTCCGACGCGCCCCTATTTAGCGAGGTGTCTGTAAACAACGCTCGGGTTGAATCGGATTTGCTTTTGTTAGATGGAAGACACCCATGTCCGGCCATTTATTACTCAGAATTCGTTTACACATTGCGTCCCGTTGTGAAAAATAGATGCTAGTTTCGCACGAGAGCGGTGCTTCCGGTAGCCGCATCCGGTGCTTTCGCATCGTCGAAAAAGGTGCGAACATTCGTTATTTATAATCGTGACGAATGATGCTCGCCTCGGCGTTTCTTTTATTTTCAGAATGAGGGTAACGCGGACGCGTAGGCGGTTCGAGTTTGAAAAGTGTATTTCAGGGAAAAACGTAACTCGATATAGAGTTGTGTAGTCAAGGCGATAGGGTCGGCGTATGATATGTGCATGCGCTAGCGGCTTCGGTTCCGCGCGAGCGGGGCGGGCGGCAGCACGGCCGTCGCGACGCGGGCGGCGCGCGGGCCCGCGACATTGGCACACTTGCGGGCGACCTCAGCCGCTAGTCGCGACCGAGGCCGCCAATAACGCCCCAAAACAAGCGCCGCCGACGCGGACGCCGCACTTGGATTCCGGCACGCCTGATTCACTCCGCGCGAATTAGCACTCGATGCGCGCTCGTTTATTTCGACCACAACCGCGCGAAAAACGCCGGCCACGCGTGCCAACAGCGCACTTTTCTATCTACTCATATCCAATACAAGGTTCTGTGTATAAGATAACAATAAACGTAGGTCTCAAATGTACTTATACAACAGATGTTGCTATATCTGTTTTATTACTGAGCGTTTGGTATTATGCAAATACGTCGCTGTAATGTGGCAGGTCTTGCACCATGGAGCTTTAGTAACTCTCGTTTCAAAACGTTTTCAAAACAGTCGGCGTAGGCGCGGGCATGAGTCGGCTTGACGAAGTTTCGGCAAGTAAAGCAACCTCCTCGAGGCGCCTTTCGAACTTGCGGCACAGCTTGCGGGCGCTTTTGAGTCGTTAAAGGCGGTCGCGTGCCGGCCGACTCCGAATATAAATAGTAGTAAATGAGGGACAGATTTGGAAGGAAATGTAGTCAGTCAGGCGATGGCCGGGCCGGAATGCGCCGCGCCGGCGTCTGCCGGGTGGCGAGCCGCGTCTATCGCGGGCCGATTTGGCACATCCGCAGGCGATTGCCAGCGGACGCTCTCGCGCACCGTAAATACTAAATACCCTGTCCCGTTACCATACCACCGCGTCACACGTGCAAATACTCACAAACTCACAACCGTACAAATGTACGACTGCTGAACAGAACAAAAATACGGACTGACGCGCGACCGGTTCTTGAAATGTCAACAACAGGATCGGCAAAGGTTACTTTTACAACAGGATCGCAAAGCTTACTTTCAGATGCACCGCATTTTTATGTTAATTCATAAGCTACGTAACAAAATGCTGGAGATCACCGTCATTGTTTGCTAGGGATTCGATCATCCGAACGGCTTCTGAACACCGGTGTTACGCAAAAACTCTGATTTCGTTACCTGGGTCGGGGTTATTATTTTGGCGTGGAGTGGGCGGGGTGGGCCCGAACAATGCCTGCGAGGGCAACGTTTTGTACCTGAGTGTGTTTACAAAGGACTCGTACGCCGGGTTCGTTCGTACTATCGTTCCCGAATCCTGGGCTCCGATCTGTCTGAAACGTTACAAGATTTGTCCCGATTCCCTTTTGTAGCAAATCAGCGAAGCGAATTGCATGTTTTAAGACGGGCGCGTGGACAAAGGCGATTTTTGTCGCCAAAATACGTTTCCGCTTCGAAGATCCTGTCGAATTAAGACCGCATTATTCCGACAAAGGTAGTTTATATTCAAACATCCGGCTTTTCCGTCGTCGATACTAAAGCGGCATAATTCATTTTCGCTTGTTGGTGATCGTATTGTTAACATAATAGTCGTAAAGATAAGGACAGGAAATTTATTTCATCTTTCATTTTTATCGCGACTTTTATTTCCGCTCGGCGCGATTATCTCGGGTGCACACCGTACCTGCGGCTGCGGAGTCGGTTCTCGCCCCGGCCTCGTTTTCCACCCTCAAGGCCTGCGCCCGGATACAGGCCCCGAGATTTCTCTTGATAACCGCTTTACACACACGAACATCTCATTTGTTACATCGACGGATACAGAGAAAGTAGCATCATCACATTCAAACAGCCATCAACCTCAAAAATCTCTTTCATGTGTAACGGAAATTCAACCCAGATACACAGTCAGCTTCAATTACTACACGGCATTCCACGTTCGCTTTGGACAGGGACGTTTCAGTCAATAGGTATGGAAATGAAGCGCTTCCTCAGCATGCGAAATATCAGTTTCAACTTTGATTTTCATATCAAAGGCTAGCCTGAAAAGCAGGGATGGGCGCCGAGCAAAAAATGTGTTTTCATCTCAAAGGACAAGAAAAACTAGAGGCGAGCGTTAAGAAAATCCACTTCAAAGCGTCAAAGAGAGCACATAATCAATATTAATGCTGTTGTTTACCTTTGAGACGGGAGCTGGGCTGATCGCAGCGTCCCGCGCGGCGGATGCCTCGAATTTATAATCAGGGGTGCCTTTATGCCGACGTGAGAACGGAGGTCGAAGGGCAGCCACTTGATCGAGTTGCACCTTAACACCACCATTCTCACGACTGCGAACAGCTGGTGAATGACCACCGCGACATGTGCACATACATTAGAATGTATTAGGGCCGGACAAGGTCAGCTGCCCGTTTATGTAAATCGGGGATTGTTTGCACATCTGAATAATAACCGGACGCGCCGTTTGGATACTGATATCCTCTGGGAATGACATGAAAGGTCAATAATTTGGGCCCGGATTGTCTCAATTAGAAACATCTGGCTACCTGCTTGACCCGGAGGTCCGTTATCGTCGAGGCAGCAAAAAGTGATATTTCCGTTTCCAAACCGACAAATGGCAAAACTGGAAACGCATCTGCAATATCCTGCTTAATGAACGAACGGTCAGACGAAACAGACGCCGCCGGGCAAGGTTGCGTCCCGTTTGCCCAATAACAACGAGCGTTTCGCGCTGCCGGTAAACCGAACCAGTAAAAATAATTCTTGCAGCTGCAAGCGAAGTTGCAAACGCGGTACTTTATCTGCAAAGTTTTCGTCTGCTTAATATCCAAATGTGAAACATTCCGGCCTTTGAGAAGGAACTTCGGCAAAGGCTTCTCAAGTCGCGGCGCACTCGCTCTTCCATTACGTAAAGGGTGAAGCTAAAGTTTTTACATTTGAGGCACGCGGTCGCGGTGCTTCGAGTTCCGCACCGCAGCCGACGCTTTTGACAGCGTTCGCTTTGATGGCGCTTCACTGAAAAGGGTATTAAATTGTACCTCGTCCACTCAAAGCCTTCTGAATTAATACTGTTGCGTAAATACAGAGGGCGGATTCGTTGTCTCTTTGTTCCAACATTTATTGCAATTCGAACCAGTCTGCGGTCGCGTCAAAGGCGAATTCAGATTCATAAGCCCAATGTCGCCCGGGACAAGTGCAGGCAAAGGTCAAAGATACTATTAAAGTGAGTCCTGAAGTCAGTGGGTGGAGACCAGACACAGCTAAATTGTCACTGTGGGGGCTCGGGGATAATCTCACACATAAAGCGGTTGTTGCCTCGATTGTGGGAGGACTCTAGGAAATATTTGTATCATGACAAAAACACACTATTCAACTGAAGCTAGAGATAAAAGGATTTTTGAGAAGATTTAATCTCTTCCCAATAAAAGGGTACAATCAAACGTTATTAAAAATCAACAAATGCTGAGGGTCGGGGTTAAGATACGGGCAGGTGAATAATGGAATTCATTTGAAGACATTAAGGAATGTGATCGTTACAAGACGTGTTTAGGGGTGCATAAAGTATTTGTGTTACAGGTTTTGGATCACCTGATCGGATAGGGGTGGTGCAGGTACCCGCATGCCCGGAGCAGGTCGCAGGGTCGATGGCGTGTGCACGCATATTAGTGTAGTTGCGGTACGGTGCGCAAGCGCAGCCGCGTGGACCCTTGACCCGATTGCGGCGCGCGCAGTATTGTACGCAGCAATGACACCGTTCGCCTTGAGCCGCTAGCATTGCCGGAGATATTCGCAACAATGGAGGCCAGATAACGTTTCAAAAGTTCGAAAATCCGTCGGTTCCTACCGGCGCCGGGGGTCGCAATTAATACAGCCGTTTTGTAATCCTATTGTGCGCGTCGCTGTATTTTCTAATATTATTTCAAGTTGCCGTATTCATAATATTATCGAACAAGCCAACAAGCGACGATAGCGCAACGTGTCTTATTCGAGGATTAATTATTATCATCACGCGTCATAAATGAATGCTCCTTATGGACTTGTTAAGACGCCTGACTCACGAAGAAAACGATTTTTTACTTAAAATACAAAGAGCATTTCCGTTTCCCTTTCGTCACAGAATAACAGATAGTACTAGCTTCCGTCAAGTTTTTATTCGTTTTAAAAGTTATAAATTCTCACGATCGACCTCTCGGTCTCTGTTGGCGATATAAAAAACGTCGGGGAAGCGAGTGATCGATTGGATCGATAGCTGGAGATATCAGAGCTTGCGTCAGTGTTTGGTCACAGTCACAATGCAGGCGTTTGGTAAAATTTGGCACACCGGCAAATGGAACCACGGCCGAGCGATTTCGTCGACACCTAAAGCGTACAATTTTCAATCACAGTTTCAGACACTCACCTCTGAGGATCGGCAAAGACGAACTTCCTGAGCTTAAGATCCCGTAAGACGATGCCTTGCTCGTGGCACGCTGCAACCGTTTCCGCCATTTGTCTGAACAGTCTCCTGGCTTCGTGCTCTCGGAGCCGTTTCCTCGCTCGCACATACGAGTGGAGGTCGGAGTGGGACCGGGGGAAGATGAGGTACACTCGTTTGTCTCCGACTAGAACTTCGTGGATGGGATTGACGTGAGGGTGGCCGTCCAGCCGGTAGTGCGCTTGGAGTAAACTGCTGCAGTCTCGAGACACCACCTGAGGGAGAAACTGCCTTGTTAATTTTGGAACTTCCCAATACGATGATCTTGGACAATGGGATTGCTAAATGGCCCACGCTTTTCGATAGCAGAGATGGGAGCTGCTTTCTTCGACTTTATGCCGACGCAGTAAGGATCCAAATCGATCGATTTTCACCATACACATTACATTATGAGTAATAAACTTCTGAAGGCATTTTCCAGAAAGTAAAACATGTTTTTCTCATTACTGGGCTTGCTCGCTGCATTATTAAGTAGGCTGCCACCGCATTCGGAACAGTTTTCCTATCAGTATTGACCTGGTTTGCGTGACATCGCTATTGTTTCATTCTGATAGGCAAAACCGTTAACGATAAAGGTAACGTAAGATATTTTGTTTACAAAACATGAAACGCTCTAACTGAATAAGCAAAGAGATACAGGGCTCATGTTCCTGACTACGTTAAATAGATTCAAAGGGGTCCTATTTCAAAGCGGCCCTGATTTAAAAGGGCTTAGTCTAATGTGAATAACGAAGTTGAAACATTTTAGTGACAGCACAGAATAAATAATAGTACAAGGTGAGAGGCAAGCTGACCCTCTTTGCAAATATCGGCCTGATTAGCCACGAATAGTTCTTGACGACGAACTAGAAATCATTTGAAATCAAACGACATTGCGCCAATTATATTATTTATCAACTAGCTGTACCCGCGGCTTTGTCCGCGTGGTCATTTCTCTGGGTTGAAAGTTTGTTTGTTTGTTTGTCGTATGAGGTAGTGCTGGCCTCTGATGTCAGAGTTTGTCAAGCCGCCCGAGGGCCTCTGACATGGCTTAACGACTGCTATTAATCAATAACAGCCGGGACCGACTGCTTAACGTGCCCTCCGAAGCACGGAGCGATGGAAAACCGCACATAACTCAGAAAAGTCATTGGTGCGGAGCCTAGGTTTTGAACCCGGTATCGTTGGATTCTAAATTGCACTATAGAACCGTTAGGCCACCATCGCATGGGTTGAAAGTTGCTTAAATGTTATTCCAGGGCCAAACGTACCTATGTTAAGTACTAAATACCAGCCATCAAATAGGTTTTTATCGATTACTCTGCTTCTACTCATCCGATTGAAATACCAAGTACTTACACCAGTTTTTAAGTCAAAACCTAAGCTATCCAACAATGAAAACCGCATCTCAATCAGTCCAGTAGTTTTTACGTGACGAACAAACAGACAGACACGGTTTAAAAAAATGATATATTCTTGTACTGTAGTTTATTTTAAGTACCCTTTAAATAAGCTACAGAACACGCATACTTCAATAAGCTACAGAACACGCATATATAATTTTAAGTACCCTTGACTATTTTTTTATTATCTTCCTTGTACCACAGAATAAATAATAGTACAAGCTTGTACAGACTTTTTGGTACAGTTACTGCTTTATTATAAGTATATATAGATAGATTGTTAGCGAGCGTTACTGGTCAACGTTATTATAACTTTCTACGGAACAGTTATATATAGCATACTGCGGTATAACAGTTATTTATGTCATTGCTTGCCCCAACACAAACTTTCGAACGGGCACGAAATGTCAACGACTTCTTAGACTCGTAGACGCAAATTCCAAATTTCCCCCGAATGACGAATCACATACCGTGAGTTCATTTCGAGCCATTTCTTTTTTGAGTCACGCTGTATAAATAGTGGATATTATTTTAGCGCAGGCACCACAGACGGTCCGTCGCGACTTTTCGAACGCCAGTCGTAAAATCGCACGACCTATTTGACTGTTTGCGAAAACACCAGATATTGATAAGGATTCGCAATGTTGACAGAGCACTTGATAATATTTGACATCGAACGCGTTTTACGGGAGCTAACCTACTTAGCGTTATCAATATTTGTATAATCGTCGGGTATCTAGGAGTTGCAAAATTTTAGTACCCGCATGCGCGAGTTACGATATAAATATTGTGAGTATGATAATTTCCCGCTGTTTATATTGGCACAACAGGCTTGTAATTCAGTATTAAAATGTGATGCTATTAATAGGGTATTATTGCATACTCTCAGTGCGCTAGACAAACGTATGTAACAGTTGTTTCAATCGATTGTTTGCATATGGATTGCAGGGTATCAATCAGATACCCAACTTCAACCAGCACACCGCACGTGACTGCACGCGGCGCACCGCTGGCTATGTTCATGGTGTTCAAACAAGCAGCGGTGTGAACCCAGCAATGATAACGACCGTCGAGTCGGTGCTCTTCCAAGCGCTGCGCTCGCAGTGGGGGAAGGCAGGAGGGGAGCCTAGCCTCGGTTTGACATTCGGCGATCGGCGCGTTATCAACTCGTCTATTTCACAATGTCAATGAGAAGGTCACGCCTATTTTCGGCGCGACCTGACGCACGTGTGACGCTACAATAAAGTCAATAAAAACATAATCGCGCGATATTGAAAAGATTTTGTGACTGCTCTAAAAATGTTACCAGCTAAATGATATGCGCTCGCGTACAGTTGTGTCGGCAATAGACGGTGTTGTAAATACGGTCGGCGTTTAGCAACGATAACGTTGCCACACTTAACCTTGCTAGGTTCTCACGAGGGAAGTGCCTATTCTACGCCTTGACAATACTCGTATGGGCCTTTGTTACTCATAGCGTATCCTGCGCCACAGAATAAATAATAGTACAGGTACCTGCGCGACCTGAAATTAGTAGGTAGGCGATAAACGCGGTCAGGCAGTTGTTAGTTTTTAAAACGTGTTCCTGACCCAATCTAGTTCCATGGTCATGTCAGGGGACAGGTATGCAGTGATTCATGGTTATCTGTAGGTGAATTCTAGATGACTTCACAGTAACACGTGTTTTATTTGATTGCTCGTTTAAGTAAGTGCTCATTAACGTTATTGTTAGATTAATCGATTGCGAAAGATCGACACATGACATTGTAGGAACGGCGATGGTGGCGGCCTACAAGGGCGATCGAGCTGCGCGGGCCATGACATATACCTATAGCGACATCGCTTCAACGAGATGCTATGAAAACAATGCACATAGCGATATCTGTAAAACGTTAATTTAACAGCTACATTACAACCGTTAATTACTTATCGTTATTTCGCTGCTCTACTGACACAGAACTAGTTTTTACTTGGTACGTTACTAGTGAATAGTGATTCAAATGATGACATAAAAGTTACTCATTTATTAGCAACTTTTGAAGACATGTTGAAATTAAGTACATGAAATCGATGACTCGAACGCAAAAGGCAGTAAGCATAAAAGTATTATTTTCTAGTGACTATTAATATAATTGGATTGTAAGGGTCACTCCATGTGGGCATATTATTGAGAGTTGCTTATCTCTGCATGGGGTCTGATCCCGTGGGATAGTTGCAAGTTACCCTTTATTTGCAAACTGACGTCATTTCATGAGAACTTTAGGGATAAGTTAATGTTGAAGTTATCCAAGTTTACATTATCTTAACTTACGATAGAATAGAGACAACAAAAAACTAAACTTTTTGGGTTGGGTTTTGAATTGGTTTATTTTGGATCCGCCGTACGTTTTTTTTTTATTATCCTGATGTCGGATCGGACTGAAGCAAGGAGGTACGCACTAGATACCTACCTACAAAAAGGTTATTTTTTTAAACATTCTCGCCTACTTAATATCAATCAAACAAAGCGAGTGCTATCGAAACGCCAGTGTGGCACAGTTTCGAAACGGTACATGTTACGTCCTAACGTCGGGTCATATCATATCATGATGAATCCTTCTCCTTTGTCAAAGGCCGAATTGAAAAAAATACTGCAGAAGTTAAATTTTCACGCCTTGGCATTTTGCCACAGAATTTATTCTGTACTGTACAGTAGGTAGTTGCGGTTATCAACTATTGATAAGTTGTTTATTAATAGACTTGATGGCATTCTTTGGTCTGAAAGTCCAAAGATATTGTAAACAAATCTAAAAATTTTTGACAGAGATTTGACTTGACACAATAATGCCTATATCTACTTAGACAGGTAAACTGTGCTGCAAATGGAATATCTACTTAACCACCTAACATTGGTAGGTATCATAGTGATGCCCATGTTCCGGGAGTCACTGGCTATGGCTACACTGCAAGTCTAGGTACAGCATCCTACCGAAGTCGTCCAACGAGTCTACTCGGGACGAAAAGGGTTATTTTTAGTTTATTCAGGTTTAGGTTCATTTGCTAGGCAGGTGTTGTAGGTACATACCTACGTAAATAGATGAGTATGAATCCTGTAGGAGCGATGTTGCATGTAGGAATGGATGTAAAGAGTTCATCGATATATCTTGTTACCAAGACCAAGACATGAGATGTAATGGGTTTTAAACCAGACGCAGACTGTTTAGACTTTTGACAACAGAAGATAGGTAGGTACCTACTTAAAAGTTCTCCGAAGTGATAACCTTATTGAACTAATGATAAAGACTATTAACTTACTTTGCATACGTATTCCTCTTGCGTGCGCACGTCCACACACCGGCAGAGTGAGGATCCCTCTACTTGTTCCAGAAGGAGATATTTCTCCGCGACCAGCGCGGCTTGGAACTGGTGCTGAGGGGGCGCAGGCGACGCAGGCGCCGGCGGACTCGAGGGCGAAGCCGCCAGCCTCTCCGCCAGCCCCGGCGAGTGCGGCCGCTCGTCCGCCTTGCTCGGCTCTCCTGCCGGCTTGCTCAAGCGCACCGGCCATAACAATGAAGGCGATCCCGGATCCATCACTACACAATAACACACACTGTCACCTTAACACGAGTAATTAACACTAACACGAAACACTACGAGGAACTACGATGAGATGAACATGATCTGCAACAAACACACAACCGATTAAATATCTTGCGCGAAACGCAACCGTCTTACAAAATTTTAAAACGATTTTGTAAGGGAAATTACGAATCGAGTACGGACCTTGAAATGATTCGCCCTGAGTGGATATCGTACCAAAATTTGACTGTCCGTGATGGCGGTTGGGTTTTGGTTGTGTGAGGAATTACTGGAGCAATTTCCGTGTAATTCGAACACTTGTAGACAGGCCAATATTTTGGGCCGGTGTCCGCTCGGGTTGTTATGAAACTAAACGAACACACGACCTATTCCCACTAACGCCATTGCGAGACTGACGACGACGCTCGCTGCGAAGCCTCGGTCGGCAACCGATCCAACGTCCAATGTCGACACACCGTCAACTTACGTAGTACGCGAGTACGACATAAGTTTAAGCCGCAACCGCGTTTCTGTTGCCGTCTCTTTTTACAGTACCGGAAAACCGGCTCGAAGAAAGAGAAAGAATGCGACCATTCATTTACATTTGGCACTGCAATAACAAAATAGCAAGGTGCGAATTTCAATATTCATGTTATTATTTTAATAATAATAAAATGATTGACTCATATTTTTAACCTGATAAACGTAGAAAGAAGATTTGTGATGGATGATAATAATGATGATTCAGTCCGACATGTTAGGTGGTAGGTATATAAGTAGGTACCTACTTAGGTATTTCCGCGTTGATATAATATTATCTACCAATAGGAAAGTTCCACATAAAGCGTAGCGTAGCGCAGGAAAGTTTATTTGTGAACATACCCCCACTATAGTGGGTACTTACATTATATTAGTTTCTAGATGTCATTTAAATCCTTGTTAAAATAACGTAGTACTTATCAAACTAGTAGGTAGGTATAGCCAGCTACCCACGTATGCAACGCAATGGTACCCTACAAGCAACGATGTAAAATCTCATTGCCTACAAGAAGCTTATAATTATTTAATAAGCTTCTTGGTACCCTACCTTACCATGGACACAGAATAAATAGTTCACCGCTGTATCACTTCGCATTCTATCTGATTTAGGCTTTTGATTTAAACTACAAGCGCCTATTTGGTAGGTAGGTTCGCAGTACAGTTCGCAAATAATACCCACTATTTACGTTTTTTTCTGTAAACATCTCCGACCACTTATTATGTGATAGGTATTCTAATAAGTTTACCACAGACAATAATATGTGGTCTGCAATCACAATAGTGAAGTACCTTCGTAGTAGGTAGCTACGTAAGGTATGTTGGGGTATTTTTATGTTTTTTTTGCAGGTTTTTTGCTGTACTCCAAATAGTTAATAAAAAAGTTTTTATTTTCGATAATGAAATATATCCAGTAAGTATCCACCAGATGAATGAATGGAACTTTAAAGGAGCACACTTGGAACTTTAAAATGACCTTGTAAAGCTTGTTGGTGCGCAGCGCAATAACCCTGATTTCAATAGAGGATAAAATATTGTAAATATGATAGTGGTAACCTCAGCTCAGAAAGAATAAGTTACTCACTGCTAATGATGAAATATATTTTATATATGTATGGTTATGGTAATAAAGGCAGTATAAATGAAATACCACAAAATAGTCAATAAGTGGATCAATCTCTTCCTAAAATGCAGCAGTTTATAAAAGTGGTAAGTTTGCAGAAGAGTTTCCGTCTGAGACAAAAATATAAAAATATAACATACCTGATCACAAGTTGAAATATAGATAGTTTACTTTAAAAAACACATTAAAAAAATGTTATGGATATAAATAAATTAAAATTTTAACTTGGACTTTCATAAACTTCGATAACACAAGAATATGTTTGTAAACAGAGTTTTAATTTACAAAAGGATCTTGCACCAGCAAACGTCACAAAATAACTGACGAAAACTTTAGTTGTGTTGTCGTTTAATCAGGACCTAGGTACATAAAATTGCGCAATAATATTTGATAGTTATGCAAGGGAAGGAAACTATTCACTAGTATTGCAAATGCTACATATTCTTTGAAATTGCAATGACCGAGCTCAAGAGATGACGTAGCTATATGACGAATTTAACCATGGACTGGACAAGTAAAAATTAATGACGTAGCTGCATCATTTCTGAATGTTGCTGGTATCAAATAATTTGACTACTGAAGCACGTGCGTGCGCTTAATCAAATAGTACAACGCAATTGAAAAGTACTTCGTTCTTTCCTTGATCGTGAAAAACAATGTTTTGGTTATCAGCGACCACTCCATTTTCTTAGTCAAATACAAGCCTACTTCTACTAATACTGATGATCCTACCTAACTTGAGATACATATCAGCACATAATAACATGCGAGATCATTATCATATAGGTGCTACTGTCTGAGTAAATACACAAAGGATGTGTGTGCTTGTATGCAATGCACGTCAGCCGTTTACAAATGAAGATAGTTGACTAGTCGGTCAGGGAGGAAGGAAATGTGAAGAACAAATTTTTAAATTCAATAGACCTAATTCGAGGAACACGATCACGCGATTGAACTCGTCCTTTGAACCCTAAACTAGCGGATGTTTGTCTTGTAGCACCGTGCAGTACTTCTTCCCTACGACAAAGAAACAAGTTTCGTTGTAAGTAATTTAAAGCATCGTTGCAAGAATTTCTCCAGATCGTGGTATGTTTGACCTGCTTGCTGATGAGTCAAATTCATGCTCATACGATGCGCTTCTTTGTTGGTTCCCTCAAATTAGTCAGGGATCGTCACATTCCAGATCAATGAAACACAGGAAGACGATAAATGAAACTTTAAAAAAGGAATTGAAGTAAGTACTGTTAGATCAAAAGAAGAGTTAATACTCATGATGAGTTTTGCAAGTTATAGAAAGCTGAAATATTGTTCTTAATATTTTCTCCTGTTTTTCATCGGAGTCGTAAGGAAACTTTTTGAGTAATTCAGTGTGACGTACTCCCACAGGACGCAACAACGAATTATTGTTGACGTCGTTTACAGGAAAACATCGTATGAATTTTAATTACGTACAAACAAACTTTTTGGTTAGGTAATCAATCTGATTTCACACTCCTAATTTTATCGATCTTATGAATTTTTGAGTGGAATATAATCATATTATAGGTATTTAATTAAAAACCTACATGCTAGTCACGGATAAAGTTATACGGATTTAGACTAACTATAACTGTATTGTACTTGTATTTTAACTTAAATATACAAGAGGCACTCCACAATTTAAAAACACCATACGTATAGTCTTGAATAAAATCGATTAGTGTGTGAATTTTCTAAGTTTGCTGTGCTATGTGTTTTTAATCATTCCTAGTAGTTGTATTTTATTCGAAAAATCAGTAGTTCCCAATACAATACTTACTAGGTATGTGTCACAGGACTAAATTATGTGCAGTGATACATACCTCGTAGTCCTAGTAGTCCCTAAGACTAAGTATATATATATATATATATAGGTAGGTATATTATGTACTGTGAATATAGTTTTCCCATAGCGTGAGTCAGTTGTTAAAAAGCCGCATCCGATCGGTTTCTTTGTTTCAAAGCGAAATTAGTCAGTTTAACGATTCCTAAAATGCAATGTTGTTGTGTCATTTAATTTCAATCAATTGTTCACCTTTTGTTCTCGTTTAGTGCTAATGTTAGGAAATGTGATGCAAGAGATGTCAAGTTGCGAATTTGCAATGTCTTGAATGTAGGAATTGTGAAATAAACGTTCGTAACGTAAGCTTCGACGAGGTAACATTCAGCCGTTTCTGTTGTGTTTTTTCTATAATCAAATAAAACATTTACTCACGTTTTTCTGACGACAAAAAACTTTACGAGACTTACAACACGGCGACGGTGTCAAGTTCGGGAATAACGTGTTTACAATTTATGCAATAAATTTTCGTACTAATGAACTTTTATATAATTTGAATTATTTCGTATTAGATGCTCCGCCCACTTTTTTCAGATAATAATTTATAAATTTTATGATAGTCATAGATTGTATAAGTACAACAAGATACCTAGTAGGTGCTGCGTACTTAAATAAGTGAAAAAAATCACTCATTGTTCGATCCTCCCGCCAGACGCCAATAAACATTTACTGCAAGAGTCGATGCGATTACATTTAGAAAAAAAAAACTGTATATGCAGTGAAATCACTTAAAAAATATATTACAAAAAAAAGTGCACCAAAACACATTTCCTAAAAAAACAACTTTCTCGTGTATTTCTTGGCAAAAAGAAAAAAATAAGAAAATTATTTTTTGTCGCCAGCTGTTTCGGGTTTGCCAAGGCCATGAATGCTATTTAGTGCTATTATACCCATGTTTTTATCTACGCAAAAATGCGGGCTGATAAAAATAAATTCTAACATTCCATTGAATCTTATGAATATAATGTTCTACCTCCACTAAATATAAAAAAAGGAAACGTTGTCTGTTTGTTTGCTTGGGGCTTTCACGTGATTACGGCTTGGCCGAATTTAATGAGAATGTCTGTGTAGATGATGTAAACCATAGAGACCATAGGATCTTTATTGTACCCGAAAATTGTTCTTGCGGGCAAAGCTGCGGGGCGAGCTAGTACAATATAAAAGCGAAATACTGCGCACTGATTATACACGAAATCTTAAAAAACTACTTAGTCTATAAAACTGAAATTAGGCAAGTAGGTACAACGTAGGTATTTTATAGGTAGTACTTAGATGTCAACCAAGAAAGGATATTGCGACAGGGATGAATTAAGGGTGTCTAATGGCGATTGAAAGTTTTTATGAAAAATCTATGTGTTTTGCTGTTACAGACATGAAATTTGGTATTTAGGTTAACAATGTAAAATAAATAATTACCTTGATAAGTTTTTTTCGACTGGGACGGATTAAGGTGATCCAAAGATGATTTGAAAATCCAATGTTTAAATGTTATCGGCTGACCGGATTTTGATGAAATTTTGTACATAAGATACTTTAGATCCAAAAATTGCACATAAGATACTTTTCATCATCATCATCATCATTGTCCACGCAGGTAAAACCGCGGGCCGCAGGTAGTAATATTATATCATAGATCGTGTCTTACCACTTATGGATCAAAAAGGCGGGTAAGCTAGAGCACCTTCAGGCCTATCAAAGTAATGTTACGTATGGTCAGCGATTTGTAATAGTTTTTTAGTCCATTCCAGATTTCATTAGAAATTTAGTTACACTAACGTTGTATATTTTTTTCGTATAGGTAGTATAATAACTGGTCTTTTAAAATAAATAAATAACTCCTTGTTAATTTTTTTAGATTTTGTGAAAAAACTTAACCATTGAAAATTTTACCTCCTACAAAAATGTCTTGTCCACTTTTGATGTCACTTTTTGCTGTGTTGCCCTAAATTTAGGCCAACTGAATGTATCGGTGACTTATAGCCATTAAGTTGAAAAAGTTTTTGAGATATTAACTAAAAAATATATTGTTACTATTCAAAATTATAGCCCTGCAAACATTGAAGACAGTTTTTGTATGAGATACACATACACATTTCAATTGTTATGTCTGTTTCACAGAATCTAAAAAATAGAATGCAGCAGTATTAATGTATTTTAAAAGGCCCATTATTATACTACCTACACAAAAAATAATTGGTAATAATTATTAAATTTCTAATGAAATCTGGAGTTGAGCTAAAAGAAACTAAAATATCCTGTAACTCCTAACTATTCCAAATTACTGAACATACATGGGGGTTAAATCGATAGGCCTGGCGGTGTTCTAGCTCACACCCCATTTTGATCCAACAGTGTTAAAACATCCTGTACATTGGTTGTCTCAAAAACACAGGGTGGACACTCGGAGGCTTTCCATAAAAAATCCAGATATTATGTATGCACGCACGCAGTTTGTATATATTATAGAGCGTTAGGGATGGTCACAGAGAGTCATAACGACACCCCTATCATTTTATTAATATTAAATCTTGTCCACCATCTTCAGTTTGAAAATGGATGTCACTATCCTTATAAGCATCCCGAGAAATCTTGAAAATGACACCCATATTAATTTACAAAAAAAAAATGTCCTCCATCTTGGATTTGAAAACCGATGTAATTTTCATTATATGCACCACGAGAAACCTCGAAAACGATACTCACATCAATTTACTAATAAAAAAACATGTCCGCCATCTTGGATTGGAAAATAGATATTTTTAAGCACCCCGAGAAATCGAAATTGCCTCATCAAATTAGCATTGCAGTTCAACGGGACAATGCCACCAGCATGCTTGGGTACGCTGCCAACCGGTAGTGGGCAAGAACAATTGGACTTCCATGGCATGCGGGTTGTCCCACTGTTTCATGTCTCGTACCTGTAGAAATACTACTAGTACCACAGAATAAATAATAGCACTCAAGATATTATTTATTCTGTGGTACTAGTTGTATTTTTTAGTAGTTAATAAACAAATTACTTGACCATAGATTTATATTTTGTACTCGTTATTTCGTCTTATATTTTTAAACTCCCAAGATATAAAAAGTGCTAATGTTTTGCATAACCTCTATGTACAAAAGTGCTAATGTTTTGGTATCAACAAAAATGATAAAAATTAAATGATAAAATTTAAGATGTTTTTTTTTGACACTTGGTTGCACGATACGACATACACAAGCTCAGAGTTGCGCAGCGTGCAATGGAGAGAGCTACGCTCAGTGTTTCACTACGTGATAGAATCTGAAATAAGGAAATCCGTAGAAAAACCAAGGTTACCGACATAGCTCTCAGAGTTTGTAAGTTGAAGTGGCAAAGGGCAGGACATATACATAGTTCGCAGAACCGACAACCGCTGGGGAATAAAGGTTCTCGAATGGCGACTATGAACAAGCAAGCGAACTGTGGGGAGACCTCCCACACGATGGACCGACGACAATGTAGCCATCGCAGGAAGTCGGTGGATGGAGGTGGATGGAGGTGGCACAAGATCGCTCGTCATGGCTCTCTTTGGGGGAGGCCTATGTTCAGCAGTGGACTTCGAAAGGCTGAAATGATGATGATGTTGACTAGTATCACTCGCGTCAAAAAGTGCCAACAACCTGCTTCATAAATTGAAATGAGCTCAGTATTGAAATTTAGCCTCCGGATAACTGTGTTTATCCAACCTCCTCCTAGTATTTTGAAAATACTATTGTCCTATGATTGAAATTACTCTGTGGTTATCCAAGACCATATACATAACATAGGTAACTATTATTACTATTTTTGATTAATTGTTGACAGTATAACTTCAACAAGAATAATTTCTAATAATAACCAATTTTACATAGGTACAATTCCCTGTCAATATTTTGCTATACTACTTAGCCGTTGCAGGTAGTCCCTTTGTTTCCATAATATTTTAATACTCTATATCATATATACATTTGTCTTTAAATAAGAAGACAGTACGATGATAACGGTAGATTTAAAAATTGATAATAGTTTTAATTGTAAGTACCTACCTACTTACAAGTAATGTTGTAACTAGTTAGGTATTTACATTGTGGAAATAAAATCATAGTTGCTGTTTGAATTTGTTAACTAACGCGAATGTTATTAATAGGTATTAAAAGATTATAGTTTTTATGGGTAGGTAGTTACTTTCTTGAATAATATTTATAAAATCTACTTAAATTATTTATAGTTATAAAAAAATCGAATTGCGCCATAATAAACTTAAATGACTCATGCCAAAATTCATCACTTTAGCACCTATTCGGCCAGGGTACAGAATAAATAATAGTACAACTTTTGGCTAAGGTCAAAGTGTAGTAGACAACGGTATGAAAACACAAAAGCAAAACTTAAAATTATCCATTTTTACTAACGTTACTAGACCATAGTCAGGCGGTCGCACTCCGCAACAAGTACAAATATTATACCTAAACCATATGTGTAATAAATCCTAATTTATTTCACATATGCCTAAACTTCGGGGCCGTAATATTGGGGTTCACTCTGTAGAGTGTCAAGCGTGCGCTCGACGAGTCGCGCGCCGTGTGCTTAACGATAAAGTACCTACTTATGTAAAGTTTTTGTCAAATTTTATTCATTTCTTAATTATGAATACCAAGGAGAAACCTAGAAGGTACTGCATAGCATTCGGTCTGACAAATCTCGTAAAATACCTACATACCGACAATGTAGCTATTTCTTTTTCATTCATTATTAAGCATCGAAGTCAGACAGGCACCTTTTATTCATCAAAGTGTAACCTATTATGATATAATTAAATAATGAGGTACTAGATCTATTCTGATAAGAATGTCATTATATGTAGTTAATAGAACTATCAACATTTATAACAATACGTAATAAAATAATACATTTTTACATATGTGTTTATTCGGTTACAATATCTAAGTCATATTATATCACAGAATAATTACTAGTACTAGTACCTAGCCATATCTTGATACAACCTTACCGAGCGTAAAAGTGACAGAGCGATTCTGAAACGATTAGAGCAATGGAAGCTCTCGCGCGTTGTGATACGGTACATTCTAGCCTGCACGCAATGGGTGAGCGCCTTCTAGGTAAATATAATTGAAAGCTTGCAGCGCTGTGCGAGTTAAATTGCACTTTATTGCGTTGTAGCGAGAGTTGCTATTTAAATGACTTTACTCAGTTATCCTTCTGTACTTGTACTATTATTTATTCTGTGCCATAGTGAAGAAATAGGGATGCTACAAAGATTTTGAATTACACCATGGAAGCACAGAATAAATAATAGTACAAGTAATAAAAGTTCTATGTACATACGTACAACTTCTTCAAAGTAAAAGCGGGGTATCGATTATATGACTTTGAAAAAATGAGACAAAGAAGTTGAGCTGAAGCTGTTATTGTTTCTTTCATACATATAGTGTCAGTGTCAACCTTAGATGGCAGCAAGTTTTAATTTATAATCTGTGCGAAAAATGTGAAACGTAGAGAAAGAGACTTCCCGCTTTCGTGAACATTTTCGCTGTGACCACTTTTGTATAGATATCATTCCAGTTGTACGTACGTACATAGAACTAGGAAGGGTTTTTTTTATTACGGACTAGGCAATCGTTTGACCACGATCTCACCTGATGGAAAGCGATGATGTGGTCGAAGGTGTAGCACGCTTGCCTAGTAGATACCTATTCACTCTTGACTTGAACACACCGGGGTTATAATATACCGGAAACACTGACGAGAGCAGGGCATTCCACTCCTTTGCAGTGCAGGTACCTTGAATTACGCTTTACTAGCATCTCTACGGCATGCAAGTCCACTATATTGTAGATATTTCGAAGATAGGTGGTCGACCCACAGAATAAAATAATACTGTAGTAGAAAAAACTTTGCTCGGACTATGGACTTTTTTCAACCGGATATCCACGGATCTTCCGGATAATTTCATTTACACTGGGTTTTATGGCCAAACTCAAAGCGCTAGAGACTATGAATACCTAATAATGAGAACTCTAAGAAGAAAAAAAGACTGAGTCCACACCGCTATATCGAAAGTGATCCGCTCGTACGCACAAACCTCACGCACACACTTATATCATGTTATGCCGATCGGCCGCCACAACACAGAAAGATCTCGACCTTGATAGTCGTGTTAATTCTGTCAAGTTTACAGGAAAAAATCAAAAACAATACTTTCTTTTGTGATGAAATTGTATATCAACCACAAAACACTAAAAAATATCCGCACACGCACACGTATGTAGCCGCCATTTGCTATGCGTTTGTTTGGCGGTGTAGGTAGACTCCGACTGTGTAGACTTTTTTAAGAGAAGTGACCCCGAACCCTAGTAGACCGAGCTAGCGCAAAGCGCGAAGCGTCTCCGTTTCAGCTTGGGTAAAAAATATTTCGTATGTGTTTCCGTATGTCCGGCTGTTCTCCTCTACAGGTCGCATTTCTCAACCGATCTAGACGAAACTTGGTGTACAGGTTAAACGAATATTTAGAAATTTTTAACCGTCGGGGATTTTTGATTGGGGGTGGTACTTGCCCCAAAATGGGGCAAAAAGGGGGCTACTGAGTATCTCCGCCTTATTAGATTCAATTTCGATGGTTCTTTTTTAAAGTTGGTCTCATAAAAAAAGGTGAAGATCTGATGAGGATCTTCGGCGTGATGAGCAGAAAAACTCCTCAAAATGGAGTAAATTACGAAGTAGGTAAATATACTCTTAGATATCTATGAGTAAATTGCTCACTTTTAGGTTTCTTTAGGGAATCAGCCCTTTACCTACTAGATAGGGATTGATGGAGCATCTTGGTTATTAATGTTAGTTTTACAATAAGATAACTAGAGACCGCTAGAGATTGTTTGCAAAAAAGTTTCTCACAGGGCCACTAGGCGCTCACCCCCGCAACCCCCGCCCGCCCCCCTCCCTGGTGATTTACTCAGTTCTGTAGCAACACGCATCGAGTGCGTGCGTCGAGCGACATTGTCATCCTCATCCTCAAAATCGTCACGAGCATGGACAAAATGAAAAAGTCATTGAATATAAAGAACTTTGCCAGGCATATCCAATAACATGGAACGCATATCGGAAGGAACATTAAAAAAAAAACACCTGATGCGTGGCGCACCATTCAACAGCATATGGGAATGATTTACACAATCGAAAATTAAAATAAAGTGAGAACCATTGACGAGCATATAACATCTTTTTAGAAAGAAAATTAATAGTAGATTTAGGTAGTAGTTTATCTATTTTTTTCACTAACAAATATAAATTATAATATGCACTAAGTACCGTAAAAGCGCTTAAAGCAATTTTGAATTCTGTATCGGACATCTTCACATTGGCTCTGATGGGACAAAACTAGTTTAATAGCCAACGTTACACACGCCTCACCAAATTAACCGACCAAAGTTGGTACCGGTGTTGGGACCAACGTGTGGAGCCGGGGTAAATAAAGCTTTACAATATTTTGTAGGTACCTACTGACCTAGTTACTGAAACAGGAAATTTAAGGTTTCGAAACGTTCAACTACGCTGCCTACTTTTTTAGACGAAGGAAACTGTAGTGTGAAAATTCAACCACTACTACTATTTACCAGTACTATTATTTATTTCCGCCACGCGCCAGACCGTTCAACACAAGTCTTTGAAGCGTCATAGAAAAAAACAATTTAGATACTTATTTCAAAATATCTGATTTTCAGACTAAATTCGCAAAGTTATAGCAACTGTAGAAAAATGTGTTCATACAACTTTTTGTATATCATAAACACCAAATTTGAATGAGAAAATAATAATAAAGATTTTTGCATTTTATTCAGTGAAATCCGATTTAAAAGAAAAAAGCTTGTAGATCCATTTTGTTACTTAAAACGAGCAAAAAGTTGTGGGTAACTAAAATGTTCGAAAATAAAAAAAGTTGATTATCATGAAGTTGCAGCAACTTTAGAAAAAAATACATAAAACTTTTTGCTCGATCAAAGGAGTAGAATCCAAATATGTGAATATGTTTGTTATAAAAAATTGCGTTAGTAGGTATAGTTAGTAGTATCTCAGAAAATAAATATTTTCCAAAAAATTATTAATGTCACTTATTTTTTAAATTGAGCCTAAGATCCTTTCAGTATTTTCCTATATGTGCTACAGATTAGGATTTCCCCATACTGACTAGGGGAAAAACTCAATACAGGATAACCAGCGTAGCCACTTCGTTGGAAACGTAGACGCGAGTATACAGTACATACTCGCGTTAGAAAGAAAGACTTGTGACGTAGTAGCGGCACAGAATAAATAATAGTACAAGTATAGTACAAGGCAACGGTAAGTAGGATTAAGAAAAGGTAGCCTTATTTATTTAATACCTAATTGTATGTGGTTTGAGGTTAAAACATGTTTTATTAAGTGTGACGTAGTGCAGTAGTGTGAATAACAATATTAACAATTATAAATAATATGATTTTTATTTCAAGGAACCGCTGACATACCATGCAGGAAGGAAAAAAGGTAGGCCATACCACATCAGCGATTAAGTGGTTGGTGATCTAAACGAATTCAAATTGTAATGAATATGTATAGATATATCGAACACCAGCGGGGCACTTACCTATCTTGTTGCAATCAGATTTTCATTATCACGTGCACCTAATGCGGCGCATTAGAGTTGATATTGCTTTGAAAATATGATTGCAACATATCGCATTGGCTTAGGGAATTTCACTGCTGCTATATTTTATCATCCTGAATGTATACGTTGCAAGATGCAACGATAATTCAAAACAAATGTTTTTATTTATATATTGAGTGTTTTTCTTTACTTTCGACCATACTTACGTAATTAAACTACATAACGAACAATGAGGCCTCATAAAGTCGACGGAGAAATTCGATCCTGAGGCATACGAATAAGTGTTATTGTTAGTACTTATTCTTAGGGCTGAGGTACAGTATTACAATGGTTTTAAAACTGTGGCTGAGGTAATAAACCGTACCTATTTTCATTTTTTGTAGGTATAAGGTATAAGGTTTATTAGCCTCAACTAAGTCATATTATTTACTGTGACTTAGTAGAGGTACCTATTTACCTACTTAACTTATGCACACGATACTTATTAAATAACTAGCTGTGCACGCGACGCTGCCCGCGTGGTAATTTCTCTGGGATCTATGGATCCTATGAGTTATCCAGAACCAAACATTCTAACGTTAATAGTTTTTTATCAATTGCTCAGCTTCTTCTCGTCGGATTGAGATACCAAGTACATCAGTTTTTAACTCAAAACATAAGCTATCCAACAGTGAAAACTGCATAGCAATCGGTCCAGTAGTTTTTACGTGATGCCCGAACAAATAAACATACAGACAAGCAGACAGACATGTTTTTTTTCATGACTGCCTAAAAAAGGAGTGTAATGTTTTTAGGATTCATGTATGTTTTTGTGAGTTTTTTATTCCAGAATTACTTTTAAATACCCGAACAGATATAGACGTATGGGGTATCGTTAGAATATTTACATACCCCCGAGTAACATAGGACACCTACTTATTTTTTGAAAAAAAAACACAAAAATATTTTTACTTCTAATATTACCATTATATGGGAATTAAATTGAATGCCTTGATAAGCACATTCCAATAGTATATAATTTATTGGCATAAGTTATTTTGGCAGGGCAGGCGTGTTTTTATGCTAGTTATCAAAATGTTATGTTCTTGTTCAGCAGCTTATTTTAAGTACCTTAAATATTTTTTTATTATCTTCTTTGTAAAGACTTTTTCGTACCTACTTATTGCTTTATAACTTTAGTCATAATAATCATAATCATTTTATTCATTAAAATTTACATTGAGTTTTAAATAATAACATCACATTAAAAATCAATAAAATAATAATTAAGTGTTAAACAAAAAACATAATTCAAACTAAGTACGTAATTAAAAATACATCACATCAAAATTAAGAAATCCTTCAAATATGAAATAATATTGGTAAAGAAAAAGATAAAAAAAATCCGAATTCATACCAATTACAAATATTACTTTAATAGAAATATACATTAATATGTCAAAAATAATTGTTTATGTAATACTTATAATACATACTTATAATAAAGCAATAAGAAAGGAAAAGTCTGTGGGTACAAAGAAGATAATTAGAAAAAAAAATGGTCTAGGGTACCTAAAATAAGCTACTGAACTAAGAATATAACATTTTATAAATTCATGTCTGTCTGTTTGTTTGTCAGTTTGTCTGTATGTTTGTTCGCGATAACGTAAAAACTACTGGACCGATTGCAATGTGGTTTTCGCTGTTGAATAGGTTAGGGTTTGACTTGTACTTGGTATCTCAATCCGATGAGTAGAAGCAGAGCAATCGATATAAACTTTTTGACGGTTGAAGGAATTTTGATCTAATGTTGGTATATTGGTATTTTAGGTCTCGGAATAGTACATAGAGTACTTTTAACCTAGATAAATTACCACGCGTGCGAAGCCGCGGGTACAGCTAGTTATTTATAAAGTCATCGACAGAGTAGAAGCAAAAGCATTCTTAATTTTTGTTGGAAAATGTTGAGGCCAGTCTCAACGTTCATTCTTCTTCATTCATTCATTCTTCATTTCCACAGGTAAACAATTAAATAAGCTGACCGCCTGGTACCTCGAGCAATGCTTTGCTATATTAAGTTTTGGTGAGAGATCAGCAGTCATATCTTTCCTTCTAGTTCCCAGTCTAATAGCGTTCTGTTCTGCTCTCTCATATTTGTGCCTAAACTTCAGTAAATCTGTGAGGAGGACCTTTATGTACAGACTAGGAACCGTTAGGATGTTTAGCCGTTTGAAGTGTCTCTGCACAATTTGGAGTATGGAGTATAGATAGATAGATTAGAGACAAGACGTGTACTCTTTCTTTGGGCAGGTAAGTTTGGGTGGGTAATTATTATTAGAGAGTGTCTCTAAAACCACAACAATATCGGTTCATTACAGACATACCTACATTACACGATTACTAGTGGCTTCGTTTTACATATTTACTTATAACTAGTGGCTCTGTGAGCTGTAGACCTGCAAAGACTTAGCAAAGTCGCGGGCACAGCTAGTACTATCATAAATGTAGTGATCTACGTAACAGTGTACAGTAACGTGTAACAGGCAGGCACTGTTAGGTATTAAGTTTTCTGTTTGTTACCGATCTACTTGGAATTGGTTTTTAGGGTTCCGAACCTCAAAAGTAAAAAAGGAACCATTATATGATCTCAGCGTTGTCCGTCCGTCTGTCTGTCAAGACCATTTTCCTCAGGAAAGCGTGGAGATATCAAGTTAAAATTAATGTCAAATACTCAAGACTGCAATCCCCTGGAGCTGCGAAAAAAACAAGCTTCTAAGTCAACGCAATCAAAAGATACGGCCGTTTATGTCGCATATTTTGACACTCGCAAGGGAAACAAAACCTATAGGATACTTCCCGTTGACCTAGAATCATGAAATTTGGCAAGATGCAATATCTTATAGCACAAGTAAAGGGAAAATCCGAAAACCGGAAATTTGTAGATTCAGAATAAAAAACGGGTTTGTGGGAAAACTTAAAACGTACTCGGAAAAAACGGGGAAAATCTTCGAGACTCGATTCCTGTGATGGACGTACCTGCAAGTTTGCACGGAACCCTCGGTGCGCGAGTCCGTCTCGTGTCGGTTTTTTTTACATTGCTGTGGTGGCTATCATCACGAGATAACTCCTCGACAAACAGAGCCATGCAGATTGATTGATTTTGAGTTGAACGAGCAACTCGAGCAGGCTGCTGCAGCAAACAGCTCAACTACATTGCTTATAGCAGGATGTACTAAGTTGAGCAAAAAACTGTTGAGCTATAGAGCATAAAATGTTCGGTAATACAAACAATGTCGTACTGCTCACCTGCTCAACTAGTTGAGCAATTTAGTTGAGCTCAACTAGTTGAGCTGTTGAGCAGTGGGGAAGTAGCGAAAAAGGATTTATAAAAGACACGAGACCACACCAGCAAACAAATAAGTGAAGCAGGGCATATGGCGGCTGCGTGTGTGTGAGTAGATAATTTGTGGTATTTTGGATTGATACACAATTGCATCTCAAAAGTCTGCATTGTTTATTTATTTTTTGTCAGAACTTGACAGAATTAACACGACTAAAAAGGTCGAGATCTTGCTGCAATATGGTGGCCGATCGGCATAACTGTGTTAGGCTTTTGCGGTCGAGCGGATTGGCATATCTTGAGTCCTTTTGATTTGGTGGTGTTCTTCTTTTAAACCTTCTTGGGTACTAAGTCACTTATTGGAAACTTCAGGGCAATTACTTTTACGATTGTCACTTTTATTTTTTATGTTTTTGTAATTTAAATATATTTTATGATAATTTCTGACATTTGAAAAATATATAAAGAATTAACAAATATAACTGACCTTTACAGCGTCACAGGTGGGGTTTTCGCAAAAGCGCTCCGCCGCAATGCGTGACGCAGAAGGCGCACGCCAACGTCAAGTTTTGGCCACTTGCTAAAGGAGACCCAGGGGGTACGCACCTCGGCTTGGACAGTTGCCATTGATTACGGGGAGTTTCGAACTAAGGATTATTTCCTTTTCTCGTGTAAGATTTAACTCTGTAGGCTAATGAAAGAGAAATTTCCTTTACAAACTCAATTTTTTTTAATTGTTTGATCTATTTATAATATTTTATTATTTCTCCGTGATCATGAGAAGCTAATTTTGACTTGTAAAAGTGCTACTATTTTCCTTAACTAGACAAATAAATAAAATTGAAGTGTCTGTTTGTAATGTCAAAATAACAGTTTTTTACTAAATGCATACGATAGTATATGCACGGTACTTATATAAAAAACTCATTTTTAAGGTTCTTTTTGAGTTTTTGTCTGTAAATTATGTCCGCCTGTCCGTTTGTTCCGGCTAATCTCTGAAAAGGCTGGACCGATTTAGACGGGACTTTCACTGGAAGATAGCTAATGGTACAAAGAGTAACATAGGCTACTTTTATTTTCGAAAAATAATTAAAGTTCCGCGCAAAAAAATAACACCAATAAATTTTGTCCCCGCGGGCGAAGCCGCGGGCACAGCTAGTTTACAATAAAATACCTTGACTTTGATAACTATTTGAAGGGACCGATCTTAAACTACCCATATATAATCTAATTCCTCTTTTCAAGCTTCCACAGCCTAAAACTACAATAAAAGATTCGAACTAAATTTATAAAGCTCCCCATAAACTGGCGATCTTTGCAATGTCTATGTTAATCGAACAAAACTGGCTGAATTGAATTGCAAATGCCAATTGACGTAATACTTTGTTATTATTGCAACACGGTGGTTAATTAAAACAATAGTTACTTTACAAATACCTTGGCTTTTCAATACCTACTTTGTCGCAGTAATTACTACCAATTATTCTAACGGTGATCGAATGAATGTTATATTGTTGAAAAGCGATAGAGTATTATGATGCTCGTCGGCACGGGCAGCCCGTTTATGGGTTTAAAAGAAATCGCTACTTAAATTAAAATTGCCCAAATTGTAGATCTAACTATTTAGCAAAAAGTTTCTTTCTGACTAACCGCCCGCAAAAAAAAAACACACTGATATTATAAAGACGAAAGTTTGTATGTATGTTAGTTTGTGTGTGCATGTTTGTTCCCTCTTCACGCTTAAACTTCTGGGATTTGGATGAAATTTCGTATGGACATGGTTTATATCTTGGATTAACACATAGAGTACTTTTTATCCCGAAAAAAAACATGGTTCCTGAGGGACGCGGGTGAAACCGCGGGGCGCAGCTAGTATTTCTATAATTTTAATGTTTTTCTTATTTTCTTACATATTTTACTTTACTTTAATAGTTGCAATTGCAACATTAGACTATAGTATTTACATTAACTTGAATAATCTATAATTTAAAATTTTGTAAGCTAATGTTTAGTTATAAGAATTATATCCATATTTTTTAAATGGTCTTTTAAAGACCTTCATTTTGAAAACTCACTCGATAGGTTTTGGTCATTTTTAGTTCCGTCGCAAATATAATGTGTCAGCTGTAAGCCGCCATATTAGTTTTCTTGACACTTCATATATCTTAAAGCACTGTCGTGATCAAGCCCTATTATTTAACAAAATCCATCAAGCCGTTTGTCTAATAATACACACCACAGAACTACTTGTTAGTAGCGTAGAATAGGACTTTTATTTTATTTTTAAAGTTTTTATTTAACTTCACTTCGATGTATCTATGTATGTAGGTATCTATGTATACATGTATCTATGTATCTATGTATCGGTGTATCGATGTATCGATATATCTATGTATTTTGTCTGTCCTGGAATCTTGCAATTCAAATTTCGAGCAGTTCCCGATTAGCTATACGGCTGAAACTTCCAGGGTAGCTCACAAACTGAATAATAAAACAAGAAAATAAAATAAAATTGACCCAGAATCCCCAGGATAATGGGTCAATTTTATCAAATTATTGTATTATCATCGGTCCTTGATAAGTGTGCAAAGTTCAAACTGTAGTTTTGAAGTGGGTGAAAATCAAGTTCAAATATTCCGTTACAAACAAACATACTCGTATGCATATAGGTGGAACTAATAAAAGCGTGATATAAAATATGTGTATGTGGGTATGTTGATGTTCCACCATAGCGTCGCCCCAATTGGTTCGATTTTGACAAGCAAGGTGTCAATCGCTTCTCCTTCAGGTATAGAGTGTCATAGATCATATATTTTTACCCGACTACGGCAAGGGAAAGTAAGGGTTATGTGTACAAACTAACAACTTGGTCCAATTTTGACAAGCAAGGTATCAATCGATTCGTTTTCATTGCAAGAGTGTCACAGGCAATTTTTTACCCGACCGTAGTTTTAGTTTTTGAACTTACCTATATCTTGTTCATAAGAAAAAATAAAGCTCTGTGAAGGATAGCACAGAGAAACCTTCTTTACCATGCCCTTATAGCTTGCTCTGCCCCCCTACTTCCGCGGTCTCTTCATCTATTTTAGAACACAATACAGTTTTTGTGCCTGTAACATGATTTTATATTGTAAGCTAGTTTAGAACAGGCTTAGGCACCAACAATAAACTTAAATCCAATATGAAAATTAATAATCTAGTTTCACATTTCGGCTCCAACAAGATTTGTCAAAATACTGCAGACCTATTTGGGCTTGTTTCTCAAATCGCTCAGCACCTTTAAGGGCATGTAATGAATGACTAACCTAGATGTACTAGGTAGGTACGTTTCGTCCCACCGGTTGCCCTTGGGCCCAATGAAACTGCTTTAAGGTGCCAACGGTAAATAAAACGTGAGTACTTGGGCAGTTTTGCAACGTTCTCGCAGTCCTTATGGAGTAAGGGTTGAGGCTCAAAGGTGCCGATCCCCGTACTGAAGTAACGTGGCTCAATTATGGACACTAATATGGCCATATATTGCAGAAAACATTACATTGACGTATCTTATCTAATACTCAACTTATTTATTTATACTTGTAATAAAGCAGAAAGTAACAAAATTTCTGTACAAAGAAGATAATTAATAAAAAATTGGTCTATCTAGGGTACTGAACAGTTTTTTTTAAATCTTGTTTGTCTGTTCACGCGTCACGTTAAAAAATAATGGGTCGATTGCGATGCAGTTTCCACTGTTGGATAGCTTAGGGTTTAACTTGAAAACTGGAGTACTCGGTATCTCAGTCCCATGAGAAGAAGCCGAGCAATCGATAAAAAACTATCTGACGGCTATTATTTTATTCTTTACTAGCTAAACCCGCGGCTTCACACGCGTGGCCATTTCTCTAGGTTAAAAGAACTGTATTACTATTTCAAGACCTAAAATACCAATATACCAACATTTAAACAAAATTTCCTTCAGCCGTCAAAAGTTTTTATCGATTGCTCGGCTTCTCATAGTATTGAGAAAATAAGTACCCCAGTTTTTAAGTCAAACCCTAAGCTATCCAACTGTGAAAACCGCATCGCGATCGACCCAGAAGTTTTTACGTGATGCGTGAACAGACTAACAGCTGAAAGACACGAATTTTAAAAATGTTTTATTCATTTTCAGTAGCTTATTTTTAGTACCCTAGATCATTTCTTTATTAATATCTTCTTTTAAAAAAATTTTTGGTACTTACTGCTTTATTATAAGTATAGATGCGCTTCACTTTTGGGCAGAATAATACAAAATATGTGATTTATTACATTCTTATAACCATGCCTATAAAACAGTACCGTGACATACCTACTGGCTGATTAACCGACTGACTGACCAGCCTAAGCCGGTGGACTACGGAAGTAGCTAAAAACCGTAAAAAATGAATACCAATTCCAAATAAAATAGCCCTATCCTGCGGGGGACCTTTAATTTACCGGTATGAAAAGTATCCAATGGTCTACCTCGTAGTATGCACTCAAATCATGTCAAGTTTCATTGGAATTCATTCAGTAGTTTCGGCGTGATGCGCGTCCAAGATACAGACGGACAGATAGACAGAAATACAGACAACACACAAAAATGAAAAAAAAAAACAGTTTTGGCTTTAGTACGAATAATAGAAAAGCCCCCAAAAAATATTTAGTAAATATCAAAATGTGAAGTTGCATCAACATCCGTGCAGTAGTTTGAAACTACTGCACGGATGTTGATGCAACTCACATTCATAGTTTATATGATGAGTAAAAATTGAGGATACTGTTTATACCGAAAAAATAAAGCATTCCTGCGGGATATGAGTCCAAATTCTGTACATTGAAGCAGGGCGGTCGCACTCCGCAACAGGTACAAATAAATTCAAGGACCCAATATTCGGGTCCGTTCAGTCGAGTGTCAAGCGTGCGCTTGTTAGGTTATAACATATTGATATATTTAATCTGTCTAGTAACAACCATTTTTACAACAATAGAATAACAATGTAAGAGCTGATGATATTCAGTTGCGGTACTGGACGAGATAATACAACTTGGTACTTACGTTTTACGTATTTAACAATGTAATGAATATTCTCACTGAATCACCTCACCACTGACTATATTATAATGTATTTATAAAATATTGCACTTCAAGACAAAGGTGACTACCGATTGAATCTTTTTGTAAATAATTATGTAATTTCTTAGATCTATGGCGAGTTTGTAATCTGTGATAATAACAAATTATGTTTATGAACAAAAACTGATCTGGAATCTGTTCCACAACTCATTAAGTAATAGCTTAAAATTGATAATTATAGATTTATATAATGTTGTTTAAAATGCTTAGTACTGCAGTTATCCTTTAATTTTAAGTAAAATTACGGAGTCATTGTATTATAACTCTGAGACATCTGTATTTATATTTCCGTTCAAATTAGAATGATATAAATTCATGTAAACTTACGATATTGATAGAAATGCTTAAAACTAAGTACTTACCCGATTAATATTAATGTATTATTACTTAATCAGCTCTGTACATTTAAACCTATAATTGTAGTAAAAATATAACTTCTCCCGCTAGAAATTGTAATTTATGAGAATAATATAGAATACTGTTCTGACTTTCAATATTTGTTAACATTCTGGAAAATATGTATTTATACGTCTTAATTATTGAAATGATTAACAATGTGTAAACAATACCGAGTTAACAATTATTAAATAGTTTCAATGTAATAAAATATGTACATTTCCGTCACTTCGGCGCCATCTGCAGGCTCATTCCTGCTGGTGCAAAGACTACGTGACTTTGGCGGGTAGAATCTCTATAAAAAGCAGCCTCTGGGCTGAGCAGCTCTCTGTTCGTTTTACTGTCGTCGTTGCATCAACAAGACACCAAAAGTTAAGTACAATTAATATTACCTACACTGTTATTCTGCTACTCTGTTTCTTTGTCCCATATTTACTGTGTATAACTGTGTATTTTGCAAATAGATATTGTCGGTTCTATGGTTTTTTCCATATTGGTTATTATAACCAAAGTGACTGTGTTAGAAATGATTAGGATCACTTTGTTCATGGTAAATGCTTTTATTTTGTGCCTGGTGTAACTATGGTGATTGTAAAACGATAATAAAGTGTAATTATGACCTAGTATCACATAGAGGTTGTTAGTATGTTAGGTATTTAGTGTATGATACCTATGTTAATGATAATTGTAAAACTGATGATGAAAGAATATATTCGCCCCGTAGTTTCTTGCCAGTTCTTCTATGGTGGTGTATTCCGAATCTGGTGGTAGAATCAATAAAAAATATAACAATTCTATTTCCTTGTTTCTATGAATAATCCTTAGATTATACCCTTTTTTAGTACACATTAGGTAGGTACTAAACTGCTCAGTCATTTTCAAGCTTTTATTAAATATTCCTTAGGTTAATGATTCTGTAGCTGTAGCTACTAGGTACTATAGATACCAGCTATAGGACAAAGCAACTTGCTTTATTGTTAGGTGCAGATAAGTTTTATTTCCTATTCGACAAACCTGACCAACCGAAGGCTAACATTACAAAACTTAGGTTTTGATAATCTTAACAGTACGTAATACGATAATTATCTATACATATGTATATAAATCTCACACGCTCGATGAGTCGCGCGCCTTGTACTTAGCGATAGAGCACCTACTTACGTAAAGTTATTGACAAACTTTATTCGTGTTTTAATTATGAGTACCAAGAAGAAAGCTAGAAAGTACTGCATAGCATTCGGCTGTTTGAATAGTGATAGAAATGACGAATTGTCATTCTTTACGTTTCCAAAGGATATTGAAAGGTAATAAATTGTGAGATCGATATTTTTTTATTACGTAGGTTCCTATAGTTTTATGTTATTTAATTTGTGTTCCATACCGAAGCTACGCATATTTAAGGTTATTCCGCGCAGAAATAAAGTCGTTTATTAAATCGATCAACGTAATTTTATAATTGATTATAGTAGGTATTGTTGATCGGAAAATGAATTACTGTGCTGACTTAGTAAGTAGCCTACAACGAATTAGGAATTTATATAATATGTCTCGTATAATACCTACCTACTTTTAATACCTTTTATTACGTAGGTAGCAATTTATTTTTCACTCATTAAAAAGCATGGAATTCAGACAGGCACCTTTATTCATCAAAGTGCAATACCTATAGGATATAATCATAATCAACCAACGACACGTAGGTAGGTATCTCACTAAAGTTATCGGCGGTCTGAAAACGGGATAGGTAGGTAGTAAAAATGAGGTAGTAGGTCAATTCTGATAAGAATGTCATTGTATGTAATAGAACTATTTTAATTTATAACAATAAGTAATAACATAATACATTATTACTTATTTATTCTGTTACAATATCTAAATCATAACATATCACAGAATAATTAGTAGTACAAGTACCTAGTCATATCTTAATACAGCCCTACCGAGCGAAAAGGGGACAGAGCGATTCTGAAACGGTTAGAGCAATGGAAGTTCTCGCGCGTTGTGATACGGTGCATTCTAGCCTGCACGCGGTGGGCGAGCGCCTTCTAGGTAAATATAATTGAAAGCTCGCAGCGCCGTGCGCGTTAAATTGCACTTTATAGCGTTGTAGCGAGAGTCGCTATTTATTTAAATGACTTTACTCAGTTAGCCTTCTGTACTTGTACTATTATTTATTCTGTGATTGAAGATATTTAGTAAATATTTTTTGAGGGCTTTTCTATTATTCGTACTACGTGTTCTTTTAAATTACTTTCAATCCCTATCCTGCGGGTACCCTCTAATTTATCGGGATGAAAAGTGTCCACTGTCCTACCTTGTAGTAGGAACTCAAATCATGCCAAGTTTCATTTGAATTTATTCAGCAGTATCGGCGAGATGCGTGGCCAGGATACAGACAGACAGACAGACAGACAGACAGACAGACAGACAGACAGACAGACAGACAGACAGAAAGACAAAACTAAAAAAACTGTTTTGGCTTCAGTATTTAATATAAAACGGCCTCCATATTTTTTTTGAAAATATCTTCAATGTACAGAATTTGGACCCCTATCCTGCAGGAACCCATTATTTTGTCTGGATGAAAGTACCCTCAATTTTTAGTTATCATATAAACTATGTCTGTGCCAAGTTGCATCAAAATCCGCTCAGTAGTTTCAGCGTGATATGTTATCGTTCAAATAACTTTCAACCCCTATCCTGCGGGAACATTTTTCCGGATTTAAAGTATCCTATGTCCTACCTCGTAGTATGAACTCAAATCGTGCCATGTTTTTAATTCAATTTATTCAGTAGTGTCGCTTTGATGTGCGTCCAAGATACAGACGGACAGACAGACAGAAAGAAAGACAGTAGTTTAAAAAAAAAAACAGTTTTGGCTTCAGTACGAATATAAAACAGCATCCAAAAAATTTTACTAAATATCTTCAATGTTCATAATTTGGACCCCTATCCCGCAGGAACTCTTTATTATTTCGGGATAAAGAGTTTCCTTAATTTTCATTCATCATATAAACTATGTTTGTGCCAAGTTGCATCAAAATCCGTCCATTAGTTTCGGGGTAGTAAGTGTTTTTTAAATAACTTTCAACCCCTATCCTGCGAGAACCATTTCATTTTTCGGGATGAAAAGTATCCTATGTCCTACCTCATAGTATGAACTCAAATCATACCAAGTTTCATTTAAATTCATTCAGTAATTTCGGAGTGATGCCTTGCCAAGATACAGACAGACAGACAGACAGACAGACAGACAGACAGACAGACAGACAGACAGACATAAATGAAAAAAAACTGTTTTGGCTTCAGTACGGAATACAGAAGAAACTCCAAGAAATAATTACAAAATATCTTCAATGTACAGAATTGGACCTGTTACAGATTTATTATACGTATAGATATATGGGTACTTTTGCTCCTGGAATATGTTACTTTTACCAGAGAAATGAACACGCGAGCAAAGCCGCGGGAACAGCTAGTCTTATCTAATACCCAACTTAACCAAGGTGCTAGTAATACGTATGGGTCTGTGTTTAATGCTATTGTTGTGCAAAATGGCGTCAAGTGGTGGGAGTGAGCCACCTTGGCTAACTTTTGGCTTGTTGATTTGGCAAAATAAGCTAGGATACCGAAACATTCTCCCCATAGGGTATTTTATTTACAGTTCGTCTTAAGCCCTGTTCCTATAATCAACAATTCGTCATTCGTCACAGCAACCATTCGTAATCAACCGTCAACGAGGCGTCACATAGCTTTCCACAAGTTTTTTACGTCGAACACTTGCGACGAGTTTCCGTAGTTTCCGTAGGGAGGGTAACCTCGATACTTCACTGATCTATAATTTATTATAGGAACACCATAATCTATCATCTCAACTCAATAATGCATTGAGTTGAGATGATAGATTATGGTGCTAACGAAACGTAGCTGGTATCCCATCCGTTAGTAACAAACCTTCGTTTTATAGGAACGGCAGGGCAATTACCTAAGATCTTGTTTCAATCAGATCAGACGATTGACGATCCAACTGGGTAGCGCCAACTTCGAAAAAGAGGTCAATCGACGAATCCAACTCGGATGGGCAGCGTTCAGGAAATTACGCCATATCTTCTCGTCGCATATACCGCAGAAACTCAAGACGAAAGTTTATAATCAGTGCGTGTTGCCAGTGATGACATACGGCACTGAGACGTGATCGCTAACTATTGGTCTCATACACAAGCTCAAAATCGCGCAGCGTGCAATGGAGAGAGCTATGCTCAGTGTTTCACTACGTGATAGAATCCGAAATGAAGAAATCCGAGAAGAACCAAGGTTATCGACATAGCTCTCAGAGTTTGCAAGTTGAAGTGGCAATGCTGGGCAGCCGAAAACCACTGGGGAATAAATAATGTTCTCGAATGGCGACCACGAACAAGCAAGCGAAGTGTGGGGAGACCCCCCACACGATGGACCGACGACATTGTAGCCATCGCAGGAAGTCGGTGGATGGAGGTGGCACAAGATAGCTCGTCATGGCGCACTTTGGGGGAGGCATAAGTTCAGCAGTGGACTTCTAAAGGCTGAAATGATGATGATGATTGCTTTGAAATTCTGTTAACAAGTCATATTGGCACTATTATTTATTCCTTGTATTGGCTTAGGATGCAGGGCTCCAGTTTCAGCCTACGTCTGGTAGAAAATGTTACTGTTCATTACTTATACGCGTCATTCCATAGACATAGGAAACAGACATTAGTAATCGCAGTTTTTGGTGATAAATTCCCAACAGTTCTCGCTCACAGCACCCGTGAGATTAGAAGGGGTAGTCCTATTATTATGCCGGGCAGCACACGGCAAACTAATACCTTGTACTATTATTTATTCTGTGCTAATACTAATAGTATACTGAGTACTGACTGCGAAGTAAACGCGGGTCGCGGGTTCAAATCCCGCAAGGTGCAATTTTGTAATAAGCAGAAATGTTTGTTTGAGTCATGGATGCAATATTTGTATGTGTGTCCAAGGTTTATCCAAGGTTTATCCGTTGCCGGTATCCTAGTATGGGGCTAGGTAATTGGTGTGAATTGTTCCAAATATATTTACTTATTTATTTTATTTATGACTAGCTGTGTGGCTTTGTCCGTGTTCATGTCTTCAAAATTTGTTCAGCTCTCAGACAATAGTTTTTTATCGATTGCTCGGCAACTTAATCATCGGATTAAGATACCAAGTGCACCAGTTTCTTAAATCAAACCCTAAGCTATCCAATAGTGAAAACCGCATCGCAATCAGTCTAGTAGTTTTTACGTGATGCGCGAACAAACATACAAACACGATTAAAAAAATGTTCAGTATATTATAATTCAGTAGCTTAATTTTAAGTACACTAGACCATTTTTTTAAATTATCTTCTTTGTACAGACTTGTTCATGTTTATTGCTTTATTATAAGTATAGATAATACTACCTAAACTGTTTTCCTTTTCCGGTGCATCTAAATATTTGTTGATGTTATTTGTATAGTGAATATTAATGATTATAGATAGAATAAGTAATTAAATAAGTATCTCTTTAATTGTATCGTCAACATTAGATTAGAAACTGGATATTTACTTTATACCTAATTAGTTTCTGATATTTCAATTAAATAATGACATGGTAAATATCCGTCTGTCAGTTTAAAAACTTCTATCCCTCTATATTAACAGTATTTCATTTAAAAATTCAATATCAACCAGATATAAAGGAAACACGAGAAATCTGTTTGTAAACTTGTCTAGATGAATGTTCGTAACTTAAACTTTACTTAACAAAGTTCTTATTACCCGACAGAGAGGAGGGTTTGTGTTTGTCAGCCTATGTATGTTTCTATTGGTACCTACGAATAAGTAATTTATTTATTCGTAGATTGGTACCAAGGAATGTATATACTATACATTAGTATATAAATTCTTTGGTACCACAGATTACCCCCTAGGGGGTAATCTGTGGTTCTAGGGGGTAATCTGTGGTTGGTACAAACCAACATACAAGGCTGTTCAAGGCTATGGTAATCTTGATCTTTGCTTTACGAAAGACATGACAGTAAAAATTCAATATGGCGACAATATTTTGCAAAAGAAAAAAGTCTACAAACTATGTTAAGTGGTCTATCATTGAATAGGTATTTGAAAATCATCTTTAGGTTTCTATTATCATTCTTCATTTCGAATTGCCATATCACATCTACAAAGATTTAATGTTAGTTCATGGTAGTAATAATTCTCACTTATTGACTCTTTTTAGTTTTGTTCGCAGTCGGGGTTTTGTGAAGGTGCTTGACCGTGCTTGTTTCGATTCAGCAATCAACCTTTTTATTTTAAAAGCGGGAAAGAAAACCTACTGATATCCAGTATAGCTAGCGGCGGCACGTAAGTCTAGCGGTGAACGAAACGTGGCGGGGATCTTGGCACAGTCAGTTTTCGGGATAAAAAGTATTCAACATTTTAACACATTATATTATAAACTTTGACTATGCCAAGATCCCTGCCACGTTTCGTTCACCGTTAGACTTACGTGCCGCTAGGTATACCTATACTACCTACTTAGTAGTATAGGAAAACCCAGACGGGCGCAGCGTGAAGTGTCTCGTCAGTGATACGTGAAGCTTATCACATAGGAATACCTAAGTACCTAGACAACCTACCTAGTACAGGACAATACAATTACCTATAATACCATACGATCAAAAACGTGTAAATCATACTCGGATAGGTCATACCTAGTAGTATAAGAAAGCCCAGACAGGATGCAGCGTGCAGTCTCGTCAGTGATACGTGAAGCTTATCACGTAGGAATACCCAAGTACCTACACAACCTACATATATAGTACCAGAAAATACAATTACCTATACCATACCACCTAACAACAAATAAATCATACTCGGATAGGTCATACGATACGATACGATACGAAATACTTTATTGTATACCAAAACAAAGAACAAACAATATCAAAACTTAAATAAGGTAATACAATTGGCGGTCTTATTGCTTAAAGCGATCTCTTCCAGACAACCTATGGATGGACAGTATCAGAGGAAGCAGAAATAGACGGTGGTGTACAATTAAGAATAATTATGAATTACTTAAAAATACTTAATTATATAAAAAGTTTATATGACATAAAATATATATATATATAATTAATAAATATATATTACATAAAATAAATATATAATTATAATAAATTAATACATATCAACATAAATAATTAAATGAAAAATTTTAAGCAGCTGTGTTGTCAGAGGTTAGACAAATAGTGATTTTTCACCATATTTTTAAAAATTGACAATGATTTAGCGCGTCGGATATCTAGCGGCAATGCATTCCACAGTCGGACAGCTTGTATTGTGAAGGATTTGCTGTAGAACTGGGAAGTGTGGATAGGGATTTTAAGTTGAAGGGCTCTAGAAGAGTCATACAAACAGATGACCGCAGTAACAGCACAGAATATATATGACAGTATGCGGGGACAGTCAGCGGGGCTAGTTGTGGCGATTTCAGGAACTGAGGCACAGAATCAATAATTGCTGGTCATTTGGTTAGTGAATAATTAGTATTACATGAATAAGGATGGTTCGTTTGTTTGTACCTATATTATAATGTACTAGCTGTGCCCGCAGCTTTGCCCGCGTGGTAATTAGTACATTATACATACTACTTACATTTATTTTAATTTCGTACCTTTCAAATAAAATATATAACAATTGAAATCGGATTTAATATGGCGGAGATATTCAGTAGCCCTCTTTTTAAAATTATCACTCGAGTGATAATATTAAAAAACTCGCTCGCGGCTCATTTTTAAACTCACACTTGTGTTTTAATAGCCCCCATTATGCAACTGTTTCATATATTACTATTTTTGGACAGAATTTTTAGTACGGTACTACTTTATTATAAGTACTAGCTGTGCCCGCGGTTTTGCCCGCGAAACGCCTTTGCCGGCTTTGGCTTTGACGCGTGGTCATTTCATTTAAAAGTACCTAGCCCATACGTGTTATTCCAGGACAAAAATACCTTTAAAGTAGGTACAATAACTTACATATCTTCAAAATTCGTTCAGTCGTCAAATAGTTTTCTATATATTGCTTGGCTTCAACTCATCGGATTGAGATACCAAGTACACCAGTTTTTAAGTCGAACCCTAGACTATCCAATAGTGGTAGCCGTATCGCAATCAGTCCAGTAGTTTTTACGCGAACAGACAAACAGACAGGCATGTTTTTTATGTTTTTCTTCTGTAGCTTATTTCAGACCGCTAGAACATTTTGTTTAAATAATTTTCTTTGTACAGACTTTTAGTTGCCTACTGCTTTAAAAAGTATGGAAGTATAGATGCTAACATAAAGGATATATTGAGGTAGGTACCTATACTTCACTGACGCCGGATTTGTCGCATAACCACGGAAAGAATTACGGTTACCGTTATGATTATTACACCAATAATTTAATTAGGTCCGTACGTTTTACGGAGGTACCTATATATACTGAATCAATTACCAAGAAATTAGATCATTCTGTGCTTAGTGACCGATGCTATATCCATTACCAGGAATTTTATTAACGTACACATATAGTATGTTTAATGTGTAGTAGTGAGTACTATTATTTGATCTGTGGTAGTAGGTAGTTAAAAACTACTTCATTTAATATAATAACTTTGAGGTTTGTTTGTTTCCGAGTCATGGATGTCATATTCGTATTTATGTATGTTTATCCGTTATCTAGTGCCCACAGTACAGGGTATCCTAGTTTGGGGCTAGGTAATTGGTGTGGAATTGTCCCGAATATATTTATATTTATTTATTTAAATAACTAAAGCGCCCTGTAAACGATCAAATTTGTTTGACAAATTTGTTGATCAAACTTCACGTTTTCATCAAACAATCGCTTAAACGATCAAACCAAAGATCAAACAAATTTTTTCGGACAACTTGCCCGTAGATTGTCGTGACGTGAAGTTGCGCCGAGCGCTTTAAAATGAGTAATACAGATGATTGAAACGATTTTATTCTTGCGCTTCTTTTGTTCTTGTCCATATAATCTTTCGATTTAATTTTCCATAACATCGGTATGCCCCTGGACGTAGCGTCCTCCATGATGCTAGGTAACCACTGAGAATGAGATCTTGTTTGACAAACACCGCCGTTCACGTTCAAACTTGTTTGTCAAACACGACGTCAATCAAGATTTTCATCAAACGCGACAATCACGTAGACTGTTTGACAAAGGTGTCAAACAAAGCTGCATACTATCAAATTATTTGACAAGCACGTAAAATTTGACAAACAATTTGATAGTTTACAGGGCCCTTTACCCGATCGGTGCAGAAAGTAGGTAGTTAGGTTTCATTTCAAAGAGGTTGCATAGATTTGAATGATTTTTGAAATTAGGTCATAATAGTTTCCGAAAAAGACAAACAGACAACTCCTTTTGTTTTTTTCCACTGCGATTAAATTGTTATGGGCATTCAAATATTTTCCTCGGAATTTAGTGGGAATAGTAGAAACGGCTTCAGCGACTCGTCCCATAAGACAGTCGTCCCAATGGGACGAGTTACTGCATTAAAAAAATATTATTTTTTTGGTGCAGTAATTCTTCCCATTGATTTTATCATAAAAGTCTGTAGACTGTGCTAAATCCTCTTAGAAAAAATATATAATTAAATAAGTGAACAATGTTTTTATGTTATACGGTTTTATGAGTAGATACTAAAAAGCTAATAAACAAAATAAAATCGTGGGGCGTAGCGTAAACTGATAATAGAAATTAGACTCGCCGCACGATTTTATTTTACTTTTTAGCTTTTTGTACATCAACAGTTTAAAAAATTATTTACTTGTTTTTTTTATTGTCGCGCTCTCTCCTCTCTCGCCTACCGTCCTAATAATAATAATAATAATAATATTTATTTGCATAAAATGTTGGTAATATAACAGATAAAATAGTTATTATTATACAGTTCCAGAAACATTTTGCTGCATTGCAACGTGCAAATATTTTAAAACATGCTAAATTCAAAATTAAATCATCTAAGTATCTGTATAGCTAATAGAAGAATAATAGGTATGTCAATTTATAAAGCATCAATGTCAAATACTTATTCTAAATAAAAGTCTATTCATTACAATCACAAAAAAGTTAAACAGTTATTTTATTAAATCTGAGACTGAATAAAAACATTTCTCCATTAGCCACAATTTAAGTTTTCCACAAAATCTACAGCCTGGCAATTTTTTTAATTCTTGTGGAATAGAATTGTAAATGCGTCCACACGTAGCATTACAGTTCTTTGAAAACATGGCAGTTTTTGGTATCTGTGACAAAACAATTCTATCCGGATACCTTGTATTTCTCGGAAATACATCACTAGCTGTTTTAAATAAACTTGGATGTAGTTTCACAAATTTGGCTGATTCCAGAATGTACATACAGGGCAAAGGCAGTATACGAAATTGTTTAAAAAAGGGCTTGCAAGATTCCCATGGTGGTATGCCGGCTATGGCTCTAACACACTTTTTTTGAGCCAAAAAGGCTCTTTGAACGTCTGTAGAGTTCCCCGCAGTATAAGACCATAGTTTAGAACGGAAGATACGTAACCATGGTACGCCGCTAGAACTGTTGAACAAGCTGAAGTTTTACGCAATTTATAAAGGACATAGACAAACCTATTTATTTTACTGCATACGTTGTCAATATGCGCCTTCCAGTTCAAAAATATATCAAGCTTTATTCCCAAAAATGTTCTTTCTGCTACCTCTGATATGTGTTTTTTCTTGTAAGAAATTTTGAGCTCACGATGTCTACTACCAAATGTACTGAATTGAATTAAATTAGTTTTAGTCAGATTAACTTGGAGGTTGTTGTCATGTAACCAATTCATTATAGATCTTATCGTATTGTTTATGTCAATTGTATATTTATTAATGTCAATATTTTTATTGCATGTCATAATTAAAGAAATGTCGTCAGCAAACAAAGTACAACAATTCATAGTTATGTCAGGAAGATCATTTATGTATAATAAAATAAAAGCGGTCCCAGAACACTGCCTTGTGGAACACCATATTTATTAATTAGAAAAGGAGACCTATACGCTTGAAGTTCTTTATTTTTGTTGATATTTGCCACCTCGACAGATTGCTTTCTGTCTTCTAGGTACATTTTTAGCCATTTTAGTGCAGGTCCTCGAATACCATTCCTGTCCAGTTTATCCAATAGCAATTTGTGTGACACAAAATCGAAAGCCTTAGTGATGTCAAAGAATATAACAGTTACTAATTTGGAAGAGTCTAGGTTGTTCACCACCTTACTAATGAGATCAAAACACGCCAACGTTGTCGACTTACCTTTCTGGAATCCGTACAGTTCCTGTCTTAAAATGTTGTTTCTGAACAAAACCCATCATGCGTTTATACATAGCGGATTCAAATTTTTTTGATAGTATCGGAATGAGAGTGATGGGTCTGTAATTACTTAAACTTGATTTATCTCCTTTTTTATGTAAAGGCTTGATTATAGAAACTTTTAGCTTATTAGGGAAGCAGCCATCTACAAATGAAAGATTTATCAGATGTCTTAGTATTGGAGTAATTTCTAGCGCGCAGGCTTTAAGGATTTTTGTAGCAATCTCATCAAATCCTTCAGCATTAGTGTTATTTAAAAACATAATAACTCTATGAGTTTCGTCAAGACTTAACGGAGCTAAGAAGATACTAGCACACAAACGATTCCTCAAAGTATTTATAAGTGGGTTTTCTGTACTTGTTGATGTAATTAAGTGCTCATTAAATGCTTCCGCTATATCACTTGGATTATTCAATGATACACCTCCTTTTGCAATGTTAGTGATAAATTCCATTTGCATGGCAGCCTCTGATTCATTTTTAATTATTTGCCAGGACGTTTTACATACATTTTTAGAAATACTTATCATCTCAAAATTTCGTTTTTTTATGGATTGATCAATGCAATATCGAAGTAGTTTTGAGTATTTTTTATAAACACTTTTAGTTGCTCCACATTTGTCTGTGTAATATTTATATCGTAGACAACGCTTTGTTTTATCAAAATCGCAGCCCTTTGGTTATCCATTTAGCTTTACGTTTTTTATTAGATATTTTTATTCTATTCTTTGGAAAACACAAATTGTAGAATAGAGATATTGTATTATGAAAATTTTCAAATGCGGGTTCTAACTCATTTTCATTATTTATCTCATTAAACGAAAGTCTTGACAAGCACTCTCTAAATTTCTTTATATATTCTACACTATAGTCTCTTTTATATATAAAGAACCCTGGCATCGGTAACTGTATAGATGTTGTTGGAATTTTAAGCAATTGGGCGGTATTGTGGTCTGATATATCTAGGTACAATAGTTCACCAGTCGCAGATTTAACATTGCTTATGATGTGATCGATGCAAGATCGTTCGCGTGTAGGTTCATGTATATGTAGATGTAAGTTGTAATTTTTTGTGATATCATATAAATTCTTTGCATCTCTGCTATTTATTTGTAGGGTATTAATATTTAAATCACCGGCTAAAATAAGTTTTTTACTATATCTAAAGGTCATTCTATGCAACAATGTGTCAAGCTTATTCATAAATAGATTGCAGTCAGATTTAGGCGTTCTATATAAACATACAATGATCATGTGTTGTGATGGTAGCTCGATTGCACAACATTCAAAGTGCTTTTCTACAGAGCACTCATTGCAGAAAGTAACTTGTTTATATTGTAACCCTCGCTTAACCAAAATACAAACACCCCCTCGTTTTTGTTTTCTATTTCTCGAGTACGATGAAGCTAAACTATACCCAGATATATTGACCATTTGTTCGTGACCTTTAAGTATAAATGTTTCAGATAGGCATATTATGTCGGGTGACTTTTTATTATCGGAAAGTTCTGCCAAATGAATCTCTAACAAACGACTCTTACTAAATAAACCGGCTATATTTTGGTGCAGCACTCTAAGGCACGCTTCATTTCCCTTAGCAGCTACGAAAAAACGTACTTTTTGATTCAACTGGTTGTTGTGAAGCTACAATTTCATTTTCAGTTTGCGTGCTTTGATCCATCGTCAGAATTATCTTTCTATCTATACTTGCATTCGATCCAAACTCTTTTACCTCTCGAGTCTGATAACTTTTACGGCCTGCATGCACTCTGTAGACAGTTTTTTTTAAAAGATAAGAATGTTTCATTATAATCTATCTGATCTAGAACAAAATTGATTTTATTACATAAGTCATAGCAGATATTATACGAATTTCTATTATTATAGTCAATTTCAACATAATTACAGTTTGTGTATTGTTTACAAATCATTTTTAACATATTATTTAATTTGGTTTCATTTAGGTATCTATTATTATGTACTTTTATTACCAATACATGACACTTAATAGACTTAAAAAAAAGCACATAGTTCGGCTTCAATCTGAAATAGGATTTAATCATTTTGCCCAACAAAAAGAATCACTCGGTCTTGTTCAGAGATGTCAAAAAGTTTAGCACTGCTTAGTATCTCCTCCGTGGTGGCGTGCGGCTTGACAAAGGACATGAATTGGTAACTTCTGTAGGGATTATGGATTCTAGATTTTATAAGATATTTCGTCATTCCAGAGCAACAATGCTCTGGAATGGTCCACCAAATATAAATGCACGTTTCATGTGGCTTTCTGTTTTCCTTACACTAACGGATGGGTTTGGGATATTATACACACAATGTATTTTTTTACGTGCACCATCAACGTCGTGAGCTTCAGTTTTCAGCAGTGGCTGCACATCTAACTCTGGCTTTGACTGCTTTGATATGTGTGCAGGTTCATCCGGTGATTGGTCTAGCTGCGGGTGGTTTTGATGAGGAGTACTGCGTGCATGCTGAGAAGAATGTGTGTTGGAATTCGTAACTCGTTGGGTTTCATCAGGTTTTTGAACTAGACATGACGTAGAAGGTTCCGTATTAATAAACTTCTCGTTGTTTCCTGTACATGAATGTTTATTATCCTGGACGGCTGACTTTGAACTACTCTGTTCAAATGAAAAATCTAATTTGGTTTTATTTAAACTACTTCTAATTTTCCTTTGGGATTTTTTTGGTGTAGATTTACATATATCTGTCAGCTGATTAATTCGAGTATCATATGACGTAACCGTTTTCTTAAGAATATTATTTTCCGATAGTAAATTCATGATCTCATTCTCCGCAATTGCCAATTTTTCTGAAAGCTCTATATTTTGTTTTTGTAAAATTTCAATTTTTCCGAAATGATCAGTTCCGATGTTAGGGCAACTTCTATTCAATTCTGTATCGCTAATATTACGCATATACGAATCCTCGGCCTCTTCGTCCAGCGACAGTGCTTCAAAAGAGTTGATCTGTTAACTTTGTATGGTTGTCGAATTGTTAAATCGACAGTAGTAGCAGGCAAAACTTCGGGTACTACAGGCAAAGCTTTGGATGTAGGCAACGCTATGGGTATAGGTGAAGTTGTATCCAGTATGGTACCTACTATGATGCTGGTTCTGTTTTTTATTTTGTAAACATCCTGAACATTCCCATGCAGCTTTCTTCGCTGGTTCCATCAATTGAAATAGCTTTTCGGATCTGTTTGAACAGATAACGTGAAATTTCTTTTTACAAATCGAGCATGACAAATATTGCCGGTTTGTTATTAATTGTTTGCATTTAAAACAATTCCTGACCATTTTTACGTTTTTATTAATGTGCAAAAAGTTGAACCGCAAGAATCGAACTTAGCACTGCACGACTGAAAATCCAATGCTCACACGACTAGGCTAGCGAGTAAATAGTTCTTTACTAATAGATTACAGGAGTACCTATAGGAAGTATGTAGTACGCTCAGTCTTAAAATAACATGGTAAATATCTCAATATTGTAAGATACTATATTCAAAGCACGGAACTCTTTCCACGCGAGTTCAACTCGCACTTGTCCGGTTTTTATTTCTACTAAATTCCCCACACATTTTTTTATCCGATTGCACGTCTCAAAGGAGTGTAATGTGTTTATCAGCCTATGTGTGTATGTATGTGTATTTGTCCTTTGTGGCGCTCTACCTCTAGAGACTACGACGCGTGCGCCGATTTTGATTATTGTACGTCAATCCATTTATCTTAATCTCGCAAGTGTCGCTAAAGCCATGAAAGTAAATAATCAAAATTCAATTAGGCGAGAACCAAACGCCATAATGTGAAAATGAAAAAAAAAAAAAAAAAAACGAACGATATAACGATTTAAACGTGGCACAGAATAAAAACGTGGTTAGGTTATTAAAAAAAGGCCAAATGCGACTTGCTCACCGAGGGTTCCGTACAAACTTAACATTGTCGTTGAAAAACTGTTGTCCCTATATATCGACATAGGTCGTGGTCAGTTTACCAACAGCAAATAATAATATTTTATTATTGTGAAGTGACTACAAATTTACGGTTTTTTGATTTTTCCCTTTAGTTGTGCTGTTGCTTCTTGCCGAATTTCATAATTCTAGGTTAACGGGAAGTACCCGATAGGGTTTGATTCACTTGCGAGTGTCAAAATACGTATCTTTTGATTGCGTTGAAGTCAACGATACGTATACGTAAAAGATACGTATATTAACAAAGATATGGAATAGAATTGAATAGAAGTTTGTTAATGTCACTGCTCCAAGGGATTGCAGACCTAAGTATTTGATATTAATTTCAAATTGATGCGAGTACATCCACGCATTCCTGAAAAAAGGGACTTGACTGACAGCCGAGACCGAAGTGATTCTATAAGGGTTCCTATTTTCCTTTTTAGTACCAAACCCTATCGGTGAAGTATCAAAATGAAGGTCTATAAAAGACCATTCCAAAAATATGAACAATTAAAAAAAAAAAAGAAAAAAATGCTGTCGGTAGCCTGAGGAGTAGCTCGCCAGGTTCTAGCTGATCCTGTCAAAGGAGACTTCGACTGCATATTCTTTCATTTTTGTTTTTTATAATAATTTATTTTTATATGAGAAAAGCACAGTTCTCTCTATCTCTCCTATTTAAAGAAGCTTCCTTTATTCTACTTACAAAATTGCTTCTTTTCCCGCACCCGAAGTATTGTGCTTACTTACTTTTAATCTGAGCCTTTTCACCACCATCATCGTCCTATACGTCTTGTCCACTGCTGGACGAAGGAGTCTTTTAATGCACGTCACTGGGCTCAGTCTTTCAGCTCTGTATCCTACATCCAGTTTCTGACAGCTGCTTTTCGCAGGTCGTCACTCCACCTGCCAAAGTTCGATTAGCAGCTGCTAGGGCGTCCTAAGCTACGTTTTCCTAAACGTCGTCTCTACTTGAGAATTCATCTTGAGTCAAAAGTTATTGGTAGGTGCTTCGGGATATGTGACCAGCCCACTGCCACTTCAGTATCACTAGTACGAGTTTTTATAGTTTTCGGAAACGACATGTTGTTTCGTTTAGTTACATTCTTTAGTTCCTGCATTTTCCGCTAGAGGCGCTACCAGTAAACCTAAGGAACTAAACGAAACTACATTTCGTTTTCGAAAACTATAAAAACTCGTACTAGGGGTACAGCTTGATCGCCTTTTTCTTACTTGCTTTAGTATCTTTGTATGGGTTGTAATTACGGTACATAAAAACTATTTGACGGCCGAATGAATTTTGGACAAATGTAGTATAGTACTTTATGGTACTTTTGGTCCTGGAACACGTAACGTAACGTTTTGGTCACGTAAGGGCTACTTTTTGAATGAAATGGCCACGTCAGCAACGACGCGGGCACAGCTAGTGTAAACATAAAACAAAATAGACGTCCGTATCATACGTGTGCACAATAAAGCAATTTATTATCATTACTTACGATAACAAAATAAATGTATTAGGTATATCTCAAAAGTTATCAAGATGTATGCCAAAATTTATGATTGATTGCTTCCTGTGATTATAACTTGTTTATTTACACCAATTTTTGAGCCTCTAGAGGTTTTGGAACTAAAATGTGCATATGGTTACATACCAAGGAAGTTCTATATAATATTCTGTTGTACTAGAACAGTACATAGAACTTCATTGGTAACTATGTTGTTATTTTTCTGTCGCATGAGATGTGCTGGCCTCTGGTGTCAGAGTTTGTTAGGCCGCCCGAAGGCTTCTTACAGGGCTTAACGACTACTATTAATCAATAACAGCCGCGACTGACAACTGTACCCTCCAAAGCCCGGAGCGAACACCGCACATAACTCAGAAAATTGTTACCCTATAGAACGCCAGTAAGCGTAATTCAAAATCTTTGCCATAGAACCTATAAATATTCTATTATTGCTTTTAAAAAGTAAAATATGAATAGGAAAACAGGTTTTCTTTTCTAATTCTATTCTTTTTCAACTGGCAGGTGGTTAACTGGCATCACCTCTTTAATTAAGACCATATCATTTATCTAGGGCACCAAGCCATTCAGTTCTAAGACTTCTAAGTTGGGGCCAGCTGTACCTTTAACTACCGTGGCTATACCGTATACAAAAGAGTATATAAATACTACGTAAATATACCCAAGCGCGGATCCGGGGGGGATGCACGGTTTTTAGTGCCTTTTTTAATATGTATTGTTATTATGTATATTGTTAGAAATACCTAAAAAAAACTGCGCTCGCTGCGCTCGCGCTTTTGATGGTCTGTTTTCGTGATGTGCAATTTCAATTTTTGTTTTACACTATAAATACTTCGGAGGGCACGTTAAGTTGTCGGTCCTGGCTGTTATTGATTATTGGCTGTCGTTAAGCCATGTCAGAGGCCTTCTGTCAGCCTGACAAATTCTGACACCAGAAGCCAGCACTACCTCATACGACAAACAAAAAACTATAGAAATAGCCAAGAACTTTCGCGCACGCTTCCGTCACGCTCATAACCTTGCCAGGGCCTTCATCCTTTAATTATGTGAAATATTCTTCTAGAGAAAACCTTACAATTTTATACCACGCATCGGTCGCGCTTCTATGTTTTTTTTTCAAATTTCCGTAAATTTTCGCACTTTCGTCGCTCGCGCTCCTTTGAATTTATACAAAATAGCTACGTAAATCGGTTAATTTCGTATGATTTAGAATTATTTAATTTCTTTACTGAAATGAATATCGCCAACAGTATGCACGCTGCGTTTGCGTTTTGTTCTTATCAATGCATACTTATTTGAATATTATTTGAAGCTCTTTAACTAACAGAAGTATTCTAAATTTTCGCGCTTTCGTCGCTTGCTTCTGACCTCACATTTTCTTTTCCATTATGTTCATGTGATTTGGTATTAACTTTTGTTCTAAAATCATAAATAGTTCGGAACTTTCAAGTTCGAAAGTGTATTTGTATCATTTCAATGCAAGTCATTTCAAAGTTTATGTGACTTAGAATTATGTTTCAATTGTGTTGTTAAAAAGGTGTACAAAAACAAGTCAAATTGTTTGCGCTCGCTTCTCTCGCGTTGTTCAATTATTGCATTGCTTGTTTGTATGATTTGGAAAATATATTTAACTTCTACACCAATGGATATAGCTTGAAATTTCTGCGCTTGCTCCGCTCTCACTTATTTTAGTTGTCACATATAAGTAATATCATTGTTTTTTTTTCGCTTACTTCATTGTCAGATATAACTCAATATTCTAACAATCTCTACTCACGTAAGTTTAAATCATGTCAGTGCATATTTTTACATGTTTTGGAATTATATTTTAACTTAATAGTGTATTAATTAACAATGATAGTACAAAAAAATTGCGCTCGCTGCGCTCGCGTTTTGCATATATAATACATACTCTGTACGTATCGGAGTTTACTAACAGACAACTCAATTTTTTTCCGCTCACTACTCTTACGCTTATTTTGTCATGAAATGTTATGATATAATTATCTCTATATATAAATGGAACTTCCTTTGGGCATAGGCTACGCGAGTGAAACCGCAGGGAATCTTGTATAATTTTCCCAATCCAGCCTGATCTAAGTGTGTGACCCACCCTGACTCGAAGGCTGGATCCGCCCTTGAATATACCACAATGCTCTATGTACCACGGATGTGACCTAATAATGCGTTAGGGAACAAGGAATAGGGATAGATAGTTGGGGGGATTATGTATTAGGTATCAATTTATTGGTAATTTTCCTTTACAAGTGACAATACAAAACAAAGTTAAATAATTATCACACTTCACATCCCATTAGTAAACATTATAAAAGTTCTGGTTAATCATTATAAACCAGAACTTTTAAAAATGAATACCTACTCTCTTATCGAGCGGAAAACTTCGTATGCGCGATGCAGGACTCCATACATTAGAACTGACAGTCCATACAAAACGTAATAAAAACCGTTTAACGCCATATATCTTATGTCTTTAGAAATGTGTGTTTATATGTTTGTTACTCCTTCACGCTCAAATAGCCGAACGGATTTTAATGGAATTTGCTAAAAGCAGATAGCTTGGTTACTTTTCATTATCATCATCATCCATCACCACAATCCACGCGGGGGAACCGCAGGGCGCAGCTAGTGTATGGTAAAAATAAAATATAATGCCATGAACTCATGATAGGAGTAATAAAGATGGCATAAAAAATAACCTTCTTGGGAGTAATATACCTTTTTGTGTCACACAGTTTTGAAATTTTGCTAATATGAGTGTGTATGTACTGTGGGGCGTCGCGCTACTACACTACCACACAAGCAAGGCAATACCTTGGGGACTGGGGTGAGGACCGATGGCTTAGTTCCCTATCGCATTATGTCCCGCTCCTAAAAACAATTCGCGATAGTTCCCGTACGCGATATGTCTCTTTCGTGACAGTCCCGATCCCGATAGGTCTCGGTCGCGAGTGGTCACGATTGCGATAGATCCTGTTCACGATAGGTTGGTTCCATTCGCAATATCTGTATTGTACGGGATACCGAGTGTCCAGCGGTTAAAATAAGTCGAGATTGTCCTTGAAAATCATATTATTTTTTTCTAACTCTGCACCGTATTTAGCTATCTTTGTTTTTATTATCGTCCTATTATAATGTAGGTACTTTACGACTACTATTACGACACAGCAGCTCGTGTCAATCCAATGCTGGACATGGCCTCTCCCAAAGCACGCCACTGAGCCCGATCTTCGGCTCCTCTCTTCCAACTGCTGCCAGCCATTTTGCGTATATCGTCGCTCCAACTAGCTGGAGGGCACCCTACACTACGTTTACCGAGTCGCGGTCTCCACTCAAGAACACGTCTACCCCAACGGTTATCAGTCCTCCGACAGATATGACCAGCCCACTGCCACTTCAGTTTACTTATCCTAAGGGCTATGTCGTCAACTTTGGTTCTCTGCCGGATCACCTCATTCCGGATACGATCTTTCAGAGAAACTCCAAGCATAGCCCTTTCCATAGCCCGCTAAGCGACCTTAAATTGGTGGACTAGTCGTACCGTGAGTGTCCACAACTCGGATCCGTATGTCATAACAGGTTGGACGCACTAGTTGAAGACTTTTATTTTCATACTTTGCGGTATTTGCGACAAGAAGGCTCGACGAAATTTTGCAAATGCTGCCTAGCCCATCAGCTGTATTCTTCTGCGGGCTTCTCTCTCTCTCTCTCTCTCGAAGTTGTTTTTACCTAGTTGCAAAGTTTGCCCCAGATAAACATACTCCTGAACAACTTCGAGAGCAGTTCCGTTAACAGAAATTGGTTCCGGATTAACATGTTCGTTGAACATAACCTTGGTTTTGTCCAAGTTCATCCGGAGACCAATGCGTTGCGACGAATCAGCTTGGCTGTCCAACATCTGTTGCAAGTCCTGCAATGTTTCTGCCATAATGACGATGTCATCCGCGAATCTCAAGTGTGAGATGTACCTACTCACCGTTAATGTTAATGCAACATCCTTTCCAGTCCAGAGTCTTAAACATATCCTCCAATGCATTAAAATAATATGTATGCGTCATATGTACTTGTACTATTACGACACAGGTTTGACCTAGTGCGGGGACCACTGGTAATTCAATGTATTTGTAATTTTCTTTTTAAATAAACGATGGTGGCTTAACAGTTCTGTAGTGTATTTTAGAATCCAACGATATCAGGTTCAAGTCCTCCGCACCAATGACTTTTCTGATTTATGTGCGGTCTTCCTTCGCTCCGTGCTTCGGAGGGCACGATAAGCTGTCGGTCCCGGCTGTTATTGATTAATAGCAGTCGTTAAGCCATTTGAGAGGCCCTCGGGCTGCTTGACAAACTCTGACATCAGAGGCCAGCTCTACCTCATACGACAAACAAACAAATAAACTTTTTGTATGTTGTATTATTTCTTCTGTGGCAATACATTCAGCTTTCTATTTACGAACGTGCTCACTTATTCACTTAAGGTGCAATGTTTCGCTCAGCGCGCCAAATTCAAATTTTCTTACGTTTTTTGTCAATTACAGTTCTATTACTCATCGTGGATTCATGAAAACTTATTTTGCGAGAATAAATGGGTTGTATTAAGAAATTTCACCGACCAAAAAATCAAGGTAAAAGCTATTATACCTAAGTACATTTTTGTCAATAAACCAATAATCAACTGGAAAATCAGCTTATTGATATTTGTAGCTAAACTAATATTATCTAGGTGATCATTTTAACAGTAATTTCTGGATACAGCGTATTTATTGCCGCAAAATAAGTTTTCATGAACCCGCGATGCCTGTATATGACAAAAAACGCAAGAATATTTTAATTTGGCGCGCTGTGCGAAACGTTGCACCTTAAACCTATTACCTACTAAATTTTAATGACAGGAAACCGATATCTTCCGGAACAGCACTATCAGAGATAATGCTCTAAGTTTGGTCGATTCTAAGAAATCGCTCGATTTGATACGACCGTAGATAAGTAATTAGGCGGTAGATAGGTTAGATAATATACTTAATAAGCCCTATTGTTTTTTAAGAAACTAGCTGTGCCTGCGGTTTTACCCGCGTGGTGTTGAAAAGTACCTAGGCTACGTACGAGTATATCCCTCGATCGAAACTTTTTTGTTTACCCGTGACGTTCAAGGAGAGAAACACGTCTGTCAGGCGTCTTTAGTTTATTCTTGAATTTTAAACGAAGTTTGAGATCAGACAAAAAAAAATCAATGAAAAAATTGGTACGTACAGTTTTTCCCGAATTTTCCAATTTTCGGGCTACTTTTTTATTCGGACATTTTTTTATTTTTTTTATTACGGACTAAGCAATCGTTTGACCACGATCTCACCTGATGGAAAGCGATGATGTGGTCGAAGGTGTAGCACGCTTGCCTAGTAGATACCTATTCACTCTTGACTTGAACACACCGGGGTTATAATTTACCGGAAACACTGACGAGGGCAGGGCATTCCACTCCTTTGCAGTTCTTATAATAAATGAAGAAGCGTAACGCTTCGTTCTTGTGCGAGGTATTTCAACCCTGAAAGGGTGGCGCTTTGCTGATCGTCTAGTCGTTCGGTGATGGAAAGGTGATGGGGGAATCAGGTTGTGCAGTTCTTGTGCACGCTCTTCATAGTGCAATCTGTAGAATACCGCCAGGCTTGCTACCTCACGTCGATGCGCCAGACTTTGAAGCTTACTCTTTACCAGACGTCCAATTAACAAAAAGAAAAATAGCCAAATCTTGATGCGCTTACACACGAACAACATTAAATTTTTATTCCTCCGCGGCTTTCCCCGCGTGGTAATATTTCAGAACCAATGGGGAGGGGGAACGGGGAGGGGGGGGGGATGCTCATGATGCACACTATTTTCTGCTCATGATGCATTTATAAAATTAGGTACGACTGACATTATGTTAATGGCCATATCTTAATCGTTTGTTGAGAATAAAATTTAACTATCAGCCTATTAGCATACACACACACACACACACACACACACACACACACACACACACAAACACACACACACACACACACACACACACACACACACCCTCTTTATTTTTATTATGTTTATAAAAGGTTAATTAATATTTCCTTGATTTATTTTAAATTCCTTACAATAGGCATAACAAATATAAGCATATTATATTAAATAAATTATGTGTCGCCATACAACAAGCATTATGTTTTATTTCGTAACAACTTTTTCGTAACATACATTTATTTCGAGAAATACTCATATATTTTTTGGGCAATTTGTGCATCAAATATGATATACCCCATTCCACTACCCCTCGTTCGAATATGCAACAGGCAATGCTAGGTTTCATACAAAATTTGGTTCACAGCCTTTGTTTCGATCCTATTCCCACTTCGGGCTATCTATTATTTGGAACTATTACTTATTCTGTGGTATTACCATACGAATAAGTAATAACACCTTGTTACCAAACACGGCAGATATTAAAGTTAGTGGCGGATTGTTGTTGATGACAATCGATCAAGCAGCCGGCCGCTATCAAAGGTCCGTAATAATATATTAAAATAAACATTAAAATCATATTATAATTCTTAGACACCACTGGCGGTGCCACAGAACAGTCAAACACTAATGAAGTAGGTACTCAAAATGATTGAACCGAGGCCGAGGTAAAGACTTCAGTAGTTAGGAAAAGGTCTAGAGTTAAGGTTCATCAAGTCTTTAATAGACTTGATGAACCTTTTTAGTTCCCACCCATCTCAGAGAGTTACGTAGCGAGAGAGAGAGTATGGGCCATATATTCACGGCATAGGTTTCTTTTACAAACCAACGTGATGGAATTTCAACCCAGCCGGCGCGCAAAGGATCATACTAGGTATTTTTCACCAGACGCGGGGCAGCCTCTAAACGAGCGTATTCTAGAGAAAACAAAAACGAATAAGTTAAACTTGACAATTTAAATTAGAACTATTAGACTTTTCGATTTCAATTTGGATTAAATATTATACTTTGATAAATTATGTAGATTTATATTTCAAAGCAAATACACATTTAGTTTAGCTATCGAAATAGTGTAATGTCTGTCATTACTAAATTGGAATCAATTATTGTAGGGCAGCTTGCATTGGGCATAAGAATTGTACACTTTTATAGAATTTTAGAGATTTTTCTGTACTTAATTTTGTCAAACCAAATAGGCGTGTATACTCATATGTTGAGATAAAAACTATTTAGCTGGCAATTGTACTCAAGTTGACACAATTATGAGTAGAAAATTACGCCATATCTTCTCGTCGCAGATACCGCAGAACCTCAAGACGAAAGTTTATAATCAGTGCGTGTTGCCAGTGATGACATACGGCACTGAGACGTGGTCGCTAACTATTGGTCTCATACACAAGCTCAGAGTTGCGCAGCGCGCAATGGAGAGAGCTATGCTCGGTGTTTCACTACGTGATAGAATCCGAAATGAGGAAATCCGTAGAAGAACGAAGGTTACCGACATAGCTCTCAGAGTTTGCAAGTTGAAGTGGCAATGGGCAGGCCATATAAGTCGCAGAACCGACAACCGTTGGGGAATAAAGGTTCTCGAATGGCGACCACGAACAAGCAAGCGCAGTGCACACGATGGACCGACGACATAGTAGCCATCTCAGGAAGTCGGTGGATGGAGGTGGCACAAGATCGCTCGTCATGGCGCTTTTGGGGGCGGCCTATGTTCAGCAGTGGACTTCTAAAGGCTGACATGATGAGTAGAAACACCTTTTTTGCTAAACGCCACACTTCAAATCGTACTGTGTCTCAAAACGTACCGTAAAATAAACCACTAATTTTAATGTACTTACAAAATAACTATAAACTAAAGGGGCGTTCTTTTTGATGATACGCTAATGCGTGGCATAACTTTCAATAACAATGCACACAATTTCAGTTTTTATACGAAATCCAGTAAAATGTTGAAAGATTTTTGTCTCTCCTGAACAAATGTCTCAAATGTCGATTCACCCAATGGAATGGCTCTCGATAATATCTCCATGATTGCTGAACCGATTTGGATGATTAATTTTTATTTTAAAGGTTTACCTGCAGTTTAGTACTATGTCGTTTTATCAAATTCGGTTTCTTTGGCAAATCCATTGGAAGTTTTTAAAATTAAAATAAATGCTGTATCACTTTGCTCAAGGCCCCACAATATAAGATTATGAATTCGATTGTTAAGGAAGTGACTCATATAAATACATAGTGTTAATGGTTAACATATATGCCGTGCCGTGTATATTTTGCCGTGTAGTTATGAATAACTTCTAAGGATTTATCTTAGTTATCGTCAGCGTATCGTTGTTAGGGAAATTAGGATGTGCTGCGCAATGTGCTGACATGCGCTGGATCAATTATTCGTCATATTTGTGACGGGTTTGAGTCTGGAACAAGTATGTCCTGATACTATCGGTTGCGATGAGATTTTCATCATCGGTAAGTGACCACTTTAAAATGTTAACTATCGATTGTTGTTTGTTTGTAGTAAGAGGTAGTGCTGGCCTCTGATGTCAGAGTTTGTCAGCCGCCCGAGGGCCTCTGACATGGCTTAACGACTGCTATTAATCAATAACAGACGGGACCGACAGCTTAACGTGCCCTCCGAAGCACGGAGCGATGGAAAACCGCACATAACTTAAAAAGTCATTGGTGCGGAGCCTAGGATTGAACCCGGTATCATTGGATTCTATGTTGCACTATTGAACGTTAGGCTAACATCGCTCTAACTAACTATCGATTGAAAATACATGAAAGTGGAGCAAGACAAGTTGCTTCCCCATACAAACAAAAGTAATCCCAATGAAGTAACCAATTTGGATTGAAATTTAATACGGGCATTGTTATAAGTATATTAACTTGATTATGATGAATCATCGAAGTGGGCAAGGATCGAACTAAATTATGTATGAAACCCGCCTGTTGCATATTCGAAGTCAATGTCAAAATATTTTATTGTAGGTATATAGGCAAAAAACGTATATTCCCAGTTGTTGCCACTGGTTCCAATACCGCTGGCGTCATATAGGAAAAGTTCCCATACATTGCCACTGGCTATAAATAGGAAGAAGAAGTTAGTGTATTTACCAGTTATTGGTATCTATCTATGAAATGGAAGTTGAAGTTGTCCGAAAGTATGTTTAACTTGGATAAATGCAGTTATGCAAGAACAACTTTGAGAAGGAAGCCAACAGAAGAAATCAGCTGGGTTGGGCAGCATTAGCACTTTTACAAGTCAAAAATTTGCATCTCATGATCAATACATCAAATATTGTAAATAGATCAAATCAATAAAATTTGCATCTCATGATCAATACATAAAATATTGTAAATAGATCAAATCAATAAAATTTGCATCTCATGATCAATACATAAAATATTGTAAATAGATCAAATCAATAAAATTTTGGTAAACTAAGTATGCTTTAAGTTTGAAAAGGAAATTTATCTTTCATGTACCATCAGAGATAAATCTCACACTGCAAAAGGAAAGAGAAGAGAGCACCAAGAAACTCTACGGGGATGTAACTTTTTCCATATTTGTTAATTCTTTATATTTTTTTCAAATGTCAGTAATTTAGATCTGATGCATTAAATGCACCAAAATATATAATTCTCCTATTCGTCACGTTTATTACTATTTTTAAAACCTATAAACGCCATTCATCTGATAAGAATTAAAGATAAAAAAATCTTTTGTTCTGAAGCGAAACGGGCGCACCGCCGCGACGCTTTTGTTGTAATTCACAACATCTCAAATTTTTAACATTACTATTTTAATGTTTATCTGAAGGAATATTGAAAAATAAGATTTTTTTCTTTTTCCAATCTAAGCTATATTTTCCGTGACACTAATAATTAAAAAGTAGCTTATTCTAAAAGGACGTAACTGCCAGAGTTCGGTGGTATGAACAAGAATAACGAAGCCACATTCGAAAAAAATAACATTTATATATCTAGCAAAGTCAGGCTCTAGCGTAGTATTTTTTTTTCTTTACAGGCAACTATATTTTATTATTCCACCGAACTCTGCTTGGTTGAGAGCTTAGACCAAATATTAAATGTATCCTCCTAGGTTGAGAGTGATTACTTAATTTATTTGTAGTTACTGCACTAAACATTTTGGAAAAATAAGAGTAATGATCAAAGTCGCAATATCTCGAAGTGGTTTTCGAATTGCATTGCCTTATTATACTCGTATATGAAAACTTGTCATAATTTTCATTCAAAGCGAAAAGCGACCGTTCGTAAGGACGCGTATGTAAGGAAATCATCCGTATATCCCATAGTAAGGTTTACGAATGGCGTTTATGTTATGCCTTTTAAAATAGTAAGAAACGTGACTAATAGGAGAATTATATATTTGTGCAATTTGTGAGCCAACTAAAAAATAATATATAGGTAGTTTTTTGTTTGCGTGTTTCGATCTGGTCCCACTTCATGAGGTGCCATGACCTTGAAAAAGTCCTCCAATAACAAACCTAGTTATTCGAGAATGAAAAGATCAACACGATGAGATAGATCGATGGTAGCCCAACGATTTAATAGTGCAACTTAGAATCCAATGATACCGGCCTCGGTCCTAGGCTCCGCACCAATGACTTTTCTAAGTTACTCGTATGTGTAGTTATGTGCGGTTTTCATCGCTCCGTATTTCGGAGGGCACGTTAAGCAATCGGTCCCGGCTGTTATTGAATAGCAGTCGTAAAGCCATGGCAGAGGCCCTCAGGCGGCCTGACAAACTCTGACACCAGAGGCCAGCACTCAGTGTGACCATATTTAGCAGGTTGCTGCGATTTCAGCAGGATTTGACTCTCATTTTAGCTCCTAGCAGGATTTTTAGCATTTTATTGAATTCTAGCATTATTTAGCAGAATCCAATAATGCATCCAATAATAGCATCCAATAATAGCAATAATCTGGCAGGATTTATTGAACGCGTTTCAAAATGCCCCAAAAGTGAACACAGTACGCTCAAGCATTTATATTTGAGTTTATTGGCTTCTGGAAGCAGCTCTGATGCCAAACCAACAGATACCGAAAATTTCTGAAGACAAATTGAAGTGTTGGTAAACCCAACATTGTGAATCTTGCGTGGGCTATTATCATCATTATACAAAGGATTTGCTAAGGACAGTGATAGTGATGAGTGAATTGTGTTGTAAATAGAAATGAACTGGCCGCAGCAGAAATGAAGTGCGAGTTGGGCCGCGCACTGAGGGTTCCTTACCACACCACTTTTATATTTCTTATTATAGTTTTACTTTAGAGTGTGTAATCATGCCAAGTATGACTTTTACGCTTGTACTTATCACCGCTTAGAGCAAAGACAAAATACGTAATAAGTACTTTTGTTGTATAGGGATCCCCCTTTTTTATTATTATTATTTCTTAATTAATCCGCCATAACATTACAGTCATATACTATAAACATTTTAATATCTATTACAGTTCAAAAGATCATCGTTATCAGTTCCTGCTGCTGGGAAACGGGCCTTGAGAGAGAGAGAATGGGCCATAATCCGTCAGATTGTTAAGCGCAACATGATACCATTCGGATACTATTTTCTCCAAAGATACAGTATCGGTTCAAAAGATACAGTCGTTAAAAGGTAGGACGGACAAACATACAGACAGCGTAGGCTTAAAAATATTATAGTTGACCGTTGACACTCTTTGGGTACGGAACCCTAATAAAAATTACATTCTAATCGTACAAATTGTCATTTTTTTCATATTTTCTAATGTTTAAGCAATATCTGTGAAAACAGTAATTTAGCATTATATGAAAAATGTCTAGCATGTTTTAGCAGTTTTTGTCATTCAGGCTAGCAGAATTTGACATTTGAATCAGCACTACCTCATACGACAAACAACAATCACAAAGAGCATGAGTTTCAAAACCAAACATTCGTCCAAATAAGAACAAAACACTGCGTTTGACCTCTCGTATCTTTCAAGGTTAGTTACTGCAACTGAAATGTACTTAGCTATAAAATATATTGAAGTAAGTATTGTTGAGTATCTTCGTTGAACAAAGATTAGTATAACCGGTGATTTTCAAGTCACTAATCGACGGATGTGTGAGGCCATTAATGTTCGAAGGTACTTAAATGAAAAAGTCTATGTCAAGGTCAAGGCTAAAATGTGTTGCTAATTCAGAAGTTTTGTGCTTAAGCTGAAGTTTGGCAAGGTTACTTGTTACAACAGTTGTTATACCACTGCCTTGGCTTTAGGTGGAATTTTGGTCAACACACATTATCACCTGTCAAACTCACGAATCTACACTTTTCACGAAGGTGACTTTTTAATGCCAGTTTAAAATGCGGTGATACACACTGTGGCAAATTCTTGTATCTCTAGCCCTTTTAGTTTTTGAGTTACGATAGTAGTAAATAGGTGAATCTGTGCAATTTTTATATTGTATCATGGCGAATTCTCGTAAGTGTAACTAAAGATGAATGTGGTTTTCAAGAAAAACTGAAGAATAAAGCGAAATTATAGATACAGTTTTTTTGCAATTATGCGAAAAATCGGTTGTCAGTAAAACCACCCATCTGCAACTGTTTTTCATACTTTGAATCAAGTTATGAAAGTCTTGCTGCGGGATATTGTCCCAGGTCCTGCTAAGATGCCAAAACAGTTGCTCTTCAGTCGCAATGTTTGCTGGAAAATTGTTCAAAGCCCTTTGGAGCATGTCCCACGCGTGCTCTGTGGTGTTTAGGTCTGGTGATTGCGCGGGACATTCTAAGACAGATACGCCGTGCTCCTGCAGCCAGCTGGTCACCACACGCGCTGTGTGCGGACGGCGTTGTCGTGCACGAGCGTGAATTCTTGACCCATTTGTAGTCGATGGGGTAGACTATTTATTGGTACTAGCACCTGGTTACGGTATTTTTCAGCGGTCATGGTATTTCTGATCCAAGCAAGCTCTGTTCTTCCACCAACACGAATTCCCGTCCAAACCATAATTGTCCCGCCGTTGTATGGATGGACTCTCACGACCAGGAACCATAAGCGTACTCTTCGCGAATCGGGACTTATCGGCAAACAGCACTACAGTTCACTGGCTATCTTCCCAGAGCACATGTTCACGAGTCCACTGTAATCTTCGCCCATGATTTCCTCTGCGTAGTGCTGGATTACGAAGCGGTCTACGAGCATGAAGGTTAGCTATATGCAGTCTTCTCCTCACAGTTTGGTCACTCACAAGCAACTGGTGCTCTGACTGGACTTGACTGGAGACTTTGAACCAACTGCATGGCCGTAATATTTGGTTGTCTTCTCGCAGCAGCTTGCAACAATCGGTCTTGTCGTAAGGTGGTTATGCGCTTACCCCCTGGGTGTCTTTCAGACCCTTCCCGAGTAGCACGATAACGTGACCATAACTTTGATATCACGTTTTGTTTTGTTCAAATCTCCTCACTCCGTTGAGTACCCCTATCATAGAAGAAGAAACCCCCTTCTATGACCCCTATATTATAGTACCATCAGTAGCCCCAGCTTGGAGCATGCCTACTGCCCTTAACATTTCCCGCTGCATGATGCATAGTTACAGTGGCATAAATCCGAAATTAACTGCTAATTTGTTTTTAAAATTTTATTTGAAACTAAAAATTAACAAGAACTATGGTAGGTAAATTTCTTACGGAGTATTTCTATAGGTACTCTTTGGGTAAATTGAAACCTTCGAACTTCGCTAAAGTTATACCGCGCAAATCTTGTTAATCGACTTCACAAAAGGAGACGGTTATATGTTTGGCTGTATGTACGTTTTTTTTTTTTTTTTTTTTTTTTTCCAATTTTTAATTTAGAATCCTCCAAAAAGGTCTACAAAAAAAGGTTTCTTCAAACGATTTTAAAACCGGCGAGTATTTTTTTGAGAGAATTTAATACAAAATAGACTGTGTTGATGTGTGCATATTTAAATAATTAAAAGTCTAGTCTGTGATTGGGTGGCGTTATATCGCCAACACACCTCATTGCGCGCATACTGCGCGTGCTCACGCGGCAAGGTACTGGCTAAGTGCATCTAGGGTGCACCCTTAGGGTGGGTATTCAAGGAATTTCTATTCCATTTAAATATTATTTCCTACAAATTTCTAATCTGTAGGCCCACCGGTTATACTGTGTGTCAAGAAATATAATTAGCTTGTTGTTGTGTGTTGTCATCCCATAGACACCTACACATTACTCCGTATTGTCCATGAATCTGTAATACTTCGTGGTATTATCATCCCCGTATCTCTTAGAAGATGGTGTGTGGTGTTGTCTATCAGCTAGAAAGTGTGGTTTATAGCTCTATGGTTTATAGACATTTCCTGCGTACAATGGGTAGGTACTCAAGGGTACCTACTCCCACAATATCGCGTTCAGCCACAGAATAAGAATAGTATCGGCGAGTTTTGGCCACCGCCGCTCCATTGTAATAACTTTTACCTATCTTAAACTACGAATTTGGCAGGCTAGCTGTTGAATTCAATGCAACATTCATTTGGCAATTCAGTAACGCAACATTTCATAACGGTGAAATTCATAATAACCAGATGGCAATGCCAGCACACCGGCAGTCAAGGCTGCCGTTGCTCCGATCTTCTAATGTATGCAATTTCGATTTATTCGTTTATTTATACTATTAGGTAGGTACTATTAATTTATAGGTAGGTATTTTATTTACATTACGTAAGTAGGTACATACTGTTTACTAAATTATATATGTAGGTCGGACTTAACGGGACGATGTGGTCGCTCAGCGACAAAGTCCTTTAAATTAAACTAAAAACTAAAAAAATGTAGTTAATTTGCAGTCATTATCATAACCCCGCCACTACCTATTTAGTGTTGATTTGATTCTAAATTCACACCATCTATAATCTACTTCTACTCCTAGAAAAATAATGATTATTGAAGAAAATATATAGTTATAAACCTACTTATTTTGCTTACCTAAGTACTTACTACTTAAAAGTGTCACCTACATCACCGATGTTTTTATTTACACGACCGCAGAGGGTTATGTGTTTGGGTTGTATGTATATTTTTCCGTTTCATTAGCGCGACCTACAGCCTAAACGGCTTGATGGGTTTAAGTAAGTATATGAAGTGTCATGAAAACTAATATGGCGGCTAACAGCAGCCGTCATATTGTACCTACTTCTGATGAAACAAAAAAATGAACAAAACATATCGAGTGAGGTATGTAAATGAAGGTATTTAAAAGACCATTCCAATAATATATTATTATCAGCCTATATCTGTCCACTGCTGGACGTAGGCCTCTCCTAATGCACGCCACTGAGCTCAGTGTTCAGTTCTCCTCATCCTTTTTCTGACAGCCGCTTTTCGCAGGTCGTCACTCCACTTGGCCACAGCGCGTCTTACACTAAGTTTGCCATAATCGATAATTGTACGGTCATGGCGCAAGCAGCCAACCGGTCAATTTCCACGTTGTCCATACATTTTGTGCCACATGTATCGAGCATCATTAGACAATTATTATTCAGTGCGTGTATTAAACAGAATCTAAGGTTGTAAGCTGATTCTGCCAAAAGCTAGTACGTATTTATGACATAACTAGTGACTCACCCCGGCTTCGCACAGGTAGCTCTCACACCGTTTTTTTTTAGTTTAAGCATTTAGGTAAGTAATTATATCCGTCGTAACTTAAAAAAAAACATGCCAGTAAGCGTAATTCAAAATCTTTCGCAGCAAATCAATGCAAGGAGGTTGAATGACGTTTACTATGAGCAACGCTCGTGGTGCTTTTTGACAGATTTGTTATATTTCGTTTCGTCGTCACTGCACCTGGCCACAGGGCATCCTACACTACGTTTGCCTAAACGTGGTCTCCACTCGAAAACTCGTCTACCCCAACGTTTATCAGTTCTTCGGGAAATGTGACCAGCCCACTGCCACTTCAGCTTGCTTATCGTTTGAGCTATGTCGGTTACCTTGGTTCTCCGTCGGATATCTTCATTACGAATCTTGTCCTTCAGAGAAACTCCAAGAATAGCTCTCTCCATAGCTCGCTAAGCGACCTCAAATTTGTGGACTAGTTTGACCGTGAGTATCCACGTTTCGGCAACGTAGGTCATGACTGGTCAGACGTACTCATTGAATACTTTTGTTTTCAGGCACTGGTATGGATGACGAGAAGACCTGACGAAGTTTGCCGAATGCTCCCAACCCAGCTGAATTCTTCTGTTGGCTTTCTTCTTAAAGTTGTTCTTACCCAATTGCTATATTTGCCCAAGGTAAACATATTGTTGTTGGACAACTTCAAGATGCGCACCATTAACTGCAATCGGTTCCGGGTCAATAAGATGGTTGAACCTGATCTATGTTCTTTCCGAGACAAGCATCATCTAGGTTGGTCAGCATACTTTGCAAGTCTTGCAGCGACTCCGCCATTAGGACGATATCATCGGCAAATTGTATGTGTGTGATGTTCTCGCCATCGATATGAATGCCCATTCCGTTCCAATCCAGCGTCTTAAACATATCTTCCAGGGCATTAGTGAACAGTTTCGGGGATATTACATCCCCCTGTCTCACTCCCCTGCGCAGTTGGATATGTTTAGACTGCTGGTTATGTACTTGGACACTCATAGTCGCGGCGTCATACAGAAACCTCAGCACTTCGATGTATCCAGTCCACTTGACAACGCTGCAAAGATCCCAGAACCATCCAGGTTTCAACGGAGTCAAAGGCCTTCTCATAGTCCACAAAACCAAGACACATGGGCTGGTTATACTCTTCAGATTTCTGTATAACCTGCCTCACTGTGTGCATGTGGTCTTTGGAGCTAAATCCTCCGCGAAACCCGGCCTGTTCAGGAGGCTGGAAGTCATCTTGCGAGACGATTTGAGATAACCCTCGAAAACAACTTATAGACGTGGCTCAAGACTGAAATAGGTCGGTAGTTCTTTAAAAGGGTTTTATCCCCTTTTTTAAAAAAGAGTACTACCAATTCCACGCCTCTAGAGTTTTCCCACTGTTAAGGACGGTGCTAAATAACCCCTAAAGCTCCCGAAGTACGGGTTTCTCCCCGGATTTCAAGAGCTCCGAAGTTATACCATCCTCATTGGGGCCTTTCCATTCTTAAGTTGTTTGAGCGCCATCTCAATCTCGTCTAGGCTGACGTCGGGCAGTTTGTCAGTGTAGTGGCGGGTCAGTATTGCGCGGGAATCCTCTGTGCTGGGTTCGGGTCGAGAAGCATACGAGTCGTACAATCGGCCATAGAATTCTTCAATCTCAGAAAGGATCTCCGGCTTAGAGACGACGGTTGTGCCATTTTGAGCTTCGTCAGATGGGATCTACTCAATTGCTGGGCGAAGACTTTTGACCCCTGATTTTGCACAATTGCCTTTTCTATTCGGCGTGTTTTTGACCATCGGAGGTCACGTCGCACCAGCTTACTGATTTTTCGATTTAGCTCACTTTTTTTCTGACGGTGTGGCTTGCTGTTGATTCCGTCACTTGTCCATAAGTCAAAGAGCCTCATCCGAGATTATAAACTTCGTGCCCGTACGCTGCAGCCTTAAAAATCTAGTGCTTAAAAAGTAGTGAGTAGTAGTCTAGTGGGAGGAAGCTCCCTAAGGATTCTCAAAACTTTTTGGAGTTCCTCCTTCAAGTCATTGGTGGTTTCCAAGGCAACGAATCGATTTTCCAACTTGGGTTGAAGCTGTTCTGATCCAACAGCGGCCTGAAGCAGGTTGGGTCAGAGCGTAGACGGCAGCCAGACGGCATCTTACAAGCTTGTGGTTGATATTCAAGGAGCCTTAAACAAGTCGGTGATCACTACCGGTATTAAACCTTGCGATCCAGTGATCGCAGGGATGTCACAGTAGACATCCCTGAATATGTGCTTATTGTTTGTCATGATGAAGTCAATTTCATTTTTAGTCACACCATCGAGACTTTACCAAGTCCACTTGAACTGAGATTGCTTTTTGAAGAAATAGTTTACCAAAAAGAACCCCTCTTTTTCCAAAAAGTAAACTAGCATTTGCCCCTTGTGATTCCTATCTCCATAGGCGTGTGGACCTATTTTCGATTCACTGCAAGTCTGTCACTTTGGCGTTAAAGTCTCTCATGATAACGTTGTAGTGGGCCCTTGTGGTGTTATGTATGGCCGAAGATATATCATCAAACATATCTTCTACCTCATCATCCGAGTGTGCTGAGGTCGGTGCGTAAACCTGTACGATCTTAAGGTTATACCTTTCGGTCACCTAGGATACCGTACTAGAACCAGGTACGGTCTTTTTAATTTTGTTCGCAGTCAAAATTTTGTTTTTTTTTTATAATAATGTATATTGTAGGTAGGCAAAAAGAATATAATCACTACGTAGTAGTAGGTAAGTACTGAATACTTAGGTACCTAAATGATATACACAGGTGTCCTAAGTTCCCAAAATTCTACAATCTAAATAAGTAGGTACCTACATCATATACCAAGTTCTTCCATAAAACAATAACTTACTCGTATGCTTTCAGTTAGTACCCATCATTATAGTAACGGTAACGCCATCTATTGATTATTTACTGAATTAATCAACCTAAATCCAAATTTAAATCATTCATTCGGTAATCCAAAGAGTAATTAATGCTCATCTCATACCATATGTGTAATTTCATACCATAGAAGTACTAGGGAATACTTCTATGGCTCATACATGATGAGCATTAATATTGGCCTAATAGAAATCAATGTCGGCATTCATAAACTTCCGTCATCTATACTTCTATCTATCTATATTATAATAAAACTGTAACTGGGCTAAATCTGTACATTAAATATTTTTTGAAAATTATAATTGAGATAAACTTCAAAATCGATATGAAATGCAAAAAGATTTTATTTCTATTTTTTATATGTCTATCGGTCTGTCTGTATGTCTCTTTGAACACGCATCACGCTGAAACTACCAGACAGATTTTGATGAAACTTTGCACAATCATAGCTTATGTTATGGATTAACATTTAGAATACTTTGTATCTCGAAAAAAATATGAGTTTCCGCAGGATATGGGTTGAAAGTTATTTAAAAGAACACATATCACGCTGAAACTACTGGACGGAGTTTGATGTAATTTGGCACAGTCAAAATATGAGATTCTTATTATCCCCAAAAAAATATAGGGTTCCTGCGGGATAGGTGTTCCAAGTTATATAAATTTGAACGTAATAAAAATAAGACATTAAACCATATAATTTCGACCGTCTATCCACGCAGCTCTGTGGCGGAGTCGGAGCATGCCAGCCTTCCAACCTAGTGGTGCAGGAACGAAATCACGCGCTTCTTAAAATGTTTTGCTTCATATTTTTAAGCATTTACATATTTTATGCATTATTTTTTACATTTTCCTTGATATTTTTAAGGCTCCTGTTATTTCCTGAAGTAATCCGTCAAATCGTTACAACAAAATAGGTCACAATAATTCTAATTCGGATAATTTAGAATGAACTCTGTCAATTTAGTTTGTTTTTTTTTACATTGTAACTTTGTTAGTTTTACCTGAAGTGCATGTTTAAACAAGAAATAAATTATAATTTATAATACCTTATAAAAAAGTGCCCTCTTGCGGCTGTTTTTATTGGTAACCAATCTGATAACTGTTTTACATATTTAACCCCCGAATAAATTGACGGGTATTATAAGTATAGGGTGTGTATCACTGTGCGTGTGTATGCGTGTTTGTGTTGTGTGTGTGTGTGTGTGTGTGTGTGTGTGTTGATGCGGTTTTTTTTTTGTTGTAATCTAATATGATGGTTCTTAGCTATATGGGGAGGGGGGGGGGGGGGGGGGGGGGAGGTAAGAAAAAGTGGTGAGAATCGTAACTTCCAAACGAATGGTCCGATTTAGGTGTGGTTTTTATGTTTGTAAGCTGAGGTAATCGAGATGATTCCTAGATATTAGAGTACGAGTATAGCACAATGGAGAATCCTACTTCCTTAACACGGGCGTAAGTCTTTTTATTGTAGGACCTCTAAACTAGAGAGCGTAGTATCTGTACTTATAATAACTAATAAGAACAAAAAAGACTACAAAGAAGATAACTAACGTTGTACACTACATAATTTACCAGCATCAACAACTCAAGCGCATAAACCAAACGCATCAAAGTTCTCCCTCCGATTTAATTAGATGGTGCTGATTGACGTTAAAACACGCAAGCATTTCATTCACTGCAACCAAGGGTCCCGCTAAATTAAAATTCGTAAATTTCTCGAATTTGGCTTTTAGCTATCTTTAGCGCTTTGCCTCAGCACGACCTCCAGCTCTCAAGCCATTGCGTTGCGACTGGAAGTTGTCTGTTGAATTGCCTACTGTCCGGTTGATATCGAATCGAATTACTCTGCGCATATATATATATATAGATCAACCTATTCTGAATATACGTAACTTATACGAACTACGTATTTTCTTCGCTTCATTTGCACGCTGCACGTCATTCGTTACCTTATTGCCCGTCGCACTACGACGCCTTGCAAAGTTTGATTTAAAAACTGGGGTACTTTGTATCTTAGGCCTTGCACGCACTGCCTTGCGGTGGAACGTGGTGCGTTTATTCTAGCATATTGTATTATATGCGTTTATTTCATCGCAATACGTGCACTTCTATGACACTCCGTACTTCACAGAATATGCGTTATAAAAACGCAAGTAAGTGCGCGCTGGCCTTAATCCGATCACAGAATAAATAATAGTACAGTCCGATGCACAGATTACCCCCTATAGATACCACTTACAAGGCATCAGACGCACACAACACATACTTGCTTTAGCTAGTATAAACAGGCTCGATTTGAGACACGACTTCAGTATCGACCAAACTCACGACCCGTGCGAGAGTGCTAGTTTATTGCGAATTTAATCGAAAAAACAACAAATTTAATGGCTTGCTGTGCAGTAAAATGGTGTGGAAAGTCAGCCCAAACGTCAAATTATCAAAAAGTTGGCATAACGTTTCGCCGGTAAGTAATTTTGTAATTTTTTCTGATATACTACGAGCCAAGCGGATTTCAGTTTATACTGGTTCCACAGGATGACCTGTGGAACCAGTATAAACTGAAATCCGCTTGGAGAGCGCTCATGAGAGCGTCATGGAAAAATAAGCACGCGTTGATGTCTTTTTGAAGTTTAAGTCTCTTTCACTCATTACGCTAAGTACAATAGTTATCTCTGTCTAACAAGAGCACGTGTAAGCTAGTGTTGGGATATCATAAAATATTCTCATGTTGGTACATATCAATATTTCAACCTAATTATTTAGAAAACCGTATCACAAAAGTTATTTTGTTTTTGTACGAATAACAAACTATCACGGAATACGGTTAAAGCTTGAAGTGTGGTTAATATGTACTTGATTGCTTTTAGATGTAAACGAAGATAGAATTAAAATACAATTTTACTTTACAGGTTTTACGAAAGAAGCTTTAAAATTCAAGACAGCATAGGCAAACAAGCCTATTTATTGCTGTATTGTTTTCGACGAAATGAAAATTGAGAAAAGTAGAGAAGACATACGGTTATATAGATTTTGGTGAGGTGCCTTTTTCTCATAAATAAATACATTAAATAATATCCTTATTTATACATTTTGTTTTCTTTGTACCTACTCACTGCCATTCTGCCACTTTGATGACGTCGTCTGACCATCGTGCAGGTGGTCTGACTCTTAAACTAAGTCCTTCTCTTGGCCACCATTCCGCCACTTCCACATCCGCGTGGCGTAGGAGTGGAAATAGAGGCGTGCACATGAGGAGGCCCAACAGTAGTTTGATGTAGGGTGATATAGATAGAAAGATAGTACCTACCCAATTTAGGCGATCAATCAAAACTCAAAGCTAGTAAAAGTGAGGAAGAATATTTTTTATCTGCTATGTAAACCAAAAACTGATATGACTATATTTTTTATGTACAATGCTCTAGGCTTCTAAGTATCGTTAATCTATTTAAAGAAATTCAACTTTTATTGCGTTTGATTGTTTTCTCGAGTTTATCTCAAAAAGCATAATATTGCTTGTTGAGATTATACAAAATCAAAACTATTTTGATCGGCCCTGCAGTCCCATCACTATGGTCAGTACATTTCTAGTGCGACCCGTATCTTTTTTGTAGTGTGTGAGTGCGACCTTGAATAGGCTAATCACGGCCACAGAATAAATAATAGTTCACGGCGCAGTCGTTGCGTTCCCCGCGACCCGTGCTTTCCTCCATAATTTGTGAACTCGAATCCGTACAATAATTCAATGATGCGGAATCTATAGGGGGTAATCTGTGGTCCGATGATTAGATGCCGAGCAATCGATAAAAAACTATTTGACGGCTAAACGAATTTTGAAGAAATGTAGTTTAATATTGTACTTTGTAGGTACTTTTGGTCCTGGAATAACACGCGTGGGCTACTTTTAAATAAAATTACCACGCGGGCAAAGCCGTGGGCAGAGCTAGTTTTGAATAAACTGCCATCAATAAAACTAGTGCCAATCGGTAGGAAAAATTCTATGGAACAAAAAGTATATTATGTAAAAAAAAATAGCAGGGATATACTTACCGAGCGTAGAGAGATTAACAAGATAGAGAAGCTCTTACTGAAAAAATACGGGTATAAAGTACCAACAATTTTAGGGTTACCCACTTTACGAAATATGGACAAATAGCGGGAGCAACAACAAGCCACACCATCAAAAAAAGGGGGCTCGATCAGAAGATTAGTAAGCTGGTGTTACAAAAACAAACTACTGTGTACTGTGTAAACATCGGAATGTTCAAATACACATCTGATAGAAAAGGCAATTAAGCCTTCATTTTTGAAATTGCTTGTTATTTCTTACATCAGCTGTCAACACTGGATGTTTTGTCGTTTGTCAGCTGTCACCTGTCAATTTGAGAGCTGTCATTCAAAACGAAGATATCGAATAGATCTGTCACTTCTGTAAAAAAAACTACTAGTCCAGGATCAATAGTTTCTGTTTCTGTGTTATAGGCCTTTTAAGTTTGACAGCTGTCATCCAAAACGAAGATATCGATGAGATCTATCACTTCTGTAAATAAAGCACTAGTCCAGGATCAATAGTTTCTGAGTCATAGCCCTTTTAAGGTTGACAGCTGTCATCCAAAATGAAGATATCGACGAGATCTATCGCTTCTGTGAAGAAACTACTAGTCCAGGATCAACAGTTTCTGAGTAAAAGCCCTTTTTAAGTTTGACAGCTGTCATTCAAAACGAAGATATCGAATAGATCTATCACTTCTGTAAAAAAAACTACTGGTCTAGGATCACTAGTTTCCGAGTTATAGGCCTTTTAAGTTTGACAGCTGTCATCCAAAACAAAGATATCGTTGAGATCTATCACTTCTGTGAAGAAAATAATAGTCTAGGATCAATATTTTCCGAGTTATAGCCCTTTTAAGTTTAATAGCTGTGACTTTGACACAAGTTAATCAATTAATTGTTGCATATAATTATGTCGTTAAGTAATTGGTCTTTTGGTTTCCCAAACTTTTTGTTTTTTTTTTTGTTTTTAACTGGTGTGACTACGAGTCTTATATTTTACAGCTTACTATTTGTCACACCATCCAGTATGACCACTAGTAAAAATAATTCCTCGTGGTGACACCAGTGTGTCAAATTGGTGTGACCATGAGTCCATCGCCTGTATTTGTGCGTATGACTGTACTTAACCCATGACAGTACAATACAGATTGAGTAAATAGATTAATGACAAGCACTTTGGCCACGAGGAAAAATTATTCCTCTAAAATTATTCCTCGTGGCCTTACTAGTTGGGCAACCTAGTTAAGCCACGAGGAAACGCCCGTTTAATTTTAACACTATTTTTAACGATTTCTCCACCGGTTTTGAACTGACTTAAATATATTTTTAAGTTCTTAAAGCACCTACGAGCGACCCGCCCCGGCTTCGCACGGATGAAATTTAGAAACTCCGTCCTACCTTCGCTGTGGTCTGGTTCTTTTAAATAAAATCACTATGCGGGTAAAGCCGCGGGCACAGATAGTTATGTTTTTCGTTTGCAAAAAACTTTCCGCAACTGTCTCAGTCGCACGCGTATGTTTTACTTGGGTAAGTTAACCATTCCGTAGTATTTATAAACCTTTTGGTCAACCCTAGACTTCAATGAGCAGTTTTCCATTAGGCATTGTCAGTTTAGTTCTTCATCGTCAAGAGATGGCGCTCGCGTAACTTTTGGTATTAACTCAACCGAACGCAGTAATCGAAAGCAAGTAAAAACAGCAACCGTAAAAATACACAAACCACGAGCGAATCAAACGAACGACAAGTTGTTTGTGTAGTGAAATTTGTTGTTTTTTTTATTATAACATTGGCAGTTTTTACATCTTCAGATTTTATGTACCCCTTTAACAAAGCAGATAAATTAATCTAAATAAAACGGTCCATTTTCTTTCTATCATTAGCTATAATTTATAATATCAAGAAGGTATAAAATACTGCCAATATATACTATAAGTTATGAATTTGTCACAAAACTGACGCACAACTTGCCATTAACAAGGGAACGCAGAATATCATACCCGCCAGCAAAGAGTATATAAATACTACGTCCCGCCAGTAAGAGTAATTCAAAATCTTTGGTTATACCCAAGGAAGTTCTATGTACTTATAGAACTTTTTTGGTCATACCAAACTACAGTACTGTCACAGAATACCTAATAATACCACCAAAACCAAAACTATTACCAAAACTATCGCCAACGCCATCTAGCAACAGATAAATAATGCTAAAATGACACATGGAAAACCGCTCATTGCGCGTTTACAAAATATAAAACGACATGTGTGTAGTGTCTGTGTATACCCTGTCTATGTGGTAGTTAGAATGCAGCTTTTATATATAAATCTAGGCAAATGTCTGGGGTGTGCCGTAGCCGTGCTATCGGGTAACGTATAAGTTTATCCCGCTTGCATAATTATTATTATTAACACATTTACTCTTGACACTCTCTCAACGTTTCCGAGATATCGATGGTGGTGAAATCGAGGTTTTTTCAAAAAGACGGTATCCATGTTAGCAAAGATCCTTTCTATGATCTTTGATGTTAGGCTGTATACAAAAAGGTTAAGGGGCTATGGGCTCCAAATTTTTTGTCCTGCTCGTCAATGTACTGGTTATGCAGGAGAGGTGATGCTTCTCGGGAGCCGATTTTAGTTAATATTTTCAGTGTTATTTTACCTTTTTTAATAATCTTACGATTTTTCAAAAAACTGGTTTCACAGAAGTAGGTATTTATTTGAATGTTTGATGGGATATTTTTTTTTGGAAAAATATCTTCGGTAGAAACTGAATGAAGTTGATTCATTCCATCGGCGGGAACGTCATAACGGGAGTTTACGTTTTTTTTCTATGAAGCAAATTTATTTAATCGTGTTTCGGTGACCACATCTGGATAAAGTATTAGTTATTTAACAATTTTTAAAGGTCTAGTTTTAAATATTCGTGACGACGAATCGTCAAATTTGGAGCTCATTTCGCCCTAATGGTAATTTTCTTCCGAAATTTTGATAGCGCCTAGTCAAAGAAAAATACACTGTGCGTCTAGGCTATCATTAGAATACTAGTTTAATACTATTATTTATTCTGTGGTAGTAGTGCGAGTTAGAATCTAACAATACCGGTTCGGTCCTCGGCTCAACACCAATTACTTTTTAATCGACTAGCGGAGGGTAATGCTGGAGTTTAGGGTACCTACCGTTGTGAGCTCCAGAATTTAATAATCTTTATTATTTGAAAATAAGTCACTATCATAACAAACGCGAAAGTCGCTAAGTACCTTCGGTTCGGCACAAAATGACACGGAAACAGCTATTCATCCAGCGGCCACCATTAAAATACTCTAAGTTTAACCTGTTACTCCGCCAAAATTGGCCGTGTAAATATTTACTTTACCTTATTGTTTGGTTAGTAGTTGGTAAAATGCAAAATCAGCTTAATCTTAGAATAAGCACTAGTTACTCTCGAGTAAAAACTTACTCCAGTTTGGTCAAATCCACCCTAAGAGTAAGATATCCCTAAGTCTTATGAATTTGTCCAATACTAATTACCGGATTACCTTCAAAAAAGCTTTATTATTGATTCTTCTTTGATTCCTAAGGCCCCCACGTCGGGGCAGAGGGCAGATAAATTATTGATTACATGGTGTAAATGGTACAACCTAAAGTTCCGAACGAAGTGATATCGGCCCCAAATAATTACTTTGCTCGTAAAAAGAAAAAAACAAACACACATTGCGAAATGTTCTATGACAATTGTTTTGTATGTCACCAAATAATCTTTTAAAAGAGACTCGTCCAGAATTTGCAGATTCTATGACTGATATAATTTTAAAATAATTTGTATTGAATAAAGCTGGACTTTCAAAACTATTATGGCAATTACCAAATGATAGCTACATTGGGCCACATAAACTGAACGCTGCTAAGGTTGAAGATATTAAAAAACTTCTAAAATACGTACCAGAAACTGAAAGAGATTTTTACCATTACCTTATTTGATGGAGTAAGTCATAATAGATTAGAATATGCGAATAGAACGATGATTACTCAACACATGATATTGAATCAATTAATTGAACGCTAAGAAAGAAAAACGACGAGAAAAATATTAAAAGTACATACTGATTAATAATTTCATTAATTCATGTTCAATAAGAATAATTAAATACTGTTATATTATTTTTATTATTATTTCATCTATTTTCCTGAGTAAAAAAATGCAAGTCCCATTAATTTGAAATAAACATCCGTATGTCCAGGGTACAGATATAAGTCCATTTATTTTGAAAAATCATAACTCTGTATGCATCATATTTTTTATCAAATTAATGAACGGTAATAATAGAGTGCTAATTGTTCTACCTATAAATAATTATTCATAATTTTAAATCTATAGCTGTTATTTCAGGATTATTTTGAAACAGTACTTACATTCCTCGAAACTGACAATATTGACGTAGTGAATTGTAGAACTCGAGCATCCCATAACTGCAAAAGTGTTGAAAAAGATCAAACTGAACGTTTTGTTCAAAATGTACATGTCGAAACTGCCCAAAACGCTCTCATGCCAATCCGAACATAGCATACATAGGCATAGTTCCTTGTGCTAGCTACTGTGTATTATTTTCTTTGCTAATATGATGGAGGTATAACAAAACAACATGACATCAGAATGGCCGTTGGCGCTAAAGCTAATTTTAAATACCTAGTTGAAATGTTGACTTCTTCTTCTTGGTGTTCTACTTCTTTTGGACAGCATCATGCTACCTATACTAACTTTAGAAATAGTTACCAACTGTTCTGAAGAGCGAGGTGGTACTATTGCAGGCAAACCAAAACACCGCACCGCTTTGATCGCTATTTTATTTTATTTAAGAATTTAAAAAAAAAACACGTGTTATGTATTAGGACGATATGGGAGACTTACCTCGGGTTTCTGAAACGGTAGTTAACTTTCGGATTGTCAATATCGCTATCACTAACGCCTTGCGATAGAGTCCAAATTGCTATGAAGAAAGTGTCAATCTGATTGAAACCCAGATACGGAATCGCAATGCGGGTTCGGTTAATTCTAGGCTTCGCGCCAATGACTTTAATAGTATTATGTTATGTGCGGTTTTCCATCGCTCTGTGCTTTGGAGGGCACGTTAAGCTGTCGGTCCCGGCTGTTATTGATCAATAGCAGTTGTTAAGCCATGTCAGAGGCCTTCGGGCGTCCTGACAAACTCTGACACCAGTGGCCCAATTACAGAACTTGGCTACAATCGGATTATCACTTTTTTCATAGCAAATTCGACTCTATCGCAAGGCATTAGTGGTTGCGATATTGAGAATTCGATTGAAGCCAAGTTATGTAAAACGGCCACTGAGCCCCGACCACAGAACTTGGTTTCAATCGGATTGTCAATATCACTATCACTAATGCCTTGCGATAGAGTCGGAATTGCTATGAAAAAAGTGACAATCTGATTGATACCAAGTTCGGCAGCCCGATTACAGAACTTGGCTTCAATCAGATTGTCACTTTTTTCATAGCAAAATCGACTCTATCGCAAAGCATTATTGAATTTGATGGCTCGAAACCGTCATGATCAACATTACGTAATCGCACTGCTGTAATACGGCCCCAGACGCCAGGGCTGTGTTCACTTACACGCTCGAATCATCCGTGCGATTATCGCTCGATCATCCGGAGTTAGTGAACGACTTTGGACGTCCACATAGAACTGACAACTGTCAAGTGTCAGCAGTGCTGCCAGACGTACGATTTAAAACGTATTCATACGATTTTTCTTCGTTTTACTAGTGTACGATCGAATTACCGAAATCGTACGTGATTTGTACGAATTTTTAAGTTTTTGAGTGTCTTTATCGAACCAAAAAACCGCTAAATGAATGCTTTTGCCCGTCACTACTCACCAAGAACCCCCTCACTAGTCAGGGATTACCCTTTTACCATCGAGAAAGTTCATTCAATCAACAGACTGAATGAAAAATTATCATCCAACCGATTTTGGAATCATGTGTTTGTTTGAAATCAGGTATATTATTACGGTACTTTTAATTTAGAAAGTTTACTTGTTTGTTCATTTTTCACTATTCACTGGCTGCTGATAAAAAAGTACCTGTAATATATTTATTAAGTTGGTAATGTATTAAAAAATGGACGGAGACGAATTACGTTGGTAGGTAGGTACGTATGTGAAACTAGTTATCAAAAGAGCAAAAAGACAAACATAGAGCCCAAAAGTATCGTCCAGAGTGTGAAAAACTTGATGCCTACAAAACTAGCTAAAACATGGTAAAAATGAGTACAAAGCAAGATGTGTTGTGTGTCACTGTGATTACAGACACCCGAAATTAGCGTGTTTAAATCTCATTAAATTCGTAAAAAAGATCTTCAATCAACAATTTTTTACTAGCTTTTAATAGTAAAAAATGTATAACTAATCTTGTAAAATACAACTAAAAAACATGTACGATTTTTTTATTTCCTTATATCTAAGAAATACGACTTTTTCCTCACTAGCGTAAGATCGCTCATCAAAACCATCTGGCAACACTGAGTGTCAGTTTCATACTATTCCTGCCTGGGTCATCCGAAAAATAGTACTATTTTTCGGATGACCCAGGCGTACGTCCGACGACGCCGTGAACGATTTCGAGCGATCGCGCGGATGATTCGTGCGTCCTCGAACGTGTAAGTGAGCGGGCCCCAGCACTAACTCATACGAATGGGAGACTGAATCAGCGAGTATAGACATAACATCTGCGGCCCGACCACATAACTTGGCTTCAATCGAATTCTCAATATCGCAACCACTAATGCCTTGCGATAGAGTCGAAATAGCTAAGAAAAAAGTGATAATCCGATTGTAACCAAGTTCTGTAATTGGGCCACAGTGGCCCAATTACAGAACTTGGTTACAAGGCAAGGGCTGTGTTTACCTACACGCTCGAATCATCCGTGCGGTTATCGCTCGATCATCCGGAGATCGTGAACGACTTTGGACATCCACATACAACTGACAACTGTCAAGTGTCAGTTTCATACTATTCCTCCCCTCCACTACTATTTTTCGGATGACCCAGGCGAACGCCCGGACGACGCTGTGAACGATTTCGAGTGTACGCGCGGGTGATCCGTGCGTCCTCGAACGTTTATGTGAACAGTGGCCCAATTCCATAACATGGCTACAATCGGATTATCACTTTTTTCATAGCAAATTCGACTCTATCGCAAGGCATTAGTGGCTGCGATACTGAGAATTCGATTGAAGCCAAGTTATGGAATCGGGCTGCTGGCCCAAGGCATTAGAGGTTGCGATATTGAGATTTCGATTGAAGCCAAGTTATGTGGTCCCGCAGTGCGATTACGTAATGTTGATCATGACGGTTTCAAGCCGTCAAATTCAATAACGCTTTGCGATAGAGTCGATTTTGCTATGAAAAAAGTGACAATCTGATTGAAGCCAAGTTCTGTAATCGGGCTGCCGGTGGAATCAGTCTGATTGTCTTTGATCGTATTTGACAGCGGCTGTCGGACATTAAAAAAAGTAGTATTTTGTCTATGTGACAATCATGGCGAGCACGTCGAGGTCTGTTTTCCTAATTTATTTATATATGTTACTTGTTTCGGCGTTATTTATTCACACTGCAACCGTGTAATGCTAATAATGCTATCACTAATTATGTTATTACGCAAGTTTTCGATGGTTTCAGTGATTATATGGCGTCGACCGAGCAGTATTAAGTTTTCCTTCGATTTGATTTCTACTTGACTGTTGAACCTACTTTCGTTTGTGGTTTCAGAATTGAGGCAAATAAGGTGGTGTGCTATGCTCATCCCGACGCGCCGCTCATCGAGGATTACAGGGCTGGCGACATGATATGCTCGGAATGCGGTCTCGTGGTAGGAGACAGGTGAGTGCATTGTTTAGCAAGGTTTGCGAAACAGCTTTCCTACGCTCGTTTCGAGTGTCGTAACAATAACAGAGTTGCTGAATTGACGCGAGTGATGCATTGGATTTCTATATTTCGAGGCCGTTAAATAATTGTTGATAATTGTGCAACGTAATTGAGACAGAACTTCCAATTGCAAATGTCAAACACCACACGCAGCGATTCCCAACCAAGGTCAGGTGTGCAACAAAACAACAGTTTGTTTTGTTTGCATCGGCTCTGCAAGTCTGCAGTAAGAATGCTGTTACTATGTTATGCTCATGATAGTGTTAAAAGTAGTTTGCAAAAACAAAGTCTTGCATGTTTCTACAGCTATAAGTCTATCATCAACACAATGGATACCATTTTTATGGTGAAGTAGTATATTTTCAACTAAATAAGTTGACTAATAATAATGGCTCAGTGCCTGAAACAAAAAGTGAGTTATAGTAACAGCCTTATCGAAATTATGAAAATATACAAAAAAGGCTCAAAATGTAAATATGTATTTAACATAAAATAAATTCTCCTTCCAGAGTTATAGATGTTGGTTCGGAGTGGCGTACTTTCAGCAATGAGAAGTCTGGTGTAGATCCATCTCGTGTTGGTGGTCCTGAAAACCCGCTGCTCTCTGGTGGAGACTTATCCACAATCATCGGCCCCGGCCGTGGAGATGCTGCATTCGACAGTTTTGGAGTATCCAAGTATCAAAATAGGAGGAACATTAGCAGCACAGACAGAGCACTCATCAATGCATTCAGAGAAATAAATACTATGGCAGACAGGATAAACCTGCCTAAAACCATTGTTGATAGAGCCAACAATTTGTTCAAACAGGTAAATTGACCATTTTAAAACTAGTGTAAGTGTCACTGCTTCCTTCCTAAATTTACTGTTATAACCGGTTTCGCAGTACTTGGTTGGTTGCTAAAGCTACCAGCTAGCAAGCACGTAATGAGCAAAAGTCACATCTTTATGTTTAGATTTATTGGCAGAGGAAGAATTGTACAACCAAATGTAATACCAAAATCATTTGTAATTGAAGCATATATTGAGATAGTATTCATCAAGGTACCCAACTTTTTTTTTAAATGCTAATCTAAAATGAAATGTAAGCAAATATTGCATTTTACTTATTTTCACGACATACTTGATTTTGATGATGTTTGTATGAACAATTCATTGCCCACCAACCTCATTAATTGTTCTAATTTTCACTTATGCATGCTTGTAATTTATATTTGACCAACCTGTGTGAAGCTGGGGTGGGTTGCTAATATATTTATCCTTTCACAACCAAACGGCTTAACCGATCTTGATGAAATTCAACAAGGAACAGTGTGCATCATAAGGAATTACTTCGGCTATTTTTTACTTTTTACTTTAGCACAATGTCCATGTGAGCAACACAGCTAGTGTGTGACAGCTAGTGTTAAATTTCTAAAATTATTACTAAACTTCACATTCAGATAGTCTGAAATATAGTATTTCCACCTATCTAACCATAATCTAAAGTAGCATAAAGATTTATCTATGCCTGTAGGTACTAGCCGTTCATCAAACATAAATGTAGTTGTTTTTGTCATGCTGTGACATTGATAAGTTTGTAAATGGTTGTAATGTTGTATTTTTTTTATAATAAAGTAATAAGTACGAAGAACTCTGTACAATGAAAATAATTAAAAAAAAAATAGTCTAAGGTATTTAAAATAAGCTACTGAACAAGAATATAAGATTTTTTTAAATCGTGTTTGTCTGTTTGTTTGGTTGTTAGTTTGTCTGTATGTTTGTTCGCACAACACGTAAAAAATCTAGACCGATTGCGAAGCGGTTTTCACTATTGGATAGCTTAGGGTTTGACTTAAAAACTGGTCTAACAAGTACACCAGTTTTTAAGTCAAACCCTAGGCTATCTGATCTCAAACTGATAATTAGAAGCAGAGCAATCGCTAAAAATGTTTTGGACGGCTGAAGGAATTTTGATCAAACGTTGGTATATTGGTATTTCACGTCCTGGAATAACACATAGAGTACTTTTAACCTAGAGAAATGAACACGCGTGAAGCCATGGCACTTGTACTATTATTTATTCTGTGGCCGCGGGCATCAGGGCCCTATTTCATAAAACTATAGTAGACTGACAAATGTCACTCAAACCTGGGCCCTGATTCTGTAAGCTATTGGACCGCGATAACGCTAGCCGATTGCTTGATTTTTTTGAGATATTTTCTTATTTACCGCTTAAAAGTGCTGGAAGCGAAATTTTTTGCCTTTTTGTTTGTTTTTATTTATTTTTTCATTTTTTTTATTTGTTGAATATTTCCCAAAAAAAAAAACACTTCTAGCACTTTTAAGTGGTAAATAAGATAATTTCTCAAAAAAATTCAAGCGATCGACTTGCATTATCGCAGTTCAATAGCTTACAGAATCGGGGCCCAGGCCAGTCGCACTCCGCAACAAGTACAAATATTATACCTACACTTATTGCGGTTCATTTAGTAGTGTCAAGCGTGCGCTCTATTAGTCGCGCGCCGAGTGCTTACGATAACCTACTTACATAACTTTTTGTCAAATTTTATCCTTTTCTTAATTATGAGTACCAAGAAGAAACCTAGAATGTACTGCATAGCATTCGGTCTGACAAGTCTCGTAAAATACCTACATACTGACATTTTATTACGTAGGTAGCCATATCTTTTTCATTCATTGTTAAGCATGGAATTCAGACAGGCACTTTTTATTCATTCAAGTAATAAAAAGTGCCTGTTATTATAATGTAGTTAATAGAACTATCAACATTTATAACAATAAGTAATAAAATAATACATTATTACATAATTCTGTTACAATATCTAAGTTATATCATATCACAGGTACAATACAAGTACCTAGTTATATCTTGATACAACCCTGCCGAGCGAAAAAGTGACACAGCGATTCTGAAACAGTTAGAGCTATGGAAACTCTCGCGCGTTGTGATACGGTACATTCTAGCCTGCACGTAATGGGTGAGCACCTTCTAGGTAAATATAATTGAAAGATTGCAGCACTGTGCGAGTTAAATTGCACTTTATTGCGTTGTAACGAGTGTGCAATGTATTTAAATGACTTTTCTCAGTTATCCTTCTGTACTTGTACTATTATTTATTCTGTGCTCAAACTACCGAAATGCGTTTTATAAAAACCTGACAATTCATTTAAAGAAATGTCAAAATATCACTTAATGTGTTTCATAAAACAATAGTTGTGACTGGCAGTCAACTAACAATTGTCATGAGAAAAACTTTTTATGAAACAGCGGTTGCCTACAAATTACTATGATTTGTAGAATTGTCGTGACAATTGTGTCAGCCGAAGCTCTACCCATCACTGCTCGGTTAATCAACATAGTGAAGGTTTTTTTTACTATGACTGTGGCATGACTGGCATTGTGAAATGCAATATGACTGACAATAATCAGTCACGTCGTGTTTGTTTGATATATGAAACAAAGGTTTGGCGTATTCGACTGACAATCGTAGTTTTATTATGATTTGTCGCTTTATGAAATAGGGCCCAGCTAGTTAATAATTAGTATGTTTGGAAGACCTATTGGTAAGATGGAACGTTTTGTTTTTATTGCTAGATGCTTCATTATAACAAAAACAAAACCGTATCAAAAGAATCCAATTTGTTTTTATGTTCATGCCAAAGCAAGAAAATTATGATCAAAAAAATTTTGAAATAAATTTCACCTACAGTTTACACAAAAGGCACCTGTTTATATCATCATCAGCCTATATCTGTCCACTGCTGGACGTAGGCCTCTACTAATGCACTAATCTACTAGGTCGTCACCCTGGCCTGTTTTTTTTTTTTTTTTTAGGGCGGACTAATGCTGTTGGCCTTATCGGCCTCTACAGCTTGAACCGGGCTTGGGGGCGGGCGCTAGCAAGCACTCTGCCGCAATGCTTGACGCAGAAGGCCCCCGCCAAAGTTAAAATTTGGACGACCCGCACGAGGGTACCCAGGAGGTATGGCCCTCGGCTTGGACGGCCGTCTGATTACGGGGGTATCGAACTAAACACCCCTGGATCGCTACCGTTAGGTAGTGATCGAGGGGGCCCTGAACAATGGCTAGGTGCCCTTTGATTGACTTTTATAACTGACCGCCGATTCGTAATACACCTTCGAGAAGAATCGGCAAGAAACTGTAATGTGTTATGGGACCTTCGACCTCGCCGGCGAGGTCGGTGTCTGTGTCTAAGTGTGTTGATACCCCCTGGCGGGTTGCCAGGGGTGGTCGGATTGGGCGAGGCCATCGCTGCCAGTACTTTGACTGCGATGGCGTCGTCCGGATCGTCCAGGACATCGCGGGGACGTCTACGGAGGGCAATACTGTCTGTCGTATACTCTGAGGCTTTTACTACGAGCGGGTTGGGGTGATGGGGCGCCGCATCAAAGTATCGGCGAGAGGCATCTTTCATGAATTGACTGATCGAGGGAAGCTCGAAATCGCGGTGCAGGTCGGCGTTCCTCTGATAACAGGGAGCGCCTACTGCATTTCTAAGGAATTTATTTTGAACTCTCTGGAGCGGTTCCAGGATTGACGGAGGGGCGTGCGCGAATGCTATAGACGCGTAAGTCATGACGTGGCGGATGCAGGCTTTGTAAAGTGTCACCTTATTTCTAAGGGAAATTTTACTCCGCTTGCCTAAGAGATGGTAAAGGCGGCCTTGGAAGAAGGACGCCCTGTCGCGGACTACTTTGACGTGTTTGTCGAATCTCAGTCGATAATCAAGGGTAACTCCTAGGTACTTGGTTTGTTTCGCCCATGGGATGGGTTGGTCGAACATCGTAAGCCGCCTGGATGGAAGGTAACGCTTGATGTCCTCAGTAAAGCGCATTGCTACGCTTTTCTCAGGGTTCACTAAGATGCGCCACCTTCGGAACCACTCTCCGAGGGCGACGAGCGCCCGTTGGATGTGTCTCCGAAGATGGGTTGGCTTCCATCCGGTCGAATAGATCGCGGTATCGTCGGCGAAGAGGGAGATCTCTACGTTAGGAGGGCGAGGAAAATCGCTAGTGTACAGGCCCTGGCCTGTTTAAATGTTTGCCTTATAATATCATAGTTTTTTTTTTTTTTTTTTTTTCTCTTAAGTGTACATGTTAATATTTCCTTAGTCCTTAGCATGTATAATTTCTTGAAAGCAGGGTCAGTAAAAAAACATACTAAATTATACTTACATTAAAAAATATATGATAATGATAATTTTTAATCATGTTCCATAACAGGGTTCTCTTGTCTTCTTATTTTTTACGACTGTTGACTTGTTTATCCAGGATTTACGAACTAAGTTGTAATGTTTAGTTTAAATCCATTCAAAGTAGATTTTTCGTTTTTTTTTATGCACGGGTTATGTGTTCAAAATAAAAACTTGGTCCGATTTTCACAAGCGATGCATCAATCGATTCGTCTTCATCGCATGAGTGTCATAGGCTATTTTTACCCGACCGAAGTGGAGTTTAAGTTTTGAATTGATGTCTTGTTAATAATGATTTGTCATTTATTTTTTCAGGTACACGACGGCAAAAACTTGAAAGGCAGGGCAAATGACGCCATCGCATCAGCATGCCTCTACATCGCGTGCCGACAGGAAGGCGTACCGCGCACCTTCAAAGAGATCTGTGCCGTCAGCAAAATCAGCAAGAAGGAAATCGGTCGGTGTTTCAAGCTGATCCTGAAAGCCTTGGAGACGTCGGTGGACCTCATCACGACGGCTGACTTCATGTCTCGGTTCTGCTCTAACTTGGGGCTGCCGAACTCGGTGCAACGGGCGGCGACGCATATTGCGAGGAAAGCCGGGGAGCTGGACATTGTCTCGGGGCGCAGCCCTATTTCCGTTGCAGCCGCTGCTATATATATGGCTTCACAGGTTAGTAATTTTTTAATCGACTTCATAAAAGGAGGAGGTTCTATGTTCGACTGTATGTTTTTTTATGTATGTTTACTGAATTCTCCGTCAATTGCGGACCGACTTTGAAAATTTGTTTATATATGTTTTTTTATACTCTCGGTCCCATATACATTTTATCTAAATTGGATCAGTAGTTTTCTTAGTTAATCCATTTGAAGTTGTTTTTTGTACCATGGTATTTTGTATAGCACTTGTAGAATTTGCACTGTGACTTGTAACATCTATTAAAGTGATGATAAAGCGTTATACTAGTGCTTGTTAGAATCCAAGAATACCGGGTTTGGTACTCGGCTCCGCTCCAATGATTTTTCCAAGTAGTGTACGAATTTTCATTGCTTTTTGCAGGAGGTCATTTAGGCTATTGGTCCCGGCTGTTATTGATTAATAGCAGTAGTTAAGCCATGTCAGAGACCCTCGGGTGGCCTGACATCATAGACCAGCACTACATAAGACAAGCAAGTTGAAAAACCAAGTTGAGTAGACGCTGACCCGACGATTTGGTCTTTCTAATATCAGAAGTTGGTATAACAGCTGAATAGGTTTTGATGAAGATAATTTAATGCGCTCCTGACACGATTGGGAGTCAGTTCAGTTGCCAGTTCAGACACTAGCCTTGTGCACGAATACATTTGTAGACAGTTCAGTGGAATAAGTGTCCTCAAATGTATTTGTATAAGAAGCCAGTGACTGAACTGACTCGCAAACTGGATGTAATTGGAACACAAGATACAATTTATAGAGTAAAAAAACTAAAAAGTAGTGTTATGTGGAAAAAGAGGTTTGTAATGAAAACTAGTACTAGTAGTTTCACATAACTACTAAGTTAATTCGCTCATTACCAGTATCTAGGTACCTGAAAGAATTTAGTCTACCTAGTTCATAGATAGGGGCACAACAATATGCCACTTGACAATTTATGGAAAATCGTTGTTGAAGGTATATTTACTAGTTGTTGCCCACGGCTTCGACTGCTTGTAACGTGATAAATATATCCTATGTCCATCCCTAGAGTTCAAACTGTCTCTATACCAAATTTCAACAGGTAGGCCAGTCAATGTCGACAAAGAAAAGGCAAAAATCGTAAATGCGCATGTATCTACGATTGTTTTATATGTTGTAAGGACCCCTGAGGGTAGTATACCCAAGTTTGCAGCCCTGAAAATCCTGTACTACTACCGTGATGCTCAAAAATCGGTCACAAATTTCAGTTTTTTCGAAAAAACTACCTTAGTTTTCGGGTATCTGCACTTTTGTAAAGCAAACTAAATTTATAATTTGAGTTCAACTTGTGCTCTCTAGCTCTATTGGTAGCGGAGATACAGCCTGTCAAAGATGTATTTTTTTCCAAAAAGTGAAAAATTATCCGTGTTGTCATTTCCAAGACTCGTACTGGCCAAAATCCTAGAGATAAGTGAAAAGCCATCAGAGAAGAATTTGAAGAGAATTAAATTACGTTCAGGCAAACTAGTTCAGGACGCCCTGTGGCTAGGTGGAGTGACAACCTGCGAAAAGCGGCTGGAATAAAATGGATGAGGACAGCGGAAGACCGAGCTCAGTGGCGAATTAGAAGAGGCCTACGTCCAGCAGTGGACAGATATAGGCTGATGGTTGATTGATTTGGTTGTCTTGGAAATAACCCCACGCTAACTTTTACATTTAAAAAAAATATATATCTTTGACTGGCTGGCTGCAACCAATGGACCTAGAGTTTGGATTGAGCTGTTTCCTTTAGAACAGTATTGCAGGTACCCGAAAAACGCTTCCATAAGGAAGTTGTTTCGAAAAAACTGAAACAAGTGCCAGAATTTCGAGCACCATGGGAGTAGCACTGAGTTTTCAGTGTTGCAAACTTGGGTAAAACTACTCTCAGGATCCTGACAATATATTTAAAATAAACATCCACACACGTGCGTTTGCGATCTTAGGTGGTTTTATTGATTGACGTAAAGATTGTTTCTGCCAATTTAGTCATTTAAAGGTTACGAACAGACGGACAGTAATATATATTTAAAAAAAAAACAATAAATGATTATTGCAAAAAAGGGATAAAATATTATTTCATTTAAATATTTGCTAATGTTTTGTGCTAGAAGGCTGTATCAAATGACAGATGCACAGATAAATAAACATCCTCAACCTCAACTGCCAAATATACCTACTTGGTATCTGTTCTGTTACCAAAACCTAATAAATATACTCTGGAGCTATGAGTGTAGGGAAGAAAATATATGAGTAGAAGGAAATCCACAGATAGACGGTTGGAACTATGAATAAAAAAATTAACATACTATATCTATATAACTTTTTTGATTGTAAAATGTAATCTATAGTATAATATAGCAGTAAGTACGAAAAAGTCTGTAAACAAAAGGCAATTTAAAAAAATTGCTTTGATTTACTTAAAATAACTTTAAAAGGGGTTTTTTTTTTAAATCATGTCTGTTTGTTTGTTCGCGCTTCACGTAAAAACTACTAGATCTATTGCGATGCGCTTTTCACTGTTGGATAGATTATGGTTAGACTTAAAACTGATGTACTTGGTATCTCAATCCGATGAGTAAAAGCCGAGCAAATCGATAAATATTTTTGACTGCTGAAGGAATTCAAATGTTAGTAAATTAGGTCGTGGAATAGCACATATAGTACTTTTAACCTAGAGAAATGGCCAAGCGTGCGAAGCCGCGGGTTCAGCTAGTAGGTAATAATTTCCTAAAGGGAAAAATTGGATCACGGACGGGTCACCATCCGTGCACTCGGCACATGCCTTTAATTAACCTTCGGCTACCGTGACCGCTACACCGCCATCCAAATTTTTCCTTCCGTCTCTAAATCCGTTTTATTGGGACGGTATTGGTAGCAACAATCTGATGATGCGCGTGTTTTTAGTATTGGTAGCTAAAAACAGGCGCATCATCAGGTTAAATGAATTGTACTCGAGACAAATCTAATCAGTTCAATCTCGAATGGTTTACTAGTAGCTGTTCAAGGGTTCCATTACCCACCTCCAGTTCCATCATCAAACCGGCTTGATGGTACCATATTATTGTATTGTCATCAAAATTACATACATTGCTAACCTCGGGTTTATGAAACGTTTGTTAAATGTTACAGCAGATTAAGTCTATTGTCATTTGTTGACTGCCAGACAAAGGCAGCATGAGAATAAATCTGTTGTCAAAGTTAACAAACGTTTCAGAAACCCGAGGTTGGTCTCATAAATACAACCACTAGAAGTGGATGAAATACTGTATTTCATGCATAAAAACCACTATTCAAATACAGTTCCTTGGATTCCATACATTTACAGGTTGCCTTAATAAAAACTGTATTCATCTTCTATACTTATAACTAGTTACCCGCCCGGCTTCGTACGGGTAGCGCTACCCCTGCGAAACTGGTTTTACCGATGTTCTTACTTTTAGCATTTTTATACACGTTCTAAAAAAAGCCTGTAAGCGTAATTCAAAATCTTTGGCATCAACGCTTTTTGACAGACTTGTTATTATTTCGTTTCCATGGCAACATGTCATTCCGTTTTGTGTTTGATACCTTGGGTTACATTATTGCAATTTTCGTAGAGATCTCATTTTGTTGTAAAATAAAATACAGTCCAAATTGCTCGCTGATAATGTAGCTTTACCACCGTCCCTATTACCTCCGTTATTCCATTCCCATTGATACCGCCATTGTGACACTTTATTATTAATTTTGTCTTTTTAGTTGTAAGTTTTTTTTTTATGTGGTTTAATAAAGAGCTATCTATCTATCTTTCTATAGGTGACTGAATTTTAAAAATTGGTTCAGTATTTTTTGAGTTTGTCCTTTACAAACAAACATACACAATATTTCCTCTTTATAATATTAGTGCAGATGTAGATAAATCAGCACGCAACAAAAAGTCTGTACAAAAAAGCTAATAAAAAAAATAGGGGACTTTAAATTTTATGTAGGCGAATCACTACAGCTACAGGAACGATTGCAATGCGGTTTTCACCGTTGGACAGCTTAGGTTATGACTTAAAATCTGGTGGACTTTGTATCTCAATCCGATTAGTAGAAGCCGAGCAATCGACAAAAACTATTTGTTAGGTGAACAATTTTTTGTTGAAATTTGGTACTTTGTATTATAAAGGTTCACAAGGCATGGCATGTTTGTTTATAAAATTTTCTTACATTCCAGGCTTCAGAAGATAAGCGCAGCCAGAAAGAGATAGGAGATATTGCCGGAGTTGCTGACGTCACAATCCGACAATCGTACAAGCTCATGTACCCCTTCGCAGCGAAACTGTTCCCTGAAGATTTCAAATTCGCCACCCCTATCGAGTTCCTGCCGCAGATGTGATGGAGGTAAAGAGATGAACAAACAGAGGGAGACAGTGATAGTGAAGCTTGCATAAAAAAGGGAGACAGCAATAGTCAGCCCCTTTCGTTTACTGAGGTGCAGGTAAGTCTTGTTTATATCAATAGATTTAAAACTAGGTTCTTTCTTGTTTTATAGTATTTCTGTGACTGAATATACGGTCACAAGCATTGAAGGAAAGACAAATACATTTTGAAAAAAAATATGGATGAAGTTATGTTAAAAATAAAGTAAAGTAATCATCCAATTGTAACAAATATAAAAACGGTATATATTTTGCATGTCGTGTTTCGTACATAAATATGTATACTTTATTCTGACATAATTCAACGGTTAAATAATTTTGAACAAAAACTGACTATATATTTTTTTAAATATAGATTTAGCATGCTTCTGAAGGTTAAGAACGTCAAAGCTCATGACTGTACATAATCCATTCCTATTTATGTCTTCGATACTTGAAGGAAGCATGTTTTTTTAAAATAGTAAAACTAGACTATTATTTTCTATTTACGAGTGAGAGATAGTTTCATTACATTATTGACAACAGAATATGATTTGTTATCCAAATGTTATTTTCTTATAATTATTGTAAAATACATTGAAACAAATTGCAAAGAGGAATGCTTAGATTTAATAAATATGGATAGGCTGGTTACTATAACATTAAAAGAGAAAAAATAGTTTCGTAAGAAAAAATAAAAAGCACTAACTTTATAGGTTAACTTATTAGTGGGATATCTATAAACCATTTCAACAAAATAATATATAAATGTAGGGAAATATGTTTTGTTTTTATATTGTGGAAATTTATTGGCCATTGATGCTGTCCCACAGAATAACAGCTACACCCACGAACTCTGAACTGTAAAGGTTACGTTTTTTATCTATGTAATATGTACACACTACTTACACAATAATTTTGCATAAATAATTGAGCAAAAAAATATTATATGTCAAATATAAGTACATATACATTTTCACTTTGCAAATACTTTTGTCGATAAAAGTCGATAAAAACCCACCATGTTGTGTTTTTATCACATTATTATTGTGTATCATTTGTGTGTTGTTGTGTGTATTAAAAGCATTATTTGTATTGTGTGTATTATGTGTAGCATCTATGTATAAATGCGGATTTTGCATTGCTCAAACCACTTCACCATCTAAATAAATAATTATTATGTATCATCTACAATAATACAAAACGCAATACATCTGAAAAAAAAACACTACTCGAAAGGTTACATAATATTGAATAGAACTCTGAGCACATATTTTGCTGTAAATAAGTTTTTTTACAGTTTTTGTAAGTCTACATTGTTGTATTGAACACAATTTATAGAACGAGTTTTAACGAAAAACTAACTTCTACAGCCTAATCAAACCATGTACCATAAAAAATAAAATACAATAACATTAACAATTCCGTATAATAAACAAAAAGTATTTTTTGGAATTATAATATCTATTAAACAATAAAAAGAAAGAACAAAAAGAGTCAAGACAGTTCAGTATTTTTGGAGAAACCCGTGGACACTTAATATATGGAAATTTTAGTAGGATTTTCATAATATCATGATAAATGTATTTTCGGGAAATTTGGTGTGTGTATTTTCGTGAAATTTGGTGTGTGTATATGTGTATGGAAAAATGTATAACCAAAATAATGTATCCTATCATTAACAATATTAAAATAAAACTTTTTGAAAAAATATCAAAGTATTTATTACTAGCTGTGCCCGCGGCTTTGTCCGCGTGGTCATTTCTCTGGGTTAAAAGTTACCTATGTGTTCTTCTAGACCAAAAAGTTTTCAACAACATTATTTTAGCCGTCGAATAGTTTTTATCGATTTTTCAGCTTCTAATCGGATTCAGATACAAAATACACCAGATTTTAAGTCAAACCCTAAACTATCCAGCACCCATCAGTGGAAAACATATGCGCGAACAGACAAACAAGATTTAAGTCTTTATTTTTTGTTACTTACTGCTTTATTTCACTTTTGTATAGCCTATAATTTATCTATGGTATAGCTTAGGGTTTGACTTAAAATCTGAAACTCAATCAGATGAGTAGAAGCTGAGCAATCAATTAAATATGTCTAAACTATTAGACGGCTCAACAAATTTTAACCCAGCGAAATAACCACGCGGGCAAAACTAGTAGCTAGTAATTAGATAAATGTTGGATTCTGATGGTTTTAAAAATGTATGCAAATTTAAAATTACAAATGGGTACACAATCGTGAGGCAATTATCACTGCCTCTTTGTTTCACTCATTATATTTAGGACTCAAAATTCTTAAAATATTTGCTGAATGTGATTTGAAACTGGCAATCATCATCAGCCCGTGTCAGTCCACTGCTGGACATAGGCCGCTCCCAAAGTACGCCACTGAGCCCGATCTTTGAATCTTCTTTTTCAACTGCCGCCTGCCATCTTGAGTGAATAATAGCGAAAAAGCTGCAAAAAAAAGCAAATAAAACATAAATGGTTGTACTGTTTGCTGTTTTTTTTATTGCTGGTGATATTTAAAAAAGAGGAGTCAAATATGTTGAAGTCAGAAATGAGTGTACAAAATACGTGAACAATGTTTTTGTGTTGTATTATGTTTATATGTGTATTCCTGTTCGGACCCCGCTTTATAGTGCTGCAGCTTATTAAATTTATGTATCTAAGAAATATTATAAGCACAAATTAAAAATTTATATAAATTATTATAATTAAATTTGCATCAAATTTGGTCGATTTTTTGGACCATGTTATTTAGAACAGCACTTGTTGTTATTACTATTGGATGGTCAACAATTTAATTATATTGCTGTACATTTTTTGATATGGTCTCAACTGCGCCAGTACCTAAAGCTACCATGGTGACAATACTTAAAACAAAAGATTCGGTATCGTATGGGCTAATTACTAGTATTTTATAAATCACATCACCCAAACAATTGATGAATGAACGATGGATGAATGATTACTGAATGAACGAATAATGAATGGTTTAAAATATTGTTTATATTGTATCGTCTCATCATTAAATCTACAAACCAAACCTCACACTAAAAGTTAAATTATTTTCTAAAAGCCTCTTTTTGATAAGTTCAAATCATTGGCTTGCAGTCCAAATTCCCATTTTACTTTTGACATAACACAGCTTCAGCTGACTGAACAGGAGGTTATAAATGTATATCATAAACTTAAGTGTTAATTAAGTAGATGGATTACCTACTTACTTAAATATTATAAATATTATAATTAACGAATGACCAAGTAAACGCTTGTTGTTGTGGTTTTATAGAGTTAGAAAAAATGCACAGTCTATACAAAACCTTGTTTCAGCGACATTTTCATTATACACATTTTCATAGTGTCATTTTCAATTATGTATTAATTAGTATAACTACTTGTATTATAAGTGATTTCTAATTAAATCCCTTTACCAATTGTTACTAGGGATATTTACCTAATTGTGCGTTTATTTAAGTTTATTATGATTCGTTATAAATAACGCCACAAAATAAATGTATATGAAGCTAATAATATGTGTGACTTTTATTTTATACTAGCTGTTGTCCGGGACTTCGTTCGCGGTGTAGTTATCTCTAAGCATACGCCATAATACCTATCTAAACCTATACCTTCTTCAATGTTATTGCCGTACCTGTAGACGTCAATCAACTTTTAACTAGCAATAAATAGTTTTTTGTATGGATTTTGAATGCAAATTATTTTATACTAGCTGTTTTCCGGGACTTCGTTCGCGGTGTAGTTATCTCTAAGCACACGCCATAATACCTATCTAAACCTATACCTTCTTCAATGTTATTGCCGTACCTGTAGACGTCAATCAACTTTTAACTAGCAATAAATAGTTTTTTGTATGGATTTTGAATGCAAATTATTTTATACTAGCTGTTGTCCGGGACTTCGTTCGCGGTGTAGTTATCTCTAAGCATACGCCATAATACCTATCTAAACCTATACCTTCTTCAATGTTATTGCCGTACCTGTAGACGTCAATCAACTTTTAACTAGCAATAAATAGTTTTTTTGTATGGATTTTGAATGCAAATTATTTTATACTAGCTGTTGTCCGGGACTTCGTTCGCGGTGTAGTTATCTCTAAGCATACGCCATAATACCTATCTAAACCTATACCTTCTTCAATCTTATTGCCGTACCTGTAGACATCAATCAACTTTTAACTAGCAATAAATAGTTTTTTTGTATGGATTTTGAATGCAAATTATTTTATACTAGCTGTTGTCCGGGACTTCGTTTGCGGTGTAGTTATCTCTAAGCATACGCCATAATACCTATCTAAACCTATACCTTCTTCAATGTTATTGCCGTACCTGTAGACGTCAATCAACTTTTAACTAGCAATAAATAGTTTTTTTGTATGGATTTTGAATGCAAATTATTTTATACTAGCTGTTGTCCGGGACTTCGTTCGCGGTGTAGTTATCTCTAAGCATACGCCATAATACCTATCTAAACCTATACCTTCTTCAATATTATTGCCGTACCTGTAGACGTCAATCAACTTTTAACTAGCAATAAATAGTTTTTTTGTATGGATTTTGAATGCAAATTAGCATTAATTGAGGTCTACATGACTTTTTTACGACGTTTTTATTATGTTACTTTCTTGTTTGTCTGTTTGTCGTTCCGAAAGGAATCTTGCATCACCAATTTTGAGCACTTCCCGATTAGTTATCCGGCTGAAACTTTTAAGGTAGCTCACAAATCGATGACATGCATTCTAAAAATAAAAAAGTACGTCGTTTTTACATTAATTATTTAAAAATTAGCCTGTCAACGTAGCCAAGTCCGTCATAGAGCACGCTATTTCCTTGACAAATTTCATCAAAATCGGTTGAGCCGTTTAGTCTTGAAAAGGTAACAAACAGACTGACACAAAGTAACTATAGCATTAATGATAATAATTCAGTGTGAGTATTATGTGTACTTTCTACTCTGTACATGCTAACTTATATAAATTTTGCAGTGAAAGCAGTGAAAAACAACGAAAAAAAAGAAAAGATAACGTCGTCTTTACTTGTTTGTGATCTTTTCCCCGCGTTTCGTAAACGTGACGTTACATCGATAGCGATAAAAATAGGAACTCGCCGGTGTTTTGTTTTTCCTTTCTTTTGTTTTCTTACATTTTGTAAAATGTGGAAATTAGTGGAAAATTACGGAATCAGGCCAATACCCGAATGTTTGGTTGCAAAATAAGTAAACTGGCTTAACGTAGTGACTCAAAGTTTATCTATCTATGAAAGAACACCCTGCTTGACCCGCGTCGGGCGTCCCAACAGTGTTACGTAATGGACTAAAATCGATCAAAGAGAAAATATATAGCCCACTTGCGCCAAACAAAAGAAAATATGTAGCCCATTTGCGCTAAATAAAAGAAATATGTAGTCTACTTGCGCCAAACAAAATAAATATGTAGTCCACTTGCGCCAAACAAAAGAAATATGTAGTCCACTTGCGCCAAACAAAAGAAAATATGTAGCCCACTTGCGCCAAACCAAAGGAATAAACAAGCACCAAATGTATATTAAAAGCTTTTTTGTAATTTGCAATGTTTGTGTGTTTACAATACAATACAATAACACTTTATTGACACACAGTTAAACAAATTACAAAAAAAAAAGTATTTATATGTTTATGTATGTTTGTTTAGGTTAAATCTTGCAAGCTAAATTAGAACCACTTCCTATCTTATCCTACGGAGTTGAATTTTTGCATGTTGGTTCAGTTTCGATGACAATGTATTTTTATGGTAAGCATGACCTGAATTGACATTTTCTTCCTAACCATCACACCAGTGTGACAGAGCAGTGTGAAGATTAGTCGATCGCGGAAATGTTGTGATGTGAAAATTGTGATAGCCCGTTCTAAATTTCACCATGACATGGCTACTGCATAATGTTTTTTTTTATTAACTTTCTAGCTGCGCCCCGCAGCTTCGCCCGCGGTCAATCTTTGCCACACCCACCACATTAGGAAATACATTTAAAATACCTCCTTTTTGCATCCCTAGGGTGTCACTTTGACACCTGCTACTTTGGCACCTGTCACTTTGACACCTGTAACTTTGACACTTATCATTTTGAAAATTCCTTCTAAGCTTCCATTTTCTTCCTTATTTTGGTCCCATGCTCCTCCCCCTGGCCCCATCCCTTTTAAAACCTCTACCAACAACCCTCAACTTCTACCCCCGCCATGTCACTTTGACAAAGATTTTGCAAAAATATATTAATGATGATAAAACTTCTTAGTGTTTCTGCTCTCCTGGTACAATGAAATACTTTTTTTTAAATATAATCACACTAACGTTCATGGGGAGGTATCATCATTATCATCATCATCATCATCAGCCCGTGTCAGTCCACTGCTGGACATAGGCCTCTCTCAAAGCACGCCACTGAGCCCAATCTTCGGCTACTACACTCTCGAGGAGGTATACTCTTAATAACTTTATTTTTCAATGGTCATATCTCCAACTTCTAAAGTGTTTCTGCTCTCTTGGGACTTAATTTTTTTTTTTTTTTATATAATCACATTATTTAATGTCCATGGGGAGGTATACTCACTTCTAATAACTTTATTTGTCAATGTATAATATAATGTAATATCTCCAACTTCTTAAGTCTTTCTGCTCTCCTGGTACTTTGAAATACATTTTTTAAATATAATTACACTATTTAATGTTTATGGGGAGGTATACTCACTTTTAATAACTTTATTTGTCAATTTTGTATCTCCAACTTCTTAAGTGTTTCTGCTCTCCTGGTACATAGAAATACTTATTTCTTCTTTTTTTTTTCAAGTCCCTAAGAAAACGTTTTTTTTTCCCTATTTCTTGAAAAGTAGCCTATGTGTTAATCCACGATATAAGCTATCCTGGTACCAAATTTTGTCCAAATCCGTCCAGCCGTTCGAGCGTGAAGGAGCAACAAACACACACACACACACTCACACAAACATACAAACTTTCGCATTTATAATATTAGTGTGATTATCCTGAATAGTGTGTCCGCATTAGCCGCGAGTCGCAGCTTTTACTTAACGAATAAAAAAAAAAGAGGTTATCAAATATGTAAGTAATATTGTTGAAAATTTACAGTAGTTTTTTGTTTCAGTATCTTTCAACTTAGGGAATAGTTTAAGTTTGAACAAAATCGGTCCAGTAGTTTAAAAGATATGGACTGGTAACTGTTTTCAGTAGGTATGTCTTTTTCTGAGCGAACGAAAAGTACTTCATTTTAGTCAGTTAGTTTAGTTTTTCTAGTGTGTTGCCTACTTTAACGAAACTAAAAAGTAAGAAATTCAATTTTTTTGAGGTCTTTGTCAAGTAAATGCCTACTTACTACTTTAGTCGGTTTGGGCGTAGGTCTGACCTCAACAATTATTTAATTATTTTAATTTTTATACGATCTGGGCCCTATTTCATAAACTTAGTACACAGACAAATGTCAATCGAACCGACAATTGTCAGTCAAACTATCGAAATGTCGTACATTTTTGTTATATGAAACGCAGGTTTAGCCTGTGGTTTAGCGTATTCGACTGATATTTGTAGGTTTATTATGATTTGTCGCTTTATGAAATAGGGACCTGAAGTCGTTCTTTTAATTTATAGTACCTACCAACTACGCGTAAGTAACAGCAGAAGTAAAACGTATTATCTACATAATATTAACCTCCATCTCTGTTGAGTAATCTGTTTGTTATGTAGGTAAATATAAAGATTACGAATTCTTGAATTTATCTATCTGACTATTTGCCCGTCACTGAATATAACAGGACCTTCCTATTTCGTACGTGATCCCAATAGTCAATCCCTGAGCTCTTTTTACCGTGACACCGTCCACAAGCAGGCTCCTTTGTTCGTACTAATGTTACGTGACATTGATTTTGTTATCCTCCACTGGATTCTCGAGCTTATGCACGAAGTAATATGCTGTATTAATGAAATGTACTAAAATATTTTTACGTACGTCTACGCTTAGCTTTTAGGTGTTTGAAGGTAAATTAGAAGTTGAGTTGATATTTGTCGATAGTACAAATTAGTATGTCTCTAATTAATAATTGTCATGTTTGTACAATAGCTGCGCCCCGCGGTTTTACCCGCGTGGACAATGTTTACGATGATGACGATGAAAGTATCCTATTTATTTATTTACACAGTAAATGATAGAAAGCTTACGACCAAAGCGCTGTGTTAATCCAGGATCTAAAGTAATCAAAATCCGTTAAGCCGTTTCAGCGTGAAAAAATAATAAACATACACACACACACACTCACACTCTCTTTCACTCGCAAACTCACATTTATTATATCAGTGTGATCAGAGAATTAAAGAGTTAAAGATCTAAATCTATATTTTTAAAAAGTACAAATTCTTAATCTAAAAGTACGAACAAAAAACCGACCAAGTGCGATTCGGACTCGCGCACCGAGGGCACAGAATAAATAATAGTTGCCAAGGGTTCCGTACAAACTTGTAGGTATGTAACACAGACTTCTAACTGTGGTATGTACATAGTTCGTCTATCACGGGAATCGAGTCTCGAAGATTTATAATTACTTAATTAGATTATAATTACAAGTACTAATTTACATTTTCAGATTTTTCGCTGTACTTGTGCAAAAACATAAGAAGTTGCTTCTTGCCAATTTTCTTGATTCTAGGTCAACGGAAAATACTAGTGATGCAACGAATAGTACTTTTACGAATACGAATACGAATATCAAACCTACTATTCGGCGAATACGAATACGAATACGAATATCTCGCCATGGTAATAAAAGACTAATTTATTTGATAAATTTCTATTCTTCTAATAATTAAAATTTACAACAGGCAAATTTTTATTTAAAAAACATAAAATTTGTAGATTTTCTGGTTTAAGGCGATTTCTTTTTTCAGTCTGAATGTTCCCAGCCGTTGAAAAAAATCTTTCTGAGGCGACTGTACATGGCTTCAGTGAAAAATATTTTTGGGCAAGTTTTTTCAGACTTGGAAAAGGACATCTTCTCGCCAAAAGGCCAGTGGATCAGAAGTCGGCGATAAATTTGGGAGCTTTAGATAAGCATCTATTTCGTTTTTAGTTTGCGAATCCCCTGTAAAAAGACATTTTGAAATTAAATTTAACTTTTAGTATACTATGTAGATGACAAAGAGTACCTATTACCTATTAATAACTTTTCTAACTTTTTTCATACTCACCAGAAAATATTGAAATTGGCTCTTCCATTTCAGCCTCTTGAATTATTTCTTGGCATACTTGCCAAATTCCTCTACTTGTCGACGGTTGAGGTTCTTCTGGAGGTCTTGTCGGTCTTACGGCCTCTCTGCCATCAAAAACAGCGTTAAGAACTAATCGAGCGGTTTCAGCGACCACTGTTGAGCTGAAAATCCTTGTTTTGAACCGTGGGTCAAGGATCGTTGCTAATAGATAAGTTTCATCACTTTCCATAAAGGCAAATCTGTTCGAAAGTCTACTGAATAGGGAGTTTGCCAGATCATTTACATCAGGATGAGAAGAAGGATCATTTGAAATTTTATTGAGGCAAGATTTTAGACTTCGTATTATTGGGATTGCTTGAGATAACGTCGTTGATTCTTTGCTTAGCTCTTTAGTAGTTTCTTCAAAATTGGCCAGAATATCAATGATTTGGCTCATAAGAGCCCATTGCCTTGCTGTGATTTCATGACGACAATTTGGTAGAGATGGTAAAACATCTTGAATCGCTATGCGTTGTTCATGTAATCTCTTCAACATCTGATATGTTGAGTCCCATCTAGTTTCAACATCTTGAAACAAAACATGTTTCGGTATATTGTTAGCTTGTTGAGAATCTTTCAGTTGTTTGAGTGCGGAGGTTGAGTGATTAAAATGAGTAATAACTCCCCTGCATGTGGTTAACATTTCGGTCAAGCGTTCTTGACCAAATAAACTTTTTTTCAGCGCTAATTGGATGCTGTGTACCAAACAAGAAATATGTTTAATACTAAGATCAAGCTCATCATTTGCTTTAACCATATTCCGTGCGTTGTCCGTTACAACTGCTGCAACTTTACCCAATAGCTGCCATTCCAGAAACATCATATGCATATTGTGGGCAATATTTTCTCCTGAATGTGAGTCACCTTCAAAGGGAAACACTTCCAGACAATAAGATTTGAGCTGGAGATCTTCATTGACACCATGTCCAGTAAGACTTATAAAATCATTGACTTGTGAGGAAGCGTCACTGGTCCACATGTCTGTTGTGACAGAGAGATATGGGGTCTTTGTTAACTGCTCCTTCAATTTTATTTTAACACGTTCATTAATATCCGGCAGTTTTTTTTCTGTAAGGTGGGTTCTAGATATAATATTATATTTGTAAAAAAAAATAGCAGTCAGGAATTAAAAAGGGTTTTGTGAAAGTTGAAAGAAAATTCCACTGATATGTATGAATGAACAAATGTATAGCATTTTAATAAAAGCAAACAAACCTTGGAGCTAGTTCACTGAGCAAACGACGGTATCCCTGTTTATTTACCAAATTCAGGGGCTCCATGTCTAGACAAACTTGTTCAGCAATCAAATATGTGATTTTGACAGCCCGAGGATCACCCGTTTCATACGTAGTTCGCTTTTCCCATATTTCCTTTAAGGACGCTTGTTTCTTCGCTGGAGTTACTTCAACTTCAGTGCTTGTTTCGTCTACAGTACTTATACTGGCAGCAAGCTCATTTTCGTGAAATCTCTTCACATGAGTCCACAGCACTGTGGACTCATGTGACTCATAGTAAATCCTTTAATATATGCATTTTTCCCTCCCCGAGACAATTCACAAGCACAATATCTGCATCTAGCTTTGTTTTCTTTGTCTAAAATAAAAACAACACAATTTAAAATCCTATCCCACTATAATATTACATGTGAAAGTAAAACCGATGTCTGCGCGGACGAAGTCGCGGGCAAAGTCTAGTACTACATTGACGCAGCCATTAACTACCAACGTTCGTCTAAGTTACTTACTTACTATCCTACCTTTTGTTGATACCAAAGAAATACAGACCATATAACTACTTACTCGGTAATTTATCGAAGTGTTTCCATATGTCACTTTGATCTCGTTTACGAGAAGACATTTTCAATTCAACTTTAACTTCTTTTACTTCGCAGCAACCTCAGAAAATAAATAAAACAATACTCTCTTGCTTGACTTCTGCTTTCGACTAACAAATGAAGTGAAAGAAATGAATCAATCAATCAATGGTTCGTAATTGTAATGATAGGGAAACTCCCGGAGCTGCGGTACTGTACAAACTATGGCCGGGGAGTCCCCCGTTGCGTCGTCGTTGCGGTTAAGGCCCTCTGCACACGTGCGTATTTTTACACGCGCGTTTTTCAAGTCTGCCAGTAATTAGAGTTGCGTTTGTACGTAAAATATTAGTTTTTAAATATTCGTATTAGTATTCGCCGAATACGAATATTCGGTAAATGTCTACTATTCGGCGAATACGAATATTCGTATTCGTATTCGTTGCATCACTAGAAAATACCCTTTAGATTTTGATTCCCTTGCGAGTGTCAAAATATACGGCATAAACGGCCGTATCTTTTGATTACGTTGACAGAAGTTTATTTCTTCACAGCTCCAAGGGATTGCTGTGAGTATTTGTTATTAATTTCAACTTGACACCTCCACGAGTTGCTGAGAAAAAGGGTCTTAACAGACAGACGGACGGACAACAAAGTGACCCTGGATGGGTTCCGTTTTACTTTTGAGGTGCGGAACCCTAGCCTGTTCTCGAACCGTATCTTTTTATGAATGAAAACATTATTTACATATTATTTACTATCGGTACCCGCGGCTTCGCATGCGTGGTCATTTCTCTAGGTTAAAAGTAGGTACTATGTACTATTCCAAGACCTAAAATATATATATACCAAAATTTTATCAATATTCATTCAGGCGTCAAAAAGTTTTTATCATTTGCTCAGCTTCTACTCATCGGATTGAGATACCAAGTACACCAGTTTTTAAGTAGAACCATAATCTTTCCAACAATGAAAACTGCATCGAAATCGGTCTTGTAGTATCTACCTACGTGATGCGCGAACGAACAAACACTTTTTTTTTAAATGTGATGTTTTCTTCAATAGCTTATTTTAAGTACCCTAGGCCACTTTTTCATTATACAAAGCTTCGTCCTCGAGATTAGCAAATTCATAAACACTTGTAGTAACGCATAGCGATCGTCATTATCGCACTGTTAAGAGTGTTTTTTTTTGGGTATGTACAAGATCGCTCAATGCACTAGAACCGTCATTCGCAGTTCAGTGCTCGGCCATTACCCACGCGTTCATACCCGATTGACTCGAAAATAGTTAGTGTCCTGTAATGTCGTGAAATAAACAAAAAAAAAACTAAAAGAAAGTAAATGACCAGAAATATGATGTACTGCACAAAAAGTGGAAAAAATCGAAAAGAGGTTATAACGTGGTCGAAAATCAATAGGTACGTGATCGTCGTGTAAGAATCCAGTTCGTCATCCTCATCGCAAGACTCATCTACTCGACAGCCTGAAGTTATTGGTATGTGATGTAATATTCCGAATTCTAACCTAACTTTTGTGAAAAGTTTTTACTGTGAATTTGCCTATGGTATTGCGGGCAGCTCGAGGGGCTGTCTCGTGCCGCTTATATGGTGTTGCGGGTAGCTTATGAGGCTGCTACCTCTTCAATATCATTGTTCACTATTTCGAGGGAACTTGCAATTTCACAATATAGTAGGTACTTAACCTATTTTCGTGGCTGTTATATAGCGTTGCGGGTAGTTTGAAGGGGCGACACGGCCACATCATGCCGAACAAGATCTGGACAGGCTGCTGCAGACTAGGTCGTGGTGAGCCTACCAGAAGAGGCTCCAGAATTCCAGGCTTCGGGGGATACCACATGACGACGTACTTCAATTTCTTGGGGTAGATACCAGCAAAATTATAAAATTTGGCAATGATATCCAAAAATATGTTGCTCTTCGTTTTTGAACATACTGCAACTTGAGGGTTATCCAAAGAGGAGCGCAAATAACTTACAGACCCATATGTCGCGAATGCGAAGCTATAGATACGTAGGTATACGTAGTAGGTACGTAGCCTATGTCAATTGACAGCTGACGTTACGCCGTGGGACGACTAAAGTAGCGAGCTGCGAGCGGGCGCGCGCGGCCGCTTCGTCATTCTCAGACTGGACAGCGCAGGCGCAACGCCAGCTTCTCTCAGTAAGTGAGCTTGTCATTTCTCAGTGCATGCATTCTCAGGTATAACCATGTGTCTCGTGTTGTGTACCAGAAACCGAAGCGTTCGGACTGTTTGCGGACAGTGATCAGACTCAGCTCAGCTCAGACTCAGATTTACCAGAACCAGACTCAGACCAGCAAAGCGAGGCTCGGGGTGGCTATAGGGGAGGTCGGAGGCCACTTTGGGGAAACCCCAAAACGTTTCTGCTCAGTATTCAGCTCGGAGACACACATACATGGTTATCTCAATATTAGTGACATTATGTACTTTACAGCGATTTTATACTTGCATTTATCTCAGTGACATAGCGATCAGCTCAGATATTCGTTGGATACCGACGGCTTAGGTATTAACGACATGGTGGAGATGCTGGGATCTCTTTTTTAACGAAATAAATAAAATAATTCTAATGAATAATTTTCTTTTGTGACGGTAGTTCGATATTTTTCTCGTAAGATTGTTCGTCGTTTCTGCGGTGGGTAGTGTTACGTACGGTGGGCATGTAGCTAACTAGTGATAAGAAGCCATCAACTATATACAAAATAAACTGTTCATTATGGTACGTGCAAATTATTAGAACTTATTTTTTTCGTGTAGTTCGGATTTACAGTAGGTAACAGTTACAGTGAGTAAGTAACCAATGGTTGTTGTAGGGAGTAATAAGGAATTAGTGTTTCAATGTTCACAAGTACCTACGTGGAGTTTATTGAGAATAGTAGATTAGTAGCCAAGGGCTGTAAGGCAATTGCAGCCCGAGATATTTAGGCGCACGAGCGCAGCGAGGGCGCCTATAGTTCGAGGGTGCAATTGATGCTTACACCCGAGCTAACTACTCTGCTTTACATCTCGATTGTGAGGTAAGTAGAAAAAAACCGGCATTACAAGAATAAAACATTTTATTAGTTAAAATTTATAGTGAAATGAGAACAATTTTCAAATTTTAGGGACAGGTGTTTTTTGGGTATGTTAATAGTTTGAGATTGTAATATTTGTAGGTCATGGACAAAATCTGACGGGATGAAGCTTTCTTCAGCAGAAGCTGATGGTTGCGGATCATCTCTTGAGAAAGATGTTTCATTTTTTGAAAGCTGAATAGTTTCCGTTATTTGGTTGGTAATTTTACTTGTATTTTGTATGGAATCTTCGATGTAACCTTCACCCACCTTGCTGGATTTCCACCCACCGTGACTTTTTATAGTGGTTAAGTTAGCCCCAGCATCGGCTAAAAGTGTAGCCGATATTCTCCGGAAGCAATGACCTGTGTACAATTCCGGGTTATCTAACTTTAAGTAACTTGCGATTTGCTTCGGCATACTTCTGATGGTATTTTTTCCAATAACTTGTTTGTAGCATTTGCCTTGGTGGTACTTAAAAAAAAATCGGTTGGTGTTTACATTTTCAGGACGAAGATTTCTGTATTTTTGTACGAATTCAGAGAATTCTTGAGGAACTACAAATGTTCGGTCAATTTTAGTTTTTGTGTTCGGTAGTTTAATTACTAACAACTGACCCTGTTGTTCTATGTTCTCTATTGTTATATTTGTCAATTCAATACCTCGGCATGCGCCAGTTATACCGAAGATAAGAACCACCTAAAACAAGCGAAATATAAAAATAAGTAAGTATGTTTTATAGGATTGTAAGAATTTAAAAGATAAATGATGAAGTATTACCATTATGTGATTTGTTATTTTACGTACCTTAACAGCTAAATATATGTCATCAGGGGCTTCATTTATGAATGTTTTCACGTCTTGCGCTGTAAAAACCTTTGACTTTTTGCTTTTGTGATAATTTTGAAAAGTTCTTGATATTGATGTCGTGTTTAGTACTCATAGTTGCTTTTAACATTGAATAAATGCACCACAAACTAGATGGCTGCAGCTTTTTTGATAGCTCACTAAAGTATGTTAAGAATACAGTCTCAGATAAAGACTTTACTCGTTTTTCTTTTCGCCACTTCATGAACTCGTCGTAAGTTTTCAAATATCTCTCTTTAGAACTTTCAGGCAAAGTATTGTTAATTGCTGCTTCAGCTTCCATTTTCATTGAATCGGGAGTGCAGCTTATATCTTCATCACTTGCAGAACTCATGTTTTTTTCCTAATTAGCACGTAATTATAAAAAAACCCCAAAAACAAACAATATTTAAAGTAAAAGTTTTCTATTCCCGCCTTTTTTCTTTTTTTTTAAATTATTTTTTTCAAAAACGAAATTGAGCTTCGCCGTTCGATATTTAAAATTGATGACTATTATACTCTACGAAGACAAGGCTGAATAGCGAAGCGACCTCCTTTGTCATTGGGCTGAATGCATGATGTCTATTGCCAGTATGATGGTTAGATGTACGCGAACTTTTTTAAAGAGTAAAGTTTTTTTTTTAAATTACTTACCGCCCTAGGGCTTTTCTAGCTACATTATTACCCTAGAGCGCTAATTGGTCACCTACAAGCCCCATTTGGGGGTAATAAGGACCTACTTACCGAATATGAGAGATGTAAAATATATTTATTAAAGGCATACCTACATACCAGTTGCTCATGAAAACGGACTGGTAACAATTCATATGGTAGCGATTCTGCTTTGAGTGGTTTGGCTAATAGGTAGGTACCTACCGCCGGCACCGTTCCGTACACGTACCTACAGACCTGCATAGACGGATGCATAATGCATAATGTACCCTGTCGGTTCTAACTTTTATCAGAGTTATATCAGGACATTGAAGTAATATTAATTAACTAAAGTTGGCGGCACCAACTCGATGTTCCGGGGACATTATATTTCAATAAAATTGGTGTATGAAGTACAGTTTCAAGTTACAGTCAGTTTACAGTTTCACATTTAGATTGATTTTTAGAAGGAATAAGATATTTGATTTTAAGTCGAACATATCTACCTTTAGAGACCTTTCACTTTGTTTTTAGATATAACATAACCATTTTTAGAAGCTTTTATTTAACTGGCAATGTTTGTATGTATGTTTAGTTCAAATTTTGCAAGCTGTATTAGAACCACTGTTGAGTTGAATTTTTACATGTTCGTTCAGTTCCGATGACAATGCATTTTTATAGTAAGCATGACCTGAATCGACATCCAGGATTAGCTCCAGATAAAATAACTCTTCAACGGTTAACAGCATTTACTCGAAATTTTGTGTACGCATTTTATTATGATAGCCGGTTTTGAGTTTTACCATAACATGGTTGCTGCACTCAGGGTTGGGTCCTGACATTTCGTGTCTGTGCTGTTAACCGCTGAGAAGTCTTCTCAACGGTTAACAGCACAGACACGAAATGTTGTATACGCATTTAATTGTAAAAGCCCGTTCTAAGTTTCACCATGACATGGCTACTGCATAAAGTCTTTATTATGTTTTTTAATTACCTTATTCAGCACTAGCTGTACCCGCGGCTTCGCACGCGTGGTCTTTTCTTTAGGTTCAAAGTACCATAATTTGCTATTCCAGGACCAATATACCAACATTTGATCAACATTTCTTTACCCGGCAAAAATACTTTTATCAATTGCTCGGCTTCTAACTCACTGGATTGAGATACCAATTACACCAGATTTAAATCAAACCCTAAGCTATCTAACAATGAATCCGCATTGCAATCGGTTCAATAGTTTTTACGTAATGCGTGAACAAAGAAACGTACAGACAAACAGACACAGAGACACGAACAAAAAAAATGAAGTATATTCGTGTTCTATACCTTTTTAAGCACTCAAGAGCTTTTTTTAATCTTCTTTTTACTGCCTTTTTCGTACCTATGGCTTTATTATAGGTATTTATATATATGACTATGTCAAATTGCATCAAAAAATTCGTCTAGTAGTTTCAGCGTGATACGTGTTCTTTTTAATAATTTAACCCCTATATTGCGGAAACCCTTTAATTTTTCGGGGTGAAAAGTATCCAATGTCCTACCTCGTAGTATGAACTCAAATCATACCAAGTTTCATTTCAATTCATTCAGTAGTTTCTGTGCGATGCGTGGTCAAGATACGGACAAACAGACAAACAAAAATTAAAAGTAAAACAGTTTTGGCTTCAGTATCAAATATAGAGAACCATCCAAATAATATTATTTTGTACTTAAATATTAACATAACTTTTCAGGATAAAAAATGTCCTCAAGTTTAACCCATCATATAAATTAAGATGGTGCCAAGTTGCATCAAACCCCGTCCATTAGTTTCAGCGTGGTACGTGTCCTTTTAAATAAGTTTCAACCCCTATCCTGCAAGAACCCATACATTTTTCAAGATGTAAAGTATCCTATGTCCTACCTCGTAGTATAAACTCAAATCATACCAAGTTTCATTTTAACTCATCCTTTAGTTCCCGTGGTGTGATGCGCGTCCTAGATACAGACAGACAGACAAAAATGAAAAACATACAGTTTAGGCTACATTATCGAAAATAGAGTAAACTCCAAAAAAATATATTTCAAAATATTTTTAATGTACATAATTTGGACCCATATTCCGCAAGAACCCTTTATTTTTTCGGGATAAAAAGTATTTATAATTTTTACCCATCTTATAAACTATGTCTGTGCCAAGTTGCATCAACATCCGTCCAATAGTTTCAGCGTGTTACGTGTTCTTTTAAATAATTTTCCACCCCTATCCTGCAGGAACTCTTTAATTTTTCGGGATGAAAAGTATCCAATGTCCTCGAAGTATGAACTTAAATAATACTAAATTTCATTGGAATTCAGTGAGTATTTTCGGCATGATGCGCTGCCAAGTTACAGACAGACAGACGTACAGACAGACAGACAAACAAAAATTATAAAGATACAGTTTTGGCTTTAGTATTGAATATAGAACGGCATCCAAAAAAAACCCACAATATCTTCAATTTTCAGAATTTGGGACATTATCCAGCAGGAACTCTTTATTTATTCGGGATAAAAATTATCCTCAATTTTTACCCATTATATAAACTATCACTGTGCCAAGTTGAAACAAAATCCGTCTAGTAGTTTCAGCGTCATACGTGTTCTTTTAAATAACTTTCAACGCCGATCCTACAGGAACTCTTTAATTTTTCGGGATGAAAAGTATCCAGTGTCCTATCTCGAAGTATGAACTCAAATCGTCCCAAATTTCATTTGAATTCAGTGAGTATTTTCGACGTGATGCGCTGCCAAGTAGAGACGGACAGACAGACAGACGGAAAAAAATTAGATAAATACAGTTTTGGCTTTAGTATTGAATATAGAACGGCCTCCAAAAAAATACAAAATATCTTCAATTTACAGAATTTGGGACATTATCCCGCAGGAACTCTTTATTTTTTCGGGATAAAAATTATCTTACATTTTTTACCATTATATATACTGTGACTGTGCCAAGTTGCAAAAAAAACCGTCCAGTAGTTTCAGCGTGATACGTGTTCTTTTAAATAACTTTGAACGCTTATCCTGCGGGAACCCTTTAATTTTTCGGGACTAAAAGTATCCTATGTCCTACCTCGTAGTATGAACTCAAATCATACCAAGTTTCATTTAAATTCATTCAGTAGTTTCGACGTGATGCCTAGCCAAGATACAGACAGACAGACGGACAGTCAAAGAAGAAAAAATGTTTTGGTTTCAGTATCGAATATAGAGTACCCTCCAAAAGAAAATTTCAAAATATCTTCAATGTACAGAATTGGACCCGTTACAGTTTTATTATAAGTATAGATTTATGTTCATTGTACAAACTTTTTGTTACCTATTGCTTTTTTTTAAGTGTAGATAGAAGTTTGTTACCAGACCACACAGCGCTGGAACGGATGAGCTGATTTTGATGAAAATAGGTACATAGATAATTTAGGTCCTGGAATAACACTCAGGATACTTTCATCATCACTTATTGTCCGACCGACCGATTGCAGTGCGGTTTTTACAATTGGATAGCTGAGGATCCTGCCTACGGAACTCAGTGTTTGTGTGCCTGACACGCATTCTCAAGGGTGATTCAATTATTGGCTATAGTGTTTGACCATAGACATCTCAACTAGAGTCACACGCTATGCCTAGAGTGGGGACTATCAAGGACTATAGGTATATATATATAAAGTTTTGTTTTCTTTCACAAAAGCTCTTGCTTATTTTGAGTGTTCAACGTATCCTCCTCCTAAACCACGCCACTGAGCCCGATCTTCTTCTCTTCTTTTACAACTACTGCCAGCCATTCTGAGTAGATTATATCGTCGCTCCGACTAGCCGGAGGGTGGGTGCCTTAGGCCCTACAACGTAGGTATATGTAGTACTTACCTACTTAAAGATGTTTTAGAATTACTTCACTATTTTTGAAACAAAAGCCTTACCATAGAGTAACTTTGTATAACTGGCTCCTACAACAAATGTTGGCATTTAATTAAAGCATTTTATTCCCATGTAACCATCGACGTCATTTGTACAATTTTGGGGAGAGCACCCCTTTTGCTACCGGCATTAACTCAGTGGCGTAGCTTATTCTGCCGCCCGGGGTCAAGCCGCAATTTGTCGCCCCCTATTTTCTTTAATACATTGGTTGTAAGTTGCGAGCAGGACGATGCGATCGTGGAAATGTTAATGTAGAAAACTAAACATAAAATCAAATTATACTTATTAAAAATCTAAAAAGCGAGCGAAGACAGCGCGAAAATTTTGAGCTATTTCTATCAATCTATACTATAATAAAACTGTAACTGGGCTAAATCTGTACATTAAATATTTTTTGAAAATTATAATTGAGATAAACTTCAAAATCGATATAGAGTGCAAAAAGGATATTTTTTTATTTTTGTCTGTCTGTCTGTCTGTCTGTCTGTCTGTCTCTTTGAACACGCATCACGCTGAAACTACCACATGGATTTTGATGCAACTTGGCACAATCGTAGCTTATGTTATGGATTAACATTTAGAATACTTTTTATCCCGAAAAAATCATGAGTTCCCGCAGGATAGGGGTTAAAAGTTATTTAAAAGAACACATATTACGCTGAAACTACTGGTCAGAGTTTGATGTTACTTGGCACAGTCAAAGTACATATTATGTATTAAAATTATGGATTCTTTTTATCCCCAAAAAATACAGGGTTCCTGCGGGATAGGTATTCAAAATTATGGTAATTTAAATGTAATATAAATAAAACATTAAAACGGTATCATAATTTCGACCCTCTCGCCACTATACTGTCTGGTTTAGTGGGAGCATTTCTGGCTGCCAACCCAGACGTGCGTGGATCGAAATCACGTGCTTATTGAAATGTTTTGTTCCATATTTTCATGCATTTACATATTTTATGCGGTATTTTTACAATTTCAATGCTTAAACCGTCAAATTGTTACAACAAAATAGGTCACAATAATTCAAATTCAGATAATTTAGAAAAAACTCAAAAACAGAAAAGAATTCTGTCAATTTAATTTGTAAATTTGTTAATTTTACCTGAAGTGCATGTTTAAAAAATAAATAAATTATCATACATAATTTACATTCCCTCATAAAAAAGCGACCTCTCGCGGCTGTTTTTATTGTTAACTAAACTGCTTACTGTTTTTCATTTTTAACCCCCGAACAAAGAGACGGGTGTTATAAGTTTAGGGTGTGTATCACTGTGTGAGAGGGTGTGTGTCTGTTTGTGGCATCCTCATAAAAAAGCTCCCAATCGAATGGACCGATTTTGATGCGGGTTTTTTTTGTTTTAAAGCTTATGTGTTCGAGATGGTTCTTAGCTTCGCTATTTGGGTTGGGGGGGAGGCGAGAAAAAGGGGTGAGAATCGTAGCGTCCAAACGAATGGTCCGATTTAGCTGCGAGTTTTTTATATCTGAAAGTTGAGGTAAACGAGATGGTTCTTAGCTATAATGGGAGGGAGGATGGGGGGATGGGGATGGGGGTTAGGACCGATTGCGATGCAGTTTTCAGTGTTGGATAGCTTAGGGTTTGACCAAGACCTGGGGTACTTGGTATCGTAATCCAATGATTAGATGCCGAGCAATCGATAAAAAACTTTTAAACGGCTGAAGGAATTTTTATCAAATGTTTATTGTAGGTCTTGGAATAGCACATAGAGTACTTTTAACCTAGAGAAATGACCACGCGAGCGAAGCCGCGGGCACAGCTAGTGTAAATATAATAATAATAATATATTCGGGACAATTCCACACCTAGCCCCAAACTAGGATACCCTGTAATATGGGCACTAGATAACGGATAAACATACATAATACGAATATCAACATCGGAAAAAATGAAAATGACTCGGGAAAAAATATTTCTGCTCATCACACAAATGATTGCACCTTGCAGAATTCGAACCCGCGACCGTTTGATTAACCAAAAAACAATATAAAACGTTATAATTCCAAAAAACATTTTTTTATTTCCTTTTTATTTTTATACAAAATAAAAATAAATAAAGCCACGAGACCAACCGGTCGATCGTATATACAATTCTGCGACTGGTGCCTCTCCTGAATTCAGCACCCGCTGCCCCCAGAAGTAGCCGTGGTGCCCCGCAATGCGCACACGCACAGCTTGCATCTCTGGGCGCAGAATAAATAATAGCACAAGTATACTCGTAATAGTAAAAGTAAATGCTCCGGCCTAGGACGCCCCTGAATCAAACTATATGTTCAAGGATACAGGACAAAAAAATAGGGAAATGTAGGTACCTATCGTATCGTAAAATAGGCATTATGTGTACTTGTTAAGTAGAAGTTCAAAAATGTTTTTTTTTAAATAATTTTCTAAAAGCCTTCGCTCTTCGCTTCGAAACTTATAAACATAAAACGCTTGCTCGCTCGCCGGTGATACATACGGCGCGTTTTCTAAGCGTGCGGGAAATGCCGCTACCTGAAATTGACAGGAACAGGCTTCGTAGATAGATATTAGACATCAAAATACTCGTGAAAACTCGACCAATTCGTAGCTGGGGTTTCCCAAAGCTACGAATGCAGTTTACTATTAGTAAATACGGTCTACGACGCTACAGCGCTACGCCGCTTTTCAATTTGAGCGGCAAGCGAATCGCTCAGTAATCACGAAGCAATTCAGTTCAGTAGCGCGCGAGCTTTGAACGAGTGAGGACGTGTCGCTTGTCTCACCAACCCACTCGTGTTTACGTACGAAGTATAAGTCGTTCAACCTTTCATCCAATTTGAAAAGTGTCAGTGACCATAGGAGTTGATAATGAGATAATCGGTGATAAGTGGATGCGGTTGGAGTGATTTCGGAAAATGTTGAAGGATGTGAGGTCGGAAAAATGTTGAGAGCGTCCGGCGCGCCATGCACGCACGTTGGATTGCTGTGGTTCCTGCTGGGGCTCTGGTCCGTGGATGGACTTATAGGTAACTTATATACCTATTATGAAACATAAGAACAGCCCTCGTGGTGTTGGGGTTAGGTCGTTGAATCAGCTTTAATAGCGCATAAGGGTAGCAGGTCAGCTTGCCGACATGGGACTAATATTTGTGTAGGTACTCATACCATAAGATGATACCTATATTTTCAGGTAGATTACTATAACATCGACCTACTTACCCTCCTTTGAATTAGAGTACGAGGTACTAAAAAAATGTAACATCATATATCTAGCTAAAAGGTTAGATAAATAACATATTAAATAAACAACAAGGGTAACATAAATCAATTGATAAATCACGTTTAGGTTGCCTTATTATATGCATGCTTGATGATTGGGGTACTAGCTGTGGGTTTTTTTTCTGGGTAAAAAGTATCCTATGTGTTGTTGGAAATCCAGGACTACAAATACCTATAAAGTAAAATATACCAAATATCGTTCAGCCGTTAAATAGTTTTTTATTGATTGCTCGACTTCTACTCATTGAATTGAGCTTGCATTGAACTTGAATTGGATTTGGCTTAAAAACTGGGGTACTTGGTAAGTACCCCAGTTTTTAAGCCAAAGCCTAAACTATCTAACAGTGACAATCGCACCGCAATCGGTCCGGTAGTTGTTACGTGATGCTCGAACAGACAGACACCTCTAAAAAAATGTTATTTTCGTGTACAGCAGTATATTTTATGTACCATAGGTAGACATTTTTTTCTAATTATCTTTGTACAGACTTTTTGTTACTCATGTAATGCTATAGAATAGAAATAGGGTTTAGAATTCCTCTCATTCAAATAACAAATGAGGGTAACCGAACCTTCAGGTCGATGTTAGGCCAGAAAACCTTTAGAGGTAGATTGACCTACTCGTATATGTCGGTCTTATCAGAAGGTTGTCTCCGATATCTCACCGCACCTTCAGTCTGCAGTAGAACCTACATTAACCTACCCTACCCACAACTGTTGAAGCCTGTATGTTGTATGATACAGGTTGTGTCTCCGATATCTCACCGCACCTTCAGTCTGCAGTAGAACCTACATTAACCTACCCTACCCACAACTGTTGAAGCCTGTATGTTGTATGATACAGGTTGTGTCTCCGATATCTCACCGCACCTTCAGTCTGCAGTAGAACCTACATTAACCTACCCTACCCACAACTGTTGAAGCCTGTATGTTGTATGATACAGGTTGTGTCTCCGATATCTCACCGCACCTTCAGTCTGCAGTAGAACCTACATTAACCTACCCTACCCACAACTGTTGAAGCTACTTACTATGTTGTATGATACAGGTTGTGTCTTGCCTCTCTAACGGTAGATAGGTTTTAGCTTTAACACAACGCAACCGTAGAATTGAATTACACTATCTATTGCTATTGTTTTATTTCTAAACTAGCTGTTCCCACGGCTTTGCATGCGTTGTGTCGCATTTCTTTGGGTTAAAAGTATATGCACTATTCCAGGACCTAAAATACCAATATACCACATTTGATCAAATTTTCTTCAGCCGTCAAAAAGATTTTTATCAATTGGTTGGCTTCTACTCATCGGATACCAATTACACAATTTTTTAAGTCAAGCCCTAAGCTATCCAACAGTCAAAATTGCATCTCAATCAGTCCAGTAGTTTTTAAGTGATGCGCGAACAAACGATACTGAACAAGAATATAACATTTAAAATAAAACGTGTCCGTCTGTTTATTTATATGTTCGCGCATCACATAAAATTACTGGACCGATTGCGATGCGGTTTTCAGTGTTTCGCACCGCATCGCAATCGGTCCACTAGTTTTTAAGTGATGCACGAAACGAACAACATACACACAAACAAACAAACAGACACAATAAAAAAAATTGTTATAGTCTTGTTCAGTACCTAGCTTATTTTAAGTTCCAAGACCACTTTTTTTAATTATCTTCTTTGTACAGACTTTTTCGTCCTTATTGCTTTATTATAAGTATAGATTGGTAGCCTACGACATTTGATATAGAATACAAAAGTAGGTATGTACGCGTTATTTCTTGGGAAATTAGTCGGAATAAACAACCATTTGATAACTTTTTAAGTACTTATTTTCTAGGTCAAAACGATAACGCTATGAAGCTATTTTGATATTATGATTGAATATTTTATGAAATTAAAACACTGGTAGGTAGATAGGTAGAGGTTAGGTAGGTAGATACATAAACATAGAACGGCTGATTTTTAATTGCACACCAATTCTACAAAAACGAGCAAAAGAACGACTTTTTCGTACGATAGATACGATCTTTATTGTACGACTGCCCAAAAAAAGGATTGTAATGTTTCAGGGTTCATGTATGTTTGATTGTATATGTGAGTTTCTTAATTCCACCATAACTTTTAAATGCCTGAACAGAATTTGATGTATTGTCAGAGTCCTTACATACCCCCCCGAGTAACGGTCTATTCCACGTAACATAAGCCATATTTTTTTTTGAAAATGATAGCATTATTGCTCCATATTCAAATGAAAAATAAATAAAAAGCTTTGAATTTTACATTAGGGGTATTAAATTGAAGGTCTTGATAAGCACATTCGTAAAATATATAATTTATGGCAGGGAAGTCGAGTTTTGTTTATTTTTTAAATTTTGTTTAATTCAATTATACTCATTCAATTGCGTCTCGTATAAAACTGATAATTTTAAAACTCGGCTATAGGTGTCGACAGTTGACTAATCATTTCATCCCCTAACTTCAACCCCAGTTTCAATGATGCTGCAGATGATTATTTCATTCAATATTTTATGACAGAAGGCTATAATCTACGGAGGGTGATATATTTTTTATAATACATTTGTAATGTATGCACGTGTCTATGATTTGGGTACTAGGGATGTTACGTTGTTTACGTTATTGTTATCGATAAAATAATTGCAGTTTCGTCATGTCTCTAATTTACGGTTTATGATATTTTGTTTAGTATAATTTAAAAATTGCATTCTATGTTTTTTATTAGTGATATTAATGTATTGTATTAAATTAAGTACCTAATCGATTCTTATGCCATTTTACTTGAAATTAATATGTTTAAAAGCTGATTAAATTGTAAGTTTTGTAAGATTGAGTGATTCAGATAGAAGCAGTATTCAGTTAGCTAAACGTGATAATTTTATACTTTTGATCCAAGTCGGTTTGTTTATCTTTAACTGTCATGTTTTTAATACCCTCCCAATCTATATTTTAATTTTATTTAGTTATTTGATACGACCTTCCGCGACCACTTGTAGGTAATATAATACTATAGGTAATCTTCTTTTGTTTAATAGCACACAACTCATTTTCTGCACCTACTGATATAAACGTATATATATTTTGAGTATCAGTATCAGTATTTTAAAAGTAATACATAATTAATTTAATTAGTTATAACGCATTGAAATAAAAGTATTTAATAAATCGTTTTTTTAAACATGCTGTTTTACAGTCTTGAAGCTTGATAAGTAACTGATGAAGTTGGCATCATTCACCCAAACATGGATGGTCAGCTTACATATTTATTATTGTTTTTGCATGCAAAGCTGTAACCCACAGCTGGGAAAATATAAGGAATAAATTTCGATATTATATCGATAAAAACCCCATCCCTATTAAAATCCCTGATCGGTATTATTCCAATCAATATAAGCGGGGAAAACTATTGTTAGTTCGATGCGGTTTCTTGACAATTTATACAAACTAATGGCTCTCATTTTCTATGCTAGATTTATTTTTTGTATCTTTACGTTTAAATATGTATATCAAATCCTCTTTCTTGCAGCTTTGTCGAACGGGAGGTAATTATAGAAATCTTCTTTATACCTCACCGTGACATACTGACAGACAAGGTACAGCCTAAACCGGTGGAACTAGAGATTTGAAATTTGTAGAAAATATTTCTTGAGTACCCTAGGGGTGCATAGTGCACTATAGAGGGGTTTTGAAACACCATCCGTTAGGGGTTGAAAAGGAATTTGTCCGAAGACAAGTAAAATTATTATAAAAATACAAAAAACCCAACTGCGAACAAAATTATTGAATACAAGCTGACCGGCCGCAAAATTTATCACACTAATATTATAAAAGTGAAAGTTTGTATGTATGCACAGAATAAATATGGTGTGTGTTTGTTACTTCTTCACGCTTAAACGGATGAACGGATTTGGATGAAATGTGGTATACTCTCATTAGCTTATACTCTGGATTATCACATAGGCTACTTTTCCGAATCCGGAAAAAAAATAGGATTCCTGAGGGACACGGGTAAAACCGCGGGGCGCAGCTAGTATTTATATAAATTTAATGTTTCCTTCTTAATAAAATATTTTACTTTACTTTAATAGTTGCAATTGCAACATTAGACTAGGTATTAGTATTTACATCTTGAATAATTTAAAATTGAAAATTTTGTAAGAAGCTTAAAAGAAAATTGCTACTGTTTAGTAATACGAGTTATATATTTTTGAAATTGTGTTTTAAATACTTTTATTTTGATACCTCACTCGATTTTATTCCGTCGGAAATACAATATGGCAGCTGTTTCTTGACATTTCGTGATCAAGATGAATCCAATGATACCTCATTTATAAAATCCATCAAGCCTTTTATGCAGTAGGACGCGCCTAAGAAACGTACAAACATACAAACAAACAAGAACTTGTAAAAGTGCTATTATTTTTGCCTATTTACAATAAAATACTTTAACTTGACCTAAGATTACAGCAGCATTCATATTTTATCAACGAAATGATTGGGATTAAAGATAAACCAGAATATAAAATATATTTTTAGGGCGATAACTACAATGTTAGTCAGAAATTAAATTAATCACATACCTAAGTCATGAACCATTTAGGTGTTTGAGTTCTTTAATTTAAGTATTTATTTGTTATTGCGCAAAAATCATTTTATCAGCTCTCCCTTGACTTACCATCCCCTTTCAAAATACCCTTTAACTTTAGATAAAGTCTAGACATCGTGAATAGTTGGCTCTGGCTTTACAACTTAATACCGTATCGAATTCTTAATTAATGACTGTTCTCTCAGAATTTAAAGGACGATGGTGACATATTCGTAATGTGACAAGGTTTTTAACTATTTCCTCGCAATGATTCTACAACATTTCAGCTTGGTTTTAACTTATATATAAATAAATATATTCGGTACAACGGATAAACGTACATAGATAAGAATATTAAATCCATAACTCGGAAACAAACATTTCTGCGTATAACACAAATTATTGCCCCTTACGGGATTCGAACCCGCGAGGGATGGTTGAATTCGCAGTCAGGGGCACAGCCACTCGGCCAACCGGTTCGTTATACCGTGGTGTGGAATTTTATATCCAATTCTTTCACAAATAAACGAACCGTCGTTTTCTTGACAAGGTAAAAATCACCTAAGGCGCTAATATTTAGCTATTGCGGTTCTAGCGGTAGGTATCTACTTGTGAGACAAGAGTCATTGTTTCCATAACTAGATTCCCAAGCAGATGTTATTCCACGGTGCTCAAGAAGGATTCCAATTAGCACCACGTCTAAATTTAGGAAAGAAACGTATGTCGCTTTACCCTTGAAATGGTTGTCAAATGGTGGTTGTAAACTTTTATGGACGCTTTTACCGTTGAAGTCTTTAATTTATCGCCTTGTAATCGAAGGGTAGCAATAGTTCGATAAAATCGTCGTTTTGGTAGGGTGGGGTTTGATTTTATATTCATATATATGTATTTTTTTATATATGTAGATACCTATACTTATAATAAAGTAGTAAGTAATAAAAAGTCTGTATTTAGAAGATAATTAAAAATGAATCTAGAAGATTTAAAATAAATAATTATAAATAGGTACTGAACAGATTTCTTTAATCGTGTTTCTCTGTTTGTCTGTTCGTGCATCACGTAAACACTACTGAACCATTTGCGATGCGGCTTTCAATGTTAGATAAAACTAGTGTACTTGGTACCTCAATCCGATGAGTAGAAGCCGAGCAATCGATACTAAACTATTTGACGGTATTTTAGGAACACGCGGACAAAGCCGCGGGTATAGCTAGTTTAACATAAAAAAGTAATTTATGTTGCCAGACTTACGGTTTTTTCAACATTTGCATTCTCTTTGTCTCATTTTACTACAAGAATATAATCATGTCAGCCTTTAGAAGTCCACTGCTGAACATAGGCCTCCCTCAAAGAGCTCCATGACGAGCGATCTTGTGCCACCTCCATCAACCGACTTCCTGCGATGGCTACAATGTCGTCAGTCCATCGTCTCCCCACACTTGCTTGTTCGTGGTCGCCATTCGAGAACCTTTATTCCCCAGCGGTTTTCGGTTCTGCGAACTTTATGGCCTGCCCATTGCCACTTCAGCTTGCAAACTCTTAGAGCTATGTCAGTAACCTTCGTTCTTCTACGGATTTCCTCATTTCTGATTCTATCACGTAGTGAAACACCGAGCATAGCTCTTTCCATTGCACGCTGCGCAACTCTGAGCTTTTGTATGAGACCAATAGTTAGCGAACACGTCTCAGTGCCGTATGTCATCACTGGCATCACGCACTGATTATAAACTTTCGTCTTGAGGCTCTGCGGTATCGGCGACGAGAAGATATGGCGTAATTTCCCGAACGCTGCCCATCCAAGTTGGATTCGTCGGTTGACCTCTTTCTTTTAAGAAGCATCTCGATCCCGTCGACTTTCAAACAGGAAAAACCGCATCAAAATCGGTTCATTCGTTTGGGAGCTACGATGCCACAGGCAGACATACGGATACATATACGAGTAGTACATACATATACAATCTAAACTTATAACACCCCTCTCTTTTCGAGTTGAGGGGTTAAAAATATTTCGCAAGTATTAGACGGCTGCGTGATCATCAGTTTATGCAGAAAAAACTTCCTTTAGGAAAAAGAAAAAACTAGAAATATTTTTTTTATTTATATTTTACTGTAGCCACAGAAATCCAAATACTTATTATTTGAATTTCTTTGACTGCAGCCTATATACGGGACTCGAACCCGTAACATCCTTGCCTTTGCGCGGCACATGCAAAGACCAGTTCCCCACAGAGACAACAAACGCTCTCCAACATTTTCCTTTTAGCTTTTTATATCCGTCATAAGGGAACTAAAATAATAAAAACATTAATATTGTAGAAGTAATAGATAATTTGTTGATTTCGTTCATAACGCTCGCATCAATCCAAACATGAAGTAATATTACAAACAACATTAATCATTCCAAGAGAGACTGTAAGCTTTAAGGCGATGTTACACACCTTACGCCCCTGCTCCCTCTGGAATAGGGATCAAAGTATCGGTCTCACTAGTATCGATACTGAATACTTTTAAGGTTTAAACCATTGATACGCATCAATACGGTAAGTATGAGGAACTAAAGTATCACAATTAAATATCATTATTCACATGGATTGGCATTGTGCTAACGATTACTTGAAAATATTTATAAGTTACCATAAGGGCTATATAGTAGGTATCGTGCTACGAAATCGCTCCAAGAGGTACTTAAAAATGTTAATTGACTTTATAGTCAATCGAGTATCGAAGCAAGTAGAAACTTCTGAGAATTTTCTGAGCCCTAAACGAGAAAAGTAAATAATTTTGCTTATGCAAAATTGCACAAGGCTTTGCAGATATGGTTTATTTGATATTCTAAAGTCAGTACCCACCTAAGTATCGAGTCTATCAGATAGAAAGAAAGATGTTAATAATACATCAAAATACTTCATAAGTACCACCTTACTCAAAAAAATACGACAGTAAAACATAATTAAGTGCTTACATAAATCAATATATTTTATTACATCTAATAATAAGATTGTATACAAATCTCCCAGCAGCGCTTGGGTATCAGGTCAAGAGCAAGTACCAAGTACCTACGAGTACATACCTGTATCGTTTCATTCAAACCCAGAATTACGTACCTTACTTGACGCTCCGTGCCCGCTCCCTCGCACTCAGGGACGATGATTAATCGTGTATACTCCCATTTACACCTACTAATCGTTTGATGTTTGAAGCATCACTTAATTTTATGATTGTAATATATTTAAGTTTAACTTTATGATTGTAATATATTTAAGTTTAATTTTATATACACTTTAGTTAAGTGAAATATATTCACATAAACTTGGAAAGGTGTGTGCTGAGTTGGCATAGACTCGCTGCAGACAGTTGTTGGGTTTATTTACAGGTAGGTACCAAACTTTACATTTATTTCATGACTAGTTTTCCCGCCGCGACATCGTCCGCGCGGACTACTGTTACCGCGAAAAAAAGCATCCTATGTTCTTCTAGGATATTAAAAACCAATGCAAAAGTAGTTATAGTACCTATGCTCTCGATGTTTTTTGAAAGACTTGTTATTTCGTTTCCATGGCAACCGCAGACCATTCTGTGATGGCAATATAAACTTTTTAAATATGTTTAAATATGTTTGTAAATATAAAAGGTCGAATATCCACCAGAGTTAAAAATGTAGCCAGCATCTTATGTTAACTTTATTTATGGAGTGTTAGTGTTTGTTGGAAATACTATATTTTTGGTAAATTAATGTGCCCATATTTATTCAATTAAAGTTTTTTCTTAGCTATAATTTGTCGAGAAAAGGGGGGTGAGAATTATATCTTTCAAACGAATAGATCAATTTAACTGCGGTTTGTTATGCTTCAAAGCTGAGGTAAACAAGATGGTTCTTAGCTATAATTGGTGAGGATCGTAGCTCTCAAACAAATAAACCGATTTTGATGCACTTTTTTATGTTTGACAACTGATGTGATCGAGATGGTTCTTAGCTACGAGGGCTATTTGATAAGTCATTTTAAAAAGTAAAAAAAAAAAACTTTTTAAAACGACTTATAAAGTAGACTATGTTGAGAAATCATTGTAAATTGTTTATTTTTTAAACAATTTACATTTATTTCTCAACATAGTCTCCTTTGAGGGCCAAACACTTGTTCCAGCGAATTTCCAATTTTTTTATCCCCTCCAAAAATACGTTTTGTCGAGGTCTTCACCTGCGATGCAGTCCTCATTTGTCAAAAATTTTTACTCTCCAAGCTATCTTTTCAGATTTAGGAATAGGTAATAATCGCTCGGAGCTAAACGAATTCGAATTCGGCGAATACGGAACATGCGGAACCAGCTCGAAGCCCAACTCGTGGATGTTGGCCATTGCAATAGCTGACGTGTGCACTGGGGCATTGTCTTGATGAAAGACGACTTTCTTGGGGGACAATTTTGGTCGTTTTTCCAACAATTCGGCATTAAAACGGTCCAATAACTCTGCGTAATAACGGCCAGTGATAGTCTTTCCCTTTTCCAAGTAATCAATCATAATGATTCCTTCGCCATCCCAGAAGACTGTCGCCATTACCTTCCCAGCCGACAAAACAGTCTTGGCCTTCTTTGACGTTCACCAGTCGCCATCCATTGTTTTGATTGCTGTTTTGATTCAGGTGTATGATGGACCCAAGTTTCGTCTACAGTGACAAATCGACTCAAAAAAAAAACCGAGGATTACGCTTCATCATATCCAAACACAGTTTTAAAAATTCGCTTTCGTTCGCGTTTTTGTTTGATTGTCAACAAACGTGGCACCCATCGTGCAGACAGCTTTGTCATACCCAAATCTTCATGCAGGATTTTATGTACTCGCTCAGTGGAGATGCCTGTGTTCTCAGCTATTTCACGTACCTTCACTCGGCGGTCGTCGAGTACAATATTATGGACTTCTTCAACAACATCCTCAGTAGTGACTTCGATTGGGCGACCAGAGCGTGGAGCATCAGATGTGCTTGACCGACCACGTTTAAAATTATTTATCCAGTTATAAACAGTCTGCAACGTTGGTGCGTTAGTGCCATGAACAGAATCAAGTTCAGTTTTTATTGTGGCAGCACTGCAACCCTTCATAAAAAAATGTTTTATAACGGCACGAAATTCAGATTTTTCCATAGTTGTTGAAAATTTACGAGTGATCACAGTTAAACAATGGTTAAACTGACAAAAACTTGTTTTTTTTTTGCTGAATTTTAGACAGTCTTCATTTGAAAGATTGTGCCTGCCAGTGTTAATGCCATTTACCAGAAAAAAGGTTTTATAAATAGTTTTTAAAAGAACTTATCAAGCAGCCCTCGTATATGGGGGGCCGGTGGCTGATATATTTTTTTGTAATTTGGGCTTGTTAGCTTGGCAGTCGTGTTTATTTCTCTTAACTCGATGATTTACTAGTTGTTTTGTAGCTCATTTGGAGAAAAAGTGTCTATTTAAAAAATAAACTTTATTATTACAGACTTTTTGTAACGTACTGCTTTATTATAAGTATAGATAGATAATCACCTCCGGCATCTAAAGTGCACAATAAACAAGCAGACGGAAAGTGCGCTTTCTTTTCGATGAAAGTATAATACGACATAAAACTTCCATTTAGTTCACATCTGTGTGCACGGAAAGTGGTTTGTGATTGCAAATACATTGCAACTATTATTTATTCTGCTACAGCCGAGAACTTAAGCGTTTTTGACACTTTAAAAAGCTTTTATTTAACTTCACTTGTGTGTTTGTATCTATCTATCTATCTATCTATCTATGTATTTCTGTCTGTCCTGGATATATAATTGTACTTATTTAAGTTGAGACTGTATAAAATGTATAAATTGTTTTCTTTGAATAGGTTTGGATATAATTTTAAACACAGGTACTTAGAATATTCTAAGTTCTATCATCTGTGGTTTTAAAGTTTACATGGACAATGATGAGATTAAGAATCTGTACACGACGTAGCGTAGTAGTTACCTATTTACGTAGAAGTTTCTTGAAAGGTGCAAACCACACAGACAATAATAAATTTAAATGAGCATTTGCGACTATTGGAAGGCGACGAGGCGACACAATGCAACCGTACTGTTAAATTTGTTACACACAAAGCGCTACGTTAAATATAACACATAAAGCGCTACGTTAAATATAGCACACAAAGCGCTAAGTTAAATATAAAACACTAAGAGCTACGATAAATATAACACACAAAGTGCTACGTTAAATATAACATACAAAACGCTACGTTAAATATAACACATAAAGTGCTAAGTTAAATATAACACGAAACGCTACATTATAAATAATACACAAAACGCTACGTTAAATATAACACACAAAGCGCTACGTTAAATATAACTCACAATGCGCTACGTTAAATATAACACACAAAACGCTACGTTAAATATAACACACGAAACGCTTCGTTAAATATAACACACGAAACACTACGTTAAATATAAAACACAAAGAGCTACGTTAAATATATCACACAAAGTGCTACTCTAAATATAACATACAAAGCGCTACGTTAAATATAACACATAAAGTGCTAAGTTAAAGATAACACACAAAACTCTACGTTAAATATAACACACAAAGCTCTACGTTAAATATAACTCACAAAGCGCTACGTTAAATATAACTCACAAAGCGCAACGTTAAATATAACACATAAAACGCTACGTTAAATATAACACATAAAGCGCTACGTTAAATATAACTCACACAACGCATTGTTAAATATATCTTACAAAGCTCATTGTTAAATATATCTCACAAAGCGCATTGTTAAATATATCTTACAAAGCGCATCGTTAAATATAAAACATAAAGAGCTACGTTCATCATCATCATCATCATCATCATCATCATCATCATGTCAGCCTTTAGAAGTCCACTGCTGATTATAGGCCTCCCCCAAAGAGCGCCATGACGAGCGATCTTGTGCCACCTCCATCCACCGACTTCCTGCGATGGCTACAATGTCGTCGGTCCATCGTGTGGGTGGTCTCCCTTGCTTCACACTTCGATTGCTTATTCATGGTCGCCATTCGAGAACCTTTATTCCCCAGCGGTTGTCGGTTCTGCGAACTATATGGCCTGCCCATTGCCACTTCAACTTGCAAACTCTGAGAGCTACGTTAAAAAAGAAAAAATAAATCCTTTTAGGATCACTTTTTTGTCCATCTATGTGTGAAAACCCCTTTTCTTAAGAACACGTGAAGGTATCAAGTTGTTGTTAATATCAATGTCTGCAATCCCTTGGAGCTGTGAAAAATATAAACTTCTAAGTCAATGCAATCAAAAGATACGGCCGTTTATGCCGCATATTATGACACTCGCAAGGTAATCAAATCTATACCTAGAAACCTAGAATCATGAAATTTTGCAACAAGCAATGTCTTAGGACAAGTAAATGGAAAAATCCTAAAACCATAATTTAGAAGTTACATCACTTAAGTTAAGTTTATACGGAACCCTCGGTGCTCGAGCCCGACTCGCACTTGTTTATATTATTTTGTATGAAATTGTGTGATGTCGACTCCTAACCGGATACAAAGATACCTCAATAATATGACACAGAGCTTAAAACAGAACTGACTATTAGTTATTCTATGCCCAATACTCATTTATAGAGCAACGAGAAGGTAAGTTCAGGGACCTTTCAATAAAAAGACCATCCCAAATTACCGGTTATAATTTCCATTATTCATACGGCCCTTAATTTTGCACACGGAAATAGGCAATTTGTACGGAAGTCGGAACCCTTTCATTTGTCCGTCGATTCAGCGGCCGCTGTTAGTATAAATATTTAATCAAAATGCCCTTACCTGGTGCTCACTACTCACCGTATAGCGTATAACAGGAACTCAACTTCATACATATGTCATGCGTCAATTATAATTATTAAGTGTAGAGTTTCGGCAGGCCGCCCGCGCCCGGCCGGTCTCACTCTAATGTTTAGGCATGGAGTACAATTATTTATTCTGTGGTTTTGGTCCTATTCATGAGCATACATTGCTACAAATCAGTCCTACTCATGAATCTGTAATACTCATGTCCTACTACTATAGAATTACTAATATAACCTACTACTATCTTCATTGAATGGATTGCATGTTTGAGATTCGACAACAATTCGATTTCCAATACCTTCTTATTTGATTTATTCTGTGTTTTACTTAATTGACCACTAACATTTTGGAATAGATGTTTGCTTCGATGTATAAGTTAGCGTCTCATGTATTTATAATATTTCGGGGGTTATTGTGTAACTATTTGTCACAAGGTCTTTTTTTGGGTTTGGGGAAAGGGGGTCGGGTTGTTGGGATTTTAGAAGGGTTGGGGGAGAGGGGCGGCGCAGCTATTTATCACTATTACATTTCCAAATGCGTCTGTGTCTGTTTTTCTGTCTGTCCATAAATATCTCAGAAAATACTTAACCGATTTTTGACAGATTTTCACTTAAGTGGAGGCGGTTAATTAAAGATGAAGATTTCATGGTATAATTCGTAAGTATTTTGTGTAAATTTACTCGATGTAGGGGCGAGTTTTTTCAACAAATGCGGAAAAAACTGCCGTTTTTTGCTGAGGCTGCGTATACCATAATAATAAATAATGTATTAAGGGATTGTTTTTCTCAAAAAGATCTACAAAAGAGTCGGAGACATCGTGTTACACCTATTACGGGAAGCTCAAAATAAACGTTTTTCAGTAACAAAAGTCCTCAATTATTTACTCAACTTTCTAGAGCCCTTTGTGCTAAAATGTATTAATCATTATCAAATTCAATATCACAATAATCTTTCTCATTTAATGTAGATCGATTTTTACCTCATACATTTTGACGAGTAGTTTGTGAGATAGGACGATGTTTATGATGAGCGGATTTGAATTAGCTCTGCGTGACCCGTTTTCCGTACCTACTATTAGTTTATTATGTGATGTGTTAGTTTATTATGTGGCGCTGGCATAAGAATAAAACGAGTATTACTCATTATAAGGCTAAGGCGCGGGTGCAATGGGCCGCGGGCGCGTGTAGTTAGTGTAACATTTTGTACAAATAAATGAGCTCCCCGTGCGAAGCCGGGGGGGTCGCTAGTTATGAATAAATGTTTCAGACCACTGAAAGGAAATTTAAACAGACTTCATTCACCAGCGATGGCCTCGACGACCTTTATTAGCTATTCTATGCCAGGAGCGTCGCCGTTGTCATGCGGCGTTATGTTGATATAATTCAAGTTTCGTTACTGCTTACACCTCTATACTGCTGCACTCATCCCACGGGCACCGTTTCACTTGAAATAGGTTAGGAGGGGTACCAACGTACTGCAAATGGGATACAAGCCAACACCGAGGTGGATCGACTTGGGAGCTGTTGGCAATATCGCTAAAGATTGGAACGTGCGAGATTGTGTATATTACATATTGATATATAATGGATGTAGGATAAAAGATAGGATGAGATAAAATATACCTATGTATGTTCACGTTGTTATTTGAACATACAATATGTACGAGTTTATATTAATTGTACCTTTATCTGTTCTATTATACTTCAGACTTCGCACGCCATTCCCTTTTTTTAAATATTTCATTTAACTTGCAATGTTTGTATGTACTCGTATGTATGCTGAAATAAAACCACTTCCTCTTATCCTACGGAGTTGAATTTTTACATATTGGTTCAGTTCCGATGACAATGCATTTTTATGGTAAGCATGACCTGAATCGACATCCAGGATTAGCTCCAGATAAAGGAACTCTTCAACTGACAAGAGCACATTGTGTACGCATTTTATTATGACCTTAACAAAAATACATACATACATAAATACATACATCATACATTGCAAGTTAAATAAAAACTTCCTTTCCAACAATTTCCGCAAATTTTCCAACAATAGGAAAACAATAACGCCGCATGCCTTCCAATAGGTTTAAAACATCCCGGATTGCCGTAATCCTAAAAGTCTGTCTCAATAAATAACAATTTATTATTACTTTGAGTACAAATATTTTTAAATTTTAATAAAAAGTTACTTTGCGTGACCAAAAATAAACTTTATTAAACAATCTTTATTTTGGTCACGCGATCGCAAACGCTCTATGAGTGACTGTAGGCCTCGTGACGTAATTTTTGTGTCACTTCCTGACAACAGAATATTTTTTACTAGAGTAACCCACAGCAACCCCTTGTGGTTTACTTGCATGTGACGTCACTTACAACTTCGTCAACTGCGCCATGCATGACAGAAAAAGCGTTTTTGCAGAAGTAATTAAAACTTTATTAAATTCGTTGTTTTTTTATTGATAACTAGCTGCTCCTTGCTTGCGGCTTTAAATGCGTACAAATTTTACCGCGTCCCTCTCCTCAAACTTCACCACCCCTGTCCCCTCTAAAACCCCTATCAAGAAATCCCGAACCCCCTGCACAAACCTCCCTCCATTTCATCGAAATCAGTCAATCCGTCCTCGAGATATCATCAAAAAAGCCGTTCCATACAAAATGTATAAAAAATAAATTTTCTTCATAAAAAAAAATCCTGACTTTTTCTTATGTTTTAATAGTAATTCTGCTATTCAGGGTGGAGAAAAATCCAACAAATCAAAGATCACAAGAATCGGTCCAGCCGTTCATTTATAAATGGTGTAACTAACCCAAATTTGTTTTATATATATATTTAGAAGATAGACAGTTTACTAGAAAATAATAATGGAATGTATATGTGTAATAATGGAATGTATATGTATTAGTAATAAGAAATTGATTTCCTAGAATACGTCAAATAGCCCATTCGGCCTCCTCGTTTTATGTAGTCGGGTAATTAATTAACAAAGTCGATATTATTTGGAAAAACGTACCTGAAACGATTCTGTGAACGACAAACAGAGTACCTACGTATTTACATAACTACTAAACTAATTTTCATGGGACTACCCTGGAGGTACTTAAATATAATCATACAAATCGGATAAGAAATCCCTGAGATATGTGGTTTAATCATTTAGTCGAATAAAGACATCCTTTTTGATATGCATAGTACTATCAACAGACGGAAAATAAGAATAGAGGGTGTTTTAGCCGTGACAAGGGAAGGCAATAAAGATCTACCTGTCACCCTATAAAGGCGGGCACTCATAGAACAATACACATCAACGCAAGTGCTTCCCTGCGACTTGTACTACTTGACGCAAATTAGAAACGACTTTGAGGGAGGGGGCGCTGTATTAGCACTGACTGTAGACTGTAGTTAAATGGGGTCACACTGCAGGTACACTACATTATTGGTAGGTAGTTCATATGGTTCCATTATATGGTCACATCGGAAAAAAAGTTGCACTGTCCCCCAGTGGTGGCCAACAAGAAATGAGTAGTATAGTAGTATTCACCAAACCACCCATGTAGCATTGTCCCCCACTACTGAATAATTATATTACTGTTTTGTTATAATGTTAGTAATAAATAGAGAAAAACAACGCATTTCTAATTAAAGTCAAATTATGTACATTGTTGTATTTGTTGTTAGTCTTCATCTATAATTTTAATAATGACTTATAGTTAATTACCACTTGAGGCCTGTTGTTATGCTAATCAATCAATACATACTATAAAACAAAGTCGCTTTCCGCCGTCTGTCAGTAACGCTTAATCTTTAAAACTACGCATCGGATTTGAATGTGGTTTTCACCATTAATACATTTATTTTTCACGGAAGTTTTATATGTACGCTATGCCCGCGGCTTCGCCCGCGTAGTCAAAATTCATGCGTTATTTTTTTGCGTGGAAGCCTAATTCTTTTCAAAAATTAAATTAGCCTTAATTACTACTTATAACATCAACTATCTGCCAGTCAAAGAACCGTTAAAATCGATCCAGCTGATTCGGAGATTTTTATTATTATGGATATGGATAGTACGAGCATAAGAGACCTAAACGTAGCGAGCGGGGAGGCGTCAAGCGAAGCGAGCCGCGCCGTCTCCCGAAGCGGTGTGAAGCTCGAGTCTTCTTTTTTTTCTAAATTACACCTGTGCGAAGCCGGGACGTGTCGAAGTTTCATATATTATGTTTAAGAAACATCTAGGTATAGTAGGTACCAATCTTTATGGCGGCTGTGAAGCGCGCTGCGAGTCCTACTTCGAGCTGGTACAGTAAGGTTCGCAATTATTAGAGTCAATTTTTACTACCTACTCGTAGAACATAATAATAATAAACACTTTACTAACACCAGAATTATGGAACAAATAAGCAAGAATTTATTTTAAAAGTAGGCACATAGGGTAGTCTTATCGCTGAAAGCGATCTCTTCCAGTTGTCTGGTCCTTTGGATGGACAGAAATTACGAGTTAAAAAAGAACGGTGGTGCAAAACAATACAATAAATCATGCAAAATAAAAATTACTATATATACATCCATACCAATATATAAAAGTGAAACGTTGTCTGTTTGTTTGTTTGTTTGGGGAGCTTTCACGCGATAACTGCCGGACGGATTTTGATGAAATTTAAAATGGAGATAGCTTATAAAACATAGGATACTTTTTATACCGGAAAATTGAAACTTTCGACGGGAAAACTGGAAAATGTTGCTTACTCACTGTAAGGAACGGTTGACATCACAGAATGGTGGAATGGGTGGAATGGAATGGAATGGTCTGTGGTTGCCATGGAAACGAAATAACAAGTCTGTCAAAAAACGTCAAGAACATTCGTGCTATACCTACTTTTGCATTGGTTTTTAATACCCTAGAAGAAAAATGGATGCTTTTTTTCGCGATAAACAGTAGTCTGCACGTACGAAGTCACGGGCGGTAAAACTAGTATTTAATAAACTACAAAGACCATACTTACTTACATGTCACATACAAGTAATGTTATGATTGAAAAAAAATGTGGTAAGTACATACACATAATAGAATGATAAAAAAATGTTATACCTACCTATAGATATGTTTCTAGTAGCTAAATTATCGTACCTATTCATTACTTTTTATCCAATCATGCAATTATGTTAACATACGTCCACACAATAATATTAATATCGGAATATATGCTGATATTGTGTTGGTGGATTGTATTGGTTGGTAACAAACAACTTTAAAATAACTAACTAGACTGTACTTGAACAGAATCACATGCATGTGTGCAGTGTACGGATGTAGCGTGCACACAAGCGCGACCGCAGCGGGCGCGCGCGGGATGCGGTGGGCTAGCGGGAGGGTGTGCCCCGGCCTCTCACCTCTCCAAAGCCCGCTTACACCTAAAATTAGCTATAGCGCAGCGCCTTGCGCCTAACTTCTCAGCCGCCATAAAGATTGATTCCTTAGGTACGCACCTACGCAGAATGTTTGTGTATTCGACTCCTAATATTTATTAGGTACATAAAATTAATGATATTCTAAATTTATATAAAGCATCTATACTTATAATAAAGCAATAAGAAAGAAAAAGTCAATAAAATAAAGATAATTTAAAAAAAATAATGGTTTAGTGTACTTAAATATATATATATATATATATATATATATATATATATATAACTGAACAAGAATAGAACATTTCTAAAAATCGCGTCTGCCTCTTTTTCTGTTTGTTTGTTTGTTAGTTAGTTTGTTTGTCTGTATGTTTATTCGCGCATCACGTACAAACTACTGTACCGATTAAGATGCGGTTTTCACTCTAGGGTAGCTTAGGGTTTGACTTAAAAACTGGTGTACTTGGTATCTCAATCTGATGAGTAGAATTTGAGCAACGGATTATAGAACATTTGAAGTGGATGATATTGGTAGTTTTGGTTCTGGAATATATCACAGGGCAGAAAAATTACCACGCGGGCAAAGCCGCGGGCACATCTAGTCTAAATATAAATTAATAAAAAAAGGTAATTAGAGTAAAATGTTATCATCTACAAAAATAAAATACAGTAGACAACAATTTAATAACATAGCACGAGATTGTACGTTTATTTGTAAACTAGCTGATGCCCGCAGCTTCGCCTGCGTGGTTATTTCTGTAGGTTAAAAGTACTCTGAGTGCGATTCCAGGACCAAAAACACCAATATACCAACATTTGATCAAAATTCCTTCAGCCGTTACTAACATTTTTATCGATTGCTCGGCTTCTACTTACGGGATGAGATACCAATTACCCCAGTTTTTAAGCCGAAGCCTATCCAACAGTGGAAATCGTATAGCAATCGGTCCAGTAGTTTTTACGTGATGCGCGAACAAACATACAGACAGACAAACAAACAAACAAACAGACAGACAGACAGGATTATATTTAAAAAAAAACTTGTTCAGTAGCTTATTTTAAGTACTCTAGACCATTTTTTTAAATTATCTTCTTTGTACAGACTATTTCGTGTCTATTGCTTTATTATAAGTAGGTATCTATGGATTCAAAAATGTCCACGTTGCTTTGTAAAAGCGACAGTTGACATCAAATTCGGGGGCTAAGGGTGGCAGTAGAAATCAATTCTGTCGACAACAAAATACCTAGCGCTTTGAGGGTTGAAACCCCGAGACAAGGGAGAAGACGTGACATGGGGGTTGTGCTCATTGCCAGATGAATTTTAAAATTATGCTCACACGATGAAAATAAATAGGTACCTTATTTAGAAAAGTCTTTAACCTTAACAGTTCTCGAAGTTCATTCGATTGAAGAAAATCTTGTACTTTTAAGTCATCATTAGCCTATATCTGTCCATTGCTGGACGTAAGCCAGCAATACAATACACATGTATAATTCTTTGTACATATAAAAATCGAATACAAAACATACATTTTAAGTATAATTTAAAAAAAATACATTAAAATAAAATAGATTTTATGAGTTTTTTTTTAATGCATTGTTACTTTTTATAATTTAAAGTTTTTTTCGTGTTGTTTAATGCTTTGTTTTTTATATTGTCTTGTACTTGTCTTTTTTTACTTTTTTAATTTGTATTGGTTTGTCATCAGTTTGTGAGATACCCCGAAAGTTTCAGCCGGATAGCTAATTGGAAAGTGCTCGAAATTTGAATTACAAGATTCCAGGACAGACGGAAATACATAGATACATACATACATACATACATACAATAAGTGATGTTAAATTAAATCTTTTAATTAAAAAAGTTACTGAACTATTTTCATTTTGATTTTTATATGAAGTCTAAATGGAGAATCTACCCTTCCAAAATAAAATAAAAATCTCATATTTTTGGAAATAGATAAATTAAAAATACCGAGCTCAGTGTGATGCATTAGGAGAGGCCTACGGTCAGCTGTGGACAAGTGGACATTAAAAATGTAAAGGATCATCAAATACAAGATGTATATTGACCCAAAAATGCATCAAATCAAGATTTAGTCCAAAATATTGACTCGACTTGACCCAACCATTTTTTATTTGTTTAGTCCTCAAATATTAGTTTAGCTACTTACCGGGCAAGTGCGAGTCGAGTCTGTCCGGTGATTTCCAACTGTGTACACTGCGCTCAATAGCTGACCTGATTCCTCCAGATTGCCTGATAAACACGAACTGAGAACTTGTGTACACAGCTTGTATAGCGTAACGACATAGTGTGTATTTTCTTTAGTGATGAATTTCATGCATTATTTTTTGTTTGACCTTGAATTCTCCCGACGTATAAGGGACTGAGATTTTATGAAGACTAGAAAGAAACAGAGGAAAAATGAATCTTAACTTGGGCCACGACAAGTCTTCAAATTTCTACAGAGAGTAAATCTCCAACTGTCAAGTTTCTATCTAGTTGTAAAGTAATGCTAAGTTTAAGATACGCATGTAAGCGAACAACTGTACTTCCAGTAGTACCTAGTGGAAGCTGAAATTTGGAATAGTAAGGGGTCATAGACTAGCCCACTCTAGATCAACAAGGGAACAATCTAAAAAGAGAGACTTTTTACCAGACTGTGCGGAGGGTATTGTGTTTATCAGCCTATGTAGGTATGTATGTTTGTTACTTTGTGGCACTATATAGACCAAACGCGTGGACCGATTTTGATGATTCTTACGTCAATCGATTTGTCTTAATCTTGCACGTGCTACTAAAGACATGACAATAATAAAAATTCAATTTGGCGACATCCAGGCAACATACTACCAAATATCAAAAAATTAAACTCGGTGAACTATGTCAAATTCAAGCTTGAGCAAAAATGCTTTCGTATATCCGACGCATATCCGGCTGTCTGGCTGTACTCCTCTACAGGTCGCATTTCTCAACCGATTCTCTTGAAATTTTGTGAGCAGGTTCGATAATTACATGTATTTTTTTTCGATTCAGTTTTTCGAAAAAATAAAAATTGCGGTAATTATGTAGGGTTGAACACGTAAAAACACAAGTCGCATTTCTCAACCGGTTTTCGTGAAATTTTGCGAGCAGGTTCGAATATTATATACTTAGTTTTTTTTTGTCGTCGAGTTGTTTTTTTTAGTTTATTTTGGCTTGTTGAACATATATTCAGTTTTAAGCTATGCAAAGACAGAATCGCGAGGTCTACAGCCTACAGCTCACAGATCCACTAGTTTATTCTGTGCCAGCACCTCCATTAAGAGGATTAATGTATCGCGACTTTGTCCATACAAAAATTTTTTTTTTTGTGTATAGTTATTAATACTATAAAGACGGAGTACGCCAAATAATGAATTTATAGACAAATTATTGAAACCTTGGGTTTACATTATTGCAATATACCTATGGATCGAAAGTTTTAAAAAAACTATGTTACTTGCTTTGTAGCTTTCTGTGGGTGTGTTTTTTTTAAATCTGTTCAGCATTTTTTGTGTTCATCCATTACACAAAACAAACATATAAAAAATCAAATATTTTCTCTTTATTAGTATAGGTTGGTTATAAACTCAGCGGCAGCAATCAGACTACTAAACAAAGGCCAAATCTCAAACAATACAGTAAAAGTCCATAAAGCACAGCAATTACAATTCACAAAATAGGGGTAAGTCCATTCCGTTCCCGACTTGCCAATAAATGAAGACACCTCGGGATAATCCCGAGATCCCAGAATCCGGGACAACTGCTCATGTCACGCCGTAATTGACCCAAATTGCACTTTAATTCAATTATTCAGCGTTCATTTTCCTTTACAAATACAAATAAAGAACTTGTTATCTCGGTTCTTGCTGATTGCTGACCAGAATAGCTTGGCCGCCGACGGGCATTTTTTTAGAAGCGAGTTAAAGATGTAGGGCTCTATTGTAACTGGTAGTTATCCCACATCCTCCTGATTGCCAACCAGAATAACCTGAACTTGTTTTCTGTACGAACTGGAGAAGAGCCAAGTAATTAGAGAGATCAGTAGAGGCTGGTGCAATAGGACAAACAACGATGTTTTTGGCGGTCGCCATGGCAACCGTTAAGCCGAATTAGTGAAGGGGTGAGTCTAGAGTTGGAAAGAGAGATGAATAGTGAAAGCCGTGAGAGTGACAGGGATGGATAAAGGGGTTGTATTATGCACTGCGTACTTGTTTCAAACACGGTAAAATTGCATTAGCGAGCCTTTTCGGCGCCCAATCTGTCGAACGTTTGCGTAGCGGTGCGTGTCGCAAAGCTTTTATAAAATGTATGCAGAACTTCTAAAATACGAATAGGTATGTTTTTAATCAACTTTATGCGTACCTAGGTAATAAGCTCTTTCCAAACTCACGTTTAATTTCCTAAAGGTACAAAGCTTTTGTGCACGAGAACATACCTAGGTAGGTTCACCAAAAAGACCCAGTACAATGTGGCAAGAATATCAAAGTGACACCACTACAACTAGCTAGGTGACAAGCCTTCCTCCTCATTATTCCTTCCATCAAGATCACGATAGCAGTTTGAATTCATTACTGTCACCCACATGGCAAAGGGCTACCTGCAGTACATAATGCATAAGTAGGTGATACAGACAAGGACCGTAGTACCGTAAAATTACGGTATAACGATTATCTACTTCGTTATGGCCATATTTCTGGTGCTATGGTGCAAAATATTACGGCAGTGACATGAAGCAAAATCATCGTTATTTTTCAATATCTTTTCATATAAAAAACACACGCCTTTTGATAGATAGCACGGAAGACACGGTGAAACGCTTGCTTATAAGACTCCTGTTGTTTTACCCCAATACGGCGAGATGATAATACTGAGATCTCTAACTATCAAATTGTAATAATTATGTTATAAACGTGCCTAAAAATATCTCATGCGCTCGTGTCTTTCTGATGAATACATGCAGAGTGAGAGAATAGTCGTACATAGCTGATTTGGTTGTTTTTTTTTACCTTGTGGTTTCATATAAATTTAATGAAAATTGGTCAGTACTATTTTTTGTAGCAAATCTATATTATGTCGTTTTTAAGGTCCAAAGAATTATCTTACTAGCAAATTTTGTCAAAATTTGTGATTGCGTGCGCTTTATTTCATACCGGTATTTAACAGCCTACGTTCCTTAGCTACTACGAGTATACTGAGCGATATAGTTGAAAGCAAGCCGAAAAAGGGCCACATGCATTAACAATGACGGTTCGTGAGGGAATGCTTGTACTATGTATAGCTTGTATTATGCAAGGGAGTTTGGATCGAGATTTACGTGTTAAATTGTACTGTGAATTATATGGTGTGAGGGTGCTACAATTTTAGAATTAATAGATTTAGTTTTTTTATTAAATTGCTTAGCTCCTACTCATCGGATTGAAATAGCAAGTACACTGTTTTTAAGTCAAAACTTAAGCTATCCAACAGTAAAAATCGCATCGCAATCGGTTCAGTAGTTTTCAAGTGATGCGCGAACAGACAGACATTACAATTCTGCTACTAAGTTTTGAAAGCCAGTGTAGTTTGGGTAACACACATAACTAATATCAAAGAATGAAGATGAATTGAAATTGTGGCTGACCGGTAATATGTGCGCCTTGCACATGACACCGGGTTCGATCCTCGGCCAACGACTTTAAATAAGTTATGTTGTGTGGATATTTTCCAGCTGCTATACCTCATTCTACATACATACAATAACACAAAATAAGGAATACTTTGTATACAAGCAATCTAACTTTCCCCGTGATCGTTATTTTTTATGAAACATACCTACAAATAAAAAAAAGTAGACATGTCTATGAAATAAAGCTGCAAGGCCGTCGCGTCGGAGCGTCTAACATTTCAGTTTTATTTTTAACTAGCTGATGCTCGCGGCTTCGCACGAGTGGTCATTTCTCTGGGTTAAAAGTACTATATTATGTGCTATTTCAGGACCTAACATACCAATGTACCAACATTTGATCAAAATTCCTTCTGCCGTCAAAGTTATTTTTATCGATTGCTCAGCTTCTACTCACCGGATTGAGATACCAAGTACCCCAGTTTTTAAGTCAAACCCTAATCTATCTAACAGTGAAATCCGCATCGCCATCGGTCCAGTAGTTTTTACGTGATGCGCGAACAAACATACGGACAGACAAACAGACAGACACGAATTTAAAAAATGTTATATTCTTGTTCAGTAGCTTATTTTAAGTACCCTAGACCTTTTTTTTATAATAATCTTCTTTGTACAGACTATTTCGTTCTTATTGATTTATTATCAGTATAGATAAATCATGGTTTTCTATACCCACACAGGCCCATATTCTTGCCCGAGTGAAGGTCTAATGCAGCTGTGGGCACAGTTTTATAAGGCTGTGGACCGATAAAACGCAGAACAACGAACGAACGAGCCACAGCCAGGTTTTCGTAGGAAATCTATTTTAAACAACCGATTAGATCCTAAAAGCTCTTCTTGCGTGCACTGCGAGCTGCGTCCGATAAGCAAAGCTTCCTTCATTCATCGTTAGCTAAAATTTGTAGGAGTAGTGCCTATATATATTTTGTAAATGTCACTGGATCCAAGTTCTGATTTCCAAAACAGCTATAACTTTATATATAACATTGAAGGAGCTTCCTCGGTCTGTATTTTCACGTATTCGGATTAGACGTTAAAGCTACAAAAGCTATATAAAATAAATACTTAGTAGGTATGTTATCTGCGGGTAAGTAAAAACATAAATTGGCATAAATCGGCAGTTCTACGGTAATATTCTACTGATGGAAACGTACCTATGCAAAGCTAATGCTACTCGTACATTATTCTGATTTTATAGAAAAAAGTAGCCAACTACACGAGGGAGGGTCTCTTTAACGACAGGGGGATGCGTGCGGGAATGCCCAGCCGTTGAATTATGCAAGCTGCCTGGTGGATATGAGGATTTATACATGTAGACTGGACTATATCCATACTAATATTATGAGTATAACAGCGAAAGTAAAGCTGTCTGTTTGTTTGTTTGGGGAGCTTTCACGCGATAATGGCTAAACGGATTTTAATAAAACTTGGAATGGAGATAGCCTATATCCTGGAATAACACATAGAATACTTTTTATCCCGGAAAATTGTGAGTTTCCACGGGAAATCTGGAAAAAGTAGATTAATGTTGATTACTTGTTGTAAGAAACGGTTGCCATGGAACCGAAATAACAAGTATGTCAAAAAATATCAAATCGTGTTGTACCTACTTTTGCATTGGTTTTTAATATCCTAGAAGAACATAGGATGCTTTTTTTCGCGATTAACATTAGTTCACGCGGACGAAGTCGCTATCTAATAATGTTCGAAAGGAAAAATTAAACGGACGGGAGTAAGACGGATTAACTGAGTGGAAAATTTGGATGATGAGTGATGTGAGTTTGGTGATGTGATGGTCACGGTAGCCGAATTGTTTAAAGGCATGTGCCGCGCAAAGGCACGGAATGATGCAGGTTCGAACCCCGTCCATGATCCAAATTTTATCTTTATAAAATTATTAAATATATCTCGCTAAGAAGGCGTTAATTCTAAAATCATAAAAAACATTGTAACAGCTTAGTCTACTATGATTTTACAAAAACCTCCTGGTTCATAGTAATCAGTTTTTAGAAGAAGCGACTGGTTCATAGTCATCAGTTTTTAGAAGAAGCTCTTGGTTCATCATCGTCATCATCATTATCATGTCAGCCTTTAGAAGTCCACTGCTGAACATAGGCCTCCCCCAAAATGCGCCATGACGAGCGATCTTGTGCCATCCACCGACTTCCTGCGATGGCTACAATGTCGTCGGTCCACCGTGCGGGGAGTCTCCCTACACTTCGCTTGTTTGTCGTGGTCGCCATTCGAGAACCTTTATTCCCCAGCGGATGTCGTTTCTGCGAACTATATGGCCGGCCCATTGCCACTTCAACGTATGCAAACTCTGAGAGCTATGTCGGCAACCTTGGTTCTTCTACGGATTTCCTCATTTCCGATTCTATCACGTAGTGAAACACCGAGCATAGCTCTCTTCATATCACGCTGCGCGACTTTGAGTTTGTGTATGAGACCAATAGTTAGCGATCACGTCTCAATGCCGTATGTCATCACTGGCAACACATACATAGTCATCAGTTTTTAGAAGAAGCGCCTGGTTCATAGTCATCAGTTTATTACGTTTCCATTGGCTGTGACACACAGCTTCTGTCAGAGAGAGAGAGAGAGAGAGAGAGAGAGGACGGTCCATAATCCACCATAGTGGCCCAGTGCTGATGCCGTTTTCCTCAAAAAAAAATATCATTCACTATTTTGGGCGATGACCATGAATATATACATAATGGATACCATGTTTCTGGAAAGGATAGCCCTCTCCGAAAAACATAGTTCGTTAGATTTTCTGAGAGATCGAATCCAGAACGAGGTGCTCCGACAGAGAACCAAAGTTAAATAAAAAAAAAAAAAAGTTATCGACATAACCTATAGGAGTAGCAGGCTGAAGTGGCATTGGGCTCAGTGTTGCCATGTCAAAAATCAGTTCGACTGTGAATCCATATATCCATGGTAGATTATAAGAAATTACGGTAACTGCACCAGGATAAATACGGTGTAAAATACGGTGTACTGATTGTTAACAATAAAACAATTTTTCCGCACAAATCACTGTTTATTGGAAAAACTACAACTCTACACATCCAACACCTTCATCATCCGAAAATCTCACCCACAAGCTATCTTTGCATTGCAGCACTTTTTACGGACGTTCTGTCACGGTAGAAGCTGTTCGTCTGTGGAATAAATTGCCTGTTTCTATACGGCGTGCGCTATCTTTGGAAGTTTTTAAGTGTCAAGTGAAGAGGTTATACTTGGAAGTCTAGCTAATATTATGCTTATTATCACATTTGTCATGTTGCTTGTATTACAGTTTTTTGTTTGTTTTTTATCATCTCATAATTATATTTGGGTATTTATGTATTCATATAATATATATTTATTTATATATGTATGTATATATTGGAAATTTATATTTGAATGTATATTGTAATATATCTATTATTAAGCATAAAATAGTTTTAGTATAATTAGAAATTTGATTTACTATTTCCCACTAAGTAGTATTTTTATATCATAATGCACCCCGACCCTCACAACTATAACAAATCCTCTCCATCCAAAGGTTGCCTGGATGAGATCGCTTTTAGCGATAAGGCCGCCCATTTATTTTTTGTTGATTTTGTTTGAAGTGTGTGCAATAAAGAATTTATCTATCTATCTACAACATATTTTTCATTTTTTTTAACTTTTCTCATTTTAATGCAATGTAAAAAGAAGTCTTATGATAAGATGGAGTCTACACCTTATTATCACCTGCTTATGTGTGCGTGAGTTGATAATTTTGCTGTTTTGAGGTTTATACACAATTTCATCACAAAAGACTGCATTGATTTTGATTTTCCATGAGAACTTGACATAATTAATACGACTATATAACAAGGACAAGATCTTGTTGCGATGTGGTGGCCGATCGGCAAAGCATGGAGTGTATGTAATTGCGTTCGTGATGCTTGTATCTCGATATATGGCCTATGGGCGTGTGCGTAAGATCGGATTGATATATATTGGGTGCTTCACTTTCGATTTGGCGATGTCAAATACGTCTTTTTTTAAAACATTAATGCAATGTAATTAAATTTAATTCATGTAAAATTACTTGAAATTAATACACCCATTCAAATTGGTAGCATTGTATTGCTCCGAGCATCGACTCATCCGTAAGGTTATGGATGCGTTCTAAACGTAATTTATGCGGTTTGTTTTGTTTAAAGTAAAATACTTTCACAAATAAATGTCATGAACGTTGCCAAGATATCATTGTTAATTTTATTAAGGTTTGGAAGCATATGAGTTGTCTTTTTCAGATAAAAAAAAAAGAAGATAGTAAAATATTGGAAAGATCAGATAAATAAGCAAACTTAGTAAAAAAGTGGAGGTTACGCACAAATATTCGTACCTCTGTAAATTACGGTAGATTTTGTCACCGTTGTCATGCTTCGACGGTAGGTGGTAAATTTGTGCTGATTACGGTGCATTTACCGTAATTACGGTGCACATGGCAACCGTAATAACCGTTGGGGTAGACGTGTACTTGAGTGGAGACCGCGATTCAGCAAGTGTAGGACGCTCTCCGGCTAGGTTGAGCGACGACATACGCAAGATGTCTGGCGGCGGTTGGAAAGGGCGGTTGGAAAGGAAGAGCCGAAGGTCGGGCTCAGTGGCGTGCTGTGGGAGAGGCCTGTGTCCAGCAGTGGACTGACACGGGCTGATAATGAAGGCGTTGATGAAGATTTTGGATCGGAACCTGATTACGTCACGCGGGGTTCAAGCTGATCTGTTGAACATAACAATTGTTTAGTAAAGCCGGTCAGCATCCATGTGAAATAAATAAATAGAGGGAGCGTTCAAAATTACAGAATACTTTGTGTTCAAAATAAAACAAAGTGTTTGATTTCGTGCTGTGTGTGGTATTTTAGAAGATGTGAGTGAATTTTTGGGACTTATCAGATGATGACGAGGATATTATTGGGTATATAAACTGGCCTATCACACCAAGATAAGACCATAAAGTTAGAGAGGCTCGCGTTCTAGCAAGTTTTTTTTTCAGACATTCTATCGACAAATCCAAAATAATGGATTATACGCAGAATGTCAAACATAATTATGATATTTTACTACAGGACAAAGCACTACATACTGCAATAGCGTGGTATTTATTTGCAAACAAAACAAACACGCGTGTGCGTGATCACAATGATCATGACTTGCCTTCAAACAGAAAATGGCATGTCTCACATGTCATGACAACAAGAATGACAAAATTACGCAAAAGCAACCTGATTGACGTAATATTGATGTAGAGCTTTACAACCATATTCACGTTTATCTGATTTTGCAGCTAAACTTGTTTAGATAATCAAAATTACTACAGATTTATATAGAACGTTATGCAAGCGACCCGTATAGCATGATTTTAAGAGACTCTGTATCACTTTAAAAAGAAATGACTGCTGTTTGAACATAATATGTCAGTTTGTCATACATACCGCAGGTCACTCCTTTATTTTTATTTTAGTACGTGCTTGCCTAATAATTAAAAAACGATAAAATATTTTTAACTAAAAATTGCCTGCATTGAAGTGTGCTGAAATTGTGCATATTGGCAATTAACTAATATAATAGTTAATATCTATAAAAGAGGCGTCTACAAAATCAATGTTTTTAGCTTAAGGCTACTTATTATGGCTGTGTCTTAATACCAAACTACCAAATTACTGAACCAAAGAATCTCACAGAAATAAAACATCCGCGTTTTGAGATGGTCACGCATAGAGACGAAGCAGCCTTAATAAAACCATCAATAACAATAAAACAGTCAATCACACCTGTTACTATGAATAAAGCACAGTAAAAAAGACATTAAACGAAACATCCATATAAAATCACCTTTAATAGTCCATAATACAATACAAATAAGTCCGTATATGGCCATCTGTTATTTGGGTCCATACCATTGAGTACTACCTACTAGTTACATTATCATGGACTACTCGTATTACTTAGTTTTGGAACCGTTATGGTATGAATATTGATGAATGTAGTAATCGCAGCGCGTAGTTGTAGGTAAAGTTTTTCTTGTTTTTTTATTTATCTGTTTGAGTTTAGATCCGTAGGGACACGACCTAAAGAACAAAAGATTTGTACGGGAATGTGCAACATCGCACCTCTCTTCCATGTTAAACGTTGCACATCTTTTTATTAAACGGTTTGTTTTTATTTAGATTGACCTGTTTGTTTTTTGTTTGTTTAATTGTTTCGGTCAAATCTAGTAATAGAAATTTTACGCCCTTCCTGTTGACCGATTGATTTGAAATTTGGTACACGCCTTTAGTTCTGCTAACAATACAATTATTATGTATATTCAGTATAATTGTTAATCCAAGATGACCGCCGCCACAAAATGTCGTTTTTTAAACATTATATACACATAATGATCCCTCTTTATGTGTATATAATGAAAGGGCTTAACTATTAGAATACAGCACACTATGGAAATTTCAATTTCAAGATGGCCGCCACCACAAAATGCGGATAACTTTTTAGTTTTCAATCCCCTCAATATGGGTTTCAAATGAAAGGGCTTGACAAGTAGAACACAGTACACTTTTAAAAATAACTAAATAAAAACTTGAAAATAAAATAAGTTGTTTTTTTAAATTAAACGGTTTTATATTTTTATGTTTTTTTATAGCAGTTAACGCCTCCTTAGTTTGTTTGTTTGTTTGTTTGTTTGTCGTATGAGGTAGTCCTGGCCTCTGGTGTCAGAGTTTATCAAGCCGCCCGAGGGCCTCTGACATGGCTTAACGACTGCTATTAATCAATAACAGCCGGGACCGACAGCTTAACGTGCCCTCCGAAGCACGGAGCGATGGAAAAGCGCACATAACTCAGAAAAGTCATTGGTGCGGAGTCTAGGTTTTGAACCCGGTATCGTTGGATTCTAAAATGCACTATAGAAACGTTAGGCCACCATCGCCTGCTTAGTGTAAATATATATAGATATATATATATTCTCGGTAGCCGAATTGGTAAAGAAAGGCATGTGCTGCGCTGAGGCACAGTATGCGAGTTCGAATCTTGTCCTTGATCCAAATTTTTCCATTAGAAAATTATTACGGTTTTATATTTTCTAAAAACTAAAATAAAATCGTGGGTCGAGTCGAATTGTAGCGTAACCTGAGTAATAGAAATTCGACTCGCCCCACGATTTTATTTTATTACCTGCTTATTAGGTACAGGAACAACGTCCAACGGTGTTGAACAACCCTGTTTTTCATTATATCATATATTTAAGGTCAGTGACTAAACATCCTGTCCTGTAACTTATAAAGTCTAAATATGTAGTTACGCATGTACCTCTACTACTGGCGCAATCTTTTCATAGAAGCGGTTAACAAAAGTTTTGTATAATATTGTATAAATAAGTAGTAAAAATAGGAAACTACTTCGTTGTCATGAATATCAATTTCGACAACTCCTAAATATATAAAATGTTGGTCACACGGTGTTGAAAAGTATCAAATTATGTAAATGAAATGACGCGTCGGGTGCGCTCAAATTACGCACTGAATTTGTTGAACTTATATGTGTATTTTAAACTTTAATAATGAGAGCGATAACTTTCTTATAAAATTGTGACACATACATTTCCAAAAATATTTAGGAACCTAGCTGTGCCCGCCGACTTCGCACGCGTGCTCATTTCTCCAGGTTAAAAGTACTCTATGTGGTATTTCAAGACCTAAAATACCAATATACTAACATTTGATCAAAATTTTTTCAGCCGTTAAAAAGATTTTTTTCGATTGCTTTGCTTTTATTCATCGGATTGAGATTCCAATTACACCAGTTTTTAATTTAAGCCCTAAGATATCAAACAGTGAAAACCGCATCGTAATCGGTCCAGTAGTTTTTACGTGATGCGCGTACATTTATACAGACTGACAGATATGTTTTAAATAAATATTCTATTCTTGTTCAGTAACTTATTTTAAGAGCTCTAGACCATCTTTTTTATCTTCTTTGTATAGAGTTTTTCGTACTTATAGCTTTATTATAAGTATAGATATTTATAACTTTGGACCCCTATCCCACAGAAACCCTTTATTTTTTCGAGATAAAAGGTATCCATAATTTTAACCTATTATATAAACTATGACTGTGTCAAGTTGCATCAAAATCAGTTCAGTTGTTTCAGCGAGATACGTGTTGTTTTAAATAACTTTCAACCAATATCCTGCGGGAACCCATTAATTTTTTTCGGGATGAAATGTATCCAACATCCTACCTCATAGTATAAACTCAAATCATATCTTGTTTTATTTGATTTCATTCAGTAGTTTCGGCGTGATGCGCGGCCAGGATACAGACAGACAGACAGACATACAGATAGACAGACAGACATACAGACAGACAGAAGACAGATAAAATTAAAAGAAAAGCAGTTTGGCTTCAGTATCGAAAACAAAGTACCCTCAAAAAATATATTTAAATATCATCAATGTACAGAATTGGACCTGCTACAGTTTTATGATAAGTATACTCGTAGATGAAGCTACGAGCAGATAGTGCGTTTCAATTTTTTTTCTAACTTGAAATGTGCATACCTGATCGTGCGCCCGACACTGTTAACGCTATTTTTCATACATTTACTATGAAACGAAAATTGTGGAAATATACGTTGCGTGCCGTCCCAGTCCCGTTCTCCGTCACGTAAGCAAGGACCTGTAAAAACGCTTCCATTTGTTCCAGAAATCGTGGAAGAGCAGCGATGCCACGACTACGAGTTCCGCCTCACCTGCCGAGACCTGGACTCCCACATCGCCATCCTAGAGGCCTGGTACACCTCCACCAACGACCTACGCGACTCGAACGCGACACGCTCTCACGAAACCCTCAAACTTAAAACCGAAAACGATTCGGAACTAAACCGCGTTTACGTTTATTCTAGTCCAAAACACGACGGCGTTTATGAGCCGACGCCGACTAACCATTCCATTCTAACTAATGTTACAAAATATGACTTTAATGAGACGTTCGTAAATGAATCGCTTTGGTTTGTGAACGATACGGCGGAAATGTCGGTCGAATATGTGAACGTGAGTGATAGTTGTGGGGGGACGGTGTTTGCTAAGAGCTATGCCAGCTGGCGGGAGGGGGATAGGAGACGGCTTCCAGTGTCTAGGGCCTCGTCTGTTAATTTGAGAGCGCCAGTCAGCTACCGGTGAGTGTTCTTTATTTTTATTAACATTATTTACGAAAGAACACTTTGAACGAAGGTGAGACGGTTATGACCTCACCATTCTGAGGTATTTTTTTAAGAAAAAGATTTCGTTTGTGTACTAAAGAAGAGCTGCGCTTAGTCAGCGTAATATGACTTCATTAACAACATCAAAGTGTAGGTGTTGGAATTAATATAAAGAATAAAATAAATTATCAACTATTATACCTTATATTTGAAATAAATGAGTCCCTTGATGAAATCACTAAAATCTTACCAAATTAGATTACGTTATCATACAAATTCAAAAACATATTTACAAATAAGTTTTAATATTATACATTTTTGATTAAAACTTTTAAAAACCTGCTTAACAAGAAGTCTTTTAACGGAAAAAAATGATCACGAACTCATCCTGGCACTTTAATGGTTAGGAATCCATCCTAATATCCTAGTATCAGCATCAGTGTAAATATAGGTATACAAAACAACTTAATAGTTATTAAGGAATATTTTAAAATGAGCACAAACTCATCCTGGCACTTTAATGGCTTGGAATCCATCCTAACATCCTAGTATCCGCATCAGTGTAAATATAGGTATACAAAACAACTTAATAGTTATTAAAGAATATTTTAAAATGAGCACAAACTCATCCTGGCACTTTAATGGTTAGGAATCCATCCTAATATCCTAGTATCCGCATCAGACTGCAATCCTGCATCATCTAGTGTAAAGATAGGTATACAACTAAATAGTTATTAAAGGATAGTTTAAAATGAGCACGAACTCATCCTGGCACTTTAATGGCTAGGAATCCATCCTAATATCCTAGTATCCGCATCAGACTGTAATCCTGCATCATCTAGTGTAAAGATAGGTATACAACTAAATAGTTATTAAAGGATAGTTTAAAATGAGCACGAATTCATCCTGGCACTTTAATGGTTAGGAATCCATCCTAATATCCTAGTATCCGCATCAGACTGCAATCTTGCATCATCTAGTGTAAAGATAGGTATACAAAACAACTAAATAGTTATTAAAGGATAGTTTAAAATGAGCACGAACTCGTCCTGGCACTGTAATGGCTTGGAATCCATCCTAACATCCTAGTATCTGCATCCGACTGCAATCCTGCATCATCTAGTGTAAATATAGGTATACAAAACCACTTAATAGTTATTAAAGAATAGTTTAAAATGAGCACAAACTCATCCTGGCACTTTAATGGCTAGGAATCCATCCTAACATCCTAGTATCTGCATCCGACTGCAATCCTGCATCATCTAGTAAATAGTCACAGTTGATAGTAGTAGTTAGTGTAAATATAGGTATACAAAACAACTTAATAGTTTTTAAAGGATAGTTTAAGAGGGATTCGTATATTTTTAGTTTGCAAAATTTGATCAAAGCATTAAACCTACCTACATTCATCCATATACCCTAAAACACAGCTTAAACTAAAACAGTGAGTTAAATAAAAGTAAATAATAAACAATTTACGAAACCATAAAAATATATAAATTATAACAGGAACAAGGAAACAAAATATTCAAAAAGCGTAACTAATCTTTTTCTATGAACCGCAGTAGTTGGTGGATGCAATTACCAAAATTCAATGTGGTAGATGCCGACCCTACAATTATCCGCTAATTTACCCAGCTTCTTTCAAACGGTGCATTAATATACCGTAAATTTTGTAGCTACGTAATTATGGTAGCCCTATAATTTTGAACGTAAGTGATAATATTATTTCTTCCTCTATTTATAACTGGCGCAATCAATAACAATTATGACTTTTTATTAATTCTTTGTACGTTGGTGATTGAAAAAATATGTTGTAAAGAAAAATAGCCAAATAGTCTCAAATAGTGAGCAACATATTATTAGGTATGCAATTGATAAAACGTACAAAAATATGTTATAAAGAAAAATAGCCAAATAGTCTCAAATAGTGAGCAACATATTATTAGGTATGCAATTGATAAAACGTACAAACAACTACTATTATTTGCTCTGTTGCAAGTAGTTGATGATAATAAACAGAAAAATGCTTTATCCATTTCCTGAATTACATAGCTACCTTTGTTTGTTTGTTGTATGAGGTAGTGCTGGCCTCCGGTGTCAGAGTTTGTCAGCCGCCCGAGGGCCCTAGACATGGCTTAACGACTGCTATTAATCTTAACGTGCCCTCCGAAGCACGGAGCGATGGGAAACCGCTTATATCTTAGAAAAGTCATTGGTGCGGAGCCTATAGTACCGAACTGGTATCGTTGGATTCTAAGTTAAACTATATAACCGATAGGCTACCATCGCATATAACACCTTTGATTTGCTGGTTCTGACCTGAGCAAAGAAAATGTGATAAACTAGCTGTGCCCCGCGGTTTCACCCGCGTGGATTATGATGATTGATGATGATGATGAAAAGTAGCCTATGTGCTAATCCGGGATAAAAGCTATCCTGGTACCAAATATCATCCAAATCCGTTCAGCCGTTGTACGTGAAAAGAGTTTAAAGATAGATGGCGCTAATTGGTTTTATGCATTTTATGACGTTTTGTATGGACTTTCAGTTCTAATGTATGGAGTTTTGCAAAGCACATACGCAGTTTTCCGCTCGATAAGAGAGTATTCCTTTTTAAAACTCTAAAGCACAGATTGGCCTGTTTTCAACAGGCTACACTTGTTTGATTTATAATACCTAGGTATTAGTGTGACTACGCGCCTGCGGGCTGTGAGCGGGTGGACCTACTCGTAGGCACCAGTTCGATGTGGTTAGATTGCGGTTGGATTAGGCCCAAAGTGTTGCACTTTGTATGTTTACTGATATCTCAGGGATTCGAAAACTGATTTGAATGATTATTTTTTACATCGAAGAGTAGATCTTCAGTATAGTCTCATACACATTTCATCAAAATTAATTCAGTAGATTTTTAGTAAATCCATATGAATTTATGACTTAGTAAATCTTACAGATGTGTGTATCGAATAAAATCCAGCTTATTACAGTAAATAGGTGTGACGACAGATGTAGAGGCAATTTCGGACACTTGCGGCATCTATTCACGTTATTGTCTGTGGATGTTATCTTTACTTTACCTATTATTTATTCTGTGACTCTACTGTAGTATTATTACTTATTCAGTGACTCTACAAGAAACCATTCGTGTACTCTACCCGAGTACCGGCTGTACCGCATTTGTCAATCATATTGCAGCATGTCTCTACATTGTTACGCAACAGAAACACGTACCGCTTGGTACTCTAGCGCTGCTCCTTTGTAGAGTTCCCTTGGGAACGGTTTGATGTTCCGTTGAGGACTAAGAAGTGATATCATTACTAATAGATGGAATTAGTATTTTTACGTGAAGGTGCTACTGATCACGTATATGTAATTGTAGTTAACGACTTTTTTACTATTGTTTATTCTGTTCTTTTGTTACTAAAACAAGACTCAAAATATCATTGCTATCTATAACCAAGATATAAAAAAAAAAAACTATCCACATATAATTGTTAATGAATCAGTCAATCTTGCATCATCTGATTCAATTTGTGCTTTTTGAATGTAATGTAACACAATTAGTAAAAGTACCTTGCTTTGTAGATTAGCTCGCAAGTTTTTTCAGTAAAAACATTTTATTACGATTTTAGTGAGATTTACGTAATTATATTTTTTATTTTTAGTAAGAACTCTTCCTTTTCCTTTTGCCGTCCTAATCTAAGGGGTATATAAATTATAAGTTTAATTGAACGAAAGGCTTGATTCAATTGACAACATTTAAACATTTTAACATTACTATTTTAATTTTTCTCTGAAGGAATATTGAAAAATAAGATATACGTATTTTTTCTTTTTCTGATATTAGGTATGTTTTCCGAGAAATTAATGATTCAAAAGTAGCTTATTCTAAAATGGCGTAACTGCCAGAGTTTGGTGGTATGAACTAGATTACCGAAGCCACATTCGAAAAAAATACATTTAAATATCTGTCAAAGTCAGGCTCTAGTTCTAGGTCTATGGGCTCTAGCGTAGTTGTAGTTTTCTTTACAGGCTACTGTATTTTATTATTCCACCGAACTCTGCTTGGTTGAGAGTTATTACTTAATATCTTTGTAGTTACTGCACTAAAAATGATTAAAAAATAAGAATAATGATCAGCGTCGCAATATCTGGAAATGGTTTTCGAACTTCATTGCCTTATGAAATATGAAAACTTGACAATTGACTTGAGATCTATGTCATATCTACTTTTGATCGCAGTCGAAAGAATAAGAAACGTAGATAACGCACCTTGCAAAGTGATTTATTACAGCACTCGTGTTGTAAGTAGGTACCAAATTAACACTCGATGCCATTGATCAATCACTGTCTGATTGTTGCAAAAATATACTGACTATTAGCAGAGTTAGTTGCTTGCTTGAAGTGACAAAGTATTACGGCTTATGTTTTGGCCAAATCTTCAAGCTAATAATGGCCGACTTTTTTATTGTTTGGCATCGCACGACTAGTGCGTTTAGCCAGTGTCAAGTAAGATATTTCAATAAATAGTCAAAATGTCGAGTCCCAGTCAGTCAGGTGGTCAATAGTCTAATCAAGTCACTATCAAAGTCACGATTCATTTAAGTGCTTTATAATAATAATATAATATATTCGGGACAATTCTACACCAATTAACTAGCCCCAAACTAGGATACCCTGTACTATGGGTACTAGATAACGGATAACATACATATATACGAATATTATAACATCCATGACTCGGAAACAAACATTTCTGCTCATCACACAATTGATTGCACCTTGCAGGATTCGAACCTGCGATCGTTTGATTACGTACCTAGGATCACTAGCCACGAGACCAACCGGTCGTCAAACCAATATTAATCAATATTAATTAATTCCTAGAGAGTTTCTTTGAGAACACGAAATTGCACGCTTTTTTGCTTTTGTATCATTTGCCTACACTCATGCATGCTAACTAACAACACACACATAACACATTATGGTTAACATCCCACCAATATTACGAATCAACACTCGAAGAAACACAAATTTGAGAGAAAAAAATGGGCTGTCGCGGGACGCCTGGCAGATGTGTAATCATCGAATATGGCCGAGCTGAAGCGGAAAGAACCAACAAGCCACGAGCGGTGCGACGCCTAGAGTCGCATTACCCCCGTAGCCCCGTACCGCGCCATTCAATGTTTTCAAACTAGGATTAATTTCAAAATGTTAGTTCTACTTTCAATGTACCTATTTGTTTTAACGATGTTTGTTAACATAAATAAATCATTTTCATTTTTCATAATTTTTTTCATTAGATGTACACACATAAAAAAAACAAAGCAAATTAATGTCTCAAGTTCATTTTCCCGGCAAAACTCGACTTCTTCTTCTTTTTTTTTTGGATGGCTTCTGCGGAGGCACTGACCTACTAGCAATTTCGCCAATGTCAAGTGTATTATATTTTAAAGTAATGTCACGTCACAGTCAATTATTGTCAAAGTCACGAATCAGTAAAATGGTGGACATTTACTGAAACTTCCGAGGGAGATTTGAAAAAGTCACAAAATGCCATTTATTTCTGCGTTTGATTCTTTTCTCCGCACTCGTGCACGTTATCGAACACCTAATGGTTAATATTCCACCAATATTACACATTAACACTCGAAGATACACAAGATTGAGAATAAAATCTAACTCTACATCACAACATTTTGAATTTTTTCAAAAAACCCCCCAAAACTCGACTTATCAAGTTGAAATTGTTTACTTAAAAAGAAACCCTACGATATTTCAATATTTTGACAGTTATGAACTAATGACGCAGTCAGGAGAGATAGTGCTCATGGAAACTCCTCGGGGGATTCTGCTGTCAAGTGTGTTGGTTGGTGTACGCATTTACGCGGCATTTACGAATTATTTTGTTTTTTCTTAACATACTTGGTTTAGATTCTTTTATGTTGTATATATTATTATTTGTGTTTGTCCTGTGCCGTCTGGTGAGTGAGTATTTCGTTAGGATCGCTCATTTTTCTACGGAAAAATGAGTGATCCTCCCGACGCCGACCCACCGGATGGGTCCATGGTGGTGGGAGATACCCCACTTCCATTGGAGTCTCGAAAACGTTTGCGTTCTACGAATGGAGAGGATGCAATCCCTAAAAAGACCTCAATAACTCCGGCATCATCAGATCAACATGTTTATGTTGTCCCTGAATATGCTCAGACTAAAGATCTGCGATATGATGAAACTGATTTAGGTCCATATATTGTTCATATCAACAAAATAGTTTCAGACCCTGCTTCTGGCACTACTATGAGACTTTTGAAACTGGCCCAGTTACTATTCTCAAATAAAGTGTGTGGAATTGCGTCTGATGGAATTAAATCTACTGGTCGCAATAAGGCATCAATTGAATTCAGAACTGCAAGGGATGCTAATAATTTCTTGGATAGTACATTTTTGTCTTCCAACAATTATGAAACAAAAATTCCGGTGTCTCTCCTCACCCGTATGGGTATAATAAAAGGTATACCAATTGAGTGGTCTATGGAAGAGTTGGTCAATGCACTAGAATGTCCACCTGGAAGTGGTCGTGTAATCAAAGCAAGAAGACTGAATCGTAAAACCTTTGTAGAAAATAAACCTGTGTGGGTTCCTACCCAAACAGCTACAATTACTATCAAGGGCAAGCTTTTGCCAAAAAAAGTGTTCTGCTTCAATGCCGCAATTCCTGTAGAGACATACCAACTACCATCTATTCAATGCATAGCTTGTTGTAGGTTTGGACACATCCAAACACTATGCAGATCCAAGCTCCGTTGCTTTAAATGTGCTCAACCCCACTCTGGCACCACATGCCCAATACCAGAAAAAGAAGCATCATGTCTATTCTGCTCTGGCAACCATTTTGCTACCGACAAGAAATGCCCTGAGCACGGCAGACAAAAATTAATAAAATCACTCGTCTCAGAAGAAAATATCAGCTACAACGAAGCATCTCAACGATTTCCTGCAGTCAACCGCTGTTTATATGCTGACATGGTAAAAAATAACACAGTTCCTCCTCCCATCCAAGGAAATATGCCAACCCGGCCATCAACTCCTACTTCTTACCAAAAAACAATAATTATTCCTCGTCGCTCCATTCCAACTCCAAACAAAGCATATGACAAAGAGGCTCATGATGCTATAGTTGCCACCCCCTCCTCAAGTATGACCAATGGGTGTGCCCTCAACAGTTCTCCCAACGATAATCTTCTAGAACTTATGTCATACACGTTACTTAACATGATAACCAAATTCAATGACGCTTTACCGAACAACATCCTACATATACTGCAAAAAATATCGACTCTTGTAAATAACCAACATGGAACAAATCTTACAATGGAATGTGAGGAGTGTCCGATCCAGGACTCCTGACTTTTTTTTTTTGATTAATAAGTATAAGCCTGTCGTCGCGGCTGTCTCGGAGACTTGGCTTAGACCTGGAGCCACTTTTAGGCTCCCTGGTTATGCCTGTTTTCGAGACGATCGCGACGACGGGTGGGGAGGTTGCGCTCTCCTCATTCAAAAGACTAATTCTTACTCTCTTTTACCTCTTCCATCTCACAGCAATAGCTTTAATGCTGTTGCTGTGAGAACTTTAAATATTTCATTTCTTTCTATTTATATCCCACACCCTAGTGCTTCTATCATTGCTGAACTGTCACCAATTTTTTCGGCCCTTCCCTCTCCTATTATTATTCTTGGGGATTTTAATTGCCATCATCCAATGTGGGGTTCACTCTCTACTGACTCTTTTTCTTCTACTCTTATTGACCTTATGGATGACTTTAATCTATGCCTTCTTAATGATGGATCTCCTACTCGCCAAACTTCTCCTTTACAGAATCCTAGTGCTGTAGATCTAACTCTATCTTCTCCCTTCCTGGCTACCCAATTGTTATGGTCAGTTCTTCCAAATTTATATGGAAGTGATCACTTTCCTATACTTATTTCTACTTCTACTCAGTCTTCCAATTCCTCACCTCTTCCTCCACTCTTAAAATACAAACTTGCTAATGCTGATTGGGACAATTTTTCCACTTCCCTTAATTCTAAAATCAGTTCTTTACCTCCTATTGATGATTACAATTATCTACTTCTTTATACTGAATTTGTTAATAATATTATCGCAACAGCAGATGCCACTATTCCTCTAAAACATTCTCGTTCCAAAATCCCCTCTCCTCCTTGGTGGGATTCTGAATGTACATCTGTCATCCGAGAAAGAAATGAAGCTGAAAAATATTTTTATAACAACATTACAATTGAATATTTTGTTCTTTTTAAAAAGGTTCTAGCAAAATCTAGAAGAATGTTGTCTAAAAAAAAGAAATCAGGTTGGATTAAATTTTGTGAAAGTCTTTCGCCTCGCTCTCCATCTTCTCTTATATGGAAAAAAATTAAAGCATACCGTAGCTCAACAAATAATTCTCAGAATATAAGCTCGAATGACACTTCTTGGTTAGAAGCTTTCATTGATAAATTGGCCCCTCCTTTCGTTCCTTCTGAGGAATACCTAACTGCTGCTTCTCCTGTCAATATTCCTTTTTCACCTATGGATGACCTTTTTTCCTTTGATGAACTCTGTGCCGCCTTAAACCATCTTAAAGATACAGCTCCTGGTCTGGACGGGATACCCTATTCGTTTATATGTCGATCATCTATACTAACAAAGAAATATTTTTTAGATATTGTCAACAAGTTTTATGAAAAGTGTGATTTTCCTGAAATTTGGAAACACCAAGTAATTATACCAATTCTTAAACCAGGGAGAAATCCCTCAATTCCGACGTCTTATAGACCTATTGCCTTATCGTCGGTTATGTTAAAGATCCTAGAAAATCTCCTTAAAAATAGATTGGAATGGTTTTTGGAACAAAGAGAAATTTTATCTAAATCACAATTTGGTTTTAGGAAAGGTTTTGGCACTATTCATAGCCTTAGTGTGTTTACTACTGATATTCGCCTTGCTTTTTCTAGGAATGAACATTTGATTGGTGTATTCCTTGACATTACAGCAGCTTATGACAATGTTCATCTTCCTCTTCTCAGGCAAAAAATGCAACAGCTGAGATTACCAGCGAGGATGACAAATGTCATATGCAACCTCCTAATGACTAGATTCATATCAGTTAGGTTCCAAAATACGGTTTCTTCTCCAAGATTGGTATGGAAAGGCCTCCCTCAAGGTTCAGTTTTAAGCCCATTACTGTATAATCTATATACGTTTGATCTTCACCAAAGTGTAAACTCATTTTGTGAGATCTTAGAAGATGCAGACGATTTAGCTCTTTATTATTCTTCTAATTCTATTTCTGATTCAGTAGCTCGACTTAATGCGGCTCTTTCATATCTTAGTGAATGGCTAGCAGATCATAGCTTATCACTAGCTCCAGATAAGAGTAATGTGGTAGTTTTCCCAAGAAAAAAAAATATACCGGATGTTCAAATTTATATAAACGATCATAGTCTTACAGTCAGTAATCAAACTAAATTTCTGGGTCTCATTTTAGATTCTAAATTAACAGGTACTCCACACATAGACTATATAAAAAATAAATGCGAAAGAAATGTGAACATCCTCCGTGCCCTGTCTGGTGTGTGGTGGGGTTCACACCCTTTTAATCAAAAAATACTATACAATGCCATCATCAGAAGCCACTTTGATTATGCTGGATTTTTATTAGAACCTTGTAGTAAAGTTTCTTTAAGATTGTTTGATTCCATTCAATCTAAATGTCTTCGGATCATCACAGGAGCAATGAAGTCTTCCCCAATAAATGCGCTCCAAGTTGAGTGCGTCGAACCTCCACTAAGACTACGTCGACAATATCTTGCTGATCGTTTTTTCTATCTAGCCGCTCAGTTCTCTAAACATCCCATCTTGCATAAGCTTTATTCTCTCTCTAACCTAGTTCCTACATCAAATTATTGGCGACATAAAGATCCTCCTTGTCTTTTAAATTCTTATAATAATCTTTCTAATTGGCCCTCCTCTCTCTTCCAATTTCCTATCCACCCTCTTTTTAGTGTTCCGTATGAAAGTCTAGTCTTTAGACCTAACATCCTCCTTCACTTTGGCATTGATAAGGACACTCCTGGTGCTAATATCATATTCTATGATAATCTGAACTCTCAATGGCCCAATTGGTTGACTATTTTTACAGATGCATCCAAATTAACAAATAATGGATTGGTTGGTTCGGCTGTATGGATACCTAAATTTAGAATAATATTAAATTTTAGGTGCCCTGCTGGCTCATCTGTTTACACAGGTGAGTCAGTAGCTCTTTTAGAAGCAGTTAAATATGTTGAATCACATAAGCTAAATAAAACTATCATATTCTCCGATTCTTTAAGTTGTTTACAAGACATTTACAAATATCCATTTAGAGCTAAAGATATGCTTCACTCAAATCTTAAAATTCGAGAAATATTATATAGATGCTACATTTCTGGTACAGAGGTAGCTCTGGCTTGGATCCCAGGACATTGCGGCATTGAAGGTAACGAAACCGCTGATCACTACGCTAAACAAGCTGTAGAAACAGGCCTAGAAACTTACACCAAAGGTTTTTCTCGAGACTTACGTAATCTAGCCAAGAAACATTTAAATGACAATTGGCAAAATATTTGGTCTCATACAAAGACCATTAAAGGTAGACATTTTGGTGATATCCAACCTGATATCCCAGTACAACCATGGTTTTTTAAATTTAAAAAGGCTGATAAACTAGTCACCTCAACTATAATTCGCTCTCGTCTTGGGCATGTTTGCTCACCAGTCTTTCTTAACAAAATTAGGGTCAGGGACCATTCTCTTTGTGAGTGTGGTCTCGATGACGGAACTCTTGATCATATTTTCTTTTGCTGCCCTAAGCTGTCTTTTTCTTTGTATGATGTTCTTGATCCTGATATGCCCCGACCTATAAACTTTAAATGTCTTCTTTCATACGTTTTCTCCCCATTTATATATGTTTTATGTAAATTTATAAAAAATAATAATATTCGTTTATAAAATTAAGTTTATGATTTCCTATTTATTTTAAGTAGTTAAATATTTTACCTATAATTCTTCTTTCCTATACTTACTTGTTTATGTCCCGTTTTATTATTGGTATCTAAACCGACGTTACTCCTGTAAACTGATCAAGCTCCAAATATATCGTACACTGGTCACACTTTGACATTGGCAGAATATCGTCAATCAACGATAAAAAGCCACTCTATAAAAAGAAGAAGAAGAAGGAAACTCCTCGTCTTTACAGTGCTACTTTAAATCGTATTGGGCTCAACTTAATAAGCTAAACGACAACTTCAAAAAATCTTGTTCAAATAAATTATTAGTTTGAATGTTATTTTCGTTACTAAACCCACAGAATAAATAGTAGACTATTTAACTTTATTTGTGTACGGACAAAACTGGCGATCTCTTTGTTAATTTATGAGGCCGATATATCCACCAAAGTTAAAAATGTAGCGATCATCGTATGTTAACTTTATTTATGGACTGTTAGTGTGTTTGTTGGAAATAAAATAATTTTGGTAAATATATATGCCCATATTTATTTTGAAACTGTGAATGTTTTAACCGATTTCAAAATTATAGAAGTTCTCAATTGCTAAGCCAATTTTCATGACTCAAGGCCACACTAAAGGTCTACCCTTTTTAATAAATAAAAAAAACATTGATTAAAATCAAAAGCGTATGCAAAACAAACAAATATAGGTACTTACAGACGAATATGATATATGTCCTCCTTGTGAAAGTCTATCGTATCGTAATCTACCTATGTTTACCATACCATGTATTATTTTTCTTGGAATAGAGTTACCAGCGTATTTAAACAGTAGAGATATGTTACAGAAGCGACAGAAAAACGTATTACCATTATCTCGCCCATTACTTTCGATTATTTTTGTCTTAAACGGTCGAAAAAGATTCTGTTTACATATATTCGAAAGCCTTAAAAAACTATAAAATTCCTTTAATACGTTAAATAACTCACTTTTGTCGACGGAACAGACATCGATCGCATTGTTTTGGGAGCCGCAGCGTCTGTACTAAATAGAGACACATTTTCGGACATAAATACTTATTCAGTTTAGGATATAAATAAACTTTCCGTGACCCAAATTGAATGTCTCTGTGTCGAAATAAAATAACAGCGAGTTTTTTACATTGTTACTGGTTCAAACTGTAGGTTTTGTATACAACTGATAGACCTTCTCATCACCCGCTTTGCGCATGCGTGCCGTCATGTTGAATTCAATTGTTTCGAACAATGTGAAAATATGGTAAACCAGCGATTACCTTAAATAGATTTCCGTTTCGCAAATGTACTAGTTTCTTTGAAAATTTCCACACTAATTCGAAAAATATGAATTCTGAATGTCGGTCTCGAGGACCAAATCGGAAATGAAAAGGTTTCACAAGACAGCCATTTGCCTTTCCGTTTGACTGTCCGTCCAGTGTCATACAAAACTTTACATTACAAAGTATTATTGCGCGGCACTTCAAACCCCACACCTGCTAAAAATTATAACATCTAAGATCAGAAATGTGATTGATCTATCGAGATGAATAATTCCTAATCTTTATCAAATACTGCAATGTAAAAGCGACAGGTATATTAATTATAAGAACCAATTAATGTTTGTAATTCATCGATAAGTATCAATAGTTCAGTACGGTTTCTAGATCAAAGAATTAGAATGCATTCGTTGTCTCGAAATAGAACGGTAGAGAGGTCATCAGATCAACTGCTGTGGCTTATTTTCGGATTGATTGATTACAATACGATTATTGATTGATTTATTTCTGAAAGGAAGTAGTTTACGATCTTCTATTTAAAAAAATGTGTTCACTGTTAGCGGTTGAAAAGCTGAGAAAATAATAAATGTCAAATAAAAAAATATTACAAAGTTAATATATTTAAACGATATTTAATCGCGCTGTAAACTTATTTTTTATTAACATTGATATCTCGCTGTGTATTTGCTTGAATCGGACCCTAAACAATCCGAAGATCCTCTCCACGGAACGTCACTACTACTACAGGATTGTACGTGAAGAGGTTGAAATTAAAAAAGTATCGTAAATTCAACCAGGAGGATGGTTTCAAGTTGGCTGCGTCGTGGAATCCCGTGATAAGCAAGTGTTCGCGTCGCGGTTTATGGCAGGAGAAATCTGCAGATGTCGTTAGTGTTGTGTGTTGTGCGTGACAAGTCTGAATTTTAACAAAACCAAATGCGGGTAGTTGGAGACAACGCTCGCCCTTCTCGACGCTGACTGACACCCGCTACTTCAGTCTTCTCGTGACCACGATCATTGCAACGGAATCGAAACGTCGAGGCATACAAAATAAGTTTTCAGAGCTATTAAGTCCCGTTTAAATATATATAAATATATGTTCAAATCGCGAAAGTTTAAAAATTAAAAAATATTGCCCAAATAACCAGCATTGTGTCGCTGTAAACATTGAAAGAAATTCAATTTGTTTCTGATTAACATAGAATATCTAATGAGATGGAATGCAGACCGTCAAATGAGTATTTTAACGATAAAGAATTAATACGTTGAAATTCTTTAGACATATTTATTTTAGTGCATTTGGCTCTTCGTTAGTCTGGATGCCGAAAATTCTTAACATTTATTGTTTAGCTGATCTGTTATTGAGCAACTACGCGACAAGAATAGAGGCCATCGGAAATGAGTGGGGAACAGGGGAGCGGGTAGGGGTTACATACAAACGCCGATTTGTCAAAGTTGATTTGGAGGCCTCGCTTCGTTATGTCAATAAGAATATGTCAAACTTAATACTGCATAGACATATTGCAGATGTAGGAGAAAACACTGCAAGGCTCAAATGGGATTGGGCGGGTCACTTGAGCAGGATTGCTTCCCGAAATATGGGCAAAGATCGCTACACATTGGGTACCCAATGACCGACGAAGGTGTCGAGGCCATCCACGGAAGCGGTGGCGTGACGATCTCGATACTTTCTAAGGAAATTGCCTTGAACTTGAGGAAGATAGAGATAAATGAAAGGAGATGGGGGATACCTTTACCCAGCTGTGGGACACTACAGGCTAATTAAAATAGAAAAAGAAAAGAAGACGTATTGAATGTATTCTTTAATTAATCCAGAAAGCAAATTGAGTGTTCTCTCAGAAAAACAAACAAATGATAATCAATATTTATTTTTAATCGAAATGTACTTGTACTTAATTGAATGGCCAAAATGGTCTTACGGCAAAGACAATACAAATAATACGTAACACCCAGAGATACTAGATACTGTTTTCTACAAACAAAACTGAATCTATGAGTAAGTTGGAATCATAAAACTAGTCGCATAGGTAATCTTACGGAACCATTAGCTTATTGAACGCAATTACCATCCTCTATCTGTCCTATACGTTTATATCGTACAGGCGGGTCTCTACAAGATACCTCCATTAGCATAGATGAGGTTGATTACTTAGCCTATCTATAGCATTGTGTGGCCTCATAGGTTAGGAAATTTGGTAATCAAGGCTGACACTTGATTTGAATTCAACCAGTGGCAGGTAACTGTATTCACAGCTTTGGAGCTTTTCAGCTCGTCATCGTGAGACATCAGTTTTGAAGTCCCATGAATTATGATCTGTATAAATTCCGCCGGTAGTGTCTGGACGACGAAACAATGCTAGCCCAGTAACGTTTTGAACAAGCACAAATTAAAAAAAAACACCCCCGACCCCCACCTTTCATTATAGCTAAGAACCATCGATATATATGTACTAATGCTAAGAACCGTTTCTTTTTGGTGATTGTATGAAAAAAACATAATTCCATACTAATATATAAAAGAGAAACGTTATCTGTTTGTTTGTTTGGGGAGCTTTCACGCGATAACGGCTGGACAGATTTTGATGAAATTTGTAATGTAGATAGCTTATACATACCCTGGAATAAAACATAGAGGATACTTTTTATCCGGCAAATTGTAAGTTTCCACGGGAAAACTAGAAAATGTTGATTACTCGCTGTAAAGAACGGTTGCCATAGAAACGAAATAACAAGTCCGTCAAAAAACATCAAGAGCGTTGGTGCTGTACCGACTCTTGCATTGGTTTTTAAATATCCTAGAAGAAATATGTTTTTTTCCGCGATAAACTGTAGTCTGCGCGGACGAACTCGCGGGCGGGAAAGCTAGTAAAAAATAAGGACCATTTTTATAATTTAGCATCGGCTCAGAAATCTGGTGGAAACCATGCCACACCGTACTATAACCGCTGTATTAACAGCTCGTGGTGGTAATACATATTACTTAAATGTGTGATAATTGCATATTTAGCACATTTTTCGAAATCTAGTGAAAAATATTCCCCTACTTTTTTATTCGAAATAAACTTCATAATCTTGAACTTTAATGACTTTCATTTAGGCACTATAAAATTGTCTATTATACAGTCTTTATTTCATAACGCTAGTGCCAATATTTATGAATTTATTGAGGTTTTAGCTTCCTTTGCGGCGCAGTGTAGCTAAGAACTATCTCGATCACATCAGCTATCAAACAGAAAAAAACGCATCCAAATCGGTCCTTCGTTTGGGAGCTATGCCACAGACAGACACACTGATAGATACAGAGATAATAGTGATACATACATTACATACATACACACCCTTATCTTATAAAACCCCACCTTTGTAGTTCGGGGGTTAAAAATAACGAACAATACGCCAAGATGAACTGGTTGAACAGTCTTATACTTGGTACTTGTCTTGTGATGGTCATCATCGGCTGGTAGAAGTCCACTGATGAACATAGGCCTCCCTTATAGAACAACACAACGATAAGTTGCTGGCTATTTGTATACAGCCCCTGTAACATGTACATTTGTAACTCCCTGGCTCTCACCAGGTCATCGGTCTACCGGCTATTATTGATTAATAGCAGTAATTTACCCATATCAGAGGACTTTGGGCAGTCTGCCAAACTCTGACACCAGAGGCCAGCACCACACCGGTGACACTGCACTGTACGTGTGAGACCGCATACCCGGTGACCTTATTTAGCCGAGCTAGCTCTTCTTGAATCTCAGGCATAGATTAAACAATACTACAGTAGTCGCAGCCAATCTATATGTTTGTGAAGTTAGGCTCTGTGGACGATTTCGTAGGTACTGCTGTGGGGATAAAACAGCATAAAGTAAGAGCGAGATAGAATATGCGTAAAAAGTAAGCGAGTGAGCGAAGCAGTTATACAATGCTGTCTTCACCTTCAACATTGGGATTGCACCTGAAAAATAGCAGTTTGCGCAGCGACTTGCCGACAACTTCCGAGTCACATACTTTCGCTGCGACGACTGTACAGGGCCTGGATTCTGTATGACCACTCACACCAATTCCACGCGAATTCCACGCCGATTCCACGCCACCTGCGTGGAATCACGAACAAATTCCACGCAGGCGGCGTGGAATTGGTGTCTTAAAATTAGAGAATTAGGCCCCAGGTGTTACTGTCTCAGGCCGTACAACTCGCTGGTTCCACACACCGCGCGCCCCGCGCATCTACCGCGGGGTCTTCCGTCTCACCCACACATAGCCGGGAGCCGCGAGCGCTTTTATTGCTACCTCGTAAGGCAAACAAGCAAGCCTTTGTTTACTTGGTGAGGCACATACTCGTGAAACTTACTTCCGCAATCTATCTAAATATCGGTTGTGCTATGTGGCTTTCCCATTGCCACTTGGTACTTGATAAAACGATGTAGGAACGATAAAAAAACAGACATTTACTGTTCTTATATGTTCAAAAAATTATCATAATGACAAATGTAATTACAGCCGTTTCGTCTTCCTTTCATTTTAATACTGCTATTTCGTTATATTCAACGTCTGCCGTTGCCCTGACCGCAAAATACACCAAGATTTAAAATTAAAACCATCACCACACTCACAATAAAGAAGAAGAGTAAAACCCCCTTTATAGAACTGTTCCATTTCACAATCCTCATTGAATCTTCTCCCACAAACAAGATCACTTCTGTATAATTAGTAAAACGATTTTACGCCGTCTGCGCGCCGTAGATTAAAGCAAATTATCATAAAGCCGCTTGTTTCATTTCAATTGGACGCGATGGAATTGTACGTATACCTAACCGTATAACCGCTGCGCGCTGGTAACTGTAAAAACAGTAAGGACAGGGTATGCTCTAACGAGTATCATTCGTTGAAACTGTGTCTGAATGTTTCTTCACTTATTGTATGATAACTATCAGTCGCTATTTCGATGCCATTCCGTCGCCACTGCCATATGGATTGTTAAAACATTGCTAAGTCCGTGGACGCAGAGCTTGAAAGGACAGCGGTGGCGATGCCATTCCGTCGCCACTGCCATATGGATTGTTAAAACATTGCTAAGTCCGTGGACGCAGAGCTTGAAAGGACAGCGGTGGCGATGCATTGATCTTCTTCTAGCGAGCCAATGGTTCAACATATTTTAACAACTAAGCAAATTAAATTTGATCAAAAAGTTGCCTCTTCGACTGCATTCTTAGTGGCTATATCAGGTTGCGTCTCAGCAAAATACAAGGACTGCCTTAGTACACATCCCAACCACCTGGCAACACAGTTGACCTCTATCATTATCATTATCATTATTATCTCTCTATCATTATTACCCTAAGAGATTAAAAAGGCAACACACACACATCATAGAGCTATGATAGTTACACAAGAAAGGAGCAACACTTAATGGAGTACTCCTCCTACATGCCATACTGCTCACACCATACCCCTCATAGTCTAGAAACTGATCGCAGATAATACAACGTAAAAAAAACTAGTGGCATCATAAGAACTTTTGAACTGCACGGGTTTGGGCACAACACAGGAGAAATTCAAGTAATTAAATGTGTTCATCGTTTGGTTTGAGATGCCGCCGTGACAGTGCACTTGGGACGGGTCTGCTATGCCCCATTTGCACATAATATTGTGTAAATATGTCGATATTCATTTATTTACTTGTATACGATAATTGCTCATACAGCCGCAGCGCGGTGATAATTCGGAAAATGACATGACGTGACGCCAGGCTTCTGCAATAGCTCTAGGAGCTGAACCAGCATTAAACCCCAAATAGGTCATCATCAGCCTATATTTATCCACTGCTGAACGTAGGCGTCTCTGAATGCACGCCACTAAGCTCGGTCTTCAGCTCTCTGCAAACAGTTTCAGCCAGACTTTTTTCGCAGGTCGTCACTCCACCTATCCACAGGGCATCCTACGTTTGCCTAAGTGCGAACTCGTGTTCCCCAACGGTTGTCTGTTCTTTGGGAAATGTGACCAGCCCACTGCCAATTCAGCTTTAGAGCTATGTCGGTTACTTTGGCTCTCTGACGGATCACTTCATTTCGAATCTTGTCCTTCAGAGCATAGCTTTCTCCGTAGCTCGCTGAGCGACAATAGGTACATATTTCAATGTTAATAAAAATATCCTTTGAATTTGGAACCTGATACATACATAGGTATAGTTTTGGCCTAGCTACGTTTATCCTTTTGAGGCGTACTAAACAAAATAGTTCCAATCGAACCAAATTGCTGCGTTCGTCATTTAAAGCGAAGCAAAAAGGCCGTTTCACAATCCATACTGGTATTTATACCGTGCCATTGTAGTAAAAGACGATAAAACTTTCTCGATTGAGACCACACAAGCATTGACAAGTTTAATTTAGTTGTTTGATTCGTGTAACGTGGAATTAGCGGACATGCAGCGGCATGCAAAGCAATGTGATGTGTGCTACGGCTATAAAAGTATTTGTGAACGTGTTATAAATCTATTAAGTTTTGTGAGAACAAAAGTTTATACAATTCTCACATAACTGATATGGATCTATATCTACAAGTGTTTTTGTCTTAAAGCGTTTTTGTCATTAATGTTCGTCACCAGATATGGCATGGGTAGAGGCCCCCTTTAAATTACCTCCGTAAATTGCGCTAATAATGGGGAAGTTTCCTTTGTTTTTTATATTTATACAATTACATTAATAGTGGTAAAAGTTATTCCACTTTTGCCTTTTCGAAAGCAAAACAACTCGCGGGGCAAAAAAAAGTGCGTATTGATGGACACTCATAAGGGTTTCGTAGCTACCCAAATATGAAAACCGCATTGCAGTCGGTCCAGTAGTTTTCAAGTTTCAGTTTTCAAGAATAAGAGGTTTTTTTATTTAAAAAAACGCTTACTTGCTGCGCCCGTGGCTTTGCCCGCGTACAAATTTTGCCCCTCCCTTCGCCCCTCTCCCCCTGACCCTCCCCCAAATTTAGCCCCTCCATCCCTTCTAAAACCTCTTCCAACCTAGTTCTACCACTATTTTAACGCAATTTAGCGAAGTTTAGAGAGGTGTCTACTACACAAATGGTAAGTCAAGGAATGACGTACCTATCATGTAATATGACGGTCGCTAATAACCAAATTTTCACGATATTTTTTAAACAAAATTATGAGAAGAATCAGTCAATAGTACCAAAAGAGATGTTCGGAAAATGTATGAAAGCTGGTACTAAAATAATTTAAAATTCTAAACAAGATACTAGATATTTGTGATGAATGGGAATATTATTTTGATAATATTCCCTTTTATATTATTATTATTGTTTTAACTAGCAAATGAAAACAAAAAAAAAGCCTCCATTATTTGAGTTTTGTTTTTCGTTTGGTAGCAAGAAAAAACTTGCCACGTAAGGTACCCAGACCTCTGACAACTCTGATTTGACACTACTGACGACAGTGACATTCAACACGGCACAATGTATGTAGATCTGGCACTGGCAGCTGATGGATGACAGATGACAGGACCTTAAGCTTTTTTTTCTACAGGTTTCACGCGGGTTCTTTTTTGATGACAATACGTTAGGAACGTTTTGTTATTTTATTATTATTTATATTCACATGGGGTAATATAATAATTGAAATAGCAGAACATATAAAATATAGAAATCTGTTTTATTTTATTCCCAGTGCACGAAAAACGCACTAACTCAATAGAATGGAAAATATTAAAAGCTTTGTTCAACTTTATATCTGGGAAAATATTCTCTCTTTTTTTTTTAAAAATGGAGGCTCAATAAAATATAAATTACATACATATATGTAGCCCAGTAAATAAGCTTTTAAGTAAGGTATATATCATAGATGCTGGAATTTTCTGGGAATAAAGTACCTACCACTTCTGAACATCTCCTTTTCACGGGATTTTTCATAAATAAATTTTAGAAAATAAGTCCTCGTGCACACACACGTTTTTTTTTCGTGAAAAACTATGGTTGATGCGCCGTCCATAGTGATCCATACAACTGAAGACCGTGCCTACACACGGCGAATTAACCGTAGATTTTCACGGCAAAAAACGTGTGTATACAAAAGGTCTAATTATCAGTCAATAGACAAGTATTCATAAAAAAAAACAACTAACATACTAACTTAATAAATCAGTAACTTAATAATAAACTCAATAATATGCTTTATCAATTACTAGTTTTCCCGCCCGCGACTTCGACCGCGCGTACTACTATTTATCACGAAAAAAAACATCCTGTGTTTTTCTAAGATATTAAAAATCAATGCAAAAGTTGGTATAGCACCACTTTTGATGTTTTTTGACATACTTGTTATTTCGTTTCCTTGGCAACAGTTTCTTACAGCGAGTAATCAACATTTTTTCAGTTTACCCGTGGAATCTTACAAATTTTCCAGGATAAAAAGTATCCTATGTTTTATTCCAGAGTATAAGCTATCTCCATTCTAAATTTTATCAAAATCCGTCCAGCCGTTATCGCGTGAATCCTCCCCAAACGAACAAACAAACAAACAGACAACGTTTCACTTTTATATATTGGTATGGATTATTTATGAACAGGTTATGTAGTAGGTACCTATTTCATTCAATGTTTACTCGTAGCAATTTAATTAAATTCACAATGCCATAGCTTACAGTTTTATAATGCAGCTAAACACCAATCGTGGTTGCTTAAATGTTTTAACTACAGCTTGTTCAAATAAAATAATTCATACAAAACATTTCCACACAAAAACGTCATCAAAAACACTTAAATACATTTTTGTAGCTTCATAAAGTAGAATTTCACAATGGATTCACTGAAAGGCATCACTCAATGAACTAACAGTTTTAGTTGCCTCTATATCGTGTGTTCAGACGTTTACGATCTTACGCTCTAGCTCGCCATAATGTGGCGGATGGATGTGATTATCGTAAAAATGAATGATGAAATTGTATGTTTGTGAAACAATAAGAGTGCCTTTTAGATAAAAGGTTATTCTTATGTTAAATAAACAAATCAAAGAGGAAGATAAAAAAATGCAATAAAAGAACGCGGATTGTCCGTACCACACGACACATTGTTATGAGTGCTGTGTTCGTACGGTAACCGGTAGATGAGTTTTTTTTAAAGAATTTATTTTGCTTATATCTCGAGTCCCAATCTAGCCAAAAGGAGCTGCTGTTATTGTTTACGTACTAGCTGCGCCCCGTACTTTTGCCCGCGTGCAAGTGCAAACTTTGTCACCCCCATCCCATAGGGATGGAATTCTAAAAAATCCCACCCTATTGCACCCCTAGGGTATTCAAAAAATATTCCGTCCAAACTTCAAATCCCTAGGTCTACCGGTGAGGCTGTGCGTTGTCTGTAAGTCAGCCAGTATGTGACGGTTTACGGCATCCTCTCCACTTCTGTCGGTCCACCGCCAATGGTCCGCTAGTTTTTCCTATGCTACTTGACCATCGCACCAGATGCGGCCCCTGGGCTTCCTCCCCTGCATTTGACACACAATCAGCAGTTTTTCCAGTTCTACCACTGGGACGCATTATTTGACCTAGAAACTTAGTTGTCGTTCCCTGCATACAGGGAAGAATCGTTTGGTAATGACACAATTTACTGTGGTAATGCCATCCAAACATATACATAGACATACAGAACACCAACTTTATACATTATTCTTATTAATTATAATTTGCTACATTATGGGTATTTATATAAACTAAGAACACTCAAACTGCCATAGAAGTCTTCGATCTCAGAAAAGATTTCCGGCTTAAAGACGACGGTTGTGCCATTATTGGTTGCCATTAACCCCTCTTTTCTAAAAAGTTAATTAGCATTTGCCCTCAGTGATTCCTGTCTCCATAACCGTGTGGACTTATTCTCGATTTACTGTCAGTCTGTACTCCCACTTTGGTGTTAAAGTCTCCTATGATAACGTTATAGTAGGCCCTTTTGGTTTTATGTACGGCCGAAGATATGTCATCAAATATATCTTCTACCTCATCATCCGAGTGTGCTGAGGTCGGAGCGTAAACCTGTACGACCTTACGGCTATACCTTTCGGTCAGCTTTAAAGGCAGGTACGCTGCCCTGGTCGACACACTGGATATTTTTACATTATCAATGTGGACCTTATTGACGAGGAACCCCACGCCACCCTGAGACTGCTGATCGCCCTCTCGATAGTAAAACAGGTGACCCGATTCAGGGTCATCGTGTCTCTTCGGACTTCTCTTAACCCTAGTCTATGCAACTTGATCTTTGTAAGGTACATTTCGAGTTGCGCCATTTATTCGTCAAGCCTAATCGTTCCTCTGTTGTACGTAGCCAGGGTCAGTTATTTTTGGTTTGGGTGGCCTACGGTAGCCCGGGGATTCTTTGTACCTCCTGCCCTGCTATTTTCGTGACGACCACCGTGGCCAGGACTAGCAGGGCGACCGGGAATAGGGGGCCATATTTTACTTGTGCCGTGAAAAAAATATCTCAGTATAAATAAGGAGGTTTTTCGCATAATTGCCACGCTGGACATGCGAGTTGGCGATCGCAGGGCGTAGCTTATCGCACCGGTGACGCTGCTGTCCGTCACCACCCTGTGTCAGTTGGCTACGCTTGTTTTTGGGATGGTTATACCGCCATCTGTCGGTCGCCAGAGCCTCGTCCGTTATCCAGCAGGGTGAATGCGAGCAAGATTCGTAATGTAAGAGACATATGTAGCTTCAAGGATAAGCAAGCTGAAGTGGCAGTGGGCTAGTCACATTTCCCGCAGAACCGATAACCGTTGGGGTAGACGAGTTCTCGAGTGGAGACGACGTTTAGACAAACGTAGTATAGGACGCCTTATGGTCTGGTGGAGTGACGACCTGCGAAAAGTAGCTGGAAGAAAATGTATGAAGAGAGCTGAAGACTGAGCTCAGTGGCGTGCGTTAGGAGAGGCCTCCGGCCAGCAGTGGACAGATATAGGCTGATGATGATTGAATTGTAGTACTATTATTTATTCTGTGCCAAAGTTTTGTAAGTTCTATTTTCGACCATGCCATCAGGCAAGTTTATTTATGACTCTATTCGCTACGAAGGGCTTCCAGAAATTTACTGTTGATGTTAATTAAACTACGGATCCTCGTTAAGTGTTTGTCGGAACAAATTAATTTAAATGAACTCCGCGTTCCCATAATCAACGTCTCGTATTTGACATCCCTATTTCGTAATTATACCCCTTTACATTTAAAGAACTTTAGACTTTATTTTTCTATCGTGAAAGTATGTTTTTGATTGGTAAAAACTTGATCTATTTCACGGACAAAGCATATCGAATTACGTCACATTTTAATCATGTCAGACGTTAACAATTGGTGTCAAGTCCATTGCTGCCTCGAAATGGAAGATAAACAATCAGTTTCTTATTGAGTTAGTGATGTATTATGTGCATTTAGTACTACTTTTATTGGTAATGGACCGTCTAACGTTGATTTATGAACCATTATTGGAAGTTGATATGAAAAAAAAAGCTTTATCTAACGTTTGCTTTTGAAACGCGGCATTCAAAGGTTATCAATGAAAGAATTTGATTGTTCGCTTTATTAATTATCAACATTCACCTGGTTCTTTTTCAATTGTGTTGGCTAAGTTTTGTTAAGGGTTTGATTAATGATTTAATAGAAAGATATGCTTCGTTATTTTTTTTTATAAATCATTAGCTGCGCCGCGCGGTTTTTCCCGCGTGGATGATAATTGTGATGCAAAGTATCCTATGTTCCAGGACCTAAAGTATCAAGATAATAAATTTCATCAAAATCTGTTCAGCAGTTTCAGTACTGTAATGACCACATACATACACACCAACTTTCATATTTATAATATGTATTAATTATCTACTTAGACATCCATATCAAAATATAAAAGTGAAACGTTGTCTGTTTGTTTATTTGGGGAGCTTTCACGCGATAACGGATAGACGGATTTTGATGGAATTTAGAATGGAGACAGCTTATACCCTAGAATAAAACATCGGATACTTTTTATCCCGGAAAATTAAAAGTTTCTGCGGGAAAACGGGAAAATGTTGATTAACTCACTGTAAAGAACGGTTGCCATCACAGAATGGTCTGTGGTGGCCACGGAAACGAAATAACAAGTCTGTCAGAAACATCAAGAGCATATACATAGACATATATATTTACTACGTAGCGCTATACCTACTTTTGCTTGGGTTTTTAATATCCTAGAAGAAAATAGAATGCATTTTTTTCGCGATAACCAGTAGTCTGCGCGTACGAAGTCGCGGGCGGGAAAACTAGTAATAGATAAATCGATACAAGGAAAAGAATGTAAGACATGAACTATTATACTAAGACAGGTACACTAACAAGAGCTGTAGGATTTTATTTCCAAACTCATCTAACAATAATTCATTATTTATTGGAAGAACAAGTAAATTGTTCAACAAAATCAATAGGAAATAGGAACCGTGTTTCTAAGTGATATGTCTACATAGATTAAAATATACTGCGTAAGTAAACTTTATAAGAACTAGTAATTCTTTGCACCACACATCTACCGTGCTGTCAGGCGTCAGGCCTTATAAGGGCACAATTAGAGAATTATTGTGATGGCATCCGTATAATTTCTCATTGATCTAGTTCAGATTATATAGAAAGTTATTTAAAGGAACGGTCGGTTGGTTCGTGCGTGCCCAAACCTTTCAAGATGAATAATTCGACTCAGATTTACCATATTGTAAACTTTTGTCAAGATGTTGTGCCATGTTAGCTTTATGAAGTACCTATGATTTATTTTAGTATTTTTTTATTTCTTAGTTTACTGTACACATTTATTTATACTGTAGCTAGCTGCGCCCCGCGGATTCTCCCGTGTGAGTGATGATGATGTTGACCAAAAGTATCCTATGTTATTCCAGGGTATAAGCTATCCCCATTCCAAATTTCATCAAAATCCGTTCAGCTGTTTGAGCTTGAATGAGTAACAAACATACACACACGCATGCATACTAACTTTCGCCATTATAATATTAGTGTTATAGTAGGTACCTACTAGGAAAAGAAAGAAGTAGATACTTATTGTTGTATAGCGTTAAATCGCTGTGAATGTCCGAACGTTACATATCATAGTGTAGGATATCAATTTTATTCACCAAGCTAGCTGTTGAATTACCGCATTACTTCGGTCTTTTACTGGCGATTAGAACACACATACACACACGAAAACTTGGCAAATGTTCGTAAAATCATACAACTTTTCCAGTGAGAACTAAAGCATTTTTTAAATACTCCTCGGAACTCCTTGTAGGTATTTTTTTGTGTCCATATTATTGCCAGCTTTCGTCTGTAAGCCCACATCTTATAAAATGTATACACATTTCCTGAGATGCTGTTTGATGGTCAGGACCTCGCATCGTACTCCGTACAGAAGAATGTCCAAATATATGGTTTAAAACTTACATGGTCACAAACACTAGAATTATAAACATTAGAAACGGAATATTTACCGTGGATAATATTTGTATTAACTTCCCGATATTTCGGCACTGTTGCAAGCGCCATGATCACGGATAACTGAAGTAACTGCGGATGGAATTGTTTTTAAGGGCAGACAAAATGGTCTACCCTCTTTCTCACTCTTTTATTACGCGCGACACCAGTACCATTGTTCACACTTCATTATTAACTCGATCGCGACATACAACTCTAACAGTATCACCTCGCGTATTAGGGACGACATTTGTTCGGTTTTCACATAGACGTACCAATGGATTCCAGACACTCGACAGTTTAAACCTTACATAACCCTCACGATAAGTATCTGAGGGTTATGTAACTCGATCCAGTGGTTAGACCCCGACTCCAAAAGATGTTGAGCGATGGCTGACTTCTGCGTGTCATTGTTCTTGACTGCCCCAATGTGCGCCTTTATGCGGCATGAAACAGTCCGTTTAGTCTGGCCAATGTAGGACCTCCCACAACTGCAATCAACTTTGTAAACTCCATGTCTTTCCAACGGAAAATTATCTTTTGGTGAGCGTAAATACTGAGACAGCTTCTTGAAAGGAGTGAAAATGGTTTTGACAGAGAACTTATTAAGAATGTTAGCGAACTTATCTGTCACTCCTTTTGCGTAGGGTAAATACGCTGTCGTTCGACCTTATACTTTAGGAGTTTGGTTTCGTGGGGGAAACGTTTTCGCGTTCTAGGGGGAAAGTTTCGCACGGACAAACCAACGCATCTGGCGTGCGATCAGGGTGGCGTGCACGGTAGCGATCAGTTAATGGGAGAAAGTAAAAAAAAAAAAACACTCGTCCTACAGCTGGACACGGTGATGTAAGCGTTTGGTTTGAATACGTCGTTACTAGTACAACTGCAGTAGCTGATCGCTACCGTGCACGCTACCCGGATCGCAAGCTGGACGCGTTGGCTTGGCCGAACCTTTAGCAAATAAGCTTGCGATTGCAAAGTATTTCTGACACAGCTACAATTGGCTGCAAATTAATCGTTTTTGAACGTTCAGTAACGTTCATTTTAAGGCCAGCATTCACACTAGTCTCGTTCACTAGGCATCACAGTATTATAATTTGATTTCAGCATAATATCTTCAATATAAACTAGTTCTCAAACTGAAACAAAGAGATAAAATATCGATTAAATTAACCTGTTGAGTGAGGACATCTATTTCTGACACATTGTTTCCTTGTATCGTCACACCGACGACGCTTCAGACGCTTGTCTCGATATAACAAGCGACTCATTTATTTACACTTTGCCTGGGAAGTCTTGGGAACCAATTTGGATAAGTTATGGGAGAGAATTGGTTTAGTTTTGTTTGAGTTGCTTTTTAATCGACTTCCACAAACAGAAGATTCTCAATTTGTCCGGGTTTTTGATGTATGTATGTTTACTGATATCTCAAAGGTTTTTAAACAGAGTTGGATGATAATGAGTTATATTTGAAACGGTAGGTAGATCTAAAACGTGATCCCATTAAAATTTCATCAACATTGGGTCAGTAGTTTTTTTCACTCACAAACAACTTCCTGTGTATATTTTCGTTTACTTACTTTTTTCTCTCTCAACTTTATGAATACATATCTTATTCTTTCTTATTCAAGTATTGAATATTTTATTATGACCTACCGCCTGAAATCTTCAATTTTAACTAGCTTAAAAGCAAAAAAAAAACACGCCTGCCCTGCCAAAAAAGAAATTATGCCAATAAATTGTATACTGTTAGAATGTGCTTATCAAGGCCTCCAATTTGATACCCATATTGTAAGATGCAAATTTTTTTTTCGCATATGTAAATGGAGCCATACTGCCGCAACGATGAATATTTCCTTTGATAGCCCTTACGTCAAAATCTGTTCATGCATTTAAAAGTTATGGTGGAATAAAGAAACTCACAATCATACACGAATCCTAAAAAATACATTACTTTTTTTAGGCAGTCGTGCTATAAATGATCGAAAATCATTTTATGTGTAAATCAGTCAATAACTATGATCAGCGAAGGAAGCTTCCATTTCTTTTCAATACGAATACAATACCTTCAATATATCTACTACTATACTTCATAGCTCCGACACAATGCTGCCATTGATATTGTCCTTCCTTCGTTTCTAATCGACACAGAATCGCCTCCGTACCAAATGTACCAATACGTCTTTATTGAAACCTATTCAATATCTTAAGCAGCTGTCCCACCCAAAATCAACCTTATTGCACCTGCTGTAAGTCAAAAATACAATAACGGCGTGTTGTATGCTCTAGGCAAAGTGGATGGCATAGGCATACTATATGATATTATATTATATGACTGTGGCATAGGACAGACAATAAGCCTCAGAGACGTAGCCTTTGGAACAATAGGACAATGTTTCATTTCTCCTGATGAAAAGCCCAGACGGAAAGTCAGAATAAGTTGAGAACGCTTTTAAGGCTGTTGTGTAGGGATGTGGAAGTTCAGTTCACGTCATTTTACACAAAAGTAGCTAAATACGTTTTTTTTTGAAAGGCGGTTTGATACCAAACTTGTAACTGGATTGAGCTATACTCGACCTATCGTATTTCTATATCAAACCCCATTCGTATTAAAAATAATCTTTTGAAATAAAATAAAACTGCTGTTTAGTATCTCTTGAAAATCAAAACATGCTCTAATTTAGTCAGTTTACATCATCATCAGCCCGTGTCAGCCCACTGCTGGACATAGGCCTCCCCCATAGGCCATAGGCTACTGAGCCCGATCTTCGGCTCTTCTCTTCCAACTGCTGCCAGACACTTTGCATAATCGTCTCTCCACCTAGCTGGAATGCGCCCTACACTACGTTTGCTGAGTCGCGGTTTCCACTCAAGAACACGTCTATCCGAACAGTTATCAGTCCTTCGACAGATATGACCAGCCCACTGTCACGTCAGCTTACTAATTCTAAGAGCTATGTCGACAACAATGGTTCTCTGCCGTATCACCTCATTCCGGACGAACTTTTAGAGAAACTCCAAGCCCGCTGAGCGACCTTAGATTGGTGTACTAGTCGTACCGTGAGTATCCACGACTCGGCTCCGTATGTTATAACAGATAGGACGCACGGGCTGAAGACTTTTGTCTTCAAACGTTGCGGTATTGGCGACGAGTAGACTCGAAGAAGTTTCGCAAATGCTGTCTTCTTCTGCGAGTCTCTCTCTCTAACTTGCTTTTAACTAGTAGCAAGTTTACGCAACTTCGAGGGCAGTTAACCTACTTGTTAAAAATAAATACCGTGGTGGTCTCGGCTTAGAATAAGACCCCTCCCAAAAGAGGCGACTAAGGGAATACATTATGATAGATACACTGCAAAGACGGCCCCCAGTCCCCGGCGGTTTCGTTATTCCTGGCACCGGTAGCAGCCACGGTAACGGCGGAGCAGGGGGTGCTAAGAATCCTCGGCAGAGACCCAGCTACCAACCTCCACTATCTCTGGACCTGGCACCTTATAACGCATGCACCTTGAGAACCGATGAGAAGTTGATAGAGCTGAAAGAAGTAGTAAGTAAGTTGCGCTGGGGTATTATAGGGTTCTCATAAGTCCGAAGAGAGGGAGAGGATACAAAGACACTCAATTCCGGCAACTTTATTACCGGGATGGCGAACAGCAGTCCTAACACGGTATCGGGTTTCTCGTCGAAAGCGTTTAGAGCAGGGTGGCATAACTTATACTCAGAATTATGGAACGGTATTCGTTGAAGGTCATACAGGTGTACACCCCACACTCGAAGCGCCCGGACGATGAAGTGGAAGCTTTGTACGACGACATTTCTAATGCCATACATGCCCCAAAAACACACTTCATAGTGGTGATGGTGGACTTCAACGCACGGCTGGGCATGTGGAATGGCGATGAACTGAGAGTGGGGCAGTTTGGATTTGGACAGCGGAACCAAAGGAATTAGAGATTGGTCGACTTCATGGAGAAGGAGGGACTCTTTATGATGAACTCCTTTTTCACGAAGCGCCCGTCCAGTAAATGGACGTGGCTGCACCCAGGCGGTCATAAGCACGAGATAGATTTCATTTTGACGACCAATAGGCATATATTCAATTATGTCTCTGTGATCAACAGGGTTGAGACCAGCAGTGATCACCGCATGGTAAGAGGCTCATTGAATATCAACGTAAAAATGGAGAGGTCTCATTTGATTAGATCTACTTTTCGCCCAAGTCCAACTCAAATCCAAAACCCCGAGAGCTTTCAGTTGGACCTCCAAAATTGCTTCCAAATCCTTACCGAATGCAATACAGTGGACGAACTAAACAACGGGCTGGTGGAAATTGCACACGCGGTTGGTTTGGAGTTCTTTAAGACCCACAGCAAGAATAGAACACAGAAACTCTCTGAGCATAGAGAGTTTCTGAGAGGACTAAGTTCAGCAGTGGACTTCTAAAGGGTGACATGATGATGATGATACCGAACGTCAAAATTTGACGTCGTACTAAAGTCGAAGATAGCAAAGCTTAAATGGAGATGAGCAGGATCAGGGCGATAACGGAGTGGTGGCCTAGAGGAGCTCAGCGATCATGGGGCAGACCACCAGTTCTAGGGTCAGACGGCATCGTTAGACACGCAGGAATAGACTGGATGAGACTTGCACAGGACCGGAAGAAATGGCGTGAAAGAGAGGAGGCCTATACCCAGCAGTGGATGGATGCGGGCTGAGTAGATAGATAGACAATTACGGTATAACCTATTCTATAATTGAATACTTTCATATTTTATTTATAATCTGATATCTGAATCGTAGGTATTTTTAGAATCTGAGCGTCCATACACTTATATGGGAGTTTACCTTTCATTTGCAGTCTAGATTTTCTAGATGATATTTTAATTTTGCAGCATTTCCCCAAGGGGCCATTACATTTTACTATTGAGACTGGCAGTTTTCAGGGTTCCTTACCTCAAAAGGAAATAAACTAGCTAAAAAGATTTAAAAAACACGCCTGTCTTCCAAAAAAGAACTTATGCCTATAAATTATAATACTGTTTGAATGTCCTGATCAAGGCCTTTTATTTGATAAGTACCCATATTGTAAAATTGGAAGAAAAAATATTTTTTTCAAATTTGAAAATGGAGCCCTACATACTGTTATTTTTTTAAATAACTGTGATTGATGTAAGGATTCTAACGATATCCCATACGTCTAAATCTGTTCAGACATTTAAAAGTTATGGTGGCCTAAGAAACTCACATACAAACATATATGAATCCTAAAAACATTACAGCTATTTTTTTGGGCAGTCGTGTAAAAACCCTTATAGGATCACTTCGTTGTCCGTCTGTCTGTTTGTCTGTCTGTCAAGACCCTTTTTCGCAGGAGCGCGTGGAGGTATCAAGTTGAAATTAATATACTCAAGACTGCAATCCCTTGCAGCTGTGAAAAAAAAACACTTCTAAGTCAACGCAATCAAAAGATACGGCCGTTTATGCTGCATATTTTGACACTCGCAAGGGAATCAAAACCTACAGTGTACTCCCCGTTGACCTAGAATCATGAAATTTGGCAAGATGCAATCTTAAATGTGGTTATAGCACAAGAAAAGGGACCGTAATCCCGTATAGTTGTAGTTACATAACATATTTTTTTACAATTTTTGTCGAACCCTCTGTGGACTTGCACTTGGCTGTTTTTTTCTCATCCATGTCTTCCATTTCTCAATAATAACAAGCTCTTTCTCTTTGTAATATCATTTAGTGACGGGATCTCATTCCAATCAATGTTCTAAGCAGAAAGTAGTGTGATTATATAGTTGATTTTATTTTCTACTAGCTGTACCCGCGGCTTCGCACGCGTGTTCTTTTCTTTATGTTCAAAGTACCATAATGTGCTATTCCAGGACCAATATACCAACATTTGAACAAAATTACTTCAGCCGTCAAAAATACTTTATCAATTGCTCGGCTTCTAACTCGCCGGATTGAGATACCAATTACACCAGATTTAAACAAAACCAGACAGACAAAATTAAAAAGTAAAACAGTTTGGCTTCAGTATCGAATATAGAGAACAATAAAAAAATATTTTTTATTACTTAAATATTAACATAACTTTGGTCATATATCCCGCAGAAACCCTTTACTTATTCGGGATAAAACGTGTCCTCAATTTTAATCCATCATATAACTTAAGACAGTGCGAAGTTGTATCAAAACCCGTCCATTACTTTCAGCGTGGTCGTGTTCTTTTAAATAAGTTTCAACCCATAAATAATAACCCATATTTTTTTCGATATGTAAAGTATCCTATGTCCTACCTCGTTGTACGAACTCAAATCATACCAAGTTTCTTTTGAATTCATCCAATGGTTCCAGCGGCGTGATGCGCGGCTAAGATACAGACTGACAGACATACAGACAAAAATGAAAAAACATAAAAACATACAGTTTAGGCTTCATAATAGAATATAGAGTAATATTAAAAAAAAAAAACACTAGATCTTTAATGTACAGAATTTGGACTCATACCCCACAGGAACCCTTTATTTTTTCGGGACATAATGTATCCATAATTTTCACCTATCTTATAAACTATGTCTGTGTCAAGTTGCATCAACATCCGTCCAAAAGTTTCCTAAAGACCTACCTCGAAGTGTGAACTCAAATCATACCAAATTTCATTTGAATTCATTAAGTATTTTCGGCGTGGTGCGCTTCCAAGGTACAGACAGACATACGGACAGACAGACAGACAGACAGACAACAATAAAAAAATACAGTGTTGGCTTTAGTACTGAACAAAGAACGTCCTCTAAAAAAATTTACATAATATCTTCAATCTATAGAATTTTGGACATTATCCCGAAGGAACACTTTATTTTTCGGGATAAAAAGTATCCTCCATTTTTACCCTTATATAAACTATGACTGTGCCAAGTTTCAACAAAATCCGTCAAGTAGTTTCAGCGTGATACGTGTTCTTTTAAATAACTTTCAACGCCTATCCTGCAGGAACACTTTATTTTTTCGGGATTTAAAGTATTCTCAATTTTAACCCATCATATAAACTATGACTGTGCCAAGTTGCATGAAAATCCGTCTAGTAGTTTCAGTAAGTGTTTTTTGTAGTCTATGTCCTACCTCGTAGTATGAACTCAAATCATACCAAGTTTCATATAAATTCATTCAGTAGTTTCGGCGTGATGCCTAGCCAAGATACAGACAGACAGACATTACAGTTTTATTATAAGTATAGATAGATATAGATTGTGTGAATTGATACTAACCGTGTTTCGGTGTTCACAAAGTACGATATAATATGTCAAATTTTGATGTGATGATTATTATTAAAGAAGATACAGACGTTCAAAAATAATTAAAAAGTGTTAAAAATGATAGAACCGAAGAAGGCCTGAAGACCATTAAGTGTTCTCTATTTAAGGCGCTCACGCTGAAAGTTCAAACATTTAGTGTCCCGCTCCTTCATAAACAAGTTGAGCAGGAGAGGTGATACAGCTAGGGAGCATGACACGACTTAAAAGATAAAAAACATGTCTTTATTGTTACTACCTGAAAATGACAAAACATACAAGTTCGTGACGTCATCATTGAGGTCGATACGACCGCAGCGCTGCGGTCGCCCCAGTTCGTTGCCTGTTCACCGATTGACAAACATGCAGCTGACATGTAGAACCAGCCCGGCCAAACGAATGATATACTTCGTGTCACTTCCTTCTGTTAACTTACCCACTCTAGACGAGAGTTTTTAGAGACAAATAAATTACAAAACCACAGAAAATTATGCCTTGATTTACACCCTGCACTCTCGGCGGCTGAATATCAAATGAACGTCCGCGCAGTGTTGCCACCTTGGTTTTTGAAAAGGGGCAGTTGGACAAGCTAGTAAGGGCTAGATACAGCAAATTTTGCCATTAAAATAGCTGCTAGAAAGGGCTAAAAAATAAATACTTTTACGGCGGAAGTTCAGTAAGAATACTTAGTTTATCTAAATATGAATTAATTTGATCTTTTTATTATATTTTATGTATATCTCTTTGTTCAGGAGATGTTAATTTTGACTTGTAAAAGTGCTATTATTTTTGCCTATTTACAATAAAATACTTTGCCTTTGACTTTGACTTTAAGTATTCTGTACTCGCAGTTACATTTGCATATATTTCGGGCCATAAAAATAAAAAACGCAACTAAGTTTCATAATTTACTTGCTTATTTGAAATTTTGTCACTAAATATATTCAGAAAATGCAACAAACTTGTTAAAAACTATTTATTGATTTGTTAAAAATCTGAATGCTCATAAAAATCTGAATCCTCATCAAAATAGTCCCTGCTGAAGCAGAAGTAGATGAGTGATTGATATCTGCGTTTTTTGCCAATTTGAGTAGAGTATTTAAAATTATTTCTACAGTTTATTAAGAGCGATGGTGGCCTAACGGTTCTATAGTGCAATTTAGAATCCAACAATACCGGGTTCAAAACCTAGGCTCCGCACCAATGACTTTTCTGTGTTATGTACGGTTTTCCATCGCTCCATGCTTCGGAGGGCACGTTAAGCTGTCGGTCCCGGCTGTTATTAATTAATAGCAGTCGTTAAGCCATGTCAGAGGCCCTCAGGCGGCTTGACAAACTCTGACATCAGAGGCCCAGCACACTACCTCATACGACAAACAAACAGTCAGTTTGCACCTTGTGTGAACAGCAAAGTCTCAGTAATTTTAAACCCCATCGTATATGTAGTATATAATTTTTTTACTACCTACTTGTAGAATGCTAATAATAAGAAACAATTTATTACACCAGAATTATGGAACAAATATACAAGAATTTAATATACAAATTGGCAAAACGGGTGGTCTTATCGCTAAAAGCGATCTTTTCCAGACAACCTTTGCATGGACAGAAATTACGAATTAAAAAAGGACGGTGGTGCAAAACAATACAATAAATCATGCAAAATAAAAATACCTACATACATCTATATACTTATAATAAAACTGTAACGGGTCCAATTCTGTACATTGAAGATATTTTGAATTTTCTTTTGGAGGGTACTCTAGATTCGATACTGAAGCCAAAACTGTATTTTTTTTCATTTTTGTCTGTCTGTCTGTATGTCTGTCTGTATCTTGGCTAGGCATTACGCCGAAACTACTGAATGAATTTAAATGAAACTTGGTATGATTTGAGTTCATATTATGAGGTAGGACATAGGCTACTCTTCATCCCGAAAAATGAAAGGGTTCCCGCAGGATAGGTGTTGAAAGTTATTTCAAAAAACACTTACCACTCTGAAACTAATGAACGGATTTTGATGCAACTTGGCACAGTCATAGTTTACAGTCGTAGTCACAGGATATGGGTCCAAATTTCTGTACATTAAAGATATTGCATATTTTTTTGGAAGGTACTCTATATTCGATAATGAAGCCTAAACTGTATGTTTTTTCATTTCTGTCTGTATGTCTGTCAGTCTGTATCTTAGCCGCGCATCACGCCGCCGGAACTATTGGATGAATTCAAATGAAACTTGGTTTGAGTTCATACTACGAGGTAGTACATAAGATACTTTACATCTCGAAAATTTATAGTTTCTCGCAGGATAGGGGTTGAAACTTATTTAAAATAAATAATAGTATAGAAAACCAAACTAAAAAATAGAAAATAAATTCTAATAATTTTGAATGAAGAATAGTGTTTGAATTTCAAAAAAATCGTGGGTGCATGGGTCAATAGTTATAAAATATTTCATTGACAGATATGAGAAGAAGGATTATCATTTCGATAATATCTTAAAAAGCACCACACGCTTTTTTTTAAAATTCAAACACTATTCTTAATTCAATATTATTATATTTATTTTCTATTTTTTAGTTTGGTTTTCTATATAAAGCGTGTTTTTTAGTTATTTTAAACTATTATTTATTTTCTACTTTTTTGTTTGTTTTTTTTTTCTAATTATTGCATTGTCATTGGTTTTGACAGGTGTGCAAAATTTGAATGAAATCTGTCCGTTTAAAGTGGGTCAAAATAGCGTCCAAAGGAGTCGGTTACAAACATACAAGTGAAGCTAATATAAAGCGTATAAAAACACGTACCACGCTGAAACTAATGGATGGGTTTTGATGCAACTTGGCACTGTCTTAAGTTATATGATGGGTTAAAATTGAGGACACGTTTTATCCTGAAAAAGTAAAGGGTTTCTGCGGGATATGTATCCAAAGTCATGTTAATATTTAAGTACTTAATAAAAAATAGTTTTTGGATGGTTCTCTGTATTCGATACTGATGCCAAACAGTTTTACTTTTTAATTTTGTCTTTCTGTTTGTCCGTATCTTGACCGCGCATCGCACCCAAACTAATAAATGAATTCAAATGAAAAAAATGCTAAAAAGGTTTTGAACAATATTTTTTTTTGTTATTCGTGTCTTTCTTTCTGTTTGTCTGTATGTTTGTTTGTTCACGCATCACGTAAAAACTACTGGACTGATTGCAATGCGGTTTTTATTGTTAGATAGCTTAGGGTTTGATTTAAATTGGTATCTCAATACGGTGAGATAGAAGCCGAGCAATTGATAAAAGTATTTTTAATGGCTGAAGATATTTTGTTCAAATGTTCGTATATTGGTCCTGGAATAGCACATTATTGTACTTTCAACCTAAGAAAACACCACGCGTGCGAAGCCGCGGGTACAGCTAGTATTTAATAAACTACATAAACCATACTTACATGTCACATGCAAATAATGTAATGATTGAAAAAATATATGTGTTAAGTACATACAAATAATGGAATGATAATTTTTTTTTATACCTATAGCTATGTTTCTAGTAGCTAAATTAGCGTCGACACTTAACGCTTTAACCTATTCATTATTTTTTAACCAATCATGAAATGATGTTAACATACGACAACACAATAATATTAATATCGGAGTATATGCTGATATCGTGTTAGTGTATTGTATTGGTTGGTAACAAACAACTTTAAAATAACTAACTAGACTGTACTTGAACAGAATCGCATGCATGTGTGCAGCGTACGGATGTAGCGTGCACACAAGCATAACCACGGCGGGCGCGCGCGGGATGCGGTGGGCTAGCGGGAGGGTGTGCTCCGGCCTCTCAGCTTTGGAGAGGTGTCTCCAAAGCCCGCTTACACCTAAAATTAGCTATTGCGCAGCGCCTTGCGCCTAACTTCTCAGCCGCCATAAAGATTGGTTCCTACTCTAGCTTCGTCGATGTTCGTCGAAGCTTTCCCGCCTTCCGTTCGAATTCAGAGTAGCTTCACTCGGTGTTGTTAACACTTGAGATAAATTATGAGGAAGAGGGAATCAGGTCAAAAAACCTCAGTATAGGTTAAAGATAGCTACATATATCTCATTGCTGGGAATGACTGGATTTATACTTGAAATATAGGTACACGTGTACTGCTACTGTGCTGAAGATCAGGTCTCAAGGCTTTCAATATGAGAGGAATCCTTTTGCCTTGTGTAACATTCTTTGTTATACACATGTTGTAGGTTGTTGTTTTCCTAGGATTTATTGAACAACAGTGAAATCACAATATTAATTTCTTAAATAATATGAATGATGTGAGTATTGTAAATTATTTAGTTTTTTATGCCTATTTATAGTCTAAATCTTAATTTCACCTATATATTTCTATATTGCTACACCACCTACATTTTATTGCTACAATCAATCATTTCTGTCCATCCAAAGGATGTCTGGAAGAGATCGCTTTTAGCGATAAGACCGTCCATTGTACTTAATCTAAGTGTTTTCCTGTCTGTATCGTTTTATTTTCTTGGTTTCAATCTATCTATCTATCTAATGTCGTATGAATACCGACCTTCTTCATACCAACTTTCTTATTTTTAAGAAGTTTCTTCGCTTCAAAGCTTCACATCAAATACAGCTCATTTCAGGGCCGCGTACCTTGTTTTAAAATCTTTTATTCTCCAGACTTATACAAAACATTTACACTTTTATACTTTTACAAGATTAAATAAAAAAGTGAGCCGTCGCGACGTGTGGCAAATTTGTAAACACTTTGTTTGCCTCATCATCATCATCATCATCATCATCATCAGCCCGTATTCGTCCACTGCTGTGAAGTAGATAGGTGGGTTATGAAATACCTCATACATACATGTCATTAATACCTATTACCTACCTTTCACAACAATATAATAATTTCATGGCAGGATAAAACATGAAACAAAGCGTACCTAGGCGCCGTATATAAAAAGTGACTCTATGCCTAGGTGTTTAACTATTTGATTCTTAGTAACTATGCATTATCAATGATCTTATCTTAATCTTCTTCTTCGTCCCTTATCTCTTATCCCTTCTTATTACACGACTGCCCAAAAAAAAAAGAGTTCTATGTTTTTAGGTTTATGTTAGGTTTAAATGTATGTGAGTTACTTTATTCCCCATAACTTTTAACAGATTTAGACGTATGGGGTATCGTTAGAATCCTTACATCCCCCCGAGTAACATAGGCTATAGTTTGTTTTTTGAAAAAAAAACAATATCGTGGCAGTATGGGTCTATTATCAAATGCGAAAAAAAATATATGTATAGTTTTACAATACGGGTATCAATTTGAAGGCTTTGTTAGGCACATTCCTAAAGTGACAATTTATTGGTATAAGTTCTTTTCTTGCAGGGCAGGCAAGTTTTTTTTTGCTTTTAAGGTAGTTCCATTCGCGACAGCGGCGCGGCGACGATTACCACGCCAAGAGTCAACGTTACCCCCGTACCGCGACATTAGTACTTACATCAAAACTGAAATCAAACTACTCTAAGCGTCTAGCAGTGGACAAAATAAAATGGCGCCTAGTGACTACCCTCGGTGCGGCGCCTACAGACGAATGATTCTTCTGACATTCACTAAAGAAAACTTCTTTCACGGTCTTATTTACTTTGAACACTTTACCCCACTGTGTGCTGATTACAAATGCCATTACCCTGGCCCACATACGAGTATGGAAGCCATAAGAAAGCACAATCAATAGCCAATAACGGCTTATTGTTATTTCTGTTTTAAGAAGTTCTGTTTGATTTCTCGTCGGAACTGGCTCAGTTTCTTTGAATGTTTACTTTGTATGAGACATTGTGTTTATGACGGATGTCAACAGTCTGTTTAATACAGGCTGATCTTAAATGAGTGTTCAATAATTTATCAGCGTGCTCTTTGTTAGTAAATGACCAAGCTTTGTTCGATTACGCGAGAAAAATCGAAAGAACACAATAGTTGATTATGCCCAAGGGGATAAAGCAGTGTCTTACGTCATGGGCGGCTTCCCCATCGGCAAAAACCCAGATCTGAGCATTGAATAAATAGGCTACTTGGCTTTCGAGTTGATGCTAGGTGTTGGAAATAAACTAAAAGGACGGATTCGGACATTCCTTTTGTTGTTCTCCATTGATTAAAATCGTTTTAGGAAGTTTCGTTCCATCTTTTGATTTTTCCTGTACTAGATTATTAATTATCCTTAAAGCGTCTGATTTAACTAGTGGCTCTGTAAGCTATAGACCTCGCGCGTACAAACTTTTTTGCAAAAAATCTAGCGGTGCACAGTAGCGCCATCTAGTTACCTTAATGTAAAACTAACATTAATAACCAAGGTGCTCCATCAATCCCTACCTAGTGGGCAAAAGGCTGATTCCACTGGTAGAAACCTAAAAGTGAGTAATTTACTACATTTTGAGGAGCTATTCTGCTCATCACGCCAAATATCCCCATCAGATCTTCACCAAATTTTTATAAGATCTAATAAGACAGAGATATTCAGTAGCCCCCTTTTGCCATTTTTTGCCCCTTTTTGGGGGAAGTAATCCCCCGATAAAAAATCCCCGACGGCTAAAAAATTCGTTTAACCTATATACTAAGTTTCGTTTAGATCGGTTGAGATATGCGACCTGTAGAGGAGAACAGAGATCTGTACTGACATCCGGAAGGACATACGAAAGCATTTTTGCCCAAGCTGAAGCGGAGACGCTTCGCGCTCGCTCGGTCAATTCAAAACTTTTAATCTATGTATCTATGTATATTTCTGTCTTGGAATCTTGCAATTCAAGTTTCGAGCTCTTCCTGATTAGATATACGGCTGAAACATTCAGGGCATCTAGCTAACAAATCAAAGACAACGAAAAAAAAAAAAACAGTGTTTGTGTTCTGTCTATGTTGGCCAGTTCGATTTTCGAATAACATCTCTTTTCAATGCCCGTATCTATGCGAGTTTTCATTCGAATTTTAAGGTTCCAAATACAAATCAAATTATATCCCTTGGGAGTTTCAAATAACATTATATCCCGAGGGATTCTCATCCCACCCCCTCCCTCCTTCCTTCCTTCCCCCATTATAGCTAAAAACCATCTCGTTTACCCCAGCTTTCAAACATAAAACACCGCAGCTAAATCGATACATTAATTTGGAAGCTACGATTCTTACCCCCCTTTTCCCACCTCTCCCCTCTCCCCCCATCACCCATATATCTAAGAACCATCACGAACATATCAGCTTTCAAACAGAAAAAAACGCATCTAAATCGGCCCATTTGTTTGGGAACTACGATGCCACAGCAGACACACACACGCACACACACCAGAGTGATACACTCCCTAAACTTATAGCACCCGTCTCTTTGTTTGGGGGTTAAAAATGCTTTACTGCAGCTATTGATTATACTCAATAATGACTTCAGATTTCTGTAATCACACCTACTCGTATGCCCGACGTATTTAGACATCAAAGCCAGATGTTAACGGGTAAATTAACCCACTCCAGCCCACTAAATCTACAACCTGTAGCAGTTAGTGGCATAACAGTTCATTTGGAGCACCACAGAATAAATAATACCTACACTGTAAAGCACGAGTTACACCTCATTGATGGACACGAAGCAATGTTTCCGTGGAAATTGGATATAAACAACTTACAAACTGGTCTTGCGCTTTTATTACTTTTCGTTGTTTGGGATTTTGGACCTTATATCTAGTTAGTAGGGCTACAATTGTAATGTTACGGGAATAATGACAAGTTAACTCAGTTCTGGGATAGACAGAAATTCGTTATTTTACTTTTAATTATTTATCATCTTGTCACTGATATTTTAGTTAATTAATGAAAACTGTATACCTATTTATTTACTTTCGTAATACACTCAATTCACTGAAGACAGTAGAGTTTGTCTACGACAGACAGAGTTAATGATTGCTTGTAGGCTTGCTTGTTTCTCGTATGACCTGTGGTGACGGCCTCTGTCATTTTATCAGGCCGCCAGAGGGCCCAACGACTGCTATCAATCAAAAACATCCGTAACCGACAGCTTAACGTACCCTCCGAAGCATGGAGCAACGGAAATCCGCACATCACTTAGAAAATACATTCGTGCGCAGCCGAGGACCGAACCTGATATCATTGGATTCTAACGCGCACTGGTAAATGCCTCAGCTACCACACTCCGAGTTGATTTGGCTGGCTCTGGCTGTTATGTTCAGATCAACGTATTTAATTGTACATTATGCACCAAGGGGATAAAGCAGTGTCTTCCGTCACGGGCCCTATTGGGGCCGTATACGGGTCAGGACCCTGAGTGTAACGAGGGAACTCCCGAGCGTGTTATGTAGAGTCCTGAGTGAAGCGAGGGGTTCAAGCCGCCCAAGACGAAGACAAACTTTATCCTCGAGGTGAATACTCTACTTTTCAAATCTTCTGCAAGACAATATGGCTACATAAATAAAGCATTAATTTAGTTAAAAGTTAAATAAATTAAAAGCCAACATTTGTCCAGCGTCTGATTTATTAAACTCCATAGTCAAATCACTATCGCTCGACGCATTTTTGTGTCAACTTGTAAAATGATAAAATACTTACTATCTGCGCCCCGCGGTTTTACTCGCGTAAGGGATGATGATGATGATAAGTATCCTATGTTTTATTCCAGGGTATAAGTATATATATCTCCATTCCAAATTTCATCAAAATTCGTTTAGCCATTTGAGCGTGAAGGATGATGATGATGAAAAGTATCCTACTTGTTATTTGAGGGTATAAGCTAGGTCCGTTTAAAATTTCAACAAAATCCGTTCAGCTGTTTGAGCGTGAAGGAGTAACAAACATACAAACACACACATATACAATAAATACAATCTTTCACCTTTGTATAATATATTTTACGCGGGTGGGTACATAAAAAAGCGTCACAACATATAAAAAATATATAAAAAAACGTCATTAAGCGTTATTCAAAAACAATGCTTTTTGACCATAGAAAACTGCATTAGATTATTACTCACGTACTTGACAGACTATTTATTATTTCGTTTCCATGGCAACTTCCTTCCGTTCTGTACGAGTATATTATTTGATACCTTGGGTTTCATTACTGAAATTTTCGTAAGAATGTCTAAATTTTTGAAAAATCAAATACTCGCTGATAATGTATGTTTAATAATTTTTGAAATCATTTCTTTCCTAAATCCTTTATAATATTAGTGTAGACAAAATTGGTAAAAAAGAACACCAAACACCGTCTTTTGTTTCAGTTTCTTTTCCCCTTGCTGCGGTTTTTACATTCGCGCCAACAAAACAAATTTTTCTTTTTATTTGTTTGTGTTCTGCCTATGGTGGCCAGTTTGATTTTTGAATAAACTTATTTTACAATGTCCGTATCTAGTCTTAGACTTTTCATACTAATGTTGACGTACCAACTTCATATCACATTATATCCCAAGGGATTTTTATATAATTTTATATCCATTGGGATATAATGCCTTGTTTACGTTGAAATTGCGTGATATTATGTATTGTCGAGCAGGTGGTATGAAAAATCATTTTTATTGGTGTGGAACAGAAGTGAAATGTCGTGGAAATATTTTTGTACATGAAATAGTCTTGGAAAATATTACTTAATCTCTGAATAAACGATTTCTCGAAAAAACTAAAAATAATGTTGGCAAAAGTATGAAATCGCACAGTTGCATCGAAGCACCTGGTGTCTCCAAGCGTCGTATTCTTGGCAGCAGAATCCGAAAACAAATCTCACCTTACAGTTTCTGAGTTCAAGCGAAATTCGCCGAGATAGAACTTGGCAAATACGAGAAGGCGTTTAATTACAACTTTATCTGAAGCGTGAATGCCTGTGGACTCGTTTTGTTAGCTGTCTAGGTTTGCGTGCTTTTAGTTGTCAGAACTTTTGAAAGGTACATATTTTCGATGCGAATGCAATAAGGTATGAGGTAGTGCTAGCCTCTGGTGTCAGAGGTTGAAAGGCCGCCCGAGGGCCTCTGTCTGACGTGGCTTAACGACTGCTACTGCGCTATGATAACCGGGAATACAGCATAAGAAGTACCCACCGAAGCACGGAGTGATGGAAAACAGCACAAACCTTAGAAAAGTCATTGGTGCGGAGCCGAGGACTAAACCCGGATAAATGGATTCTATCTAACTAGCACTAGTATCGTCATCATCATCAGCCAGATATAGGCTGATGATGATGATGATGATGATGATGGTGATGATGATGATGAAGAAACGTCCCCCCTGGACGTATCATCATCCTAATTCACGCCACTGAGCTCGGTCTTCAGCTCTCCGCATCCAGCCGCTTTTCGCAGGTCGTCATTCCAACTGGCCACAGGGCGTCCTAAACTGCGTTTGCCTAAACGTGGTCTCCACTCGAGAACTGGTCTACCCCAACGACACGAGAATACTGCTAGGTTACTATTGTTCTGGAATGATTCGAATCGCAGAGATAGATGTCTGTGCCCTAACACGTAACTCTTAACCTACAGTTTCAATCCAAAATAATTAGTTTATGGGGATTACTTTTATTTTGTTTTTTAAGTTGTCACCGATTGAGAAAATATATAGTGAAAATCTCATTGCAACCGATAGCATCAGGACATACGTAGTCCGGCGCTGTTCTCGTGAGTACCTAATAGTGCAACGGTGATGAAAAGATAATGTTTTCCTTTACTTTGAGACACAAATAAAAAGTGAATTATATAGACGTCGATAAAATTTGCCGAATATCCGGAGGGCACGGCAAAGTTCCCGGCGAATTTTAACCCAGTGCTACCAGAGTTAATTAAAATTTAACTAGACTCGTTTTATCTACAGATGTTACAAAATATTTTAGCAGTGTAGTTTTTAAGCAAAGATTTGAATTCAGAATCTCACCAATTTCATAAACTGCACGGAGACGTTCGCAAAGAAAACAAATGAATAAATTAAATGTGTTTTTTCAACCTTGAACCGCTGAAAGAGTTGGAAAATCGCCAACACACAGGATTTCCTTGTTGACATTGAATTTATGTGTTTATCCCAGGTTTGATTCATGCTTAAATAATTAAATGGAACATACATAAAAATAAATGCATTCTTTGAAGGAACAAATATACCTATAGGATTTTTAAGATTTATAGGGTTCCGTGTATCAAGTTAGTATCTTATACTAACTTGATACAAATATGCCTCTAGTTCAATGAAAAAAAGAGGAAAACCATAAAAAGCACAAAGTTGCGGTCGCGCGCACCGACGATTTCTTCGCGTTTATACGAAAATTGGCTACCCGCTCGGGCTTCGCACGAGTGAAATTAAGAAGAAAATGATATGATAAATTTAGTTTTTGCACACTTGACTTTCGCTCCGCTTCGGAATGACTTTTCTAAGTTATGTACGGTTTTCCATCGCTCCGTGCTTCAGAAGGCACGTTAAGCTGTCGGTCCCGGTTGTTATTGATTAATAGCAGTCGTTAAGCCATTTCAGAGACCCTGGGGCGGCTAGACAGACTCTGACATCAGAGATCAGCACTACCTCATACGACAAAGAAACAAACAAACAGAATAATAAGTTTGTTACTAACACAATGATGGATCAATATGGGTCTAAAATAAATGATTTATTATTATTATAATTATAAAAAATGCTGGTGTCCGTATACATGGCGTGTACATATTGTAGTAAAAGATACTCCAAAAGCTGATATATTTTAGAAAATAAGTCTAAACAACAACATCTAACAATAAATTTCACAGGCGGCAAGTTTAAACAATAGAATTTAATTTTCGTGACTAACTTTCTAAAAGTTGTAAAATTTTGCAAGTTTGCCATATCCGTGGAAAAGTTGCACGGATCGTGTCGCACCATCTGCTAACTTACGAGAAAAAGTTTTTGAGAAATGCGAAGCATGAAAATAGTTTCAAAACAACTACAGATAAAACATGTTTTGTCCACGAAGCTCACTCAAAGCTATTTGATCTATGTACCTATTTGTTTTAACATTTTTGTAAGTATATGGAAGTATACAAGAATGTTAAATAAAAGACGGATTCCACACCGCCAAATTAAAAGTGAAGCGTACTATGCCGATCGGCTCGTATGAAGATTAAGAACTCAATTCACATTCACACAATTACACCTGTCCAAAAAGCTGCTGCAACATGGAGCAACAATGTTGGTGTACGTTCTGCAAAACTTGTTGAACTTGGCTATACAATTGCGGAAATTATCTAGCCCGTTTGTCAGGACCTTGATAGTTTGCATGTTTACTCGTAATTAAGGTAAGGTGGGAGAGGGCGCGGGGGTTAAAACATCAATTGACATCTACCTTGAAAAACTATGGATCGCCATCGCTACCAAAAATAGTTAGAACTAATCATTCTCAATCAAGTTACTTCGTCCGCGTCCCTATCGTGCTGACTCGTTTGCGTGTTTCGGTATACCCATCTTCCGTGAATCTACGATCCTTATTGTCTACTTTTGTACTCAAAAACCAATTTAGTAAAGATTCATCAGGCTACGTAACATAATATCTGCTGGTATAAGGCTCATGTTACGCGATATATTAGCTATCTTCATCAGAATCCCTCGTACTTTACCTCAAATAATAATAAGGAGTCGCGAGCCAGCCGTATTTTGAAGGGTACCAATATGTTTGCTTCGTTCAGGATTACCATAATTTATCTGGAAAACTAGGACGAGAAAAGTGTAGTATCCCTTTGTTTGTGGCCTTTTGGCACTTGTTTACCGATATTCCTGAATAAAATCAGTGAATTTCGCCTGACTTTCAGATTTTATTGTAACTACATATACCTACCTAGTAGTAAAAAAAGCATGGCTTGGAGTAAAACTCGCACTGTTCAAACAATGCGTCTCGCTGACCGTAACCTATGGTGCAGGACGTGGATGCTTACACAAAAGGCTGTGCATAGAATCAGAGTAGCACAGAGAGCTATGGAGAGATCCATGCTCGGCATCAAACTCCAAGATAAAGTCCGTAATGTCAAAATCTGGCAAAGAACAAAAGTTCTGGAAGTTGGCGTCGGAACTACTATTGCGAGACTTAAATGGAGCTGGCCAGGACACATGGCCAGGCGAAGTGATGATAAGTGGAGTAAGGCTGTGGCTGAGTGGTGGCCAACAATATTGTAAAAACGATTGACACAGGACCGAGGCGAATGGCATGGTCTAAGAGAGGCCAACTAAAAAATGAAAATGAATAAAAAATTATAATCTTTATTTTAATTTTTCTTATTAAACATCTGCTAGGCGTCCCGTGACATATTTTTTATTCTAACTCTCAAATATGAATGATCTATTCTATCATTCTTAGTTGAGTGATAACCCTCACATCATCACACTATCCTGACTACTCCTGATCATGGGCTTCCTCCATTAAAGGTTTATTTGCCATATAAGCCACGTCTGGCAGGCGTGAGTGTTAGTGATCGCTGCAGATTTTGATATCACCTAATTACAAAGCAAAATATTGTGCCCGTTCCTGCTAGAGATAAACTTAAAAATTGTGATTTAGAGGTTGTACATCTATTATACACCAGCTGTGCCCGCGTAGTCATTTCATTTAAAAGTAGCCCATACGTGTTATTCCAGGACCAAAAGTACCTTTTTAGTACAATATACTACATTTATTCAAAACTCGTTCACCCGTGAAATAGTGTTTTTATCGATTGCTCGGTATCTATTCATCGATTAAAAACCCTAAGCTATCCAACAGTGCAAACCGCATCGCAATCGGTCCAGCAGTTTTTACGTGATGCGCGAACAAACATACAGACATGATTTTTAAAAATGATATTTTCTTGTTCAGTTGTTTATTTTAAGTAGCCCAGACCATTTTTTTATTATCTTAATTGTACAGACATGATCGTTCTTGTTGCTTTAATATAAATATAGATAGCTACACATATAGATAGATTGAATTTGGCTCAGGTGTTGTTCAGATAGTTTTTTTTAGCTAGTTTTCACTGCTATAAATTAGCACAAAAAAAACTGTCCGAAAAAATAAGGATGAATGGTGAATCTAGGCTTTATTGAATGTAGAATACCTACTTTAATATAAAGGTTGGTTCATTTACCTCCTGTGTATTTACTTAAAGGATCGTTAGAAAAGTCTGCATATTTTGATGAAGAAAGGGCAGGGCGGGCATAGACTGTTTTAACGCTTAAATATTTCTCAAGAAATCCAGGTTTTTTGCGGCTACGTGGTCTTGTCTCCCCTCATGTCAACAAGGCGATTCTGTTAGTAGTCTTGTCAAAGTAATCGTGAACTTGGCTGACCCGATGTCTCCCCTGGGGGAGACAAGGAGATTTTACTTCCTTGTCCTTTAGGAGTCCTTTTCCTGTGCGAGATTTAACTCTGTTGGTACATGAAAGGGCCTTTCTTTTTCAAACTCAAAGCATACTTAGTTTACCTAAATTTTATTGACATGTTTTTTTTCATAATATTTTATGTATTTCTCCTTGTTCATGAGATGTTAATTTTGACTTATAAGTGCTATTATTTTGTCTATTTACAATAAAATTCTTTGACTTTAACTAGTACTTCAAATATAAATGGTATGGGCTGGGTGGGCTTGGTCTTATAATAGGATGAGAAGGGGTGAACACTTCTCATCGCACGGGTGCTGTAAGGACCAGCTCAGGGAATCCAGGAAAAGGGCAGCTGCATGTACCTGTGTAACTGTGTAAGTGTCATCAACTACGGCAGTCAATAACGTCTGCCAAGATTAAGATAAAGTAGAAGTTGAGTTCTTGAAGTTGTCCAACAATAATAAGTTAATAACCTTAATAATACCTTAGACAAATATTGCAATTAGGTAAGAACAACTTTCAGAAGGAAGCCAACAGAAGAATTCAGCTGCTTTGGGCAGCATTCGGCAAGCTTCGTCAAGTCTTCTCGTCCTTCATACCACAGTACCTGACGACAAAAGTCTTCTATCAGTGCGTCCTACTAGTCATGACCAGTGGCGTAGCTAAGTAACCAAAGGCCCTGGTGCAGAATAACTATTGGGGCCCTATTAAAAACTGATGAAAAAAAAACAAAAAAAAAAAAAAAATATACGTGAATTTGGCCAATTTAAAATTTATTGCAACGCCATAATCACGTACGATCATTTGTATGGAAAGTGTGACGGGTTGGCTGCCCATAATGACACTCTGCTGTCTGTCTGTCCGTCTGTCAAGGGTCTCAAGCTCATAGACGGAATAAGGTACAGACTTGAAATTTTGATATTTTGTGTAAAATATTGGTCCAAAACCGAATATTTAATTAAAAATACAATTAAGTTCTTTTAATTCTTTTTCAATTATTTTTCCATACATGAAAACGGAGAAAACAAATAAAAATACAATCTTAGCCTAGCTTGTAAAGTATCGTCGTCTAGAACTCATTGAGTAGAGTACAAATATATTTTTTATTATTTTTTATCTTTTAAAATAAACAAATGGAGGGCCGTCAAAGTTGTCAGTTTAGACCATTTTTGTTACTAGGTCTATCTGAAAAACTAAACTTGTTAGGAATTTGGATTTTCTGTATATTATGCATTATATCCTGTACTTTAAGGTAGATTGTCTCGCTTATGGCGGGAAATTTAAATTTTATAATTTTTTTTCCGTTTTTGCAGGAATACCGGGTTACTATTGTAAATTACGGGTTAAATAGCAGTGGAACTTGTAACAATCCTTAATTATTTTTCACGTTATTTCATAGAGATATTTACCACAAAGCACGTGATTGCATAATTAAGACCTTAAATCACTTAATTCATCAGTTTTACGGGTTCTCGATTAATTCGTTTAAACCGGTGCATAAAAGATAAATATCTATGAAACATAAAGTCAAGAATTATTTAAGATTATCGCGAATTCTACTCTCATTTACAATAGTTACCTGGTCTAGCTTCAAAAACGAAAAAACTGTTCTATATTTAAATTTCCCGCCTCAAGCGACATGTTCCACCTTAACAACAAATAATGAAAACGCCTATTAATAATGTAGTTAGTAAGCTGTGACCAAAATAAACAATCATTTTTTCTTTCAGGGTTTTTTTTACGGAACCCTCTGTATGCAAGTCTGACTCGCACTTGGCCGCTTTTTAGATTTACCTAACCAATTTTTAATATATCGGCAAAGTCTAGAATAGAATATCTAATTATTTTGAAATCTGTTAGCCATTAAAATAGCTTGTTCCGTTTATTCTTGCCCTAACCCGCTAAATCTGACGGGGAATCCTTCAAGTTGGCAAAACTGCACAAACAACAGAAATAATTCAGGGGAATTCCCTACAAGTTATGAATTTCTTTTAACTGAGTTGCCACAATTAAACTCGTGTTGCTATCTGTTATATTTATATTCATAGGATGGGAGAAATTTTAGAATGTTTGAGGTTTTGCTGGTCAGGTTCAGAGGGCCCCCTGAGCTTGAGGGCCCCGGTGCACGGCACCGCCTAGCCCTCCGATAGCTACGCCACTGGTCATGACCTTCTGAACTGAAACGTAAACATTCACGGTTAATCTATGTCCACAAATTTAAGGTCGCTCAGCGAGCTATGGAGAGAACTATGCTTGGAGTTTCTCTGAAGGACAAGATTCGTAATGAAGATATCGAACAGAGAACCAAGGTAACCGAAACAGCTCTTAAGATAAGCAAGCTAAAGTAGAAATGGGGCTGGTCACATTTCCAGAAGAAACGATAACTGTTGGGGTAGACTAGATAGGCAAACGTAGTGTAGGACGCCCTGTGGCCAGGTGGAGTAACGGCCTGCTAAAATTGACTGGCAGAAACTGAATGAGGAGAGGGTGAAGACCGTGCTCAGTGGCGTGCATTAGGAGAGAGCTACGTCCAGCTGTGGACAAGTATAGGCTGATTATGATGATATCTATTCGGTGGGGCGCTTTGAATCGGCACAAACGAAATTACGGCAGAGCCAATCCATAGATATAGAGTTCAGTGCAATTGATCATGCGTAAAATTTGTCCTAACTTTAGTGTCATTGGAAACTGAACGTATGGCACTGCCACACTCTGCCACACTGTGCCTACATTGTGTAAGTAACGGTCATGTTACCTCGTATTTCTACTTTTTCCCGAAGGCTTTGTACTCGTATTTGTACCTGACTCTATAAGTGATGTTATAAGTTTAGGGTGTGAATCATTGTATGTAAGTATCAGTGTGTCTATCTGTGGCATCGTTGCTTCCAAAACAATGGATCGATTTTGTTCCCATTTTTTGTTTGAAAGCTGATGTGATCGAGATGGTTCTCAGCTATAATTAGAGGGGGCAGTGGGGAAGGTGTGGATCGTAGCTCCCAAACGAATGGACCGATTTTGATGCGGTCTATTATGTTTGAAAGCTGGTGCGATCGAGATGCTTCTTAGCTATAATGGACGCAGACGGACTCAGGCGGATGGTGGCGGACTCGAGGTTAAACATTTTTTCTAATTTGTGTATGTTCTTCCAACAGAGTTAACTGCTACCTAACCTTGTAGTGAAATACGTTCGTCAGATTTATATATATATATATATATATATATATATATATATATATATATATAGATATATACAATCAAAAACGAACTTCACCGTTTGGATGAATATATATATATAGATAGATAGATAGATATATATATATATATATATATATATATATATATATATATATTCAACTTTACATTCGATTTTTCCGTTTCGATGTTCAACAAGAATTAACGTCTAGCTCGCCTCGCTCCCTCACAATATTTTCTCTCCAAGAAACTGACGCGGACTTCGTGAGACAACGTTTCCGGTTGCCATGATTTTTAAGGTGGTATGCAGTAAACTCAAATTCTAAATCAACTGAGACACCATTAATTTAAAATATAAAACTCTTCTCTTCCCTTATATCACAATATCCATACCTATAACACAAAATATATAACAGTACCTGTTATGATACTATGTACTTATACTATTATTATATAGTATGCGTCTTTGAGGTTATCTTGTTCTTTCTTTAGTTTAAAAACTAACGTATTAAACTTTTAGGCATATCCAAAAATCAAATAATCATATAACAAGCACAAATTAAAAATTTATATAACCCCCGACTTCCCACCCCTCATTATAGCTAAGAATCATCTCGATCACATCAGCTTTCAAACAGAAAAAACCGCATCAAAATAGGTTCATTCGTTTGGTAGCAACGATGCCACAGACAGACACACACACGCGCGCACACACACGCACACACACACACACACACACACACGCACACACACACACACACACACACACACACACAACACACAAAGTGATACACACAATAAACTTATAACACCTGTCTCTTTGTTCGGGGGTTAAAAATATCACTCGTTCCAATAATAAAATAATTAACAGCATAAACGAACTTCACCGTCTGGATAAATCTGGATCATTGAAATCTTGAGCCAGTGTTATGAAAAGTAATAAAAATATAAAATGAATGAAGAAACTATACTTAAACGGCATCGTGACAACATTCAATAGGTTTGAATTTATCCATCAGTGGGTTTAAATAATAATATGATTGCAGAATGGAGCGAAAGTTCGACGGTTTACTAAAATCGGGTACTTTAGTGCTTTGGGTGGCTTGTGAATTGTATTGTAGCATGATCAAACTTGTTGTACTTGGATGCTATAAGGTTATGTGGGTATACTTTAAAGGTCAATTCACATTGATGGAATATGCGTCGAGCTTACTGAGCGTTGTACTGCTCAGTACGCTCGACGCACTAACGGATCATCGGTCAATTATGTAAGGTTGGACGTTGTATTATCTATTTTAGGGTCAACACACATCTGACGGAAGATGCGTCGAGCGTACTGAGAAATGTACCGCCCAGTACGCTCGGCGCACTAAAGCCTTTGTTTCCTCCAAAAGCTGTGCCGTCACAAAACGGACGTATTATTGGTGATGAGCTATGGTTTCCAAGAAGAGCGGTACGCCGTCTTTTTACGGAAAACAACGCAAAGTATGTGTCAATGGTGGCAAATGGATGACCTTGATTTTCCCTTATTAGTATATTTGGAAGTTGAGCAATCACCAGAAGCTCTCATATTAAACAATAATCTTATTGGCACCCGGTATACCGGTGGATATTGAAAATATCATAAAATCCTTAAAAAACACAAACAGTTCCGTCATAAAGCATGTTTCGGAACTTATTTGTGCTCATTTGAGCTACATTATTAATTTATGTATCTGTTCAGGAGTGTACCCAGATGCTTTAAACTATCAGTATTAAAACCTATATTAAAAAAAGAAGAGTAGAAGAGATACGGCCAATTATAGACCAATTTCTCTCAAACCTATTATATTTAAAAAAAATGAGAAATATATTTATAAAGAACTGTATTTGTACGTTGAAAAAAACATATCTTATGTGATGAACAAAAGGGCTTTAGAGATGATAGAAAAATTTGTATAGTAATTTACAACTTCTTGCATATAGTAATGATGAATGTAGACAGAAGAACCCCTGTGTGCGCCATTTTTTGCGACATGACGCAAGCTTTTAATTTTGTCAACCATAATATTTTATTGCAGTAGAGGCTTACGGCAACAGAGGGAACATCCTCAATCTCATTCAGTCATACCTCTGTGGTAGAAGACAGTACACAGAAATGACTACACTTAATATTTCGACAAAGAAAGAGGAAGTTTATTTGTCTGAAGAACGCTCACTTGTATTTGGTGTATCTCAGGACAGCGAACAGGGACTTCTTTTGTTTATTTTGTATATTAACGACTTACCTAGAGCTATTGATCACCCCATTATTATATTTGCAGACGATAGCACATTGATTATAAATTGTAAAAATAAATACATACATAGACATAGACATAGACATAGCTTTATTTATGGCAAAAAACAAGTACACAAAATAAAATAAATATAATAATGTGTTATGAATATGACATTAATCAATCTTTGACATCAATAATATTATAAATAATTTAAAAATTAACTTAGATAAGACTATTATTATTAAAAAATTCGTCATCTTCGCTGTTACAGTTGGAATTCATTTTGTAAAAAAACTTTCGAAGATTCTTCATCGCCGTTAAGATGACCGTCATACTAATAACGACACCGCTTTTTTACGTTACGGTGTAATTACCGTTCTCTAGGAAACCGCGCCGTGGCCGTGGCGGTCCCTCCCAATCCTCTCGTGGATGTCGTATGAGGCGACTAAGGGATTACACACCGGAAGATGGGCAGCAGCGTCCTCCGAGTACTCATGTACAACACTGCGGTCACCAATACGCCTGCCAAGCGTGGTGACTACGGCAAACCCTCCCCCAAACATGATAGGGAGCTCTTTGGGGGAAGCCTATATTCAGCAGTGGACTTCTAAAGGCTTAAATGATGATGATGATGATGACGATGATGATGATGATGATGAGAAAACCGCGCCATTTTGTTTACATAGACAACGTTCTAGTGACGTCATTCACCCCTATAACCGCTTTAAGACGGCAATGCTATACTAGGAAACCAGAGCTTAACGAATCATCGGTCAAGTATGTAAGGTTGGAAGTTTTACTATCTAGTTTACTGTTCTTACGTTACGCGACAAACGATACGCGACGCTTCTTCCGTCAGATGTGTGTTGACCCTATGAGTAAATTGGGCAGTTGGACAAATCAAGATGGTATCAGATTTGTGCAGATTCCAACTGCCACCAACCAGCCACAGCTATAATTTATATGTAGATGTTTAATAGGTAGCCTAATTTATTTGTTTTATCGTAAGCCATTTTGAGATGTATGGGAGCGTATGGCCTAAAAGCCCCAAGTCAACCTCACCTGCCCGTGGGTCATTGAACAATGTACGAGGCTCTGACGACAGACCGATGGTTGTATAACCATCAATACAACGGCAAAGCCAAATTCTACAGGCCATTGGTCGCATTTCTAGAAGAACCGAAGACCACGTTCAGGCAAACGCAGTGTAGGAAGCCCTTGGGCCAGGTGGAGTGACGACCTGCGAAAAGCGGCTGTAAGAGAATGGATGAGGGGAGCTGAAGATCGAGCTCAGTGGCGTGCATTAGGAGAGGCCTACGCCATACAGTGGACAGGTATATGCTGATGATCATGATTATAATGTAAGACATTCTGATCTACTGAGTAGTGGTCTAAAGGGACCGAGATCTATGCTGAGTTTTTATGGCGGATCCCCAAATATTTATTTCGCATTATTTCCTGACATTTCATTCGTTTCACCTGGGGTTTACTGCTAACAAGCAAGTCTAATGAAAAGGCATAAAAAGCACGAGTGCCTTGAAGCCGAATTCAAAGTAGCGCGCGCCGCCAGTAACCTATTAGTACGCCTGCGGTGACTGATGCTTTATGGTGGCCTTCGCAGACCGCATCATCATTTAACATCAGGTGAGGGATTGGTCAAACTCAAACCTATTGATTAAACCTATTAAAAAAGGGTGGATTTTTGTCTAAGGTGTTTGTTCATTTGTAGATCGACATCCGGCTTGTCGATCCAACACCATGGTAGCCTAGATGCATTTGCATGGTCTGTCGACGAGACCTTCGAGTGGATTTGAGCCCTTGCACCACTCATATTTTTCTCGTCATATCACAATAATATAATAAAGGCGAAAAATTGTATATACGGATATATGTATTTGTATTTGTGTGTGTGTGTATTTATGTTTGTATGTTTGTTTCTCCTTCACGCTCTACGAATTTGGATGAAATTTGGTATGTAGATACTTTATGTCCTGGGATAACACATAGGATACTTTTCATCATAATCATCATCCATCATCATCAGATGTCAAATTGACTGGTGTTAAAGTGACATTATGTCAAAGTGACAGGTGACAGCGGGTGAAAGCGGGGGACGCAGCTAGTCGTGCAGTGACAATATATCTTACTAAATGTATTCGCATGAGAAATATACATCTCAAATCATTAGCATTTTCCTGTAGATAATTTCTCCAAAACCAATTCAGCCGCTGTAAAACTTGCAAAAAGCATCATGACAACGTTATACTTATCTAATAATTTTCTAAAAGATAACTTGTATCACTGACTGGACTCGAACCTGCATCATCCGTGCCTCAGCGCGGCACATGTCTTTACCAATTCAGCCATCGTGACCACCTCTACACCGCTATCCAAATTTTTCCTTAAGCTTTTCTATCGTCTTACGGGTACGGTTACATTTTACTTTAACAAATTACGACTACTATCTTAAGGATTCGAAATTAGATAAAAATTGTAGCACTAAAATATTGCAACTACCGCTTGCTGTGAGTCTCTTGACAAGTGCTCACCAGTACTGTAGCACTATTATTTATTCTGTGCCAGTACGCTTTTATCCGCAACATTGCTCCAAACTCTACGGTTGCAAAATAGAAAAAGCCCGATTGATTCTGGCGTTTGTGGTGGCCATGTTTATTTATTTTTGATTTATTTAAATGTTATCGTATGGAGGGCCATTTATTTAATCGACGGTACTAGTAACATTATCTAGCAACACAATAAATGGCATAGTATAACAAACAGATTCGTTCCAACTTTAAAAAAAAACACTTTGAAATGTTTTGTACATTCTGCAAATATGCCGTAAGTTCATGTGATAACAAGTGTTGTATGTATATAAAATTTATCCTTGTTTCACAGTCATACGAGTAAATGTTCTCAAAATTTTCCTAATCTACATGAATGGCATTCACCCAGTTTAAGGAATGCAGATGGTGGCTTCTGGCTGTTGCATGTTTGTCTTGTAAGAGAGTTATAAAAACAACATTTTATGTTATCTATTTTCTTTTTACGATTCATGATTTTACTTGGTTTAATCCTCAGCGAAGAGCTGGAAGTTAGAAACAACTGAAGCGAGAAGAAAAACAAGAAATCGGGGCCCATTCGCTATGACCTTGCAGAACTTAACGTGCCGCGTTACGACATTTTCGTGGATAGTTCGGCAATTGTCGTAATGACATCACACGTTCTCTGAAAGGAATTTCTTGTGGCATAGCGGCGGAGGCGCCCAGAGCGAGCGTGCCCAATAAATAAATAGGTAATGCTATCACCCCGGTGCGGTGTGATGTGATTGTACGGCACGGCCGGTCCATCATCAAATCCTCGTCATAAGATGAAATGTCTCGTTCATACAAATCTAATGAGCACAAACTTGATGGGTTTACTACTAGCTATTCAAGGGTTCCGTTACCCACCTTTCAGCTCTATCATTATACCAACTCGATGGTATCATTTCATTGTCATCGGTACATTTTACATATGTACATTTGCAAACATATTGTTGAAATTTGGATGTACATTTTTTTCCCCTGACGACTACGGCGAAGCACGGTAAAACAGTCTATGTATGTACGAGTAAGTACATGTTTTAATCGACTACGACGAAATAAAAGAAGGGTTATTTATTTGACAATATATATATGTATGTATGTACGTATGTTTGTATAGATGTTCCAACATAGCGTCGCCCCCATTGGTCCGATTTTGACAAGCGAGGTATCAATCGAGTCGTCTTTATCGCAAGAGTGTCATAGGTTATTTTTTACCTGACTACGGCGAAGCAAAGGAAGGATTGTGTATCCACTAAGACCGTAGTCTTTTTATTTTAACTTATATTTATTATAAATCCTCTTCCACCTAAGTCATCATCATCATCATCATCATCATCAGTCTATATCTGTCCACAGCTGGACGTAGGCTTCTCCTAATGCACGCCACTGAGCTGTCTTCAGCTCTCCTCATCCATTTTCTTCCAGCCGCTTTTCGCAGGTCATCACTCCACCTGGCCACAGGGCGTCCTATACTACGTTTCCCTAAACGTGGTCTCCACTCGAGAACTCGTCTACCCCAACAGTTTTCAGTTCTTCGGTAAATGTGATCAGCCCACTGCCACTTCAGTTTGCTTATCCTTTGAGCTATGTCGGTTACTTTGGTTCTCCGTCGGATATCTTCATTACGAATCTTGTCCTTCAAAGAAACTCCAAGCATAGCTCTCTCCATAGCTCGCTGAGTGACCTTAAATTTGTGGACTAGTTTGACCGTGAGTGTCCACGTTTCGGTACCGTAGGTCATGACTGGTAGGACGCACTGATTGAAGACTTTTGTCTTCAGGCACTGTGGTATGGATGACGAGAAGATTTGACGAAGCTTGACGAATGCTGCCCAACCCAGCTGAATTCTTCTGTTGGCTTCCTTCTCAAAGTTGTTCTTACCCAATTGCAATATTTGCCCAAGGTAAACATATTGTTGGACAACTTCAAGAGGCACACCATTAACTGCAATCGGTTCCGGGTCAATAAGATCGTTGAACATGATCTTGGTCTTATCTATGTTCATTCCAAGACCGATCCGTCGAGAAGCATCATCTAGGTTGGTCAGGATACTTTTTAAGTCTTGCAGCGACTCCGCCATTAGGACGATATCATCGGTAAATCGTAAGTGTGAGATTCTCGCCATCAATATTAATACACATTCCTTTCCAATCCAGCGTCTTAAACAAATCTTCCAGGGAATTAGTGAACAGTTTCGGGGATATAACATCCCCCCTGTCTCACTCCCCTGCGCAGTTGGATTTGTTTAGACTGCTGGTTTTGGACTTGGACACTCATAGTCGCGGCGTCATACAGAAACCTAAGCACTTTGATGTATCGCCAGTCCACTTGACAACGCTGCAAAGACTCCAGAACCGCCCAGGTTTCAACGGAGTCAAAGGCCTTCTAATAGTCCACAAAAGCAAGACACGGGGGCTGGTTATACTCTTCAGACTTCTGTATAACCTGCCTCACTGTGTATATGTGGTCTATGTTGCTAAATCCTCCGCGGAACCCGGCCTGCTCAAGAGGCTGGAATTCGTCAAGTCTTCTTGCGAGACGATTTGAGATAACCCTCGAAAACAACTTATAGACGTGGCTTAAGAGTGATAAAGGTCGGTTAAAAGGGATTTATCCCCTTTTTTAAAGAAGAGTACTACCAAACTCCTGCTCCACGCCTCTGGAGTTCTCCTACTGTTAAGGACGGTGAAGCTCCCGAAGTACGGGTTTCTCCCCTTCTTTCAAGAGCTCCGATGTTATACTATCCTCACCGGGGGCCTTTCCATTCTTAAGTTGTTTGAGCGCCGTCTCAATCTCATCTAGGCTGACGTCAGGAAGTTTGTCAGTGTAGTGGCGGGTCAGTATTGCGCGGGAATCCTCTGTGCTCGGTTCGGGTCTAGAAACATGCGGGTCGTACAATCGGCTATAGAAGTCTTCAATCTCAGAAAGTATTTCCGGCTTAGAGACGATGGTTGTGCCATTATTGGTCTTGAGCTTCGTCAGATGGGATCTACTCAATTGCTGGGCGAAGACTTTTGACCCCCAATTTTGCTCATTTGCCTTTTCAATTTGGCTTGTATTTGAGCATTGGAGGTCACGTCGCATCAGCTTACTGATTTTTCGATTGAGTTTCCTTTTTTCTGACGGTGTGGCTTGCTGTTGCTCCCGTCGCTCGTCCATAAGTCGAAGTCCGAGATTTTAGACTTCGTGCCCGTACGATGCAGCTGACAAAATGTAGTGCAAAAAGGTTGTAACTCTAAAAATTGGTGGGAACCCTTAGGGAAGAAGTTCCCTAAGGATTCCCACAACTTTTTGGAGTTCCTCATTAACGCCATTGGTGGTTTCCAAGGCAGCGAATCGATTTTCCAACTTGAGTTGAAACTGTTCTGATCCAACAGTGGCCTGGAGCAGGTTGGGTCGGAGCGTAGACTTCACCAGACGGTATCTTTCAAGCTTGTGGTTGATATTCAAGGAGCCTCGGACAAATTGGTGATCACTACCGGTATTAAACCTTGCAATCACTGAAACATCCCTGAATATGTGCTTATTGTCCGTCATGATGAAGTCAATCTCATTTTTAGTTACACCATCGGGACTTTGCTAAGTCCACTTCCTCTGGGGTTGCTTTTTGAAGAAAGAGTTCATCAAAAAGAACACCTCTTTTTCCAAAAAGTGAACTAGCATTTGCCCCTTAAGATTCCGGTCTCCATAGCAGTGTGGACCTATTTTTGATTCACTGCATGTCTGTACTCCCACTTTGGCGTTAAAGTCTCCCATCATAACGTTGTAGTGGGCCCTTGTGGTGTTAAGTAGGGCCGAAGATATATCATCAAACATATCTTCTACTTCATCGTCCGAGTTTGCCGAGGTCGGTGCGTAAACCTGTACGATCTTAAGGTGTTACCTTTCGGTTAGCTTAAGAACCAAGTACGCTACCCTAGTCGACACACTGGATATTTCTACAACATTATCCATGACGACTTTGTTGACGAGGAACCCTGTGCCACCCTGAGACTGCTGATCGCCCTCTCGGAAGTAGAATAGGTGGCCCGATTCCAGGGTTACTGTATACTCCCCCTCTCTTCGGACTTCACTTAACCCTAGGATGTGCCACCTTATCTTGGTAAGTTCCGTCTCGAGTTGCGCCATGTGATCGTCAAGGCTAAACGTTCGTCCGTTGTACGTAGCCAGGGTCAGTTGTCTTTGTTTCGGGTGGCCTACGGTAGCTCGGGGATTCTTTGCACCCCCTGGCCTGCCATTTCCTTGACCGCCACCTTGGTCAGGACTAGCAGGGCGACCGGGAACTGGGGGGAAATTTCTTATTTGTGTCGTTCATAATGAGGGTTTGCCCATAATCGCCACGCTGGGCATGCAGGTTGGCGATCGCAGGGCGTAGCTTCTCGCACCGGTGACGCTGCTGCCCGTCACCGGCCGTGTGTCATTTAGCTACGCTTGTTTTTGGGATGGTTATGCCGCCATCTGTCGGTCGCCAGAGCCTCGTTCGGTATCCAACATTATGACCGCGTGCAGGTGAGGTTGGCTTGGAGCATTGAGATTATATTCGCTCCCATACATCCACGTAAGTACGGTTTAATAATAAGTAAAAGCTGTTAACCTTAACATTACACTCTTAACTACTATATTCTCTCTGCGTTTAGCTATAAAATCACTGATCTACACAGTTTAGCTCTAAGTTCTAGTTCTCGCGAGGGCAGTATAATAAACATTTACAGGGCAAGTCACCCCAACCCTCAAATGAGCACGTTTTAGCACTTTCAGCTGCGAATAACGCCGTAAATGCAGTCTGGGACAGTGCTTAGTACTTACTCAGTAGTCTATATAACAGCAACACCGTTCAAGCTTTGCTCTTATTTTTAAAAGGTTTTATTTAGCTTGTCCTGTTTGTTGTTATGTTTTTTGGGTCAAATCTAGTAATTAGAATTGTATCCCCTTCCTTTTGACCGATTAATCTGAAATTTGGTACACACCTTTAGTTCTGGTTCTGATGACAATACAATTATGTTTATTCAGTATCATTGTGAATTTAAATGAGTAGAATACATCATGAAAAAAAAAACAAATCCAAGATGGCCACCATTACAAAATGGCGGAATACTTTATTTTTTTCAATCCCTTCTCTAAGGGTATTAAATGAAAGGGCTTGACAAGTAAAACACCAGCACTCTAAAGGATTAACTAACTAATTATAAAACTAAAAACTTGAAAACAGCTTCTTTTTTTTAAAGTAAAACGTTTAACTTACTAAAAGCTAAAAAATAAAATCAAATCAAATCGTGGGGCGTAACGTAACCTGAGTAATAGAAATTTGACTCGCCACACGATTTTATTTTATTTTTTAGCTTTTAGTAAAAATAAAACAGTAAAACTTAAAAAATACTTATTTTATTAGAGAGTTAAGTGAAGTCGCTATGGCATGTGCAGTACATTGTGTTTTCGGGTGCGGTAGCATTGGCGTTATACATAAGTAAAGTAGCTTTTACCCGCGACTTCGTGTGCGCGGACTACAGTTTATCGCGATTAAAAGGATCCCATGTCCTTCCCTAGGGTTCAAACTATTTCCATACCAAATCTCACCAAGATCAGTTCAGATGTTTAGTCGTGATTAGGTGACCGACGGAGTTACTTTCACTGTTATAGTTTTAGTATGAATTTCATTTTAATTTGTACTTACTGTAGTTTTTTATTAGAAGCTTTTATTTAACTTCACTTGTATGTATGTATGTATGTATGTATGTATGTATGTATGTATGTATGTATGTATATATGTATATATGTATTTTGTCCTGGAATCTTGCAATTCAAATTTCGAGCACTTCTCGATTAGCTATCCGGCACTATCCGCTGAAACTTTCAGGGTAGCTCACAAACCAATACAACTGTGAAAAAGCAATATATATATATATATATATATATATATATATATATATATATATATATATATATATTAAAACCTAAAAATTGTCAAAAAAAACATTAAGGAAAAAATAACATTCATGAAAAAAAAGGTCGTAAAAGATTTTATTTATTAAATTTTGCTTGTACAATAATTAAATTATATTTATTACATTCTGTATCTATCCGCACTTCCATGTTGATCTTTATAGTGCACAGCATCTACACACAAAATTTTATCAAATTCGGTCCAGCTGTTTTGGCGTGAAAGCGAGTTAATGAAAAATCGGTAATATCAATGAAAGCTAAGGTAATAAAGAAATGACTTCACACAAAAAAGTTAATAATACCTTCAATAGTTACTGAAAAATTTGTCTGTGAGTCTGTTTGTACATGTGAGTGTACATAAATACAGACATTAATTTTGTATTATAAATATATAGTTAGATCGCCACACTTTTGTTATTTCTTTCAACTATATTATTATAAAGAAACGAAGTACAATTAGTAGATTAGTTATGTTTGATACCTTTCGTCTCATACCTGTAATTGTATACTCGTACCATACAGTTTATAAAATAAAACAATAATTTAAATGGCAGCTCACGCTGGCCATATTTGATCATTCAATAAATTATAAAATATTTTAGGTCTTTGTTAACGTGCAAATAATACAGACGCAAAAAACGCGCAATTTCGTGTTATCTCCAAATTTCACTAGGAAGTTTCAAAAGTGTCCACCACTTCACTGCATCGTTACTTTGACTTTTGGAAAAGCATACCACTTGTTACAGATTTTCATACTTGACACCGCCGCTAAATGCTAGTTGGTATGCGGAGTCAAAAAAATAAAAAAATATACATATATATATATATATATATATATATATATTTCCATTAACAGTGGAAATAGAAAAAGGAATTTGCTTCCACCATAATAATAATTACAATGGCCAACCGAGTTCCCAGACCAATCTGTACATCTGTATTCAATGGGTGGTCCATTTAAGTTTATTTAGTTCTCGAATTACGCACCCAAGTGTTTTAAAATGTTTTAATGGAACAGGCAATTATGTCAAATTAATGAAGTTAATGACAGTTTTATGGCAATTCGGAACTGAGTTACGTACTTTGAGTAGATTTAAAAGAGATTTATATAATGGAGTAATGGATAGGTATAGACTTAAAATAGGAGTAAAACTTGAAACCAGAGTTGGTACGTATGTGTTCAACCAAAGGGGTAAAATAACGTCGAAAACACAAAGATGGAATTTATTACAGCTACGTTAAACTATAGTTTATACCGTCTTATTTTCCCATAAATAAACATCTTCTTTTCTAACAACTAGACCAAACTGATCAGATCCATTAAGCAAGTAAAATTTGTACACCTTGAACCCTTGTTACGACGTGAGCGTTAACAACTGCTGCTGATGATAGTGTGGCATGAGCAATTGAGCATAGTGTGGCATGATATATGAAAGAGCATATGCGACCCATTTTTCGTACCTCATCAACAGCCTGCAAAGGTCGACTGCTGTACATAGGCCTCTCCTAATGCGCGCCACTGAGCCCTTACCTATTATTAGTATATTCTGTGGTGTAATAATGTAAAAACGCGAATGCGGCGCGGGCGGTCTGGCAACGGTTTTTCAATTTAACGTTTCGTACAAATAAATATTTAGAGAACCTCTTAGCTTCTTGAAGCGATCGCTGCTTGTCTATTGCTGAACATTGGTCTTCCTCATATAACTCCACTAGTGATTGCTCGCTGTTCCATCACATCATCATCATCATCAGTTCGTCCTTCCATTTTCTGCCAGCTACACTGCGCAAATCGTCACTCCATCTTGCCGGTGGGCGTCTTACACTACATTTGCCCATTCGCATAATACATATATATATATATAGATAATGTGTGATATTCTATCACATAATAAAACCTAATCCAAGGCGATGGACTGAAGAAGAAAAAGGAAATGCAGCTCGTAATTTTTATTTTGCTGAAATGTGGGTCGTTAAATTTTTTCAGAATGACGGGTTGAAATGTGTTGAAAGTTAATGGCGGATATGAATCAGACGCTTTCGAAGACTTCCGGGAAAATTTACAAGCTGTGTTTCTGAATGTCTCTAGTAGAACATTCCATTTCTACCTATTACATGTTAAAATTGCAACGTATTGTTTTTCATGGTAGCTAAAGCTATCATATACATTATTTCCTTTACTATGTTGTTCTTCACTATATTACGTGAGTGATATAGTGAAGAACAACAACTTTGGTGATATTTTACAGGTCATTATTAAAGGCAGTACCTATTTTTAAACATACCGTCATCAGCAAGCTGTATATTGTTGTACTAATTTTACATTTTATTTATAACGATGACTTTACTTCAAAGCTTCGGGCCATTTAAATCTTAAAAGTAATTTCTAAAAGGACAAGCAAAATGTAGAATTCCAATGTTTCTTTGATGTAAGTGTTCATTAGTTTAAAATCTGTGTTGACGTAGATTGTAAAGTTTCGAAATATATCTTGAGGACCGAATGTTAGCAACTCACAAACAGATGGTCGTAGCTCCCAAACGAATGGACCGATTTTGTTGCAGTTTACTCTGTTCGAAAGCCGATGTGATCGAGATGGTTCTTAGATATATAGGATGGGAGAGTGGGGAAGGGGAGGTGAGAAAAGGGGGGTGAAAATCGTAGCTTCCAAACAAATGGACCAATTTAGCTGCGGTTTTTTATATTTGAAAGCTGAGGTAAACGAGATGGTTCCTAGCTGTAATGGGGGAGGGGTGGGGGTTGGGGGGAATGGGCGTGAGAATCGTAGCTCCCAAATTAATGGACCAATTTTGATGCGTTTTTTTATGTTTCAAAGCTGAGGTAAACGAGATGTTTTTTTTTATCTATAATGGGGTCGTATCGTCCTCTCAAACGGATGGAACGATTTTTATGTTTGGTAACTGATGTGATCGAGATGCTTCTTAGCTATAATGGGGGTGGGAAGTCGGGGGTCATATTTTTTATGTTTGTGCTTGTTAATCCAACCGGTTGTGGATTTTCAGACTTTTAAAAATGATGTCAGTGGAGTGCAAATACAATAAAAGCTTGACTTATTTATTTTATGAAAAACAAAGAGACACAGAGTGTATACACTATCGTCGGGCAAAGCAACAACCATATGTTTTAATCAATACAGTCACGGTAGCCGAACTTGGTAAAGGCATGTGTCGCGCAGAGGCACGGAATGATGCGGGTTCGAACCCCGTCCGTGATTCAAATTTTTATTCACGGACGGGTTATTATTAGATATGTTCTCGCTAAGCATGCCTTAATGCTAAAATCATATAAACATTTAATAATATATTGCATATCTTCGATAATTTAAAACAATGCTGTTCAAAACAATTATTTTATAACATTTAATATTCAGCACTACGAAATTCTAAACCAAGCTTGGCGCTTAGAATTCCCGACAGTGATACGTGGCTTTCCCGAGAGCACTGGAAGAATCTTCACTTCGCACGCGTCACGAAAGCCTCACATTCAACGTTGGGAAAGCCAGAAAGTCGGGAATTCCACTGATGTCGGGAATTCGAAATGCGATAGCATTGCACCGCTTTACGCTGCATTGTATTTCAGGCGATATTGGATAAAATATAGATCAGTATTTATTTTTAAAAGCTTTTATTTAACTTCACTTGTATGTATGTATGTATCCATCTATCTATTTGTCTGTTCTAGAATCTTGCAACTCAAATTTCGTGCACTTCCCAATTAGCTATCCGGCTGAAACTTCCAAGGCCAACAACAACTCGATGACAAAGGTATTAAAAAAATAAAAAAGGCAATTAAAAATAATAATGAAAGAAAGTTAAAAAGCACATTAATGCTAAATTATTATTTATATTTTAAATTTTATTTATTTCAATTCTTCTGTTTTTGATAAGGTTTTTAAATATTCTTGGTGCCTTATGTATTGCCAATGCATTGTTTGATAATAGATACACGGACACGTAGGTAGAGGATTTTACTCGGGTTTTGGAAGTAGAAACGTGACAGAAAAGTCTAAACTAATGTTGATACATTTTTTCTAACCAACCTAATCCTTTAAAACTAGTGGCTTTGTAGACCTAGTAGTTGTAGACCTCGCGAGCCCAAACTTTTTTGCAAACTGTCTAGCGGTGCACAGTAGCGCCATCTAGTTACCATATTGTAAAACTAACATTAATAACCAAGGTGCTCCATCAATCCCTACCTAATAGGTAAAGAGCTGATTCCACTGGTAGAACCTAAAAGTGAGCAATTTACTACATTTTGAGGAGCTATTCTGCTCATCACGAAGATCCTCATAAGATCTTCACCAAATTTTTATCAGACCAATTTAAAGTTACTTCCTATAAAATAAAAATAAAACCATCGCAATCGGATATAATAAGGCGGAGATATTCAGTAGCCCCCTTTGCGCCCCGTTGGAGGAAGTTCCCCCTCACAATCGAAAATCCCCGACGATTAAAAAATTCATATAATCCGTTAACCTGTATACCAAGTTACGTCCAGATCGGTTGTAAAACACGACCTGTAGAGGAGTACCAACAAACTAACAGATGAAAGGAAATTGATTGTACTTGAAGCAGTGACTTAAGCTTGCTTCGCTCGCACAATCAGTAATCATGTACGCTAAAATACTTACCGAGAATATTTCCCCAGCCATCGTTAGCTTTTTCTCCACTGGCATAGAATAACTACATAAACCATCCACTGGTCAAAAGTCAAGACTGAATGACCCAAATTATTCAAACAAAGAGACAGGTGATCTGTCATCCGCGGAAGCTCGTTTGACAGTTCTTTGTTTAACAAAGAGACTTTGGATGACTTCCAAAGTCCCGCTAACCTATTCACAGTTTTTCCGGTCTGTGGTACTAATTTGCTGAAGTTAAGAGCGGCTATTCTTCAAAGCACTCCAAGGTAGCTTAGAAAAAACTGTACACATAATAAAGCAACTGGTAACAAAGAGTCTGTAAAAAAGAAGATAATTTATAAAACTAGTAACATTAAAAAATACGTGTCTCTATAAGAGTAAAGAAAGAAAGAAAGAAAGAAAGAAAGAAAAAACATTTATTCAACACACAACAATATAAAAAACATATATAAAACATATATAAAATGTGCTTGTGAGTGTGTTGAAGAAAGGGGCTTATAATCAGCACAAATGCCCAGTGCATCACTCTAGACGCTGGTTTTCATATAAACCCCGCGGATGATGTAAAAAAGGCTGCGAAAAATAAATACAATATAATATACATAATTCATAAGACCTCAGATAAAATATACACATGTAAATAGTTATAAAAATATAGGTACTTAATTCAGTCCTGAAATAACACTTTAAGACACTTTCATGCTAGAGAAAGATCCATGCAGCAAAGCCGCGGGCATATACTGTGGAATAATATTGGTCTTGTGGACAATTAGCTATTTTAGGGCGTAGGTAGACTTTGTACAAGATTTCGTCAGTGGACTAGAATTTAAGGAACACTCAATGTAATCAAAAATTAATATAAGGATGTATTTATTCTATTTGTGCTTTCTGTAACGTTGGTATTTGCCATTGTTCTTCAGCTTCTGTTTTTAAATAAACATTGCTATTGTAAGTTTATGTTCTCCTTACTCGGCCTTAAAAACGAAAACATGAATATTGTTTAGAAGGAGGCCGCTACGACTGTTTCGAGACCACAGTAATAATAATGAAAACACAAACAACTTGTTTTTATCAATTATGATCCCAGTGTTCCCTATAAATAAAAAGGACGCCTTTATTGTGGGAGCCGTAGAATATAGGGCAGGGGGCCCTTCCTTGAATGAAGCCACGTGGTACCACTGCGCAGTTTATTTTTATAGGACGTACTATTGAATACTCTAAAACGGAGTACTTGAGTAGACTGCAGTTGAACTCGATTGAGACGATTGATTCCGCGTTATGCAATGAGGTTATTGCGTAATAACATTCGGGTAAGCAAGTACTTGCTACTTAGCATTAAATCCTCCTTGTACATTGTATTTGTGTGCTAAAGAATAAATAAATATAGCTGTAGTTATAAATGCACGGACCTAGAAGCGATTCGATTAAACTTTTATGTTGCACGTGACGCAAACTGACGTGACGAAAATGTACGCATTTCTACTTTTACGACACTTACCTATACCAATAACATTGACAATTTATAGAAAATGTATTTACTTACAATTCGAAAGTAATTCGACATAGGCAAGCTGAAGTGGCAGTGGGCTGCTCACATTTTGCTAAGAACCGACAACCGTGCGGGTAGATGAGTTCTCGAGTGGAGACCGCGCTTATGCAAAGGTAGACTAGGACGCCCTGTGCCCAGATGGAGTGTCGACCTGCGCAAAGCGGCTGGAAGAAAATGGATGAGGAGAGCTGCAGACCGCCACCATTAGCCACCATTTAGCCACCCATATTAAAAGGCATTTTTGCAGCATTTAGCCACCCATATTAAAAGGCATTTTTTGCACATTTCTTATTAAAAAAACTTATAATTGAGTATAAAAGGATCAAAATAAAACATACATTTTTAGAAAAAGTTAAAATAAGGTAAAATAATTGCTGATATATAGGCTGATGACGATGATGGTGATACCTACTTATAAACATCGATACACGCTAATAGGTAATAATAATAAAGGATCTTCCTCTTGACACATCAAGCTAAAATGTTGTTTAAAATTTTGCTTAAATTTTCCCATAAAAATATGAATGAATACATACAAAAGTGATTAAATGCAATAAAGAACCAAAAAGACAAAAAAAAATATATATATATAGGCCTGGCCTTAAACTCGGCCGAATCTTGGGATCGTTTAATGTGTTCAAATTCTGGTCTTGGACCGAAGACATTGCAATATTTAGGCACTTATGTCTCAGTCTAGTATTTCCCACACTGTGCTTATGTACTAACATTCCTAATTGCAGTCAGCAATGATAGCACATTATGGGAGCTTTTCGTTATAAAAGTGCTAGTACAACTCTGCTTGGGTTCATTTCGCTCAGCTAAGAGACTGCTTTCGGTTGGTATTACACTCTTTTTACCCGCGCAAAGCAAGGGAATGGTAATGAAGTTAACAGTCTATGTATGTATGTATATAGCTATGTGGATGTGCCACTATATCGTCTCCCCTATTGGTCCGATTTTGACAAGCGAGGTGTCAATCGTTTCGTCTTCAGGTATAGTGTCAAAAGATATTATTTTTACCCTACTACTGCGAAGCAAAGGAAGGGTTATGTGTTCAAATTTAAAACTTGGTCCGACTTTGACAAGCAAGATATCAATCGATTCGTCTTCATTGCAAGAGTGTCACTGGCTAGTTTTTAACCAGCCGTAATCAGGTTTTAGTTTGTGAACTTATGTCTTGTTAACATGATTACAATTTTTTTAGAAAACTGAGTTTATATTTCGGTTAGTTAGAAAACTAGGACCTGTGCTGCAGGTTTCGGTTAGTTCTTCTATAAACAACTCTTGTTTGTGCCGTAGGCACTATTCTCTTTGGTAGGCACAGTTTCAAATACGGTGTACACAGAAAATAAATAAAGCTCGGAAAAGCCAGCTTCCCGTGTTTTCCTTTGTTCTATTTTTGACGCTGTTCGCCTCTGGACATGCCATTAGTTAGTATGGGAGTTTGTTTGCCGGAATAACAAGGACAATTGTTAGAGCTTACCTTTTAATAACATTTCATTTGAATATTTTCTGGAAGTAAAGCAACTCGGAATAGTGCGAGAAAGCTCTTCGAGCAAAACTGGAACATTTATGTCTACTTGCTTTAGATCGAAACGTTTAAAAACGATCAATCTATTTGAACCATCACAACAATAACAAACGATGTGCTAATCGATGTTTCAATTTCGACTCGTGATCGGATTCAATCGGCTCGCTGTGGGAACATCGAAAATCCCGATTCAATGTCACGTTCCGATGTAATCGCTATTTTTATCGATTTAATATCGATTTCACGGCTGTTTACGTCCGCGTTTATTTCGAATCTCTTTGATATTGTAGAACCGGAAATTAAAGTTTACGAGTTGAACTTGGTTTGGTTTTTGGAGCGACGTGTCAGCCATGTGTTTGATTCGAGGGCAACGTAATAATAAAATAAATTATATATATATATTGGTTTTGGAATAGGTATGAATAGGATTGAACTAAAAATAATTAATGATTTGGAAACTGTACATTTTTTTATTGATGTTTATTATTTATATATATTTCAGTGGATGATCTGAAGTAGAAGCTTTAGAAGTTGTTACAATTTTGTTATATTATTTTGCTTTCCTCGATTTATATATATTTTAGGGGACGTGACGGACACATCAACTTCATCAAAGAACAAGATGACATTGAAATAAATATTTTAACCAAGTAATTTTCATACAAATTTAAATTGAAATCTATAGATTGGTTCGTTCACTTTGAAAAAGCGTAGTATCATATTCTCAAGTTTAAGTTTGTTTACTGGAAACGATCATTCAATTATTTTAACAAAATTGATAAATTGTACAATAATTGATTTTGAAAAGATGGGTTAACAATTGAAAAAAGGTTAAGCACAGGTTTTGTTTTTTTTAATAAGGTGTGTTACTTCCACGTGCCCTTATTACTGATCCTAACCGGTTCCTCATAGACCTGATTAGGGGGTTATTAAACGGTCTTGCGGAATATTGTCCCAATCTTGTGAAATTGGTATTTTTAGTGCTGCTACTGTTGTGGGCACTGGATTTCTACACACAAGATTAAATATATTTGAAAAATAACTTAAAGTTTCCCAAAAAAATCATCCCTTTTGACGTTCCCGTCGATGCGATGCAATCAACTTCATTCAGTTTCTATCGAACATATTTTTACAAAAGAAAATGTGTGTAATCTCCAACAAACATTCAAATACTTCTGGAAATTCAGGTTTTTGAAAAATCGGAAGTTAAAAAAAAACTAAAATCTGCACCCGAGATGCATCACCTCTCCTGCACCTTTACGAGCAGGACAAAAATTATGGAGAATATAGCGCCTTAAAGAATTTACCGAGCACACGTTCTATCAAAGAGCGAAAAACTAAATCAGACTTTACGAAGAACAACTTAAGTTGGTGCGGTAGGATGGGCGTGGCCAGTAATTAGGAAAGGGGATTAACTTCCCATTAATCATTTCACGTAGTTTTATGAGGCGTTAACATTATAAATCATAGTGTGAAAAGTATTACAAACTGTTGGGAAGGCATGGCGCCTCGATCTGTTCACACGTTGTTCATAAAGATTTCTTATAGAGGATTGGCTTATTACTATCGTAGTAACTAGAAATTGCCAAAATGATATTAATAAGCTGTGACAAAAAGAAAAAAATACACAGAAAAAGAATTAAGAATATTTTCTGTTAACATGACATAATAGAAAGTGCTAAAAAACAGACTGTGAACAAAACTTAAAATCAGTCCACGCGTTTGGTCTACATAATATGTAGTGCCTCAAAGGAACAGACATATTATATAGGATACTAGTTTTCCCGCCCGCGCCTTCGTACGCGCAGACTACTGTTTATCGCGAAAAAAGCATCCTATTTTCTTCTAAGATATTACAAACCAATACAATAGCACCAATGTTCTTGATGTTTTTTCACAGACTTGTTATTTCGTTTCCATGGCAACCACAGACCATTATGTGATGGCAACCGTTCCTTACAGTAAGTAATCAACATTTTCCAGTTAACACGCGTAAACTTTAAATTTTCTGGGATATAAAAGTACCCTATGTTTTATTCTAGGGTATAAGCTGTCTCCATTCTAAATTTAATCAAAATCCGTCCAGCCGTTATCGTGTGAAGGCTCCCCAAACAAACAAACAAACAGACAACTTTGAATTTGTATATATTGATATGGATAGGCTTATAAACAAAATACCCGACCTTTGCGTTGCGCAGTCTGATAAAAAGAGGCTAAAATTTGAATGAGAATGGTTGCTAACCAACTTTAAATCGTAATTGATCCTAAATGGCCATTCGAAACGAAATATTATAAGAGAAACCTAAAAATGTTTTTTCAAATACCTATTCAATAACTTAACATAGTGCGTACTGCGTCGACTTTAATTTCTTTCTTTTTTACTTTATGGCGTCTGGTTGTCATATTGAACTTTGAACTTTGATTGATGTCAACATATTGAACTTTGATTGATGTCATGTCTTTAGTAGCACTCTCAAGATTAAGACAAATCGATTGACGTAAGAATCATCGAAATCGGTCCACGCGTTTGGTCTATATAGTGTCACAAAGTAACAGTACATATATTATATAGGCTGACAAACACGTTACCCGGCCTTTGCGTTGCGCAGTCTGGTAAAAATAGTGGTTATGTTATGAAGCAAAGAAACAATGCTATTACATTTTTCCTAATTTTCTTTCATTCAGAAGCTGAATGATTTATTTTCATCAAATCATGTCATTCGAAAACCACCAATAATTAAAGTAGTACTGTGTTCAGTACTAAGAAAAATATAAATTAAGCGTTGTATAAATGCTGGTTGCCTACCATTAGTTTACAGTAATTACCACCACAATTATGTTAACATGCCTCCGACAATTATAAAAATAAACAAGCTAAACATCTCCATGTTAATAGAGGGTATGACGTGAGCACTTCCCGTTAGGAGTCCCTTCAAATAATTTTAACCGAACTAGGTCAGCAATCTACTCGACACACTGGCAACCGGTTGTGAACGATTAAGTTAATGCTGATGCTCTAATGGAAGTCATTTGCATGCGGGTTTAGTTTTGATTTATTTGTATATTTAATAGTAGATCGTTTTAGCTGTATGTTTTTATGAGAGCGCTGCATCGCCAACCCTATCTCATCGGTCATCTAGTAATAAAATGCACCTGTTATAATTGAACATTTCATAAAGTGACCGATAATTTCATGAAATGATTCTATTTCATGAAATGCCAGCTAAAACTGACCATATAGTTGAAATATCAACATTTAATGATATGTCCACGTTTGGCCATATCATTAATGTAGGGTTTCCAAGATACCAAAGGTTTAACAAGTGTTCAAACAGATAAAAAAAAAACACGAAGACGAAGGCTTTCTAACCTATCACGGCCAAGTCGGTCTTCCGCCTATAGCGCCTGTCGGTGGATAATGTAACTATTTAACGATATGATCATTAATGGTTGACCATGTCATGAAGTAGCCGTGCATTTAGCTGTTCATATCGGCAAACGCTGATCATTCATAAATTTGACCAAACCATTTCATGATGTAGCTTAGTAGACCATTTAATGAAAATTTCATGATGGGGCTAAACAATTAACACAATATTACAATTATTTCATGAAGTGATCAGGTCTACGATATGGCCACGGTATAGATAATACTCAAATGTAAAAAAACAGGGTTGAAATGAAAATGAAATGAAATGAAAAAAAATGAAAAAAAAAATAAAAAAATGAAATGATAAATATTTATTACCGATATACACAACACATAATAAAACAAACAAACTTAACCTACGGTTGCCTACGTGAGCAAAAGAGTAGTCACTTTTTATACGCTTTATATTAGCTTGACTTGTATGTTTGTATGTTTGTAACCGACTCCTTTGGACGCTATTTTGACCCACTTTAAACGGTCAGATTTCATTCAAATTTTGTACACCTGTCAAAGACCGATGACAATGCAAAAAATGGAAAAAAAAACGCTCTTATAAATAAACCAAACTAAAAAGTAGAAAATAAATAATAATTTAAAAAAACTAAAAAACACGCTTTATATAGAAAACCAAACTAAAAAATAGAAAATAAATTTTAATAATTTTGAATTAAATAAGAAAAAAAAGTTTTATTTAAAAAAAGCGTGAGGTGCTTTTTAAGATATTATCGAAATGATAATCCTTCTTCTCATATCTGTCAATGAAATATTTATAACTATTGCACAATAACTATTTAACCCATGCACCCCACGATTTTTTGAAATAAAACATTTTTTTCTTATTTTTATGTTAAAAATATCTCAGTAACATTGTACATAAGTCGCTTATCAAGTACCGCTGGAAAATCTGGGTTACCTCGTCCTTTCTTGGAGCTTTCGGAATACAGCCTCACCAGATTATGGAACTGTACTCGCGGTGGCTTTGGTAATGTGGGCATTTTGTTATTTCTGACAGCATTCTGTTATACCCAAGCGCTACTTTATCGATACTACCTACTTTTCAGGAATGTTCTGAGTAGCCTATATGAGCTTTATGATTGTTAATAAATAAATAATAAAATAAATATATTCGGGACATTTTCACACCAATTATCTAGCCCCAAACTAGGATACTCTGTGCTATGGGCACTAGATAACGGATAAACATACATAGATATGAATATTACATCCATGACTCGGAAACAAACATTTCTGCTCATCACACAAATGATTGCACCTTGCAGGATTCAAATTGTTTTTTTTTTTTATATTTACTATTTCAACGGAATTCCTAATCGTATTATTTAACTATTTTTTTATTTATGTTTTTATTACGGGCTAGGCAATCGTTTGATCACGATCTCACCTGATGGAAAGCGATGAGTCGAAGGTGTAGCACGCTTGCCTAGTAGATACCTATTCACACTTGACTTGAACACACCTGCGTTATAATTTACCGGAAACAGTGACGAGAGCAGGGCGTTCCACTCCTTTGTATAAATGAAGAAGCGTAACGCTTCGTTCTTGTGCGAGGAATTTCAACCATAAAAGGGTGGCGCTTTGCTGATCGTCTAGTCGTACGGTGATGAAAAGGTGATGGGGGAATCAGGTTGTGCAGTTCTTGTGCACACTCTCCATAGTGCAATCTGTAGAATACCGCCAGGCTTGCCACCTCATGTCGATGCGACAGACTTTGAAGCTTATTTTCCTATGATTGCGTTCACGTTTATATTGAGTACATCAGGCAGGTATCATTGGTACATATTTTATGTTGTTTTTTGCTTACGAGTAAAGCTTGACAATTCGATTTCATCTTTCCTTTTATATTTTACAAGCTGTGCCCGCGGCGTTGCCCGCGTGCTCATTTTTCTGGGATATAAGGATCCTATGAGTTATGCCAGAACCAACATTACCGATATCATCAAACTTAGTTCAGACAGCAAATGTTTTTGTATCGATTGCTCGATATTAACTCATCGGACTGAGATACAAGGTACACCTATTGTAAGCAAGCAACAGTGAAATCCACATCGCAATCTGTCCAGTACTTTAACATGATTCGTGAAAAAACAAACAGACATGCCTATTTTAAGTCTAACTCACTTGACTAATTAAAACCCTTGTTTAGTTTGCGTCAGATAGGTATTCAATTAAAAATGTACCAGAATCATTCTGAATTGAAATGAAAGGTGAAAAGTTGCGTGTTTTATGGGGAGTTTTTGAAAGTATTCAAGCTGTCATGTTGTTATTTTTTCCCCCCTCATGCTTGTGTTTTTTCTATTGAATAAGAAATATTGGTGGAATATTAACGCATGAAGGCAAAGGATAAAAATTCAAAAAACGTGACTTTGTCAATTATTGACTGTGACGTGACAATAGATACTTAAAATAAACTAAACTTGACTTTGGCGAAATTGCTAGTAGGCCGGTGCCTCCGCAGAAGTCATTTTAATTAAAAAGTAGAGGTAGTGTACTTATGAATCGTGAAAATTAATTGAAATTGTTATAGCATCGATAGCCTCTTTGTTGTTTGTGAAAATTAATTGAAATTGTTATAGTATCGATATCCTCTTTGTTCATTAATCTTCAAAGAGTCTAGAGTAGGTCATCTTTCAGTTGAATTTCAGCGTACAAACTGAGTACTATTCTATAAATCTACCCGAAATAAATTGAGCACAAATACTTACCGAATAGATAGCAGCTCTCAACTGGTTTCTAAGTGGGGGCTATTTATGAATATTTACTATGTTAACTGTGCTCACGGCTTCGCACGCGGGTGATTTCTCCAGGTTAAAAGTACTCTATGTGCTAATTTATGTCCAAGACCTAACATACCAATATACCAACGTTTTATTAGAATTTGTTCAGCCGTCAAAAATATTTTTATCTATTGCTTGGCTTCTAGTTATTGGATTGAGATACCAATTATACCAGTTTTTAAGCTAAGCCCCAAGCTATCCAACAGTGAAAACTGCCTCGCAATCGGTCCAGTAGTTTTTACGTGATGTGCGAACAAACAAACATAAATTAACCCATCATACAATGTAGGAATGTATCAAGTTGCAACAAAATTTTCAGCGTGATACGTGTTCTTAAATAATTTTCAACCAATATCCTGCGGGAACCTTTTAATTTTTTGAGATGAAAAGTATCCAATATCCTACCTCGTAGTATGAACTCAAATCATTACTAATTTATTCAGTAGTTTCGTCTTGATGCGCGGTCAAGATACAGAGAGACAAAAAAAAAATGCTTCAGTATGATATATAGAAAAGATTAAAAAAAACTAAAAAAAAACAATGTACAGAATTGGACCTGTTACAGTTTTATTATAAGTATAGATAGATTTAACACCTCTGCACAAACAATTTAAGTATATTATGGAACTAATTTGGTACTTATGTAAACTTATTGTACGTGTGTGTTTGTATTTGTTTAATAATCAACAGAGGTCATTCAACAAATACAAATACAAAATTATTGATGTACATAATAAGTTTAACACAGAACATTGTGAATCCAGATGCATTATGAATTCACAATAAGCCGCACATACCCTACCACTTTTCTTGTCTCCATGTACAGTAGTCGCAGCCAATGTATATGTTTGTGAAGTTAGGCTCTGTGACGATTGCTCAGGTACTGCTGTGGGGATTAAATAGCATAAAGTAAAAGCGAGATAGAATATGCGAAAAACGTAAGCGAGTGAGCGAGGCAAATATACAATGCTGTCTTCACCTTCAACATTCAGATTGCGCCTGAAAAATAGCAGTTTGCGCAGCGACTAGCAGCCAACTTCCGAGACACATACTTTCGCTGCGCCTACTATACACAAGTTTTGCGTTGTGCCGATGTATTAAATAAATAATTACGTAATAAAAAGTGTATATGGAGGACTTATCTTTATTAACATATAAAAATTATAACAATAGAGGGTAAAGAATAATAGGTTCTAATCTAAAACAATGTCCAGCACATAAACGTAATACCAACGGTTAAAACAAAGGGTCAGCCCGACCTCTACGTTAAAGCCTCATTTAACTAGGCTTTATAATAAAACCTAATGGACCAAGACCACGATTTATACGAAAAGCTAATGGAGAAAGAGTTAGTGGGCTAATTTTAATTAAGGCCACCCTTTCACATTTATTTCGTGACTTATATACATGTAAGTGCGTTAAGCAATTGAGATTTATTTCTTGATTAGTTTGTATGTAACCCTTGAAAAAGTTAGGGTTAAGTATTGTATTTTTTGTTCGTTTGTCGTATGAGATAGTGCTGGCCTCTGGTGTCAGAGTTTGTCAGGCCGCACGACGGCCTCTGACATGGCTTAATAACTGCTGTTAATCAATGACAGCCGGGACCGACAGCTTAACGTGCCCTCCGAAGCACGGAGCGTTGGGAAACCGCACATAAGTTAGAAACGTCATTGGTGAGGAGCATAGGACCAAACCTAAGTTGGATTCTAAGTTACACCACAGAATAAATAATAGTACAACCGTTAGGCTACCATCGCTCTCGGGTTAAATAATAGTCGAGTGACATGGAATTAGTGACCCTAACTTCTTAACGGGTTGTCCAATTTTGTTGCATTTTTTTTTCTATTACATGTATTTTTTAAGCGATGGTTACAGGACTATGTCTCATTGGATTCTGATGATGCTCAAAAAGAAACAAAGAATTTAGGAGTTTTAAAAACTTAACTTCAGCTCTGACATAACTAGAAAACTGGAACTTCTGTCACTTACAGAACTTAAATTAAGTAAACCCCCGAAGCAAAGAGTATACAAATGCTACGTAAGACCCTCAAGTATCAAATATCTATCTTTTCCAGTTTCAGGGTTATTCAAATGTAGCATTTGACTAACCCTTTGAGAAATAACTTTTTGGAACTGTAGGAAATAATAACGATGATACTCCTAAATATTGAATGTAGTATTACTTCTATGGGGCCAACTGCAAAGTTTAGGTATAAGCTTATGATGGCCGTTTGCTTATGTTGATTAATGGCCGGTTCCTATATCTTAAAACGAACCGTTTTCGCTTACAAAAGCCTACGGGCACGTAGGCTTTTGAGATAAACGCCATATAAAAAACGTCAAAAAGTAACGAGACGTTGGAAAAACGACTCGTTTCATTTTTTATAGGGTCGGGGGTTAATGCTACATTGTTCGTGTTCAGAAAGTTATGAAACGAGGCGAAGCGTAGTTCAGCGACTCGTTCCACAACAGTCGTCCCAATAGGAAAAAAAAAGAATGAAAAAATAATGGTTTAATAATTCGTCCCATTGATTTGGTCCAGCAGTCGACGAGTTTCTCCTGAGGATGCCTCGTGCAGAGGCGAAACACGTGTCGTATTGCTGTCAGACTGTGGTACATGGTAAAGGCAGTCACCGAATGGTATCCAAGAAAAGGGCTGAGACTTCGAGCCGATCACCCGCCCGATGGTCAGATGACATTGTGAGGTATGCTGGGGTCCAATGGATTAGATTAGCACAGGACCGGAAAGAATGAACGACAGGAGACATATATTCCGCAGTGGGTGGATACGGGCTGATTACATAGATGTTTTTTATTGTATATTTAGTTGGGTTTCATATATTGGGTAGGAAGTTAACATCTCCTGGGTTATTTATATATTTTAGTTAATTATTATTTTTCAATTTATCATTAGTTTGACTTACAGTTTGGCGGAAGTAACCTACATAGTTTTTCTTGCTAACTTTAGCCGACGTAATCTATACATACAACTTCAACCTCCTGTTTTCAAAATTTCTCATCCCATTGCTGGTATGGTCTTAAATAATCATTATTGTAAAATGTTAAGTTTACACAAACAAAGCTGATTTTAACGATCGCACCTTTATCTGTTAAATTACCCAAAAAGTGTTGCACCTTATCTTCAGTTCCGAATAAAATGGTACTTTCAGATAATTGTAACAAGTTTCACCACTTAACTAGGGCTGCCAACAGGAGATCGACCCATGTACGATTCTTTCCTGTTTTGAAAATATTGGTAAAATTAAAATTAATAAAAATAAATAAAAATGTGTAAACATAGAAATATTTTGGATATTTTTTTGTGTATATGTTACCGTTAGAGTGCGGGATACGTTAATGAGCACATTAACAAGGTAATCTGGTCATTAAGCATAAGATAAAGTTAATAAACCTGTTTTATTGCTTGAATAAAACTTACGAATTCATTGGAATTATTCATTTAATTTGTTAAATGTTAGGATAGGTAAGGTTAAATAATAAAAATGAAGCTATCTGATATTAACGTACAGAATTAAATTATATTTTTGCACTTTAAAGGACTCAACCAGGTAATGTGCAGATCACCTAGTTAATGTGCATATTAACGTTGACATATACATTTTGATATAACATGTAGGCATTATATATTAGAATATTTTAAACCACACAATATTTATTCTAGACAAAAACCATTGCCAAGCATAACAAACGAGTTTCATTTGAACAAAATATATAAAGTCAAAACAAAATATTAGAAGAGTTTCAGAATTTCGGCAGAGTTGACAACCGTTACCGGTGCTGGGAAGCTTTTTAAGTTCAGGAAACGCTGGTTTCCCTTTGGAGAGCTTCTCAAAGAACTTAGATATGTGGATAGTTAAAATGCTACTAAAGCTTTCGTTAATTGACGATAGATATAGTGTTTACGTGTGTTTTGATAATACTGATTTGGTTTATGTAGTAGGTACAGTAGGTAGACTTACTTCATTAAACTAACTTAGTTGAGAAAAGCGGGGTGAGAATCGTAGCTACCAAATTTGTGCGTTTTTGTGTGAGTGACTCAATGAATTTTGATGAAATTTGGGATACTTTTCATCATCTTCATCATCACCACTGGACTCTATGAATAAAACTACCGTTGCGCCCTTATGTTGCTTGTAAAAAAACGCCTGTTTCCACTTTAATTAAAACAGAAAATAACTTTATCTATTGTTTTTTTTAAATACTTACTAATATGTATGTAACTAGCGAAGCGAGTGCCATATGATATGACATATTTTCAATGCTAATTACTTCATCCTAAGTAGGTACGATGAAGTCATATATTTGTTCCTCCAATGAGTTTATAATTATCCATTTATCTACCTAAGTATATCAGAAAATTAATAGATCCTTGGTAGTGCTACCGGAGATCAAATTTCCTATGGCACTACTTGCTTCAGAGTAGTGTCACAGGAAACGAAATTTTTACCATGGCACTGCCAGTAGTGTCACGGGAGCAAGAAAGTTCCTATGAAACTACTGATAGTGCCAAGCAATAATGTCACGGGAGCAAGAAAGTTCCTATGGCACTACTGATAGTGCCAAGCAATAGTGTCACGGGAGCAAGAAAGATCCTATGGCACTACTGATAGTGCCAAGCAATAGTGTCACGGGAGCAAGAAAGTTCCTGTGGCACTACTGATAGTGCCAAGTAATAGTATCACGGGGGATAAATGCATTTTGCTGGAGCTTGGGACTTGGTAAGTTTAGATTGAAACTCTCCTATGCTTGTTTTTTTACGACTACCTACTGACTAACAAACCAATAACTTCTTGAATTGTAAATAATATATTGTTACACTTATATGTACTTGCATGACAAAGCCCCCCTCCATCTCAGGTATCGGGCACAAACACTGCATGCTTAAAGTAATTTTGTTGTTATCTTTTCTCCTTAACCTTTTATTTATTATTATTTTACTTATAACATTTTCGGCACACCATAATTAGGTACAAAAGAAATCAAAGAACTAACCAACAACAAAAAAAAAACAGCCGCGTCAGTTTTTTTAAAGCTATAATTAAAGAAAACGGGGTCTATTCTTTATTATCTGTGATTATAAGTTCACAGTTGAAACAAAAACATACCAATTTACTGGCGGCAAATGGGCGACAATAATGGCAAATGGCGGGCAATTTCGTCAGCCGAGCAATTTAAGTTTTATCGGCAGCAAGACGACAACATAACAATTTTGGTAATTTGGTGGTAGCGGTATTGTCTGTGGTTCGATGCTATATACTCAGATACATTCGTATCATGTATTCTGTGACTTCGCTCGATATCACAGAACAAATAGTGTATATTCTAGAAGCAAGGTAATTATATAACTCTACTAAAAAGTAAATGACTGTAGGTTCTCCGAGAATATAGATTTCTTTAATCCTTTTTTATACTGAATAATGATAGGTATTTCCAAGCTTTTGTATAAAAGATTGCTTAGGAACGAAGATCTTTATATGAACAAGTACACTAAAATTGTTTGCTGTTAACATTTCAGTATATTCAGTGGTGTAATAATTGATGACATACTTAATACGCGTCGAGAGCATCCACTAGAATTAGCAGAGTGTAATGAATATTCATAATACTTACTATGAGCCACTTACTATGAATTTTAATATCTTACTTATATAAATCGTTAACAGTTTGTTGGGAACACTTAAGGGTCTTGATATAGAGAGCGCCGGTGGCGCGCGGCCGGGTTGCTCGCTATATCAAGGCCCTAAGTCGACAACAAGTAGCTATATCCATTAGACTTTTGTCGCGAACGGGGAATTCTCAAACGGCAGAAAAAAAAGTTTACAAAATGACCCAATACATGGCGTCAGCACACAATGAAGTGATAAAAAGCGAGTAACCAACTGCCATCAAGTCAAGTCAGTCACTTTCACCATACTCTTTGACTGTCACAGAGTACAATCGGTATGAATGCGCATATAGTTACCAGACCTAGTCTAGTGTTCTGTGACTACGTATTACCATTTTCAACTTTACGGAAAATAAGCGTTCCTATTTCAGTGCAGAAAGCTACAACACATGGAAGTGGAGCCATTTCCTAACAGTTTATTTATTTTATTTACTTTCAAGAGAGCCAATAAACAAATAGAAAAATGATTATGAGTGACATTTGACTATTATTTTTTAGTTTGGATTTTTATTTTGACTGTCATTAGATTATAATGTCTAAAGTACTGTAGACGTCACTCGCGTCAAAATTTAGGTACCGAATAGGTTAAATTATTTGCTCGAAAACAAAAATCCCATATATTAATTGTCTATCCATGAGTTTACAAACTTTCAAAGTGCGCCGTGGAAAGCCTGATACTTTCAACTACTTTACTGTACTCGAGTGTAACCAAGGGGGAGAAGGGAGTGCCTTAGAGTAAATTCTCAACTAGTTTTTTTGTAAACGACTTACCACGGTATTATGATATTTAGATATTTATGATGCCTTATTAAAATTACAATGTAGCTTTAAGACTAATAAGTAAATAAAGTTTTTTACTAAAAGTAGACGGCTGTAAACTCGGCTAGTGGGGTTATAAACAATTTAAGTTTAAAAAATTGTGATTATTATTTAGGAAAATGATAAATGTCATTTCACTGGGTATACACATACCTTTCGGTATTGCAATAGCTATTTGTTACGCCCTAAATATAAATAAGAATAATTTAAAAATTAAATAAAAAAAAAGGATTTACGTTTTTTTTTTGTTGTTTTGTAACTTTTACGTTTTTAAGTGTTTTTTTCCTTGTTTTTCCCTTTTCTTTTTTAACTTTTGTTTTAAATATATCTTTTTTTTCTTATTTTTTTCCTTTTTTGTTTTAACAATTTTAAGTTTTTTTATTGCCGTGTCATTAGTTTTTGAACTACCCTGAAAGTTTCAGCTGGATAGTTAGTCGGGAAGTGCTCTAAATTTGAGTTGCAAGATTCTAGGACAGACAAGACACATAGATACATACACACATAGATAGATACAAGTGAAGTTAAATAAAAGCTTTTAATTTAAAACATACAACAAAAAAATAATTACATGTCTATTGTCTCAGAAGTATAAACATTAGAAACTGTATATTTATCGTGGATACTATTTGTATAAAGTTCCCGATATTTCGGCGCTGTTGCAAGCGCCCTGATCACGGATAACTGAAGTACCTGCGGGTGGATTTGATTTTACAAGTAGACAAAACAAAAACTATAGTCTCTTAACATCAGCCGATATTCTAATATTAAGGCACCTACCTAGATCAGTTTCTTACTTCACTATTAGAGCAACCCAGTAGCTCCAACATACCTCGATTGCACCAAATTGCAGCTCAGAAAATGCCGAGCTTGAGGAACGCAATTACTGAACAGAGGGGCTTGTTTCCAACTATCCAGTTACTGCTATTATGCAACTACTCTCCAAGCAGTAGGGTTGCCATACACTAACTTTAAAAGAATTACACGGTATACTAAAATATAAATGTGTTTGTAAAATGCATTGTGGATTATTTTTGCATGTGCAGACAGCGACAAAAATTGCATATTTTTTTCCAACCTTTCTTTTATATTTATGACTAGCTGCTCTGCCCTGCGGCCCTGCTCGTAGTTTATCAGTTATCTCACGTTGCATTTTCTCGGAGAAAAAGTAGCCCATGTCCATCTGGAAGAGAGTAGCTTTCTATCAGTGAACGAATAGCTGCTCTGCCCTAACAATAGCTGGTCGGTTTGGTTTTGTCCAACAAATAATTAAAAAAAAAACCTAAAAAAAGGTTTAAAATGAAGTAAAATGTGAAAAAGCATGTCCATCTGATTAGTATGTAGCTTTCTATCAATGAAAGAATTTTTAAAATCGGTTTAGTATATTTTGAGTTTTTCCACTACAAACAAACCTACATACAAGAAATCAAATCTTTTCTCTTTATTGATTGTACATTTCGCGTAGTTAAAATCAAAGATTTGACTCCGACATATTCAGCGAATTTTTGTTGAATTTAAAATGACTCAGCAAAGGTAGCTTCGATACGACCTTTCAACTTAATAAGATTCACGTACTTTAGTAATTTTAGTATGAGGATTCACGTCTTTAGTTAAGTGGTGCTTCGAGCCGTTATTTTTAATTTGTTTTTGATGGGCTGCCACTTCGCATACTGTACTGGGTCTCAAGCATTCTCAAAAGCTTAGTTTTAAGTAAAGAGAGACAGAAAGTTTTTTTTTATAATCTGTCGTTTAAAACCCCTACACGTTATTTTCTACTTATGTAAGTTTCGTCAAAGGGAACGAAATTCTCCCCAGTGAATGCCTTCTAACGTTTGTGGCATAACTACATGTGAAATAATCGAAAAGTCGCAGTCACTTTTCAAAGCAAACAAAACATATTAAGACACTGGTATCATATAGTATCGCCTTTCTGTGATATTGGACTCCAAAGATAGGGTTTTAGTAATTAGCCTTTTTTTAGGTCCATTATCTCAGGAACGCGACAAACGAAATTCTCTTTAAAGTCCTTCTAACCTTTGTGGCACAGCTACAAGTGAAATAACCGAAAAGTCGTGGCCAGTGATCAAACCATACTCAATCGATAGAGGACTTCAATGCAAACAAAAATGTTGTAAATGTGGCGTTTCTGTGATATTGGACCTTAAAGATAGGGTTTTAGTAATTAATCTGAACTTTTGTGGTGTATTATCTCATAAACGCGACACTGCAGGATACTAGTGCCTCAATATTTTTTTAAAGTCCTCCATCGATTAATTAAGTTCCAATCAGTGGCCGCGACTATTTGGGGTTTTCATTTATCCAGGGTTCATCGTAAAATGTAAGGTACCCTTTATTTCGTCCTTTAATTTACTACGTAAATCGGGCATTATAACCATTGTCGACAGCCCTATCTAGTATCGTGTACAGAGAATTTCTATCAAAGAAATTTCAATCACATCCACCTACAAATAAATTTCAATTTCTTACTCTACTTGCATACTTCCATACAATAACTTGCTCAACCTCACTAAAATTAGGGACGGCCAATATAAACTATTAACGTGTACTTAAAGTATTCTTTATTATAGGAAATACGGTAATTAAAGACATGATCTAGGTAAAAATAACTCGAGATGGTTAACCGATAGAGTAAGAAAAGCAATTGGTCTGCTTTTAATGACTTAACTGTATTGAAAGCGTGCTCGGTTTTGAACATTTTGTAGAGCTATTAGTTTAAGTACCAACAGTAGAGTCGATTTAATTGATGAGTAGTCTATGATAGACTAATTTGGGCATTGAGCTATCGAATCGGTTTATGGTGCAAAATATATTCACTCTATACAATACAGTTTCGACAAGATCCCTTATAAGACCTAGTGCCAATTTTTTACCGAATTTAAAAAGGAGGAGGTTCTTAATTCGACTGTTACTTCATATATCCGGGAAGTCTGAACAGATATGGATGATTATATTTTTATTTCAAAGTGTAGTAAAATTTCAAAGTTATTTTTTTATTCCAAGGAAGTTACATATATTTTATGTGGTTTTGTTTTAATTTTGCCCGCTTGATCATTTTTTTGGTATTTATGGATCGTATATGATATTCCAGAACCAAAAAAACTAATATCATCTAACTTCGTTCAGACGTCAACAAATGTTTTTAAACGGTTTTATTAAACGGTTTTATTAAACGGTTTTATTATACGGTTTTATTAAACGGTTTAATTAAATGGCTTTTTATTTAGCTTGACCTGTTTGTTGTTCTTGATTTTTGATTACTTGTTTGTTTGGGTCAAATCTAGTAAGTAATTGAAATTTTTCCTCCTTCCTGTTTACCAATCAATCTGAAATTTGGTACACAACTTTAGTTCGGATGACAATACAATTATGCATATTCATGCCGGGTTCCACCTATAAATGCTATTATACCATTTGTGTTAACATGAATGACTAGCGCTCAATCAGCGTTTCTCTTACGAAAAACCAGCAATGTTAGCACGGTTGACATTTACAAGTGAAACGTGTTGCTGCTAAAAGAAATTTCACTTCCCACCATTCCCTCATCCCAAGTAATTTAAAACTAGGAAATGAAAAGAATTATCGAAAAACTTACACTTATACCGCAAAACCAAGCCATAATGTTTTATTTAATTAAAATTACATGCTCTACCGCTAAATTTTGACACTTGTCAATAAGTAGCATTGCGAACCCACAAAACAACATGGGTCTGACGATGCTAGTTTTCGAAGTTAGAAATGTTAACATTTTGCATTGTGGAACGTTTGTTATTTGTGCTCACATCGGAGGGCTTGTGGAACGACATTGGGGCTAAAAAGTTAACATTGCTAGCATTTTGCGCGCCTTCAGTATAATTATAAATCCAAGATGGCCGTCGCCCAAAGCGGCACTAACAGTTTTTTTTAACCCCCTCAACATGGGTATCATATGAAAGGGCTTAACTAGTAGAATACAGTACACCATGAATACATTCCAAATCCAGGATGGCCGCCACCACAAAATTGCGTATTACTTTTTTATTTTTTCAATCCCTCAATTTGGTATTAATTGAAAGAGCTTGACATGTAGAACACATTGCAGTACACTTTAGAAATAACGAAATTAAAAACTTATTTCTATTAATTTAAACTGTTTTATTAGTGTACTAAAAGGTAAAAAAACACAAAAAACCTTATGGCGTAGCGTAACCTGATTATTATTAAATCGACTCGCCGCGAGTTACTTTACTTTTTTTTATATTGTCGATTGTTCCACTTCTACTCCTGGGATTGAGATAATGCTATCCAATAGTATAAACCGCATCGCAATCGGTTCAGTAGCTTTTACGTGATGCGCGAACAAACAGACAAACAGACAGACAAACACCATATAAAAATATTATTTTCTTGTTCAGTAGCTTAGTTCCCTTTTTTTTTTCTACATTGGCCGGTAGATTCAAGTACCTATATTATCGCGCGAAAGCATGGATGGCGCGTTCAAATCCCTAAAAATTTCTAATTAGGTTTCTATGTCCAGTAGCCGTATTACATAAGTCAATGCGATTAGTTACAATCAGATTTTCATAAACGCTTGCATGCTAAATTGCACGTAAATGCCGCTTATTAGAGTTGATATTACATTGCGCCTTATAGCGAAATTCTTACTATGACTGATTGCATTGCTTGCTTGCTTGTCGTATTAGGTAGTGCAGGCCTTTGGTGTCAGAGTTTGTCAGGCAGCCCGAGGGCTACTGAATGGCTTAAGGACTGCTATTAATAAATAATAGCCGGGACCGACAGCTTAACGTGCTTTCCGAAGCACGGAGCGATGTAAAACGGCACATAACTTAGAAATGTCATTAGTGCGGAACCCAGGACCGAACCCGGTATCGTTGGGTTCTAAGTAGCACTACTGAACTGTTAGGTTTCCATCGCTCTTTGGTTGCAACTGATTGCATTAGGACAAAGCAATATCAACTCTAATGCCCGGCATCTAACTGCAATTCAGTATGCACGTGATAATGAAAATCTGATTACAACTGATCGCTTTGACTTACGTGCTACTGGCACAGATCAGCGGCCCAATTACAGAATGTCTAATGCAACCAGTTGCAACGAGCTTTTCATGACATATTTTCTTAATTGTTAGGTGAAAAGTTTAGATTGTTAACTATCGATTGAAAAGACGAGAAAGTGGGACAAGAAAAGTTGCGCAATCATAATACAAATAAAAGTAATCCCGATAAACTAATTAATTTGGGTTGAAATTGTAGGTTAAAAGTTTCGTAATACGGGCACTGGTCTTTGAGCGAGCTATTCATTAGGTAACATTATGAGTCTGTGGCGGTAATAGAGACGTTGCGAGCGTGGAATAATTAGTCTCCTTTACTAACCTATTAACCTTCATAATGTGTCTATTCCTTCAGGACTAAGGACTAACTCTTTTTGTTCTAGTTACCCCCATTATAGGATTAAAAGATTACGGCCACCCATTAGTCTGCGTGATTTATACGCTGTCGTTAATCCTTTGAATCCTGTAGTTTCAGACCGAGATTAAAACGTCCCAGCGCTGGGTTTATTTCTAAATCATTTGGAAATTAGGGTAATTTATGGGCTGTGTCTACGACTAGCTTCTTTGCCCTATGGCTCCGCCTTAGTTTACTCGTTATCCCACGGGAAGTTTGCGTTGTCTGGGGTTAAAAGGAGCGTATGTCCATATGGAAAAGTGTAACTTTCCATCAGTGAAAGAGTTTTCAGAATCGTATCATTATTCCCAGAGATTACCTCAAAAAAAACATTATAATATACATAATTACAAATAACTTTATCTCTTTACTCTAGCTGTGCCCGCGGCTTTGCCACGTGGTCATTTTTCTGGGATATAAGGATCTTGGAGACGGGTACGACACTTGGCAAACGGGATGATCAAATGTGGACCAAGGCGATAACGGAGTGGTGGCCTAGAGGAGCGCAGCGTTCACGGGGCAGACCTTCAGCCCGATGGTCAGACGACATCGTTAGGCACGCAGGAATAGACTGGATGAGACTTGCACAAGACCGGAACAAATGGCGTGAAAGAGAGGAGGCCTATACCCAGCAGTGGGTGGATGCGGGCTGAGTAGATAGTAGAATGATAGATAAGAATCCTATGTATTCCAAAATCAAAAGTATCAGTATACCAAATTTCATAATACTTCGTTCAAACGTCAAATAGTTTTTTATCGATTACTCGGATTCTACTCATCGGATTGAAAATTCAATTACACGCGTTTTTAGATCAAAACCTAAGCTATCTAATAGTGAACCGCATCGCAATTGGTCTAGTAGTTTTTACGTGACATGCGAAGGGACAGACAAACAGACAGACAGAAAGAGTATACACCATTTAAAAAAAAAATGCCATTTAATTTTAGACCTTTTTTTTAAATTATTTTATTTGTACACATTTTTTGTTACCTACTGCTTTATTGCTAGTGGCTCTGTGAGCTGTAGACCTCGCGCGTACAAACTTTTTTGCAAACAATCTAGTGGTGCACAGTACCGCCATCTAGTTACCTTATTGTAACACTGACATTAATAACCAAGGTGCTGCATCAATCCCTACGTAGTAGATAAAGGGCTCCACTGTACACACCTAAATAGAAACCTAAATGTGAGAAATTTACTGCATTTTGAGGAGCTATTCTGTTCTGAGGAGGAGGATTTTCGACGTGATGTCTATTCATCACGCCGAAAATCCTCATCAGATCTTGACCAAATTTTTATGAGACTAATTTAAAGTTACTACCTTTCAAATGAAAGAAGAATCATCGAAATCGGATTTAATATAGCGGAGATATTCAGTACCCTTTTTACCCATTTTTGGGGGAAGTACCCAAACAAAAATCACCGAAAAAATAAAATAAAAATTTGGTTAACCTGTATACCAAGTTTTGTCCAATATCGGTTGAGAAATGCGACCTTCGGAGGAGATCAGCCGGAAATCCGGACAGTCATCCGGACATACGAAAGAGTTTTTCGCCTTTCGCGCTCGCTTGGTCAATAAGTATAGTTAGATAGATAGTCAAAGATAATTATTAGTTAGTTTAGATAAGATAAGTTAGTAGAGAAAAGATTGCTGTTACTCAGTGGTACAAAGTTTTAAGCGCGAGTACGGACAGGTCATTGTGATGAAATGCATTAAATTATTCATTTACTTTGAAGTGGAAGGTCCCTTAAGTTGGAGTCCACTTAAGACAGCACCACATCTCTGCCTTATACATATAGCCGTCAAGTAGTAGTGTGCAAATATAAATATACTCCGGTTTGATTGAAGGGTATCGAGTCCCGCAAAGTACTAGGAAAACTATGATAACAAGCACAAATTAATCAGGTACATAAACCCCGACCGCCCACCATTATAGCTATGAAGCATTTCGATCACATCAGCTTTCAAACAGAAAAAACTGCATCAAAATCGGTCCATTCGATTGGGAGCTACAATGCCCCAAAAATACACTATGATTCAATTATACATACATTACACACCCTAAACTTATAACACCCTTTTGAGTTCGGGGGTTAAAAATGATGACTGGGCAAGTGGGCATATTAAAAATTATGTCTCAAGGTGACGAGCGCAGTACCGAGCAAGATTTTGCAGCCCAATGTAGGAACATCGTCATCATCATCATCCACAGCCTTTATCTTCCCACTGCCTGGGTATAGCCCTCTCTTTTACCATGCCTTTTGCCTCGGTTCTTTGCCAATCGGATTAAGGTTCGACACGCGATCTTTACAAAATCGTCGGCCCATCTCGCCGCCTGTCGACCAGCGCTTCGTTTCCCATGTCTCGACAATCACTCAGTCACTGCCTTACTTTACCTATCGTCACATGTGTCCTGCAATATTTAATCGGATCAGTATTTTTTGAGTTTATCCATTATAAACAAACAAACAATCAAATCTTTCCTCTTTATAATATTATATTAAAAGACAAGACCAAAAGGAGAGAAAAAAACGAGAATTGCTCGTATATCTGTCAGACTTTGGTATTTGGATTGGGGTATATCATTTTTATTGTGTTTTCATATATACGAGTATATGTGATATATATGTATATATATATATATATATATATACATATAAATAATATGTGTTAATCCAGGGTATAAGCTACCTCCATACATAATTTTATCCAAATCCGTTTAGACACACACACACACACACGCACACACACACACACACACACACACATGCATACACTTTCATACATACAAACTTTCGCCTTTATAATATTAGTGTGATTAATGATTATCTATGCGGGGTCAGCTCGTTTTTGTGTTGTTAAAAATACAAAAAACAGACACTTTGATTTATAATAATTAAAAACTTTTATTTAACTTGCAATGTTTGTATGTATGTATGTATGTATGTATGTATGTATGTATGTATGTATGTATGTATGTATGTATGTATGTATGTATGTATATATGTATGTTTGTTTAGGTCAAATCTTGCAAGCTAAATTAGAACCACTTTCTCTTATCATACGGACTTGAATTTTTGCATGTTGGTTCAATTCCGATGACAATACATTTTTATGGTAAGCTTGACCTGAATCGACATCCAGGATCAGCTCCAGATAAAGGAACTCTTCAACGGTCAACAGTACAGTTATGAAATTTTGTGTACACATTTTATTATGACAGCCGGTTTGAAGTTGTACCGTAGCATGGCTGCTGCATTCCGGTTTGGCTCCTGAATAGGGAAATCCTCAACGGTTAACAGCACAGGCATGAAATGTTGTATATGCATTTAATTATGATAGAGCGTTCTAAATTTCATCTTAACATGGCTACTGCATAAAAACGTTTTTTAATGTTTTTAAATTTACTTATTTTAAACTTACTTGATAACGCTTTAAAAAATACTCGTATGCCAAAAACTTCAAAAATGAATTCGTCCACAGTTTAACAAGTCTCATAAGTCATACTCGTAAGTTCACAAACTAAAACCCGACTACGGTCGGGTATAAAATAGCCTATGACACTCTTGCTATGAAAACGAATCGATTGATACCTCCTTGACCAAGATTTTAGTTTGAACACTTAACCCTTCCTTTGTTTCGACGTTGTCAGGTAAACAAAATAGCTTATGACACTCTATACCTGAATACGAATCGATTGATTCTTCGCTAGCCAAAATCGGACCAATAGGTGCGACGCTATGGTGGAACATCTACATACCCACATACATACATCAACTATTAAACTCATTACCCTTCCCTTGCTTTGCCGTACTCGGGTAAAAAACTAGCCAATGTCACGCGGATAATCGAGACAAATTCAACGATACCTACTGGAAAAAAAGAAGCTCAAAGCAACAAAATAAAAAAGTGGAAATATTTGAGATTGAATTAATAAACCATCATAATAATAACTTTTATTTGATTTGGGTACTTCCCATCAAATCTCAATACCAGAATTTCTAGTTAACTGATCTCGCTCGGTGACCCATCGGAACTCGAGATCCGTTGCAACTGAAATGAATCGGTCAGTATTCATATAAATTAGGACCCTTTAGTTTAGAGGATCACTTTGTAATCCGTCCGTCTGTCTGTCAAGACACTTTTTCTCAGGAACGCGTGGAGGTATCAAGTTTGAATTTTTTATTAAATAATCAAGTCTGACATCCCTTGTAGCTGTGAAAAAAATAAATTTCAGTCAACGCAATCAAAAGATACGGCCGTTTATAGGGTATATTATGACACTCGCAAGGGAATCAAAACCTTTAGGTTAGGTACTTCCTTCTAGAGTTATGAAATTTGGCAAGAAGCAGTGTCTTATAGCACAAGTAAAAGGAAAAATCCGAAAACCGTAAATATGTACAAAAAGTAACTTGTATTTTATTTTTATTAATATCTTAAATTTATCTAAATCTTCGACTCCCGTGATGGACGAACTACTCGTATTTACTTAACTACAAGTTTGTACGGAACCCTCGGTGTACGAGTCCGACTTACACTTAGCCAGTGTTTTAGTTATTTTTTCGCCTTTTACTTCCCGTGCCGATAACGACAAAAAGTGTACTTAAGTTCCGCCATTTTCTCAATATTGACGACTCGCGGAAAGGGCCTTCGTCCCAATTTGGAGTAAATCCTCTCGCGGTTTTGCTATGTGTAAGTACTTAACAAAAAACAGAACTAGTCGCTCGCCTATATTAGGTTACTAGCTTTCCCGCCCTCGCGACGGTCAATTTATTAATGATCGTCCGCGCGGACTACAGTTTATTGCGAAAATAAGCATCCTATATTATATTCTATAATATTAAAAACCAACGGAAAAGTAGGTATAGCACCAATGCTCTTGATGTTTTTGACAGACTTGTTATTACATTTCCATGGCAACCGTTCCTTACAGTGAGTAATCACCGTTTTCCCTTAGAATTTTCAATTTTCCGGGATAAAAAGTATCCTATGTTTTATTCCAGGATATAAGCTACTTCCATTCCAAATTTCATCAAAATCCGTCCAGCCGTTATCGCGTGAAAGCTCCCCCAACAAACAAACAAACAAACAAACAAACAAACAAACAAACAACAGACAACGTTTCACTTTTATTTAGTGGTATAGATTATTGGCGATATCAAAAAAATCACATGGTAAATAATTTTCTAAAGATGTACTTTTGTGCACTTATTATATAAGTACCTACATATCAGGAAAGCTTATACTCGTACCTACTTTTGATTTACCTAGACTTCTAGATCTTTTCTATTCAAACAACGTGATTCGTTGACGCGTGGACTCTTTTTCGCAATATGACGATGTCGATTCTTTTTGCGTTTGCTCGCTATATTAACATTAATAAAAACAATACACCACCCTACATTTAGTTACACAATCAAATAAAATGCATTCTTATCGTAAAATCACCCATTACATTTGACCGGCGTGTCAGTTTGACAGGCCCGTCATTATCGGCGATTATTATGCGCACGCGCAGCCCAACGGGACATGACGTTTAGCCAACATGGAGCCGCTTCCGGCTGGCTGACACGGCAGGCGCTTCCGGGACCTCGTCCTTTGGGACTTGGGAATGTTTGATTAAAGTGAAAGCATAATGGAGCAAGGAAAGCAAGCATGTTTTTACCTTGACGCCAGAAAACTACTAGGCAGATTTTGGTTAGATTTTCAGCGTTTGCTAGCGTTCACAAAAACCCGACTGCGAACAAAACTAAAACGAAGTAAAAAAAACAGTGAGAATGGTTGCTAACCAACTTTAAAACGTATATATAGATAGATAGTATATATAGATACATACGTATATTTAGAGATATATATAGATATAGTAAAGAAATATTCATTAGAAATGAAAAATTATAAGAGACCTAAAGTCCAAATACCTATTAAATGATACTCCACATACGATACGAACTATATGTTCGTCAACTTTCATTTTTATTTTTCACAATATGGCGTTTGGTTGTCGCCATATTGAATTTTGATGACTGTCTTGTCTTTAGTAGCACTCGCAAGATTAAGACGAATCGAATGACATGAGAATCATCAAAATCGGTCCACGCGTTCGGTCTCTATAATGACACAAAGGAACAGACACAGATACATAGGATCCTCTGCTCAGTCAGTTATAATTGCAGAGTTGCGCAGAATTGGCTATCCATTTTTTTATGTCTACGTAGACGAAACACGTACATCTGTTAGTTATATTAGTATAGTTAAGGCATTAACATACAAATTTATAATATCAACTGAGGTCGATTAAAAGAATGCGTGCTATTAGTGTTCAATAGGGCGTGGAATTGAATAATTCCGATATTACGACCAGGTGATCTCGTAATTGTTTTATTGTATGTGTGGGTCCCATGGGGTGTCTGGGGTGGGGTTGGTTTTGATGTTATCGGAGTTAGATTGACAATGGGACTTAGATTGGGTAATAAATTGGTATAATGTGGATATTTATTGGTACGAAATACGGGAAAATAAATCAATAAGTTAAAAGGCAGAGAAGTGCAAGCGAATAGAGCTCTTTTTAACAAAGAACGCAGTAAAATATGAATTATGAGTAAATCTATACACAATTACGGAAGGATAAAAAAATACGTATTAAAAAAAACGACTGCATTTCGTAAAAAAACTTAAAAGTAAGAAATAATAATTTTTTGAGGTCTTTGCTACGCCCAAAGCGACTTAATTAATTTTGTAAGTAAGTACGCACTTCGTGCGTTCAGTTTTATACGACTTGAAGTCGATCTTTTTAAATTATTTTTTATTATTTACTTTTATGTTTCGTTAAAGTGGGCGTTAGGAAATTAAGTACTTATACCGTTACCTAAGAAAAAAAGCCATACTGGAAACAGTTAACAGTCCATTTCGATTAAACTACTGAACAGATTTTGATGAAACTTTAACTATTCTCTAAGTTGAAAGAAACCGAAACTATTACAAAAAGAAATAGTACAATCGGACTTGTAGTTTCCGATAAATACATCTACAAACATACATACTTACACTTATGAAATTTGGTACATAAGTTTAGAAACCCACACAGACTAACATCTATGAATATTACGTATTTTCAACAATATTACATAATTTAAAATGACCTACTTTGAAAGAAACAACCTAACCTTTTAAAGAGCAAAAAATATCGTCATCATCAGCTACTAGACTAGGCCTGCTGGAACGCAACTAACCCGGTCTTTGGCTTGGGTCTTCTCATCCAGTAACTGCCAGCCGCCTACTGCAAGTCGTTCCTCCATCTGGCCGGTGGGCATTTTGAAGTAGGGTTTTATCGAAGGAAAGAAGAGCTGCATCGTAGATTTCCACAACACGACATCGCAACGTGCCACGACACGACATCGCAACGCGACACGACATTGCAACGTGCCACGACATCGCAACGTGCCACGATGCGATATCGAATAGTGTCGTATGTCTCACTATTTCAACGTCAATAACCCTATCCTATCTTTATACAAATGATTTTATGAATATCAACATCGATAGCCAATTACTTAAAGCTATGTACCTATAAGTAATTGAGTGTACTTACCGCAAGCTTTTAGCCACTTCCACGGGAAAGTAATCGGCCGTTTAAGGATAACCATCAATATTTTTAAACGATCATTAATCACCAGTTCTATTCACCGCATCATTTCCTGCACTTCAAAAAGATGGATGCAATTCTTAAAAGGTTCATTGTACACTTTATGTCATTGGAGTTGGGTCTTTTTTTCAATGGCAATTCGGATGAAATAGGATTGACTTCGAAAGTGTTTACTTATTTTATGTAGTTTTGATTATTTGTATATTTCTTGTTTTCTAAATAGTATTTACTTTTCGTTAATGGAAGCATGCCATAAGAGGAAAATGTTCTTCTGGAACGCTTATAAATTCAAGGATGTATGAGGAAGTGACTTGATAGACATCCAGTCACACTAAGACAGCGTGGTGAAATATAGCGTATTTCGGGAAAGCATACCGACCCTGTGTACAATAAAAACTGTGGGGAAAGGTGGAAATTAACCGATGCTATCGCCGGTAATGTATGACGCGACTCGAAAGCTTTCGATGAAACGGTTTTATTCGAAGCAGGGGAAGCTAATGATAATGCATTTTGACGGAAATTTGTAAAATAACTTTATGGAACAACATAGGACAACTTGAATTAAACAGTGCTCTCCAGTTTCCATGCACTTTTATTCTGTTAGCAATTTTAAAACCAATCATTTAAATCCCGATACCTACATAAATTCTATTTCACTGTTATAAAGTTTTTAATTCTCGCTTTCCTTACTTTTCAATTGTAATTTCAAGTCAGGCCGTTATATAAATAAATTTCCGATTTAGTTCCAACACGAACGTTCAATTAGCATTTCGGTCTAACACAATTTTGTGAAGCCTACTGTACAGTCAGGTGCTTTAAATAGTGGGAATTCACCACAGTAATAACATCTAGTAAAAGCTTTTTTTTATGAATCTAATTCTCAGGATATTTTTGCCTTTCTACGATGCCTCGGATTTCGCTTTCAAATGACAACAAATGTACATTTGTACAGGTTTTTATGTTACTTGCAATGTTTGTATGTAAGTTTGTATGCATGTTTGTTTAGGCCAAATCTAGCAAGCTGAATTTGCAAGCTGCAACCACTTCCAATAGGAAAGAAAACAACTTCGTAGGATAATAATAGTAGAATTTTTACTTGTTGGTTCAGTTCCGATGACAATGTCAGTTTTTATGGTAATAATGACCTGAATCGACATCCAGGATTAGCTCTAGTTAAAGGAACTTTTCATACGTTAAACAGCACAGACACGAAATTTTGTTTATGTACGCATTTAGTTGTGATAGCTTTTTCTAAGTTTCGCCATGACATGTCAAATGAATAAAAAAAAAAGTTTTTTATCAACATATTTGTTATAAATTCTTTAATTGGATATTACTTTGATATTACTTACTGTAACTTTGCCAAACTCAGTACAAACATAATAAAGACACGGATCTTCCTTCTTGTAACATGTTTTGTCCCAAAATATTGTTTTCAAATTTCCAAAAAAAAAGTTGACGTTTATGGGAAGCTATCAAACAAATTTTAATGATATTTATGTAAATCTACTTTTTACTTGTTATTTGAAAGTATCAATAAAAAATATACAAACCATCGTATTGATATAATTCCTCCTTCGATTTGGACTAAAAAGGTTGTGTACAACCTAAATGAAGACATGAACATGTTTTTTTTACTTACTTTGATTGACGAGACAGGCAGGTCACTCGCCTGATCGTAAGCGTCACGCCCGTCCATAACAGTTGCAGTGCCACCCAGACCTTTGGTTGCAAAATCTTGCGCGCCACTGCACTGCGCTCGTCACCCTGAGACATTGGTTGTGGTCTCATTGCCCAGTAATTTCGCTGGAAACATTGCCCTTCAAACCGAAACACAGAAATGTTTCCACACTACTGCTTGGCGGTTGAATATCTGACAAATATGAATGAATATAATATAACAGGTCTATTTTTGTGACACCCAGGTCAGGTATTTTTATTAGTGCTGACTGTAACTAACCTCTGAATTCAAGCCGTTATCACGAAACAAAGGACGCAGTCGGCATTCAAATAATTTCTTGTAATTGGGGAAAGGGAATGGCCTGAAATGTTTATAAAATGTTTGGTAATACAAGGTAAAGGTGCCTCGGTCACAGAATAAATAATAGTACAAGTACAGAAGGATAACTGAGTGAAGTCATATAAATACATAGCGAGTCTCGCTACAACGCAATAAAGTGCAATTTAACTCGTACAGCGCTGCGAGCTTTCAATTATATTTACCTAGGCACTCGCCCATCGCGTGCAGGCTAGAATGCACCGTATCACAACGCGCGAGAACTTCCATTGCTCTAACCGTTTCAGAATCGCTCTGCCCCTTTTTCGCTCGGTAGGGTTGTATTAAGATATGACTAGGTACTTCTACTACTAATTATTCTGTGATATGTTATCACTTAGATGTTGTAACAGAATAAATAAGTAATAATGTATTATGTTATTACCTACTTATTATTATAAATTATAATAGTTCTACTACATACAATGACATTCTTATCAGAATTAGGTGTATTCTGATTTTTACTAACTCATTTTTACTACCTACCTATCCCGTTTTCAGAACGCCGATAAGTTTAGTGAGATACCTACTTACGTATAAGTGTCATTGGTTGATTATGATTATATGCTATAGGTATTGCGCTATGATGAATAAAGGTGTCTGAATTCCTTGCTTTATAATGAGTGAAAGTCGTCATTTCTACCACTATTCAAACAGCCGAATGCTATGCAGTACCTTCTTGGTACTCATAATTAAAACACGAATATAATTTGTCAATAACTTTAAGTAAGTAGGTACTTTTTCGCTAAGCACATGGCGCGCGACTCATCGAGCGCACGCTTGACACTACTGAACTGACCCGAATATTGCGCCCTCGAAGTGTAGGTATACTATTTGTACTTGTTGCGGAGTGCGACCGGCCTGCCTTGGTATAAAATAATATGGTATGTAGGTATGATGGTTTAGGTATATAATACTAGCTTTCCCGCTCGCTACTTTGTCTGTGAGGACTACTGTTTATCGCGAAAAAATAATCCTATGTTCTTCTGGGATATTAAAAACCAATGCAAAAGTAGGTATAGCACCAATATTCATGATGTTTTTTGAAATACATGTTATTTCGTTTCCATGGCGACCGTTCTTACAGCGAGTAATCATCATTTTTCCAGTTTTTCCAGTTTACCCGTGTAAACTTACAATTTTCCGGGAAAAAAGAATTCAATGTTTTATTTCAGGATATAATCTATCTCCAGTCCAAATTTCATACAAGTCCGTCCAGTCATCGCGTTAAAGCTCCCCAAACAAACAAACAGACAACGTTTCACTTTTATATATTGGTATGGATGGACTGTGCCAGGTGGTTTCACCCACTTGGATGATGATAATGACAAGTATCTTATAGCTTATAGATAGTTATTCCAGGATCTAATGTATCTATATAGATCAAATTTCAACAAAATCCGTTCAGACAAACTTACGTGTTTAAAATACTAGCAGAATTAGCAGATCTTAGATATCCTAGGGCCTAAGGGTCATAATGCGAAAATTAAAAAATGTAACTGTTATTGTAACTACACAAAGTTAAGGGAATTTAGTCACGATAACACGAGTCGTATTATTGGTTGTTAATGTGTCTATCTGAAGCAGAGTACTAGCATATGTGTAATAAATCCTAATCGTGAGTCAACTCGGCCGGTCTCGGCCGCTTGACAGAGCAACGATGAGGTGCGGTGTGAAGGAGAGCGGAGTCCCCCTCCTACCCGCGGCGCCTGCGGGGCGTACCGGCCGGCGTTTATTGCAAATCGGTACAACGTATTAGGTGTGTCAGTCAGGTACACGAAATCGCTCGCACGTGTTTGCCTAAGTATATAACGTATGTTCACGCAACGAGTCGATTTATTTATTTGTTTTAAATATGCATGCTACCTGTGTGGTAAATGGTTGTGCGTCCATATCATTTAATAATAGTGAACAAATTGCGATTTCATAAATTTTTAAAGGACGAGAAAATGTGAGAACTTAACTATAATGAAATGATTTCATTTCATCATCAACAACATTATGTAGCGATTATATTCGACGTACTATGTTGTTAGCAATAATTAGGTAGTTAAGTCCAACCTACCACCTTCTAGAAGTTGAATTAAACAATCATACCTATTGAAAGTTCATTTCTGTTTAATTGGGTACGCCTGCAGCGGAAAAATTCAAATGTTTATAGGATTTTTGTTTTTTTTGTTGGGTCAGGTACCTAACTATTATACGTGATATTACTTTTACCACACTCGGAGATTATCCATACCAATATATACAAGTGAAACATTGTCTGTTTGTTTTTTTGTTTGGGGAGCTTTCACGCAATAAAGGCTGAACGGATTTTGATGAAACTTGGAATGGAGATAGCTTATACCCTGGAATAAAACATAAGATACTTTTTATCACAGAATATATTAAGTTTCCAAGGGAAAACTGGAAAAACTGGAAAAAAAATGATTACTCGCTGTATTTTAAAAGCAAACTTTAGATGATCCTTTGTTATGCAATCACGGTGAAGTCGCGTCGCGCAGCTAGTACGAGTAAGTAACGAAAAAAATATTATGAGAAATACAAATTTTGACATAATATAATATTATTTTGTAAAAATGATATTCTATTATTTTTTTTGTGTCAACCCTAGCAAATTATTTGCTACTAGTCGCTTGTCGGCATTTTGCACCGTGACAACGGAGTTGACTCACTATTAGGGTTTACTACACATAAGGACACAATGTAGTCCAGTCCAGTGTTCGTGTAACTGCTAAGCCTAGTTTCAGCCTAGTATCCTATTTATGTCGGTAGAATTCGTAGTCACTAGATGGCAGCACTCCAACCAAAAGCATCAGCAGCTCAAACCAAAGAGGTTGAATTACGCTTACTGTTTTCTCTAAGGCTCAAACCCTTAGACAACTGCATATTACTCCGTACTTTATACAGACAGGCTTTTTACGAACGTCGCAATGAGAGCATTTGATTATAACCATTTTGGCGCTGCTAGCAGTAGTTTGGCAGTAGTGAGCGTCCACGGAACTAACGTGGAACTAACATACATGTACTATTATTTATTCTGTGACTAAAGTCAGGAGATGAGACATTGTCAATTTTAGTTCCATGTATCTTCGGTGGGGACGCTTTGAATCAGCACATACAGATCAGTGATCAAACCGCAGCACAGGCTCAAACAGCTTTGGTATTACAGAAGTCCTAATGCAACCGTTGCAATAAGATATTCATTATCGCGTACGTGCTAAATTGTACCTAAATCAACTATTATTTATTCTGTGCCTAAATATCAATTAAATACAATACTAGGAAACATGCTCAATGAATAGGAGATAGCTTTTAGGGAATAATATGCTTTTGTTCTTAGTGCAACTGAATTATCGCGTACATGCATACAGACATATCATAGACATATCGCGTATAGACATATCGTTTTTGTGATATATATATATATACTTATTATTATTATTATTATTATTCTCTTTATTTATCTTTTTATCTTAAATTTAAATTTTTTACAATATTTCTTTAAATAAAACCAGATAAAAATATTATAAAAAACCTAAACCTAGGGTACCAACGGTAGCGGAGCAGGGCCCAAACTACCGGTGGCTAGGGCTGCAGAGTGAGGAACCTCCTGACTATACGCGCCGTGTCAAGGAGTACTGCCTTCTGCATCTGACCCTTAATCCAACCATCTAGCGAGAGCCTCTTAAGATGTTGGTCGAGGCTCTTCGCTATAAGCCGTTCGCCGAAACAACTATCGGGACAATGATCGTCGAGTCAACATTCCACATGGCGGTCACCTCATGAGCCAAGTCAAGGTACTTGCTGAGCTTGTCCTTTTCGGCCTTCACGAGGTTCTCATCGTGTGGAATGGTGATGTCGACGAGCACTGCCCGGCGTTGGGACCGGTCTACCAGCATAATGTCAGGCTTATTGGCAACAATAGTCCTGTCCGTGATGATAGAGCGGTCCCAATAGAGCAATGCACGACCATTTTCGAGAACTGGCGCCGGTACGTACTTATAGTACGGCACCTCAGACTCGACAAGGTCATACCGAAGGGCAATTTGCTAATGGATGATCCTGGCTACTTGGTTGTGTCTGTGCAAGTACTCTCCGTTAGCAAGATGAGAACAGCCGGAAATTATATGCCTGAGGGACTCCCCGGGACGGCGGCATGCCCGACAAATGTCGACCGTACCGTCCTTCATAATATATTTCCGGTAGTTATTCGTCTTGATAACTTCGTCCGCAATTGCACAGACAAAACCCTCAGTTTCCCCAAAGAGGTCACCAAAGCGTAGCCAGTTCACCGACGCGAGCAAGTTCACATCAGGCCCTGTTAAGGCCCGAAAGAACCGCCCGTGCAGCTCCTTGCCCTTCCATACGTCCTTGCGGTCATCGGTACTCGACACCGATGGTTTGCGCCAATTCTCGTTTGCCAAGGAGAGCGGTGTGAGAGTCTTATCAACTGCCACCACATCACGATGCAACCCACACTCGGTGTTTAGGAAGTACTCCCTGAGACTGCACACTTCACGGTTGTGGAGGTTCTTGGCATTTAAAAAGCCACTATTATTATTATTATTATTTTTTCACTTATTAGTTGCACGTAATAGTAGAGGTTATTTCGCTGCTACCCACGTGCGTGGTATTCTTAATAGTTAGCGGTACTCTTACGCAATTTTGACAACACTTACTTCGTCAGTCATTTGACACCATTCAGAGACTACATTATTTTATTCCTTTGTCATTGCTATATTTTGTATATACTTTTTTATTTTTTTTAAATATATATATATATTTATAAATGTATTCATATTTAATTTCATTTTTTATACTCTTATGTATATTTTTTCCGCTCCCTCTGGGCTTTAGCTGAAAACCAGCGCTGCGTGCCTTCGGCAAACAGCCTAATGCTGAGTTGAGGCCCATTCATCACCACTTTAATTATCTACTTTTACCTTTTCTTTGTTTTCCTTTTCTATTGTTCCTACTTAATTTTTCTAATTATTTATATCTTTTATTTTTGTGTGTGTTGAATAAATGTATTTTCTTTCTTTCTTTCTTTACATGCTAAATTGCACTTAAATGCCGCGCATAAGCATTGATATTACTTTGCGCCGCATAATGAATTTGATATTGCAACTTTTTTTGTAACAGGGCTACTGATTTATTTACTGTCATTCGACGGCTTCGTTCTTCTCTATTAACTTTTATTCGTACTATGCAAATCATGGTGCAAATAATTACGACTAGGTACCTACTTATTTTGTTATTGGAAATCTCGTTTCACTTCGGTTGCTGCAAGAATCCCTGAAATACATATTAACATTTCTGAATGCCGCAGTTAGCTATCAAACCGAACTTCGATTTAAAAGTACTCACTCTAGAACATTCAGAAAACATTAAAGCCTAGAACAATATCTGATGTGAAAACTAGCAACGTGTTCTAAATTTATACTGTGAAAATAATGTTCTACAACTTACAAATCCCAAGTTACGACATTAACGCTAGTTATTCTTCGAAATACGAGCCTTCATTAGAACTCCGTGCTGGCGAGGCGGCCATTAGTGAGTGGTTATACTACTCGTTTTTATTAGAGCTTTCTTGTACTATGCGTGTTTGTGACTTAATTAGATAAATTGCGTACAAAATGAAGATACAAGCCTGGTTAGACTTGTGATATATCTGATAGAGTAGGTTCGATATTTTTGTCTTATTCCAAATTGAACACTTTTGTTACTCAAAGTTTTTATTTATCCTGTGCTTAAAGCTTAAGGATAATTATTTTGAAGTTGTTTAAATACTTGTTACAAATAATCTCATTTCACAAATCTAGTTTTGCTGTGTTTCATTTGTGCTGATTTAAAGCGCTCCCTTCGAGCATCCACGGAACTAAAATAGACACTGTCTTATCACCTAGTCACAGAATAAATAAAAGTACAAGTACGTTGATTCCGTGGACGCTCACTACTGCCAAACTACTGCTAACAGCGCCAAAATATCGATAATCAATGCTCTCATTGTGACGTTCCTCTAAAGCCTGTCTCGAGTATGAAATAATATGCAGTTATTTTATGAGGCTAATGGTCGACACGCACAGAACACTATCACTCCTACTGGCCTTCACGTCTGTGATATAGCCTCTACTGAATTGAGCCTTAATTTTACGAATACCTATAAGTGCAAATAGCCATTGTTGCCAAGTTCAATTTTCTCTGAAGTACTTACAAGAACTTTGCAATCTAGTGTAACTGAGTTTTCCGAGTTCAGATCGCTTCATGCGAAGTATTGGAACAATGCCTTCTACATACAAAATTCACTTGAAGTTACGTACGACAAGAGCGTGTTATTAAAGTTTCGGAGAAGGGGATTTATTTGCAGAGCTGTAAACGCTTTGTAAATGAAGTTTAATCCACACCAATATATAAAAGTGAAACGTTGTCTGTTTGTTTGTTTGTTTGGCGAGTTTTAACGCGATAACGGCTTAACGGATTTTGATGAAATTTGGAATGGAGATAGCTTATACCCTGGAATAAAATATAGGATACTTTTCATCATCATCATCATCATCATACTTCACTCTCAAATGGCTGAACGGATTTTGATGAAATTTGGAATGGAGATAACTTATAACCTTGAATAACACATAGGAGACTTTTCATCATCATCAACAAGTTGGATAGTCATTACAGCGTTGCCAGATTGACTACCGGCACATCGAAGTGTCTGAACAGCAAGGCCACCATGACTGTCCGTGTCGAAGATCGGAGCACGAATTCTATCGAATTGCAAAAAGGGGTGAGATAGGGAGACGTTATTACGAAGATATATTCAAGGTTCTGAACTGGAACGGATATGGTGTGAACATCAATGGCGAATGAACACCCAACTTATTTTTTTTATTACGGTCTAGGCAATCGTTTGACCACGATCTCACCTGATGGAAAACGATGATGTGGTCGAAGGTGTAGCACTTGCCTAGTAGATACCTATTCACTCTTGACTTGAACACACCTGGGTTATAATTTACCGGAAACACTGACGAGGGCAGGGCATTCCACTCTTTTGCAGTTCTTATAGTAAATGACGAAGCGTAACGCTTCGTTCTTGTGCGAGGTATTTAAACCATAAAAGGGTGGCGCTTTGCTGATCTTCTAGTCGTATGGTTATGGAAAGGAGAACCAGGTTGTGCAGTTCTTGTGCACACTCTCCATAGTGCAATCTGTAGAATACCGACTTGCTACCTCATGTCGATGCCCCAGACTTTAAAGATTACTTCTTTACCAGAGTGTCATCCCCAGGAGCCTGATAGCACGTCTCTCAATTGAATCCAAAGACTCGAGCTGATACTTGGCAGAACCGTCTCAGAGGTGGCAGCAGTACTCCATACAAGATGGGACCTGTGCTTGATAAAGATTCAAAAGCTGTCCCGGTGTGAAGTACCGCCTAACCTTAGACAAAATACCATGTGTTTTTGCAGCTACCTTGGCTTTAGATTCAATATAAGGCCCAAAATTCAGGTTGAATGTGAGTTCGACACCCAAAAGGTCCAGATGGTCGCCTATTGGTATTGTTACACTTTGGAAAGACGGAGATCGGTTTAGAGGACTCTTTTTAGTAGGAAACAAACACGCCTGCGTTTTAGTAGCATTAAAGTTAACCAGGTTAGCATCGCCCCAATTGGACACGGCAAGGCTAAATTTAAACGGTCTACCATAGCCTCTCTCTGAAACTGGCCAGATATTATCACCTTTTCAAAAAGTTACCCTGTGTTATTTGAGAAATACCCTGTATAAGCAAAAGATTTCTTTATTTCACAATTGTTCTTTAATTTCGAATATCTCATATATAATGCATCAAACTCGGTACCTCCAGTCCGTATTTAGGTAAGTACCGGCTAGAGATGAATTATGCTAGGCAAACTTGAGACTAGGTGCGCCGGTTCCTAGTCCGTTCTGCGAATATGGCGAGGATGCAAAACAGCAGCTTGTATAATTATTAAAAATATAAAAAGTTGCTGTCACTGAAAATAACGAGAACAGCGATGCAATATAATATAAGTTATTTTCATGCGGTAGTTCGTATTTTTTTCCAAGGATACCAAGACATCTGAAAACTCAGTTCGGTTATTTGTTTAGGTATAGGTAGTATACTTTTCTTTTCACAGTATTTTTTGGTTCGTATAATGTTGTTTCATTACGTCATACTTGACGTTTTGCAATTCGTCGTTTTGAATTTTAAAAAAGGGAGGTAAAATCAAAACAACTTCATAGGCGGTACGCAGGGATTTCACAAAAAATGATTATTTAGTTACGAGTTTTTATTTACTACCGCACATCATATTAATAAGCTGAATGACAGAGTTTATGCTCAATGCTCTAGAGAAGCTCCTTAATTAGTCAGTAGGATACAACGTGGGTATTATCAGGCTTCAGTGATGGTTTCGTCAGGTTTTAGCTACCATAGTTACTTTGGTTTAGGAGTCACTGAGCTATATTTTTGTGAAAAAGCATCAAAACATCGGTCCAGGTATAGGAAGATACGATTCTTGAGAAGGTGGTAAACCTCCTAACAACGCCATATTTCATAACCAAGAGTGGTCCTTTCAGCAAGACTCAGCACCGGGTCAGCACATAAAGCTCAATCCATATGTATGTCTGGAAAGGAATGCTTGTGACTTCATTAGAGCTGAAGACTGGCCGTCATCTAATCCCGATCTTAATCCGCTTGATTGTGATTTATGGTCTCTTTTAGAGAGAAGGCATGCTCTAAACGCCATGATAATATGAAGTCACTAAACATTCCTTAAGATTGGAAGTGGGGAATTTTCACATTGGAAGTGGGGAGAAAACGCGTGTTTCAATCGATAATTGGCCACAACGTTTAAAGGATTTAAGGCCAATGGAGATCATTTTGAATGAGCTTCATATTTGTATCATAAAATTATTACAAGATATTTAAAAAAAATGGTTTAGGTACTTAAAATAAGCTACTGAACAAGTTTTTTCTTATTTAATTCATAACTTTCTGTTTGTATGTTAGTCTGTTTGTCTGTCTGTTTCTTGCGCATCACGTAAAGACTACTGGACCGATTGCAATGCGGTTTTCATTATTGGATAGCTTAGGTTTTGAATTAAAATCTTGTGTAGGTACTTAGTATCTCAATCTGATCAGTACAATTTAAGCAATCGGTACTGTTGGTTCTGGATTATCACAGGATCAAAAAATGGAAATCCCAGAAAAATTAACACGCGCGCAAAGCCGCGGGCACAGCTAGGTATAAAGTAACACACACTGCAGTAATAAATGTTTCATATAAATAGAAAAATAAACGATGTTTTCTGTGTTAAAATATTTATGGCTAGACTGTGTTTCCGTTACCAAATTCAATATTCCATTTTTCAATTACACATGCATCCTACCTAGTTACGTCACATCAAACATTATTCGTAGCATTATCATTGTTAGCACTGTTTACAATATCACATCCAACTCGATTCATATCTCGACAAACGAAACGTATCCGCTTGCACGTTCTTGTCTGCTCTTACTCAAAAACGAGCACGCAAGAGGGTAGACCGTTTTTTTCTGCTCGTAGAAAAGTAACACCCACCCGCATTTATTTAATTCTTCGCGTGCCGCGCTCGGCACATAAATTAATTGAAATCTTTGTTAAAAAAATGAGTGGAACTTTAAAGGCTGATCATGACGCTTGCAACAGTGCTGAAATACCGGAAACTCGAAACAAAAGTTTAAAATGGTATAAATACTTTGTTGACTTCAGTCTTACTGACCATGTCATAATTTAACAACATCTATGTGCGTGTTTTTTTTATACGTAGGTAAAGCAGACCTGTCTACTGTACCTACCTGTTTGCTCATGCATGGCGAGAATTAGATTTCAACCCAGTGACGTCATAGTCAGCACCCGGTCTCGCTTTATAAGATCAGCAGTGAGTGTTAAATTTTTCCACAATACCCAAAAAAAAACAAGACGGTGGAGGCAATGAGATCAGTTTATATATAACATCATTGGGTGGAGGCGAACGAGATAGATGATCCAAAAATCCAAAGATCCAAAAATTCAAGAAACTTTGTGTGCACTTTTATGCCAGAACACGCAGTTGGAATAGCGACTTGAGCGTAAGAAGGAGATCTTATATAGCGTCTACGTCGCGACTAATCGGACGTAGACGCTATATAAGAAGTCGGAATGCATTCTTGCAGCAAAATAGGAATCTCGTTATTTGCAAGATTACGAAAACCTAAGCTTGTGAGATCTTGCAATTGGAGGGCGCATGTTTTTTTTGCTAAATTATGTTGTCATTTTGCGTTGCGAACGTTGAAATGATATCAAAGTTATATATTAGAAACACAAGCAGTTGCATATTACAAGTGTGATCCTACTTATAATTACTGTAAATGAAAGTTATACAATAAAAGCTAATCATAGCAGTTTTCAGAGGGATCAAGAAATTAATTTTTCAAAAAGTTTCGTTGGCAACCTATTGTCAATGGCGGCATCTGATAATCTGCTTCTTTCGTGCGACAACAAGTAACCTGCTGAAGAAAATACACTTTCCGATTTCATGCTCATTGACAATGATGTTATTTTAAAAAGAGGCTCCTTAGCACTTATGTCACCATTGTCACCAATGAGCATGGGCTGATTAATACTAGTGGCACGCCGTCACTTGATTTTGATGCAAGTTTGATCTAGAAAAATCGATGCGAGATCTCGTTCTTTCGAGACCTCGATATACCGAGATTGCATTCATTGGTTAGTACCCGGGATACAGACTTTCTTGTCCGGGTTCTAAGGCACCATGTAAATTACATACAATTATATAATCAAACTTATAGACTTATAGAAGGTTCCTACTTATATAGTAGTACATCTGAATTGACTTTAACTTTCACTTTGTACCTACTTTTTTTTTTTATTTTGTATGTATGCACTTGTATTTCTGAATAAAATTTATTATTATTATTATTAGTCGCAAAATTTTGCAATCATCAGGACCATAAACTTAATATAGTACAAATATTGATAACGTTAAAACGTCTGTAAATTATGGAAACGTGAGCGTTACCACAACATGGCGGATGTAAAACGGCGTAATGTCGATGTATCGAGATTATGACGTAGTGTCGTTCGATAGAACGGTTCAAGGTCTTCAAATACCCCTACATTAAAGCCTGAGGCGGGGAGAAGACGGCGCATAGGGCGGTTGTGGTGCCTCAGTGATCACAACAAGACATATTCATGGAAATATCCACAGTTGTAGCTCTGTTTACTATGCTAACCTAACCTACAACCCACAACCTAATCCGTTTTTTCGACGAGATTTTGAACCTTTCTGATTGTATTTTGCAAGAGGCTGTTTCTTGTTGGATGTTTTTCGAGTTATAACATGGTATATTTTTTGTTTCAGATGTACAGGGGTGAACCACTGTAACTTCGTGCTAGCAGAAGACTACCCGCCGTCTGTGAGATGGTCACCGGGAGTGGTCTATATAAAATATGCTTGTTTTGATGGTAAGTCATCAAAGAGACGTACCTGTTAGTAAACTGCAACAGGAAGCCACACAAATGTATACAATCATGGGCTACAAAATACTACATTATTTGGTACCGTTTTTATACAAATGAACGAGTATCCGAGTAGGTCGTTCACCTGCTGGTAAGCGCCATAAAACAATTGCAGTGCCAAAACTTTGGATAGCTAAGTTTTGTGCGGCACTGTACTGCGCTCGTCAACCTGAGACACTGGTCTCAAATGGTTAGTTATTTCGCTGGCTACAGTGCTCACACTAAGTACTGCTTGGCGGTTGAATATAGGTCTAGTAAAGAAAAGGAACTTCTCCAGGCTTGTTATAATATTATATTTTGCTCATCATCATCACAGCCTAAATTTATCCACTGCTGGACGTAGGCCTCTTCTTACGCATGCCACTGAGTTCGGTCTTCAGCTCTCCTCATCCAGCCGCTTTTCGTAGGTTGTCACTCTCCTGGCCACAGGGCGTCCTACCCTACGTTTGCCTAAACGTGGTCTCCACTCAAAAACTCGTCTACCTCAACGGTTCTCGGTTCTTCAGGAAAAGTGACCAGCCCACTACCTCTTTAGCTCATCCTTAGAGCTATGTCGGTTGGGCCTTGGTTCTATGTCGGATTACTTCATTACGAATCTTGTTGTTCAGAGAAACTCCAAGCATAGATCTCTCCATAGCTCGCTGCGGTGGACTAATCTATATTTTGATAGATACACTACATCATCATCATTATCTGAGTAGCTACAGAGGAAACGGGCTTTTGCCTGGTCTAGAATATCGCTCGTGACAGGCTTGCTTCTTGCATGCTGCTTCTAGCCTCTGACTGCAACGGATGTCTTCAGATCATGCTTGAAACTATCCAGCCAGCAATCTTAACTTTGGTCTACCATCCGGTTTCGATTCTAGAAGACGATTGGTAGTCCGTTTCTTCTTCATGCATTCTCTTCTTCATTTATAATCTAACCAGCGGAGGTGGTCGAGTTTAATCGTCTTGGCCAGATTCGATTCTGATACACAATATGGTCATATCAATTTGCTGCCTACACAGTGTATTTTACAAAGCCATTTCACCAAAATGCACATCGGCATATGGCCTGTATTGGCGTCCCGATAGCCGTGACACTGCGCATCTGCGACAAACTAATTTTGATAAGTAAATCAATTTCATGGGCGTGACGGCTGTCGACATGTTGTAATTTGGGGTAAATTTTAATAAATGTACTTACTTAGTTTTACATTATGTGATGGATATTGGATAACGCAGAAAAGTTAGTGGAACATTAGTAAACGAGTATGCGGGATATTTTTTAAACATAATGTGCTATACGTGTGTACCTATGCGCCGATGACGATGCAACGATTTTGGCAGTAAGGAGCAACTTTTACTAGCAGGTACTCTTATTTATTCTGTGCTTTTACACATGAGTAACTCCTCGTCATTTAAATCCAGTATAAACCGTGTCACAGAATAAATAATAGTACTACGTACCTTGTGACTTATTTTGCTTAGACGATTAGCGTACAAGATATTTAAAACGATCGTGACTTCGTCCTCGCCGTGACCTCGTCCTTGTCCTCACAAGGACGAGGTCAAGATCGAGGTGAAGGTCAAGGTCAAGTCAAGGTATATGATCCGTCCCAAGTCGCCAGTGATTTTTACAAACTTCAGGTTAGGTCAGAGACAAGGTCGAGATCAAGGCCAAACTCGGCGTCGATGCCCCGTCCCAGGTCACTCGCGGTTGTACATTACCCTTAACTTACGTTATGTTTGCCCCGTTTGCTCCACCCCAACCGAGCAACTATTCTAAGGTGGCTTTTTAAAAGTATTTTTTAAACATATTTTTCCATGCAAACTTCTACAAAATTCATAATGGAACGAAACCACCTTAAGCCAAGTCTATATATATCAAAAAGTTCCACTGGCCAAATTCTTACTCTACCTATCTTAAGACTACGATTGAAACATTCACCCGTTGAGCAACGTAATACATGTACGGGTGCAAAACTATGCAAATAAATCTTCGTCATCATAGTTTTAAATGAGCCCGTGTTGACATCTATTTTTTCTTTCTTAGAATTCTGGTTTCGCATTAACCCCAAGGGTCTCAAGGGTCTACTTGAGTTCCACCGGTTTCAATTTCACATTCTGAGAAATTATGGGTAAAAAAAACTGTATAAAATTACTGTGGCGACCATTTTGAGACTGTGTCAGAGGCCTTAGCTTAGTACATTTTTTAATTCCATTGAGTGACTACTTGAAGAGTCGCTCGCCTGATAGTAAGCGTCACGCCTGCTCATAACAGTTGCAGTGCCACCCAGAACTTTGGTTACAAAATCTTGCTCGTCACCCTTAGGCATTAGTTTTTACGTCTCATTGCTCAATTTTTTTGTTTGTTTGTCGTATGAGGTAGTGCTGGCCTATGGTGTCAGTTTGACAGGCAACCCAAGGGCATCTGACATGGCTTACGACTGTTATTAATAAACAGCCGAGACCGACAGCTTGACGTGCCCTCCGAAGCACGGAGCGATGGAAAACCGCACATAACTCAGAAAAGTCATTGGTGCGGAGCATAGCATAGGACCGGACCCGGTATCGTTGGATTCTAAATTGCACTAATGAGCTGCTATGCTACTATTGCCCAGAAATTTCACTGGAAATATTACCAAACCGAAACAGAAATGTTTATACACTACTGCAGCTAACGGTTGAATATCTGACAAAAGTTTGCAGTTTGTTACTTCTCTCGGGTGGACTATTGCATACACTAACAAAATACGCCAGCAGAGTTGCGCTTGATGAAATTCCATCTGAAACGCGTGAGATTCGTTTAAATTAATGTTTACCCCATAACCAATCGTTGTTCGCGATACCCGATCCAAATGAACAATTTTGATAACATTTTAAACACAAGCTCATTTTAATACACACATTTATTCTCACAATATTAAGTCTTTGTGTTCTAACGATTAAAGTTTAAGTTACTCTACATTTGATGCAAAATTAAGCTTGTTAATGCCATCGACTGCTATGCTTTCGATGCCATTAATGTATTGTGACATTGGTTTACAAATCCCCCTTGGGAATGCCACGTGTTCAAAACCTATTGTATCCAAAATCCATTATAATTAGACCCCCGATTGACAACCACCCAAGGAGTTCTGTAAAGTATATCGTGGCAAGGCAGGCCTTCTTAGAGTGGAGTTTATTTTGCATGACATTGACACGTTTACCCCAAAATGTTGAAATGGCAGAATCGGGGGTAGTTAATGGAGTATGGAAACAAACATTTAAGTCGTCACGTGCTTGTGATTTGGAGAAATGTTGAATTTATTGAGTTCTGATACATTTCAGAGTCGGTTTTATGTCAGGGGTTGCGACGAGTTTTCTGTAATTTCCTGTGATAATCAACATAGTCAAATTTAATTTTATTCGACTTTCAAAACGAGTAGGTAAGTTTTGGTAAGTAATGATATATCTTTGTGAAACATTAAATAAATTAGTTGCCATATGTACCGCAAAAAAGTCTAATCAAATTATACATTTGTATTAGTTTTTACTATGGCTTTTAACCTATTTTTTAATTCCTAAAGGAGTAATTCTCAATTCGTCTCTCCGGGATTGCTGAACCGATTTGGATAATTATTTTTTATTTAAAAGGACATAGTTTCAGTGTAAACCTACCTAAATAAATTTCTTGAAAATTGGTTCTGTAGTTTTTGTAGTAAATTTATTTGTTTTTCTTTCATTATTATTTTAAGAGGATTCAAAATTTTCTTTAAACCACCATCGATGCTTCATTTAGATAGCCTGCCCTGAGATAGGCAGCTGATTGACTAAAGCTTAGCAAAGCAAGAAATTAAAGTATGGGTAGGTATAATCCTCATTGAAAAGTTTGCCTGGAAGATATTTTTTATAGCTGTCACTCATTGTGGTTGTGGTTGTACATAGGTTGTTCCGAAAGATTTGACCAAAGAGTTTTTATTTCTTCTACATTTATTTAATTTCAATCTAAACCTTAAAAAAACAAGTACAAATTATAAATTTATATAAGCCCCCCCGCCCCCCACCAATATAGCTAAGAACCATATCGATTACATCAATAACATCAGCTTTCAAACATAAAAAACATGAAAACCGGTCCATTCGTTTGGGAGCTACGTAGCCACAGACACAGACACACGAATACAGTGGTATCCATACAATGATACACATTCTAAACTTATAACACTCCTCTCTTTTGTAGTTTGGATGCTAAAAACTTTGGCCATCTACAGATTTTCTATAATTTTGTTGTACGTCATTACGTCGAACTTCTTCAGTTAGATTTCAAAATAGTGCTGCGACTGCCGATTGAAGCAGTTCATGCAATGATATTCTAAGTTATTATTATTTTTTGTACTCGGGCTTTTTTTTTGTTTCCCACTATTATAAAAAAATATGCATCGAAGAAAATTTGGGACTTCGCGATTGTTTTTCGACCTTTAGTCAATAATGTTTTTTTTTAATATTTTGAAAGCTGGTCTTTGTCGAATTAATAAATGTGCGGGCGAGATGGCGTAGCCGGGAGAGTACTACAAGTAATCAAATAAATCTCGAAAGACGAAGACAGAACAATTGTTAATTTCTGCAATCAAAAGGTCAGGAATGCGTCTCTGTTCGTTTGATTATACCATAGCGGCACATCTTTATTCCGTTCCCCAGATACATTTATATAACAATTCCACATAATATTAGTTTTTAGCACATTTATATTCACATATAGAGGACAAGGGTGAATGCACTCTAGCTAAGTGTATAATAAAGCAATAAATTATGCATGCCACATAATGGGTGTATAAAGGAAGTTATATGAAAGGGATCAATTATTATAAACTGCACATATAGCTTAATATCATAATTGTGATATATGTGGGTACTCGTACTCAACTCGTACTTTCGTTAAGTTATCATATCTTAATTAAATTGCTTTTTGTAATAACTGTTTAAAAACATATTAACATCATCAGCCCATATTTGTCCACTGCTGGACGTAGGCCTCTCCTAATGCACGCCACTGACCTTGGTCTTCAGCTCTCCTCATCCACTTTCTTCTAGACACTTTTAGCAGGTCGTCACTACACCTAGCCACAGAGCATCCTACACTACGTTTGCTGAACGTGGTCTTCACTCGAGAACTCGTTTACCCCAACGGTATCGGTTCTTCGAGAATTGTGACCATCACACTGGCATTTTAGCTTACTTATTCTTAGAGCTTTGTTGGTTATCTTGGTTCTCTGTCGGATCACTCAATTACCTTCAGAGAAACTCTAAGCATAGTTCTCTCCATAGCTCGCTGAGCGACCTTAAATTGGTGGACTAATCTGACCGTGACTGTCCAAGTTTACGCTCTGTAGGTCAGTAGTAGGACGCACTGATTGCAGACTTTTGTTAGGAGGCACTGTGGTATGGACTACGAGAAGACTTGACGAAGCTGCCGAATGCTGCCCAACCCAGCTGAATTCTTCTGTTGGCTTCCTGCTCAAAGTTGTTCTTACCTTATTGCAATATTTGCCCAGGTAGACATCGTGTTGGACAACTTCAAGAGGTACATACACCATTGACTGCAATCAGTTCCCGGTAATAAAAACGTATTATAAAGTATTGTAAAGTAAAATAGTATTTATAAAAATAAGAATCTGGTGCTTTTTTTAATACAACAATATTGATCCGTTATTTCACAACCCACCGCAACTATCTACGCAATTACCAACAGTGCATTGTACTTAACTTCTATAGAACAATTTTTTATAAATTCTCCATAACAAATTTTCTATTAAAATATATTTCGCAAATTTTGTACAAAATGAAAACTTTTATCTACTGGAGTACTATTATTTATTCTGTGGGAGTGGAAAGAATTGATATCACGTGCACTGGGCTGATTGCATTTTCTGAATAAATTCTAGAAAAAAAAAACATAAAATTATAGTTAACCTTTATGACCTAAATATAAGGTTGGAATTCCTCAAACTTTTTGCACGTGTTCCAATTATTTGTATTACTCTTTGCGGATCACGCAAAAAAATGGTGATTGGCAGTACAATGGGGCAAAATCGACCCTTGTTATTTTTTATGCCCTACATTTTGGGGCATACGGACAAAAATGCAATGTAGTGTATTAAAGTTATCGATTGATTCTTATTGTGTGAAAGTAAAGTATTGCCAGCTTTTTGATTGAATTCAAGAGTATTGTCGATTTTTAGGGATCTTTATGCATAAGGTCTAAACTTTTTTTTCATGTTTTAGAATCCATACCAATATTTAAAAGTGAAACGTTGTCTGTTTGTTTGTTTGTTTGTTTGTTTGTTTGTTTGTTTGGGGGAGCTTTCACGCGATAACCGCTGCACGCATTTTGATGAAATTTGGAATGGAGATAGCTTATACCCTAGAATAAAACAAAGGATACTTTTTATCCCGGAAAATTCCACGAATACCGTGGAAGTTTCCATGGGAAAACTGGAACTTGTTGAATACTCGCTGTAAAGAACGGTTGCCATGGAAACGAAATAACAAGTGTGTCAAAAATCATCAAGAGTGTTAGTGCCACAGATTAAGTAGTTAATGCTATACCAACAACAACAAGGCACAGAGGCCATAACCAAGAAGTCAAGTCTACTTTTGCATTTGTTTTTAATATCCTAGAAGAACGTGGGATGCTTTTTTCGCGATAAACTGTAGTCCACGTGGACAAAGTCGCGGGCGGATAAGCTGGTTCAAAATAAAATTAGATTTTGAGTAAAATTTTGTATTTATTTGTTCTTTTCTTCGAAACAACTAGTGAAAAATTAATTGGTTGTAGACTGTAGCGTGGCTCTACTATTCATAAACGACATTCTAAAAAAACAATGCCGCGTGTGCCCGCGACAAGTTGGTAGGTTTATAAGTTTTGAATATACACTGGCCTTAAAAACTTAGTGCCACACTTTTAAAATTAATACATTTTGATTTTTTGTCAAATTGCTTGGCTCCTATTCATCGGATTGAGATACCAAGTACACCAGTTTCTAAGTCAAAACTTAAGCTACGCGAGTCCGACTTGCATTTGGCCGTTTTTTGTCTACTGTAGTATTAGCAGTTAACGCAGCACACATAGTAACGTAATAGGTTACATTACACCTTGTTCTAGCCAACTGCAATTGGCTACAGCTAACATAATTGTTTGTTTGTCGTATGATGTAGTGCTGGCCTCTGGTGTCAGAGTTTGTCAGGCCGCCCGAGGGCCTCTGAATTGACTTAACGACTGCTATTAATTAATAAAAGCCGGGTCCAACAGCTTAACAGGCCTACGAAGCAAGGAGTGATGTAAAACCGCACATAACTTAGAAAAGTAATTGGTGCGGAGCCTAGGACCAAACCCGGTATCGTTGGATTCTATGTTGCACTATTGAACCGATAGGCTACCATCGCTCTTAATCTGTCGGCTATCGGTATCCCGTACGGGATATTAGAGGTTATTTTTGCAATTTTTGCAAAAACATAAAATAGTAAAAATAAGTAAAAAAAAAAAAATTGTGTACCTTATTCAAATACAGATTTTGTGTATGGTAAATCTTTTAATCATTCTTTATTTAAAAAAATAGCCCAAGAACTCCAAAATCGCACATGTCCACAGGTTAATTCGCTAACATAATTAAGTAAAATGTATTTCAATTCAGACACTCTCGCATGACATTGTCTTTACTCTCATGTTGTTTGCTTTGGCCGGTTCTTATATCTTAAAACGAACCGTTTTCGCTTACTGTCTGTCGGCTTTTGACATAAACGCCATAAAAAAAACGTCAAACGTAACGAGACGTTGGAAAAACGACTCGTTACATTTTTATAGTAATGGAGGGTCATCTAAGGTAAACTGAATTTCAATACAGACACACTCTTCATTGAAAAAACAAAGTTTGATCGATTTCAGAGCAGAGGCCAACTCGCAAAATCGACGACGATTGTCGTAGCATCGAAGTCGTAGCGCGCGCTACGCTACGATTTCGACGATATACGAGTGCTACGACATATGTCGTTGATTTTGCTAGCTGGCCAACAGCTCCTGTCTGTGGCAGTATACGGATTGGCATATCGCAGTGGCAATCCTTACATACTTTTAGATAGTTTGTAGTTCACAGTGCCATTGAGTGTTTTTCAAGTAAACTTATATTTTTGCTCAGCAAGCGGGACCATTCTCGACCCCATCATCATTCAACATCAGTTGAAATAGTAGTCAAACGCAAGTTTATTCAACAACAAGCCATAAATAAAATAAATAAAAACACGCCTACCCTGCCAAAAAAAGAACTTGTGCCAATAAAGTATATATTGTTGGAATGTGCTCATCAAGGCCATTATTTGATAAACATAGCCGTGGCAGTCTCGGCTTAGAATAAGACCCCTCCCAATCCTCCCTTGGATGTCGTAAGAGGCGACTAAGGGAATACACACCGGAATATGGGCAGCAGCGTCGTCCGAGTAAATATTTATAACACTGCGGTCACCAGTCCGCCTGCCAAGCGAGGTGGCAAACCCCCCCTTTTTGGGGGAGGCCTATGTTCAGCAGTGGACTCCTAAAGGCTGACATGATGATGATGATTGTAAAATAAGATATACTATTTTCGCATTTGAATTTGGATCCATACTGAAAAAAACATTGAAAACTTAAAAATAAAGCCTATCTTACACGGAATGATGTAAGGATTCCAACGATACCCTATAAATCCAAATCTGTTCCGGCATTTAAAAGTTATGGTGGAATAAAGAAACTCGCATTCATACTAACATACATGAACCCTGAAAACATTACACTCGTGTCTTGTTGTGTGTATTATTTTTACACACTTGGGCAGTCGTGTAAAAATAATTATTTACTCCAGCTCTTCCCACGAAGTTAGCCAATATCTATCGAAATCACATAAATTTAATACATATTCATCAGATAAGTTCGCCAATGAAGCTTCCAATCTACTCAGGGGATCTGCGCAACGAATCTGCTTATATTCGATACCGAGATTAAATATTTTGGACTTGAAATGTTGGCGTAACTGCTTTGTTAGTTATCTGGGGTGGACAGATGTTGTGGGCGCTGGGACCATACTTCAAAGTTTTTGAGTTGGTTTATTATGACTCATACTGCGGTTGCTAACAATTGATAGCGCCTTGTTAGAGGTCCATGGGCAGCCTGACAAACTGATAAAGTCAACACTACCTCATTCGACATTCATAAAATCGAAGTATTTATTGTACACAAGCTGTACCCGCAGCTTCGCACGCGTGGTCATTTCTCTAGGTTAAAATACTCTAAGTGCTATTCCAGGACCTAAAATACCAATTTAACAACATTTGATCAAAATTCCTTCCATCCCGTCATAAATATTTTTATCTATTGCTCCGCTTTTACTCATCGGATTGAGAAACCAAGAAGAACCCTCATTTTTAAGTAAGACCTTAAGCTATCCAACAAAGAAAACCGCATCGCAATCGGTACAGTAGTTTTTACGTGATGCGCGAACAAACAAACATACAGACAAACAGACAGACACGTTATTTTTTCAGTAGCTTATTTTAAGTATCCTAGACTTTATATTCTTTGTACATTCTTTTTCGTACTAATTGCTTTATTAAAGGTATAGTTTTTTTTTATTTTAAAATTAACTTAACTTTGGACCCCTATCCCCAGGAATGCTTAATTTTTTCGGGATAAAAAGTATCCTCAATTTTAACCCATCATAATAATATAAACAATGACTTTGTTAAGTTGCATTAAAATCCGTTAAGTAGTTTCAGCGTGATAAGTGTTCTTTTAAATAACTTTCAACCAATATCCTGAGGGAACCCTTTAATTTATAGGGATGAAAGTATTCAATGTCCTACTTCTTAATATGAACTCAAATCATACTAAGTTTCAGTTGAATTCATTTAGTAGTTTCGGTATGATGCGCGGTTAGATACAGACATCCAGACAGAAAGACAGACAGACAAAAAAAGGCTTCAGAATCGAATATAGAGTAAAATAAAAAAATACAAAATTACTTCATGCTCAACATAACTTTGGACCCGTATCGCACAGGAACCCTTTATTTTTTCGGGATAAAAGTATACTCAATTTTAACCCATCATATAAACTATGACTGTGCCAACTTGCATCAAAATCCGTCCAGTAGTTTTAGAGTGGTAAGTGTTTTTTAAAATAACTTTTAAACCCTATCCTGCGGGAACCCTTTCATTTTTCGGGATGAAAAGTATTCTATGTCCTACCTCGTCGTATGAACTCAAATCATATCAAGTTTCATCTAAATTCATTCAGTAGTTTCGGCGTGACGCCTAGCCAAGATACAGACAGACAGACAGACAGACAGAACAAAATGAAAAAAATACAGCTTTGGCTTCAGTATCAAATATAGAGTACCCTTAAAAAAAAAACTAAATTTCTTCAATGTATAGAATTGGACCCGTTACAGTTTTATTATAAGTATAGATAGGCAAAATAATAGCACTTTTAAAAGTCAAAGTAGAATATCTCATGAACAAAGAGAAAAACATAAATTATTATATATATATATATCAAATCAATAAACAGAGTTGAATCTCGCTCAGGAAAATAAGCACCGTTAGAGTCAGAAGGGTATTTCCCTTCTGACTCTAAAATACGCTCGTTAGAGAAGAGAGAGCACAAAACTCTTTGGGGATGTTATTTTCTCAATTTTGGACAATTCTTTATATATTTTTATATGTCAGAAATTATAATAATACACATGAAAATGACAAATACAAAAGATGTAAGTGCCAATGAGACTTCCCAGGGCTGGACCAGTCCCCACAAGCAGCACCCATCCCTTCACGAATATGACTTGTGTACATCCATCATTCCCCAAACAAACTCATACTCAGAAAAGCCTTGAGATTTAGCACTGGGCGATAAGATCAGAGTTTTAAAAACCAAATGCTATGCAACTGCAAGTGGTAACTGGTGGTCTTTCCCACCGTGTCTCTTTCAAACCAAATACAACTTGGGGACTCTTCATGTCTAGAGCACAGAATAAATAATAGTACAAGTAAACAAAGAGAAGGTAAATAAGCCATGCCCATGGGATCATGATGATTTAGATGCAAAATGGTGGTAAACCTATTTATAGTTTGATGTAAGAGCTTGTATTATCACAGAATAAATAATAGTACAAATATTACTTCAAATTTTTACATGATTTTAGCATCAACGCCTGCTTAGCGAGAACATATCTGATAATTTTCTAAATGAAAAATTTGAATCAAGGACGGTGTTCGAACACGCATCATTCCGTGCCTCTGTGTGGCTCATGCTTTCACCAAGTTCGGCTACCGAGACAGGTAACACATGCTTCAAATTTTTCGCTTAGTTTGTAAGCCCGTGTTACGGGGACGGTAACGCCATCTATTGATACTACTCTGAACTGAACAACCGAACAAACTATAACTAGCTGTACCTGCGGCTTCGCACGTTTGTTCTTTTCTTTAGGTTCAAAGTACCATAATGTGCTATTGCAGGACCAATTTACCAACATTTGAACAAAATTTCTTCAGCCGTCAAAAATACTTTATCAATTGCTTGGCTTCTTACTCACCGGATTGAGATACCAATTACACCAGATTTAAATCAAACCCTAAGCTATCTAACAATGAAAACCGCATTGCAATCGGTCCAGTAGTTTTTACGTGATGCGTGAACAAACAAACATACAGATAAACAGAAAGAAAGACACGATTAACACAAAAAAATTGTTTAAGCACCCAAGAGCATTTTTTTCAATTGAATTTATTTAGTAAATTGGGTGCGATGCACGGTCAAGATACGGACAAACAGACAGACAAAATTAAAAAATAAAACAGTTTGGCTTCAATATCGAATATAGAGAACCATCCAAAAAATATTTTTTATTGCTTAAATATTACCATAACTTTGGAGCCATATCCCGCAGAAACCCTTTACTTTTTCGGGATAAAACATGTCCTCAATTTTAACCCATCATATAACTTAAGACAGTCCCAAGTGGCATCAAAACCCGTCCATTACTTTCAGCGTGGTACGTGTTATTTTAAATAAGTTTCAACCCCTAAATAATAACCCATACATTTTTGATATGTAAAGTATCCTATGTCCTACCTCGTAGTACGAACTCAAATCATACGTTTTTAATAAGTGTATTTTGAATTCATCCAGTAGTTCCGGTGGCGTGATGCGCGGCTAAGATACAGACTGAGAGACATACAGACAAAAATGAAAAACATACAGTTTAGGCTTCATAATCGAATATACAGTTACTTCCAAATAAAAAACACTATATCTTTAATGTACAGAATTTGGACCCATATCCCACAGGAACCCTTTATATTTTCGGGACAAAATGTATCCATAATTTTCATCTTATAAACTATGTCTGTGCTAAGTTGCATCAACATCCGTCCAATAGTTTCAGCGTGCCAAGTGTTCTTTTAAATAATTTTCAACCCCTATCCTGCAGGAACACTTAATTTTTTCGGGATGAAAAGTATCCTACCTCGAAGTGTGAACTCAAATAATACCAAATTTAATTTGAATTAATTAAGTATTTTCGGCGTGGTGCGCTGCCAAGGTACAGACAGACAGACAGACAGACAGAAAGACAAAAATTACAAAAATACAGTTTTGGCTTAAGTATTGAATATAGAAAGGCCCCCAAAAATTTTTACAAAATATCTTTAATTTACAGAATTTGGGACATTATCCCGCAGGAACTCTTTATTTTTCGGGATAAAAAGTATCCTCAATTTTAACCCATCACATAAACTATGTCTGTGCCAAGTTGCTTCAAAATCCGTCCAGTAGTTTCAGAGTGGTAAGTGTTTTTTGAAATAACTTTCAACTCCAATCCTGCGGGAACCCTTTCATTTGTAAAAAAAAACCGGGATGAAATGCCTATGTCTTACCTCGTAGTATGAACTCAAATCATACCAAGTTTCATTTAAATTCATTCAATAGTTTCGGCGTGATGCCTAACATACAGACAGACAGACAGACAGACAGACAAAAATGAAAAAAAAAACAGTTTTGGCTTCAGTATCGAATTGATAGATTCAGGCGTTACTTTGCGGAAATCCATATTTAAAATGAACAAAATAAAAATATGTAGCTTACTTCTTTCTCTCAGTCCAGCATTCGACGAGTCAACATCACCCGAAGATGCCTCGTGCAGAGGCGAAACACGTGTCGTATTGATGTCAGACGTTTGGTATTTGGATCGAGGTATATGTTTTTTATTGTGTTTTTTTATATTATATGTATATGAATATATAAGTGTTTCGATACTTGTATTTGGGTAGGGTTGGTTTAGCTTGGGGGTTTTTTATTGTGTATATATATTTATATATATTATTTGTATATAAGTGTTTTTTCTGGCCTCCAGGCCTTAGCTTTTCTTTCATTTATATTTTTCATTAGTTCAATCTGGGGTAGGGTTTTGTTTAGCGTGGGGTTTTACTTGTGTTAATTTTACCATTTATCATTTGTCTGACTTACAGTTTTGGTGGAAGTAAGCTACATATTTTTATTTTGTTCATTTTTTTTTTCAGTATCGAATCTAGAGTAACGTCCAAAAAAAATGTCTAATTATCTTCAATGTACAGAATTGTACCCGTTACAGTTTTATTAAAAGTATATAGATTAGATTTGTATTCCTTCTTTGATATGGGGTTATTTGAATTCTGAACATCAAGGGACTTAGCGTTGTAGAAGAAAACTCTTCGCCTTGGTCAATTCAGCACCGCATTGAAGACTTAAAACAAAATTTTACACTAAATACCACTCACGAAGAGTATCGCAGCGCGTTTCCAAAAAAAATGATGTAAAGAACCCCTCGTATTTACTTTCGAGATTTATTTTTAATAGCTTTTATGAGTAAGCCATTATGAGCATCATTGTGTTGAGTTAGATTACGATAAGTACTTACTCAGTATGAGAATCGCAAACAGCTCAATAGGGTATATGGACTGTTCCCAAACACATTATCTCGAAATTATGATCAGGATGTGACTCTTATGTCGATTACTTTAGAGTGTTCAAAGTTTGCAAGTGTGGCAACCTAAGCAATTGGATCCTTTAATAAAGCTGTTAATGTGAGGGTTATTCAAATGAGCTAGTAGTCAAATCATCGTCTCAGGGATAGAAGTGATGCGCAATTGCTCATTTGGTTTTGTAGTCGGAAGATCAGCCCTAGGTCCCTGAATAAGTGTCTGATTATAATAAAAAAAATGAAGAAAATACGGTACAAAACATTTTGCGTATTTATTGTACAATAACATGAGATTCTGGTCAAACACTAGCCGAAAGTCATAGGTAAAAAAAATTATAGGAAGTTCGTTAATCAAACAACGGAATTATCAAAACGCCATTCAAGAAGGCTCTAGAAGTTCGCTAATCCCTTACATTAAGACCAGTAGAAGAGTGATGCACTAGCAGTAAACTAGTGCGCACTACAATCATGCTATACCAGGTTCGATCCTCTGACTGACCAGTAACTTTCTAAGTTATTTGCCGATTTCCATCGATCCCAGCTGTTATTAATTAATACCAGCCTAACAAACTTTGACACCAGAGGCCAGCACTACCTCATACGTCAAACAATTTTAAACAAGGTCTCAATGTATATAATCAGATCAGTAAAACACTCCCTCGCTCCAGCCATTGATTTTGATCTCAGATCCATCAAGGCCGTGACCGTGCAAAACTTACATTAAGCTATGTTTCTTCGTGTTTTCGTCCCATATAAAGTGAATTAACTTGGCAGCCTGACCCAGATATCGGCCACTTTATTACTTAGTGGGCATTCAAACGAAGGCTGATTTATGGTCCTGCCGAGCCCCCGAACGTGGGCATAGAGAATAGCAGGAGCGACCTTGCCAGAAAAATGGTTCTTTTTTATTGTCATCAAATAAAAACAAATATAGTTAGTAGAGTAGATAGGTATGCAGTTAGAACATGTACAACATAAAACTTATATTGAGGTACCACAGAAGTGGGAAAAGAACATGATCACATAAAACTTATATTGAGGTACCACAGAAGTGGGAAAGGATGAAATGGCTGCGAAGCAAATTTTGTATGCCTGTCGCCTGTTGCATGTTCGAACGATATATTGTTATGTTGACGCACAAGTTGCACAAATATATTAATCTCCTGTTCGTCACGTTCATTGCTATTTTGAAAGTGATATCAGACGATTCATTTTTCTTTCATTTTCATCTTTCATTTGGCACCTTTTACTCGAAATGAAACGTCTGAACACAAAATGAAACGGCCGAATGAATTTATTAATGAACCGATCCAACGATGTTGGATATTTTAATTCGCATCTTTCATTCCCATTCCGAATAAACGAAAAATGAACTGTCTGAACACAGAGAGAACGTTCACTCGGATATGGTAATTTTGTCTTGAGTCCTATAAGAGACGAACGTCGCTACGCTACATCGCTACTTTAAATATTATCTCTGAGTTCGCGGCAAAATGGTGTTCAAGTGGAACGATGAAAATACGCTGCTGTTTTTAGAGAACTTTAAACACTATCAATGCTTCGGGAACCACAAACTTGCTGAATACAAAGACAGAACAATACCGGCAAACGCCATGAAATCTCTAATTAGTGATTTAAACTTAGAGGTTACTGAAGAAGACATTAAAAATAAAATAAAGACTCGCTATACAGAGAAAAAACAGAGACTACAACAAGAGAACATGGCATGGCTTTATTTTGGTTAACAGAGTTAACCAAAATAAAGCCATCTACAAAGTGGTTGCTCTTCTGATGATGTACGGGCTCTAATACTGGTTTAAACATGCAGAAGCTTATTTTTTGTGATTCCTTGATTAAATAATCACAAATTAAACTAATTCTAAGACGCACGACTTCATTCGACGACATACTTATTGAATGAAAAGAGAAGTGAATGTTAATTTCTATTTCATTCCAGCTATGCCGTGTGATCATGGAATGAAAGAAAGATGAAGCATTCACTCGAGTGAACATTCAGTCGAGTGAAACGTCTGATATTACCTTACTCTTATGAATATATCTTAACCTGTGAAAGAATGCGTTTTTTTTGTCTTGAACTATTAAAGGGCCATGCACGAGACCTATTTGAGGAAGGCAAAAATATATATTGAAATTTATTCCGTACAGGCTAACGAGTGTCCACGAGTTTTTAATCTATCTATATAGAATTATAATAAAGCAGTAAGTACTAAAAATCTGTAAAATTTAGATAATTAAAAAAAATTATCTATGGTACTTAAAATAAGCTACTGAACAGAAATATATCATTTTTTTAAAACGTGTCTTTCTGTATGTTTGTTCGCGCATCACGTAAAAACTACTGGACCGATTGCGATATGGTTTTCACTGTTCGATAGCTTAGGGTTTGACTTAAAAACTGGGGTACTTGGTATTTTAATCTGATGATTAAATACCGACTTTACCAATATACCGACGTAAACAACTATTTGACGGTTGAACGAATTTGGAAGAAATGTAGTATATTGTACTTTATAGGTACTTTTGGTCCTGGAACAAGACTACTTTTGAATGAAATGACCACGCGAGCAAAGCTGCGGGCACAGCTAGTATGGGATATACGTCCGTATGTTACGTATCATTTCCATACGCGTCTTTACGAACGGTCGGTTGCCACTTGGCATGATCCATTGAGACATTGACGCGGCGCGCCCACGCTAACATACCCCCTCTACGTAAACAAGAAGAAAAAATAATAAACTCTATGGTAGCTACAGTTGGCGATCTAAAAATTCAATGATTGTTTAGGGTGTTCTAGACTGTAGTAGGTATTAAGAAATATTTATTTGAAAAAGGCTTAGATGAATATACATATTAGCGGAGCACCTGGTTCCCACACTAGGCTCGAAACCCGTACTATAGGAGCCAGTACTCTTCCGTCGAATAACAACATGCCTTATGCTAGGAACAAGTTACATAATAGGTACACCTAGGTATATCATTTTTACAATTGAGTATATTTACATTTTGTGTGTGTTAATTTAAATTTTATTGCAATGGTGTTAATAACATCTGTGTATCATGATAATTTAATTTAATTAATTTTTCAAATACTGATTTTTTTCACTGACAGTAGGTCAGGGAAAAAAACTGATGTCCTTGTTTATTACATTACTAGCGACCCGCCCCGGATTCGAACGGGTAGATATATAGAAAGATAAAATTAGTAGGTACTTTATTTGGACAAATAGAACAACAATAATGTCTTACTCAAAATGTTTATGTTTATGGGTTTTATACTCACGTACCATTTCGTCCATATAACGCAAGGAGGTTGAATTACGGTTACTATTTCGTGTATTATTAGCATAGAGCATTTCCTACATCAATGATTATTAGATGTTCTGTGATTTCGTTTCCATGGCAACGTTCCATATACAAAGACCCGTATCTCCTTCTTAGTTTGTGATCTTACGTAGCATTTATTTACTCTTTGGTTTGTGATACAAAGTATTCAAGATTTTTTGCAAAATTTAATACGTCGGGTTTCATTATTGCAAATTTCGAAAAGAACTCTAATTTTTTGAAAAATAAAATCCTGCTAGTGTTACTCGCTGATAATTTAGCTTTCTTTATGTGAGAGAATTTTTAAAATAGGGTGCATTTTTTGAGATTATCCATTACAAACAAATCTTTCCTCTATATAATATTAGTGTAGATGTAGACATATTTATACATATATAAGATCCCCGAAAACAGGGAAATCTCTTTGCAAATGCTGTATTGGCTCGAGGTATGTCACAAACGTTGTGTGAAGCACGTTTAAGCTGTATATTCGGTACATATTTAGCCCGTTTTTTTTTCTTCATAATTTATATTAATTATTGCTTAGACATTATTGTTGTTGCAATTCATTGGGGCAATATCGTTAGCATTTGGGTACTACGCTATCTACTGGTGCACTAGAACATTTGGACTTCAAAATGCAATGGCATATTAAATATATTTTCCACAACTGTTTTATAGACTACTAAGTTGTATTTTGTAGTAGTTAATAATTTCAGAAATGGATTATTACAGAGTTAAGCTTCGTCATTATTAAGGTAAAATTATGATAAGTTTATCAAAGAAAAACACTTTAACATTTAGCTCGTGATTGTACAAGCCCTAGTCATTGGTGGTTAGATAGATAGATAACTCTTTATTTTACACCACATAGAACAAAAATACAATAATAACTAAAACATTTATACAAAATATATATATGAAACAATGGGCGGTCTTATCGCTAAAAAGCGATCTCTTCCAGGCAACCTTTAATAACAAAAATAATAATATGTGGTTAATATGTGATTAATAGAAGCTGTAGTCAATAATTCCGATCTGGTCCATAAATATATACCAACAGCACAATGAATTATTATAGCTTTCAGACACGAAATACTTCGGTCTAGAAAACTCCACGTCCTGTGAATTTTCACAGGACGTTAGGTTAGATAGGAAATAGGAAACAGTGGTGGAACGTCTTATAATGTTGTTTGAAGTAAAAAAATAACAGTTTTCGTCGAATTACAGATAATGTGTTAAAGTTGTTTGAAAACTTTAGAGAAACAAACCAGTGTGAGGACGGGAGTTTACGGGAGAAATGATACGTCCGAGAGTTGCAGTAAGATTGGCTAATAACTATTATATAAAGATACACTAGTATTAGTAAGTATTAGTAAGAAAGTAAGGGCACTACACCAGCAGTGCGGTGGCAAGCGCGTGCACGGTCTCGAACACAGCATAAAATAATTATAATCATAACTAGCTGTGCCCGTGGCTTCGCCCGCGTCATTTCATTTAAAAGTAGCCCATACGTGTTATTCCAGGACCAAAAATACCTATAAAGTACAATATACTACATTTCTTCAAAATTCGTTCAGCCGTCAAATAGATGGAGATATGTGTTATTCTTTCTCAAATATAGTGCCCACGGTCGGCATAATATTCCGCGATTGTTACGTTTTTACCCGACTACGACGAAGCAAAGGAGGGGTAATGAGTTTAACAGTCTATTTATGTATGTATGTATATGTGGATGTTCCACATAGCGTCGCCCGTATGGGTTCGATTTTGACAAGCGAGGCGAGGTATCAATCGATTCGTCCTCAGGTATAGAGTGTCTTAGGCAATTATTTACCTGACAGTAGACGACTTATGACTTATGAGGGAACAGATGAACACACATATATACCGGTCAAAAACAAAACCGTCCTCTTTTATTGCTGTAGTCGAGTAAAAGTACCTGGAGAACTCAGATGAGATAGAGATTAACAACCTAAGATCTTCTCGATCTGCCCACCTCATACCTAAATTAAACTTGCAAGACATGCGTCTGATAGAAACTCATAAAAGAGTACGTTCCAAGCACTTCATGGCATGTTTATTTGCCTCGAAGCGAGTTTACTACCTTCAGGTGGGCTTCATGAGGCTTTAACTGTGCTGCGCGGAAACTGAAGTCATAAAACGTTATTTAATTCCAGAATTCATATATATGTAAAGGCTCTTTGAACTCTACAGTACAAACATTTTTACAGTATCACACAATATCAGTGTGCGAAAGTTTCGTCTATTTTGAATGAATGTTGTGTATGCATGTATCTTACTCCTACACGCTCAAACAGCTGAACAGATTTGGATGAAATTTGGTACCAGGATAGTTTAAATCCTGGATTAACATATAGACTACGTTTGATCCCGGAAAAGTGCAATGTTCCTGTGGGATGACCAAATAATTGAAATTGTTACTCATTTACCTACTTTACAAGCTTCATCAATTCCGTGTTTTTTTTTTTTTGGAGTCGTTCTCCTTGCAAAGTAACTATTATAAGTTTCTGTTCAAATTTTTTTTTACTTATTCACCGCGGGTAACACCGCGGGTAACACCGCGGGGTGCATCTAGTAAGCAACTATATGCCAAAAAGGCAAGCATTTAACGGCCAGTCTCACCTAGATGATGCGGTCGAAGGTGGAGCAAGCTTGCCTAGAAGATACCTATTCTCGCTTGAATAAAAGACTTCAAGAATCATAGTTATCCGGAAACAAGGAACGCTACGCGTTGGTAATAAGATCGATATTCATTTCACTGGTGTTTGTATGAGAAATGTCCCGGCTCTGGTTACTGCTGGACATAGTAAAATCGCCGAAGTTCAGTGAGCGTCTATGTCTGCCTGCCGAGTCGCGGTCTCCACTTAAGGGGTACGTGCCCCAATCAGACTTGACCATAGCCCTTTTGTTAGAAATATTTGGCCCTTTCTATATCTCATGTCTCGTCGGGTCTTGAAATCAATTCGTGAAAATCAGGAAAACGAGCGATACTCGGATATAATTTTATACAAACAACAGTGTCACCTCAGGAAACAAAACGACCTATGCAGTGTCACGTGTACCGCATTGCGTCGTTTGAGCTGTTTCTAATCCGTCACGTCTGTGAATTGTACCTACATTTATTGGAGCATTCTCTGGCGAGGGAGCAAGTTCAAGGGTACTATGTTACTGGGGAAGAGACGGTATTACTGCGCTCTTAGAAAAAGTTTAGTTTAGGTTAGGTAACTAAGCAAATTCTTTTTGTTGTGTTTTTTATAAATATATTAGCTTTCCTGCCCGCGACTTCGTCCACGCGGACTACTGTTTATCGCGATAAAAACATCCTATGTTCTTCTATGATATTAAAAACCAATGCAAATGTAGGTACCTATAGCACCAATGCTCTTGAAGTTTTTTGACAGTCTTGTTATTTCGTTTCCATGGCAACCGTTTCTTACAGCGAGTAATCAACATTTTCCAGTTTACCCATGAAAACTTACAATTTTCGGGGATTTAAAGTATTCCAGGGTATAATCTAGGGTAAGTATTCTAGGGTATAATCTATCTCAATTCCAAATTTCATCAAAATCCGTCCAGCTGTTATTGCGTGAAAGCTCCCCAAACAAACAAACAGACAACGTTTCACTTTTATATATAGGATGGATTTTTATATTGATTATTCTAGGGTATAATCTATCTCAATTCCAAATTTCATCAAAATCCGTCCAGCTGTTATTGCGTGAAAGCTCCCCAAACAAACAAACAGACAACGTTTCACTTTTATATATTGAATGGATTTTTATATTGATTGTTAGGCTTCGACTACACTAGTTTTAAATTTAAAACCAATAGTGTAAACCGTATCGCAATCGGTTCAGTAGTTTTTGCGTTTTGCGCGAACATACAGAGAGACACAATTTAAAAAAAAACTGTATACTGTACCTATTTTATGTTAGACTTTTTTTCCTACCTGTTTTGCCATTGTGGCCATTTCTCTGGGCTAAAGTAACTTATACAGTTCATCAAAATTTGTTGTGCCGTCGTCGTATCAATTATTCGTCGGATTAAGTTACAAAGTACACCAATTTTCAATTCAACACCTTTTTTTTTTTTTTGGGCGTGGGGAATATGCCTTTACGCATACCCGCCCGCTTCTGGGGGAGTCGAGCGGGGGACTGCGGGGACGCTTGAGCCCGTTGGAGTGAAGAGGGAGTTTCTCCACCCCATCTCCGTCCTTTGAGAGGCGCGCGGAAACACCGCGCGTGCCACCTCGAGGCATCTAGTGGGCAGCGGATAACCCCAGGGTCCACCACCCAAGCCTCTGTTATGGGGGTCGGAGGAGGGCGTGGAGAGACCTACGACTCCGACCTCCGGCTCTCCTTCTGCGAAGAGGGAGCTCGGAAAATATTTCCCTCTCCCTCTCCGCAGCTTCCTTCTGCGATATCACGTCCTCGCAGAAGGCGGAACCGGCATTCACGATCTCTCACCTCCGACCATGGTTTTTACCAAGGCCGGAAGCGAGAGGTCGTCCCCCACCGCAGTGACCAGGTCGCGGCGCTCGCTGACCCAAGCTGGGCACTCCTCCAGCGTATGCTGCGCCATGTCCTCATCACAGCTGCAGTGGTGATACCTGGGGTTCGGTTCCCTACCGGTTATTTTGTACAAGTACTTTCCGAAGCACCCGTGCCCGGTCAGTACCTGCACTAGCCGGAAGGTCAGCGACCCGTGAGCCCTGTCCAACCAGTCCCTTAAGACTGGCCGGAAAGCCTCGACTGTCCTTGCGCTAGCCCTGGGTTGGGCCAGCCTCTCCTGCCACTTCCCAGAACCCGCCAACAAGCACGCCGCCTCGTAGGAGACGGTGCGATATCCACGGATGACCCCGATAGCCATCACCCTCTTAGGTCTCCTCAGGAGCGTGATGACTTTCTCCGTCAGGGCCTCCACCCAGATGGGTGCTCCATACAAGGCCATGGACCGCACCACCCCCATGTACAGGAGGCGGGTGCTTGCCTTTGGCCCACCAAGATTAGGCAGCAGTCGCTTCAATGCCGCCGCCGCTCCCATCAACCGGGGTACCATGCGAGTGAAGTGCTCACGAAAGTTCCACTGGCTGTCGAGGAAGAGTCCCAGGTACTTCATACCGGACCTAACCTCGACCCGGGTGTCACTGATAGAAATGTGGGAGTCCCGCGGTGGAGCCCTCCGGGGATCGTGAAAACACACGGCCTCCGTTTTGATGAGCGCCACTTTGAGTCCCAACATTTCTATCCTCTCGATAACTTGCGTCACCGACAATGTGGCTAGACGGGCAGCCTCCTCGTACCTGTCCCCCTGGGCCATGACCAGCGTGTCATCCGCATAGCAGATCACGCCTGCGCCCGGGAGAGATCACCCCGCAATACCCAGTCGTAACCGAAATTCCACAGAAGCGGTCCAAGGACTGAGCCCTGTGGAACACCGCACGACATCTCCCTCCGGTGAAGTTGGCCTTCCCGCCCAGGGTATGAAATGTACCGCTCGGAGAGGTAGGCCTCGACAATACGACAGAGGTAGGGAGGCACGTCATGGTACTTCAGTGACTCCCTAACGCAAGACCAGGGCAGAGTGTTGAAGGCATTAGCTATATCTAGAGACACAGCCAACACCACTCCACCCTGCTCCACCGCGTCGTCCGAATAGGCCTTGACACGCTTAATAGCGTCAATCGTCGATCGGCCCACCCGGAACCCAAACTGTTCGTCGGACAAGTCAGGGCCTACCTCACCAAGGTGTCGAATGAGGCGGAAAGCAATAATGCGCTCAAAGAGCTTGTCCGCCTCATCCAGCATGACAATGGGGCGGTAGGCGGAGGGAAATTCCGCGGGGCGCCCGTCCTTCCTCAAAAAAACTAGTCTGCCCGTCTTCCACTGTGTAGGGAACCGTCCCGACTCCAGACAAGCATCCAGAAGCCTGCGGAACCGGTCCCCCAACGCATCTAATACCAAGACCCAAGCCTTGCTGGGAATGCCATCGGGTCCAGGACCCTTGTTTTTTGCGCGAAGACTCAGAATGGCTGCGCCAAGCTCCCCCCGTGGCACTCCCGGAACCTCAGCTTCCTCGATATCCACACTAGACACCGTTCCCGAAGATGACATTGCAGGAGCAACGTGCTCCGGTCGGCTCGGGAATAGTGTGGACACCACTTCCTCCAAAAGCTGAGGTGAGAGACTCTCCGTGATCGGGGGGACCCATGGGCGCAATTTTCCCCTGACCGCCTTATATGGGCGACCCTTCGGATCACTGTTGAGAGTCTCCAACAGCTCTTCCCGCGCTTGGTTCTTGGCATTGCTGATGGACAGCTGTAAGTATCTAACCTTCTCCCTGTAGGTCTCATACAGACGTCCCTCAGCCTCCTCATCCCTGCGTCGCAGTCTACGCTGCCTGGTGTACTGGCATCTCGCCTCCACGCATCTGGCACGGAGTTCGGCTAACTCTCGAGACCACCAGTACACTTGACGCTTAGGAGCTCGCGGTTTGGCTCGGGACATGCTTACATCGCAGATTTGCGACATGGCTTCCCGGAACCATTCCGCCTCCTCCTCGACCTCTACTGGCCCTTCTGGGGGGGACTGCCATGCCTGGACAATAGAAGCCTCCACTAGCGCTTCTCTGTCCAGGCTCTTCAACGTCCACCTGGGTGTCGTTGGGGTGTACCTCCTAGGACGACTCGGGGTATATGGGGATGCGGAAATGTCAAATCGGATATACCGATGATCAGACAGTGCCTCCACATCCACCACCACTCTCCACTCCCGTACAATGCGTGCGACAACAGGGGAAGCGAATGTAATATCCACTCTGGATCCCATTCGGTCGCACGCACTTGTAGACCGTCCCTTGGTTAAGAACCACAAGGCCGGTCATCGTCGCCCACTCCTCGAGAGTCTCGCCGCGAGCATCAGTTACCGGGGAACCCCAAGCCTGTGATTTGGCATTGAAGTCCCCAGCAACGAGTGCCGGGCGAGGCAGGATTTGCCCTAAGAAGGCTAAGAAACGACTCAAATTCGGCGAGGCTTCTTTTGGGTGAGAAATACACCCCAACGAGAACAGTCTCGCCCCACTTTACCGCCACGTAATCTCTGCCCCTCGCAAGGACAGAGAGCGAGACACCAGCAGAACTTAATGTTATGATGGCCACCGAACCATCCAGGTCACCCACCCAGTTATCCCGGGAGGGGACGTGGTATGGCTCGGAGACCACTGCTATTTCAATCAACCACTCGGCCATGCTTTTCGGTAGAAGATCCTGCGCGCGGGCAGAGTGGTTGATGTTCGCCTGGAGGAAGCGATGAGCCATAATCAATCTTGATTAGTGATCATCGCCTCCTCTTCCCCCGCTGGCTTGGGGGGAGTGACCCCCTCCATCGAGGGATGACTGGGCGCTGCTGGAGACCTTGTGGCTCCTGCGCCCACTTTCACCCCCTTTTTTGGTTTGCTCCCCACCCGATGAATTGCCGGTCGGAGGAGTAACAGCCTGCGTCACATCTCTGATGCCGAAGTGTCTCATGTTCAGGAGGTACTCAAGCGAAACGGATATGTGGTGACCAGACGTTGGCGTCCTAGACGCAGATATAATAAGAGTAGGTCTGATGTCGATAGATTGCCGGCTTTCATGCCTTATGTAAAAGGAGTGACGGATAAAGTCGGTGCTTTATTAAAGGACTTTTCTATCAAGACCATTTATACTCCCTTTTCCAAGTTAGCAAGGCATGTTAGAACACCGAAAGATGTCATACCTTTTCAAACTCCTGGCGTATATAAGATAGATTGCAGCTGCGGTAGTTCCTACATTGGACAAACCAAGCGTACTATAGCGGAAAGGGTCAAAGAACACATTGCAGCTGTAAAGAACCGCCAGATAAATAAATCTGCAATTGCTGAGCATTTGCTCGAATCGGGCCCTAATCACTGGATTGAACTCCATGACCCAAAGATCCTCTCCATGGAACGTCACTACTACTCCAGGATTGTACGTGAAGCGGTTGAAATTAAAAAGTATCCCAATTTCAACCGAGAGGATGGTTTCAAGTTGGCTGCGTCCTGGAATCCCGTGATAAGCAAGTGTTCGCGTCGCGGTTTATGTCAGAAGATATCTGCAGATGTCGTTAGTGTCGTGTGTCGTGACAATTCTGAATTTTTACAAAACCAAATGCGGGTAGTTGGAGACAACGCTCGCCCTTCTCGACGCTGACACCCGCTACTTCAGTCTTCTCGTGACCACGATCAATGCAACTTGATCGAAACGTCGAGGTAAATAAATATCATGTTTTCAGCGCGATTAAGTCCCGTTTAAATAATTAACTATGTATTTTGATGGTTTTGTTTAACATGTACAATTTTTTAATGAATAAATTATTATTGTTATTTGTACCTATGGCACAGCACAGGTTAAAAGCACTTCATTTTCTTATAGTTGAGCGCCATTAGGTAGTACGTACAAATGACCAAATAACTAACGCGTGTTCAATTCCCTACAGGGTATAGCGCACTTACTAACCCGGAAGCGCACGGAACAAACACAAACATACGAGTACAAACTTTCGCCTTTATAATATTAGTGTGATTTTGATTTATATCGAGCAAAAAATAATTATTTATAACACAGTAAGTATAATAGTATTTTCCAATGTCCGCAAACCTCCAGGGGCAGCGGCCGCGGTTCAAGGGCGCACCGTTGTCAGGGGCAAAACAGGTGAAAACTTTAATGACTCCGGGACTTTCGATTAAACTTTGCCGCTTTTTATTTACTCTCTATGTTAACCAAAAACTAGCTTAGTCTGAGGGTGTTTTGAAAGTAGGATTTATTGTAAATTGCCGTTCTAGATTAGCTAAAACATTGTTGTTTCTTTAGGTTTGAACCACTCTTTTGGGTAAAATATCCAAATTGTATGGTTATACCACACACATCGATATTAATAATTGAAACCTCTAAAATATAGAAACTAACTTTAGTAAAGCAATAGAACCCGTTTTATACGCGCAATGTTAATTGTGTTCAATTTCATAAATTCAGAAAAATCATCACTCCAAATAAAAACTTTTGTGATACCAGCATCGTATGTCATCACTAATCCAACAACGCAATAATACTAAAACATATTAATAAGAGCACGACAAATGAAACAGAACAGAACTCCATAAAGTACGTTTTTACACCCCAGTGAACTACCCCTGAGGACGTGCTTACATCGTAAATATAACCTCGTAAAGTGAATGACAAACAGAATTTAGAAATACAGTGGTAATGTGGCGCCGGCAAATTTATTGAGGAGAAGCATTCTACCCGCAGTTTTTTCGTGTGAATTCGTGTTCTTTTATTACCTGACTGCGCTGAGAGTAATGTGTTTGTCAGCCTATGTATGTTTTTTCTTTTGTGGCACTATACAGGCTGAATTTTTCAAATGGGCGTTGTGGCTAAATCAGAAACTGAGGAATAGCGAAAAGTACTCAAAGGAGTCTCGAGCCCGATGTTGATGTCGACGAATCAACGAATTATGTTCAGTGGGGTATCATTGAATAGGTATTTGAAAATCATTTTTATGTTTCTCATATCATTTTTCATTTCTAATATAGGATCTAATTTAGGATCTATACCGATTTAAAGTTGGTTAGCAACTATTCTCACTTTTTTTTGCCCTTTTTGGTTTTATTCGCAGTCGGGTTTTTTAGCACTTTCGATTATGTCTTGTAAGTTTTGGTAGACGACGTGATCAACCACGTGATCAACTTAGTTATTGACGTAAGTTCAACAGTTTGAGCGAGTGACGTTCCGCGCAAGATGACTCAGCAAATGGATGCGAAGAGCTGAACTTCGAGTTAAATTGCGTGACTTGGGAGAGACGTGCTCCAGTTATGTACGAGCATAGGTTATTGCATGAAACATACACGTCCGTGACTGCCTCTGATTCCAGTTTGGTCTGTAAAATCGAGTGTTGACCAGTCCTGCCGAAGTGAAAGCCGAAAATTCTGTTATTAAAACATAACTGAAAGCATACCTAGGTCTGTTTGAGTTTTGCCTGCTGTGCTGTTAGTTGCCTCAAATTACGGTCAGTGCAATTTGTGTAAGAAGTAATTTTCATTAGATGTTTGCTGAGTTATAATGAGAATAGAAGTTTGCTAAGTTACCTAAACTTTGAAGAGTCTTGAAGAACGTTTTCTCAAGAAACTATATGTGACAGCCACAGCGTGGCAGATTGATTAGATATGAACTTTAACAGACTTCAAAAGAGACATTCAACATGTGCAATTCTTCAGTTCGACATATTTGTTTTTTGACCGAGCGAGCGCGAAGCGCGAGCGAAGCGTCTCCGTTTCAGCTTGGGCAAAAATACTTTCGTATGTCCTTCCAGATGTCAGTCTGGATCTCTGTTCTCCTCTATACAACATTTCTCAACCGATCTAGACGAAACTTGGTATAGAGGTTAAACGAATTTTTAGAATTTATTAGGCGTCAGGGATTTTTGATTGGCACTTCCCCCAAAAAGGAGCAATAAGGGGGCTACTGAATATCTCCGCCTTATTAGATCCGACTTCCATGGTTATTTTTTTATTTGAACGGTAGTAACTTTAAATTGGTCTCAAAAAAATTTGGTGAAGATCTGATAACGATCTTCGGCGTGATGAGCAGAATACCTCCTCAAAATGCAGTAAATTTCTCACTTTTAGGTTTCTACCAGTGGAATCAGCCTTTTGCCCACTAGGTAAGGATTGATGGAGCACCTTCTTGGTTATTCATGTTAGTTTTACATTAAGGTAACTAGATGGCGCTACTGTGCACCACTGGATTGTTTGCAAAAAAGTTTGTACCCGCGAGGTCTACAGCTCACAGAGCCACTAGTTATATCATAGATCCATGTTTTTCACCAGCTCGCCCGATGGTACGAGTAAGCTCGGATATGTTTAACGATGAAGCACGCAGATTCTATGTTCTTATAGAAAGGCTGCGAAGCGATTTTTTTATGAAACCTGTTACATATTTGAATGATATAATGGTAGCGATTCGGGCATCCCCTGAACTAAACTTAATTTCTTCAAATGTAATTTATACCTTGTTGGCTTCAAAATAAGGTACTTTTCCCCTGGCATCTAATCCTCATTCACTAAACTATCACTAAAGCCAGCGTAAAATCAACTATGTTTCCACGCAGCGAGAGCCCCGATTTGTCCAAACGCTGCCTCAGAACGTGTCGAAATTTATCAAAACGCTGAAAGACATCGTGTTAAAAACCTGTTTTGATTACGTTATTTTAAGCGGTGCAGCTTTAATTGACGTAGGTTTAGAATAGATGCCAGGGGCAAAAAGACCTTGTTACAAAGTTGACAAGGTTTAAATTACATTTGAAGAAATTTAGTCTAGTTTAGTTTAAAGAGTAAAATTACCAAATTGCTGCCATTGTCTTATGACGCACAAATTGCACAAAATCGTCACATTTAGTACTATTTTAAAAGCTGTAAAAGTCATTTGTAAATCTTATGAATATACCCTAATAGTTTTCCCGTCCGGCGACTTCGTACGCGCAGACTACTGTTTATCGCGAAAAAAAGCATCCTTTTTTTCTTTTAGGGTATTAAAAACCTATGCAAAATTAGTTATAGTACCAATGCTCTTGATGTTTTTTGACAGACTTGTTATTTCGTTTCCATGGTAATCACAGACCATTCTGTGATGGCAACCGTTCCTTACAGTGAGTAATCAACATTTTCTAGTTTCCCCGCGGATACTTTCAATTTTCCGGGATAAAAAGTATCCTATGTTTTATTATAAGGTATAAGCTGTCTCCGTTTTAAATTTCGTCATAATCCGTCCAGCCGTTATAGCGTGAAAGCTCCCCAAACAAACAAACAAACAAACAGACAACGTTTCACTTTTATATATTGGTATGGATTGTGGGGCATACAGATGATTTCTATAGGCGTCTATTCGAAGGCTCGCTTGTCGCTTTGCATGAATACACTGAGACATAGTCGCAGAGCGTCCGTCAGGCTAACATAGCCAGCCCATGTGAAAAAAAGAACTCCTCTACGCTTACGATGATCCAACTATGGTGGGTCGATGAATAGAGAGCGGTTCGTATCCCTAAGTTAGAAATAGGTAGGCGCTAAGAAGATAGTGTTAACGAACTGGCGTGAGCTAAATATATCGAGCTGTTTTCCCACAAAAGAAGGGAAACATCCATTCCCTTTTGTCAATAGCGATGGTACAGGCAAATACATAAATACTAATGTGTTTGGCTTATCGACGGCTTTTACTGTTAAGGAGAAGTTAGCTCATTGTTTACTGTTATCGATGAAAATCTGGAATCCCGGTTTGTTTACTCTATTACATATGAAATGCTGAGCCCAAGGCATGGATCTATGATATAACTAGTGGCTCTGTGAGCTGTAGACCTCGCGGGTACAAACTTTTTTGCAAACAATCTAGTGGTGCACAGTAGCGCCATCTAGTTAACTAACATTAATAACCAAGAAGGTGCTCCATCAATCCCTACCCAATCGTAAAGGCTGATTCCACTGGTAGAAACCTAAAAGTGAGAAATTTATTTTTTTGTCATGGGTAAGCGTGGCGCTAATCATATCGTGAATGAATGACCTGCTCATATATGGTCTATCTTTAGAACTTGATTAGAGAATAAATTAAGGAGCGAGAGGGATTTTTGTTAGCAATAAACTAAAACAATGTTTATTACAAAATAATGGCTTTGCTTAGCTACTTACGATGAAATCGTCATGTTTCAAGAACTATGTATTCAGTATACAATTTACATCATAGTATTCCCTACTATGGAATAATACAATCTGACTGTAGAGCTTGGCTTTGTGGATAACACGTCTATATATCTTCCAGATACTCTAACAGTCCACTACTGCAACCGAGAGGTGCGAGTAGCGGAGTGGGGTTCCGATAGCGAGGGGTACATCCGTACCCCGGGGTACCCCCACTTCTACGTGGAGGACGAATGCCGCTGGCGGCTTCGCGTCAACCCTGAGCAGAAGATCCGTGTGACTATGCTTGACGTCAGTTTACGCTGTGAGTATATTTCTTTAACATAACTTACGATCGGAAAGCACTACCCTTTTATGGGACGGAGAAGGGAAGGAATTAACTAAGTAAAAAAACAACAATAGAAAAATCAACTTCATAACCTAATTTGTATGAAGTAATCATATTTATGAAATCCGTATTTTTATATTCTGTGGTCATTGAACATTGGCAATAGAGATCAAAAGTGGCCAAGTGCTTATATTTAGAGTACTTAAAAAAAAACAGTCATTATCCGTTTTGCCTGAACATGGCAAACAAAATGAATGACAAAGTTCATAAGTTAGGCAAAATAAACAGTTAGTACCTACAAAATCAAAACGCCTCGGTCATAGATAAATCATAGAAGGATTTATCTATGCCTCGGCCAATGTATGAAAAAGAAGCTTCATGTGTCCACTCGCGATAAGTCTCACATTATATCATACGAGTACAATGCATTATTTGTATGCAATCTTCGTGTAGGTAAGTTGGTACCTATGTATTTTTCTATGCATGTAGTCATAGATCAGATTAAATGTGGGACCACATAGATGAGGTGCAATGCACACATTTGGCCTTCTTTAGCCTTAGTCACGATCGGAGTGGCGTTTGTGTAGAATGAGTTAGCATAGCAGTGACTGACTCGCATTCGCCCTACAGTTTGCGTATGTCTCAGTCTTTGTTGCACATGAAGATCGAATATTGTTGAGCAGATGTGTGGGTGTGTTTGCCTGTAGTCGTATCTGTTCCAGTTTTTATTTTACGTGATTTTGTCGTATCTTCGGCACCCCCCTAACTAGATTGCAAATAGTGCAAAAGTCCCGCTCTCGATTTTTTCCGTCACAGGATGGCACATGCATTATTACGGAATAATTAATGATTACTTGGTCAATCCCAATATTATAATACCTATTTACCTAACCTAACCATTTGTATTCCCTTCTATCAACTCTCACATTACCACTATAACTCTTCTCGAATCACCTGTAACAACAGTACTCTTTCCTGTTTCAGCCCTCGGACCTTTCGACAAAGAATGCACCGACCACGTTTCCGTGAGCGACGTCACAGGCGACCAACTCCTGTCGTCGTGCGATCAAGTGGAGCTGCCGCTACGAATAACGTCCGCGACGAACGTCGTGGACGTGACAGTCGACGCCAAGTCACGGGGCGCCTATCCGAACAGAGGCGTGCTTTTGCACTATAAAAGTAAGTTTTAAGTACCTTCCTATATCTTAATCTTCACTGCACTGATGTCTTTGTGGCCGGTGACACGGTAGACCAAACCTTATCGTCGTGGGTCCAAGTAGAGCTGCCGCTGCGACTAACGTCCGCGACGAACGTCGTGGACGTGACAGTCACGGACAAGTCGCGGAGCGCCTATCCGAACAGAGGCGTACTGTTGCACTATAAAAGTACGTTTTAAGTACCTAACTATATCTTAATCTTCACTGCACTGTTGTCTTTGAACGCGAACGTTCTGGACGTGACAACTGAGGCCAAGTCACGGGGCGCCTGCACGACGATAGACGCGAGGTGACGTGACTGTTATGGTGCAACAGCCAAGATTTACTCTTGGTTGTTGTACCATAACAGTAAATTTTCAAGAATATCAATTTTGTTATTTGCTGTTCCTATCTAATGTTTGTGGACATAATATATAAATAGGTAATAGGATTGTGCTAAGGTTCTTCCATAAACTTGGCGAAATTTTATTGTTTTATTGCAATCTAGCCTCATTTGAATTCATAAATAACTAATGCCATCTTTCTTTCTACACATTCAGATCAAAACTCCTGTAATAAACCTTTAGACTTTAGTTCGACGTTAGCAAGAGGAAAGATTTGTTTGTTTGTATGTTGGTTTGTAATGGATAAACTAAATAATGCTGAACACATTTTAAAAAATCTTTCACCTATAGAACCTATAATCAGCGAGTAACATGGGGAGTATTTTATTTTTCAAAACATTAGCACAGAATAAATAATAGTACATTAGAGATCCCTACGAAAATTGCAATAATGTAACCCATGGTACCAAAAATACAGAACGGAAATTACACGTTGCCATGGAAACGAAATAATAACAAGTCTGTCAAGTACGTGAGTAATAATGCAATTGTTTATGGTCAAAAAACACCACTACCGTTGCTGCCAAAGATTTTGAGTTATGCTTACCTACAGGCGTTTTTTTTAGAAGCTATGAGGTATAAAAATGCTTAAAGTAAGAAAAATGCCGCGGTGTGAGCGCTACCCGTGCGAAGCCGGGGCGAGTCACATATACCTACATACACCTACATATACCTACATACTGTCTATGAGTTTTTGCATAGCAAGCTACCCATATTTGAACTGCTAACGCCATCTCACTCCCTGCTTGTAAAACCACTACATATATTCAGACTAAGAAAAACCACAAACCTTTTAGTCGACGTTAGTGCCACCAATATTACATAATTTGTAACAGCACCATCTGTCGACAGGTATAGGCTGCGTTACTTTGCGAGCGCCATCTGCTGGATATCTCGTGTACCGAAACGAAGACGTGGCTCACTACATGTGCGACGTGAACTATGTTTTTGAGGACACTCGAGAGAGGGCGCGCTTATTATGGTGCTATGATGAGAACCGATGGAATGATACCGTGCCTTCGTGTGTTGGTAAGTTTTTTTATTTTCGTATCTTTTTTAAGAACACATTTTGGTTAAAGATAAGAATATTATGCACTTACTTTAGATTATAATGCTATTGTTTCGTTTTGCCATGTTTCGCTTCCTATTTGGTTAATAGTTCCAGATTTATCCATATTGTTCTAGTAGCGCTGGAAGCACACGAATAAACAATAAATTATACTTAGGATGGAAGTATTGATAAAGTAAAGTCATAATCACGATAGAGATCGTTGATAGTCTGCTTCTACAAGAGTCCGACAGGAGAATAACACAGCTTTGCCAGATATATAGCCGCCAAGCAGTAGTGTGCAAACATTAATGTGTTCCGGTTTGAAGGGCAATGTTTCCAGTAAAATAAATGAGCTAAATTAGACTAGTGGCTCTTTATCCATCTTTGAGGAATATCTCTAATCTAAGTAAAACATACCTTTTTTTTCTCCCGTTTTTTAGGAAGGCTCGGAGTCATAGGTTTCATTTATCACGATTAATTTTGTAGGGCAGGAATTTTGTAACATAGTGCAATGTTTTTTTTCTAAAATTATAAAAATAAATTAACAACAAAAGTAACAACGTATGAAATTAATGTTGATGAAGTTGACATAGGTTCTATTTAACCTTCCTACTTAAAATTCAAAAAAGTAGGTTACTGTAGGTAGGTAGATAGTACTAAGTATAGTCCTCAGTTTATATATAACATCATTGAGTATAGTAACTACATAAAGGTAGAGCAGGGTAGAGTTTTTTTCTTGGCACAATATTTACTGAAACAGATAACTTACAAGGAAAATCCTTTATCAACCAAAGCAAGACTAAGTTTCCCAGAAAAGCCCCATTTTCTAAACTTACGCGATAAACTTTCCGATAGAAAATATTATTTGCATAAAATATCTTAGCCATAACTCATCCTAAGGACTTCCTTACTTCGCCGATTTTATCGTAGACTCGTGGTCCACACAAAAAAACACCATTCTGAATAGCTTACAGCATGTCGATAACAATAATAAAGACTTCTCATAAAAACTTCTTTCTTTCGCATTTTGAGGTTATTCCATGGGTAGCGTGCACATGCGCATCTTTAACGTCTTTCGTCTCTTTTACACCTATCTTAAATCTCCAGGAAGAAAGTAACAGCGGCACGTGTGTCGGGAACAATATGATTATTTACGTCTATACCAGTTAGTCCAATTATGCACTTTACCGGCTGAGTTATAAAGTTAATTTTCGTTTGAACGTGTCATTATTTTCATTATTAATAGGAGGTCCGCACGCTTTCAGTCGCGTTTTAGTAAATACGCAGAGTTGTGTTCGGGCTGCGGTCGTGAGAACCCGTTTCGAGCTCATTTTTGACGTTCCCGCGTCAACACGTGCATCACGATGTGAGTTATTTATTTTTATTTTCGTGCTAAAGATATTTGCGTTTGAATCTATATTTGTGTTTCCCAATCGTGGGGCCTCGGTTTCGGTTTTTTGTGTTTGTGGTGAATTAGGGAATTACGTTAACGGTTGGTAAGAGACATTTGGTTGCAAGTTTAGGATCCATTACTTCAACAACGTGTTTTAATTACTGAACATAGGTTATTAAACCTTAAAACACAAATAGATGTTGTACTCAGTTAATAACAATTCTGTATTTATCGTAATAATATTTGACAGACAAATAGGTAATAACTACACGAAATAATAAAATGCCACTGATACGGTTATCAATACGCCAAATAAAAGTGATATCTTCGTTTTAGTGTTGATAAGCAAATAAATATGGTTTTAATCATTAATGCGCTATTGATAAATTATGTCCCAAATCTGTAAAATATGTAAGGGGGATGCTTGCAAAAATCCAATATTTACGGAATAACCCGGATTGTCTTTTTTCTACCTACCTATTTATTTTAAGTTATAATATACTTATTTATTACCTTTTCCGTCTCCGGGATTAAAACCCGTTTTTTTTAATTGTACACAGGGTTTCTTTATGGAAAATCAGGGAAAGTCAGGGAAGCTCAAGGTGGTCAGTGAAATCGAGGGATCACCTGAAAAGTCAGGGAAAAAATGATTTTACTCTGTTTGCTCCACATACTTCAGTGATTGTAAAATGAGGAATATATTTGTTGCTCTAGTTTCTATTAATTGTTTCTCAAACATTAAACTCATTGCAAAAAATAACAAAATATGATGGTTATGAAATTATTCATTATTTAGATTACTTACATTATTTTTCGTTATTTTATGAAAAATTATGAAAAACTTGATAATGACATGGATGCTCTGGGAAATTTGATAAAATGGTCGAACAAAGTCTGGGAAAAGCCATGTTTTTTTTTTAATTTTCCGTGGACACCGTTGTAAATCTAGAGTATGAAATTGCAAATACAAATACAAAGTATGTTATAAGGCAAAATATTTTTTACAAATTAAAGATTTTCCAGTGGCCCCGAACTAAGTCGAGCCTGTATGTAATCATAAGTGCCCCTTGAAATTAAATTAAATCAATTGATCTGCTTGATTTTTTAGTTATTAATATAACTCGGGGATCTCTGTTTTCGACTAGTTTGTCGTGCAAATATTTTAAAATTACAAAAGATTAATTTATTTAGATATTCTTATTATATATTATTATACAAAAGATTTCATGTAATAAAAATTCAAATATAGGTACATTTAATTGATTATCAAAATGTCAAAGTAAATCTAAATGTCAAAATAAACAATCAACCATAACTAAAATAGGTTGTTTTGAATATGAATAAAAATATTCAATTCAATCTAAAATATTCGCCCTTTGAATATAAACATCTGCCGCAGAGCCAGTTAAATATTTTATTATTAAATTCATTTCCGTGTAGCAGTCTTATTTCATTGTAATTTATTATAAATCTTATTAGCCATTTTGTAACAGTTTTTGTCACACATTTTCAATTTGTATCTGGGCACTACTAATGGCTTTTTTCACTATTTTTTCTTTTTGTGAAGTATGGTATTTTCGTCTTTTTGGAAAAGATTTGGATTATTCCTAATTAATTTTAGCATTTCAAATTAATATAATGAAGGGAGTGTAAGTAGTTTGTTTTTAAACAAAGATCTACATGAATCTGTCCATTTTAAGCCAAATATTGATCGAATACGCTTCTTTTGCCCTATAAAATTTCTCTGAGAGTGTGTTAAATTTTCCTTTTATTACAAATTATTATAGTATAGATAACTCCAAATCTAAGAACGGAACACACATGGCTATGGTATACAGTTATAGCTGTATGTTTGTAAGATTCCTATATTTTTTTATAATAATAAATATGTATTCACCAAAAACAAGGTAACTTACAGCGAATGCATCTTAAAACTAGGTAGGTACATACTTAATAAGTTTTACAATTACTGCTGCTTTTAAATTTAAGCTTTCTAGTTCCCAAAACACAGGGAACTAGAAAGCATATTTGTATTCTAGTGTATCTACTCTCTTCCGCTATGTGTACATAATATAACAATGTATTCGAGTATGTGACACATAGCGACAGAGAAAATTACTATGCTCTAATAAAGTAGGACTGAAAAAAAAACGTAGGTAGGTTTTGTTTAAAGAAAAAAAACATTATATGTAAAATACGATGCAGTTGCATTTAGTGTGCGTGCTTTCAGTGTAATGCAATGAACATATGAATTAGTCAAATTTCTTACAAACATCTATATATTATGTATTTTCCAATTGCAGAATTGATCAATAGTTATCGCTAGTTTAATATCTAAAGACTAATACATGTACTGTGGTATCGATAACAAGGTCAATGTCATCACTATTATAGTTTATGTCAATTTTATCATTTCTGTTATTGCATATATGTCATTTATTTCATAAACTTAGTCTTACTTGTATTGATTTTTAAGTTATTCAGGTCTAACCAATTAATTATATCATTCAATGCTTTGTTAGCAACATTCATAAAATTTTCGGTACATTTTTTTTATTAGTACATCTGTTTTCAAGAGCATGTACTGGTCTGTTAATTTCTGCTCATCACCCCCGATCGATTCAATCCCGCGACCCTTGACTTTGAAGTCAGGGTGTCTAACCACTCGGCCAGACCAATAGTCAACAGCTAGACAACTTTAAAAAGACTCCTCCATAATTATAGCAAGCTACCTAATTACATTTCAGTATAGACTTCCTAGTAATTAAAGGGTCTGTGCCTTGCCGCTAAGGAAATATTTCGTCATAAAAGTTCCATCATTTTTCACAAACTAACGACGTGTAAATGCACCCCTTAGCTACCCTCTCGCCTCCCCTAACAGTCAATAATATTGATCGCTCACGGACTTGACTTTACTTTACCCTCCGGTGGATGGAAAATGTAGTAACTTCGTAATTTTTCAGAGTTTTCTAATAGATACAATTAAATAGTAAAATACCATCAACATTCAATGTTTGTTACTAAACATTAGTACAAGTTATAGTTTGGACAAATACATACATAGATAACTAGTTGTTAGAGATTTGGACTTAAAACCTATTGACAAGCACACATTAAAAGTTTATGTAACCCCCAACCGTTCCCTCCACCCCCATTATAGCTAAGAAGCATCTCGATCAAATCAACTTTAAAAACACAAAAAAAAAACAGGAATATTTCCTCCAAATTTCAAATCTCTATGTCCACCGGCTTAGGCTGTGCGTTGTCTGTCAGTCTGTATGTCACGGTACAGTGTTATGTAACCGGTCGATCATCGAAGCTAGTGAAATATCTAATATCCAATCCAACTTCCAAACTAATATTATCTGTAAATACGATAGTGTGTGTTGTTTTTTCCACTTTTACGCAGCAACACCTAAGCGATAGGTTGGCGTGTTTTTTTTTTATAGGTAGGCAAGAATGTTTACAAAAAGACGGATCCCAAAAGCGCCAAATTGAAAGTGAAGCACCTAAGATATGCCGATCCGCTCGTACACACAAGCCTCACGCACACACATACACTATGTTATAACAGCAAGATTTTGAAACTTGTTTATTCTTGTTAGTTCTGTCAATATACGATATACGTCTACTTCAAGGACAGGAGAGTGACATAATAATTATAATACTTAGCATCATCATTATCATTAATCATTGTCACACGGGTAAAACCGCGGGGCGCAGCCAGTTGTTATTACATATTATTATAATAAACGAGTATTCATGCTTCTTTTATGTATAAAAAGATTTCTGGAGAGTAAGAAAATATGACAACAGCTGTCGTCGATATCAATAAATATCACAATGAAACAGTATTCAGTCCGGTACAATAACAATAGCTAAATATATCCTGACCAATACATATTATTCCATTATTTGTAATATTCTAAGCAAGAAAGCTTCAAATAAGACGGAGACCACACCGCTAAACAAACGAGTGAAGTATAGCAAATGGCGGCTGTGTATGCCTGTGCGTGAGTAAATTTTGTGGTGTTTTGTAGTAGATACACAATTTCATCACAAAAGACTGCATTGTTATGTTTTTCGTGAAAAATTAACAAAATTAACACGAATAACAAGGTCGGGATCTTGCTGTGAGATGTAGTGGCCGATAAAATGATGCAAGTGTGTGCGTGAGGATTGCGCATACGAGTGGATCGGCATATCTTGAGTGCTTCACTTTTGATTTGGCGGTGTGGTCTCCGTCTTTTTTTCAAACTTCTTGATAATAATTAACAAGAAGTTTCCTTTCGCGGGCTATCCGGATCATATATCCCGAAGCGTGATATGCGTAGGACCACGCGCGTGAATCATCTGGCTTAATCGGAGGCTTCATTGTAGCTATCGCAGAAAGTCGGTGGATGGAGGTGGCACAAGATGGCGCTCTTTGGGTGAGGCCTATGTTCAGCAGTGGACTTCTAAAGGCTGACATGATAATGATGAAGTTTGTAACAGCATTTCTATGGTTTCTTTCATTGCCACAAACATACATACCCACACTTCTATGTATAAAAAAACTGAATCAGTAATGAATTTCCACATTACCACATCACCTTTACCGTGAAAAATGGAAATTAGACATTTATAATTACCGTCGGCGATAGCGTCACGCATGGAGCTCGCCACGCAATGCTTTAATGGCTTGGCTGTGTTCCAGAAAAAATATATTGTTTTTGAAAACTAGCTTTAGTTAAATCTGTAACGGAGAGTCTGTACATTGAAAAAAGTTTGAATGAAAATAAGACATATGGATATGCTATAAAATGTACTGAACCAAGTTTGATGAAACTTATTTGAAAGCGCACTTTCTAGTAAGAACGGATCATCGAAATCGGTTCAGGAATCACCAAGAAATGAGTGAACTCACACACAAAAATAAAACAGTCGAATTGAGAATCCCTTCTTTGCAGAAGTAGATAAAAAGTAGAGGCAAAAAAATAAAGAGATTTAAAAAAAGACGGAGACCACACCGCGAAACAAATGGTGAAGCATAGCAAATGGCGGCTGCGTATTTGTGCGTGAGTGGATAATTTGTTGATACATAATTTCATCACAAAATACTGCACAGATTTTGATTTTTCATGAGAACTTAATAGAATTAACACGAATAGGTTATCCTATTATTCGATATTTATCTCGATATTATTAGATCGAGATTTTTCTGCATAGCATTTGCAACTGTGTATGTGTGTGTATGTATATGTGTGTGTGAGGATTGTGCGTACGAGCGGATCGGCATATCTTGATTGCTTCACTTTCGATTTGGCGGTGTGGACTTCGTCTTTATTAAACCTTTTTGAAGACGACTATCATTACGGCATCTGAATCCAAGAATGAATGAAAGAATGAATGGACACTGCGGGTCTTTTTCTTAATTTTTCGCAAGTATTTTAATGGAATATGTCTATTTGGTCCATGTAGTACATGTACCTAGTCTACCCCTGAGCAAATTTTAATCGAAATTGGTTCAGTCGTTTGAGCATGAAATCCACACGCTTCACTGCTACACTTGTAGGGCTTTAGGAGCATTGAAAGAGGAAATATACACTATCCATCATTTTTAAGCTGGGAAGTAAAAATAGAGGACGCAATTACCCAGACGAGCGTAGCCACGGCCAAAATCTATAGGTATTATGAAATGAGGACTATGGGGTTCACACTATATCTGATGTTTGGGTTGGACATGATTTATGTATTTGGCAGTTTATTCAACCAGTCTGCGGACTGAATTAACTCTGCTATATGCCTCGATTTCTGGATTTATAACGAGAGACTCGTAGAGTACTTACTTTGTGTGAAGCTAGGATACGAGAAGCTTTCATTGGTTTTTCAATCTAGTGCCTATTCAATCTGTCTACATCCTCGTGCTTACTCGTACTAGTATTTAGTCTGTTTACAGTGAACGGTCCTCTATATTATGTTGGATTTAGTGTAGATCGGGATAGTGTTTGTATGGATTTATGTTTTATGGCATACTAGCTTTCCCGCCCGCTACTTTGCCCGCGCGGCTACAGTTTATCGCGAAAAAAAGGCATCCTATTTTCTTCTAGGAATCTAGGATATTAAAAACCAATGCAAAAGTAGAGCACTAACGCTCTTGATGTTTTTTGACAGATTTGTTATTATTTCGTTTCCATAGCCACCGTTCCTTACAGCGAGTAATCAACATTTTCTAGTTTTCCCTTAGAAACTTTTAATTTTCCGGGATAAAATATATTTAATTCCAGGGTAAGCTATCTTCATTCCAAATTTCATCAACATCCGTCCAGACGTTATCGCGATAAAACTCCCTAAATAAACAAATAGATAATGTTTCACTTTTATATAATGGTATAGATCCTTAGAGTTTCCTGGCCTTGAAAACTTAGCAGCACACCCATTTTTTTTTTTTTTTTTATTAATTGCTTGGCTCCTACTCATCAGATAGTTTTTAAGTCAAAACCTAAGCTATCCAACACTGAAAATTGCATCGCAGTCGGTCCAGTAGTTTTAACGAGATGCGCGAGCAGGCAGACATGAAAAGTGTGGTACGAAATTTTGAAGGCCATTGTATTATTAATGGCTTTCAAATGTAAATTGTAGGGCAAAAAAGAAAGATCATATGAATCTATACTTAATTTAAGTTTCGAAAAAAAAACGTTCTTTGAGTAATTTAATGCCAGACAGCATTAACAACCTGTCTGACTTAAAAGTCGTTTTTTTTGCATTATACATCAAATGTTTGTTTGTTTGTCGTATGAGGTAGTGCTAGCCTCTGCTGTCAGAGTATGTCGGCCGAAAGCCTCTGACGTGGCTTAACGACTGCTTTTAATCAATAACAGCCGGGATCGACATCTTAACGAGCCCTCCGAAGCACGGGCGATGGAAAACCAAATGTACACCAAATGAAACACTCACAATAAAACAGACGGTTTTTTGGTTCTACAAAATAATTGTAGGAAATAGATAGGTAAGTGATAAGTTGATAACCTCTTGGGGCAGATGGGGCAGAAATATCAACGTTGGAAAAATAAATGACATAATAATATATTATTTCTGGGAATTCAGCCCACAAAAGTCTCGACAGACGGGCTGACGGAGAGTCTGGGCAGGTTACAAATTTGATGAATGTTTTTGGGGATTTAGGGACTATTCATTTTATTTGACAGAAACTTCGGATTATAAACTTTAAGGTTTATAGGTTTTTTGGGGATTTAGGGACTATTCATTTTATTTGACAGAAACTTCGGATTATAAACTTTAAGGTTTATAGGTGGTACCTACGTAAAATAAAATAATTCTCTTATCAATGAAAGTGAGTTTAGGGTAGGTATTTTTCTTCTATTAAAGTCAAAGTATTTTATTGTAAATAGGCAAACTAAGTCAAGTAGATGCTAATTTTGACTCTTTTACAAGTCAAAATTAGCATCTCATGAAAAAGGAGAAAAATCAATAAAATTTAGGTAAGCTAAGTATGCTTTGAGTTTGAAACGGAAATTTCCCTTTCATGTGTCAGAGTTAAATCTCACACTGCAAAAGGAATACCCTTCAGACTCTACCTCACTTTTATCACCACAGTTAATACCTGTAATAATTTTATTTCCATTAATAAGTAGATCATGAAAACTAGGAAAATTATTAAAAGCAAAAATGTCTTCTTCTTCTTCAAAGACTAACAACTGAAACTTAAAATAACACGGTGTGCCTTAAATAACTAAATATTATTAAAACTAAAATACTATCCAACTAAACCTTATACTCGTAAATGCGAATGAGAGTTTGTTTGTTTGTTACGCTTTCACGGATTAACCACTCAATCTATCATCAAGACATGTTGCACACATAATGTTGTCAGGGGTACAGAAAAGCACCAAGGTACCTTTCATTAGATAAAATTTAGGAAAAAAAAACTTCAAAATTAATTCTGTATGGGTATTTGACAGGTGTCAAAGAGAAGTTGTCAGATTGACAGATGTCACACTGACAGGAGTCAATCCCAGGGCTGTGTTCACTTACACGCTCGAATCATCCGTGCGATTATCGCTCGATCATCCGGAGTTAGTGAACGACTTTGGACGTCCACATACAACTGACAACTGTCAAGTGTCAGTTTCATACTATTCCTTCCCTCCACTACTATTTTTCGGATGACCCAGGCGAACGCCCGACGACGCCGTGAACGATTTCGAGTGTACGCGCGGGTGATCCGTGCGTCCTCGAACGTCTAAGTGAACGGGCCCCAGGGGTGCAATAAAGAGGGATTTTTGAATATTCATTCCGAAAGGGGTGACGTGGGTGGCAAAGTTTGCGCGCAGCTAGTAACTAAATATTTTGATATGGTAACTATTAAACAAAATTAAATAAAACCGAAAATTAATCCCTCACAAAAAAAAACATGTAAAAAAAAGCTGTCTTGGTTAAAAACGAACATATTTTAGCTGTAGTTGTGTCCGATTGTACAATGACTACGTATATCTCGAAATTGACAAATTAAGCTTTTGATTTGTGTAGCATTTGACCAACCAAGTATTTGACAAGTCTCTGCGAAACAGTTGATAGGTTCCTAGAGAAAATGAGTCGGTTTGTTCACGTGTAAAATAGGACTTGAAAAGTCCACTGAATTCAAAAATTCTCGGTTAGAAAATTACATCATTCATATTAGGCACAAATATTTTATTTAAAAAACTTACAGTTTTAATCAAAAAATAAGTTAATTTAAAAACATATACATTTAAAAAATATTGTGCAGTAGCCATATTGTCATGACGAAACTTAGAACGGGCTACTCTTTCATTTGATACCCCTATCATAAGGGTTACTATGGAAATGATAAATCGCCATATTGTGACGTCCGCAATATTGGATTAAAAATGGCGGCATTTAAGTAATCGTGCATTATCACGAGAACCAAACGCGTGTGTGAAATTTCAGCCCGATAGCTTAAGTGGAAGTGGGTAAAATATTGATTGCAAAATTCCAGGACATACATACAAGTGATGTTAAATAAAACCTTTTCAAAACAGGATTTCGTAAGAATAACGCGAATAAAATCACAAGGGAGTGGTAGTATAAAACAATATGGGTTGTAAAGGGTTGTAAAATCTCGAGAACGCCAGTAATCCAAGTTTGCAAACAATGCCGGTACGCTGTTATGTTACATTTTAGTCAACTTTATGTTGGATTAAATCCCTCCGCGTGGAGGTTATAAAAGCGACCTATAAAATCATCGCAAGCGAATGTACGACGAGTTTAACTACTACTGATGTAAGAATGTGGATAAATTAAGGCAGATATACGCTAACAACTGGTAGTGGGCAAGTGTATTGAATTTGGGCTTCGTCTAAACATGATTTTTATTATAAAGAGCCTACGGTGTCCCACTGCAAGGCATTAGTCTCACTACCCTCTCTACTTTTCGCGATCTGTGCTACGGATCTCTGCTCCTGCTCTTTCAATTAGGAGACAATGTCAAATCCTTCTTGGTCTTCCATGTAATGGCATAATTGTATTGTTTGTCTATAAGTAGATGAAAAAAAAGGAATGGTCTTCTTTATGAGGAAGGACTCACCTGTTAAAGTTTTATTTAGCTTGCCCTGTTTGTTGGTTTTTTGTTTGGGTTAAATTTAGTAATTGAAATTTTACCCCGTTCCTGTTGACCGATTGATCGGAAATTTGGTATTTTTAAGTTAAGCTTTATATGCAATAAACGCTAAAAAAATAGAAAAACGTGGGGCGAGTCGAATTTCTATTATTCAGGTTACGCTACGCCCCACATTTTTTTTAATTATCTTTTGGTAGCACGGATAAAATCGTTTAACTTAAAAAATATTTTTACATAATATTTACTTATTACTCCCGAAAATGTCCACAAAGGCCAAGCCGCGGGGCGTAGCTAGTTATAATTATAAATAACACAGATAATGTTAAAAGAACTTCTACGATAACATGACTCGTGATAATCAGTCAAATGACCTCTGAACGAATAAATGATTGGTTTTCATGTATTGATCAGACTCTACACCCACTTATCGTGTATTTTGCCAACAATCTTATCTCATCGTGTATTTTACCAACTAATTAATGGAACTAACTTATTAAGTCTCAAGTAAGACTTATTACTCTTGACTTTTGAACTATGTTTCCTAACTAAATCCCAAGCTATAATAGTACTTCAAAACTCTACCTCAACTGTAGTAAAACTAGGACACATAACTCAGCTTCGCCTTCAAAGGACCTCTATTTGTAGATGTAGAAACTTCACGATAATTAAACTTGTTAAGTCTTCGTCAGTCCTTGACACAGCCACAGATTAATTAATAGTACAAGGAGACGCTTTACGAGCCCGCTGTACTCTACCAAGTTTGGGCTGTACCGAAGAGAGCTATGAGTTTACGTAGGGGGATTGGAGCCCCTACTTTAAAACGAATGGGCCCTTTAAATATTAAGGGAGTAGGTTTGGCCCTTTGCCATGAAATTAAGCCCTTTGTAAGATTAAAAACTTTTTGATGTGTAAACATCTAATGACGCGGTACGGGGGTAACGCCGACTGTTTGCGTGGCGATCGAGCGGTGCGGTGACGCGGAGAGGAGGTATGTGGGGGGGGGGGAAGGGTGGTCCTTATTAGTATGCTGCCCATCACGATAATAATCTAATGAGACAGTTTTCCTCATTTACTTTTAACATTTTTCAATGTTTTAAAGTGGAAATTGAACTCTGGTATTTCATACTGGCGTCCGAGCGATCTCCCGCTAAGCCAACCAGACTTGCGGCATTATAACGAAAAGTAGGTATAGATCACATGAAAAGTTGCAGATTCACAGTTGACCAATGAGAGCGCGCCGTGCAAAACATTGCTTGTTGTTTAAGTTTCATCTTTCTTACTAATATAAATCTAAATGAATTCTATTCTATTATGTTTACACGTCTGCCAGGTATCCCGCGATGGCTGTTTTTTTTTTGTTTGAAATAGTCTCACGTTTATCCCCTAACTTAGTCTAGAGGGCTACACAAAGAGGGACTAAACGTAAGTTTAAAATTCAGACCGGTGCTCTTACGATCGCTTACACTGAGAAAAATGCAAACGTAATCCCCATCAGAGGTTCGACTTCGACTAGCTTTTTGGTCGTTGACCCTAACTTAAACTGAAATCCTGTCTGCGACCTTGAAGTCCATCGATATTCTGTCAAGTTCAGCTGAAATTATAGGGTTGGCAACTTGGCATGCTGTCAATACATTTTACTTCCATCAAAAGACGTCGTTAAGTAGGGCTGGGCCTCTTGTTATATTTTACGGTCTTGCGTAAAGATATTTTTCGTAGACGCCTAGATTTTTAGATGAGCCCTTAAAACTATACTCGCGATGTTTTACATATTACATCTAATGAATTGAATTAAAAACCAAATTTCAATAGCTTTATTAAACGTAAGTGTACCAGGAAATCATGAAATCAGCATTAAACAATTAAGTCAACGAAATGAAGACACTTTGCTTCCTTAATGAATAAAACATTTACAAATATTACTCAGTTTCCGAGACAAACAGAGGCATCATTTACTTAGCTCTTCTATTCAATATTTACAAGCACTTCTGCTTTCGTCTGAGTAATGGATGAACTTCTGAATTGAGGATCAATCATAACAGGGAGCTTCTGGTTTACCACTTTTAGAAATTATATTATCTGGGTCATAAATGTATACTAGTTTCTGTTTCGTAACTTTTTTGTACTAAGTATAACGAAGAATTCTTTCTTAACTCAATGACTTCATTCACTTCGTATGTCAAATTTTCCTTTCTTTATTTTTGCTTTACGTCGTCTATTGATTGATTCTTGATTGACCACGAATAGCTTAGCTAGTAGAACGATGAACGACACTCCCATAATTCCAAATTTAAGTTCTACAGTTTAAGTTTAGTTATTTAAGTGCTTCATTTAATAAAAGGGATTAAAACCCAAATTTCAATAGGTTCCCTATCGAAAACGTAAGTTGACATAATACAATCAGCATTAAACACACACGTTCGTGTTTCGTTCCATGTAAACCTGTATACTTCATTAATCTAAGTTTGTGGCAGTGGCATTTTAATGTTAGCCCGTTTATCATAAGTATTTTTTTTATTGAAATATGGCCACTTAGAAAAACATAAATCTTTGGTCCCAAAAATAGGTTAACCTCTATCTTGGGGACATCCTTCCTCTATGATACAAATCTTTTGTTGGAACCAAAATTACATTGCTTGCTTGCTTGCTTGACCTATGAAGTAGTGCTGGCCTCTGGTGTCAGAGTCCGTCAGGCCGCCCGAGGGCCTCTGACATGACTTAACGACTGCTACTAATCAATAATAGCCGGGACCGACATCTTAACGTGCCATCCGAAGCACGAAGCGATGGAAAACCGCACATAACTTAGAAAATACATTTAACAGATGCGATGCCTTTACAAACATGCAAAATAATTGAAGTGTATGAGTAATGTGTGTGGAAGGGTGAGGGTGTGTGTGTGTGAATCAAGGGTTTGAGACACACTCACATCCGTAAAGGATATGTCTATGAAAACATGTTGTATGATATGTCCAACACTTTAAATTTTCAAAATTGCAGCGTCAAATATCTAACAATCTATTAAGCTAGTCAAACTTCCCAACCCTGGGTCCCCGGAGAGCCATTCATCACATTAGTTAGGCCGAGCGTTGTGTTGGCTCATGAGCTGAGTTATCGGCTCTCGAGCCGAGTTATCTCCCCGGTACCCCTCGAAACGCTTTTAAGCGCACTGGGGAACTATAAAACTATAATTTTGACTTGTGAACGGGTTTCATGCGTGTTCGAGTACGGTCCGGATTTAATTTAGGTATGCTAGGGTTGGAATCCGTATTTTCGTAAGTGCTGGTTTTACGGATGAGGCAAAATATGTTTTTACCCGGTACGGCGAAGCAAGGGAAGGGTAATGAGTTTAACAGTCAATGCATGTATGTCGGTAGGGATGTGGATGTTACACCACAGCGTGGCCCCTTTGGTCCGATTTTGACAGTCAATCAAGTCGGGTGTCAATCGATTCGTCTTCATCGTAAGAGTGTTTTAATTTGGGGTTTTTTGCAAAAATTCCAAATGTTGTGTTGTAGAGTTTGATTTTATTCTCAATCTTGTGTTTCTTCGAGTGTTGATGTGTAATATTGGTGGAATATTAACCATTAGGTGTTCGCTAACGTGCACGAGTGTAGGCAAAATAATCAAACGCAGATATAAATGGCATTTTGTGATTTTTCCAAATCTCCTACGGAAGTTTTAGTAAATGTCCACCATTTCACTGATTCGTGACTTTGACTTGACAATGAATGACTGTGACGTCTCATTACTATATACTATTAAACTTGACATTGGCGAAATTGCTAGTAGGCTAGTGCCTCCGCAGAAGCCATCTAATAAAAAAAGACGAAGAAGTGTTTTAATTTTTACCCTACCGTAGTCGGGTTTTAATTTTTGAACTTTTCTTCTTATCGAATAAAAAGTATTTTACATTTTTGTATTTACTTTCCTCGTAGCAGCAAACTTAGGTAACTACTATACAGTGGTGAAGCTGGTTCCTGCATGTTCCGCAACACATGTTGTATGATATATTTTTTATGTATTCCGCCGGAGAACATTTGATTTAGCCAGGGAATACGAGTTTAAACGAAATTTTCATTTGATTCTGCGTTTTCATTCTCTAGAGGTTGGAGGTGGAATTGGCTTAGTTTGGATCAACGTCCTTTTTGTTCAACAAAATCAATTTGGAACTCTTTGATTTCCATTAGATGAATACTGTTTTCTGGAGTTTTAGGTTTCAAGTCCAACACGCTATGATTTTGTCTTGAGAAGTCAATGGTTTTTACCCGACTGCACAGAGGGTTTTGCGTTTGGGTTGTATGTATGTTTGCACTTTCTTAGGCGCGTCCTACACCCTAAACGGCGTGATGGATTTGGATAATCAAGGTATCATTGAATTTGTCTTGATCGCGAGAGTGCTCTAGGATATCTAAAGTGTCAAGAAAACTAATATGGCGGCATACAGCGTCCATATTGTATCGGAACAAAAATTTCCAAATCCTATCGAGTGAGGTATCAAAATAAAGGTCTATAAAATACCATTTCAAAAATACATAATTCTTAAGCAATTGTCTTTTGAGCTTCTCACAAAATTTTAAATTTTATGTTATTCAAGTTAATGTAAATACTGTAGTCTAATGTTGCAATTGCAACTATTAAAGTAAAGTAAGTAAAAAATAAACATTAATTGCAACTATTAAAGTAAAGTAAGTAAAAAATAAACATTCATCATCATTATCAGCCTATATTTGTCCACTGCTGGACGTGGGCTAATGCACGCCACTGAGCTCCGTTTTCAGCTCCCCTCATCCATTCTCTTCCAGCCGCTTTTCGCAGGTTATCACTCCAAGTAATAAAGAAACATAAAATTTATTTAAATACTAGCTGCGCCTTACGGTTTTACCCGCTTCCCTAAAGAACTTTGCATTTTTTGGGATAAAAAGTAGCCTATGTATTAATCCTTTAAGCTACCTACGTACCAAATTTCATTCAAATCTGTTCAGCTGCTTAAGCGAGAAGAGGTACCCAAAAACATACATTACATACATACAAACTTTCGCCTTTAAATATTATTATTGTGATTATAGTTCAGTAGTGGTCGGTCGGCTCGTATTCAATAATTTTGTTCGCAGTCGGGTTTTTTGTATTATTATAATAATTTCTCGTGTCTAACTTTCTTTTTAAGAATCTTGCTTTGGGTAACTGTGTTCTAAAGTGTTCTTTTACAAGTTTAGTTTAGCTAGACGTCAAAGGCAAAAAGGTTTTAAAAAAGACGCGAGTCTTCCCCACTGAGCCCGATCTTCACATTTTTCTGATATTTATCTCGTTTTTTTCTCATAGTTTTCCGATTCTTTCGGATATTTTTTTAACCATCATCATCGTCATCATCAGCCTATATTCGTCCACTGCTAGACGTAGGCCTCTCCCCTAGTGAACGCCACTGAGCCCGATCTAGGAATGTTGCTTTGGGTAACTGTGTTGTAAAGTGTTATTTTACAAGTTTTGTTTAACTAGACGTCAAAGGCAAAAAGGTTTAAAAAAAGACGCGAGTCCTCACCGCCAAACAAAGAAGTGACGCTTAGCAAATGGCGGCCGCGTAACTATGTGTGCGTCAGGATCATTTGTGGTGTTTTGTGGAGTATACTCAATTTCAAAAACTGCATTGTTTTTGATTTTTCGTGAGAACTTGACAAGATTAACACAAGTCGAGACTTTGCTGCGATGTGGCGGCTGATCGGCATAACATAGTGTAAGTGTGTGCGTAAGGCTTGTGCGCACGAGCGGATCGGCATATTTAGGGTGCTTGGGTAATTTCGATTTGGCGGTGTAGGCTCTGTCTTTTTTTAAACCCCTTGGAATCATCTTAAATCTCGAAGATATAAGTGAACATATATAGTCATACAAAAAACATACAGTCGACTTTAGAACCTTTTTTTTGGAAGTAGATTAAACAAATTGCATAGATGCAAAGAGATTGGAAATACGAGTATGTACACGTGACTTGTACATACTCGTATTTCCATACGTGTATTGTAGTAAAGGCCGGAGCACACTTGATGCGTGCACGTGGAGTGAGCGTGGCGTGAGCGTGCACGCAGTTGCTGTATTGTAATGAACGAAATTTTAAAGAACATGATGGACCGCCTGCGTGTCAAGCACACGCGCACGCCACGTACGCGGCCTGTCTGACATATTCCTTAGCCGTCGTCCTAATTGAACGCGATTATGCGATCATCGCAAGTTCGCGCGCATTTTGTCCGTACGAATCTGCGATCAAACATACTGATGTCGAATAGGTGCCCTAAATTAATATATGCGCGATGCAATCGTGCGCCTAAAATGTTTCATTTTATTGTTAGCGCGAACTTATTTCGTATGAAGCTCCAGCAACGTATTGATGTCGGAATAGTCCTCGTTTCTTTTCATTACAATCAAGATCTGCAAAACAGATTAGCGAAATATTTCGTAAAAGAATAAACTTGCGCATCTCTCATAACCAATGCAATGCGACCGAGTGCTCCGCACCCATGACGACGCGATGTACGACGCGGTCAACAATTAGGCAGGACACCCAATGTTGTCATCGCGCGAACGTGCATGATCGGATCGCTTATTCGCGCGATAATCGCGTAATAGCGTTCAATTAGGTATTAATTTCATAACAACCGCTGCGTGCACGCTCACGTCACGCGCACGCATCCGATATGCATCGACCTTTAGTTTAGTCAAGCTCACTTTCTTGAGGTTACTAGTTACAGGTCTGAAGTTTACTATCTTACATTAAACCTTGAGAAAGTGAGTTTGCAGCTGGTGTCAATTCTCTTGTTCCCAATTAGACTAACTATGCTAAATTTAAATGTAATATAACAGATACTTTTGTTACAAGCTAGACTAAACTAGACTAAATTAAGCTTTCCGACTAAATTTATATAAGTTCTAAATGTAAATATTAGTACAACGGAACTAAGGGAATTCGGGGGACTTGTTGTGTTGTGCGGGGGAGTGCGGCATTTTAATTTTTCACATCTTTTCCCCATCTTCCCCCTAAACCCAATCCTCCGCAACCCACTTTCCCTCACAACCCCTTTCCCGCAACTCCATCCCCTTCATTTAGTTCCGTCGCACTGAAGCTTACACTTAATTGAAATAATCAAATAACTTTTATGAATATAGATAGATAGATAGATAGATAACTCTTTAGTGTACACCACATAGAACAAAAATACAAAAATAACTAAAACATTTATACAAAATATATGGGGACAATGGGCGGTCTTATCGCTAAAAAGCGATCTGATATATTTAATATCTTAATTTAAATGAAATTTAGTTTAGTTTGGTGAGTTGAACAAGTAACTTGACACCACTGTATCATCTGTCTATACAATGGTATTTTGTTTGCGAAAGAAAACGGTAAGTTACTATAGTCTAAACTAAACCTAGATTCAGGTGCTTCCTTGTACATTTGTGGCCACAAAATAATACTCATTGTTTGTCCACGTGAGTATTCGGGTCCGCTACGACACGTGTCAGGTGTTTCCCTGACCCAGATCGGGTTTGCCCCGAATATGGTTTTAGTGTTTGGACACACAATATTTTATGCGATCGAAGTCGGTATCAGGTTTCAAAGACTGCGTCCATTTACCTAAACATTTAAGTCGTATTATTTTACACGCCACTTCAACAAGCGCATTGTTAATAACAGGAAATATTGTACTGATAAAATGTATGTAAGTAGGTGCAATACAAGGAAATAGTGTGCCGGTATTTGAAATAGAATCGGGAGCGGCCATTAATTTAATTATTTTGACCGTTTTAAGATTTTAGATACGAAATGTGCGCGTTTTTTTTGGGAAGGAAGTATTATTCCACTGGCTGGCGATCATGCCAGATAATATACCAACAAATGGAAAAGTTCTTCCAGAAAATGTATAGTTTTTGAATTGTGCATTTTTTGCCAGTGCCATCTAGTATCGGAAACCAGCTATTGGTTAACGTTCAGTCGTTGCCGGTGTAAAACTGGGAAGAAATATTGATACTGACAAAATAACTGGAACTAATCTTTCTTCCACAGAAGAGGCGGCCGAAGCCGTCGGAAACGACACAGCAGGCAGTAGGGAGGGCACAAAGATGGCGCCACACGACGAGCCCAGCTTGATAGTAGGTAAGTAACCTCCCGTGGCCCGCGTGAAACTGTCACCAGGTCCCAGAAAACCACTGCAGGAACAATATGAGCAAGTGGGACTAAATCGAACCTGATAGACATAACTGGTGCTGACTGCAAAGACCCTACACATACACTGGAGCATTCAAATGCTCCAGCAATCAATCAATAACAATCATCAATGTCGTGCCCTCTGTGCATGAAATTACTTTATTAGTTCAGCTCATTCACGACGTCTATGAGGCGTTTCTTTTTGGCTTGGGTATGGAATACTATTGTTTATTCTGTGGCTTAGGGTAACATAGTAATGGGCTAAAATTGTTTCTTCTGTTCATCCCTAACTTCGCAATAAAACAAGTCAGCATATATAGATATTTTTTTTTTATCTAATACACGTTTTTTTTCAATATGCTTCATCGAAGAGTTGTGAGCTACCATGAAAGTTTCAGCCGGATAGCTAATCGGGAAGTGCTCGAAAGAGATGCAAGATTCCACCCGAAATGACAAACAAGAAAATGACTTAATAAAAAACGTGATACTAAAAGGACCTTCGACAAGATGAAGAATGAGAACTAGCTGTGCCTGCGGCTTTGCCTGCGTGGTCATTTCATTTAAAAGTAACCCACACGTGTTATTCCAGGACCAGCAAAGTATCTATAAAGTACAATATACTACATTTCTTCAAAATTCGTTCATTCGTCAAATAGTTTTGTATAGATTGCTCGGCATCTAATCATCAGATTAAGATACCAAGTACCCCAGTTTTAAGTCAAGACAGAATTATCTAACACTGAAAACCGCATCGCAATCTGTCCAGTGGTTATTACTTGATGCGCGAACAGACATACAGTCAAACAGACAGACACGATTTAAAAAAATGTTATATTTCTGTTCAGTAGCCTATTTTAGGTACCGTAGACTATATTTTTTTAAATTATCTTCATTGTACAGATTTATTGGTACTTACTGCTATATTACTTACTGTACTAGCTGTACCCGCGGCTTCGCACGCGTGGTCATTTCTCTAGGTTAAAGTGCTCTTATGTATTATTCCAAGACCTAAAATACCAATATACCAACATTAGATCAAAATTCCTTCAGCCGTTAAAAAGTTTTTATCGATTGCTCGACTTCTACTCATCGGATTTAGATACCAAGAACACCAGTTTTTAAATCAAACTCTAAGCTATCTAACAGTGAAAACCGCATCGCAATCGGTTCAGTAGTTAGACACACACAGATGTTAAAAATGTTATATTCTTGTACAGTAGCTTATTTTAAGTACCCTAGACCATTTTTTTTATTATCTTCTTTGTACAGACTATTTCGTGCCTATTGCTTTATTATAAGTATAGATAGATAAATAGATTCTTTGTACTTCTACTTTATAGAATACATTCGTTCATATCTTTTAGGTATTCAACAAAAGTAGCGAGTATTTAAGTAAAGTGTAGCTTAAAGTAGGAGGCGAGTACTTGAAGCAATCATACTTAAAACTTATCCCGACTTGGCAACTCGTCCGTTTTAAAATTAAAGTGTTCGTACATTTTCAATATCTCATACTGTACCTTCATCTTTCTGTTCAATTCAACTGTTTTATAAATTTACTAGATGTGCCCGCGGCTTCGCACGCCTGTTCATTTCATTTCTCAGGTTAAATGTACTATATGTGCTATTCAAAGACCTAAAATACCAATATACCAACATTTGATCAAAATTCTTTCTACTGTCAAGATTTTAATCTATTGCTCGGCTTCTACTCATCGGATTTTATGTCAAACACTAAGCTATCTAACTGTGAAAACCGCATCACAATCGGTCCAGTAGTGTTTACGTTATGCGCAAACACACATACAGACAAACTAACTGAAAAACAGACAAACTAACAGACAGACACTATTCAAGATCTATTCTTGTTCAGTAGCTTATTTTAAGTACCCTAGACCATTTTTTTTAATTATCTTCTCTGTACAGACTTTTTCGTGGTTATTGCTTTATTTTAAGTATAGATACATTTACTTCACAAAAACCACAGATCTTAAATACAAATAGTACATATCTTATTAGTAGACCTTACGTCAAATAATGGATTTACTTTATATTATTAAAAACTTAATATAGAGCAAAATGAGTTGGTAACAAAAAAAAAAGTTGTAACATATATAAAATACAAAGTAAGTTATATGAACAGCACTTGTAATAATTATTGTACTTCGGTATATTATGGTAAAGAAAAAACCGCCCAAGTGCGAGTCAGGCTCGCGCCCCGAGGGTTCCGTACAAACTTGTAGGTATGTATATAGTTCGTCCATCACGGGAGCCGAGTAACGAAGGATTTTTAAAATAAATGTATTTTTTTGTGATGTAACTACTTTACGGTTTTTTCTATACTTGTGCTATAAGACATTGCATCTAGCCAAATTTCAACTAGAAGTAGGTACACTATAGGGTTAGATTTCCTTGCGAGGGTCAAAATAAGTAGCTTAAACGGCCGTATGTTTTGATTGCGATGACTTAAAAGTTTATTTTTTTCACAGCTGCAGGATTGCAGACTTGAGTATTTGTGATACCTCCACGCGTTCCTGAAAAAAAGGGTCTTGACAGACAGACAGACGGACGACAAAGTGATCCTATAAGGGTTCCATTTGTCCTTTTGAGGCACGGAACGCAAAAAAAGAAAAAAACTCTTTCATTAGTAGTTTTTTATAAATATTGTTATGTTCTTAAATATATGTTATACCTTTCTCATGTAGAAATTAGCGCCTTGTTCTGATCATGACTTTGTTCTTTCCTAGCCAGCTGTCTGAGATCACACCACAGAGCTGCTCAAAAGCTGTTAAGACACTCGTTCCCAGACAATGATCTCTATTAGGTATTCCGTGACAATAGCGACTATTTATGCAAAGCGCGGCTTAAAGTATACGAGCAGACTTGAAATAATCGCGTACCATTAAAACTTAGCCAAACTTGGACGTTTTACGTCGCTGATTTTGAAACGGTTTCTATTGAATTTTGGTAGGTATAATATAATGAGATGGAATTAAACTGAGACAAATATTCTAAGCGTAAAATGATTTAAAGACGTATTTCTGCGAACAATGTTTATATTAGGTACTAGCTGTGCCCGCGGCTTTACTCGAGTGGTTATTTTTCTGGGATAAAAGCATCCTACGTCTACGTTATTCCAGAACCAAAAGTACTAAGTAAAAACACAGAATAAAAGTAAAGTCTGCTGGTACAATATACAAAATTTCAAAATTTGTTCAGCCGTCAAATACTTTTTTATCGATTGCTCGGTTCCTACTCATCGGACTGAGATACCAAGTACACCAGTTTTTAATTCAAATCCTAAGCTATCCAATAGTGAAAACAGCATCGCAATCGGCCTTGTAGTTTTTGTGTGATGCGCGAACGAACAGACAAACACCATTTTTTATATCCTTGTTCAGAAGCTTATTTTAAGTACTCTAGGTCCTTTTTTATCTTCTTTTTACAGAATTTTTGTTACTTACAGCTTTATTACGAGTATCAGTTAATAAGATAGATATTACACGTTGTTTTTTCATATAGATCCCAAGAGTAATGAAGTTTTCCAGTCTGCTGGCTTATTGCATTATCTGTTTAATCATGTATTTCTTTATATACGATTGCCCAAAAAAACTAGTGTAATGTTTCTTATAATTTTCTAAAGGAAAAAATTTAATCACGTAGGGGTTCGAACCCGCATCATTCCGTGCCGTAATACTGCCAATAGATGGCGTTACCGACCCCGTAAGACGTGTTTGGAGAGACAAGAGGAGAAATTTGAATGGCTTTGTGCCTGTGACGGTAGCCAAATTGATAAAGGCATGTACCACGCAGAGGCACGGAATGGTGCGGGTTCGTACCCCGTCCGGAATTAAAATTTTCCCTTTAGAAAATTATAAGATATAAACATGAGTGTAAAGTTTTTAGGATTCATGTATGTTTTTTTTGTTTGTGTGTATGTGAGTTTATTTATTCCAGCATAACTTTTAAATACCTAAACAGATTTAGACTTATCGTTCAAATCTGTACGTTAAACATATTGCCTAATTACTCAGAGGGCTGAGTAATATAGGCAATATTTTTTGAAAATAAACTATGTGGCTTCTGTTTGGCTCCATTTCCAAAGGAGAAAAAAATAACTACGAGTTTTACAATATGGGCACAGTACATATATAAAATACTATACATGTCGTCATCATCATCATCATCATCATCATCATGTCAGCCTTTAGAACTCCACTGAACGCCACTGCTGAACATAGGCCTCCCCCAAAGAGCGCCATGACGAGCGATCTTGTGTCACCTCCATCCACCGACTTCCTGCGATGGCTGCAATGTCGTCGGTCCATCGTGTGGGGGTCTCCCCACACTTTGCTGGTTCGCTGTGATATAATTGGTATCAAATTGAAGGCATTGTTATGGCACAGTATATAATTAATTAGCATAAGTTCTTTTTTGGTAGGGCAGGCATGTTTTTTTAGCTAATAAGCTAGTTATTAATTGTTGTTAAAATATAAACTTTAAAACAAATAAAATTTCAACGCTGCTGAGCATTGTGCAACTTGCAATCATGATTGTTTTTAAAAATCCTTAAATTGATTGCTTGACACGCGAGTGTTTTAATACATACATATTCAGTTTAATTTTGGATCGAACCATTTTATTTTTAAGTTTCGGTGACAAATTTCGATACGTGATTGTGAAATTAGAGAAGTCAGAAGTCACTTTTTCTTTGTGTTTTGTACTATCTTCCTAACTTTGAGTGTTATATAAATAAGTATATACTGATATCTGATAGGGTAGAATTTAATAATCATGTCAACAGCGATAAATAAAAGCGGAGTCGTGAGCTGACTTGTTTTCATTTATTTTGATATTAATAACTTATGTTTTTGTCAATGTTCGTAAAGTATGTATTCATTATATCACTAAGTTAACTTCATTATTTTCACTAAGTTAACTTATTATTGATGTTGCCTTTTTCGTTTAGTACAAAATATAAGTACTTCATTGTTTTCATGAAGCTAGTGTTTTACTTAGTATTGTTAGGGTAACAATAACAAGAGCCAAGTTATTTTACTTGGTAACTTAATACAATGGTTTTCCCGAGTAATCATTGTATTGACTTAGTAAGCTCTCACTTCGCTTTTCATCTACTAAGTTCAGAAATAATAACAAAACTATTGAAAGTAAATTAAATTAAACAATCCAATTCATTTAAATTTAAATTAATGTTTTGACATTCAAATAGATACAAATTTTTGGTACTAACTTCAATGTGTTTTAATCAACTTCACAATTTAAGGCTAATCTAGCTAATCTAGCTTTCTCCCGCGACTTCTTCCGCGCGGACTACAGTTTGTCGCGAAAACTAGGATATTAAAAACCAATGTACTTTTAGTATAGCACCAACGCTTTTGATGCTTTTTGACAGACTTGTTATTATTTCGTTTCCATGGCTACATGTCATTCCGGTCCTTAAAGGCGAGTAATCATCATTTTCCAGTTTTCCCGTGGGAGCTTACAATTTTCCGAAATAAAAAGTATTCTTAGTTGGTCTATATACTGTACAGTGCCTATTTACAAAGTTTCATCAAAATCGGATCGGCCGTTTTGGCGTGATAGCTCTCCAAACAAACAAACAAACGAAAGTTTCACTTTTATATATTGGTGTGGATATATATGCTAAGCTCGGCCCTCACCTAAAAGTCGACACTACGTTATATTTCTGCAATTAATGAGAGTTCGGTGTGCACTTTTTTTAAATTAGTTTCTCCTAAGAGTAAATGTTTGTCAACTTAAAGTAACACCATATTTTTATGTTTTTTTTTATAGCAGTTAACGCCTGCTTAGCGTAAATATATATCTATTCCAGGACCAATTTACCAACATTTGAATAAAATTTCTTCAGCCGTCAAAAATACTTAATCAATTGCTCGGCTTCTTTGAGAACCGGATTGAGATACCAATTACACCAGATTTAAATGAAACTCTAAGCTATCTAACAATGAAAACCGCATTGCAATCGGTCTAGTAGTTTTTACGTGATGCCTGAACAAACAAAAACAGACTGCCTGAACAGAAAGATAGAGACAAAATTAACAAAAAAAATATGTTCAATACCTCTTTTAAGCACCCAAGAGCATTTTTTTCATTTGAATTTATTTAGTAGTTTGGGTGCGATGCACGGTCAAGATACGGAAAAACAGACAGACAAAATTAAAAAGTAAAACAGTTTGGCTTCAGAATCGAATATAGAGAACCATCCAAAAAATATTTTTTATTACATAAATATTAACATAACTTTGGACCCATATCCCGCAGAAACGCTTTACTTTTTCGGGATAAAACGTGTCCTCAATTTTAATCCATCATATAACTTAAGACAGTGCCAAGTTGCATCAAAACCCGTCCATTACTTTCAGCGTGGTACGTGTTTTTTTAAATAAGTTTCAACCCCTAAATAATAACCCATACATTTTTCGATAGGTATGCAAAGTATTTCGATAGGTATGTCCTACGTCGTAGTACGAACTCAAATCATACCAAGTTTCTTTTGAATTCATCCAGTAGATCCGGCGGCGTGATGCGCGGCTACGATACAGACTGACAGACATACAGACAAAAATGAAAAAACACCAAAAACAACACTATATCTTTAATTTACAGAATTTGGGACATTATCCCGCAGGAACTCTTTATTTTTTCGGGATAAAATGTATCCATAATTTTCACCCATCATATAAACTATGACTGTGCCAAGTTGCATCAAAATCCGTCCAGTAGTTTCAGAGTGGTAAGTGTTGTTTGAAATAACTTTCAACCCCAATCCTGCGGGAACCCTTTAATTTTTCGGGATGAAAAGTAGCCTATGTCCTACCTCGTAGTATGAACTCAAATCATACCAAGTTTCATTTAAATTCATTCAGTAGTTTCGGCGTGATGCCTAGCCAAAATACAGACAGACAGACAGACAGACAAAAATTAAAAAAAAAACTGTTTTGGCTTCATCGAATCTAGAGTAATGTCCAAAAAAAATATCTTAATATCTTCAATGTACAGAATTGGACCCGTTACAGTTTTATTATAAGTATATATAGATAAAGTAACACTGTTCCCCACCGCCAGTCCGCCATCGTCGATTGAACGTGGGCGAGTTTGCACGCCGCAGGAGTTTCTACAAAACTGTTAACTTTCGAGCGTCAGTTTGTAAGCAATAAATGACGTATTATACTACATATGACTTATGGTTGTGTCGCCAGGGGTCCCCCGAGGGTTGTTCACCGGCTCAAGGGGACAACTCGCAGCGGGCAATAATCAGGAACATGAAGATAGCAGGAACGGAAGATTGTAAACATATATGGAGAAACTAGCTTCGTTCTAAATTCTGATAATATACTAACTTTTCGAAGATTAAATTAGCAGCAATTAACACCACACAAAAAAATTAAGACTTATGAGCTTGTATTGGTATTTATATACAAACAAATACGTTGTAATATTTTACAATTAAAACTGATTATTTTGATATGGTTATGATTTTATAGAATAGCTATCTATTTTAGAGACTTTATTGTGTAAGCTGACAATAGGTCTTTTCTGAGCAAGGAGAAGCGAGTGAATGCACAAATTATAAAGTATTATGTACAAGTAAGTGAATGAATCAAATGTATGAATGGCAGAAACAATGAAGGCGATAGAATTATTTGAATTTGAGAATGGAAGTATGGAAAATATGTGTGGACAGTGCTCAGTGACAATCTATGAAATGAGATTGTAATGTTGATGAAAAAGGTTGACTTCGTCACTGTTGTAATGTAATTGGTTCTGTATAATATTTAGCATCTTCGTGAAATGATTTTCCTTCATTATTATGCATATTTAAAAAAACCAGGGGTGTCATTATAATTAACATCGATTGTTTGGAGTACTGAAGGTAGGAATTTCGAAAATTTCCATTGTTTCTAAGGTCTGCCTCAAAGGTTTTAGTAGTCGGTTTTGAATCATCATCAACATCATCATGCTGAAGTCCACTGCTGAACATAGGCCTCCCCCAAAGAGCGCTTTGACGAGCGATCTTGTGCCATCTCCACCCATCGACTTCCTGCGATGGCTACAATGTCGTCGGTCCATCGTGTGGGGGGTCTCCCTACACTTCGCTTGCTTGTTCGTGGTAGCCATTCCAGAACCTTCATTCCCCAGCGGTTGTTGGTTCTGCGAACTATATGACCTACCCATTGCCAATTCAACTTGCAAACTCTGAGACCTATGTCGGTAACCTTGGGTCTTCTACGAATTTTCACGCATCGGATTTTATCACGTAGTGAAACACCGAGCATAGCTCTCTCCATTGCACGCTGAATGACTTTGAGTATGAGTATGTATGAGACCAATAGTTAGCGACCACGTCTCAGTGCCGTATGTCATCACTGGCAACACGCACTGATTATAAACTTTCGTCTTGAGGCTCTGCGGTATCTGCGACGAGAACATATGGTGTAATTTCCCGAACGCTGCCCATCCGAGTTGGATTCGCTGGTTGACCTCTTTGTCGAAATTGGATCTTTACAGTTGAATCGTCTGACCCAAGTAGACATAGTGATCAACAGCTTCGATAATATCGTTCCCAACATAATCCGGCATGGGTGCAACATGGGCATTTGACATGATGTTCGTCTTACCCATGTTAACTTTCAACGCCTATACAATATATAGTCAACGCATGATGACTATATCATCGGCAAATCGAAGGTGAGTGATGCATTCGCCATTGATGTAAATACCATATCCATTCCAGTTCAGAAGCTTGAATATAGCTTCCAGTGCAGCGGTGAACAGTTTCGGAGAAATAACGTCTCCCTGTCTCACCCCTTTTTGCAAGTCGATAGAATTCGTGATCCGATATTGGAGACGGATAGTCAAGGTGGCCTTGTTGTACAAACACTTGAACACTTCTATATACCGGTAGTAAATCTGGCACCACTGTAATGACTGTGGCACTGCCCAGGTCTCGACTGAATCAAAAGCTTTCTCGTAGTCCACAAACGCTAGACATAGTGACCGATTATACTCTTCGGTCTTCTGTATAATCTGCCAGAGCGTATGGATGTGGTCTACGGCGCTAAAGGCTTTCCGGAATCCAGCTTGTTCGGGAGGCTGAAAGAAGTCAAACCTACGAGCGAGACGGTTTGTAACTTCTCTCGAATACAGTTTATAGACGTGACTCAGCAGCAAAATGGGCCTATAATTCTTCAAGAGGGTGTTATCAACTTTCTTAAAGAACAAAACCACTACGCTCCTGTGCCACGCCTCTGGAGTAGTACCCTCGAGGATGAAGGAGTTAAACAGCCTCTGAAGGACTTTAAGTACCGGTGTTCCACCCGCTTTCAGTAGCTCTGTCGTTATTCCGTCCTCCTTTGGTGCCTTGTTTCTCTTAAGCTGTTTGAGATCCATTCTGATCTCGTATAGGCTGAGGTCTGGCTGACGGCTGACGATTACAAATATAAAAAGAAAATGCCACCTCTTCTAATTTTTGATCGATAATATCAAGTGTTTAACACTTTGTTTAAGTCGCCGAGTCACGAGGACATATTGTTTAATTATTCACAAATTTTCATTTTATAATTAATTGTACATACTAAAAACTCAGAAGCAAAGTTGGCCCACAATATTTGTTTTCTTTCAGATCTATTTCAGGTACTGTTTAAAAGTAGGGCCAACTTTGACAACACAAGTGCTGGCGATGGGGGCAAGGGGCCGAGCTTAGGCAATTTCGTGTTTTTTTTAAATTACTTCCTTGCATAATGCACGTTTTTATAGTTGGAAAAATATCTTAATGTTTAAGCTATTGGAGTATCAATATATATCGAGACTGTAGGCCCTAGGCACTAAGTTCAGCAGGTGCCAACCAAATGCGCCGCAGTGTCGTCAAAAACATAACTCAAAATGTTATTGGTACCCGCCATTGACCCTTAAATTCTGGAGTAGTACTACAGAATAAATAATAGTATTTGGTAATGTCTAATTTTCGGTTATATCCACTGATCTCTACTACTAACACTGGATAGGCTCTGCCGTACTTTCATTTTTGCTGATTCAAAGCGCCCAGCGAGCATCCATGGCACTAAAATTAAACATTGTTTCATTTGCTGACGTTAATCACCGTTAGTTCCGTGGATGCTCACTACTGCCAAACTACTGCTATCAGCGCCAAAATGGCAACAGTCGAATGCGCTCAATGTGACGTTCATCAACAGCCTGTCTAGAGTACGGAGTAATGTGTAGTTGTCTATAGTTATATCCGAGTTTTGTTTTTATTTTGTAAAGCAGAGACTACAGAAAAGGATTTATTAATTTCATATTGAACGAACGCATTCGTCCAATAGAGATTTAAAAACAGAATGTACCTACTAATATCTATTAAATATGGGTCCTACAGAATTGGCTGGCGCGAGTTTAAAAGTCAATGTTACTGAAAATTGTACTGCTTACATTTAGGTGAACAATGTGATATTACTTTGTAGTGGAAATAAAAGCAGATTAGTGACACACACTGGCTTAAGTGACTTCTTGCTGCACTCGAGTTTTTAGTCGACACTAACACTCGGAGCAGCAATAAGTCACTTTCCGCTCGATGCAGTAATCTACTAACGTGCGAGGTTATCAGTAGCTAACAATATGGTTTTTGTTGCAGATATCGTGATCCCGTCGCTGTTGATAGCGGCGCTGTTCATAGGAAACGCATTCATCGTGCTCATCATATACAAGTACAGGAAACGGTGAGTCACTGCTTTATATTCATTGTGTAAAATAAACAAGTGACCCGCCCCCGCTCCGCACAGGGAATTAAAACAAAAACGTTATAAAAACCGCATCCAAATCCATTCATGCAGGTGCTTAGAGATAAGCGCGATAGGTACGCGAACTACTATGTATTGATAAATGCATTTCGGACTGTAATTAAGGTGTTTATTGCAAGTGCGAAGTGTTAAAGTCGAATAAATCTAATTTAAATTTTACTAGGTTCATAGTGCGGCGAATGATGTATAATAACATCACCTGCACTCGTGATATGAAAATTGCGAACCAATCATAAAAATATAAATTTAAACTGTTGAATGCGATAGTAGCGATGGTAGCCTAACGGTTCTATAGTGCAACTTAGAATCCAACGATACCGGGTTCGATCCTAGGCACACCAATGACTTTTCTAAGTTATGTGCGGTTTTCTATCGCTTTGTGCTTCGGTGGGCACGTTAAGCTGTCAGTCCCGGCTGTTGTTGATTAATAGCAGTCGTTAAGCCATGTCAGAGACCCTCGGGCGGCTTGATACACTTTGACACAGAGGTCCAGCACTACCTCATACGACAAACAACAAACAACTGTTGAATAATTAATTAACCTTCATTATCCAACAGTTATGATTTGAATGCCACATTTGGACGAACTAATATCACTATTAGGTATACCTACAGTGACATTGGCTGGAACGGAAAGCGTTCATTGTTCCACAAAAGACGGGAAGTCTAGTGAACACTCACTGGGAATCTTAAATGAAACAGATGTGTAATGCCTCGTATGATAAAAATCTCATAGAATGATTAATGTTTGAATGGTTTACTATATTATGCACATAGTACTGTATTGTTCTTCTATTATGTATATAGTGACCAATCGGGTGATTTGATTACGCAAACCGATTGTATTTTAATTCATAAACAGATCACTTGACATACGAGGGTCTACAACGTTTTTTTTTATCGTTCGTCACTAAGCCAATTTCAATTCAAGAAATTCTAAGATCAATTTCAATTTCTTCATAGTACACATTCCCGTTCTCTTAGGTCATCAGATAATCTGCTGTTAAGTACGCCTGTTCATACTACTAGTTTCTATGACAATGCTTTCACAGTTCAAGCAGCCCGTCTATCGAATACATTGCCAGTCTCCATAAGACGAGCTCAATCACTCAATACCTTTAAAAGTCAAGTAAAAATGTTATATCTTTCTGTGTCAAATAGTCAAACGTAAGTATCTAAGTACTATATTATTTGCACATTGTGTTAAATTGTTTCTTTAAATATATGTATGTAGCTGTATTTATGTATTTTTTATATATATATAAGTAATGTATTACATAATAAAATATGTATTATTATATTGTAATAAGTATGTATGTTAATTAACTATGTTATTGTGAACCGACTGAAAGGTGTAATCTCTGATTCTCTCCATACTAAGGTTGTCTGGAAGAAATCTCTCTTTAGCGATAAGACCGCCAATTGTACTCTGTAATTTATAAGTTGTATCTTTATTTGTATTATTTTTTGATGTGCAATAAAGTGTATTTGTATTGTATTTGTATTGTATTTGTATTGTAAGCCTAGACATCGAATCCATGCTCTATCTATTCTATAAAGCCTACTTATTTATTTTCCTTAGCCTAAATTATCATTAAACAATCTTTAAATTATAATCAACAAATTGTCGAAACGATGTGTCGTATATTACTGAATTATCATTTTGGATCTAGATATATCATTATTTTCATTGGCCAAACTCATAAATTACTGGCCCGATTTTATAAATGAAGTATAATTATTTTAGATTTCTCATTATCTTCGTGTGTACTTTTGAAAAGACGTCACACCATTAATTATCTAGGTTCTGTAGTCACAATCTAAATCTAAACCTAGCCTAGAGTACTCTAGCGTCTAAACTAAACCTAGTCTGCCTCCTCTTTGTGAACTCTGGCCTCACCGTGTTTGAATTGAACATCAAAAGCATCTACAACCGTCCACTTAACCATTCCTTCTGGTGATATCACTACTTGCACTTTAGATTTAAATAAATAAAGACTATATTTCTTTGGTAGAGCTCGTAGCTTGACCACCGGAAGAATCCATTAGCAATGATTTGCCGTCTCCTGTTGGTATGGTTACATATTACAAGTATAAAAACTAACCAACTTGGCTTGGTTGGTTAACCGACCATTTTTGAAGTCAATTAATATTCCGGTTAGTTCAACAAGGTGGACTTACGTCGACTTGCGGAGACAACATGAGTTAATTAGTTAAGTAGTAATTCCGGATGAAACGTAACAAGTTCAGCGAGAGTTAAGCATAGTATTCAGTAGGCAACACATTTGACGCACAACAAGTGACGCTCAACATGTTGCGCAACTTTGCCATAGAGAGTAGAACAGCTGCATAATTTCTAAAATTGTATCCTACCAATGTTTTTTCTTTCTTTATTGGGATTTGGGTCCGTACCCAAAGTGTCAAAATCCAACCAATGGAACTCTACAATACAAAATGGAATCCTTGTGATGTGGCATTGCAACGCAGTCTGTCTATATCTGTCTGGTATAATTGAAGTACAGTACAAAATACTACTACAAAATATGACTAGTAGTCAGATTTCCCCCTGAATACGCGAGACATGAGTCGTAACGTAACAGTTACTTAAAAATAAAAAGCTTAGATCAGCACTAGCTCTCCATTCGACATATATTGATGATCATTATGGACAAACAACGTTGCTCAACAAATTAATGTTGAGCGTTGTAGCGCGTCAGGTCATGTTCTTCGGAGGCTGGCATAGTGGTTCATCCACCATTTTGTTGTTTTTTTTCAAGTCAAAAATGAAACCTGTTGAAATGGAGAGATACACATATACGAACAAAAAATATTCCGGAGTATAATGTTCTCAAATGTCACGTTAGAGATAATTAAAGGTAAAGCTATGAACTCAACGACATTAATTTAAAAAGTAACTAAGTATGTGAAAAGAGAAACAAAATTAAAAAAAAATATGAGCCGTCGCGTGACACCTGGCAGATGTGTAAACGTAATAGAATAGAATTCATTCAGCTTTATATTAGTAAGACAAGATGCATTTAAAACAACGGGCAGCGTTTTGCACCGCGCGATCTCATTGGTCAACTGTGAATCAGCAACTCTTCATCTGATCTAGACTAACTTTTCAACATAATACCGTAACTTTGGTTGACTTAGCGAGAGACCGTTTGGACAGCAGTATGAAATACCGGAGTTCAATTCCCTCTGAAGTGTACATTTTGCAGTTTAATAAGATAAAAAAAAGTGGATTTGTAAACTGTCCCATTAGATAATTATCGTGATGGGCAGTGTGGTGGCCAGCATACTATAATAAGGACCGCCGCTTCCCTCCAAACTATCCCACCTCTCCGTGTTGCCAGGCCGCTCGATCGCCACGCCAACAGTCGGCCTTACTCACATATCGCGCCATTAGATGTTTACAAATCAAAAAGTAAGATGGCGGACCTGCCACTATGGCAAATCTGCAAAGCCCTTTGTTGCCTAGTGGATACTAGGCTTACTGATTAGTTGAAGACATCCGCGGTTGACGCAAGTGGACTTTAGTAGACACGACATTTCAATGAACGCTTCTAAATAATTGTTGCAAACCCATAAATGCAAAGCCAAATAACTAATCGCATAATCGCCCTTGCAACCGCGTATTAATTTGTTTATAAGTATTATGCTCTCAATTCATCATAGGAGAGGTTATAACCAGAAAAGAGATTCAATGGCTACTATGTAGTCTTAATTGAAGAAAAAAACAATACCCTTTCCTTGCCTTGCCGTAGTCGGGTAAGAAGGAAGCCTGTACAACAAGTCGTAAAAAATAAAACACAAGAAATATTTGCTAGACTGAATAAGATATTCTGCCAAAATTATTAATATTTCCTTAAACATCTTTCATCAAAGATTGGTCGTTGATACAGGTCTTAATTAATTAAATCGCGAATCCATTGAAGAACTTTTCAAAAGGGTAACTAGATTTTTAGCTCCAAAGTATCTTTAATCCAATCTGAGGGGAAACATTTTTGTTTATCCAAATCTGAGATAATACGGCCCTTAACTTCGTTCCTTACCCTTTCTTCGGAGGGGATTTCACTTAGGGCAATAAATGTTAGGGTAATTTGCATTTCATTAAACTTAAGTAATTGCTTGTTGAATTTTCGTATTGCTTAGAGATAAGCTATTGTTTTTTTGTGAAGTATTTGTACTTGTTATTTCTTCCAGCCGGTCGATGTAAATAGATGGAACATTAACATATTGGTGCATAAAATACCTGCGTACTTTTAAGTATTTTGTGGCAGAGAGAGCAAGCACACGCTCCGGATCTAGGGGCGCCAAATTCACACTTCACACAGAATAAATAATAGTGAACAAAAAGCTCGAAGAGTAAAATTGAAATTTCAATTCTAAAATGCAATAATATATTTGATTTTTATTTTTATTACACATATTTTTATTTTAAATCCTATCTTGTGCTGAGTATAAAATATATATCCTACACGTTCATGTCTATATATCTGTAAATAAATAGGCTTAACACAGAAAGAATAGCGATGGATGCATTATTTCCGGAAGGCCTATGTCAAAATGTCAATTAATTAGTGGACATCTGATAGCTGAAATTATAAAGATGATAAAGGTAAAAAAAAAAAAACTAGGTAAACGGGGGCGGCATTTTTCAGTTATTGCCCCGCAAAAAAAAAATTGAAGTTCCGGGGCTGAGCACACTTAGTAGGATAAAACAAATACAAGTATTTTCTACTACTCAGTTTGCCAAACAAATAAAGCTGAGTTATTTTCTGAGGAGTATTTTACTCTTTTGTTGAGAACAACTAACATGTTTCTATTTACTTTTGTGTATTTCATTTAAAAAGGTAATATTTGCTAAGTGAAGCAAAACATATAACAACCTGTAAAGACCCAGTAAAAACTACAAACTGCTTGCCAAAGTTCTCGACTCCCTCTCGTTTGCTGTTTACACACATCAACTAGGGACATGCTTTCTATTATGTGGCACTAATATAGTATTTATTGCCCGCAGGAAAAACGAGGACCTCGAGGATGAATTCAACACTATTCCTCTGAACGCAAATGGCAACGTGCACACCGCAGGAAATGCGGTCTAAATTAATGACGTAATTAGAACTCGACGGAGACGGCACACCGACGGAACAAGTACAGAGTACCTAGTACTGATACTTGTTGGCAGCTGCTAAGTCGTAGCAATGAAACAGCCAACGCGCCAATAATATTAAGCAGTGATTTTCTATGCGGTAGCAATGATAACGATTTTAACAGTGATTATCATCTCAATATTAACAATATTTTTATGTAACGATTTGATTTTTGTTCACGGTGTCCCTTAAACTTTAAGTTTACTTATCACTGTGATCATAGTTTTTGTTTGTAAAGATAGAATACTTAAATTTAAAATTTTGACACACATTTAATTCTACCTACTTATTGGACGGTTAATTTAAGTGAAGTGACTTATTAAATCAACCTTATCAGAGCGATAGGAACGGCTGTCGGTGTGTAATCATCCCTATTGATTTGAACTCTGTAAGTGGTCATCAAAAGGTGCGTCCTCAATAATGTCGTCGTCGGGCCCAAGCCCTAAGTTACCCTATTTATTTGTTGATTAGACACGTCAACTAGTAAACCATAAAAAAAATAGTCCAAGTACTAGTACTAGGTGACCCATTTAGATGTTAAGTAAGGACTGATATTGATAAAAAATACTCGTTTAAAAATAGCTGTTATTTTTTCTGTCGCACACACTTCACTGCATAAGTTGTCACGATAGTCAATTACGTATGGCTTCTGAATGTAGGCTAGGACTAGTCTACTATAGTAACGTAGGTATATTTATATGATTTGGTTTCTTGAAATTGTTAATGTTTTGTATGTATTCGGCGGAGTCTGTATAAATTCTGTAATGTAATTAATAAAAGGCACTTTTATCTTTTATTGTTGTTTTATTTCTCGATGACCGTATAAACTAGCTTTTTCCCGCGACTTAGTCCGGGTGGACTAAAAATAAGGATCATATGTCCCCAGGGAGTAGAATAACTATAAAGTATTGTTACGAGCTGGCGTTCGGATAAAATTAATGTACGCCAATTACACCAAAAATTAATACCTTTATTCGTATAAACACAAAAAGCAATTAAACCGACAAGTAACACTCAAACACTTTTTAACTCGACTGTACACACTAATCAATTATCACTGAATACTCGCTTTGAATCACTATGATCGTTTCGTTCCGAACGTCAAGTCAAAACTGTGCCAGGCAGCTGATGCGCGCTCTATTTATACCGTGACGGAAATTTCCAGAAGGTACTCGTATGTACTCGTATGTACTAGCAGTAGTCGGTAGGTATTTGAACTTTCAAGGTCAGCGGCGCCTTTGAAGTCGCACCGCGCCCGTATGTACCTACCTACCGCTCCCTCTGGATACTTCTGTAGGTACCTACGCGCAACTGGTGTGTTCCAGAATGTTCCTTTAAATGTAGGTATTGCGTCATCCATCCGCGGCTACTCGGACATTTTAGTACCTACAGTTTTTCTAAGAATCGACCGGCGTTACAGTATGTATACACCCGAAGGTTAAAACTATCTCGATACCAAATTTCATCATGACCGTTTCAGCCTTTTAGAAGTAAAAAGTAACGTCAGACGGAAACACAGTTATGTACCTACTATAGTTTTTACAATATTAATAATTATGGAATTATCTATGAATTTCACCCAAAATTTAAAAGCCTCCGACCAAACATAGTTTATTATAGTCTTGTTATATTCAAAATACCATTGCTAAGTTTCTTGATGCCACAGATCCCCTCGATTTAGGTCTTGTATGCTGCCATCATCAGACCCTCGTAAATGCGGGTAAGTCCAACTGGTTCTACTATTTTTTCTACTATACGAGTAGAATGGCAGCAATTCGGTCATTTTACTCCTTAAACTAAAAAATACTAAATTTCTTCAAATGTAATTCAAACCTTGTTGACTTCGTAACAAGGTCTTTTTGCCCCTGGCATATATTCTTAACTTACGTCAATTTAAGCTGCACCGCTTAAAATTACGTTATTAAAACTGGTTTTTAACACGCTGTCTAACAGCGCTTCTTGGATAAAATCGGACACGTTCTGAGGCAGTATTGGACAAATCGGGACTCTCGCCGCTTGGACACAAAGTTGGTTATACGCTGACAGGCTTTAGTGATATTTTAGTGAGTTAGGAATAGATGCCAGGGGCAAAATGCCTTGTTACGAAGCCCACAAGGTTTAAATTACATTTGAAGAAATTAAGTTTAGTTCAGAGTTTGTCCAAATCGCTATCAATAGCTTTGGAAAATAAGTCATAAGAAAATAAGTAAGCAGTATGACATATTGGATCCGAACAAAAAGTGTATTGGCCGTCCATGCTATTCTACAATAGAAAAGAAAACAAAAACAAAGCGGGTAGGGCTGTGTTGTGGCGCACGGCCGTTTTTATGTCGTCAAACGACTACGCCAGGTACAAATCGAGAGTTATACCGAATTTCCCCACCTATTCTTACATATCTCCACCAATCTCCAACTAGCCCCACCCAACCCCACCTATCCCTATCCATCCCCACAAATTATATCCTCTGTCAGACTCACGTGTTACCTCTTCCGTATTTCTGGTCTTCTGGTATTAATGCAGGGAAAGAATGGAGGTGGCACAAGATCGCTTGTCATGGCGCTCTTTGGGGAAGGCCTATGTTCAGCTGTGGACTTCTAAAGGCTGACACGATGATGATGATGAACTATGACAGTTCGCTTACTATGATATGGGTTTAATTTTTGTTGTGCAAGACGCTAATCATGTTTAGTTTCATAAATGCATGTTTAGTTTCATAATTGCTCTAAACGCGTTTAAGGAACGTTATGCAAGCCGCACTTAATATAATAAGAAACCCTCAATTTTAAACATCAACAATGAAAATCATGACACACGTCACTGAGTTCAGTCTTCAGCTATCCTCTTCCAGATTTTGCCAGACGTTTTTCGCAGATCGTCACCCCAAATCTAGGTAATTGGTGTGAAAAGTCCTGAATTTATTTATTTATTTGTAAGAAGTGTCCGCAGCTTTGTTTTTTTTTTCTCGTGGTCATTTATCTGGGTTGAAAGTAACTTCAGTGTTATTCCAGGACCATAAAGTACAATATCCTAAATTTTATTATAATTTGTTTAGCCGTAAAATAGTTTTAATCGATTGCTCGGCTTCAACTCATCAAATTGAGATACAAAGTACACCAGATTTTAAGTCAAAACTTAAGCTCAGTGAAAATCGCATTTCAAAGTCCAGTAGTTTTTACGTGAAGTGCGAACAGTAGTCTATTTTTATCCATTTGTTTATTGTATCTTCATTAAAAATGTCTTTCAGTAGGGACTTATTGTTACTTACTACTTTAATATATATGTTTAGATATTAATAACATTACCAGTCGTGCTAAATAAAACAATAACGTGAAAGAAATAAAAAATTATAACAAACATAAAAAAGTACTCTTTTTCCAGTTACAATACATTATTAGAATCTACAATACTCGTGCGTTTAACATACGCCTTCTCCTCATGAAATATCTGTTCCAGTGCTCCCTTGAAGCTCTATTTAACAATATAACCATAGTTTGGGGTATAAGTCTTACATAAAACAGCGTATACATAAATATGTAAAAACCACCACTGATTTTTGCAGCAAGGTAAAACAATAAACAAATAAAGTACAGAGCATTGATAGAGTCACAGAGCAGCCCCACGGCAACGAGCGCTAGGACGTGGCTGCAGCGACGTCTGGACATAGCCTTCTTACAGCACGACATTACGGAAAACACGATCTTCACAAACAGAAATATTGGAATAGTCGTCACGATGAGTCTAATTAAACCAAAGGCTAAATAGTAAGCTTCCTCAGGTTCATTATAAGTGCTTATGTTAAGGATGATCACTGCGACTGCCGCCATCACGAGCGTGAAAAAGGTTATTATTGTTTTTCCGTTACTGATATTCCCGTGGTATACCAGCACTAACCTTATGTATGCAAGTAACGTTGCGCTCAAAGTCCAGAATAGCATCTTCATACACACGTACTGCATAATTAACAATAATGCATGATTATATTGTATCCCGAAGGTAAACACCAAACACTCCAAACACAGGTGCAAAGTCCCGGAAATAACTTGATTGCAGCTAATGTAGTTATGCAAAGTTCTCCAATTTGTCATCAGGTACCAAGCCGTTAGTAACATCACACAGCACATTAACGATAGGAGTGATCCCAAGATCCTCGCAAAGGCTCCAATTATTTCCCAGTTTGTCGTCATTTTTGTATGTTTCCGTCGAGAATTGCAACTGTAATGACTGTGAGGCATAATCAAGTTTAATACTAGTTAAAAATAATTAGTTAAAGCAATGAACCAATTGCAATTGATAATTTTAACAAGCTACCATTGAATTTCACAAAACTATTATCCTTATGATTTTTGGGGTTCCGTCTCTCGAAAGGAAAAAAGAACCCTTGTAGAATCACTTCGTTGACTAACTGTCTCTCTGTCTGTCAAGACTCTTTTTCTCAGGATCGCTCGGAAGTATCAAATTGAAATTGATATCAAAGTCTCTGCAATCCATTGGAGCAGTGAAACAACAAATTTCTAAGTCAATGAAATCAAACGACACGGCTATTTATGCCGCATATTTTGACACTCGCAAGGGAATCAAAACCTGTAGGGTACTCTCAACCAAAAAAAATGGAACCCTTTCGGTGCGCAAGTCCGACTTGCACGTCTTGGCCGTTTTTTAATTCATAATTAATGTTTTCTTCAAAATATTAGTTTGAATGATCATCGTTATCAATATTAAAAATTCAAGGGAGAATTAGTCGGCAGCGTCTCGCTTTATTTACTAACCGCACCCTAGTGGACTGTGATAAAAATAGTAACTGTGTTATTACAAGACCAAATGTATCTCCAGGGCTTGTGCGTAGTGTATATTTTCTTTGCCGAGGCTCATTTATGCCTGTTCACCTGTCGACGAGCAATGTACGGACAATTTTTTATAGAAATCGGTAACCTCAGGTGACCTTAGTCACGATTATAACTCGCTTTTTGGAGGTAATAATATAATAAAATTATGTTCATGAGTGAATTCCCTCAATGGTGAATTTAAGAGGAGATAGAGGTATCCGCGGATCCACAAGTGGAGCCGAGCTGTGGATCTAAGTGGACGGAGGGTTTGTAATCATGTGCATGGTAATTTATATTATTATTCTCCAATTAAAAAAGGTTGACTTTGAAACACGGTTTAAGAATATATTATTATTATTATTATTTTGAGTATTATTTATTCTGTGCAATTATTTTTTTCGCGTGTGATTGCTTTGAAACAAGCACAAATTAAAAATTGATATAACCCCTGACTTCTCACCCCCTATTATAGCCAAGAAGCATCTCGATCACATCAGTATTCAAACATAATAATCTATCCATCCGTTTGAGAGTTACTATCGTCACCCCTATTCCCCATCCCCCCCCCATATAGCTAAGAACCATCTCAATCACATCAGTTTTCAAACATAAAAAACCGCATTAAAATCGGTCCATTCGTTTGGGAGCTGCGATCCACAGGAAGTGGAAACTGGCTAGCGTCTACATTTACATGTCAAATACTTTTTTATTAATAGCTTTTATTTAATTTCACTTGTACCTATCTATGTATGTATCTATGTATGTATTTTGTCTGTCCTGAAATCTTGAAATTCAAATTTCGAGCACTTCCCGATTAGCTATCTGGCTGAAACTTTCAGGGTAACTCACAAACCAAAGAAAAGACAATAGAAAAATATTAAAAGTGAAAAGCCAAAAAATTGAAAATAAAGAAAAAATGTGAAAAAAAAAACAAAAAATTGTTAAAAGGGAAACGGAAAACATTTACGGTCTCTCGTACACTAAAAGTTTTCTTGTCACTGCGATCATAGTTTTTTTGTGCGTAAAGATTCTTTAATTTCAAATTCGAAATTCATTAATTCACACATGTAATTCTACCTTTTTATTAGATGATTAACTGAAGTGAAGTGACTTATTAAATTAACCTTAATAGAGAGATAAGTACGGCTGTCGGTGTGTAATTATCCCAATATGAAAGTGGTCATCAGAAGATCAAATCAAATCAAATCAAATCAAATTGTTTATTTGCATAAATATGGGTAGGTATACAAAGATGTTTCACTAATTATAAGCAGAACGCCACATTTTTACCGTAAGGTGTGCAAATATATTTAAATGTAAACATAGAACAAAACCTCATAATAATAATTTCTTAAATTCTAAATTTGTTACAATGTCATTAATACAGTATTATTAGTAAATAAAAAAAATTGAACAAAAATAAAGTCAAGAAATAGCAAATAGGTAAATAACATTGTCAAAATTAAGCATAATATGTTACATGATTATATATTACAAGTTTTATTTATTATAATGTCTTGTCATTAATAAATTCATTTATTGAATAATATGCCTTATCGAATAACAGCTTTTTTAAATTACTTTTGAAAATTTGAATACATTCGGTTTCTTTTAAATTTTCTGGAATTTTATTATAAATTTTGGCTCCCAGAAAAAATGATGATGAGATGGGTCCACAATAATGTCGTCGTCGGGCCCAAGCCCTAAGTTACCCTATTTATTTGTTGATTAGACACGTCAACTAGTAAACCATGAAAAAATATAGTCCAAGTACTAGTACTAGCTGACCCATTTAGATGTTAAGTAAGGACTGATATTGATACTTCACTGCCTATTTGTCACGAGAGTCAATTACGTATGGCTTCTGAATGTAGGCTAGGACTAGTCTACTGTAGTAACGTAGGTATCCATTCTCCAATTCTTTTTTTTATCGTAGGTACGTAGGTCATATATATATATATATATATATATATATATATATATATATATACACCTAATCATCGCGACACCGCGACATTGTCCGGTGAACTAAAAAAATGTATCATAATATGTCCTTCCCCAGGACAATTAATATGGTTTTCACCCAAAACTTAAAATCCTCCTACCAAACATAGTTTATGATAGTCTTGTTATGTTCAACATACCATTGCTTGATGCCATAGATCCCCTACATTTAGGTCTTGTAATGCTGCCATCATCAGACCCTCGTAAATGGGGTAAGCACGAAGAATTGCACGCGCCGGGCTGAATGAGCTGCGGCCCGACTACTGGCTGACTGACTGACTGACTACTGACTAAGAAGCTACGCTCGAAACTTAGGTTGATATTTCGACCCTAACACTTGAGTTAATGATATACGAAGAAAGTTAGGGAAACAGAACATTTAAGTTTGTACCCAGTTTCCTAAGATCCTAGCCGCAACAATGCCCAAAATCTTATCACAGGAGTGATCAGATCAGAACTGTTTAACCGGAAAACCCGATTTTATCCAAAGAAAATAGCAGTCGGAGGCAAGAGGTTCGCATTATGACTCGGAATGCAAGTTATATTTATAAGAAAACGGAATATTTTAAAATTGAGACGCATGACGTCATCGCTAGGTTCTAGCTGTTCGAAGAAGAAAAGCTTGTTTGTCTCTTTTTAGTTTTGGTCGCAGTCAGTTTTTTAATATTAATTCATTTTTATTTTAGACGTTTTAGTTTATTGCTTAGGTAAAATAAAAAGATACTTTTGGAATGATATTTTAAAGACCTTCATTTTGATACCTCACTTCATATGTTTTAGTCATTTTTTGTTCCGTCGTATATACAATATGGCAGCTTTAAGACAAATCCAATGATACCTCATTTATCAAATCTATCAAGCTATAGTACGCTTTAGTACGAGCCAAACGAACATACATACGTTACGGCACAAAAACATAACCTTCCGCAGTGGAGTAAAACCTAAGAACAAAAAAAAAATAAGCAAAATTGCTATTTTATAATAGCCTGCAACATATATTTAGATCAGTCTGTATAAATTGCGATGCTATCGACATAACACTGATTGCTCTCAGAAAATTCAATTTGCACTCAGCGGGAATACGGGATTAACAACAATTTCAATGAGCATGTTTGTTTCACCTGTGCCACTGTGGGACAGTTTCAATGCATTCAATGAAAAGAAGCTTTCAGTTTGAGTGTAGTTTATTTAATAGTTTACCAGTGAGAACGGGAAATAATAAAATTAATTTAGCAGGCTTGCATCAGAATCGAATTTGGACCTTGTTGAAATGGTATGATCCTACAAAATGTTTAGTTAAATATCGACTATGTTACAAAAAGCTGAACCCGAAATAATTGGGACCGTTTCAGTAAATATTCTCTTTGAATTTCCCGTGCTTGGCTGAATGAATGAGCGAATATGGCTTCGTTGCGAGACCAAGCGCTGCTATAAATGTAGGGCAACCTTACTTTTACGTTTCCATTTTAGAGGTGGCAAAGCATCAATATTAGTTGAAACAAAGATAAAATAAAGTGCATTAATACAGTTTTTTAAAATATCAATTTTGACCACAGCCACAGAATAAATAATAGGTACAGCATACCATTCTGGCTTGTGGCGCCTTTATACATACCAAGAGCAAATAATAACAGTTAATGCAGAAGCCATTTTCTAGGCGATATGATGTAAATGTTTGTTTCACTGAGTATTCTTTCAGACAAAGAATAACTAACTATTTTAACAACTAACATAACTATTATAGTGACCGTCATTGCACGTAGGTCATCGCACCGAGAGAGATAAAAAAATAGAGCTAAGCTTGGAGTTTATCTGAAGGAGTTTCTCTGATTCGAAATGAAGTGATCCGACAGATAACCAATATGTAACCTACGGATAAGGATAAGCAAGCTGAAATGGCAGTGGGCTGGTCACATTTCCCGAAGAACCGACAACAGTTGGGGTAGACGAGTTCTCGAGTGGAGACCACGTTTAGGCAAACGTAGTGTAGGACGCCCTGTTGCCAGGTGGAGGGACGACCTGCGTAAAGCGGAAACTGAATGCAGACAGCTGAAGACCGAGCTCAGTGGCGTGCACTAGGAGGTCTACGTCCAGCAGTGGACAGATATAGGATGATGATGATGATGATGAGAGAGAAAGAGAATAGGGCAAAATCCTCTAAGCCCACTGGCAATAATATAAGAAATATCCTTCAACAAAACCTATTGATACCTAAAAAGCTTTTGCAATGCTCCCTTTAAATACCTAATCCATAGATATAACTAGCTAACTTGCGAAACTTTATATTACTAACAACGAGTACGTACAATACTAGTAATGGACGAGGGCGAATAAAAACTAAGCTTCGTCTAACAATTAGTAACTACTTAGTTTTAAATTAAATACTTACTAATTGTAACTTAGTACTTACTAGTGTAAGAATTGATTTGCGATTGCATTTGTGGGAACTACCTGTAAGTACCTTATCATAGTATGGAATTACCTTATTATAGCATTCTCTTGTACAATTTATTTTACTCGGAACGTGAATGCAGTTTTTTTGTGTATATTCTCAAGTTCGATAAAAGAAAGAAATGGCTTCAGGACAAAAATAAAGGTGGATTGAATTTAATGTTAGTTTATGTACAGTGCCCACAGAGAGCCCGCAGATGAACCCGTAGTCTGTAGACGTCCCGCGTCCCGTGCCGCTAATCAATTTATTAATATTCTTCATAGATAATACAACAAATAGACGAAAACAACTGTGCAATTTTTATCTAATCATATATTACGATCCACCAAATTATATTGTTTTATTTAGGTACAACAATACCATGAAATACTGATTGACAGACAGACAACCAATGCACGCACTGCCTAAACCGGTGGACATAGATGTTTGCGGAAATATCCCTTGGTAAAGCCGCGGGGCAGATGGTTTTATACTAATATTATAAAGAAGAAAGTTTTGAATGTGTATACTTCTAGTGTTTGTATGTTTGTATTCAAAGATCAAAGTTTGTTTGTAATGGGTAAACTCAAAAAATACTAAACCAATTTTAAAAATTCTTACAGGAATAGAAAGCTCAGCGAGTAACATGGGCTATAACAAAATTGAGGGGAAACTGTGGAAACTGTTCTCTCCACACGAGGCCTGGCCTAGTGTGGGGTTCATAAGTAAATTTAGATCTCTTAAGTAACATAACATGCTTTTTCGTTTATTAAACAAATATGTGTATATTAATTGTACCTAGGTACAGATGTTATGTATACTGTTTATTAAATATTTACCTTACAAAATATTACCAACCTCCATAAATTAAATCTATTTTTAAATGTTTCAGGAAAGGGTAAATTAAATTGACGCAATAAACAATATCTTGAAGGCAGCTTATAAAAAGGTAATGAAAGAGCGAAGAAGGAGTAATCTCGATGCCGGGGGCGAACTTTGTACTAAACCAGTAGGTACGAAACATGGAGCTAAGAAGTAAGAGAATTTCTTGAAGAGCTTTTGAAGAACATTGCCTCGGGTGCCTCGTGCAGAGGCCACACACGTGTCGTATTGCTGTCACACAGTGGTATATGGAAACTTGGATAGATAAAAGTTATACATACAGTTTGGCGGAAGAAAGCTACATATTTAATCATAGTTCTGTTTTCTCTCTCATATGCTCCCGCACAATAGGTATCTAAATCCCCACGCTCTGTTTCACTCTGGCGCTGCGTTGTGATGCACAAATTATTCCTACATTAATTTATGAATATAAAAATAAACAAATTAAATGCCTCCTCTAAATTAAATATAAAACTTTTTCTCAATTCCGAAAGGTTTTTCATTGGACCTTTAAAATGTCTTACTCAAAAACGTAAAAACGCATGTAATAAATAAAATACTTTATAAAGAAGCTTAAAAGCTTTCCGACACCCAACACTGATTGGCAGGTTCTATCCTATTTTATTTATTAATTCATCTCAGCTGCAATATTTCCCGATTCAGTGCGTGGCTCACCTATAAATATTTGGTATAATTTTATGCCCAAAACTAAAAAAAAAAAATGTCAATTATGATGCGAGTTAAATCCCGTCAGTAACACAAAAAAAAGATACAAATATTGTAAAACAATTCCAAGTCCACTGTTCCTAGTTCAACCAATATACTAGAGTTGCTGGACGGCAGCCTAAGATTGTTTAGAGATAACCTAAGTAACACCGAGCAATGGTGAGAGCGGTTATACTTTGCAATCCAACGTCACTGGTTTCGATTCTCGGTACCTATTTATGCGGATTTACCAACGCTCCGTGCGCCGTCGGTCCCTGTGTTGCTGGCAGTCGTTAGCCTACGTCTGCGGCATTTGGGCGACCTGTCAAACACTGACACCAAATTCGACATGCATGCATCGAGAAATGAAGAACTCAATCTTAAAAAGAAACAAAATCCAACAAAAAATAACTCATAGTCAGAATCAACATTGTATACTAAATTTAATAAATCAAACTCGTCTCGCGAATTGTCCAATTTCCAACTCTGCAGTACCTACGGAATATTTTGTAATAATTCCTTATTTCAAAATTCTTTAATTAGTGTTAGCAAACGCAATTCAATCTTTAAAACTAGTGTTAATAATAGGCAAAATGATAAAAGATAGGTTGAGAATTCTAAAAAATAACATAAGGGCGAAATTTCTATTATTCTGGCGCGGAGTCAACGTATGCAATAAAAAAATGCAGAATAAAAGGCACCATAGTTTATTATGTGACTATAGTTGTTCCATTGCTATCATAACTCACGGCAAGTAGTCTGAGATGAGGACATACATGGGGGTGATCCCGGTAGGGCCCTCCCACATTTTCATTTATACCATATTTCTTAGGACACATTGACACATAGATAGTGATTACTTTACAACCGAAATTGGTACAAACCGATGACAATAGGTATTATTAGGTGTTCTTTGACAATGTACATTACATACTAGCGTCTACGGTAACAATAGTTAGCTTTGACGTTATTGTCAAAAGCTATCGATTGGCATCGGTATCTGTACCACAGTGTCTGTACTGACATTGATCATGATTGAAATGCGAGAATATAATTGGCAGAGACTACCAAATATCGTTATAATCGGACTTTGCGACCGGTTTCGGTTGTAAAGCCATCGTTGTCGATGTTGAGATTGCAGGCCAACAATTGCTACATTAATACATACATAAATAGAGTTATATTTTTTATGCTAAATGTACAATCTATTACAGGTAAACACTAAATTCGTTTAAGAATGACAAATTTTGAGCATAAAAATAACTCGTTACTTGCATTATTTATAGAAATTTTATATCATTTTGTACTATTATTGAGAACATGTTAAACTTATGTATTTTATGTTTTAATAAATGCTGTTGATCTTCTGTACAATAAATAAGTAAAGGCTGAATAATAAATCACTTAATTATAAATAATAATCATCAATACATCATTAATCAATAAGTAATAAGCATTAAATTAATCATTTATTTATTTCTTAAAACAATTCTTTTACTAAGTTCTTTTTTTAATTGGTCATATATCATTTTATAGAAGATTTTATTTTTATCAACAATTTCAAATCATCGGCAAGTAAGAAGTAATTTAGACAAGAAGGCAGGTCGTTGATAAATATGTTAAATAAAATAGGTCCCAAATGAAACCCATGTGGTACGCCTGAGGTAATGGAGACAGCTATGTTTCTCTGAAGGAGAAGATTTTTAAGGTACGAGTAATAACTGGTAAGGTCGCGGAAATTCAATCAATATTTGTGCTGCAGAAGAGAGCAATTCGTTCCATAAACAAAAGAAATCCCACGATTCTCTGAAGGAACGTCTTAAAGAGATCAATATTCCTACAGTGGCTTGTCGATATATATATGAAAATATAATGTATGTTCGGAAGAATACCTTTGTTAAAAATAGGGATGTTCATAATTTTAATACTACAAATAAAAATAAACAGAAAGTGTCTGGATTTCGAGTAATGAATGTTAGTGGTTCATATATGGGGAACTGTATACGCTTTTTTAATAAGTTGATTGATCAATTATCAATGCAGAGGTTTAAAAGTTTTGTAAAAGTAAATCTCATAATGAAAGCATATTACAATGTAATGATTATATTAATGACAGAATTGCATGGCTTGATTTCTTCAAGCTAATATTTTAACATGATTTTAGCATGATAATATTTTATGAACTGCGATGTTTACGTAAAGTGAATAATATGTTCAAAGTACTTTTAAATCAATAAATAAATAAATAAGTGAGATGTCTCATGACTACAACATGCAATGAGATCATGAAATGATGTCACGTTGTTTTATACAATATACTTAGATCAAAATTTTTACTTTATTTTTTCCATATATATTGTTTGATGATTGTGGGACACCTCATTGACACTTTTATATTTGTAATTTGCATATGTATTGTGATAATTTATGACATTTGAAAAGATTATAAAACAGTAACAAAACTGGATTAAATGAAATCTCCGTAGAGTTTCTTGGTGCTCTCTTCTCTAAAGTATTTCTGAAGCACCGGTAGAGTCAGAAGATTTCCTTTTCCAGTGTGGGATTAAACTCTGTTGGCGCATGAAAAGAAAATGTCCTTATCAAACTCGAAGCATACTTAGTTTACCTAAATTTTATTGATTTGATCTTTTGATAATATTTTATGTATATCTCCTTGTTTATGAGATGTTAATTTAGTCTAATAAAAGTGCTAATATTTTGCCTATTTACAATAAGTTCTTTGACTTTGACTTTGTAATTGAAGGGATCTTACAGAAAACCAAGGTAACTGACATAGTATTATTATTCGTATTTATGTATGTTTATCCGTTATCTAGTGCCCATAGCACAGGGTATCCTAGTTTGGGGCTAGATAATTGGTGTGGAAATAACCCGAATATGTTTATGTATTTATTTATTATAGCTCTAAGGAGAAGCAAGCTTAAGTGGCAGTGGGCTGATCACATTTCCCGAAGCACCGATAACCGTTGGGGTAGACGAGTTCTTAGATGTAGACCACGTTTAGGCAAAGGAAGTGTAGGACGCCCTGTGACGACCTGTGAAAAGCGGCTGGCTGAAAATTGATGAGGAGAGCTGAAGATGAGCTCATGAGGGTAGGCTTACGTCCAGCAGTGGACGAGTAAGGGCTGATGATAAATACCCAAAGTACAAGGTATCCTTGTTTACATACCTGTCAACTGCTGGAAGTAGACCTTTCCTAGTGCGTCTATTCCCACTAGTTAAGTTGTCTCATGCACGTGTCACCAAATTCCTTCTTCAAATATCAATATATAGATACTGAATACTTGTATTTTACAATGGTTACTTATAATCTACTTTACATTTGTATTACAATAACTTGTTCAGACATATTGTAATATTTTTTTTTATTTACATACTTCATACTGTATTTTCACTGGTCCTGATAGTGTCCAGTTACTTAAACTAAGTGAAACTTAGTCGTGAGACAATTTTCCGTTAGAATCATGGTAGGGGAAACCTTTGTATCAACCTTCGTTCCGGTAGCCATGCTTATTAAATATTCCTGAAGTACCTAGTAGTCAAATTAAAGTTATAAATCTATTAAGAAACCCTTCATTTTAAACATCAAAAATGAAAATCATGACACACACGTCACTGAGTTCGGTCTTCAGCTCTCCGCTTCCAATTTCTGCCAGCTTTTTTTAGCAGATCGTCACTTCAAACCAAATCTAGGTAATTTGTGTGAAATGTCCTGAATTCATTTATTTATTTGAAAGCTGTTTCTGCGGTTTTGCCCGCGTGGTCATTGTTGTTTGTTTGTCGTATGAGGTAGTGCTGGCCTATGATGTCAGAGAATGTCAAGCCGCCCGAGGGCCTGTGACATGGCTTAACGACTGCTATTAATCAATAACAGCCGAGACCGACAGCTTAACGTGCCCTCCGAAGCACGGAGCGATGGAAAACCGCACATAACTTAGAAAAGTCATTGGTGCGGGGCCTAGGTTTGAACCCGGTATCGTTGGATTCTAATTTGCATTATAGAACCGTTAGGCCACCATCGCTCTATCGCCACCATCGCGTGGTCATTTATCGAGGTTAAAAGTAACCTATGTGTTATTCCAGGACGAAAAAGAACAATATCGTAGTTTAAAAAAAAATTGGATATTGTTATTTTTGGTCCATATTATTCTTTTTGGTCCTGGAATAACACATAAGTTACTTTTAAAATACACCAGATTTTAAGTCAAAACTTAAACTCAGTGAAACCCGTATTTTAATCGGTCCAGTAGTTTTAACTTGATGCACGAACAGACGGACAAAAACCATTTAAAACATGTTCAGTAGCTTATATTTAAGTAACCTAGACATTACTTTTTAATTATATTCATTATCGGTACAGACTTTTTGTTACTTACTGCTTTAATATATGTATAGATATAGATATATTTAACTTTACCAGTTTGGCGAAATAAAACAATAACAAGAAAAAAAAGAATGTATACTTTACAACACAAAATACAATTTGTCGTACACTTTTTCATGTAACTATACATAATAGGTATTAATACAATCTACAATACTCTTGCGTTTAACATACGGCTCCTCTTGAAATATCTCTTCCAATGCTCCCTTGAAGCTCTATTTAGCAATATAACCATTGTATGGGGTATAAATCTAATATAAAACAACTTATACATAAATGTGAAAAAACCACTACTGATATTTGAAGCAATAAACAAATAAAGTACAGAGCATTGATAGAGTCACAGAGCAGCCCCTCGGCAACGAGCGCTAGGACGTGGCTGCAGCGACGTCTGGACATAGCCTTCTTACAGCACGACATTAGGGAAAACACGATATTCACAAACAGAAATATTGGAATAGTCGTCACGATGAGTCTAATGAAACCAAATGCAAAAGTGCGTGCATCAGGTTCATTATAAGTGCATAAGTAAAGGATGTTCACTGCGACTGCCGCCATCCCAAGCGTGAAAAAGGTTGCAATATTTTTTCCGTTACTGATGTTGCCGTGGTATACCAGCACTAACCTTATGTATGCAAGTAACGTCGCGCTGAGGGTCCAGAATAACATTGTCATGCACACGTACCGCATAAAATATAATGCATAAACACATCTCATCCGGTCAGTATTAAGCAACAAATACTCCAAACATAGGTGCAAAGTCCCGGAAAAAACTTGGTTGCAGCTAATGTAGTTATGTAAAGTTCTCCAATTTGGCATCAGACACCAAGCCTTAAGTAACATCACACAGCACAATATCGATAGAAGTGATCCCAAGATCCTCAACGGTAGAAAGGAAGTGAAGAATTCAACATTTGTCGTCATTTTTATACGTTTCCGTCGAGATTTGCGGCTCTAATGGTTGTGAGGACCAAATGATTAATCGTGTTTAATATTAGTTATGATTAGTTAGTAATGAACTAATTACGATCGATAATTTTAACAAGCTACTTATGAATTTCACAAAACTATTATCCTCATTGTTATGTTTAATAACTTTGTTTGACGTCATTCTAATAATTAAGAGATAAGCTGCACCGGCAGCATAGTAGAATAATTCTCCTATGCCGGCAGCGGCTTTCTTTATTTAGGTACTAACCACTCCCCGCGGGTCTGGCCGCGTGTACAGTGACAAAAATTAACTCTGCTATTACAAGACCTAAAGTATCTGAAAGCCAAGGGCGTGTCCGTAGTGGATATTTTCTTTGCCAAGGCTAATTTGTGTCTGTTCAGCTGTTACGGAGCTGACCTACGGCCAAAATTTCAAATAAATTGGTCCTCAGTCACGATTGTCACTCACTTTTTGGATTTTATAATATTTGTAATCATGTACATGGTATTTAATAATATTATACTCCGATGAAAAAAGATTGACGTGTACCTGGTTTATTAATAGATATGTATGGATTATTATTTTATTCTTTGCTATTGTGTCTTACGTGTGTGAGTGTTATGGAAAAGAACCACCGCAGCCAGGAAGCGAACCTGAGACCCTTGTGATGCAAATGCAGTGACAATTTGCTGGTGACGGAAGTGGAAGCGGCTAGCGTCTGCATTTACATGTCAAACACTTTTTTCTGTGATATTCATGTGTGCTGTGAGATTGGTTTCTTGAATAACTTAGATGATTTTTGCTATATATATATATATATATATATATATATAGCAAAAATCATCTAAGTTATTCAAGATATTTAATATTTTTGCTATATATATATATATATATATATATATATAGCAAAAATCATCTAAGTTATTTAATATTTTTGCTATATATATATATATATATATATATATATATATATATATAGCAAAAATCATCTAAGTTATTCAAGATATTTAATATTTTTGCTATATATATATATATATATATATATATATATATATATAGCAAAAATATTAAATATTATATAAACATATATATATATATATATATATACACACTTTTTTCTGTGATATTCATGTGTGCTGTGAGATTGGTTTCTTGAATAACTTAGATGATTTTTGCTATATATATATATATATATTATATTAAATATTATATAAACATATATATATATATATATATATATATATATATGTTTATATAATATTTAATATTTGGCAGAATATTATTGAAACCACCTATATATATATATATACACAATTGAATCTCTTATGAAACCTTGTCGGTTTATGTTTCTTTGCTTTCACGCCTAATCGGTTGAACTGATCTTGTTTAAATTTGTTATAGCGAAAATTCTTGAAGATAAGCATAGGAAAAAATAAATAACCAATGCACGTATGGTGATTTCATTTAAAAGTAGTCCATACGTGTTATTCCAGGACCAAAAGTACCTATAAACTACAATATACTAACTACTACAAATCTTCAAAATTCTTTCAGCCGTGTAATAGTAATCGATTGTTCGGCATCTAACCATCTGATTAAGGTACCAAGTCCCCCGTTTTTAAGTCAAACCTAAAACTATCCAACAATGGAAACCGCATCGCAGTCGGTCTAGTAGTTTTTACGTGATTCACGAACGAACATACAGACAAACAGACAGACACGATTTTTAAAAATGATATATTTTTTATATCAATAAATTATCGTTATTGTAAAGTTTATTTGGTACTTAATGCTTTATTATAAGTAAAAATAGCATCGATAAATAGACTACAATTAGGAATAGACCTTCGCAATAACGTTAATTTTAAATTTCGTGCTTCTCTTGGAAGGTATATAGAGTTTTATCAGCAGATATTAGTGAAGGGATTCCCAGAAGTTCATGGTGGACGGTAGAAGTAAAGTGCGCACATAAATTACATCAATATCATATAGTTATAATTAAAAACTGGCCAAGTGCAAGTGCTCGTGCCCCGAGGGTTCCGTGCCACCAACAATCCGACGTGTCTGACTCACACTTGGTCGGTTTTTATTGCTTGTTATCTTACTTTAGAGTTTGCACTTTACCAACATACATTAAGTTTGATGCATTGTATGTATTTTGGAAATTATTTTAGAGAAAAAAAACAAAGAAACCCAGAAAAAATACGTTTCTTGTATAGAGACGCAACTTTTTGTTTATTTGTATACATATCCGCAACTAGCTTTCCCGCCTGCGACTTTGTCGCGCGGACTACCTTTATCCTTAAAATAAGCATCCTATGTTCTTCTAGGATATTAAAAACCAATGCCACCAATGTACAGCACTAACGTTTTTGATGTTTTTTGACAGACTTGTTTATTTCGTTTCCATGGCAACCGTTCCTTACAGCGAGTAATCATCATTTTACATTTTTCCCGTGGAAACCAACAATTTTCCGGGATAAAAAGTATCCATTGTTTCAGGGCACAAGCTATCTTCATTCCAAATTTCATCAAAATTCGTTCCACCCGCATTAAAACTCCCCAAACAAACAAACAAACAGACAACGTTTCACTTTTATATATTGCTATGGATAATACTAGCAAACAATCTAGCGGTGCACAGTAGCGACATTTAGTAACCATATTGTAAAAATTACATTAATAACCAAGGTCCTCCATCAATCCCTACCTAGAAGGTAAAGGGCTGATTCCACTAGTAGAAACCTAAACGTAAGCAATTTACTGCATTTTGAGGAGCTATCCTGCTCATCACGCCGAATATCCTCATCAGATCATCATCAATTTCTTATGAGACCAACTTAAAGTTACTACCTTTCAAATAAAATTTGCTTTGCATTCTAAAAATGCTGAGATATAAAAATCTTTTTGCCCCTTTTTATATCTCAGCAATTTTTTGCTTTTCATCAATCCAAAATCCATGACGTCTAAATCGGTTGAGAAATTCGACCTGTATAGGAGAACACAAATCTGGACAGCCGGACGGCATTCGGACAGCCGGACATACGAAAGCATTTTTGCCCAAGCTGAAACGGAGACACTTCGCTCGAGCTTCGCGCTCGCTCAGTCAAAAATATTCATTGTAGATTTCAACCTATTACATAATACATTTCAAATGCCAGATAGACAGACGGACAGGCGTAGACTTAGTGATAGTAATAGGGCTTCGTGTGGACCCTTTTGGTATGCAACCAGCGCTTACGTGAAGTTTTACCGTTCTAGACAGTTTAGCAGTACTGGTTTGGCGCTTTAAGGACCAACGTCGAGCAAGCGACTATAATGAAAAAAAATTGCTACCGTGTGCGTATATCACAATACAACTTTTTTTTTTACCCGACTATGGTGAAGCAAGGGAAGGGTAATGAGTTTAACCGTCTATGTATGTATATATGTATGTATGTATGTATGTATGTATGTATGTATGTATGTATGTATGTATGTATGTATGTATGTATGTATGTATGTATGTATGTATGTATGTGGATGTTCCACCATAGGGTCACCTCTATTGGTCTGATTTTGACAAGCGAGGTGTCAATCGATTCTTGTTCAGGTATAGAATGTTATAGGGTTTTTTTACCCAACTACAGTGAAGCAAAGCAAGGATTATGTGTTCAAACAAAAACGTTTTCCGATTTTTACAAGCAAGGTGTCAATAGATTCGTCTTCATTTATAGAGTGTCATAGGATATTTTTTATACCCGACTACGGCGTAGCAAAGGAAAGGTTATGTCTTCAAACTAAAAACTTGGTCCAATTTTGACAAGCGAGGTATCAATCGATCCGGCTTCATTGCACGATTGTCATAGGCTATTTTTTACCCGACCGTGGGATGTAACGAAGCGAATCACCACCAACTCATCGCTTCAAGCCAACCTCGCCTGAACGTGGTGCATCCTGCTGATTTACTAACGAGGCTCTAGCGACCGGCATATGGCGGAATAACCATCCAAATAGAGTGCAGCAAAATAGCGCAGGCTGGTGACGGGCAGCAGCGTCACCGGTACAAGAAGCTACACCCAACTCGCATGCCCAGCCTGTCGATTATGGGCAAAACCTCAAATGAACAGCACAAACAGAAAAGCGAAGAATCCCCGGGTGACGGCAGGCCACCAAAAACAAAAACTAATCGACTTGGCTACGTATAATGGACGAACGCTTAGGCTAGATGATCACTTGGCACAGTTAGAATCGGAACTAGATAGGACACGGTGGCAGATTCTGGGGTTGAGCAAAGTCCGTAGCTCTCTACGGATACCTTAACCCTGGAATCAGGTCACATTATGTATTTCCGAGAGGGCGATCATCAATCCCAGGGTGGCGTTGGATTCTTCGTCAATAAGGTAGGTATTCGACCAGGGTAGCGTACCTAGTACTTAAACTTACCGAGAGATACAGTCTCAAGGTTGTACAGGTTTACGCACCGACCTCGAAACACTCGGACGATGATGTTGAAGATATGTATCAAAACATATCTTCAGCGCTCCATAATACCACTAAAGCGCACTACAACATTGTCATGGGGGACTTTAACGCCAAAGTGGGAGTACAGGCTTGCGGTGAATCGAAGGTAGGTCCACACGGTTACGGAAGTAGGAATCACAGGAGGAAAATGCTCGTCAATTGGACGACTGGTTGGGCTTGTGGCTAGAGATCCTAGGTACGAAATCGTATGGTCGCGGGTTCAAATCCTGCAAGGAGCAATCATTTGTGTGATGAGCAGAAATGTTTGTTTCCGAGTCATGGATGTAATATTCTAATCTATGTATGTTTATCCGTTATCTAGTGCTCATAGCACAGGGTATCCTAGTTTGGGGCTAGATAATTGGTGTGGAAATGTCCCGAATATATTTATTTATTTATTTTATTTTATTTCTTGGAAAAAGAGGGTGATGAGGACATGATGAACTCTTTCTTTGAGAAACAGCCCGAAAGAAAGTGGACGTGGCAAAGTCCCGAAGGCGAGACAAAAACTGAGATTGATTTCATTATTACAGACACGAAGTACATATTCAGAGATGTCTCAGTGATTAGCAGGTATAATACCGGTAGCGATCACCGACTTGTCCGAGACTCTCTGAATATCAACTACAAGCTGGAAAGATGTCGAATGATGAAGTCTACGCTCCGTTCTAACCTGCTTCAAACCGTTGTGGGATCAGAGCAGTTTCAGCTCCACCTACAAAATTGATTCGCTGCTTTGGAAACCACAGAGGACATAGGCGAAGGTCTCCAACAAGTGGTGGGAGTCCTGAGGGAAGAGGGTGAGAAGTTTTGCCAACTGTAACGTATGGGCCCGAAGTCCAAGCTCTCGGCTGAGACTCTCCAGCTTATGGAGAACAGACGGAACGTTACGCAAGCAACGCCGTCAGAAAAGCGAGCGCTCAATTGTAAAATTAGTAAACTGGTGCGACGTGACCTCCGATGCTCCAACACACGCCAAATCGTAAAGTCGATTGAGCAAAATCGGGGGTCAAAGTGTTCGCCCAGCAGTTGAAGCGCTTGCATCTGGCAAAGCTTAGGAGTTCAAGTGGCCAAACCGTAACTTCAAAGCCGGATATCTTAGCTGAGATAGAAAACTTCTATGGCCAATTGTATGAGTCACATGCTTCACAACCCAGCCCTATTGCAGAAGATACCCGAGCCACTCTTACTCGCCACTACACGGAAGACCTGCCTAGATAAAATTGGGATGGCGCTCGGATAGCTTAAAAATGAAAAAGCCCCAGGTGAGGACGGAGTCACTTCGGAGCTCTTGAAGGCAGGAGGTAAACCTGTACTTCGGGAGCTTCAGAAGTTGTTTAACTCTGCTCTGATTACTGGGAGAACTGCAAAGGCGTGGAACAGGAGTATAGTAGTTTTATTTCACAAAAAGGGTGATAAAACCCTCCTGAAAAACTACCGCCCCATCTCATTCCTGAGCCACGTCTATAAACAATTTTCGAGGGTCATCACAAATCGTCTCGCAAGAAGACTTGACGAGTTTTAGTCTCCGGAGTAGGTCAGGTTTCGTAAAGGATTTGGTACCATAGATCACATACACACAGTGATGCAGATTATACAGAAGTCCGAAGAATATAATCAGTCCCTGTGTCTTACTTTTGTGGACTATAAAAAGGCCTTTGATTCCGTAGAGACTTGGACTGTTTTGGAGTCACTGCAGCGATGCCAAGTAGATTGGCGGTATATCGAAGTGCTGAGATGTCTGTATGACGCCGCGACTATGAGTGTTCAAGTACAGAACCAGCAGTCTAAACATATCCAGTTGCGCAGGGGAGTGAGACAGGGGGTTGTCATATCCCCGATACTGTTCACGAACGCCTAGGAAGATATGTTTAAGATTATCTGTATGACACTGGACTGGAAAGGGAAGGGCATAAATATAAACGGCGAGTACATGTCACACTTAAGATTTTCCGATGATATAGGTCCTTACGGCGGAATCACTGGAGGAACTTGAGCGAATGGTGAACGGCCTGGCTCATGCTTCTCGACAAATCGGTCTCGGGATGAACTTAGACAAGACGAAGATCATGTTTAACGATCTTATTACCCCGAAACCTGTAGTCATCAATGGTGAACCCCTCAAAGTTGTTAATGAATACGCCTATCTCGGGCAAACTCTGCAGTGCCCAACTGCGATCGTTAAACATGATCTTCGTCGTGTCTAAGTTGTCTACCCAAGACACAACTTCGATAGTGAAGCCAACAGAAGAATTCGGTTGGGCTGGGCGGCCTTCGGAAAACTTCGTCAGGTCTTCTCGTCGTCCATTCCATAGTGCCTGAAGACGAAAGTCTTTAATGCGTGCGTTCTACCAGTTATGACATACGGATCCGAGACATGGACACTAACATTGGGGCTTGTCTACAAATTTAAAGTCGCTCAGCGAACTATGGAGAGCAATGCTCGGAGTTTCTCTGAAGGATAAAATCAGAAACGAAGTAATCCGCCAGAGAACCAAAGTCATTGACATAGCTCAAAGGATTAGCAAGCTGAAGTGGCAATGGGCTGGTCACATTTCTCGAAGGATGGACAACCGCTGGGGTAGACGTGTCCTCGAGTGGAGACTGCGTCTTGGCAAACGTAGTGTAGGACACCCACGGGCCAGGTGTAGTGACGACCTGCGAAAGGCGGCCGCTAGAAACTGGATGAGAGGAGCCGAAGATCGGGATCTGTGGCGTTCATTGCGAGAGGCCTATGTCCAGCAGTGGTTGAGCACGCGCTGATGATGATGATGATGATGATGATGATTTTTTACCCGACCGTAGTAGAGCGAATATGCTAATACGCGTTATTAGGTCTTTGAGATATAAAATAAAATCTCACTGTTCCTTATCATCAAAATAATGTAACAAATTACGTAAACAACCCAAAAAGCAGCCACAAAAGATACTTTATTCAACGCATGTTGTTAATTTGCGAGCAAATCATTTACTCGAGGATCTTGCAAATCTGAATTGCGGCGGGGCTCGTGTAGATAAGCATTTGTACCTACCCTTGTAGCGGTTATTTATCGCCGCATTTAGCAGTAAACATTACCTATAACCGTATGGGTAATCGTTACGTTTACTTGTAGTCGTGCGGGTAATCGTTACCTAACAATAAACGTGCTCGCATTGGTAAACATTATCCACGTTCCAGCGCGGCGCGTGGAAAGGTGATTTCGATTGGTCTGTAACGAAAACAATTTGGTCAGTATAAAAACCGAGTTACCTATGTAAATGATTTTATACCGCCACGATGTACCTATGTATTATGTCTGTCCTGGAATCTTGGAATTCAAATTTTGAGCACTTCCCAATTAGCTATTTTGCTGAAACTTTCAGAGCAGCTCACAAACCGATGAAAAATAAATAAATAAAAAAGAAAAAATAAATCAAATAAACTTTAAAAGTGAAAAAAGAAAAAAAAAACAACTTAAAAATATACAAAACAAATAATGACATTCATTAAAAAAGTAAAAAGATATTATACTTATTTGTTTTGAATTCTCAATATTTGGCTGTACTATCACTGTACTATTCAAGCAAAATTTAATTCATTCTGTGATACGGCCACGTAAAAATTGAACTATTTCGGCTGCATCATCGTCATCATTTCAGCTTTTAGAAGTCCACTGCTGAACATAGGCTTCCCCCAAAGAGCGCCACGACGAACGGTCTTGTGCCGCCTCCATCCACTGACTCCCTGCGATGGCTACAATGTCGTCCGTCCAACGTGTGGCGGGTGTCCCTACACTTCGCTTGCTTGTTCGTGGTAGCCATTCAAGAACCTTTATTCCCCAGCGGTTGTCAGCTCTGCGAACTATATTGCCTGCCCATTGCCACTTCAACTTGAAACTTCTGAGAGCTATGTCGGTAACCTTGGTTCTTCTATGGATTTCCTCGTTACGGATCTTATCACGTAGTGTAACTCCGAGCATAGCTTCCTCCATTGCACGCTGTGTGACTTTGAGCTTGTGTATGAGACCAATAGTTAGCGACCACATCTCAGTGCTGTATGTCATCACTGGCAACACGCACTGATTATAAACTTTCGCCTTGAGGTACCGCAGTATCTGTGACGAGAAGATATGGCTCGAACGCTGCCCATCCGAGTTGTATTCGTCGGTTGACCTCTTTGTCGAAGACCTCTTTGTCTTTTGATCCAACTGGGTAGTTGGGTTGTCTGACCTTAGTAGACATAGTGATCATAAGCTTCGATAATATCGTTCCCAACATAGACCGGCATGGTTGCGACATGGGCAATTGACATGATGTTCGTCTTACCCATGTTCATTTTAAGACCCACCTGTTGAGAAACAAGAGAGGTCACTGAGTATTGTGCTTAGGTGTTCCAGGGTTTCTGCCATGATGACTATATCATCAGCAAATCGAAGGTGCATTCGCCATTGATGTATTGAACGGATATGGTATTAACCATATCCGTTCCATTTCAGAAGCTTGAATATATCTTCCAGTGTTTGGCTTGCAGTTTTCGGCTTAAACAGATGCAGATTATTGTCAAGGCTGGTGAGCCTAAAGTCGAATATGTTCAACAGTATAACAGAGTACGTAACCGAACTCATGAGAGTGTCTAATCAACTATCAGATCTTGGAAAAGAGATAGATGATGAACTGCTAGCAGCGTTAATGTTACAAGGTCTACCAGAGAAATATGCACCATTGAGATTAGCGCTCGAGAACACTAATACAGCTTTAACAACTGACTATGTAAAAACAAAACTCTTACAAATTGATGGAAACAGATCATGCCCGAGTAGTTCTGCTCTAATAGTGAAATAAAAGCCTCAACAGAATGTTCAAAAGAAGAAGGAGAAACAAAAAACAGGAAAGAAGACTATTAAATGCTTCATTTGTGAAGGGCCACATAAAGCTTGTGATTGCCCAGATAATCCAAGGCATACCAAGAAGGTTCATTTGGTGACGGCGCTTGGTACTACAAAGCATGAAGAGAAGCATACTCAAGATGATTCCTGGATTTTGGATTCTGGAGCATCGGCACACATGAGCTGCAGAAAAGATTGGATGCATGATTTTGTAAAAGTTGAACGTAAGATAGAGGTTTCTTCCGCGAATGGAGGTAAGGTTTATGGTGAGGGATATGGGATGGTTAAATGTGATATGCTTGATATTACGGTAGGTAATGTCATGTATGTACCTGGTCTCTCAACAAGCCTTTTGAGTGTTAGTCAGATAGCTAATAAAGATAAAGTAGTTGTTTTTACAAGTAAAGGTTGTGAAATTTACAACTTAAATGATTGTAATATTGAGGGTGTACCAGTTTTAAAAGGAGAGATTGATAGAGGTATTTATAAACTAAAATCTTCTTCACAGGCAAGTGTGTTTGCATCTACAGGAGTCAGTGGCGATATAGAGTTATGGCATAAGAGACTGGCACACCTGGGTATGCACAATCTTTTATTATTGAGTGAGGAAATGGCAACAGGGGTAAGTTTTTCAAATTATCATGATCGTAAGCTAGATTGCGTTGCGTGTCTTCTGGGTAAGCAAACCAGAGAACCCTTTGAGCGCAATAAGGCTACTAGAGCCAAAGAGATTTTAGAGTTAGTACACTCTGACATCTGTGGGCCAATGAGTAATGAGTCTTTAGGTGACAAAAAATACTTTATGACCTTCATCGATGATTATTCGCGGAAAACTTACGTGTATTTTCTGAAACAAAAAAGTAAAGCCTTTGAGAAAATTAAAGAGTTTAAAATACTTGCCGAGACTCAAACCGGAAAGAAACTTAGGATGTTGAGGACGGACAACGCTTTAGAATATATCAATAAAAAAGTTGATGAGTTCCTGAGGGAACACGGTATCAAGCATCAACTCACAATTGCGTACACGCCACAACAAAACGGAGTTGCCGAACGTCAAAACCGCACTATTACAGAGAAGGCACGAGCTATGCTGCAGGAAGCAGGTCTCCCTGTTCCTTACTGGGCTGAAGCAGTTAACACTGCTGTTTATTTGAAAAATAGAAGTCCAACATTAGCAGTAAAGAACATGACACCTGAAGAGGCATGGACAGGACGAAAAATAGACCTGAGCCATTTAAAAGTGTTCGGTTGTAGGACGTTTGTACACATTCCAGATGTAAAAAGGACCAAATGGGATCCGAAAAGTGAAGAGTTTGTATTTGTAGGTTATTGTGAAGAGTCAAAAGGATACAGGCTTATAAATCCTGTAAACGGAGAACTTCACAGAGCAAGAGATGTGGTGTTCTTTGAAAGCCAAATGTACCAAAAAGTTACTGATGATAAGAAAAATCCGAGGACAGTAACTATCAACCTACAAAATGATAAACAAACTCCGCATCACATACAACATGAATCAGTATCAGAGAGAGCAACTATTCAACTTGATGATTCAGTTCAGGAGGAGAACTTATGTGATAGAGATCATGTTGATACGAATTCTGAAACAGTTGAAGAAGACAACGACTACTGGGCATCATTCGAAGATGAAGAGCACCAAGAATCTTTGGAAACTGAATCAGTTAATAGTGAAACAGAGGCTGAAATGGAAAGGAGATATCCACTTAGAGTGAGAAAGCCCACCAGCTTTCCTGATTATGTCACGTATCAAACTATGTCTGAGGAAAGTGATCCAGTTACTGTTCAAGAAGCACTCCCACGTAAAGATTCAATATTGTGGAAAGCAGCTATCCAAGATGAGCTCGATGCTTTGCGTAGAAATGGAACATGGGTATTGGTGAAGCCTGAGAAAGCAGTCAATGTTGTTGTTGTAAGCTTATCAGAAGCTGCAAAAGAAGCAGTTTTCTTAAAACGATTTCTCAAAGAAATTATGGGTAAGGAGGAGCCACCCATGTTGATTTACACTGACAGTCAATCAGCAATGGCAATTGCACAGAACCCAGTGCATCATCAGCAAACCAAACATGTTGATGTAAGATATCACTTCATACTTAGAGAAACTTTGGAAGATGGTATCATTAAACTAAAATACTTAGAGACAAAATATATGGTTGCTGATGTTCTGACTAAGGCAGTTATAAAAGGAAATCACGAGTTCTGCCGAAGAGAGATGGGTGTGTTGTGTTATTGCATGTGAGTTGAATGTGAGTTGAATTTGAGAGTCTGAGAGATAGAGAGTCATGAGGAGCATGAACCAGAGAGGAAGTCTGATGGAAACGATTGAAGAGGAGTGTTGAAAAGAGGTTTGCAAGCGTTACTATTCAGACTGTATGGTATGTCAGATGAGGGATGTTTGAATTGTGAAAAAGGAACATCGAATATAACAAGAGTGCTGTCGTAGCAAATTCAGACTGTCACTGGAAAATATAAAAATAATTGTGTGTATTTTTATAGTGCTCTTTATTAATTGAACTTGTGATACTTGTAATTATATAACATAGCCCAAGTACGTGTTTATCTTTATTTAGGTTACTATCCTTACTTACAAGTGAGTTAACTCTTATCGATACCTTGATACACATAGAGGAGCGATTAGAGCCTAATTCTCACAGCATTACGTACCAAAAATTATCTACTATGAAAATATATAAAAAAAAGTTAAGGGTTCTTAAAATAAGCATATTATTGTTTTAAATCGTGTTTCTGTTTGTCTGTATGTTTGTTCGCGCATCACGTAAAAACTACTAGACCGACTCGGTTTTCTTTATTGAATATCTTAGGGGTTGACTTAAAAACTGGTGTAATTAGTATCTCAATCTAATAATAAAATTTGAGCAATCAATAAAAAACCATTAGACGTCGCAACGAAGTTTGTAGATATTGGTACTTTTGGTTCTGGAATATCACAGGATCCTTATATCCCAGACAAATGACCACGTGGGCAAAGCTGCAGTCACAGTGGCAATATAGTGCCACTACAAATTGATAATTATTCTCCATTTATCCCGCAAATACCTAACCACTTATTAAAACGAGTTTTTCATTTTCCCGTGGGCAACAAATTGGTTTTCCAAGCTTGAAAAATGGTAGAGCATTCTGAAATATAGCTCTATTATGGAGTTCTCGAACCATGTTTTAGCTGAAAAACCTAGGTCTTTTTATAAATCTAGAGAATCTGGATTGATAAATGGTGGTTACTTATAGCTAACAAGCATATTAGTTGAAAAATTCAGGCTGAATGCTCTGAAAATTTGAATACTACTACTACTACTACTACTACTACTACTAATTGTCTCTCTTCTCTGTAGAAGAGAGACAATTTGTTCGATCAATATTAACTCATCGAAGTGATAGTGTTGATTAATCCATCATGCACAACGACGTACGAAATGTCATGCAGTTTTTTTTGTCGGGAAACGAAGTGGATCTGGTTCTTTTGCTTTGAATTTTTATCTCAAACTTGTGTTTCTTTGTGTGTAATATTGGTGGAATATTAACCACTAGCTGTACCCGCGGCTTCGCAAGCGAGGTCATTTCTCTAGGTTAAAAATACTATATAAGCAATTCCAGGACGTACAATACCAATATAACATTATTTGATCAAAATTTCTTAGACCGTCAAAAAGATTTTTATCAATTGCTCTGCTTCTACTAATCGGATTGAGAAATCAATTAGATAATCATTTATTGAATAGAAAATATTGCACAGAAAACCATTACATCTACAGATTGTAAAAAACAAAATTAAATCAATTTAAAAATTAAACTATCAGAATACATAAATATAACAAAACAAATTGAAACAGTAAATTAAAATATTGATCACATTTATCAATCTTCAATTACACCAGTTTTTAAGTCAAACCCAAAACTATCCAACAATGAACTGTAAAGCAATCGATCCAGTAGGTTTTACGTGATCTGCGAATAAACAAACATAAAGACAAACAGACAGACACGATTATTGGAAATGTTTTAATCTTGGCCTAGACCATATTTTGTGTCATAAGCACGAGATAGATTTCATTTTGACTACTAATAAGCATATATTCAATAATGTCTCTGTGATCACCGCATGTTAAGAGGCTCATTTAATATCAAAGTAAAACTGGGAGGCCACGTCTATAAGTTGTTTTCGAGAGTAGTTACAAACCATCTCGCTCGTAGGTTTGACGACTTTCAGCCTCCCGAACAAGCTAGATTCCGGAAAGGCTTTAGCACTGTAGACCACAGCCATACGCTCCAGCAGATTATACAGAAGACCGAAGTGTATAATCGGCCACTATGCCTAGCGTTTGTGGACTACGAGAAAGCCTTTGATTCAGTCGAGACCTGGGCAGTGCTACAGTCATTACAGCGGTGCCAGATTGATTACCGGTACATCGAAGTGTTGAAATGTTTGTACATTAAGGCCACCATGACAGTTCGTCTTCAGGATCAGAGCACGAATTCTATCCAACTGCAAAAAGGGGTGAGACAGGGAGACGTTATTTCTCTGAAACTGTTCACCTCTGCACTGGAAGATATATTCAAGCTTCTGAACTGGAACGGATTTGGTGTTAACATCAATGGCGAATACATCACTCACCTTCAATTTGCTGATGATATAGTCATCATGGCTGAAACCCTGGAAGACCTAAGCATAATGCTCAGTGACCTCAATATTGTTTCCCAATAGGTGGGCCTTAAAATGAACATGGGCAAGACGAACATCATGTCAAATGGCCATGTCGTACCCATGCCGGTTTATATTGGGAACGTTATTATCGAAGCTGTTGATAACTATGTCTACTTGGGTCAGACGATCCAATTGGGTAGATCCAACTTCGACAAAGAGGTCAACCGACGAATCCAACTCGGATGGGCAGCGTTCGAGAAATTACGCCATATCTTTTCGTCGCAGATACCGCAGAGCCTCAAGACGAAAGTTTATAATCAGTGCGTGTTGCCAGTGATGACATACGGCACTGAGACGTGGTCGCTAACTATTGGTCTCATACAAAAGCACAGAGTTGCGCAGCGTGCAATGGAGAGAGCTATGCTAGGTGTTTCACTACGTGATAGAATCAGAAATGAGGAAATCCGTAGAAGAACGAAGGTTACCGACATAGCTCTCAGAGTTTGCAAGTTGAAGTGGAAATGGGCAGGCCATATAGTTCGCAGAATCGACAACCGCTGGGGAATAAATTTTCTCGAATGGCGACCACGATCAAGCAAGCGAAGTGTGGGGAGACCCCCCACACGATAGACCGACGACATTATTGCCATCACAGGAAGTCTGTAGATAGAGGTGGCACAAGATCGCTCGTCATGGCGCTCTTTGGGGGAGGCCTATGTTCAGCAGTGGACTTCTAAAGGCTGACATGATGATGATGATGATGATGATGGACTGCTTAATTATATGTATAGGTGTTCGTTAACGTGCACGAGTGTGGGCAAATGATACAGACGCGGATAAATGTGCCATTTCATGTTCTTTCCGGAACTCTCTAGGAAGTTTCAGTAAAGCTCCACCACTTTACTGAATCGTGACTAGACTAGACTTTTGACTACCTGACTGACTGGGACTCGACATTTTGACTATTTGTTTAAAAAAACATACAACTTGTAAATATCTCTTTACTTGACACTGGCTAAATGTATGTACTAGTCCTGCAGAACCAAACCATATAAAAAAGGTACAACAATAGTAGATTGATGCATCGTGTTGAAAGTGACTTCTTGCAGCACTGAGTATTACATTGAAGTACGGGCTTTAACGAGGGCTCTAAAAGTTGAGTGCTGCAAGAAGTCACTTGAGTGAGGGTCAAAATCAGCATATTTTTCCAATACAGCGAAATCTTTAGTCAATACAACAACAAAAGTTAACTCATTCCTTTCATTTCTCCAATACATGAAGGTGTTAAACGTAGTGTTTTATCGCAGTCATTATTTTTCTTCCGAGAGATTACTTAGGAGTGAACGAGTTTGGCCTCGTTTATTTATTTCACAGCTGACGAGCTTGAATACTTTCAAAAAACCTACACAAAGCCACATAATAAATATTAGTACATGCAGCTTCTACAATACAATTTTCAGTCACATTGACTTTTAAATTCGCGCCTATTCCGTCGCGAACATATAAAAAAATGGCCAGTAGTACATTGAGAAGATAGCAGATAGACAAGGGCAGTGGCAGTGACCAAGAGAAGCAGACCACCTGCACGATGGTCAGACGTCAGTGTCAGCAAGGCAGTGGATTCGCTTGGCGCAGGACCGGAAAGATTGGCGTGCACATGAGGAGGCTTATAATGGTGGCTTTGGCCCACTGTTGGGTATACCCAACAGTGGGTTCATTTAGGCTGATATAGATAGATAGATAGTATGTACATTCTATTTTTAAATCTCTATTGGACGAATGCATTCATTCAATATGAAACTAATAAAACTTTTTCTGTAGCGTCTGCTAAATTTAACAATTAAAACAACACTGTGATAAAACGAAAAAAAAAATGATAGCTAGATAGATAATACTTTATTGTACCTAAAAATAGATTAATACACATAAAAAAGGCAGTAGGTAGATTTACACTTTCACTGGTCCTCTGTTCAGTTCCACAGTGAAGGTTTTATCTGACCTGTCAAGTACGCGGTATGGGCCTGTATAGGCAGGTTCCAATGCTCCACGTAATGCGTCTTTTCTAATAAAAACGTATTTAATTTTGCTGGTCTTTAGATCGTCATAAACGAAAACTGATGCTTGAGTACGTCGTAATGCTTCTTGAGGACTCCGTAATCACATAAATATGTGATTACGGAGTCCTCAAGAAGCATTTGCCTAAGTTGAGAGACAAACTCATGTGGATACAACTTGTTGGTATTAGCTGGTTGAAAGAACTCACCAGGGATGCGTAAAGGCTCACCATGTACCATCTCAGCTACCGAGCATTGTAGGTCTTCTTTCCAAGATGTTTTTAAGCCGAGCAGAATCAGGGGTAGCATATCCGATCTTTGCTCGCCTTGGGCCATGATTTCAGTTTTCAGAGTGCGATGGAATCTCTCAATCATGCCATTGGCCGCGGAAATATATACAGTCATGTGTCGTAGATGGATTCCGCAAAGATCTGTAAGTGCTTTGAATAGATTAGAAGTGAACTGACGTCCCCTGTCAGTTACCAGGGTCTCTGGACAGCCAAAACGTGAAACCCAGATTTCGTAGAATGCTCTTGCTACAGTTTCACTTGCACTGTAATGTGTCTGTATTTTTGGCCATCGTGTATATCTGTCGATAGCTGTTAAGCAGTATCTAAATTCACGAGATAGTGGAAGTGGACCGATCAAATTAATATGCTCGTGACTTAATCTTGTTTTTTATTTGTTCCAGCTTCAATGATGATGAGTGGTTGGAAAAAAGCTCTAAGAGTTCAGCATCATTCTCTTGCAAACAAGCTAGCTGTTCTAAATCTGGATGTGTTGAAATGGCTTCAATGCGAGTCAAAGTATCTGCAGTTATGTTACTCTTTTCAGAAATGTGTCTTATGTCCATGGTGAATTGAGATACGAAATCAAGATGATTGAACTGCCTCGGCGAACAATTTTGCTTGTTCCTTTGAAAAGCGTCGTTTATTGATTTGTGATCCGTAAAAATGACAAAGTGTCTACCTTCAATCATATAGCGGAAGTGCTTAACGCTTTCATAAATGGCTAGTAGCTCTCGATCGTAAGCGCTGTATAACTGTTGCAATTTGCTCAACTTCTTTGAATAAAAAGCGAGGAGCTGCCATTCCTGATCAACTAGCTGTTGTAGAACGGCACCCAAGGCAGAGTTGGAAGCGTCGGTCAAGAGAGCAAGCGGTGCGTTCATCACAGGATGAGCTAGGAGAGTGTATCTGATAATACTTGCCCTGCAGTTGTTAAAAGCTTTGAGAAGTTCTGCTGTCCAGGTGAGAGGATATGTACCTTTGATTTTTGGTACTGACAACATATCGTGCAATGGTACTTGATCTGCAGCAGCATGTGGAATGAAACGCCTACAAAAGTTTAGCATGCCAAGGAATCTGCGCAAACCGTTAGCAGTCTTTGGAGGAGGAAAATCCTGAATCACTTTTATTTTGTCTTCGAGCGCTTGAGTGCCACGCTTAGATATGTGAAATCCAAGGAAATTTACCTCACTTTGGCCAAATTCACACTTTGCTTCGTTGATAAGGAGACCATAAACATTTGGTTGCTTGAAAACCTGTTCCAGGTGTTCCAGGTGGTGAATAAAAGAGAATATCATCTATATAAGAATATCAGCAATCCAAACCTCGTGACACTTCATCCAAGAATCTTTGGAAAGTCTGAGCCACGTTTCTCAAACCATATGGCATGGACGGAAATTCAATCAATCCGAATAGGGTTGTGATGGCTGTCTTCGCAATATCCTCAGGAGCCACTGGAATTTGGTGGTAGGCCTATACCAGGTCTATTTTTTATAATGTTGTACATCCTGCTAGCCTATGTGCATAGTCTTCTATGTGTGGAATTGGGTACCTGTCGGGTATTATGCGTGCGTTGAGTGCACGGTAATCTCCAAAAGGCCTCTAAGCATTTTTCTTAGGTGCCAGGTGTAGTGCTGAAGCCCACGGTGAGACTGATGGACGTGCAGTTCCATGTCGAACCATGTCCTCGAACTGTTCTTTAGCTGGCTTCAGTCGATCAGGACCTAAGTGTCGTGGTCTGCAAAAGACTGGAGGGCCAGGCATCGGACGGATGTAGTGCATTGTCGAGTGCTTACACCACACCACCACAGTGGTGGCCTTCTGGTGGTATACACCAGAAGGCTCAGTCAAGTCTGGATATCGAGATAGTAATTGATGGAACTCGATGTTACCTGATATCGCTTTGATGCTGGTCTGATCGCACTTATTGATGGTTCAAGAAAAAAACAGAGTTGTCATACTGTCGAGTAATCGCCTGTTCCTGCAGTCTATCAAAAGTCCATAATGTGAAATGAAATCAGCTCCAATAACTGGTTTACAATAATATCGAAGCTGTTGATCACTATGTCTACTTGGGTAAGACGATCTAACTGGGTAGATCCAACTTCGACAAAGAGGGCAACCGACGAATCCAACTCGGATGGGCAGCGTTCGGCAAATTACGCCATATCTTTTCGTCATAGATACCGCAGTGCCTCAAGACGAAAGTTTAATCAGTGCGTATTGCCAGTGATGACATAAGGTCACGCAGCGTGCAATGGAAAGAGCTATGCTCGGAGTTTCACTACGTGATAAGATCCGTAACGAGAAAATCCATAGAAAAACCAAGGTAATCGACTTAGCTTTCAGAATTTACAAGTTGAAGTGGCAATGGGCAGGCCATATAGTTCACAGAGCCGACAACCGCTGGGGAATAAAGGTTCTCGAATGGCGACCACGAACAAGCACACACACACACACAATGTACGGATGACATTGTAGCCATCGCAGGGAGTCAGTGGATGGAGGCGGCATTAGACCGTTTGTCGTGGCGCTCTTTGGGGTAGGCCTATGTTCAGCAGTGGACTGCTAAAGGATGCAATGATTATGTTAATATGTTCTCCCTTTTTACCAAACTGCGCAACGCAAAGCAGGCTATTATGTTAGTCTATGTATGTATGTATATTTCTATGTCTGTTCTTTTGTAGCACTATAGAGACCAAACGCGTGGACCGATTTTGATGATTCCTACGTCAATCGATTTGTCTTAGTCTCGCAGGAGTCACTAAATATTCAATATACCAGAAAAAATTAATTTCAATGAACTATGATAAATAGGGTATCATTGAATAGGTATTTGAAAAACATCTTTAGCTTTTTCTTATTTTTTATATTGAATGACCATTTAGGATCTATAACGATTTAAATTTGGTTAGCAACCATTCTCAATTAAAATGCCACATTTTAGTTTTGTTCACAGTCATGTTTTTTTATGAAAGTGCTTGACCGTGCTAGTTCTTCATTTCGCTATATCTTCATTTTTTTTCCTGAAAAATACGTGTCCTATATGATATTTTATGACCAACATTACCTGTAAAGTACAATAATACAACCTTTCATCAGAATTCATTCATCGGCCCCATAGATTACTAAATGATGCGAGAACAAACAGACAGACAGACACCATTTAAAGTGTTATTCTTATTTATTTCATTTACCTACCCTTCACATTTTTTTTATTATTTTCATTGTACAGACTTTATATGCTGATACGTACCTATTAAGAAACTTTTAATTTGGAAATTTAGCGTACGTGAAGTAGGTAGGTATGTTACTATAACATAATTTTCAGGCGTTTGCTGTAATCTGTAACAAAGTTTTTGACTTATAAAAGAGTATTTATATAAGAGTCGCTTCGAGATGGATGTCCAGCCGCGCTTGCTCGACAGTGCATTGGCACTGCTATGCCTCTAGATTATTTATACACTGCATGATATTTTCTGCCTCAATCAACCCTCATGGTGTGGGTGTTGACAGTCCGTGCACGTCGTACTCTGAGCAATTACTCATTGACACGATATCCCACGCCCACGATTGCTTCATACATATCTGTAAGTGCATACAATCATATTATCTTCGACAAGAAACATCATTATTCCGTCCAGCCAATTTGTATTTATTAACCCCCAAACTCGAAAAGAGAAGGGTGTTATAAGCTTAGGGTGTAGTAGCCATATCATAGAATTGTCAATTTCATGAAATGGCCAGCTGAAACTGAACATATTGTTGAAACATCCACGTTTAATGATATTTCAATCCACGTTTGGCCATATAATTACATATAATTAATTTAGGGTTTTCGTGATATCAAAGGTTAAACAGATAGGTTTAAAATACCCACGAAGACTACCTAACTTGGCCAAGTCGGACTTCCGTCCTCACCTTCTATTTTACGATATGATCCACAGACCATATATTATAATCACTAATGTTTGACCATATCATGAAGTGGCCGTGCGTCTAGTGCGTTTAGCTGTTCATATCGTCAAACGCTGATCATTCATTCATGTGGCCAAACTAATTCATTGATGTCACCGATAATTTCATGAAATAGAACTCTTTCATGATGTGGCTAACCATTTCATGATATGATTCTATGAAATAATTCTAACGTGACAACTCATACATTTGCAATCATAGGCATTTTTCTTCTACCTATAGGTATAGATTGGACAAAACGAAGACAATTCCACAATATCTGAAGACCCGACTCTAAAGGAATGTAAAGTGGCTGGCCACATTTCCCGAAGCACCGATAACCGTTGGGGTAGACTAGTTCTCGAGTGGAGTTCACGTCTAGGTAAATGTAGTGCAGGATGCCCAGTGGCTAGGTGGAGTGACGATCTGCGAAAAGCGTCTGGAAGAGAATGGATGAGGAGAACTGAAGACCAAGCTCAGAGGCGTGCATTAAGAAAGGTCCAGCACGTCCAGCAGTGGACAAGTATAAGCTAATGATAATGATGAGCCTGTCAGTTCCACTGCAGGGCAAAGGCCTCCTTTCCGGCCTTCCAGCTCCATCATCAGGTCAGCTCAATTGTACCTACCATAATTATTATCAGAACTTCACCCATGTGCAAAACTTTAGCATCTTTGGACGTCGTTAAATGGATCAAAATTGTTTTGCAAACTAGTCCCAACCTTAATATTACAGGGAATTACATTAAAGCTTGTTTAAAGCTACTAAAACAATTTTCATAAAATTTATACAGTACTACACTAGAGGTATTCTCTTTCAAGTAAAAATAATCATCTATTTCAGTTCAGAAACCCCAAGACATTATAGAACATAAACTATAAAACAAATGGATTTTTCTAATAAATACTACAAAACCAATTTTGATTAAATTTATTTTGGACTGCACTTTCAGAAACCCCAAAATATTAGCCCAGAGCCTAATATAAATTAAGTCAAAGTCAGTCTGTGAAAGTCAAAGATTGAAACGTGATCACTGATTGGACCTGATTTATGACAATATATGATCTCAAATACTTTCACTCTACGAGCTCTAGGGAGCTTGGGATATCTGCGAGATAGTAATCCTAAACGAAATATTCGCAAAAGAGAGAGAGAGAGAGAGAGAGAGAGAGAGAGAGAGAGAGAGAGAAAGAGAGAGAGAGAGAGAGAGAGAGAGAGAGTGGACCACCACGATTAGGAGCTGCTGGATGAATCCAGAGATCAACTTCTCTTTGCGTTCTAGGAGATGCCTATGTTTAACAGTGGACGTGTTCCGCCTGATGATAATTGAAATGAGGTTCCTTACATATCTTATTATTTATTTATTTTCAGTTTGTCAGTCACAAATTTAATGTCGATCAGCGAGCTATGAAGAGAGCTATGCTTGGAGTTTCTCTGAAGGACAAGATTTGTAATGAAGATATCCGACGGAGAACCAAGGTAACCGACATAGCTCTAAGGATAAGCAGGCTAAAGTGGCTGGCCACATTTCCCGAAGAACCGATAACCTTTGGGGTAGACTAGTTCTCGAGTGGAGTTCACGTCTAGGCAAATGTAGTGCAGGATGCCCTGTGGCTAGGTGGAGTGACGATCTGTGAAAAGCGTCTGGAAGAGAATGGATGAGGGGAACTGAAGACCAAGCTCAGAGGCGTGCATTAAGAAAGGTCCAGCACGTCCAGCAGTGGACAAGTATAAGATAATGATAATGATGAGCCTGTCAGTTCCACTGCAGGGCATAGGCCTCCTTTCCGGCCTTCCAGCTCCATCATCAGGTCAGCTCAATTGTACCTACCATAATTATTATCAGAACTTCACCCATGTGCAAAACTTTAAAAGAAAGAAAAGAAAAGAAAATACATTTATTCAACACACACAATAATAAAAGATACAAATAATTAGAAAAATTAAGTAGGAATAATAGAAAAGGAAAACAAAGAAAAGGTAAAAGTAGATAATTAAAGTGGTGATGAATGGGCATTAACTCAGCATTAGGTAGCATATATAACATAACATGGCTCAGCTTTAGCATCTTTGGACGTCGTTAAATGGATCAAAATTGATTTGCAAACTAGACCCAAGCTTAATATTACAGGAATTACATTAAAGCTTATTTAAAGCTACTAAAAAAAATTTCATAAAATTTATACAGTACTACACTAGAGGTATTCTCTTTCAAGTAAAAATAATCATCTATTTCAGTTCAGAACCCCCAAGATATTATAGAACTAACTATAAAACAAAAGGATTTTTCTAATATTTACTACAAAACCAATTTTGATTAAATTTATTTGGGACTGCACTTTCAGAAACCCCAAGATATTAGAGAACATAAACTATAAAACAAATGGATTTTTCTAATAAATACTACAAAACCAATTTTGATTAAATTTATTTGGGACTGCACTTTCAGAAACCCCAAGATATTAGAGAACATAAACTATAAAACAAATGGATTTTTCTAATAAATACTACAAACCCAATTTTGATTAAATTTATTTGGGATTGCACTCAAAGTCTACCCTTTTGAATAAAAAAACAACCATCTATATCGGTTTAGAAATCTTAGAGATTTGAGGCAATATAAACACAAAATTAAGCAATATAAACACAAAATCAAATGGATTTACCAATAAACTATTTATTCTCGAAAAACAACTTAAATACCCTTCCATACAAACAATAATTTTCAAAATCGGTCCGCAATTGACGGAGAAATCGGCCGACATACAAAAAAAACTTACTTTCGAAAATAGTATAACCGTCTTCTTTTGTGAAGTCGCTTAAAAAACTAAGCTAGTGGTATAAAAACAAAATATTACATTTGATAGCACATCTATCCAGGAGTACAAGACTTATAAAAATAGACTAAGAAATAATCTTTATTTGTGATCATGCCATGGAAAAGAGTGACCAAGGGTGTTATAATTTAAGACATTTTAAAAATGACCGTAAATCTAGAACACCATGACACTTTTACTAAACATAAATTTTGATTTCCTAGTCTGTTATGACTCCTTCCACCCACACGAAAGGTGACACGAAATGTGTCTTGTCTTATAATTGGGATTTTAGGTTCGGGGCGAGATGTAATTTGTTATGTGGTAAAAAAATAGTTTTATTTGGTACTTTTTGTTATGAAACCTCGCACATCACAGAACGTAGCCTACTTAACAAATAAGAACGCATGTAAGAAGGCGAGGATATAAGGATGTCTTAGAAGGATGTAGGGTGCTCACCTCATCCAATTAAAATAACTCGGCATCTTGGCACAATTCCTGCAGCTCGGCATTTTTGTCCTCGTGTCGATTAAACGTTTAATTCAGGCCCAGTTTGGAGGTATGGGCCTCGTTAGGGGCCTTACGTGCCTATAACTCACCGCCTCGGGGCCAACACCTTTGGCACTGACGTGTCGAGCGGTGTGACTTGCGAGTAGAGTCACCAAGTTAAACTATTCAAGTGTTTTTTTTCATGAGTGTGTACACTACACTTGTTTGTACTTCCTTTGCGATACATACCTGCGTTATGCTGGCAGATAAAAAAAGGATAATTAATTGCGTTCCCTTGTGCAAAGTTCACTGCAGCTCAAACACTTCCTTCACAATTACCCCTACAAAGCTGTCCGTTTCCTAACACGCCACATTAACGTTAATCTCTTTCGACCTCCCACTTACCCCTACAATGGAAGGTATATTCCGTGTCACTTCTTATTCTCAAAGCTTTTCCCCCATTCGACTTTGACATCACCCGATGTCGATAGTTACATCACCCTTTTACTACCTTAAAGCTGTCTCCCCCGCCGCCTAATTATTAGGTATATCCCCCATCCACATCTTACCTATTACATTATGCTAGGTCTTCCGAGGGCCTCTGGAATGCCCTATATATCCCGTGCCAGTTCTTAGGTATCTCATAGATATCTCCTCCTTCCACTTTCTTTCAATCTCATTAAAGTTTTTTTTTTCTCTGCGTCATCAAATCAATCTGTCTCTTCCGCTTCCTACTCACTTCTTCCCACGTCTTTCATTCCTGTTTTAGTGACTATTCTTGACTTAGAATAGTTTTCTAGACTAAGAGTCTTTCCTACCTCCTAAATACTTTCTACTTGTAATCAAGTCTTGAAAGTCAATTCGGATATGCCTCTTCAAAAGTATTTTTCTACCAAATCCTGCAATTTTCTCCAAAAAGCCTGACCATCCTACACCGAGTAAAATGCGTCGATCCCTCCATCTAATTCGTCGCCGCCCCCGATAACCTTGGTGGAAATTGACTTTGGTAAATTTACGTACTGCGCTATACAAACCTTCCCGTCGGTCCACTAAGCAATTAAGCAACATAGTGAAGTTATTTTTAGTTTTCCGGAACAGGCAAACAGTTGGCAGGTTGTTACTAAAAACCCTAAGGAAAGTTTACCGCTGACTTTCCTTCTGTAAAAACAGCCACAAACTAAAATTTACAATTTAAATGTCTACTACTATTAGGCCTAGCGCTAAAATCACTAATATAGATATGACCATAGATTAGCACTTTTTACATAATAACTTTGCTGCTACGATGTAGGCGACAAACAGTGACCGCGTTCAGAGATGAGCTCACATTTATGATTGCATATTACGTTTGTATGGAAGGAATAAGCCATTAACTGTGCTCACACTAACTTCTAAGAACGTGTATTTACAAACGCATACACCGGGACTGCATCTCGGAACGCGCCCACACTTCAAAGCGGCAAAGAACATGCAAACTGCTAATTGCTGATTTATGGAGTAAAAGTTGCGAGGATTCAAAAACCATCTGCATTTAAAATGATCGTTGCCTTTAATTTCATGTCATGACTCAGGAACACCGCTGCCAAATCTAAAGTGAAGCACCCACGATATGCCGATCCGCTCGTACGCTCAAGCCTCACGCACCAAGCTATGCCGATGGGCCGCCACATCGCAGCAAGATCTCGACCTTATTAGTCGTGTAAATTTGTTCAAGTTCTCACGGAAAATCAAACATAATGCAGTCTTTTGTAATGAAATTGTGTGAAATTGTGTATCAACCACAAAACATCACAAATTATTACTCACGCACATATACGTAACCGTTGTTTACTATGCTTACTCGTATGTTTGGCGGTGTATATTCCGTATTTTTTTTAAACTTCTTTTCATCGCCATAATAATATGTAAAAAAAAACGATGGTAGCCAAATGAGCTTGATCAAATCTAGGATCAACTGCCTGAATTTTAATAACATTACCTGTAGTTCAAACTGTTCAACTGCAATATGTTTGGCACTCTACGAATACTTTGTTTGTTGTTGACACTCCTAAATGTAAGGATGGTTTTTAAGATCCTGTAACTTCTTCACCGTAAGTAATCAAACGAATTTCATCCGTATTTCTATTAAAGTAAAAATTCATTCAAAATTTTAAAGCCCCAGTTTAGACCAGCTGTTTTAGTTGGTCGTTTTCAATTCTACTTCCTGTTAGCTTCCCAGAATTAGTGCAGTAATTGCTCGCGTCTTTAGAGCGAGACTGATTGCGTCTGGTTACTTATTTGGAAACATTAAAATTTATTAACTTAGACTTCGCAGATGTAAGCTTTAATTTTTTCGAGGGGATAATGAAAGTTGCCTTTTTAAATAGATCGACAGTTACTTTATTGTACATCAAAAATATAGAGATACTAAAACAGCTACTCTTATGAATGTATTTTACAATGAGGAAATCTTAATAAATATAATTTCAATACAATATAAATTATGAATTTTAAGACCCAACACATGGACACAAAACTCGGAGACTTTAAAAGTGTGTTAAAATATCGATGAAAAAATTAATGAGGTTGGGTGCAAAAGAGTGAAATTAGTACTTTTTGAGATATTTATAACTTTCTGTTGAAAAAAAATATACGCATCATGGCAAAAAGAAGGGTTAAATTATAAAGAACAATGGCGAACTCCCATACATATTTATATGTCAGTAAAATTCACGGCGTTTTTAACATCACGGTGTCTTCTCGTGACCACGATCAATGCAACTTGATCGAAACGTCGAGGTAAATAAATATTAAGTTTTCAGCGCGATTAAGTCCCGTTTAAATATTTAACTATGTTTTTAACATCATTTCTTAAGATTGATAGTCTAAGAAGCTTTTATTGGGGAGGCCAGGAATAATTGTTATTAGGCTTCAAAGTTTTGTAGGTTATGTTACTGTTAACGACTTTTGAAACAATTCTTGGAGAATTTAATCATTTTATCTGCATTAATGTCACTAGAGGGTATGCCACTTGCCACTCTAGAGGAATAGCCGTAAAATGATTGATGGGGATTTATGCTTTTAGAGCCAAAAACCTCATGAGCATATTAACCTGGCTATTGTATGCGTTACGACAAACGAAAATTAAAGAATAGATATTATGCCTATCAATACTCTTTGATTTTAAATTTAATGACAAGACACGAGGGTCTTTAAGATATGTTGAAGATCTGTTTATTGAAAATTACAGAATTACTCCAAGATATTATCTTTATAGATTAACCAGAGGGAAAACGGGAGGTTTACCTCTAGGTACTCTATTAATCAGAAACTATCTTGAATAATCTATAGATAATTGAGGCAATCTATCGAATTACCCAAATCAGTCAAGGGAAATAAATTTAAGAGCCGACTCCTAAATATTAAAGAATTTTGGACTCTAAAGCTTTCCTCTCAGATTTCCCTAAATTTATTAAATTGAAGGCCTACCTATCCTATAAGGGGAGGCTTCCTATATTTAATTATGTTAAAGAGGCAAATATTAATATGTTAGGTTAATGAGGTAAATTAATTAAAATATTGATATATTAAGAGAAATGATTTGGGTGCAAAATTTGCACCGTGGCGTAGCTGGTTATCTATATCGGCGTGTATCTAATAGTTTTTAATTCGGCTCGATAGAACTGAACTTAACTGCGTCCCTGTCAAAAACTATTTTAAAATAGGTCCTACAAATAGGTTCTTCGGGAAATGTGACCAGCCCACTGCCACTTTAGCATGCTTATAATTTGAGCTATGTCGGTTACCTTAGTTCTCCGTCGGATATCTTCATTACGAATCTTGTCCTTCAGAGAAACTCCAAGCATAGCTCTCTCCATAGCTCGCTGAGTGATCTTAATTTTGCGGACTAGTTTGACCGTGAGTGTCTACGTTTCGGCTCCGTAGTCATGACTGGTGGGACGCACTGATTGAAGACTTTTGTCTTCAGGCACTGTGGCATGGATGACGAGAAGACTTGACAAAGCTTGCCAAATGCTGCCCAACCCAGCTGAATACTTCTGTTGGCTTTCTTCTCAAAGTTGTTCTTACCCAATTGCAATATTTGCCCAAGGTAAACATATTGTTGAACAACTTCAAGAGGCACGGCATTAACTGCAATCGGTTCCAGGTCAATAAGAACACATGATCTTGGTTTTATCAATATTCATTCCGAGACTGATGTGTCGAGAAGTATCATCTAGGTTGGTCAGCATACTTTGCAAGTCTTGCAGTGACACCGCCATTAGGACGATATCATTGGCAAATCGTAAGTGTGAGATGTTCTCGCCATCGATATTAATGCCCATTCCGTTTCAATCCAGCGTCTTAATCAGGGTGTCTTCCAGGGCATAAGTGAACAACTTCGGGGATATAGCATCTCCCTGTCTCATTCCGCTGCGCAGTTGGATATATTTAGACTGCTGGTTTTGTACTTGGATACTCATAGTCGCGGCGTCATATAGAAAGCTCAGCACTTCAGTGTATCGCCAGTCCACTTGACAACGCTGCAAAGACTCCAGAACCACCCAGGTTTCAACGGAGTCAAAGGCCTTCTTATAGTCCACAAAAGTAAGACACAGGGGCTGGTTATACTGTTCAGACTTCTGTATCACCTGCCTCACTACGAGGTCTATGGTGCTAAATCCTCCGCGAAACCCGGCCTGTTTAGAAGGCTGGAATTCGTCAAGTCTTCTATCGAGACAATTTGAGATGACCCTCGAAAACAACTTATAGACGTGGCTCAAGAGTGAATTAGGGAGGTAGTTTTTTTAAAGTGTTTTTTCCCCTTTTTTAAACAAGAGTACTACCAAACTCCACACCTCTGGAGTTCTCCCACTGTTAAGAACGGTGCTAATTATTTACAATGAGATAAAGAATATGCAAATAAAAACACCCCAAAGACAATATTTGGCCCCTGGGTAGACGAGGTCTTGAAAATTATCATTAATTTTCCAGATTAACCATTGTTTAGCCGTGATTCAAATGTTGGCAAAAAACCCGGAACATTTTCATATTCATGCTATAAAATGAAGACTTTTACTGAATGTTATTCCATAAATGGCCCCATAAAAGTTCCTTATAGGGTATATATTTCACGTGTTAATCCGTCAAGGAGCCCCTAGCGGCGCCTAATGTGTGCAGAATAAATAACGACGCTGTAACCTGACCGCATGTCACACCGACGCGTAATACCTACATAAGTAGAGCCTTATTTGTCCGTGAGGTTTATTTTTCATACGCTAATCTGTCATAAGGCCCCTTGGGATTATATTATGACGAACATTGGCCCGTGTGTGGAATAAATGACAGTGTAATTTGGCTGACTGTTATATAACTATTATTCTGTATGCCAAGTTACAGTAAATTTTTGATTACATCTTTTTTATGATTTTAGCATTAGCGCCTGCTTAGTGAGAACATATCTAATCAATTTCTAAAGGTAAGGTTTTGTGCGGGTTCTAATCACGGACGGCACTAGAACCCGCGTCATTCCGTGCCTCTGGGCGGCACTTGCCTATAACCAATTCGGCTACCGTGATCTGACTCATCATCATCCAAATTTTCCCCTCAGTTTCCAAATCCATCTAACGGGGACGGTAACTCTATCTATTTGTAGTATTCTGAACAGACCAACCTAACACGACTAATCAATTTTATTTAGTTTTATTTTATTCGCTTTTTTTGTTGGTTCACAACAAAAAAAAAAACAATATCCAAGTATCCGACTAGACAAAAAGACGCGAATGTAGACTTCGTTTTATAATCCGTTAGCATCTTATGCTGGTATAAGCCCCGGAGTCATTATGTGTATTATATACACGTTAGCCGGAGTCTTTATGAAAATCGGCGTCAATCGAAGGGTGTATTCTTAATCATGATAAAATCGATGTTAGTGATCACTAATTTGCGTTCCAATTCAGATAACGCGCTTATGGCAGATTGAGTGTTGATGGGATTCAGAACGATTGTAAACGTGATTACAAGTTCACAACAACATAACCTCAAAAATTGCTAAAATACAATATATGATAAATCAGAACATGGAAAATCATAACCGAACGAGTGAGACGCAATAAAAAATATAAAAGGGTATTTCTCTGATTTGGTGCAAATCACATGTCCGTCAAAAACTAAACGAATCTACCTGCTCCAAATGAACCAAATATTTTTTATATGATAATTGAGTTCTATAGATAAATCTTGCACCTAAAACATTTTTTTCAATTGGCAAATAAGAACGAAAAAAATAAAATTTATCCTCTAAATCTCATTACCTTCAGTGTCCTTTGCAAAAATTATGGGAATAATATTAAAATAAAATACAATTAGATGTTTTAACAATGTACTGTTATTTGGTGGGCCATAAAGTACATATTAAGGAGTAAAACTGTGATTTTGAAAAAATATTACGATTGTTATTAATTATCAATATGGTATAAAATAGATTTGTCACGAAAAAAACTAATTACCTTCAGCCCAACTTGAAATATCAAAAATCATACTTTTACATATACGTAATGGAGTAGCTACCCCCCTTCCTACATGCACATTGCTCATCGAGTCGGCCAGTGAACAGTAAGCAGGGCGGACGCTTGCAGATTTTTCTAAAACTAATTGCAAAGACGCGATCGTGAACCGTGGTAAGCAAATTTTTTCATTACCGTGAGTGTGATTTTGAGATAAGTACTAATTATTTTTTTGTATTGTTTATTTTAACATTATTGTAATTAAGTTCGAATATTTAGAAAAAAAAATATATCTACGTATTGTAAATATTGTCTGGGTAAATCTAAAATAGGTAAAAAAATATTATTACCCTCAGTTTCATTACCATCTATTTTGTCCAAAGATTTTGACTATTTGCGACATACATATTAATTTTAAAACTAAAATATTATGGTTTTCAGGGATCTGAACTTAATTTAATGTGTTCTTATCTGCAGAATCGGAGCCAAGTTGTGTCTGTAAATGGAATAAATTTGGTTGTTGGAACTGATTATTGGTGTACCTCAGGGCTCAATACTGGGGCCAGTATTATTTCTAATATATGTGAATGACCTCGTAAATTCTATGCCAGATTGGACCTATACTAGTTTATTTGCTGACGATACTCATATAGGAATTAGTGACAAATGTAAAGATAAATTACTATTAAAAATCAGTGACGCTATGTGTATTCTAAGAGAATGGTTTAATGCTAACGGAATCATTCTTAATGCTGATAAAAGTGTTGTAATGCAATATCAAACAAGGAAAAATAACAAAAGCAATATGGGCTTGAAAGATAATGTATTTTTAGGATATACAGTAAATTATACATTAAGTCATTCAATACATATAGAAAAACTTTGTAAAAAAGTGCCAATTATGCTTTGCTCAAGCTTAGATTAGTGGCTACTAATTGATAAAAAGTTACTTATATCCGTCTACTACGCTTACATTCATTTGGTAGTTAGGTACGCTATTACTGTTTGGGGAAACGCTGCTGACATAAAAAAGGTACTGACGACCCAAAAGAGGGCAATAAGTTAAGTTAATAATGTTTGGATTACAGAAACGCACTTCAGTCAGGAATTATTTCAAGAAGCATAAAATAATGACAGTTGTATCCACATACATTTATAACAGTCTCTTAGAGATTCATGAAGAAAAGGGCAATATAACTAAAAACAAAGATGTATATAAATACAATCTACGCAATAAAGATAAATTATTTAAGCCTAAGGTAAGATTAACCATAGTTCAAAAACAGGGAATTTACACGAAAATATGTATGTACAATAGCCCTTATGTGTTACAAGCTTGCATACAAACGATTTTAAAAGGAAACTGAAACAATTCTTCGAATTCAACCCGTTCTATTCTTTAAAAAAATACAATGACATGCGTCTGACGGAAACTTCATTCTTGTACGATTCAGAGAAAAACCTTATTCAGAAGTCATAAGTTATTTGTTTTGTTTTTTAATATATAACTAATTGTAATGTGATTTCATTTGATGTAAAAATTGATTTGCCTAGTGTGACACTATCTGTTATAAAGCCAATAAAATATTATATTCTATTCTATATTGTTCGTGGGAAAGGTAGTCTATCTAAAAATTGGTCAATTGTCTATAGTAATATTTGGAACAATAGATAAAAAACAGACAGAAACAACTTTTTTTTCGCCAACAACTGTCAGTTTGTCGCTTGGACAGTAGCGCTCACGGTGATATCGGTTTAGGGCATGGTTGGTGTAATCGCAAAATGGCGGATGTAATGACGTCATCTAAGACGTCACACGCGATCGCACTCACGGCGATTTGGAACGTATGATATCGCAATCACATCGATTTTAGCGTGATTCGGAATACAAGGGAAGATATTTCCCAGTTACGGATATATACGTGTAGTGGGAATCAATCTAAGTATGTTTCATAAGGCCCGCTGCACTCCAGATAAGCAAACAGCAAGAGTAAGAATCAGTTTTCACTCATACTTTGGTGTCAGTTGATTCTTAGAACTTGACCTGACTCGCGCAAATAGCCAAAGCGGTTTTTTTTTAATTGCTGTTTTTTCTCTGGTGTGCAGAATGCCTACAATGACTACTTATTGGCATGAGCTTATCACGTGGTATGCGCAAGTTTTACAAGTGCTAGTACGCATCTATACTTATCTTTACTTCTATACTCGTACATATAGGAATAAAGCTATAAGTAACAAAACGCCGACGCAAAGCAGTTTTTTTATTAGCCTCGAGGACTTAAAATGAACTACAGAAAAATAATAAATTACGCTTTTAAATATCGTGTGTGTGTCTGTTTGTCAGTTTGGATGTTTGTTCGCGTATTACGTGAAAACTTCTGAACCCATTGAAATGTGGTTTTCACGGTTGAATAGCTCTTAGGTTTTAACTGAAAATCTGTTGTTCTGCATATCTCGATCTGACGAGCAATTGTTAAAAATCTTTTTGATGGCTGCAGGAACATTAATCTAATTTGGTATCTTAAGTCCTTGAGTAACATATAGGGCATAGAAAATTACCACTCGGGTTAAGACGCGGGCACAGCAAGTAGGCAATAAAAAACAACAGACTTGCAAATCGTAACAAACAACAAACTTATATATTTACAAACAACAAATTAATATATTTACAAATAACAAACTTACATATTTACAAACAAAAAACTTATACATTTACATATAACAAACTTATAAATTTACAAACAACAAACTTATACATTTAGAAACAACATTTACAAACATCAAATTAACATATTTACAAATAACAAACTTGCACATTTACAAATAACAAACTTACACATTTACAAACAACAAACTTACAGATTTACAAACAACAAACTTATACATTTAGAAACAACATTTACAAACATCAAATTAACATATTTACAAATAACAAACTTGCACATTTACAAATAACAAAATTACACATTTACAAACACCAAACTTACACATTTACAAAGAACCGTTACAAGTCGGTGTCACAAGTGGCCATTGAAGATAGATATAGTCATGTATTGCGGCCGCGTCGACTGAATAAAATGCATACAAATGTAAGTGGTAGGTATTAGTGTCCCCCTGTTTGCGGGAACACTCTTGTTAATAAGGGATAGGATGTTTTTCTTTTTAAGTAAATTCGTTTAGGTAATACCTTTTTATACAACCAAGCGAAACGTAACAAAGGTCGCTCACCTCGTGGCAAATGCCCATCATCATCATCATCATCATCATCATCATCATCATCATCAGCAGCCTATATTTGTAGCACATACTTTGATTTAGCCGGTCAAAATTAATTCACACATCATTTTGACTTAAAATTGTGTACTCTTAAAGTCAATTATTACTCATCTATCTATATATATACTTATAATAAAGCAATAGGAACGAAAAAGTCTGTACAAAGAAGATAATTTAAAAAGAAATGGTCTAGGGTACATAAAATAAGCTACAGAACAAGAATATAACATTTAAAAAATTCGTGTCTATCTGTTTGTCTGCATGTTTGTTTGCGCATCACGTAAAAACTACTGGACCGATTGCGATGCGGTTGTCACTGTTGGATAGCTTAGGTACTTGAGACTTGGTGTACTTGGTATTTTAATCCGATGAGTAGAAGCCGAGAAATCGATAAAAACTTTTTGAGGGCTGAAGTAATTTTGACCAATTATTTTGATATTGGTACCTATTTTAGGTCTTGGAATAGTACATAAAGTACTTTTAACCTAGAGAAATGACCACGCGTGCGAAGCTGCGGGTACAGGTAGTACTTATAATAAAACTGTAATAGGTCCAATTCAGTACATTGAAGACATTTTGTAAAAAAAAAATGGAGGCTTTTCTGTATTCTATACTGAAGCCAAAACTGTTTTTTTTTCATTTTTGTCTCTCTGTCTATCTGTCTGTCTGTATCTTGGCTAGGCATCACGCTGAAACAACTGAACTCCAAACTATAATAATGTTCCCGTGATTTTCTACGCTGATATGTTACAAACATACCACATAAAATAGATTTGCATCATAAATATTTTGTTTCAGTCACTCCAATATCATTTTATGTATTGCTATCTTTGTTGTATGCTTAAAAAACCGGTAAAAGTTCCGCTAAAAACAAAAACTGCCATAGACAACAAAGTAATCTTAGCTAAGACCCACAGATTAAGTATCAGAATGGTAGCATGTCCATTTTATGTTGGTGTGAGTTTCCATATCTGCATTAGTGTGCGTTAGTAGGGAAGTGATCGCTAGTGCCGACCATATCGATAAAAACATATCTAAACAAAACTGCAGCATATGAAAACATAGGAAATAATATTTATGCTAAAAATATTTACTTTACAGAACATGCAAACATAATTTCATAATACTCATAAGTAGCAGTTTTTCAGTGTTGTTATCATAACAATGTTTAACGTTCTCAGACAGATTCATGTAGTGTTAATTTGACTGTATTAAATCAAGCCGATTCTAAACAGAAATTACGAAAATAAGAAAATACGATGATTTCTTATTTTTTGGATTCTATGCATATAATAATATAGTTTAATTACGAAATAAATTTAATAAATACTTATCACATTGACACTCGACAGGAGCACGCTATAATATCTACAATAAGTTACACTTGACTTTTGCTAGGCAAACCACATAGAATACTTACAATAATAAGTAATAGACTAAAAGAACTAAAAAAAAGTCTAAAGAGACTTGCACGATTTCCGCAGACGACAGACTAAAAAAGAGGCTAACAGCATATCGGTTGTTATCGTATCGGTAGATATCCCCTTTATTTTGGGGTTCGTGGCGACATACATACTATGATAGATGATCACCAATGACGTATTCCGTTTATTGGATGCCGCAACTCGCAACAAAGGGTTTAGAATTTTAGATATAGGGTTTTCTCTCAAAAGACAACTAGCAAAATATGTTCAAACGTGAACTTATGCTTCCTTATGTCGAAATTAAGTGCTTCCACTCAAATTCGTCGTCAGAGATGTGTCAGACACTGCTTAAACTTAGCGCAAGCTAAGTTAAGCGTAAGTAGCCCATGCTTAGCCACAGTACACATATTGTCCTAAAATATGTGTACTGTGGATTAACCGATCTAAGAATCTCCTTAAATCTTAATTTAGTTAATTAGAGATTTAGTCCTAAACTCAGCTTAGCTTCGTCTTGCATCAATGTCTTTGTGACGTGAATTAACTAGACGGAGTTAAAGTATTCTCTACGTTCCGATTCATGTAAAAAATATTCCGCTAACGAAGTTAATATAAAAGTCTGGTGACGGAACTGCATGTGAAGTATGACTCATTCTGGTCGGACCACTTCCTACTAGTCATTAATTGTAATTTTAAGCATATTAGACCTAAAATAATTTAAGATAATAATTTAAGGAAGAATGTGAAGAATTTATGGGGAAATAGGGAACAAGAACAAAGAGTTACGTATAAAAAAATTGTGATGTAAAACTAAATGAAATATTAAGATGGTGTGGATTGTTTGAAGGCTTCTGCCTTATATCTTATATCTTCAATATGTAAAAATAAATATATTGAAGAGTAGTTCTGTTGTAATATTGTTGGTAAGTTGCAATCAGCAGTAGAGCATAGATAATAGTACAAAAATTGTAGCAAGGGGCATAAAGTAGTCGGGAGGAATTTTCAGAGCCGGGGCTCTTATGTGAAGGCTAGAGAGAAGTTCTTATTGTGGGTCCAAATCTCAGGCCATATATCACTAACATGACTGCCTCACGCAGGGAACCAAATAATCAAGACAGAATAAAAAAGGACGGGCTGGCCCGACATCGTAGTAAGACTGGTCTTAGACCGTTTTACATTCTTAACTCTGAATTGAATCTTAAGTTTCTTACTAACAAAACAAGTTCAAAAACTAAAACTAAAAAAAATGCGTATGACACTCATGCAATGAAGACGAATCGATTGATACCTCGCTTGTTAAAATTGGACCAAGTTTTTAGTTTGAACACATAATGCCTTTGCTTCGCCGTAGTCAGGTAAAAAAATAATTGCCTATGACACTCTTTACCTGAAGACAAATCGAATGACACTTCGCTTGTCAAATCGGACCAATAGGGGTGCCGTTGTGGCGCGTTTGTGCCGTTGTGGTGGAACATCCACATACCCACATACATGGATACATACATACATTAAACTCATTATCCTTTCCTTGCTTCGCCGTGGTCGGGTAAAAAAATGACGTACCTAATAAGGATATAGATAGGTATAGGTACGAAACGTTATTTTTATTTTTAACTAAAGATACGCGGCAAGTAGGTCGTAGGTGAGGTACCAATACATGATAGTTAAGGTAACTGAAGTATTACTTTATGACTTTCAAGTAAGTAGTGCTTTAAATATTCTGTGTTTTCAGTTAGAACTCGGGCAACTCTAGGGGGAATAAACTGTAGATACCAAATAACGCCAAAAATCATTTTTGTTTTCATTTTTCAAAAACATAGGTTAAGTGCTACGAATAAGTAATAAGTAGACTTATATTAGTAAGACTTATTATTTATTCGTAGGTTAAGTGTACCGAATGCCGTCAGCAGCGCTAATGAGGTGCTGACTTCACAAAACTGTCGCGCGGAGTGAAAGGTAGAGTATACTCTAGAACGTCTAAGATTTGTGTAAATGGTACCTATATAAACATTGTTTAGAATATATTTTCTTACCCTATTTCTAGAAGTTTTTTTTATTAATGATTTTATAAGAGGTTGAAATAAACCGATGATGATTATTTTGATTATTTCGTCAAGAGGCTCTAGCGTTCTTCTTGGGATTGCATGTTCCAGTATATCCTTGCCTCAGTCCTTATTGAATGCAGTGCCTGTAGAATAAAGATCATTTATTATTTCTAAAAAAATATATCATCACATCAAGTTCGCCTAGTCTACAAAATAAATCTAAAGATTAAAATGGTCAATTTCAATCAGTGCTTGATTTACTATGAATATTTTTATTTGAACTTGAATAGATTACGAAACAAGACATACGTTCAATAACTAAAACCCAACTATGGTCGTTTACAAAATAGCCTATCTTGCAACATTATTCTTGCAACATTATTCTTGCAACATTATTCTTGCAACATTATTCTAGCAACATTATTCTTGCAATACTATTCTTGCGATGAAGACGAATCGATTATAAGTTCGCTTGTCAAAATTGGAGCAAATTTTTAGTTTGAACACATAACCCGTCCATTGCTTCGCCATTGTCGAGAAAAAAAAAACCTTTGACACTCTAGACACGAAAACTAATCGCTAGATACCTCGTTTGTCAAAATTGGACCAAAAGGGTTGATGCTATGGTGGAACATCCACATATATACATACATACATACATACATACATACATACATACATACATACATACATAGACTGTTAAACTCATTACCCTTTCCTTGCTTCGCTGTAGTCGGGTAAAAATAACAACACCAATTTTGATGAAATTTGTATGGCACCGCACTTGAGGTGTATAGACTTAAAGTTGAATAATCATTGAAATAAAAAAGAATCGTCCAAACCTGTTAGAAATCCCGGAGATCAAACTGTCGAATTGAAAATCTCGCCTTGGAAATCAATTTAAAAAAGACTCAAACTCACACTTTGAGCGCAACTAGGTGTGTGCTACACACACACACACACACACACACACATACGTAAACAGTAGTTCCAATCAAAAGGTACTTTCAGTTGGGGATGCGAAGTTTGTTAAGATTTATCCAGCAATTAGTAGTTAGTGCGAAGTTCGCCACCGACCAACGATGCGGGACTATTTACTCGGGCTTCTTTTAAATCTAACTAGTAAGCCTTAATTACAGGCGCTTTGATGTTAATCCAGCTGTGTTTAGTTTGTTTACGAGACGTAGACGAGAGGAGTTAGGTACTTAGTTGCTTCACGAGCCAGTTCTTGATTAAAAAAACAGTGTAAAGATAGTGGAGTTGGTAAGAGCTGCCACTAACCATAATCATCATCTCCTTACCCTTATCCCTCTATAATGAGGTCGGTACAACGTGTACCTTTCTTTCATTTCTCCCTTCAGCTGTCATTTCAGTATTCACTACTGTTTTACACAAGTCATTTCTCACGTAATCCATTTACACTTTTTTTGATCTTCTTCTTTGCTTGTTACCAAAACATTAACTTTTAATCATCTCCTTGTAACATGCCCATACCAAGATAACCTTCAACTTCAGTCACTGGCGCGGCACTACTTTCAAACTTCCTATAACATACTCGTTTAAAATTTATCCATGCTCGTTACTCCACATGTCATATTCATTTCAACATTTGCATCTCAGCTGCATGCAATTTTCTTTCATTTGACCCTTTGCCAGCCTAACACTCAGATATATCAAAATGACTTTTCCTATACAATCCGGGTTCGAAAACTCGGTATGGAACCGGTGTACAGCAATTTAAAACATTGTGAGTCAACCAGCATGTCCAAGATTCTTCGCCTAATAGTCGTGCTCTCCTTCGGGCCTCCTGGCATTCTACGTTACGGATAAACAAATAAAATGGCCCTAACATATTATTGCAGTATTTGTGGATGTCTACAAAACGCCTTTAGTAAAATGACACGCGGATTATCAATAATCCGCGTATATCTTATGTATTACTGAAGTAATACAACTAAGTTTTAATCGGTTATGTAGTTTAGGCGCTTTGAGGGCACTGACAAGCATACATACATACATACTAATGTACGCTGCTAAAGTCCTATAACCCTCCTGTTTTGTAATCGGAAAAAACTCGCCAGTGGCATCCCTCGGTATCTAACTGACAATAGACATCAAACTCGAAAACACCTCTATTCTGTCCATGGATATTATTTGTACTTACCTACCTGTGCTTCTACTTTTCTTATGAGAACAGCCGAGGAAGGAACCGCTTACCAACGTCTTTATTTTCCGACAAATACAACCTGGGTTTTCTTCAAGTCTATCGTAAATGTATCTATAGGCAAGGGTGCTCCATCATCAGCCGCATCGTCACCACCAGGTGAGATCGCGTTCAAATGCTTGACAATTTTTCATAAAAAGCCCACAGCAGCCAGCAACTGCGATATACATAAACAATCGCCTCTTTTATATTCTCAAAGTTTCGCAGATACTTTGTATTCATTTCAGTTCAATCTCAGGAACAACTGAAGCCGAGAGACAAAAACTAAACTTTTCCAGACTCGTTTATAGCCTAGCTGTCGCGTCGGCAAAACCAGTCAAGGTTAAGTTAAAGGTTTGAAATTAAGGGTTCCTTACAATTGTTTTCATACATAGTTTATAAGGGTAGTAAATATTTTTATTGACTTTTAAGGTTCCGTACCAAAAAAGAAAATGGTACCCTTTTGTTAATTTGACAGCAATTAATATTTCATAGCACAAGAAAAGGAAAAAATACTAAAAATACCCAAAAGAACAATGGCGAACTCCCATACATACTTTTATGTCAGTCAAATTCACGGCGTTTTTAGACAAAATAAATGCTAGTAACTCAGCATCATTTCCTGAGATTGTTAGTCTAAGATATATTTTTTGGGGAGGCCAGGTATAATTGTTATTAGGCTTCAAAGTTTTGTAGGTTATGTTACTCTTAATGACTTTTGAAACACGTCTTAGAGATTTTAATTATTTTATCCGCTTAATTAGGTAGGCAAGTAAGTACTTATGCGTGATAAATATAATGTTTCAAGATATTGTGTTGTATTGTAGATTGGTACCTACCTATTCAATTACCTATCTAGTGTAACAGACTAGGTTTTTGAAGAAGAATTATTTTCAATCTGTTACTTCATGGCGAGATTACAAAACAATATATTTAGATATGTTGCTGCTGTTTCACTGTGCAAGGAAACAGTTGTCCCATATTAGCACAAATGTTTTGCAATAATTCCTTATACATAATATTTTATTTACACAAGCCTTTGTTTCTTTCGTATTTATTGTTCAATACTTTATCCAACACGCCATATGTACAATTATTTCTTTCACGACCTGGATGACTGGTACATAATGCTGTTTAACATTAAGTCCTTTCTTGTACCTACACTATTTTTGTGCAAAACAATTCAATAAATTAACATGCTCTATTATAACAACAATTCTTTACACTTCCTCCATAAACTATAATGCACTTTATTCCCTTTGCTACGAGTATAATGTTTTCTATAAAGGTTTTATATTGACGTACCATTTTGTCTATAGCACAGTCTATATTATTATTCTGTTTATCGCAAGAAGAAAAAGATTTAACGCGAGTAAGCTTAATTCAACCGCCTTTGGTTTAAAAACCGGGTGGGAAGAAAGCGTAATTCAATCTCTTTTGGTTTAAAAAACTGGGTGGGAAATATACTGTGTTGTCAATTTTGACGTCCAAACCGGAAACGTCATTGTATTTTATATATTTTTTCACTCTTTGAGCAGGCTACAAGGCCGGTTAAACATTGTAGGATGGAAATGAAGTTACAATTTCATGATTTTTTAAATTGATTTGTTAACTAGGCTTTTTCTAGCTTACAGGCTATGTTGAAAAAAGTAGAAAAATAATTACTTAAGTTCTGTAGAAATGATATGTCAAGACGCTGCAAGATTTATCGCATAAAATTCTACCTATGTTATTTATAGTTACATCACAAAAAACAACTTCGAATCTCGATGCCCGTGACAGATGAATTGTTTACATACCTACAAGTTTGTACGGAACTCTCGGTGCGTGAGTCCGACTTACACTTGACCGTTTTTAAAATTAAGTCATTACCGCAGACGAATGGGCTAACTAACAAGTCGGGGACGAAAGCCGAGAGACAGGGTAAACACTTCGGGGAGTCCGAGACCCACAAAGGGGACCCGCAGGAAGAAGAAGATTACCCCATAATTATCAAAATATAATAAACTAGCTGCGCCCCGCGGTTTTACCCGCATGATGGATGATGATGATGATGATGATGATGATAATGATAATGATGAAAAGGATCCTATGTGTTATTCCAGGATATAAGCTATCTCCATTTTAAATATCATCAAAATCCGTTCAGTCGTTTGAGCTTTAAGGAAAAACAAACATACACACACACATACAGTACATACAAATTTTCGCTTTATAATACAATTTAATGAACCGCCGTAAACTCAAAAAAAAAGTCGGTAAGCTTAATTCAAAATCATTGGCAGAAGTGTTTTTCGACCATAGACTACTGCATTATTACTCACCTAATTGACAGACTTGTTATAATTTCGTTTCCATGCCAACGTCATTTTGTTTTTTTTTTTCAAACCTTTGCACAGAAACAGAATACATTATAATACTATATACTTGGGTTACAGTACAGATTTAGTCTTAGACTATATACTCGTATGTACTGTGTGTGCTTGGTTTAGATTATTGCAATTTTAGTAGGAATCTCTTATTTAAAAAAAAAGCAGCTCATGTTACTCGCTGATAATATAGTTATTTAAAGGTGAAAGAATTATTAAAATCGGATTGGTGTTTTTTGAGTTTATCCATTACAAACAAACATACAAACAAACAAACAATCAAATCTTTCCTCTTTATAATATTAGTATACACTAGCCCGCGGTTTCACTCGCGTGGATGATGATGACAATTATCCCATAATGTGTTATTCCAGGAACTAATCATACCCAATTTCGTCAAAACCCGTTGAGCCGTTTCAGCTTCGAGAAGTATCAAGCATACACACACACTCACACACACACTCACAAACTTTCGCATTTATAATATTAGTAGGATTGTTAGCTATTAAACGACTGCCCAAAAATGGAGTGTAATGTTTTTAGGGTTCATGTATGTATGTATGTTTGTGAGTATATTTATTCCATCATAGCATTTAAATACCTGAACAGATTTGGATGCATGGGGTATCCTTAGAATCCTTGCATCATCCCGAGGGTATTTTTTGGCAGGACGGTCGTGTTTTTTCTCTTCCTTTGATGTACTTGGTTTTTATTTGCACAGAGGTTTGAAAAACTAAAATTACACCAAAATAGAAATAATCTATTATTTACTATGAAATTAAAAGATATATTACAATTATTTTGGTGTAATTTAAATAATTAATGGTTATTTCTAGTAATTACTAGGTATCTATAAAAAATAATAAATAATAAAAAAATAATCTAGAAAAAACATTGCAAATTAGCGATTACCTTAAACATTTCCGGTTCGTAAATGTAATAGTTTCTTTGAAAACTCCCGCACTTGTTCGAAATATTTGAATTCCGTACGCCGAATCAAATCGGAAATGAAAATGTAGTGAAACGAGACATAAGTTCCAAAATTTTAAGGGACAGATAAAAAATAGCCTATGAAACTCTTGCGATGGTGACGAATCGATTAATACCTCGCTTGAACAACCCTTACTTTGCTTCGCCATAGTTGGATAAATAAATATAGCATAGGATACTATACCTGAAGACGAATTGAATACCTCAGATCTCAAAATTGAACCAATAGGGGCGACGCTATGGTGGAACTTCCACATATATATACATCATAATCATCATTGGCCTTTTACAGACAGCATTTGGAAGGTTTTCACTGTTCTGCCGCTGATGGCTAATGAGACCCACACGGGAAAAGCAGATCCGGCGACACAGAGTGCAGAGGTTTGAGTGCTGCGTAACCCTGGAAGGTAAGGGATTGTTAGCGCGTTCGTTTATTTTCACGCGTATGCCTATGTATATATATATATATATATACATACATACATACATATATACATTACATAGACTGTTAATTTCATTAGCCTTCCATTGTTTCACCGTAGTCGGATAAAAAGGTCTATTGCAAAGATATTTAAGGTTCCGTTTTGACGCGATACTGTGGAACTCCAACAAATAGTCAATTGCGAAATATCATCGCAGTCCAAGAGAAGGAAACGGAAACGAAAAGTTAAGGCTATCTTTGAAACAAGCAGACTTACAATTCGAAAAATATTGCGTTCTATTCTTTAAACCTCTTTTTTATCGTCACCTGGTATGTAAGTAAAGATAAAAAAAAACGATAAAAAATATATATTTGGATACCCTGTAACTATGGGCACTAGACAAAGGATAAACATACATTTATACCAATATTAAATCCATGGCTCGGAAACAAACATTTTGCTCATCACACAAATGATTGCACCTTGAATTCGAACCCGCGACTGTTTGATTTCGTACCTAGGGTTTCAAGTCACTAGACCAACCGGTCGTTCGTATCTATCTATCTATCTATCTAACTATGTATTTCTATGCATCCTGGAATCTTGCAACCCAAATTTCAAGCGCTTCCCGTTTAGATATCCGGCTGAAACTGTCTATTACGAATTTATTATTACGAATTTAGTATTTAGTATTTTAGTACGAAAAAGTGGCTATTCAGTAGCCACTTTTTCATCTCTGACTACGTATAGTGCAAGTAAATCATTAAAGACAATAAAACACGACAGCCAAGCCAAAAAACGAACTCCTTGCAGTGCTTGCTTATATTTAGTTAGTTTAAAGTATAAAGATTAAATTCTTAATTAAATCCGTACCATTATATAAAAGTGAAACGTTGTCTGTTTGTTTGTATGTTTGTTTGTTTGGGGAGTTTTCACGCGAAAACGGCTAGACAGATTTTGATGAAATTCGGAATGGAAATAGCGTATACCTTGGAATAAAACATGGTATACTTTTTATCCAGGAAAAATGTAAGTTTCCACCGGAAAACTGGGAAATGTTGATTACTCGCTGTATGGAACGGTTTCCATGCAAACGAAATAAGTATGTGTATAAACATCAAAAGCGTTGGTGCTATACTTACTTTTGCAATGGTTTTTAATATCAAAGAAGAACATAATATGTTCTTATCAAAAAAAGCATCATATTATGATGCTTTTTTTCGCATTAAACTGTAGTCCACGCGGACGAAGTCACGGTGGGAAGCTAGTTATATGTACCACAAACCCACCGTTGTTTACCGAAGTCCAATTGCGACATATTTAATCATACAAGTAGGTACTTAGATTGTGAAAGTACCAATTAAGCACTTTTTGTACTTATGTTGTTTTTCTATGAATAATGCGCAGTAGAGGTACTCTACATGTTGTTTTGATTTAATTGCGCATAGCTGAATAAGCATTTATGTACTTAGATGTTTTTCTCGATAAATTATGAGAAATGTAACTACTTAGTTGTTATTGCAAATGAAGAATGTACTAGAAATCGCCTACGCATTTATAAAAGTTATATAAGGAAGTTACTAAGTACAAATTGTCATTATTTTATCTTCGCTTGAATTGTACGGTCAAAAGTAAGACCAATAAAATTAACTTCAAATTTAATTTGTTGTTTATTTTATTAAAATCTCGGCTCCGTCCAATTTGTCTGGCGCAGCCGGTTGTATTTTTTTTAAAGTCGTGGAAATTTAATTTGTCCGGCGCTTACTTCAAAAATTGTGAAATATAATTTGTCTGGCGCAACCTACATATCTGGTGCAGCTGTCCTGAATAACTTCGTGTGTTCCTGACAAATCCACGTAAAAAAATACCCGAACCAAACAAATACGACTGTATTGGAAAAAGGAGTTGAGAAACAATTCAGCGAGTGGAATAATCACCGAGGCATGGGATCGAGCGGTTTTAAGTGAGTCGAAAATCATTCACTTTCCGTATTCTTGCCCTGCTATTCGACCCTTAGTGTTTTTGGACAAAAATTGCCAATACACTTGTTATTTTTGATTTATTGTATGCGAATTTATGATTTTTATGTGAATTTATGACGTTTTATGTGTTTTTATTGATTTTTATGTGAATTTATGTGTCTTTATTGATTTATTGATTTGTATTTCGTCATAATTGATTTTTATGTGAATTTATTGATTTTTATGTGAACTTATTGATTTTATGTGTTTTTATTGATTTTTATGTGATTTTTTTGACGTTTTATGCGTTTTTATTAATTTTTATGTGAATTTATGTGTCTTTATTGATTTTTATGTGAATGTATTGTCATTTTATGCGTTTTTATTTGAATTTTAAGTGAATTTATTGATTTTTATGCGTCATAATTGTTTTTTTATGTGAATTTATTGTTTTTTATGCGTCATAATTGATTTTTATGTGAATTTATTGATTTTAATGTGTCTTTATTGATTTTTATGTGTTTTTATTGCTTTGAAGTGTTTTTATTAAACTTTTATGTGCCTTTCGTTAATTATTTTTGAATTTGTGTATTTTATGCGTTATATTGTACAAACGCATACTTAATTTTAATAATTTGAATTTATTTTAAATAATAATAATTTAAAATGGAATCTATGAGGATTATAACGAATGAAATTGTGAAATTAATTCCTAAATTTGATGGGAATGAAAAATTATTAAATTTATTTATTTCAAAATGTGAATATGTGCGTAGCTTAAGTGGAACCGAAATTACTGCAGCACAAGAGTTATATTTATTTCATGTTATTTCAAGTAGACTTATAGGCAGAGCAGCCTCATTATTAAGTGAACGTAGCGATATTACAACATGGATACAATTGAAAAATCTTTTTACTCAACATTTTGGCGACCCAAGGTCAGAACAATGTATTGCTATTGAACTTGAAAGTCTTAAAATTAAAAATGACGAATCCTACATCGATTTCTGCCACCGTATTCAAAATGTGAGAAGTTCTTTGATTGCAAAAGTGAATTTAATTGAAGACTCGGGAGTTAGAGCAGCCAAGGCTATAATTTATAATAGCACTGCATTAAATGTATTTATGTACAATTTATCTGAAGATTTACTTCGATTTGTGCGTCTGAAAAGTTGTGTTACATTAGAACAAGCTCTAAGTGTTGTGATGGAAGAGGTGAATTTCCAAACACAATATCAAATGAAAAATAAAAAAATAATTACTCAAAAACCATTTGAGAATAAACCAGCTTTTATTCCTCAACAAAATCAATTTAAATTTGGCATCCCACAAAGGCCAACATTTAATAATAATCCTCCAAATAAATTTATACAACCTCAAGGTTATAAGCCTTTTCTAAATAGGCCAAATAATCATTTTATGCCACAAAATAATTTTAAATTTGGTAATGCGAATAAACCGCAAGTAAATAATTACAAAGCTTCAGGGTTTTTCAAACGACAACCCTATCATAAATTTAATTTTGGTATTCCTCAAAATAAAACAACTGATTTCAATGATAAAGATGTAACAATGAGAACGGCACCACAAAAGCCAAACAATCTTCACGTAATAAACGAAGATAATCAAAATAAAAATAAAATGACTATTCCAAATAAGGAAAATTTTTATATGAGGGCCTCAAAAGAGCATCCTCCGATATAGAAACTATAAATTTAAATTGTAACTCTTATTTAAAATTACCAAGTATAAATTTTAAAAATCTGAACTCCAAATTTTTAATTGACACAGGGAGTAATCGTTCTTTTATTAATCCAGAATTAGCAGAAAAATATTTTAAAGATTTCAAATATCAAGAAACATTTCAAGTCGTAAGTACACATGGCACAAGTACTCATCATGAAGTAATTTTTATACCATTACCTGATGAATTTAAAAATGATAATTGGTACAAATTTTATATTTATAAAGTCGATGGAAGATACGACGGTTTAATAGGAACAGAATTATTATCTTTGTTAGGAGCTAGTATTGATATGAAAAATCAACTTTTTCTAACACCTGAAACTGCAATTCCTATTAATTATAATCCACCATATGAGATAAAACTTATTCCTAGATGTGAAATGAAAGTTAAAGTTCCAGTAAATCTTATATCAGACTCAGGAATTTTAAACTTTCATGAATTTTATCCTGGCGTTAGAATGCCATCAGCTATAGTAAATTGTAAAAATTCATTTGCTGAAACTATAATACAAAATACTACAAATACTCTACATACAATTATTTTTAATGAACCTCTTAATGTTGAAAAATTTAATTTTGATGAAATACAAGTAAATAATATAGTTGAAAAAATGGAAACAGATTGTGAATTAGACGAAATATTGTCAGAAAATCTAACAAAACTGAGATTAAATCATATGAATGAAGAAGAAAGAAATGCAATTTTTAATTTATGCAATCAATATAAAGATATATTCTATTGTGAAAAATTACCCCTTTCATTTACAAATGATGTTAAACATAAAATAAGAACTACTAATGAGGATCCAATATATATTCGACCTTATAGGCAACCTCAAACAATTAATGATGAAATAAACAACCAAGTTGAAAAGTTATTAAAAGATAACATAATTCAAGAATCATATTCACCGTGGAATTTTCCAGTTCATATAGTTCCAAAAAAAGATGACGCATCTGGTAAAAAGAAATATAGAATGGTAATTGATTATAGACGATTAAATGATATAACTACGGATGATAAATATCCTCTACCAAATATAACAGATTTATTTGATAAATTGGGAAAATCCACTTATTTTTCAACTTTAGATTTAGCAAGTGGATATCATCAAATCGAAATGGATAAAAATGATAGACAGAAAACAGCTTTTAGTACTCAGTCTGGACATTATGAATTTTTAAGAATGCCTTTTGGTTTAAAAACAGCCCCAGCTACATTCCAAAGAACAATGGATAATGTACTGCGTGGACTACAAGGTATTCATTGTCTTGTTTATTTAGATGACATAATTATATACTCATCCAGTTTACAAGAACATATAAATAAACTTAAAAAAATTTTTGAACAGTTGAGAAAAACAAATTTAAAAGTTCAACTTGATAAATCAGAATTTTTGCGAAAAGAAGTCTTATATCTTGGACATTCAATTACAAAAAATGGTTTGAAACCTAATAATGATAAAATAAAAGCAGTATTAAATTTTCCTTTGCCTAAAACGCAAACAGAAATTAAAAGCTTTTTAGGATTGGTTGGATATTACAGAAAATTTATAAAAGACTTTGCGAAGTTAACAAAACCTCTTACTAAATGTTTAAAGAAAAATCAAAAAGTAATAATAAATGAAGAATATGTATCGTCATTTGAAAAATGTAAAGAATTATTAACCAATGCACCACTTTTACAATTTCCTGATTTTGAAAAACCTTTTATTTTAACTACGGATGCATCAAATTATGCAATCGGTGCAGTACTTTCTCAAGGAACTGTTGGTAGTGATAAACCTATTGCATATGCAAGTAGAACACTCAATAGTGCAGAAATACGTTATAGTACTATAGAAAAAGAACTCCTTGCCATTGTATGGGCAACAAAACATTTTAGACCTTATTTATATGGTAAAAAGTTTTATATTTATACAGACCATAGACCACTAGCATGGTTGAATTCAATAAATGAACCAAATAGTAAATTGACACGATGGAAATTACGATTAGCTGAATTTGATTTTGAAATAACATATAAAAGTGGGAAACAAAATAAAAATGCGGACGCTTTATCGAGATTAAAAGTAAATGCACTAGGAGATGATGATAATCTCTCAATGAAAGTTAATATTGATAAAAAAGAAAACAAATTAACAAATAAAATTTCCAAAAAAGGAAAACAAATAAGATCAACTTCTCCAATTACAATATCTTCTGATTCAGAAAAAACTTTAAGTATTTCTAGAAGGTCACCTTATTCAATACCTTCATTTGATAGTAGTACAATTACGGCATCTGATATTCCTGAAAATTCTAGTACTGAAACAGCACATTCTCATGAAAATATGGATATGGAAAGCATACCTATTTTACATGAAGCAATTGATACAAAACCAAATCAAATATTAATTTACTCGTGGAATTTAAATAAAATGTCTGTAAAAGATATTTCAAGAAATAAACAAAAAGTTTTAGAAGTACATATGCCAATAAATAATACAAATTTAGTAAAAGAATTTTTAAAAGGTTACATAAGACCTAAAATTAAATATTTTATATATTTTGAAGAAGAAGCACACAGAAAAGATTTTGCATCAGTTGTCACTACTTTATTTAAAAAGGATTCAGTAAAATTATTTGAATGCACATTAAGAGTAGTATATGTTGAAGATGAAAACGAACAACGTGAAATAATTTTAAAATATCATGAAGAAAAAACAAGTCATAGAGGTATAAAAGAAACACTGGCACATTTAAAAAGAACATATTATTGGAATAATATGGATCAAACAGTTGCAAGCGTTATAAATTCATGTCAATTATGTAAACGTATGAAATATGATCGTAAACCAATTAAACCTGAATTGCAATTAACGCAAACCCAAATAAAACCCTTTCAAGAAATATTTATAGATACTTTTACTATTGAAAATAAATCATTTTTGACCATAATTGATGCATTCAGCAAGTTAGGTCAAGCAATTGAAATAAATACAAAGTCTACCCCTGAAATAATAAGAGCATTAATAAAATATTTTTCATATTATGGAATACCAAGTAAAATTAGTTCAGACCCAGGTTCTGAATTTAATAATACTTTACTGAAAGAAATGTTATCTTTTTATAAAATAGATTTACATATAGGAACGCCACATAATCCAAATTCAATGGGATTAATTGAAAGGTTTCATTCAACAATTATAGAAATTTATAGACTTGCTAAATATGAGCAAAAATCTACTGATGCCGCATCTATAATGACATATGCAGTATTGTCATATAATCAAACGATACATTCGACAACAAATCTAACACCATTTGAAGTAGTATTTGGACATACGGATTCAAGTAGCATGTTTGCTGTAAACTTTGATAAATATTTTACTCAGCAATTAGTTAAAGAGCACGCACAAAGAACAAAATATCTTTATAAATATCTAACGGAAAAGTTAGTTGAAAAGAAAGAAAGAATTAAAGAAAAACGAGGCGGAGAAAATAAATTTAATATAAAAGTAGGCGATAAAGTTTTTATAAAAGGAGTTAATACTAGGCGAAGTAAAGATAGTCCTACATATCAAAAAGCACAAGTGACAGGAGAAATAGTACGTAATACTGTCCCTGTAAAAATAAATGGTCGTAAAACTAAGGTTCCAATAAAAGATATTAAACGTCCACAGATTCGTCATCCTGACACTGATGACCCAAGGACTAGCTATTCAGCTACAAAGGATTGAAAATAATCCTGGAGTAATGCCTGTTAAAAAAGGAAATGTAATTTTGGAATATGATAAATGGAAGTTAATTAAGGTATTAGACTTAAGCTTAATTAAAGATGATTTATATTTAAACATAAATAAGTTGAAAGATTTAAACATATATTTAAAAGATAAAGTTAATTATACGATTAATTTTAATGATGATAAAATACAAACTGAATTTATTAAAAACTTAACTTTAGAGAGGTATGAGCAATTAGTCCCAACTTTACGTGTTAAAAGAGGACTTATAAATCCTTTAGGATCAATAATTAAATTGATAACTGGAAATATGGATAATGATGACGCAATCAAATATGATGAATTAATTAATCAAATTAAAACTAAACAAGATGCTATTTCAAAGAAAGTTACTTTGGTTGCAGAAATGGTTGATGGTTTTGTAAATTTTACTAATATTTCTTATTATAATTTTATACAATTTGAGAATAATTTAATTGATATAGAGAAAGCATTGAATAGAAGTAAAATAAATGATTTTGAAAATAAAGTTACTCATGCTTATAGTTTGTTAACTCATAATTTTCAAATAATTCTTTCTAAGTTAGATGAGATTGATACAGCAATCGCATTAAGTAAAAATAAGATATTACATAGATCAATAATTGATACTAATGAATTATTTGAATTGTTAAAAAATATTGAGAGAACAGATAAGTTAATTTTCCCTGTTAATTATGAAAATTTAGTTAATATAGAGCAAAATATAGAGATAAAAGCTTATATTAAGGGTAGGCAAATTACATATGTACTGGCAATTCCAATTGTACGCAAAAACACTTACGAATATTACCAGTTATTCCCCTTACCTATCCTTGATACTTCTAATAATATTACATCCTTGATACTTCCTAAATATCCTTTTATCCTCGTGAAGGATTTGAACTCTATTACATTGCTCTCCAAGCCATGCGACGAGATTGATGAGAAATTATTTCTTTGTAAAGAAAGTTGTGCAGTCGTATTGGAACAAGATAAATGTATAACTGATTTAATGAAATTTACATTGAATATTACGTCGTGTTCTCCAATTTTAATCGAAACTTCAGAGATAAAAGTTCAACAAATTGAAATGAACATATGGATAATTTTTGCAAGTTACCAAACGTACTTGACAAAAACCTGTGAAAATGAGATTACTCGAGAGAAAATCCTTGGTACTTATATTTTAACCTTGGATGATAATTGTAAAATACAAGTTGAAGATATTACTCTACGGAAGAAATTGTTCAGAGGAATGAACTTACATATTCCTAAACTACCATTGATAAATTTACCAAGTGTTCCAGTTACAAATAATTTCAAAAGAAAACCTGTTAACTTAGATGGAGTAAACATGGAAAATCTACAAATGCTGTCTTATATTTTGAAGAAAAGTGAAAACAGTGAATATAGTGAAATGAGTGAAATGGTCAATAAAGTGCAAATAAAAAGTGTTAGTTTATGGTCATTAATACTTTATATTATAATGATTTTTATTATTGTATACTTTATTATAAAATATAAAAATGAGATTTTGAAATTATGTAAAATTGAAAATAATCTGACTTCAGAAAATGAACTTTCAGATAATTTTCAATCTCAGGGTGGAGAAGTTATATGTACCACAAACCCACCGTTGTTTACCGAAGTCCAATTGCGACATATTTAATCATACAAGTAGGTACTTCCTTTGATTGTGAAAGTACCAATTAAGCACTTTTTGTACTTATGTTGTTTTTCTATGAATAATGCGCAGTAGAGGTACTCTACATGTTGATTTGATTTAATTGCGCATAGCTGAATAAGCATTTATGTACTTAGATGTTTTTCTCGCTAAATTATGAGAAATGTAACTACTTAGTTGTTATTGCAAATGAAGAATGTACTAGAAATCGCCTACGCATTTATAAAAGTTATATAAGGAAGTTACTAAGTACTAATTGTCATTATTTTATCTTCGCTTGAATTGTACGGTCAAAAGTAAGACCAATAAAATTAACTTCAAATTTAATTTGTTGTTTATTTTATTAAAATCTCGGCTCCGTCCAATTTGTCTAGCTAGTAAACAATATAGGTAAATATTATTTAATAGTAACACGTTTATTTACTTATCATTAATAGGTAATTAAATGATCCAAATATGTGATTTTTGTGGGTAATGATTAGTACTATAAACATGTCGTACAATGTTTATGTATTTTCAATAGTTTTTGCAGCGTACGCCAAATGATGACTTTTATAAGCAAAATGTTTATACCTTGGGTTACATTTATCGCAATTTTCGTAGCGATCTCAATATATTGAAAAATAAAATGGAGCCCATGTTTCTTTCTGATAATGTAGTTTTTATAAAAGAAAGTTTTTTTTTTTAAATTGTTTCAGTATTTTTCGAGTTTATCCATTACAGACAGACACTCATTCAAACATACAAAAACAAATGTTTCCCCTATCAAATATTAGTGTAGATGTATCTGACATAATAAGAATGGAAAACAAATATTTCAATAATAGAATTAAGCTCGAGAAGACTTCAAAAATAAAATTCGGTTTCATTTCCCTCATCAATTTCTTATAAGATCTAAATGTCAAAAGAATAACTTGAAATTAAATAATGGAGCTCGGGTCAGTTTCATTTTAATTATAATTTATTTTGCTGATGAATTCAGTATAATAATGTCAATCAAAATAATTTTGATTTCAATTATTCCTTAATTGATCTCAAGTTTCCGAGGGGAAATAAAAATGATAACAAAAAATACTGTTGTATTTTTCAGCGAGCCTTCAGTCTTAGTTAAGCGAAATTTAACATAACTGGATTTCTATTTTTACCCGACTACTGCGAAGCAAGGGAAGGATAATGAGTTTTACAGTCTATGTGTGTATGTATGTATGTGATGTTCAACCATAGCGTCTCCCTTATTGGTCCGTTTTTGACAAGTGAAATAATCGTATCAATCGATTCGTTTTCACGTATAGAGTTTCATAGGCTATTATTTTTACCCGACTACAGTGAAGCAAAGAAAGGGTATGTGTTACAATTAAAAACTTGGTCCGATTTTGACAAGCGAGGTATCAACCGATTCATTTTCATAGACTTTGATAGTGGCAATGTAATAAGCTATGTTTTACCCGACCGTAGTCGGGACATTTGTTTAACTTATGTCTTGTTTATTTAGCATAATTAATTTAGTGTTTTTTACTTAGAGCGATGATAGCGTAACGGTTCAATAGTGAAACTTAGAATTCAACGATACCGGGTTCGGTCCTAGACTCCGCACCAATGACTAAAGTTATGTGCGGTTTTCCATCGCTCGCGATGCGGAAGGCACGTTAAGCTATCGGTCCCGGCTGTTATTGATAAATAGCAGTCGTTAATCCATGTCAGAGGCCTTCGGGCAGCTTGACATACTCTGACACCAGGGGCCAGCACTATTTCGTACGATAAACAAACAAACAAGGTTAGATGACGTCACAAAGATTTAAACCAGGTTTAACAACAACACAACAATATAATACAATATCAAGAAATACATAAAACGGATAGATAAGAACGGTTAATGTAGAAAATGTTTCTAATATGATAATTAATCGATAACTTATTGACACAATTAAATATTGGAGAATGCTAACTTTTTTAATACTTTATGCACAAAAACAGTGTACAGAGGAGGACTTAATGCTATGACAGCATTTTCTGCCAGTCATCCTGGTTGTGCAAGAAAGATGTGTATAGGCGTGCACTCGCGATATGGACAGTAAATGACTAACTTCACTTTGTTTCAACACTGTAAAATGCTGATGTACTCTAAATTGGTAAACACTTTTATTTTTACCCGACTGCTCGGAGACTTATGTGTTTGGGTTCTTTGTAAGTATGTTTGTTTGTTTGTACGTTTCTTCGCCGCGTCCTACAGTCTAAATGGTTTAATGATTTTTTATAAATGAGGTATCATTGGATTTGTCTTGATCACGAGCGTGCTATGGAATATTAAGTGTCAAGAAAAATAATACGGCGGCTTACAGCTGCCGTATTGTATTTCCGATGGAACAAAAAATGACCAAAACCTATCGAGTGAAGTATTAAAATGAATATCTTTGTAAGACCATTTTAAAACAAACAGTGCGCCCTGCGGATTCACCCACGTCCCTCAGGAACCGTGTTTTTTCCGAGATAAAAAGTAGCTTATGTGTTAATTCAGGGTAAAGCTACCTCCATACCAAATTCCATCCAAATCCGTTCAGCGGTTTAAGCGTGAAGAAGTAACAAACATACACACACACCCTTACATAAATACAAACTTTCACCATTATTATATTAGTGTGATAATTTATGCAGTCGTTTTTTTGTATTTTTATAATAATTTTACTTATTGTAAAGCACAGAAACACTCCAAAGCGTATTAAGCTGCAATCGCAACTTCAACTCCAAAATAACAAAGTCCATATCCACAGTGGAACTCTATCGCATCGTTCCATCGCACAAAGCTGTTGCGATCAAACATTGCTCCGTAGTATCGAGAGCTCAAATTGAAATTCCTTCAGAAATGTCTTTGTGAAAAGATAAGAGTTATGCAGCTTTTGTTTTGCCGGTTGGAGATTTCGAATGAGGAATCCGGAAGAAACAATCCGACCAAACGTACTCGTATCAAGTCATCGCATATATACACGGGGCTATCATAAATAATTATATTTAAACGGCCTTAGGCCTCTAGCTCATATGGCTCCCTCCTCGCCTCGTCCTAATGGTACGAGTGTCTTGTGGGACGAGTCACTGAACTAGCCGCCAGTTAATAGTAAACCAATACGGCTGCCTTGCACTCGGGAAATTATAGAACAAAAATGTTCACCCTATTATACTAGGATAATTTTAATGTTACGTGTTGTGTTTAGGTCAGATCTTGCATGTCAGTGTTGACCACTTAACATAGTCCAATTAATTTAAAATACCACTACCAGCTATGACTCACGTGTATATTGTCGAAAGCGTATCTGACGCTCTTCCTCAGGAGTTCACACCGCGAGATACCGACCTAGAGGACCGAGACCCCCATAGCCGGTAGTGATATTTTAAATTATGTATCAGGTTCACGAAAACTTTAACTTAACACTAAAAAAGGCCAATTAAGCTAGAATTTTGCAAATTCCACTTTCTAAAGGTGGGAAAAAATGAACCGTCCCGGGACGCCTTCCAGATGTTAAAAATAATTATAAAAAACCTAAAACAACGGGTTTAATTTGTGAACTTGTAGTAAGATATGGTGATACAGCCGAAAACGGAATAGTAAACAGGTTTGCCGGACACATTCCATTTCTATTGAAGACATCTTGCGGCCGTGATACGCGCGATTGTCGATGTGCGATTTTCTAATGAAACGTTCCCGGGACTATAGTGGTGGATAAAGGGTTAAGGGGTTGTTATTATCTCAAACTAGGAGTTGGAGGAAGGATTTGAAGAATTTTATAGATTATATAATACATGATTGATAGCTAATACTATTTAAATATTATTTGTCTAAGGTTTGGTAATTTTTTTAAATTATTTCTTGTTGGGTACGAGTATATGTAATACTTGTTTATATTTCATTATTTTTCTTTGTACTCCATAGCTCCCGCTATATAAAATACTAAGTTGTATTTGAACTATGCTAATTAGTTACTTGTATACTATGTTTTTTGACGAAACCATATAGGTATGGTTGTGTGTTCGTTATACGAAATTTCATATAGTATAAAACCTAGATATGAAACCTATCTTGTAAAATGTTTCAGAAACGATACGTCTCTCAGACTGATTTTGTCTTCTGTGAAGTGCTTGAGAGCTTAAACAAGTACTAGGGATGGAATTTGGAATGTTTGATAGCAGGGTTGATTGATTTAAAACATTTGATATAGATCATGATTTTTTTCAATGATTGAAATCAAGTGTTTTGTTTAATCAAATCAATTTTGTTTATTTCCATAAAAGTTCACCAAGTAATTAAAATCATATTTTTATGAGATTATAAATTAAACAAATAAATATATTTGGGACAATTCAACACCAATTACTTAGCCCCAAACTAGGATACCCTGTAACATGGGGACTAGATAACAGAAAAACATACTTAAATACGAATATCAACATCCATGACTCAGAAAATCATTTCTGTTCATGACACAAATAAGAATAATAATAATAATAATAAATTTTATTTGACCAAAAAAAAACTTACAAACATCAATATGGTGATCACTGAATCTCACACTAGGTTACCCTGTGTCGTGAGATTCAGTCTCTTCCATTAAAAACACAATTATTTAAGAGCTTAAAAATAAAAAAAAAATAAAAAAAAATGAAGATAAACAAGAAAAGGCCAGCCAACAACCATCTCAAGTACCCACATTAGATAATTGTGTAAAATGTATGTGAAGATGAACGTGTGGGTGAGTAGAATGTATGGAGTGTCATGTCATGTACAGTACTGATCAGAGGCTATCTCTCAAAATCCATTTTCTGGAAAAAAAAGAAAAAAAAAATGTATCGTAATTATATAGTCAGGGATAAAATGCAGTTCCTACGGGAAAATAATAATACGTTGCGTGTGAAGTCACCAATGCAACTTAGCAGATCCTCTGCAGTACATGGAGTGAGGGGCCTGGACCCCCAAACTGTCAACAAAATTCCAAAACCGAATTAAGATCCGAGTATCATCTGGGTGGCAAGTGGCAATCTGTCAACTTATTTGGGGACCAGGCCCCTCAACGTCATGTTTTGGGCTTAATTATGTCTTCCGTATCACTGTAACCCAACGTGGAAAGCCAAGTCACAATTTTACGTTTACAAACGTGTCGGGATGTTTGTAGGATGGCCAGAGTTCTGTCCAACCGCTTATACAAACGTGGACCTTAACTTGTGAAGGCACGTTGTCCTAGAAGGGTTTGAGAACGGGGAGCTGACCAGGCATTGTGCCGGGAAGGTCGTGTACTCATCGAGACTGTTCCTAGAGCTGTTTTGTGAAATCTTAAAGCTACCGCAAGAATGTACAACTGCCAGACTCTCAAATATTTGGTGTCAAAATACTGATCATCTGTCGAGTATCTGAATGGCTTTTTATAGGCAACTTTCAGAACCGCTCGTTAAGATCTTTCGATTTTAAGGAATAAGGTTTTGGTTGCAGATCCCCAGCTTACTATGCAATAATTAAGGATCGATTGGCACAGAGCTGTATAAATTATCTTCAATGTACTGGGATCAGCTACAGAACCAAGCCTTTTGAATATGTGAACCATTTTACGAGTACGACCACACAGGCTATTAATTTGGTTTTCCCATGTCAGTTGATGGTCTATAATGACACCCAGGTACTTAATATATTCAACCCGCTCCAGCTCTAAACAGGCACAAATTTGATTCGAATGGGAGGCACAAATGTGAAGCTTTAAATTGATTGTACTAGGATGCGTTCGCTGGGAGATACGAAAAGCCAAGTATTTGGTTTTACTAGCATTTAGTGTAAGTAAGTTACTATGCAGCCAATGTGCAACTTGTGATAGCCCCTGCTGGGCCATATCAACGACTTCCTTCCAATCATTCCCGTGAAATATGAGAGCTGTATCGTCAGCAAATGTATAAATATTTGCTTGCTTGATGTGGAGCTGGCAGAGGTCATTGATATAAGCCAAAAAAGGGTAGGTTCGAGCACACTGCCCTGTGGGACACCGAATGAGACAAATGCGTAGTCACTGTACTAGTTTGAGATACGGACTCTTTCCTTCCTGTTACTAAGGTATGACCAAAACAAGTTTAGAGATGTTCCTTGCACACCAAGATACTCAAGCTTTCTAAGCAAGATCGGCCAAGACACCGAGTCGATTGCTTTGGCCAAATCCAAGAACACTCCTATACACCTTTTGCCGGAGTCCAACTTTTCAGCTACTTGGTCCACCAAAGCAGCAACAGCGTCTTCTGTCGATTTATTTGCTCTAAATCCAAATTGGTTAGGGGAAAGCATGTTTTTCTTTTCAAAGTAACCCAAGAGACGTTTATTTACTACCTTTTCCAATATTTTAGAGAGTGAGGGCAACAAAGAACTAGGACGATAATTCGTTATTTCACATGTGCTACCAGATTTAAATACAGGACAAATATCCTCACTTTTGAAATGATCCGGCACTACGCCTAGAGCATACTCAGGTTGCAGATGTAAGCAATTGGATTAGCCAAGATATGACAGGCACGTTTTAAGATGTTATTGCTAATCTGATCACAGCCTGGAGCAGACACCGATTTAAGGCTTGACATTATTTTACTAATTTCTGTTCCATCAGTAGGAGTCAGAAAGAAGGAATCAACAGGTGAGTTGTCAATAGTAATGGAACTTGCTAATTGTGACTCAGTTTTCCCCAATTCAGCAAGGATGCACTGAGCAAGTTCATTTCCAACAGATGAAAAATAGTTATTTGCATAATTAAGCGAGTCAGTGGGATAAGGTTTGATTTTAAGAAGATCGCTTGAGTCATATTTTTTTGATTTCATGTTACAAATATCTTTGACAGTGCTCCAAACTTTTTATTATTATTTTTATTTTCAGCTATTCGATCAGAGTCATGTTTATCTTTTTGGTTTTGGAGCAACAAATGGCAATGATTCCTATAGTTTTTATATTTAACTTTTAAAGGCTCGTTATTAGGGTATTTTTTAACCTGTAAATGCAAAGAGTCCCTAAGTCTGATGCATTTTAATAGCTTTTCTGACATCCAAGGCTTCGTGATAACTTCAGAACTGCGATGCTTTTTTTGTACTGTGTTACTTTTGATGGCAACTCCAATATGGTCGAGTAGAAATTGGGTGGCAAAATTAACATCTGTTACAAGATAAATATTATCCCAGTTAATGTTCTCTAAGCATGTAATGACCTCAGCTTAGTTGGTTTTGGTTATTAGCTTAGCAATAGGTGGGTTCTTAACAGTAGAAGCATCAATTCCAATCAGGACAGTATCATGATCTGTGATGTCGGAGTCACATACGACCACTCGTCCAGTTCTCTTAGTCCTAATAAGAGCATGATCCAAACAATTTGGGCCCCGTGTTGGTAAGGTGTGACCTGGAATAAAACCATGATAGGCAGTAAGCTCAAGATATTCAATAGACTTAGGGTCAGTTGAGTTCGGCTTAATATCAATATTTAGGTCACCCGTTATTATACAGGAGTTATTAGAAACATCTCGAATAGTATTTTCCAAAGAATGTAAGAAATTGGTTGTGTCACATATAGATGGGGTACGGTATATTGCAATGACACTTAATTCTGTACCCAGATCAATAACAAGGCAGTTAGCATCGTTGAAATTTGGTTCAAGAATATCTACGTTGAGCCCTAATTTGGAGAATATGACAAGGCCATCAAATGATTGCACCTTGCAGAATTCGATCGAACCCGCGGCCTGATTTGGTTCCTAGGGTTACTAGACACTAGACCAACCCGCCGTTATATGTAAGTAATTATGTATTTTGTTTTTATAAATGTTTAGCCAAAATGTTCCCCTTTTCCTATCGCTTTGGACATTTGTGGGCGCTACGCGATCGAACCTCGCGGCCGGAGGGGGCGAAATTAGCGTTCTGAAATGGTTTCGATCACCGTTCGTTTGCGTGTTTAGATAACAATGATGATAGTTAAATTTGACATTGGAAAATCGACTTTATTCCGTGGAAATGTACATTTTGAAACTGCCCAAACGCCATCTCTTCATCTCGAAAGCAGGGTAATATATGTTTTGGGGTATGAGGAATCCCGTGCTTCGTTGTCATGTTGCTAGAGTACAAAATGAGGTTTTGTTAGAAAGTCAAAACTACTGTTTACTGTAAAAAACAAAAAACATGATTTAAATAATAACTTAAAAAATCTGGCAGTAACAAAAAAAAACACGATTTTTATCAACCCTGTCAGATAGTACAGATATTGAAAATAAAATGGATTCTTAATTATTTTTTTCGCCCAACGTTCAACTAATAAAAGTACAGATTTACATAACTTTCTTGTTATTTTACCATTTGAAATAATTTAAAATACTTATAAGATGATGAATGATGAGAAAGATTGTTCAGAGTGATTTATTCCAGACAATATCTCAGCTATCTCAGCTCAGGAATCATCGCTCTCCAACATTATGTTCTCTCTTCTCTTATATGTCTTGCCGGAGAACGTACATGATGGTCACGTACTTATGTTCACCAATGACGTTGCGGCAGTCATAACTGCATCGTCTATGGACCAGCTGGAGATGAGCCTTAATGCGGTAGTTTTTGACTTACACAGCTGGTTTAATCTCTCGGGCCGTAAGCAAAATCAGCTAAATGTAAGCGTTGGCGAAACAGAGATTGACCAGGTGAAGCAAACTACATTCCTTGGCTTTCAACTAGATAGTAGCCTCACGTGGGAGTATCATATTGAAAAGCTTTGTGAAAAAGTTGGTCGCGCTTATTTCGCACTGTGGCGTGTGTCTGCCATTCTACCTCTGAAGATGATCCGGAACTGTTATTACGCATCTGTGCACTCACTCATACAGTACGGCATCGAGCTCTGGGGACGCGCAGCTGATTGGGAACGCGTTTTTAGGATGCAAAAAAGAGTAATACGGGCTATGTTGCGAGTGCCACAAGACACACCTGCAAAACCTTTGTTCCGATCCATGAGGATACTGCCCGTGTCTTTCATGGTGATTCTCCAAGCAGCCCTCTATGCAAGAGGACACTTGAGTGAGTACCCGAAACTTGGTGACGGACAAAGATAATGCAACGCGGAACGCGCATCGTCTTAGAGCGGTCCCGCGCCGGCTTACCAAAACATCAAAGTTGGTTCATGTCATTTCACCGGCAGTTTACAACTGGCTGCCTGAAGTTATTCGAAGTGCTAACTTAGTGAGTTTCTACAAGAATCGAATGAAAAAATAGCTTGTCGAGCAGACATGCTATTCCTTTGATGAATTATTTAAATTATCAATAACTTTATTTGAACCTTTGACATTTTATATTTTATTACACATAGATTTTTACAAGTTGTTTGTTTTAGCTGTGTATTTGCTATTGTTGAAAATGTACCTATATATTTTGTACATACTAAATGTTATGAATAAATGAGTATGAGTATCCTCCTTGCGTCATTATTCCCATAAATGAGGATTATGACCACTTCTAACTATCTCCACATTATTTCAAGATGGTAAGATGGAGGTCTGCAAAGCATCATAAATGAAAATGTCGAGTGTGGTGCGGATGCTCCTTTCCACCAGATTCTCCCTTCTACCAAAAAATATAATCTATGCATAATGTATTTTCGTAAATCTGCTAGACCAAAACAAAATCCACATACTGCCAACCTATTCCAATCTTTCCCGTCTTCGTTTTCTAATATCCCTGTCGATTCTAATCTATTGCCTTTTGCTTTTCTATTACTTCCATTTCATGATAGCGCTTGACAAACATCACTCGTGGATTTGCTGCAGACGTGCAGGAAATATCGGATTATCCGCAAAAGATGAAATATTTGGCTGCGTAGACGGGATGGAAGTATTGCTTGTTATTTATTTTGCGACTGAAATGTATAGAAAACTATTTTTAGGAGAGTTTATGTACATACTCCCTGAAAATTTGGGTACATTGAATGCCAACATCTCAGAGCTGTCTTGATTTTAAGATGCTGCCTTGTATCTCAATGATAGTTAAATATCAGCTGCTCAATAAAAGTTAGGAAGTGCGTTAACAAAAAAAACTAGTGTTTGCTATCGTTTAACTGTAAAACCAATAGATCCGATGGATTCTAATTCGTTTTTTTACAAACAGACGAATAATTGCTAACGAACATGCACCATGGATTATTATCGACAAATCAGTGTACAGTATTATAATTAATCAAATTTCTGAGATTCTATCGCCACCGTCAAATTTTGAACCTGCCCTTGATTGGTCAGACTTCTGTTTATTACCACAGAAATACGAATTAAAGAGTCAGTCATTTGCAAATGATCACGAGATCATTCACACCGACATGACTCAAGGACTAAAATTTATCTTGAGCTAGTAAGTTCTCTCGCCAGAACTCTCGCATCGTCTTCCTCCTTGCTAACTTCTGGCACCACGTTTTGAAATCACACCCAGGGGTAGGGCAAGGTTAGACTATGTGGGGGTCGGGTTACTCTAATTCCGTTTCGTTTTAATTTAATTTGTAGTTCTATAGTGACAAATCTAGTCTAACCAATCAGGAAAGGTTTACAATATAAGTACATGATCATCGGGTGGCGCTAAATCTAATATTGCGCAGTACTGGGCCATTATTCTCTATTGCCAATAAGACACGTTACGCGCCACGTTAAGATATCTGCGTGGAATCGTACGGCAATTGCCGTACTGACGTCACACGTTTTCGGCAAGGAATTTCATGCGGCATAGTGAATAAGCGCCCTGAGCGCATACATGCGCGTGCGCGCGTGGCAAGCAACTGGACGACGATAGTATCTGTAAGATTGTAAAACTGCTAACTGATTGATCAATCAGCCAGCAAATACCCTTATAGTAAGCGCCACCCTGTTATGGTTGAAATACCTCGCACAAGATGAAGCGTTTCGCTTCATTCCTAAATTATAACCCAGGTGTGTTCAAGTCAAGAGTGAATAGGTATCTACTAGGCAAGCGTGCTACACCTTCGACCACATCATCGCTTTCCATCAGGTGAGATCGTGGTCAAACGATTGCCTAGTCAGTAATAAAAAAAAAAAAAAAAAAAAAAACTTGCTTCAAAGCTAAAAAAACACGCCTGCTCTGCCAAAAATAAACTTATGCCAATAAATTATATACTGTTGGAATGTGCTTACCAAGGCCTTAAAAATATTTTATACGCATTTGAAAATGGAGCCATATTGCAGCAAAATAGTTATTTTTTAAAATAAAACCTGTGTTACTCGGGGAGATGTAAGGATTCTAACGATACCCCATACGTCTAAATCTGTTCAGGAATTTAAAAGTTATGCCGGAATGAAGAAACTCACATACATACATACAAACATACATGAATCCTTATAAGAACATTACACTACTTTTTTTGGGCAGTCGGTTTATAAAATATATTCGAGACAATTCATACCAATTACCTAGCCCCAAACTAGGATTCTCTGTACTATGGGCACATTTTTTTCATATTTTTTTATTACGTTGAATGACGAGACGGGCAAGTCGATCGCCTGATGGTAAGCGGCACGCCTGTCCATAATAGTTGCAGTGCTATCCAGAACTTTGGTTGCAAAGTCTTGCATGTCACTGCACTGCTCTCGTCACCCTGAGACATTGGTTGTTAAGTCTCATTGCCCAGTAATTTCGCTGGAAACATTGCTCTTTAAACCGAAACAGAAATGTTTACACACTACTGCTAGGCTTATAATAGTAGTAGGAAATAATAGTACTAACGCTATGGGTAACGCTATGGGTACTATGGGTATGGATAATACCATGTCTGTTGTCAATTTTTCGTTTGATTATAATCTAATTAATATAAATTCTTGCAGAACACAGACATGCGACACAGATCAGCCGCACTACAATCTACAACTACCCGCAACACGATGTATGGCATCCATTAACCGATATTGCTGACGTGAGTACATGATCGGTAATCGACGACTCTCGATCGACGCCACTCCACTTGATGAGCTCGTGTTACAGAATAACAAGTAAGTACAAGCTCATCACAAAAGGTCATGTCTGTGTGGGTGGTACTATCGACTACGCTTTCATGTTATAATAATTATTATAGTTGTAAGTAGAACAGTGTTTAATAGTTGTCCGAAATCTTGTCTGAAAACTTGGCAGCTTATATGATGACGATATCGTAGAATTGATCATTTCATTAAATGGTCGATAATTTCATGAAATGGTTCTTTTTCATAAAATGCCAGCTAAAACTGACAATATCGTTGAACTTAAATCCACATTTGGGCATTTCATTACATATCAATAATATAGAATTTTCATGATATCAAAGGTATAAAAAAGGTTAAATTCATTCAAGTGAATACCTAGCACACATACATAAATAATTCATATAACTTTCATCATTTTAATAGTTAAAATTAGTATTTAATATAAAATTATACACACTGTTACCGTAGACAGGACACCAAATCCGAGGCTACTGTGTACCTGGAAGAGTAAGCAGACCTACGACACGAGTACAATATCAGTGTAGGTTCTGCTGTTCTATTTAACAGCAACTATTTACAAGCCTTTATCTGAATTATATTTAGATTTATGACCTTTTTATGTGTTACTTCTATATTGTTTTGAAATAAACTTATTATTGTTTAAAAACGTGTACGTTTCTCTCCCACAACAGGAGGTGTTAAATGGCACGGGCCGAAGCCAAGTGCTTTATTCAAAGAATGAAATTAATGAAATCAGTTTAGCAGTTTTTGAAGAGTTAAGGTAATCAGTTCAGTAGTTAACCCTAAATTGGAAATCAGTTCAGCAGTTTGTCAAAAATTTCCGCACTATTCGACAAGTGTTGAGGATTACAGCTTTTTGTAACAGAATGTATGTAGTTTTGGGAATACCCAGGATATTGAGACTTGTGTGAAGTGTTTTTGGTATAACGCCAGTGGTGGAGATTATAACTGGGATTGTTCGTGTGGTATTAACTCGCCATTGGGTTTTAATTTCAATGGAAAGATCAAACACAATTTAGCTATTTTTTCAGTATGGGTATTGCATATTGCTATGTCTATGAGGTATACTGTTTTATTCTGTTTGTTTAATACTGTCGGTCTGATGTCTGGTCGGTTATAGTGCACGGTTTTGTCGGTAATGATAGTCCGGTCCCAATATAGTTTGTAGTTATTATTTTCCAGTACTGACTGTGGCACATATTTGTAGTAAGGTACTTTGTCGTCAATCAGCTTATACTTCAATGCAAGGGACTGGTGAATTATGGCAGCTACTTGGTCGTGTCGGTGTTTATAATCGGTCTGGACTATGGATTTGCATGCACCTGTGATATGTTGGATCGTTTCTGAAGCTACGTGGCAGCGTCGACATTTGTCATTGTAGTTAGGTCGGTGGATGATAAATCGCTGGTAATTTCCAGTATCAATAACCTGGTCTTGAATTCCTAACATAAAGCCTTCAGTTTCCGGGAAAAGCTCACCACGTTGCAGCCATGCATTTGACGCTCTCTTGGCGCAGATCGTGGCGATGGCTCCCGTGTAAAGACTTCTGTTCCCAGGCTAGGATTTTGTCTTTGTTTGCTATGGTTTGTTGATTACGCTGTGTGTTAGTGTCGTGAAGATTAAGTGGTGTGATCCGTTTATCAGTAGTTGCTACTATTTTATGAAGTTGAGAGTGTTCGGTTTATTCCTGGAAATAGTTTCTTAATGTGGTGATTTGGTTGTTGTGCATATTTTATATATCTATTAAACCTCTACCTCCTTCATTTCTTGGCATAGTTAGTCTTTGAACACAGGAGGGGGGTGATGTTTTCTGTGTGTGGTTAAAGTCTTGTTGATCAGGCACTGTAACTTCTTTAAATCTGTTTTCGACCATGTTATTATACCGAATGAATATGTTAGAATAGGTATAGCAAAAGTGTTAATTACTTTTACTAAATTTCTTGAATTTAATTTGGATTTTATGAGAATGTTAAGTCTGTGCTTAAACTTACGGGCTATTTCGGCTTTTGTTCAATTTGACGCGATTCTTGGAATCCTAAATATTTATACGTTTCATTTTGATCTTGGGGGTCAACATGTTCTCCAGTATTTAGTACGTAGTTATTGCGATCAATTTTACCTTTACGGCAAGTGAAAGTTTTACATTTATCGATACCAAATTGCATGTTGATGTCTGTTGAGAAAGTTTGAGTTAAGTCTGCAAGATGATAGAAAGATGGCGTACTGTTGCTATAGAGATTAATATCATCCATGTACATCAAGTGAGTCAAGTTGAAGTTGTAATGTGGATCTGTAATATCAAGGCCATTGTTAGTGTTGTTAAGCATATTTGAGAGTGGATTAAGGGCGAGACAGAACCAAAGAGGGCTTAAAGCGTAACCTTGAAAAATGCCTCGCTTTATGGGAATGAAACCTGTTTCTATTGGTTGGTTTGCGTTTTTAATTTCAAGTTTTGTTTGCCAGTTTTGCATTGCATTTGATAGGCATGTGATAATTGTCGGGTGTATTTTATAGTGCTGAAGAATGTAAGTGAGCCAGGTGTGGGGAACAAAATCAAAAGCTTTACGGTAATCAATTTACATGGTGCATATTTCTCTTTTTAGGTTGACGTTGTGCTTCATGGCTATTGAGTCTATTGTGAGTTGTTCTTTACAGACTTCCTTTACGGCAACCCTTTTGTTCTACTGCAAGAATACTATTAGTTGTTAGGTGTTTGTATATAAGTTGAGCAATTGCAGATGTCATTATTTTATATATTCTTTTTAGGTATGTGATTGATCGGTATTTTGCGGCATCATCTGTATTTTTGTCTTTAGGAATCATAAAAGTTACTCCTTGTGTGATAAAGTGAGGTATTGTTTCTGGGGATTGCATGAATTCACTTATATGATTATGTAGCATTGGATGCATAGTGGTTATTTTTTTATAGAAATAGTTATGAATGTGGTCTGATCCAGGGGTTTTCCAGTTATGCGTGTTTTTAATCACATTTATAAAAGTATGAATAGGGATGTGTTCAAATGGCTTTTGCGGTACTGACTCTAGTTTTAGTGATTCTTTTGCAAACCAATCTGATTCATGATTATGAGAGACAGGTTTGGCCCAAATATCTGACCAAAATTGATGTAATTCATTAGCTGTTGGCATGGTGGTCTCTGTGATATGGTTACTGTTTTCTTGCAAATGTGATGTGTCTGTTGATAAAATTTCTATAAAACGGTTTTTCATTATTAAAGAATTGTGCATTTTGATTTTTCCTACAGTACAGTTATTATATCTACGGAGACGGCTACATGTGGCGTTTAGCTTCTGTTTAAGACTATCAAGGAACTTGATATCTTTAATTTTATGAATCTGTTCTATGAGTCTAAAACTTCTATTTCCTCTAATATACTGAGTCATTCTTCCGATGTCTTCTTTAAGTTTTTTTATCCTACTTTCAAGCCTGATCTACCAAGCTGGTTGTTTTTCTTTTCTGTTTGCTCGTTGTGTATTGTCTTCGGGTAATTTAATCTTTGAGCCATTACATATTGCTGTTGTATAAGTAGCGCAGAAAATTAAAGTTTGCGTAGTGAGAAAGCAATGTTCTGTAAAATTGTATTTAGGCAGAATTTGTGTATTTATATAAGTTATTATATATGTCAATAGTTTCGTCGTCTTTTGTATTGGTATATAAGGTCTCTGCGTAGGCTCTGTATTAATGTAACTGTCATAGGCTATTTTAAAGGTATCAGATATTTTATCATTCATCTGTTGGTCATTATGCTGTAATGTATCTGACTGTCGGTGTTCGTTGGTGTGTCCTGTTTTAGAGATTGAATGAGATGAGAAGTAATTTCAATTTGTTGAATATTGGGTTCAAGTATTACATGAAATAATGGATTGTCTGTTATGTTTAGTACGTCGTGTTGTGAGTGATTTATGTCTCTGAGTTCTTCTTGCATAGTAACATCTGTTTGGGTCCTTAGCATCAGTTCTACTTCTTGTCTGATTTCCTGTAACCTTTGGTCTGTTATGAGTTTATTGTTAATTATGGCTCTGCGTTGGTCTGCTATACGTTGTTCAGTTACGTGTGAGATGTGTGGGAATAGTTCTATTATACTGGCGTGAAGTTGTTTCCGGTAAGCTGTTTTATTACATTCTAGTTGGGTTATTTTGTAATATGCTTTAATAATTGCTTTGTTCAAGTCATCTGTCCATCTCATTCTGGTATTAGTGTTTAATTGTGTTAAAGTGATAGGTAGCTGCACCTCATTGTCTTGAATTTGCGTCTCTCCTAACCTAATGCCCGGTTCTTTAGAAAATCAGTCACTTCAGTTTTGATTGTTTCGAGGGTACTATCAGATATTAATCTGTTTCTTAATAGAGCTCGTCGCTGATCTCCTACTCGTTGCTTCGAAACATCCATTTGTGGAAATTTATCCATAAAATTTCTATATAGAGGGTCTAAGTATCCGCGTTTTTTCATTTCTACCTCTGTTATGGTAAGATATGTGCGCCATATGAACTTATTCATTTCTGGAGTCCACTTTTTTCTCGCACGAGTTTTCCCTAAAGTGGGTGCAGAATTAGTGGTGTATGCCTCCTGCACAACATTCTTTGAGTCTGTGGATGTAGATATGGGTCGGTTTCTATATTGCAGTTCAAATGATATCGGTGAAGTTACAGGGGAATCAAATAAGCTCTGAGTTGAAGATGGAAATAAAGGTTGGGGTGCTTGTTGCGGTTGTTGGTCGGCTGTAGCATTTACCCGTGTACCCCGCGTACGAGATACAGAGCTAGTGGAGGCCCGCCTGCTCGACAATCCACTACCAATGGTTCGCATGCTATGGCATCCAGCATTGGCTCCAGATGCGCCCCAGCGATCGCCCCCGGGAAGCGGCCGTAAATTATATCTACTTTCAAATTCAAATTCAAATTGTTTATTGCATTCCATAATGTACAAATAAGGTGGTAAACATGACTAATAAAGTAACAGATCATTATGGACCCTGTTGGGCACAGCAACCAGAAGAGAGCAGGAGTTACTTTGTCTACTTTCCATCATTCTACTTTTCCAGGGCCACGTTAGCCGCACCAGTAATTTATCATTGCGTTGTCTGTCCCCCACGTGATCAGATGGTCGATCAGGATGTATGGTTGGGTTTGGGGGACTTATTATTATTATTATTATTATTATTATTATTAAGTAGGTTTTCAAGGCAAAAACAAACATGAATGCGAATGCGGGAGCTCACTACGCTTCGCTCCTTCTACATGGGAACTGTAGCAACTCCTTACTAGATAACGTCACTAGAATGAGTAATAATGTACTTGCTACTAGAAAACGCAATGTGCCAGTACCTGTAAGTGCTTTTCAGCAAGCACTTGGTGTAAATAATGGCGCACATTGTCTAAGTGGGTTAGTCTAGTTACGGCAAAGATAAGAGTGTGATCGAAGTGATTTGAAGCGAAAATACATCTGTCTATATCTATACTCTATACATATAATAAAGCAATAAGAACGAAAAAGTCTGTATAATGAAGATATATAAGAAAAAAAATGGTTTAAAATAAGCTACTAAATAAGAATAGAACATTTTTTAAATTCAGGTCTGTCTGTTTGTTTGTTTGTTTGTATGTTTGTCTGTATGCTTGTTTACGCATCACGTAAAAACTACTAAACCAATTGCGATGCGGTTTTCACTGTTGTATAGCTTAGAGTTTGACTTAAACCTGGTATCACCATATGAAAAGTAGAAGCCGAGCAAACGATAAAAACTTTTTGACAGCTGAAGGAATTTTGATCAAATGTTGGCATTTTGGTATTTTAGGTCTTGGAATAGTACATAGAGTACTTTTAACCTAGAGATATAACCACGCGCGCAAAACCGCGGGTACAGCTAGTAGTTTTATAAGCTAATATGGTTGAGTTCTATGATAATGACTATGATATGTCTGTTATGTAAAATGTTATTGGCATCATTAATATCAGCCTCATTCTGCCCACTGCTGGATGTAGGCCTACTTTTGATAGGTTCCCTTTCTACGATCTTGTGCTTATAGTATTCACAAGCATGACCAGCTATTTCAATTTATAGTTATCTTTCTATCTCGCTGCTAACGAACTATCAAAATTATGTACGGCCTACTTCTTTCCATAACAGCTTTCCGTTTTTTTTCTATCCGCTGCCAGCTTATTTCTTTATCTACTGCTTTCTTAATTTCCTGCCATGATTTTTTTAATCGGATATCAGCTGACACAATGCCAAGAGAATAATCACACTTATATTAAAAATGCGAAAGTTTGTGAGTGTATGATTATTTGTCTGATCTTTACGCTGAAACGCACAGCTAGTACTTCAATATTACTTAGTTTTAACAACAAATAGGTAATATTAAAAAAAAAGTTCAATCTCACATCGGTTTGTCTCGAAGCTATTTCAGAATCTAGTTGTACATTTTTTATTCTATTTTTATTACGGACTAGGCACTTGTTTGACTACGATCTCACCTGATGGAAAGCGATGATGTGGTCGAAAGTGTAACATGCTTGCCTAGTAAATAACTATTCACTCTGGACTTGAACATACCTGGCCTACTGGGATATATTTTACCGGAAACATTGACAAGGGCAGGACATTTTGTCCTTTGCAGTTCTTATAATAAATGAAGAAGCGTCGTTCTTTTGCTAGGTATTCAACCATAAAGGGTGGCGCTTTGCCAATGGTCTAGTCAAGCGGTGTGCAGTTCTTGTGCATGCTCTCCGTAGTGCAATCTGTAGAATACCGAAAGGCTTGTGACCTCACGTCGATGCGCCAGACATTGACAACTCTTTGCCAGAGTGTCATCCCCGATTATCGGTTAAATATCGGCTAATTATCGGTTCTTCTGGAAATGTGACCAGCCCATCGCCACTTTAGCTTGCTTCGAGCTAAGTCAGTTACTTTGGTTCTTCGTCGGATATCTTCTTTACGAATCTTGTCCTTCGAGAAACTCCAAGCATAGCTCTCTCCATAGTGACTCTCTCTCTAGCTGAGTGACTTTAAATTTGTGGACTAGTCTGACCGTGAGTGTCCACATTTCGGCTCCGTAGGTCATGACTGGTAAGCAATTTTAGAATGTACTAAAATTGCTTACCTTGACTATATTACTGCAAAAAACGTCTTAATATACGTTAATATCGACACAAATATTATTTAAAGATTTATTAAGACTGTCACTCACGGGTTATTTCGTTGAAAATTTCGACCGGTGTTCGGACGTTTAGACTATTTGCAAATATTTGTGAATGTTTAAAAATTACGAATTCCACATTGCTCAATCGAAAGTGAAGCACCTAAGATATGCAGATTTGCTCGTACCAACAAGCCTCACGCAAGCTCATACACCATGTTATATCGATCGCCGCTGCGGCTAGATCTCGCTCTTTTCTTTCACTGATAGAAAGCTGTACTATAATAAATGGACATAATAAGCTACTTTTCCCCCGGGAAAATATTATGCTACAGTTTCCGTGTGATGCCAAAACTACGGGCGGAGCTGTAGGGCAGAGTAGATAGTTATCTTATGGCTATAATTACCAGTTCTCTTATATTTTATCGGTCGTTACCTTATCATCATTTCAGCCTTTAGAAGTCCACTGCTGAACATAGGCCTCCCCCAAAGAGCGCCATGACAAGCGATCTTGTGCCACCTCTATCCACCGACTTCCTGCGATGGCTACAATGTCGTCGGTCCATCGTGTAGTTGGTCTCCCTACACTTCGCTTGCTGGTTCATGGTCACCGTTCGAGAACCTTAATTCCCTAGTGGTTGTCAGTTCTGCGAACTACTCATTACCACTTCAACTTGCAAACTTTGAGAGCTATGTCGGTAACCTTGGTTCTTCTACGGATTTCCTTGTTTGGATTCTTTCACGTAGTAAAACACCAAGCAAAACTCTCTCCATTGCACGCTGCGCGACTTTGAGCTTTTGTATGAGACCAATAGTTAACGACCACGTCTCAGTGCCGTATGTCATCACTGGGGCAACACGCACTGATTATAAACTTTTGTCTTGAGGCTCCGCGCTATCTGCGACGAGAAGATATGGCTTAATTTCCCAAAGGCTGCCCATCCGAGTTGAATTCGCCGGTTGACCTCTTTGTCGAAGTTTAATCTATCCAGTCGGATCGTATGACCTAAGTAGACATAGTGATCAACAGCTTTAATAACCTACAAATTACTAATTCCAATTTTTCGTTACCTACAAATTACTAATAACAAATACATTTATGCTGACTGTACAGTCTTTTACGTGCTAATACGAATTAGTGTGAGCGATAAAGACGAAAGGTTACCTATATTCGGGGATTTTTCGTGTACACCTTGATTAGGCACAATAATTTATCGGGTATGACGGTTATATCGATCATAGATTAATATAATGTATCTTATAGTAGGCCGAAGGAAACGAGGTCAATTTCATTACTAAATTGTCGGATAGGATTTGTATTGGACCTTTGATGTTTTATTATACCTACAATATTCGCCGTTGCTAACTGTTACCGCTATATATTAGACAGATTACACGTACGGTATCTCCCTTATTGTAGTCTATTTGAATAACTTTTACTTTGTTTAAATTAAATTTAGGTTGAATAGTGCAGAGGAAATATGTTTGGCTAACTTATACAACTTCATAAAAACCATCAAAGGGGTCATCATAGATTCTACTTTAGAAGGGAAGAGAGGAAAAGACCAGCAGACCTAGATGGACATTTAATGATCAGATAAAGGAGAAGAGAAACGATAAGGAAGTCAAAGCTTTGGCTGATGATAGGGAACGCTGGAAATTACTTCACTAACAAGAGCGGGATCTTAAATAAGAAGAAATGCAGGCATACTTATAGCAAATTTTAAATTTATTTTGTAAATTCATTCTTGACTTTATTTCCACTAGACGACATTTTAACTGTGACAAAACATCAGTTGTTTTATCTTGTCACTCATATTAAGCAAGTATGGCAATTTCTAAATTAATCAGTATCTACCTGCTTTTAGCTTAGACCTATTTTGGAATCCGTAAGGGTGAGAAGGATGTTTTGTCGATTATATTATTTAGGAATAAGCCAAATTCGACGCGCCGAACATTATGAAACCATGTTTGGTAAATCAGCGCATGTGGCGGAAAGGTCGGAAGATACGAGTACAGTCTGTCGCTGATTAGTGCCGATATGGAAACGAGAACAGTAGCATAACAAGCAGTAGCAAACAAACAAATAGGTATCACAAAAGTAGTGAGGACAAAACTATGCATGTATTGTGGCATAGCTGGGATAGTCTTCATTATGATTTTTACCCGACTGCATGGAGGGTTTGGATTGTATGTTTGTTTGTTTGTACGTTTTTTAGGCGCGTCCTACAGCCTAAACGGCTTAATGAATTTTCCGGCATAAAAAGTAGCTTATGTGTTAATCCAGGGTATAAGCTACCCCCATACCAAATTTAATTCAAATACCTACGGTTTGCCGTTTAAGCGTGAATAAGTAACAAACATACAAAAACACACCCTTACGTACATATTTTGCCTTTATGATATTAGTGTGATTATATTTGCGGCCGGCAAGCTCGTATTCAATGATTTTGTTCGCAGTTGGGTTTTTTGTATTTTCATAATAGTTTTACTTATTTTTAGAAGTTATGATGGGTATTAAAATGCTAAAAGTAAGAAAACTGCTCCGGTGTGAACGCTACCCGAGCGAATCCGGGAGACCAAATGAGAGACCTCAAATGTATGCACGATTGGGGAATGAGTCAGCTGACATATCTACCTAACTAATTGTAAACATAGGCACGGTAATGTTATCTATCAGTATTGTGACTCGGCTCTGTCCTTGAAATAACTACCTACAGCCGCGTGGTACGTAAACACGCGATAGGGCTGCCCGCCTGCAGTATTTTAATTTCATCTACCTACTTGAATTTATTTCTAGTTTTGTGATTGTATATTTTAATATGTAAAAAATAAAGAAATTCGTTGTGAATGAAATAGGAAGTGTTCAATAAAAATACATGTGTGTTTTTTTAATTAGTAGATTTAATACAAAAATACAACCTTATAAATTTGATACAGAAAAGTATTTGCGCCTCGACTGAGACGTACGAAAAGCTTTATTTTTAAATTTAATAGTATAAAAAATCCGCATTCGGATAAATAGTTTAATTAAAAATACTTTTGGGAAACGTGGACAAGGAGGATACCGTACTCGCAACGTATCACCCCAAAAGCGAAATACCTACCTATTAAAAAAAAGAAACATATTACGTACTAGGTTATAATATTTTTTTATAGTCTAACCTTTCAGAGTTTGCAGGTAATTAAAAAATAAAAAAAACTCTGAATGCGTTATTGAAGAATTCAAACAACCAAAAACAGCACAATATAGTATATTCGTGCTCTTTGCCATATTAAGTTAGTACTTGTACTGTCACGAGGCGGTCCTAGGCTTTGGGCTTGCTCCACCAGCCCAGGGACCAAGCCTCAGTGGACAACACAAAAGGTCAGGATTCAATTAGGAGCACAGGAACAGGAGGAGATGATTATAAAACATCGGCTTACGAAGGTATTCATATATATATATTTACAAGTCTCATATATATTTGAAATAAACTTATTTTTGAATTTTATAATATTATTTCGGTTTTTCCAAAAATCAATATTCGAATGACAGGTTATTTTTGTATTTAGAATGAAAGAATTAAGAGATCAAATGAGTATTATTATGAAAGAGGTTTGGACCTCGTCACAATACCCCCGCCTCCCCGGAGAAAAAAATAATAATTTTTATTTTAGTAAACAAAAATATATATTTTTTGTAATATGGTATGTAAAATTTTTGATGTTATTGGGTTCCCAAAACATTGGGTATATTTAAAAAAAAAAGGAGAAAATAACTAAAGAAAAAAGAAAAAAAAATTAGTAAAAGTTAATAATAAAAATATATATAATAAGGGTAATAAAGTTAAAGTAGTAAAATAATTAATTAAATAATGGAAATGCTGAGAAGTCTTTTTAATTTTTAGGTGAACATGTTTATTTACAATGTCAATATACAATTGATTGGATTCCTAGATGCATTCAAATTCATAAATCACACATTCATTCATCATCATTCATAGTCTTATTCCCATTCTTTGGAAATAAAACTCATTTATAAGAAAGAGGAACCTTATATAATATAAAGGTTACTCGTGAAACCAATACAATATAGTGTAGGCTTATTTATACAGTCACTATCCGATGATTAGGGTGATTATGTGAGTGTATGTGTGTATGTGTATGTGTGGTGAGTGTGTGGTGTGTGATGTGTCAATGTATGTATGTGTATATTTATATACAATTAGTTTGCCAAAATGGCTAAACGTACCTTAGGGTACGACGTGCCTGTAGCACGTATGTATGTACGTGTATGTACATAGTAAACGTTGTGTTAGAACGTTAAAATAATATAAGTAAGGTAGGTAGGTAATAGTATATTAACTATAAGATAATACTGGTTTTGTGACCTAGGCTTGGTTTATAGAGTAATCACATTTGCCGCTCTTTTCAGTTTTGGAAGTTTTGTGAGTAGGTGTAGTAAATAATAATATATGGAACTGGTTTCGCTTTAGGCTGAATATTATGTTTGTAAATAAAAAACTACATAGCTAACAAGTAGGGTATTAACTACTGTTAGTACCAAAGCATTAAAGTATGTAATAAGTACAATAGCACTGAATACTCGTAGCAATACGTAGGGACTTGAAGTCAATATGCATAATGAATCCGAAAAGTTAATGAAGTGAATAAAAGAAAAATATAAAAATGTGGACATTACGGAGTAATAATAAAAAGGAAATTATATTAAAATTACATTATTTACAACTTAAATACAAGGTTGTTTGTAAGTAGGGAACCTATAATTGTCATAAGTAGGCATTTAAATGTATGGTAAGGTACGGGAATATAAAAGCAATGTAACTTTCATAGGACATAATGTATGTATGTATCCTGTTCAAATGTATACGGGCTTTGAAAATCTTGAGTATTCAAGCTATCAAGTAAGGTCGATAACCTTGATTGTAAATTTTGTACAGTTTCTGTTGTATGGACCTCAGCATTTCGCCATTTTAATTCATAGATCATTTCTGGTTTATTTAGATGCGCAGGGTCCATTTTTATTAATATGAGACCAGCAAATGAAATTAAGTATATACTATGTAAAGGTTACGTTAAGTGCGATAGTAACGCTTTAAAAAAATAGAATGTTAAAAAAAAAATTGCGCTAATGCAACTACGCGTTAACGCGTCACGCATAATCACGCGTCAAAGTTTAGAGTAATTCGGAACTAGCTACCTAGTTCCGAATTACTCTAATAGTGAAATTTGGAACGAAGTACTTATTAATGAAAATGTCTTACTTACATGAATGACTGGAATGGAATTATAAAATACACTTTAGTATAAAAAACTGTTCTGGGTTAGCCAAATAATACAATCCAAATTTAAATCAAGATGGCCTAGTGCCTTTTAGAATTTTGTGGGATCACAGCTTAGAAAAAATAGGACACGGATTAACAAATTAATTTCACACTTTAAAAAAAACTGGAACTGGAAGGTAGGTAGAGCTGGGCTGGGTACGGACACGTAGAGGGCGCCAGTGTCACGAGGCGGTCCTAGGCTTTGGGTTTGCTCCACCAGCCCAGGACCCAAACCTCAGTGGACAACAGAATTACAGGAACAGGAACAATAGGGTGCACTTGGACAATTTCGTGTTGATACAATACGGATGAAAATAATCTCTTATGTAGGTATTATCATATATATTTATTTAAAAGAGTAATTCAAGTTGTTATAAACTTATTTTTTAATTTTATAATATTATTTCGTTTTTCCAAAAATCAATATTCGAATGACAGGTTATCTTTGTATTTAGAATGAATCAATGATGACCAACTATCAAAAATGAAAAGAAATGGATTATGAAAGAATTAAGAGATCAAATGAGTATTATTATGACAGAGGTTTGGACCTCGTCACAGTACTTATTTCAGTAAAATATTCACAAATCGCACGCTTACTGCTTACAAAAAAAAACACCGTTCGTTAGTCACTGCGGCCACGACATTACCGAGCCACACCGAGCTGCGGCGCATTCGCGACTGGCCGTGTACCGAGTGGGTACCGACACGAGGCGCGTAGGTATAACTCACTTTCCGGCCGCTTGAATGAAGATAGAATACTGTATAGATAACATTACGGTAACATAGGCCTACCATCCTAGAATTTCCAATCGCTCAATACACTTGCATCGGCACACACGTATTTTCATTTAATATTCCAAAAAGTTAGACCAAAGTGAAACTTATTACGATCAGCAAGTGTTATTTACTATGTTACGATCAACAATGAAATGTCAAATTTCGCAAACCAGCCGCGGGCAAATGCTAATCAGTGACATAATGGGCAAAGTTACCGGAGTGTTGTGTAGATAGATATATATTCGGTTATATATCTACTGGTATTTGAGTGGTAATTAATAACTTCACATCCAAGATAATACAAGCTAGATGAAGGGGTTTTTATTGAGCTCATTTACGTTACAGAGATTTTGAGTAAATTCATTAGAGACGGAGTCGTTAGAGTGGTTAATGTAATATACGGGAATATGTCCAATTTGCAATCCAATGATAACGAGTTCGATCCTCGGCCCCGCATCACTTTAATCAATAATAATAATAAAATTGTTCATTTTGTAACAAGAAATTTTGCCACATACATAATCAATCAATCAGTTACATCATTAATTACTTATTTATATCATGCAATGACTTTATCATGCAATAATTTAAACATGTTTTTGTATGTATAGTGTAGATTGGTTCGCGAGTTATCACGGTAGGATTTACTGTGTTTGTGGTAACTAGTTCTCTTCAAAGGATTTTATATTATAAGCCCCTTACTTATAAAAAGTTGTGCAATGGTTGTGCAATGATTAAGAATTCCGCGAAGTTATTGTACTGCGCAGTATTTCTAATCATTACTTAATCATTGCATAACTTTTTATAAGTAAGGGGGTTAATATCTAACGAATGAGTACAAGTAGAGTTCGATCCTCGGCCCCGCATCACTTTAATCAATAATAATAATAAAATTGTTCATTTTGTAACAAGAAATTTTGCCACATACATAATCAATCAATCAGTTACATCATTAATTACTTATTTATATCATGCAATGACTTTATCATGCAATAATTTAAACATGTTTTTGTAGTATAGTGTAGATTGGTTCGCGAGTTATCACGGTAGGATTTACTGTGTTTGTGGTAACTAGTTCTCTTCAAAGGATTTTATATTATAAGCCCCTTACTTATAAAAAGTTGTGCAATGGTTGTGCAATGATTAAGAATTCCGCGAAGTTATTGTACTGCGCAGTATTTCTAATCATTACTTAATCATTGCATAACTTTTTATAAGTAAGGGGGTTAATATCTAACGAATGAGTACAAGTAGTAAGAAGATTCATATACATTCATTATATGTAGGTACATATATAGAATGTATATGAATAGATGATCAAGATCAACGCTCCGATGTTCACAAGTCAACAACGTGGGTCACAATACCTACTACCATCCGGGAACTCAGAACAAACAACAGCAGGTAGGTTTAGGTTTGCATTCGGTGATTACTGATTAGACTTGCTAGAAGGGTTATGTTATGAATAAGATAAGTACGTGCAGATTTGCCATCACTTCGGAAGGCAAGTTAAGCCGTCGATTCCGGTTGATAACAATTGATAGCAGGCGTTAAGCCACGCTTGGGCGGCCTGACAAACTCTTATATCTGATGCCAGCACTATACGACAAGCAAGCAAGTATAGTGAACTACATTTATGCCTGTTAACAGTACCGTGACATAGATACATAGAATACGTAGTGTCACGGTACTGTTTTTAGGTAAAGAAGATTAATCATTTAACTTTTCAACTGTACTAAATCCATTCAGATTTTTAGACCTAAATTAATGGGACGAGTTACTGAAACGAAAAAATAATATTTATTAAATATGTACTCGTCCCAATGGGACGAGTGTCTTATGGGACGAGTGTCTTGTGGGACGAATCACTGAACTAGCCGTTACAATTTGGTCCCACCATTAAGGTAGGTATATCTCATCTTATCTTTAATTCCCAAAAAGGTAAGTAGATTTAATTGTGTAAAGTTCTAGCTAGTATGTTTGGGGCCTTGGGACTTTACCAGACCGTACTTAAATGTGAACTAGATATTTAGAGATACCTACCTAAGTAGTCACCAATCACGACAACTATTCTAGATACCTAGTAAGAAAAAAAAACTTTTACTTAAAGAGCCCATACAACTTTTTGTTCATAAGCTGAGCTCTGTGCTATGGAGGGTGTCTCGGCTCGGTCCTAACAATTGATATTATTATGGTCAGTGATATATAAGCAGTCATTGAGCAAAGTAGGCACTTGGGCTGCTACACAAACTGACACCAGAGGTCAGACTGTCTTATTCGACGTAAGTACTCCCATAAGCAGCTGATTCCTATAATAATATAAGCATATTTTATCGACTTTAGATGGAAAAAACTGAGAATACCTTGGCTACTTCAAGTTACGCCTACGTTGCAGAATCTCATAACCACTTTGTATAATCTCTAACAAGAATCCTTTATTCATCAGGGAAAGTACCTATGAGTTTCCTACTGTGCTACGGGTTTGTAATCTGCCCGGAAATCTAGACCCAAATTAACCGAAGAAATTATTCTGCTTGTGGCTAAAATAAGCTCGGAAACACCGACAGAAAAGTACACAGGTACATACCTAACTTTTTATTAATTGGTACTTGTCGCGGAGTATTATTCTGCAAACAGTCATGGCTAAAGAAATGCTTGAACATTTAAGTACTTACATTATATCAATTAGACGACCAGCAAAGCGTCACCCTTTCATCGTTGAAATACCTCGCACAAGAACGAAGCGTTACGCTTCTTCATTTCTTATAAGAACTGCAAAGGAGTGGAATGCCCTGCCCTCGTCAGTGTTTCCGGTAAATTATAACCCCGGTGTGTTCAAGTCAAGAGTGAATAGGTATCTACTAGGCAAGCGTGCTACACCTTCGACCACATCATCGCTTTCCATCAGGTGAGATCGTGGTCAAACGATTGCCTAGTCCGTAATAAAAAAAAAAGAGACAACATAAAATTCAATTACAAATCACACGAGAGGTTTGAGAGTTTACAAAATGATGGAAAGTACATGTGGTTATGGTTTGTCGGGTAGTAAAAGTAAACAACCATTCAGCTTCGTGGCTAATTTATTACTGACTGAGGTACCCCCAGTCATCTCAATGTATGTGTCGTTTATACATCGTAGGTACATATAGTTCATCCCTCCAACATTAATTGGAGAATCTGTAACAATTTCAAAAGTATAAACTGTTAATATTACATACCTACTTAATAATATTTCTTATAATTAACAGGTTTTCTGAATCTCTTGGAACGTTCAACTGGCGGATTGTTTACAGCACTCGGATTATTATCCTCAATTGGATCGGTACACTGTTCCACCGATTGGTTATCATCATCCATCACCGCGCAAGCCTCCGCCCACTCCTCATTTTCCGCTTCCCTCTGTACCATTACGTTATCGGTTAAGTTTGCTACCGAACCTTGTTCACCCTCAGTCGCGACCTGCACCTCCCTCTCCTCCACAGCAGTTGGAATCGATTGAGATGCCGGTGGCGTTATCGCGGTGGACTGCTCACTGGGTTGCGCTTGCGTGGAGAGCGGAGCCTGCGGTGGTGCAGGAGCGGCCGGCGCCGACAGCGCCGAGTTGCATATCGGTAAACTGTCGATGCTGGAAGCTCCTCCGGATGTATTATCTATAACATCATTATTGCACGCACTAGTATACTTCCTTATCTGATCTAGGTGTCTGTTACCGCTAGTTCCATAATTCTTAAAATAAATTTGAAACATTCTTGTGCCTATTGTCCTTTTAACAATACCTATACTCCAAATACTTTTCCTTGCAATAAACCACTTAGCCCATACAGTTTCACCTACTTGAAAACATCTGCTACGTTTCAATGCTGTTTTTTTCGGTGCGCTTAGCTATATGTTTATTTTGAGGTAGAATTAAATCCAGTCTGCATCTTAAATTACGGCCTAACATTAGCATAGCCGGCGTGACACCTGTCGCACAATGAACAGTATTCCTAAATTCAAACAGAAAACCCCGTAATTTTTCATGAATATCTTTCTGACATAATATACCGTCTGCCAACATACACTTTATCATTTTTTTACAAGTTTTAACAGAATTTTCCGCTTGCCCGTTACTGGCCGGGTGATAAATAGGTGAATTTATGTATTCAATGGCGTTTACCCGACAAAAGGTAGGAAATTCAGCCGAGCTTATTTTGACGTCATTATCAGATACAACAACATGAGGCACCCCGAACCTAGCAAACATATCTTTAAGTTTTAGAATAAGCTCATTGGTAGAAGTGCCACGGTCCATATGAACACATTCCAGCCATTTGGAAAAATCATCTACTACAATAAGGTACACAGCCTGTCCTATCGACATGTAATCGATGTGAACGCGGTGCCAGGGGGCCGGCGGCTGCGGCCAGGGCGCGGGAGTCGCGCGCGGGGGCGCGCTTCGCACAGCGGCGCAAGCGGCGCACGCCCCTACCTCCGCTCGATATCGCCGTCGATTCCCGGCCACCACATTCTACTACGAACTTTACTTTTAGTTTTTACTATTCCAAAATGTGCCGAATGCAAATCTTTTAACATTCTGTCTCTGTAGAAAGTCGGAATAACGATCCTATGGCCGCGAAACAAACAACCATCTATTACTTCTAAATCTGTTTTGCATTGGAAATATGGCATTATAGCTTTACACACAATTTTCCTAGGCCAACCATTATTCATGTATTTTGTCACCATTTTCAACACTCTATCGGCGGCAATCGCCCGCTTAATATCACCAAACAAAACCGGTTCTACGCTAGCTTCTAAGAACAAAAAGTACTTGTAACTCCCGTCTTCTTGCTTATCATCGTCACTAACCGCTACTGATAAAGGCGAGCGAGAAAAATAGTCAGCGATTTGATTGCTTTTACCGTCTAAATACTGTACCGTATAGTTGTATGCTGATAACATTATTGCATATCTTTGTAGACGCAAGGCGGCCGTCACAGATATACCATTGCTTTTGCCAAAAATAGATAACAATGGTCTGTGGTCAGTTTTCAAGATAAAAGGTTCCTCACGACCGTATAAATATTGGTGAAAATGTTTTACCCCAAAAATAATAGCCGTCGCCTCTTTTTGAATTTGGCTATAGTTTTTTTCACTGGCCGTCAAAGATCGTGAGGCAAACGCAATCGGACGCTCGCAACCGTCCACGTTTCGGTGCGTGAGCACGGCGCTGAGCCCGCACGGGCCCGCGTCCACAGTTAGTACAAGCGGTGCTTCTGGGTCAAAATGCGCCAGCACACGCTCGCTGGCCAGCTCGCGTTTCACACTCATAAATGCCGCCTGCTGTCGCTGGCCCCACTGCCATTCTGCCCCCGCGCGTAGCAGATCGTGCAGTGGACTCAGTATTGCCGATGCACTCGGAATAAAGTTTCTATAGTAATTTACGACACCTAGGAATCGTATCACTCCTAACACGTTGGTGGGCGCAGGTGCATCGAGGATTGCTTCAACCTTACTGGGACACGTCTTTAGGCCGTTCTTATCTATGTCGTAACCTAAATAGGTCACACTACTTTGAAAAAAAAACGCACATTTATCTTTTTGTAGGCGCAATCCTGCATTGTGCAACCTACATAAAACCTCTCTTAATCTTGCCAAATGAATAGATTTTGTGGGCCCTGTTATACAGACATCGTCAAGCTAACCCCCTCTTTGCCTGATAACAAAGTTTCCATTGCCTTTTGGAATATAGCTGGTGCGTTTGCTAATCCATAAACTAAACGGGTGTAGGAAAACAAACCTTTGTGTGTATTTATAGTAGTCAACTTTTGAGATGATTTTGACAATCTAAATTGATTGTATGCATTACTAAGATCTATTTTTGTGTATGCTTCCCCACCCCCTATTTTGGAAAACACCTCTTCTATTCGAGGTAAAGGATATTTGTCCACCTTTAATTCTTTATTAAGGGTACATGAAAAATCGCCTGCAATTTTTAAATTACCGTTTTCTTTTAAGACCGGCACTATAGGTGTAGCATATTCTGAATAATTGACTGGCATAAGAATACCTAAACTAACTAATCTAATTCTTTGCTGACTTTGTCTTGCAGAGCGAAAGGCACTGATCTTGGCTTAAAAATTTTTGGTGTGGCGTTGTCTTTAAGTTGCAGTTCGACCTCAAACTTATTAAAGAATCCTAATTCGTCCTTCCAAACATCCGGATACTGTTTCAATAGCCGTTGCACTTCTTCAATGTTTTTATTCGTACTGATTATGTTGTTATGTGATGTTCCAAAATATATACTAAATTTTGTCATGAAATCACGACCGTTTTTAATAATATAATTTTTTATCTCATCACTTTGGTTAGAGTATGCCACTTTGGCTACAAAATACCCTAGTGCCGTGATTTTATGACCATTGTACAAACACATTTTTAAATCACTTTTATGCAACATCAAATTTGAAAAATGGAGTAGATACAACTTTTCTGACATAACCGTGGTCCCCGATCCAGTATCTAACTCCATACATAAATCTATTTCATTCACATTGACAGTAATTTTAATAAGATTATAATCGACATACCTCATGTTATAAAGTTCACAATCCTTGCAATCGTTTTCATTAGTCGTATCCTCCTCCACCGTGTCGATACTATGAAGATTTACATTCTTAGCCATACATAACTTTTTCAAATGGCCTTTTTGCCCGCATATAAGACACTTGTAGTTCTTAAACCTACACTGAGCCGCATGGTGGTTTTTTAAACCGCACACTGTGCAACGCGATTGCTCGCTGCCGTTGGATCTGCGGTAGCCGCTGGCGGCGATGCCTGCGCCTGCGCCCGCACGGCCGCGCCGTTGGTGGCGTAGCTCGCATCGCGGCGCCCGCTGTCATGCACATGGAATACCTGTTCTTCCTTTACAAAAACCTCGGCGCGCGCTTGCCGCGCACACGCTGCCTTCTGGGCAACCTCCAGTGCCTGCGCGAAGGTGAGGCTCTTTGAGTCGCATTCAAATAGTTGATCACGCTCCGGTCCTATTCTGAAGCCAAGCACGAAGCGGTCACGCAAAAGCGTGTCCAGCGCCGAGCCAAAATCGCAGTACACAGCTAGCCCTCGCAGCCGTGCAGCCCACTCCTCGATGCTTTCACCGACGGATTTTATCGCTTCATAGAACTTCGCCCTATCGGCGAATGTTGACCTTTTTGGTGTGAAATGATTGTTGAGTAAATTCACTAGTTCACTATATTTGATTTCCTCGAGCTTATTTGGATGCACTAGATTCCGAACTAGGCGGTAGGATTCGTCCGATAAATGCGTTAACAACACTGCACTTTGGTTAACTTTCAAAATGTTATTTAACTTGATAAACTGTGTCAACCTGCCATGAAAAACGTCCCATTCGTTAATTTTATGATCAAACACAGTTAAATTTCCAATAAAATTAGCCATTTTTTTTTAAATATACGCGGGTAGATCCCGGCCTCGTCGTCAGATGGTTTGTCGGGTAGTAAAAGTAAACAACCGTTCAGCTTCGTGGCTAGTTTATTACTGACTGAGGTACCCCCAGTCATCTCAATGTATGTGTCGTTTATACATCGTAGGTACATATAGTTCAGGTTACCATACTTCCATCATCATCATCATCATCACCATAATACATTCCCACTGCTGGAACAAAGGCATGTCTCCATCACCAAACCCTCGGACGAAAACAAGTTGAAGTTATTCTGACGCTTGGATGATAGCTCGCCAAACTCTACAACCATATGTCACAACAGAGAGCGAATTTTCTCATGCAGTCAGAAATCCTCCTAAAACTGGATTCAGGCCAGCTGCAAATCTGATAATGCTTTTAGTATGTAAGATATCCGTATTTTATACCCTGGCTGCAAGTGCGCGAATTGCACGGACGCGGATGCGGGTCTTGCGGAGATAGAAACATGAAAGGATTTTCATGTGCTGAATTTATAAACTCATATTACGATAACAGCAGGTTGGTTTTAAGAGCGTAGCGTGTTTAGGTGAGACAGTGCTTATATGTCTGAGATGCCTTGAACAGTGATCCGTGGTCCGTAGGCATAGCCGACCGACCTCTGAGCTGAAGCAAATATGTTTTTTTTATTGCTTTGAAGGTAGTGTTTGACCTCGTGTTAGGGGAAGAAAAATTTGAAAGAGATGAGCACGCCAAACCCAATAGAATGGAGACTAGCTCGGATACCTTCTACCACCAAGAACCTTTGAAGACTGTTTTTTCTTGTCGTTTTTTTGAAGCCAATATGTCAAGAAAGCGATTAATGAACATTAAAAAAACCGGCCAAGTGCGAGCCGGACTCGCTCATCGAGGGTTCCGTACGAACTTGTATGTAAATAGGTAGTCCATCACGTCAACGAATCACGAAAACATTTAAAAAAAGTATGTTTATTGTGTTGTATCTACAAATTTAAGGTTTTCATTTTTTTGTTTGCTTTTTCTTTAAAACATGCTTTTTGCCAAATTTCATAATTCAAGGTCAACGGGAAGTAATCGATAAGTTTTGATTTCCTTGCGAGTGTCATATTAGAGCAAAAGCCCGTGCGATCAGACTTTCGTTATTTATAAAACCTGAAAGTTTATCTGTGTATGTCCTTAATACAGGATCACGGTGGCTTTGAAAGATAACAGGTAGCAGAGGTGTATAAAATTGCACCTTAAATTCGTCAATGAGTAAAGCTCAGTTTTTATATATTTTATTAGCAATAATATTAGAAATAACGTCGTCCATTGTCAGATAGTACAGTAGCAACCCCCTGTCAGACACCCTTAAATTGTAATAAATTATAATTATACTTTCGTTTTATTATAAAGCTCAATTTTATATATGTTACTTGAGGAACTATCAAAAGATGTTTTCTCAGTAATCAGACAGTTTCAATGGTTCTTACACCTTGTCAGACACCTTGTCAGACACCTTGTCAGACACCTTGTCACACACCTTGATAGTCTAACGTATAGGTGCGAGCGTAAGAGGTGCGATTGAAATATACCGTTCGGTCTATTGCCATCAAAGATTTTTAATTAAGGTAACTGGCGTAAATAAATCCCGCGCTAATCTTATTTTGTTCTAGTAAAATGTTGCGTTTTATTTGGTCTAGACGGCCTTTATGCACCCAAGGAAAAAAATATACTATTACGGTATCTTATATAGAAACGAGAGGCAGGAGTTGAGGGAGGGTGGGGGTGGGGGAGGGGAGGGCTGCCCCCTGGTACCCCTACTCCCCGCAGGCGACGCTTAGTTTATGAAATATTTCAGTTTTATGTTTATAAAAAATCGATTTTTGTCAGCCAGAGGCAAGGGAGGGTGGGGATTGGGGGGAGGGGAGGGCTTCCCCCTGGTACCCCTCCTCCCCGCAAGCGACACTTAGTTTATGAGATATTTCAGTTTTAAGTTTATACAAAAACGATTTTTTGTTAGCCAAAGTCAACCAAACAGCCGTAACAGTTTATTAAAAATCGTATGTTTATTAAAATAGCGTAAGCTAACTTCGGCGCTTGCCAGCCGCTGCCGCGGCACGCTCGCTCGGCGCGCGCTCTGTGTAGTCATGTTCAAACCTAACCTACCCTAGTTTTTGGGGCAATACATAACATCTTCAAGCTTTCTGGCGAAAGCAGCGGAAAAGAACACATTCTACAAATTTTTAATTTAATTTACGGCGACCGAACAGTCGATTTTTAATAAACTTAAAACTGAAATATCTCCTAAACTAAGCTTCTCCGTGGGAAGGGGGGGGGGGAGGAGTACCAGGAGGTAGCCCTCCAACACCCCCGCTCCGCCCAATTCCACCCCCCTATTCTAAGCCCTATCTCATAAACTAAGCAAGGATAATTTGATTTGTCAAATAAAAATACATATTGTAGCGCGCCATACTATTAGCTCGTCTAATTACTCGCCGGACGAAGACAAAAGGCGTTCATGCAATGGCGGTGCGTCCCCCACCCGCGCGTTCCCGCGATTTGACAAGGGACGCCGTCACCCGGAAGGGAACAGAGGCCAGTAAGACTGACTCGGCGTCCCGCGCGCTACCGCGACTGATCGTTTAACTTAACTGTATAATAGTATTTTGCGTGTTCTTTTGTGTTTTCCTTTTTATATGTACTTTTCGTGTCTTGTAATCATAATAATTATATCGTTTAAATCTTTACTCGAGTGTGTGATTCACCTTTCAACTCTTGAGAGACAGACTAGCCAGCCGGGCAAACATCAAAATATTATCACATTATTGTCAGAATTCAATTTAGTGGTTAACTATTACGGCAGTGATGTACAATGTATGAATTTATTTTGTGAATCGGAAAAATAACAAATACGAGTATCATATTTTTGCCAAAGCATAGCTTGTTTTCTACTGGGCCATTATTCTCTATGAACAGTCACACGCGTAACGCGTCTCGCTGTGGAATCGTTCGGAAAAGTACGGCAATTCTCGAACATGCACAAACAATTCCACGCAGATATCTTAACGCGGCGCGTTACGTGGCCGAGTGGCAATACAGAATAAGGTCCCTGGTGTGCAAATCACATTCATCAACGAAGCCCCGCGGGTTTCTATGGTTTTTTCCTTTCAACATATTTTATGTCGGATGCCTTCACGCAAGTACCAAATACAACTGAACAAAGTTTCAACATAATCGGATGCGCTGAGGCATAGAAGTCGAACAAACAAACAAACATTACTTTTTATATAGTAGATGTACAAAGGCAATATAAACGCTAAAAAAAAAAAAAAAATAGGTTTAAGCTCGTCCAGCAAAGTCTTGAGGAAAGAGAATGTTCAAATGAGCAAGTAGTTTCTAATGAGCTGGGATTATGAAGAGAGCTATGCTTTGAGTTTCTTTGCATCCGAAATGAGATGTTACGCCAGAGAACCAAGGTTAACGGCATAGTTTAAAGAATTAGCAAGCTAAAGTGGCAACGGGCCGGTCACATAACTTGAAAAATTGAAAACAGTTGTGGTAAGCGAGTTTTATAATAGAAACCACGTTAAGGCAAACAATTCGCAACTACGGTAGACTTTTAATGTGACTGAAAAGGAGTAAGAAACATCGAAAGTGTCTGATTACTGAGAAAATATATTTTGATAGTTCCTGAAGTAACAAATCTAAAATTCAGCTTTTATACTATAATGTAAGTATAATTAAAATTTATTATAATTTAAGGGTGTCTGACAGGGGGTTTCCACTGTACTAAGTGTCTGACAATGGACGACGTGATTTCTAATATTATTCCAAATAAAATATATAAAAACTGAGCTTTAAACTTTAACGAATTTAAGGTGCAATTTTATACACCTTTGCTACCTGTTATCTTTCAAAGCCACCGTGATTCAGACTTCATAGTCGGGGATCGTTTTTACCTGTATTAGGCACATACATAGCGAAACTTTCAGGTTTTATATACTTAATAACGAATGTCTGATTGTCGCGGGCTCTTGGACTATAATAGAAGGCATAAATGGCCGTATCTATTAAATACATTGACTTAGAAGTTTGTTTTTTTACAGTCCCAAAGAAATGCAGACATTTTATTGACCTTGTATTTGATATTAATTTCAACTTGACGCGTTCCTGAGAAAATGGGTCTAGACAGACAGACGGACGGACTACTAAGTGAACCTATATAAGAGTTCCTGTTTTCCTTTTGAGGAACCCTAAAAAATATGCAGATTAAGGATTTGCTTTTCGATAACTAGGTACATATGATGTGTGGATCTACAAAAATCATCTCAGTTGTCTGTGAGTAAAGAAAATACAGCTAACCATAAGCTTTTTTGCAATGGTCACTACTTTCATTTGTACTTATCCAAGTATAAAATGATAGTACCTACCTACTACAGGGAGGTATACAACAACAACATATAGGTGACCTATTATTTCATCACTAATTCATGTGTCTATTTTTAACTGTCAAGCTAACATAAGGAAGTACGAACAATTTTCTTAGACAGGAACACTTCAAATAAATTCCTCGCTCTTAAAAATTCTTCAATTGTCTGAAGTTTTCATACATCGCCTGCTCTGTCCCGAGTGTCTCCGCTTTGTGCCCTCAGACGCATATTTAAGATCCTTTGGAGCAGCGGAATATGAGCTTTAAAAATATTTTTGATGTTGAAAAAATGTCTTTGGCGTTTGAAGTTTAGAAAAGTCTCGAGTCTTGCCGGGTGGAAGGATAATTTGTTTATTTGAGACTGTTAACTTCGTTCAAGAAATGCCTAGAATGCAGCTACACCGCAGACAGTACAGTAGCTTGGTTAGAGTAGAAAGGATAGTAAAGAGAGCCCGCAGGAGACACGATCCAATGCCCCGCTTATACGGTGCTCTCGCGCACAAATACTTGTAAGATGTACTTAATAGGAACGTAATATGTAACAAAATTGTTTAAGTAGTGGTTAATAGAAAAATTTTTTTTTTGTAAACAACCACTAAAATATAATGTGGGGTCACCGGGTGGTGATACCGGAAAAATGTAGACATAAGTTTTAAAAATGTTACATGAGCCCCATATGGGAATAGTTAAGTCTAAATCGCTAGCAAGAAGCTATATATGGTGGGCTGGCATCGACGAGGCGGCCGAGGCGGTCTGTCGCGGATGCGCAACGTGCGTGGCGCAGTCAGATGCTCCGCCGAAGCAGACTCCGCGCCCCTGGGCCTGGCCGGGCAGGCCCTGGTCTAGACTTCACTTAGATTTCCTTGGCCCAATTTTCGGCAAAACTTATCTCGTCGTAGTGGACGCCATGTCCAAGTGGTTGGAGATATTCCAAGTACCAAGTACTGCCGCTAATTGGAGTATAGAGAAGCTGATGGAATTGTGGAGCCGCTGGGGTCTGCCAAAACAGATAGTGATGGATAACGATCCATCATTTTCAGGGTTTGAGTTCGAATCATTCGTGAAAAATGCAGGAATTGAACATATTTTTACAGCTCCGTACCATCCGGTGTCTAACGGCGCCGCCGAAATAGCAAGAAAAACTTTAAAACAGAGTTATTAAAAAGCAGTCTTTGATCTAGGAATACAGAACACGCATCTACTGGCGAAAGCCCAGCCATGATTATGCTGGGTAGGCGACTACGAACTAGGCTAGACGCGCTCAAACCGGACCGAAAGACGCGGGTGAGCCGCGTGCAGCAGCGGCAGGTGGAGGACGCTGGAGACGCTGACCGGGACTTCAACCCCGGTGCCGACGTTTGGTACCACCAATATTTAAAAGGGGAAAAGTGGCTACCAGGTAAAGTAGGATGTAGATTAGGGCCGTCTAACTTTAAGGTTACCAAGATAGGGGGAGATGCTCAAGTACATCGCCATGTGGACCAATTGAAACGAAGGAGTAGAAGTTCTTTATTGTGCCCAGACCCTGATCGATCTTTCCAGCAAATATCGCCAGACTTGTCGGGAGCGATAGTGATGGAAGAAGGAGTGAACGCAGAGGATCCACCTTCAATACCTATTCCGCATACATTGAGTCCACCGGACCAGTCGGAGCCGTCGCAGCAGGTCGAGTCTCCACTCGGATCTGGTGCGCCTCAACCCCGTGAACTTACCCATGATTCCCGACGTGATCACGTACCACCTGATTCTCGGCAGTTATGACAGTGCCGACTAAACAGGCCTAACTATAAAATGTAATAAAATAAAACATTCCTCCACGAGATATAGAGATAATATTTTATGTATAACTTCAATTGTATAAACCTAACAATTAAATAAGTGTAGGTAGCAGGAAACTCGTCCCTCTTACAATGTTTGTATAATTGTATAAGCTGCATTATAATTAGTACCAGAACCACTAGCTGTTGCTTAGTGATAAGACGCTATTCTAATATGTAAATAGGTAGGTACCTACATTTTTCTAGTTACGTACCTAAGGCTGGAAATTAGCCAGACAACAAAATACAAAACAAAACAAAACAACAAAATTCACTTCCACTACGGAGACTACGCTTAGCTTACCGCGCCGCGCCCGCCCTGCGCCAGCGCCTCGTTTGCAGACTGGCCAAGTACTTTACCGTGAATAAAGTTCATGAGTTTATACTCGTATTTTGTCATATTTTGCGGGAAACTAATTTCATCAACTCAAAACCCCCTTTCCTACTAATTTACTGTATCACCAATGAATAAAAAAAACCTGAGATTTTTCAAAACCCTTCACTTCAGATTTGTTGAGATTGAACCTGACAAGAATTCAGAAGAATTAAGCTGTATAATAATTCGAACTCGCACACTGTGCCTCAGCGCGGCACATGCCTACCAATTCGGCCACCGAGACCTATGCGTCGTCATCCAAATCCTTCTACTAGCTTTTTTTGAACCCGTCTTGTGGGGACGGTAACGCTATCTATTGGTAGTATTACGAACTACTAACCAAGCACGGCTCATATTGATTAGCTTTGTGTCTGAAAGAACACACCACAGTGCCTGAAGACAAGTCTTCAATCAGTGCGTCCTACCAGTCATGACGAAACTTACACGCCAACGGTTAAATTAGTCCACAAATTAAAGGCTGCTCAGTGAGCTATGGAGAGAGCTATGCTTGGAGTTTCTTTGGAGGACAGGATTTGTAATGATGATATCCGACAGAGAACCAAGGCAACCGACATAACTCTAAGGATAAGCACGCTAAAGTGGCAGTGGGCTGTTCACATTTCCCGAATTAACAGCTGGGGTAGAAGAGTTCTCAAGTGGAGACCACGTCTAGGCAAACGTAGTGTAAGACGCTCTGTGTTTATGTGGAGTGACGACTTGCGAGAAGCGGCGGGCAGAAAATGGACGAGGAAAGCTGAAGACCGAGCTCAGTAGCGTGCATTATGAGAGGAATACGTCCAGCAGTGGACAGATGATAATGATGTCGATGATGATGCCGATGATGATGATGATGATGATGTTGATGATGATGATGATGATGATGATGATGATGATGAGAATGACGATAATGAGACCTGACTTAGTCTCCCCCCAAGGGTCAGTAAACATAACAATAACAAAGCTTTAAATTATTCAAATCATATTAAAGGATTCTTTCAATAATAACATGCAAGAACTTATAAGTATTATAAATCCATTCAAAAGTTAAAGAAAGTGTAGTTTTGAAAGCTCTCTTGATATTTTTCTAGACGATATAAAAAATAAAAACAATTAGAACTTTAATAAGAAAAGAGCGCATTAAAATGCTGGAATAAGTAATTTCTTTGGTGGCTACATAATAGCCGTCTAAAAAGTTTTGTCGTCTCGATAAAGTTTGTGTACCACAGAAGAAGACTGCGATAAAAAAGAGTACAATACTTACACGATTTTTACAAACACTATACACAGCAAACTACTTTGTGGGTTGGGTTGTGTCACTTGTGGCACACAAGAACTGCAAGTGTGTATGGATAGAATGGCAATTGTTTTTATTTTTCAGTTTGAAGTAGGTTTGAAGCTTTTGAAGGACACTGAAGCAAAGCGAAAGTAACCTACCTGTCTCAGAGAAATTATAACTTCTCTGAGCCTACCTGTAGACCCTGATGTCTCAATGTGAAGAGAGACAAAACCTTACATCTCAAAGATCGGCACTGCAATTTTTACGGGAACTAAAAGCTACAAATTACTCAGATGTGTTCAAGTCATGAGTGAATAGATAGTGTATCTACTAGACAAGCGTGCTATACCTTCGACCACATCATCGCTTTCCATCAGGTGAGATCGTGGCCAAACGAATGTATAGTCAAACAAAAAAACAACTATACCCTTTGCAAACTAAGTAGGTACAGTCTGTTTACATGATTCAATAAGAGAAAAGGAACTTTTGGGGCTTTGAGTATACGGCATCTTAAAAATCGCAACGCATCACATCGCATCGCATCTTGGCCCTATAAGTACGGTTCCACCACAGTTCCACCCTGGGACGGGAATTATTGACGTCACATGGCACGGCACCGTCGCAATAACGTCTGCAAACAAAAGAAAGGGTTGAACTGGTACACAAGCTACCCATGTGGTATAACCACAGAATAAATAATAAGGTACTCGGTGTGCGTACTCTTTCCTAACTTTCTCAGTTTGCATTCCTCTCAAACAATCAAGTAGGTACCTCCAACAGATCCATTTTATCAATTTTTTCATTTCCTCATGTTAATAGTTACATATCGCCAACTTTCCAGTTAGCCAATATTTTAACATAAAAATATATTTTGGTACTAGACTTTCATCAGAGTTCTTTGTTGGCTGGTTTGTTGTGGATATATTAAATATCTCAACAACAAACCGGCCAAAACGGGATTATGTTTTGAAATAACACAACTCATCCTGTAGAAAACTAAATAGTTAGTAATAATAGTTAATAGTAAAAACTCTATAGTTGTAGCAAATAAAAGCGCAGTGAGAAATTTTACACTGCTTTTGAACCAGATATTTCATTACATATTTGAAAGTAACATTTTGAAAGAGTAACATAGAATTTATAGTTTTTTTAAGATCTTGTATTCTAAGCAGCTTATTTGCAAGGAAGTTCTAGAAATCAGATAGCAAAGTTTATCTTATATGACGGCTGTATTCGTATGGCCGACTTCTGAATGGCCTCAAAAGACAATGATGATCGTCAAGTCAAGATTCCGACCACCGAACGCAATATCGATTGTTGTTATCATTCACAGTGAATAAACAGCCTATAAGATTATCATCCGATATCCGACAAAGTACCAAGAATAGAAACTAAAACAAAGACATTATATAAAATTTTAGTCAATTTTCTGCAGAATTATATAATCTACTCGTGATCTACTCTGATGAGATAATTTTATTATTCATGAAATTCTTAGCAGAAGTGACCCGGCCGAGTTCAAAGGATAGCTAATTGTATAATATTAATTGAAACAAGAATGTCGTCTTCCTTTGAGCAATTAAGTCTATTAATAACTTATTAATAGTTTATAATACAAATTAGTTAATTTATTGTGTAATTATTGGGTCTGACTTTTTTATTTGTTATGCAAAAATAGGGATTTTGACTAATGTGTAAATTGATATTGTAATGTATTCTGTAATGCAGCTTTTAACTTATAGTTGTAATATTGAAACAACCGAAAAGCATCAGTTACTGTCAACCAGTACTATATTTACAGTTTTTATTCGTTAACTAGGTACTATAGTCGAGTAAGATCAAGTGGGTATTAACCTAGGTTACCTAGGTACTATGGTCGAAATAGATCATGTGATCATGGTGGTGGTGTGTGGTGTGGGGATCGAGCAGGTCGAGTTAGATAAAGTAAGTCTTAATCTATTTAAAGCTTCAACGTCACACTGTAATAATGACCAAAGGAGTGGAATGCCCTGCCCTCGTCAGTGGTTCCGGTAAAATATAATGGGGTACGGGATCGTAGCTCCCAAACGAGTGGACCGATTTTGATGCGTTTTTTTAATATTTGAAAGTTATGACTGTTTTTTTTTTGTGTAGTATTTGGGTAAAAAATATGAATTGTAATGTTCGAGATATACTCGTAAGCTATGATATCTAATAAGTCTGATAATGTTTTATAACGCTTCTTGAAAAAACGCATACATAATTTAGGCACCTAGCTACATTGCGTAGAGTATGTTTAATTCCATTATATCCTTTAATTAACGGAGCTCCCAATCCAATACGCTTGGTTCCAATAACGAAATAAAACAGACCGACATCGTCTAGACGAGTATTAATTCTTACAGTCTCGAGTGGAGTAATAAGCAGTCTTGGATTGGGTACAGTTTAACCAGGTTGAGACCGGTATCGCAATACCAAGTGTATTTCCTAACTGTAAAGTCACAAGATGTTAACGTACCTTTTCAAATACAAATGCAATATACAGAATGAAAAGTTAGAACTGGACCTTGAGGGAAAGTGACCTCAATACTGAAGCAAGCAAATTTGACAAAAGGAAACATTCGATTATTTTTACAAGTAAGTAAAATTACATTCAAACTTTTTTAAAGTTGCTTATCTCAGCCGGGAATTGAACTGACACAAATTTGAAAACGTAAAATTCTGTAGATTACGGCACCAGGAGTAGGATCAGTCATAAAGATCCAACCTCTCATAATTTTCCATTCTGTAGGTCTCACATTTTTTAAAGTCAAAGTTATGAAACTGTTAAATTGTTGTCTTCTCGTGACCACGATCAATGCAACTTGATCGAAACGTCGAGGTAAATAAATATTAAGTTTTCAGCGCGATTAAGTCCCGTTTAAATATTTAACTATGTGTTCGAATCGCGAAAGTTTAAAAGTTACAACTGTTAAATTGTGTCCAAATGAAGTACATGTTCATTTTTATAAACAAAATATCACTTAAAGTTTAAAATAAATCTGTCACAATTGAACTATTACTTTATTTTGTACGGAAGTGCATCCACTTGAACAAATTAGAATGTGCTAGATGTACCCCGCGGGGCGGCTTTTCCCGCATGCTTACTTTTCCATCCCCATTCACTTTCATAGAATCGAATTCCGTTCTTAACTATACATTTCCAAAAGAAGTCACACAGAAAATGTCATCCTGAAAATGTCACGTTTCTATCACCTCTGGTTAGGCAATGCCAAACTGCCTCTCGCTGCTACTATGATGCGGCGCCCCATCACCCCAACCCCCTTGTAGGCGAAGCCGCGAACTACACGACAGAAACGAAAACCCTCCGTAGACGCCCTCGCAGCCAAAGTACTGGCGGCGATGGTCTCACCCAGTCCTACCTCCTCTAGCAACCTGCCAGGAGGAATTAACTCACTTAGACACAGACACTCAGCTCGCCAGCAAGCTCAAAGGTCCGATAACTCATAGTCAGTAATTATTCGCCTTCGAGTTTCTTTCCGATTCTTCTCAAAGTTGTATTACGAATCGGTGGTCAGTTATCAAATCAATCAAACGGCTCCTAGCAATATTAAAAAAAAAAAAAACGATGACTTCTAAAACTAGCGGTCAAGGGTTGTTGAGTCCGACCCCGTAATTGAGACGACCGTCCAACTCGAGGTCCGTACCCTCTGGGTGCCCGTGTGCCAGTCGTCAAAATTTTAAATTTGGTGTGCGCTTTCTGCGTCACGCATTGCGGCAGAGCGCTTTATCAAACCCAGTGAATCTGTTGAGGCCGGTAAAGGCCAACAGCAAATACAATACAAAATATTTATATTAACACAACAAATAAAATAATTTGGTCGAGCCATTCTCGACTTTTTGCGAGACTAATGCGCGGCAATGGATTTATATATATTCTACTTTTTATTATTTACTTATTCATTGCATTGCTCTCCCTAGTTAATTGCCAGAATAAATCTAGATTGGGGGTAATTCTCATCCCGAGGGTGTTGTGAGATTCAGCACAAGTAATTCAGGAAATGGGCAGTATTTTCTGAGTAGGCATACATCTATTGTAATCACCAAGCTACCTTCCAAGCATGGTAATCATGGAAACCTCCTTATAGTTATAGTTCATGTACAGCAGCGGACGTCTTCGGTCTGATGATGTGGTGCTCATCAATCTGATGATCACACTGAGAACTGTAAACAGGGTAATCAGATTTCAGAGTTTTAAAAATGAATACTCTCTTGACAGCGGAAAACTTATGTGCGATGCAGAACTCCATACATTTGAACTGACAGTCCATACAAAACGTCATAAAATGCAAAAAACAGATTAGCGCTATCTATCTTTAGAAGTGTGTGTGTGTGTGTGTGTGTGTGTGTGTGTTTGCGCGCGCGTGTGTGTGTGTTGTTTGTGTGTATAATGTTTGTTACTTCTTCACGCTCAAACGCTGCACGGATTTGGATGAAATTTGGTACCACGATAGCTTATATCCTGGATTAACACATTGGCTATTTTTCATGATCCATCATCATAATCCAAGCAGGTGAAACCGCGGGGCGCAGCTGGTATCACATACAAATTACTGGACTGATCGCAATACATTATTATAGAGCTTAGGATCCTGGCAACGGACTCCTAAATCTGTGCGAGTACAATACGCACTTGACCGTTTATTTTAATATACCAAGCTTTTAAACAAGAATTCAATTCGAAACGCAAGTTTTCTTTTTCATTAAACAATTTTTCGTTTATGTTTTTTGCCCATTCGACTATGCTAATGCAAGCAAACTTTTTACATCATAAGCTATGAACGATATCTCGCTGTGCCTACAACTTTAACTGTACTTCAACTCCAGTAGATTTTACATGCTCAAAGCACTTTAACTTGATCTAATTGATGCAAGAATCTTTAAAAGGATCATGATTAAGATTCTTCACTTCATTTTGAATTTGGATCTTGAAAAGTTTTCAGTGGAATGCGCAGAAATAGAAATACTCTTCGGGTTCGGGTTCTTTTTCGGGTGTAAGCTAAGAGTGTTTACTATCTTCGACCACATCAAATACACGGTGGAACTAGTGAGAATGATATATATTGTAAGGAGAAAAACAGGAAGTGGGCGGAGCCTAAAGGCGGGGCTTAGCATCACGTGATGACTAGTTTGCACAACACTGGCTGAAACTGGATCCAGCCGGGCAGACCTTTTCCTCGGCGAGGCAGCGAGTGCGGAGCGCCACTTTCCAGTCGGCAGTCGAAGCAGTTGGACGCTCCTAACTATTTCTTGAGTTCCTTAAATTCCCCCCATTTGATTTTGTAACAATGTTTAGTTTACTTTGTTGAGTTTAATAAAACCTTTGTTTGTGTGATCGTGTATATTTTTTTAATAAACCCACTTCTGGTTGCTAATAATATAATATTAGGAACACACGCTGAAAGGGCTCAATGAATTTTAATGAAATTTGGTAAGTGTATACTTTAGGCCCTTGAATAACACATAGGAGAGTTTTCAATATCATCATCATCGTCATCATCCACACGGGTGAAACCGCGGGCCGCAGCTAGTAAAACATAAGAATTTTCATCAGTATCATCATCAGCCCGCATTTGTCCACTGCTGAACGTTGGCCTCTCCTTGTGAACGCCACTGAGCCGTAGGTCATAACTGGCAGAACACACGCGTTGAAGACTTTCGTCATTAGGCACTGTGGTATGGATAAAGAAAAAACTGGACGTAGTTTACCAAATGCTGCCCATCCCAGCTGAATCCTGTATCGGCTTCCCTTTCCAAGTTGTTCGTACCCAATTGCATAGTCCGCCTGAGGTAAACATATTTCTGAAGAACTTCAAGGAGGACACCGCTAACGAGGAACGGTTGCGGGGTAATAAGGTCGTTAAACATAACCTTGGTATTATCCATGTTCATCCTGAGACCGATGTGAATAGAGGCGTGAGATAGGTTGGTCAACATTTGCTCGAGATCCTGCAGCGACTCCGCCATAAGGACAATATCATCAGCGAAACGGAGGTGTGAACAGTTTCGGGGATATGACACGAATTTTGCTGTAATAATAAAATTACTATATACAAGTATATACCTAGAATTTAGTTCATTTAATTTAGTAAATCACCTGCAAAATGCGGCTTTCAGAAACTGGATGTTAAGCGCCGAAGATCGAGCTCTGTAGCGTTCATTGGGAATGCCTATATAATGATGCACCTAGAATTTGTTAATACTTATAAAACCAATTTACTTTAGAAAATAAGAGAAAACTTCATGTAACAAAACATTTCGTGCTTACGAAAAGGAAAACTCGTCCTAAAACGGTGCAGCAAACAAGCAAGACAACAAACTTGGGCAGTTTACACAGGATCGTTTGAGCCGAAGTAAAATAAATTAACGCCTCTCGGAAAGTAATCGACCCTTGCAACATTAGAAGTTTCGATTTCCCTTCGAAAATGGGTGAGAATTTAGGATATTTGCATTTGTAAGGAACTAATTTGCTGAAGTAGGTACTTTCGTAGGTATAATTTAATCTGAGTAAGTATGAGATATGGAAAAAGATGTAATTTAAAAAAAACTCTAGTGTGTATGTCTAGGGTACTTTAAATAAGCTACTGAACAAGAATAAAACATTTTTTAAATTCGTGTCTGTGTGTTTGTTTGTCTGTTTATCTGTTTGTCTGTATGTTTGTTCGCGCATCACGGAAAAACTACTAGACCGATTGCAATGCGGTTTTCACTTTTGGATAGCTTAGGACTAGTATTTATCCTCGGGGTTTCACCCGCATGGTTACCTTCTGGGTTAATAAAGGAGAACTCATCTCAGGTTTGCCTAATATTGGAAAGCTGGCGCTTGGCATGAAATATAATCTACTGGCTTCGCCCCGCGGATTTACCCGCGTGGATTATGATGATGATGATGATGAAAAGTAGCCTATGTGCTAATCCAGGATTTAAGCTGACCTGGTAACAAATTTCATTCAAATCGATCCATTCAGCCGTTTGAGCATGAAGGAGTAGCAACCAGGAGCTACATACAATACTAAAGGTAAAAATAGATGACGCTAATCAGTTTTAATGCATTTTATGACGTTTTGTATGGACTGATGTATGGAGTTCTGCATCGCGAAGTGACGAACGGTTACATTTCATGCCATCATACATTTTTCTCTTTTTCCATGGTTATGAAGTAACCTCTATGTTGATAAATTTACCAACGTATTACTAGGTATTAAGAACTCGGCGGAGGCAACAGGAAACTAAGATTCGAGACCAGTGCAAAAAACTACATTGTTGTATTGCTATCGCTTTAGGAGAAAAAGCAGGCAGCATACTAAGGTAGTATTTATATTATTTGTTCATTACTTGTGTATTTTGTTAAAGTACTTGCAACCGCAAATCTCACACAAAGCTTGCTTACCTGATACGTAGTTACCACGGAATGCCGCTTTTGCGAATGTCGATTCCTCGAAGTCTATTCATAGAATGCTTACATAGTTTCGGTCAAAATTGCGAAGGTATGGCTCGAATGGTCAATACTGCAAAGGTTTATTGCTGCAAAGGTTCGTGCAATCGAATATTTTAATATTCTTACCTACTTAAAAATAGAATGTTAACGCGTACCTTTATCTATACCAACTTAAAAAAGTGAAACGTTGTCTGTTTGTTTGTTTGTTTGTTTGTTTGTTTGGGGAGCTTTCACGTGATAACGGCTGGACAAATTTTGATGAAATTCGGAATGGAGATAGCTTATACCCTGAAATAAAACATATGATACATTTTGTCCCGAAAAATTGTAAGTTTCCATCGGAAAACTGGGAAATGTTGATTACTCCCTGTAAGAAATGGTTTCCATTGAAACTTATTAACGAGTCTGTCAATAAACATCAAGAGCGTTGATTCTATACCTACTTTTGCATTGGTTTTTAATATCCTAGTAGAACATAGGATGCTTATTTTGCGATAAACTGTAGTCTACGCGGACAAAGTCGCGGGCGGGAATTCTAGTATTTAATATTCGTACTAAAACTGTAACCGGGCTAATTCTGTACATAGAAGATACTTTGTAAACATTTTTACGAGGCATTTCTGCATTCCATACTGAAGCCAAAAATGTATTTTTTTTTCATTTTTGTCTGTCTGTATGTCTGTATCTTGGCTAGACATAACGCCGAAACTACAGAATAAATTTAAATGAAACTTAGTATGATTTGAGTTCATACTACGCGGTAGGACATAGGACACTTTTCATCCCGAAAAATTAAACGGTTCCCGCAGGATAGGGGTTGAAAGTTATTTAAAAAACACTTACTGAAACTACCAGACCGATTTTGATGCCTCATATTTCCAGATACTCGTATTTTTCTGATATACTTTTGATATTTTTCTCGTACTTTTCTGATATTTTACTCCCATATTTCACTTATTATTTTCGTATTATTTTGATAAATTTATGAAAAATTTCCATATCTCCGTCAATTGCGGACCGATTTTAAATTGTATCAAAATTGGTTCAGCACTTTTTCAAGAATAAATAATTTTGTTGATTCATTTGATTTTGTGTTTATATTGCCTTTTTTTTGTGTTTATCTCTAAGATTTTTCAACCGATTTAGATGGTTGTATTTTTATTCAAAAGGGTGAACTTTTCTTGTAGTTCCATATAAACTTCATCAAAATTGGTTCAGTAGTTTTATTAGAAAATCAATTTGTTGTATAGTTTATGTTCTCTAATATCTTAGGATTCCTGAACCGAATTAGATGATTGTTTTTACCTGATTAAGAAGAACTGTATACATTTCATCAAAATTGGTTTAGTAGCTTTAAACAAGCTTTAACTTAATTCACTGTGTTATAATGTTTAGGACTGCATTGCCAGTCAATTTTGTACAATTTAAGGACGTTTTGAAGATGCTGAAGTTTTGCACATGGGTGTAGTTAAGCCTCACAAACTGGTAGTTGCGCAAACATTTAATTGTTTAATTAAAAGCAATCTGGACGAGCGCGGGATTTAAATAAAATAATAATAAAAAAACTGAACTCGAAGCACGTGACTTTCTGCCACATGATACTCTAGTTTTTAATATAGACGTAATACACTGCCCGTTGGAGGACTAATTTAACGAATCGTCCTACAAAACGGTCGTCACAATGAGAATGAAAACATTAAAAATAAAACTTTTTTTTAACTTAGTGCTGTTAACTAAAAAAATATTGAGAATTATAAGAATAATGTTGACATAATCTCAATAATATCAGTTATTGGTAACAATATATTATATTAGTAGGCAGAGTTCTACGGTTAATTGTTCATTAACGTTAATTAAATTATTAATATTATCATCACAAATCAATTTGTGATAAAAAATGTACTGTGAAGGTACAAACTTCTGCATTGATGATATTACCGTTATCTCTCAAGGTCTACATGTGTTTATATATCAATCTGAAGGACTAGGAGCGAAATATAATTATTGATTAAATGAACTTACCTGTGAGTGAAGTTGTATCATAATTATAAGAGCGCCTAGTCCGAAGAGATTGATAGCCCACCCTCACTATATTTCATATTCCCAGTCTCAAAACTCTAGTGGTAATATTATCAATGACAGCAGATATTCCAGCTCTAAACAAAATTACATAACTACAAATAAGATAATACGGGAAGGTTTTAATGGAGCAACGAGAATAATCCCAGAAGCATGTCAGGGAACGGACAAAGTAGCTACCTTACACCTAGATAAAAAGATGTATGAGCTGGTTACAGAAGACAATGCTTCAGAGGATCTCTCGTGTTAACATAACATTTACAATATTTTCACCGATGGTGCGAAAAACAAGACGGGGGTTGGTTGTGGTTTCTACTCTCCGGAGCTAGAATCGCACAATCGGAAGCCTTTAACAAAACCACATCAGTATTTCAGGCAGAAGCTATGGGACTACTGTTAGCGGCAAGAGCAATATCGACGGTCGATGTACCTTCACCTGGTACAAATAGTGACTGTGAACTCCTTACTTTCATCACAGATAGTGCAGCTATCATCTATGCACTAAAGAAACTTATAATTAAGTCGAGGGTAGTATCAGAATGTCATGAGACCCTACAAAACATCTGAAAGGAATAAAATTAAAGTCAAGTAGACGAAAAGTCACGGCTCATGTCCAGGAAATACCAAGGCAGACATGCTCGCCAAGGAAGGAGCTAAGAAACATATCGAAAAAGATGCGGTAAAGCTCTGTAAACCCACCGCAATGGAGGTAAGAAACCTACTTGTTCAATACATACATACACAGAGAGAGAGAGAGAGAGAGAGAGAGAGAGAGAGAGAGAGAGAGAGAGAGCATAACAATTAGCGGAACAAGAAAACGGATTGCAGAAATGCAAAAGTTATGTTTCTATCTCTTAACAGGAAAATCACCAACAATCTGATAAGGCTGACTAGGCAAGACCTTCGTCTCGTGGTAGGTCTTATCACGGTTCATTGCAACCTAAATTACCACCTGCATAAAACTGGATCTACAGACAGTCCTCTGTGCCGTGGATGTATGCAGGAGGAGGAGACTGTGGAGCATGTGCTTTTGCTTTGTGCAGCCACGGAAGAGATAAGACAAAAAACTGGTCTTTTACAACAGGGTAAAGTGGATTCACAGGCTCAACAAAATTCAAACTCCAATAATAATAAATTAGCACCATCTACAGCGACATCACTGGAACAGCTGTGCCAGCGACCTAAAGCCGTGCTCCGGTACATAAAGGAGCTTGGATGGCTTGGGTAGAGGCTGGCAGGGGGAAATGCACAATACACCCCAAGCGGGACGTCAGTGCAGGCCTTACCGCCCCCATCTCGAATAGGAATAAGAATAAGAATGGAGCAAGGAGGTTTTCTTCAACTTTTTTCTCTTAACTTGTGCATAAAATGGTGGGACTGGGTGGCGATACTACATGTGTTTATATATCAATCTCTTCGGACGAGGCGCTCCTATAATTATGATAGAACTTCACTTACAGGTAAGTTCGTTTTATCAATAATTATATATGTCTATGCTATTAGCCCCTAAATACATGTTGGCACATTTAATGCCAAAATCCCCGGACCTCCGATACATTTTGTCACAAATGTGACATTTTTGAAAACGCGCCGATGCACCTGGCTGCTGTGGCAGCCAGTTTTTGATTTAAAATTGATTTCGCGTTTATTACCCATTCTGAGTGTTTTATTCGTTCAAGGGATATTTTTCCTATGTGGTAAAACACCTAATAAACAAATAAAAAAAAACAGACCTATATATATATATATATATATATACATAAAAAAAATACGGTTTTCATAAGGATTTTCTGGTCACTTTTTTTACTAAACTGTGTTGATATTTTAATATTATTGATAGATAAATTCATGTAATATTTAAATAAAACATAATAACAGGGTGTCATCTACGAATAAATAATAAGTCAGGAAACGTAACAGCGTTAATAAAATGACCCAACAAAAGTCGTGCCCAAGTAGGTGGGGCTTAAAAGTCGTGTCCAGCGCGTCATCAGTCGGATATTTTTCATGCAAACGAGCACACGTCATATCTTCGGGTACGTTATAGTTTTATCATTGTGAACTACAGCTGTGAATCATCATGCCAGCATGTGTTGTGAAGTGGTTCAGGAGCCATACAAGTTTAAAATGTCCAGGGATCACTTTTTAAAATTATAATTATATTCAAAGGCGTTCAAATACATTATCAAACCGAGATGGTCATACTATGCAAAATGAAGTTAGTAAATTTTTGCACTAAAGTTTTTTTTCTTCTCGATGAAATTTTAAAATTAAGCTGTTATTTTTTCACGCAGATGATTTATACCGAAGGAACGTCAACATATTTAGGAGATACTAAACAAAATTAGAAAATAAACAATAATTAACGATTACAGTTGGTATGTAATATAGGTTCGGCTTTTTCGACTCATGGGAATAACAAAACAGTTCATAGTTTGGTAGTTTGTTGGGTTGCAATTTTGAAGACACAAACAATTTAAAATCGTTTATTGACCACCCATCTACCGGAGACCCAGTAGTTGTAATATTAGATCCATTTCATATGGTGAAACTAGTGCGTAACACATTAGAGGCAAAAAAGACACTGGTAGTTAAAAACAAGAAAAAAATATGAGTGGGCACATTTGCAGAAACTGAAAAATGTTCAAGATATCATTGGATTGCATTTTGGGAATAAGTTGTCAAATCGGCGTATAGACTTCCGAAATAATATCATGAACGTGAAACTAGCGATTCAAACCTTAAGTCAAAGTGTAGCTGATGCGATTAAGTTTCGTTCGCAACAGTTAAACATGCCTGTTTTTCAAGACACAGATGCAACTGTTAGCTTTTTAGAAACGTTTAACAACCTTTTCGACATACTAAATTCAAGACCACTTTCTGGACACGGGTTTAAACACCCTTTTTCAGTGGTAGAAAAAGAAAAACTACATGACGTTTTGGGTCAAAGCGAAAAATATATTAAAGGTCTCTAAATCAATGTGCAGTCAAAAAAATACTCGAACAGTAAATGGACAATGAGTAAAAGTATATACTAACTCCTTGAAACCAGTGACCAAAACTCAGTCCAAAACTGGACTTCTAGGACTCCTCATATGTATTTCAAGTTTTACAAAGAGGTACAAATATAGAAATGTATTTAACCATATTAAGCCAAGATCATATTGAGTTGATTTTGGAGTGATCCGCAACCACGGCCGTTGCAACAATAACCCAAACGCCAGACAATTTATGGAAATATATAAAAATAATTTACTGAACTTGGACCTCAGCTCTAAATTCACAGGCAACAGCATACCATTGGAGGACATTCCGTTTTAAATTTCTCAGAATCCGTCTTCACTACATTGTGAAGAAAGATTCTCTTTTAATATCTTCTAGACAAAAACTTAATAAATTAATTATATTTCGCGGGACAAAGAATTCAATGAATTGTAAAAAGTGAGCCAAAAAAACATTGTACAATAATATTGTTTTATTACTGACTTGGTCCGGTCCACTTATTGCATAACATCGTCCACGCCGCTATGACTCCGCTGTCATAGCAGACATTGCAGCACGCGCGTGAACCAATACCTGCTTTCGTTCTGAATTTAAAGCAATCACCAAGCATGTCTATTTGTAACCTCGGAAGTGATTCGTACTTTGAATCTTACGTCGTTTTGGTTTGAAGTAGGGGCACTTTTAATGTGGCATTTGTTCAGAATTAGAGTTCCTGACTTATTATTTATTCGTAGGGTGTCATCGATCTTATTTCCGAGATACAATATTTTTTCCAAAAATACTCCCCATTTTTGCCTTCATCATTTTCCTGCGGTTCCCTCTACTTACATAATAATTTCATAACTCTTTGGTTCAATTTGTCAGTGGCTACATATATTCAGCCAATCACAGGCCGAGTTTTGTACAGATCCGCTAAACCATTGAGGAAGGAACGGAAAATAAGTTTCACGCGACCACAGCTGCAATAATATTTCGCGCTATTTTGCCCGCAGTAACTATGACTTATTCCATATGCCGATGCATTTGACATAAGATTCAAAATGCTTTAACCGGATAATAATAAAAGTTTTTCACGTGAACCTATGTATGTAATATTTTGTAGGAAGATTCGTTAAATTAGTCCTTCAACGGGCAGTGTATTACGTCTATATTAAAAACTAGCGTATCATGTGGCAGAAAGTCACGTGCCTCGAGTTCAGTTTTTTTATTATTATTTTATTTAAATCCCGCGCTCGTCCAGATTGCTTTTAATTAAACACTTAACTGTTTGCGCAACTACCAGTTTGTGAGGCTTATTAATACAAATATAATTAGATCTTCAGACTTCCATTAAAAGACGATGTCCAGTACAAACAATGTTAGAGCTTTCCAGCTGAGCATTTTGACGAAAAATTATAATAATTAACTATAACACACGCTAAACCATGTGTAAAATATTATATCTACCATAATACATATCTGAGATTTCATCGTGATACGGTAAGGCCATATATTAACGTTACCAATTTTAATAACAAACTTAAAAAATGATTGGAAACTATCATAATTTATTATCATCGGCAGAGCTAAAAATATCAAACAGCTTCATTCAAAAGTGTAGCTTAAACAATAAAACTCTAAATTAGAAATTATCATTGAATTTATCCAAAACCAGGTTAATATTCCATGTGTAGCTTCGAACGAAGTAATAATTTAAAAATTACTGTTACTTATCATCGGCAACTTGAATGCATTGAATTAAGGTCCTTTACTTGTTCCTTCACAATTTTATAAAATATCAAGATTATAATATCTATTATAATATCAAGATGCAATCTGGAATAGCTTCTTTGACAATAATACGAATACATTGCTAAATAAAAAAAGAAAAAAGTTGGGTCACAGTACGCGAAACAGGAATCTCCAATCATATTTTAAGAAAAAAAGGTGGAATGGCTTAAATAACTGAATAAAATAACATCTTATTAGTGTAATCAAATCAACGGCTAAAACGTCCGGGTTACTAAACAATATGAAGACTAGGCACCGAGCAACCGTTGAGTTTTCAACGTAAATATCTAAAATACCAAAAGGTATTTATGGTCGATTGTCTACAAGCGATAATTATGTGGCAAATAGCCTCATACACGTACTCAAGTCGCCACACTGATGAAACGTCATGTTGTATGATTTAGTCTATAATAGATGTCATGGGATATAGGTATGATCTTGGAATTGTAATAAACCGAGGCACTAGTCAGGAATCGGTCATTAAGAAAAATGCGTCTGAAAGCTCAATCAAAGTAGAATTACCGAAAGTGAGCCGTTTCTCCGCGAGATGGACACTGTCGACAACTGGTGTGAGGTCCCTAAACTGTTTGTGTACGCCAGCGACAACAGTAAAAATGGTGCGTGCATAGGTAAGTCTTCATCTGGGCTGAGGCTTCCCCGCCTGCAGCACCCTCGCCGCCAGCGCCACTGACGCAATAAACGACACGTGCGGTGGTCCGCAGTTAGCATTGCGCCCTCGCTGCGCAAACTCCCGAGGAGGACGTCTTTAACGTCCGAACACCGGTCGAATTGAATTATTCGACGAAATAACTCGTGAGAGGCAGTCGTAAGATATCTTTCAAACCGAAACAGTTTCACAATTCAAAAATTCTAGTGATGTGTCTAAATTAAATTCAAAATGATATGTATATACTCTGATATAGTACCTATTTGTATAGGTTATTAAGGACTTCTTAGAAATGTCATAATAAATCATAGTCATCAGCTGACTAAGAAAGTTTTTACATCAAACTACGATGTTCAGTTATTGAAGCTGCAAACTGGATTTTAGACTCATAAATGCAAGATAAAAACAATAACGACCAGAGTACTTAGCTGTGTATTGACTCCGCGCCAGAGATTTTGCAAGAGGAAACCTCGTGCGCGCTGCTATTCGCTGGCGGCTCCAGAATGCACCATACAACTCCCCAGGTGAAGTATACACTTGCGGCGAAGCTCTACGGATTTGATACACTCGTTGTCAATAATAAATAACCCCATTTGTTTAAATCGGTGTCCGGATTAACTCCCAATCTGTCTACTGTTTTAGCAGACTTCAGTATAAAGTCTACAGACTTCGGTGTAAGCTCCTACATATAGGAGTTAATGTTAGAACTGTTTTAGATGATACATCAAATAGTTTTCTAGTTTTCAACATAATTATCATTTTCTTAAGACAATTTATGTTTCAAATTAACAGCATGTCTACGAAATCTGCAAGCTATTGCGCTGGAATCTTATCATAAATCACGTATCATTATAATATTAGTAATATTTATTTACATCCAAAAGGTTCACTGGAAAACATAGCTTTTAACGATAAGTCTGTCCATTGTACTTTAGTTTTAAGATTCTTTCGCAGTTCTGAATATATTCTTATATCGTGTTTTCTATCTACATATATAATATTTTTACGTATTGTCTTCTAAGCATTTTCTAAGGCTATGTACTGTACAAGCGGTCTACAAGAACTTTGCGTGGCCTGGATTCTGGAAAGATCAACTTTGCAGCTCATTGTATATTCTTCTTAAGATGAGAGAACTGCTCGATGTGTTAAAAAACACAAGATCCTTGGTTAGGCTCCTTGACATTATCCTCGTTAATAACAGTAATCTCGTTTGGACTCAGTGCCACGTAAATACTATTTTTTATATTATATGACTAAACAGTCAAACATGGAATTTACCTAAATAGGTAAAAGTAAAAGATTGTAACTACAGAGCAAAAACCGCTTGTGATGAAAGATTAATTTCCCAATAAAAATAACACAAGGCAAGAAAATAATATCAGATAAGGTATTCTCGCTGGAGCGGAAGTAACGCCAACCTTTCACCGATGAAGTAAAATGTCCCAGACTGGTCAGTCCCGACAGGTCAGATTGCATTGTCATCGTAGCGTAAATACGCTTTTTCAAGATGTGAAAACATCAAAAAAATGGAACTTCATCCAATGAAAAAACCTGGCTATAATGTATTGCTGAAGGAAATAGTCGTCATCATATCTACAGGCGAACACCGCCTGCTGTCTTGAAATTCCAATATATATATATGTCGGAGACGGTCATTGGTATGGTAGCAAAACGAAGCGCGGCACGATTCACGAGAGGTGGCAGCATCATCGCGATGACGTCGAACTCGGCTAACTTCGTGCTACGACGGAGCCTAGCTGATGGAGGCGCGCGCAGACGACACTCACTTACCAACCGGCCTTCTTGGAGATCAGTACCTCCATCCTAGGAACTGTCATTCGTTTCGTTTGCTGTGTAATAAGTGCTGAGTAATTGTTAAAAGACAATAAACGTGTTCGCTGTTTCTCGTATGCTCGATCACCCTAGCTATACGCCCCTATGGTGTCTGACGATAATATCAACATTAGCGTCGCTCCGATTTATATTTTGAAATGTTTATTATACACACATAGGCATGTTTACCTGTTTAACTTCGTAGAAACACCTTAAAAACAATTTTAAAAAAACATGTGCAAATGTGAGCACAGATTATGCGAATGACATAACTAGAAATAGGAAAATACGGGAAGGTTTTAATGGAGCAAGGAGGTTTTCTTCAACTTTGTACTCTCAACTTGTGTATAAAATGGTGGGACCTTGTGGCTATACTATATGTGTTTATATATCAATCTGGAGGCGCGAAATATAATGCCTATTAGTAAACCTACATTTCGACATTGCCTTCCGATTCTAACAAATTAGAGACCTTTGTTACCCCGCCTCAGGGGTCGTAAAAACATGGAAATAACGGAGGGTGAGAACTTCATAAGTTTATTACATTGGGCGGTACAATTCCTTCGGGAATTAAAACGTAAGACCTCGAGTTAAAAAGGACTGTCTAAAAAAAACACCCGCTTTCCACCGTTTCTCGTCACCTTTAGACACCCACGTGCTGTAACAAGGTGTCAAATATGTTCTACTTCCAATCTTCTTTCTATTTCTTAAGCACTAATGGAGTAGAAAGGTTTTTCGTTTTGAGTTATATATAACTAGCTGAGCCTGCGTGGTCATTTCATTTAAAAGTAGCCCATACGTGTTTTCCAGGACCAATAGTACAGTATACTTACTACATTTCTTCAAAATCGGTTCAGCCGACACATAGTTTTATCTATTTCTCAGGATACCAAGTACCCCAGTTTTAAGTCAAACCCTAAGCTATCGGAATTATGAAAATCTCATCGCAATCGGTCGTTGTTTTACGTGCTGAGCGAACAAACATAAAGACAAGCAAAGAGACACGAAAAAAAGTAGACTATTTTAAGTACCCCAGACCGTTTTTTTTTATTATCTTTCTTGTTCAGTTTTTTTGGTATTTACTGCGTTATTTAAGTATAGATTGCAACAGAGTATTCTATACTTAGGTATATTAAAGCAGCAAAAACAATACATGAATATTATTGAAAAACAATTACTGAACATGAATATCATATAAAATAAATAAGTTACTTATAAATCATTTAAAATAAGCTTTAATACAGTAGCTATGTCATGGTGAAACTTAGAAAGGGCTATCGCAATTAAATGCGTAGAGAACATTTCGTGTCTGTGCTTTTAACCGTTGAGGAGTTCCCTAGTCAGGACCCAACACCGAGCGCAGCAATAATGTCCTGGTAAAACTTAAAACCAGCTATCATAATAAAATACTTTGGTACACAAAATTACGTGTCAGTGCTGTTGACCGTTAAATAGTGCCTTTATCTGGAGCTTTTCCTGGATGTCGATTCAGGTCATGCTTAACCTAAAAATGCATTCTCATCGGAACTGAACCAACATGTAAAAATTCAACTACGTTGGATAAGAGAAAGTGGCTCTAATTCAGCTTGCAAGATTTGACCTAACAAACATACATACATACAAACATTGCAAATTAAATAAAAGCTATTAAAATGGTGGTTGTCTGTCTGTTTTCACATCTTGTACTGTTCTACGTAAAGTAGATACATAGATTGTAATCCTGTTTTTACAGTATAAGTACGGCAACTTAGGATTTGAATTTAAATCTTATGTAGGTACTTTGCAATTTCATTGCATCTAGTAGAAGAAGAGCACAAGGGTACACAATTGATTGCGACTGACTTGACTTTGATGAAATCGTGAAAAGTCAAAAGAAAAAAGAAGTCAAAGAGTATGAAGGTCTGAAATGACACGGATACGTATGAGTAACCAAAATATAAATCTTAGTAATCTATGCATATCTAATATTTTAAAATCATTAGTAATTAAACTTTATTTTTATTTAAGACTAACTGGGTTCGCCTGCGTGGTCATTTCTTTGGGTTAAAGTAACCTGTTGTTATTCCAGGACTAAAAGTACCTGTACAAAGTTCAATTTTCTACATTTCAATAAAAATGTTTGCATTTGGTTAAATATTTAAACGGGACTTAATCGCGCTGAAAACTCCAAAGATCTTGTCCACGGAACGTCACTACTACCAAAGATAATCGATAATCTTTGCTACTACTCAAGGATTGTACGTGAAGCGGTTGAAATTTAAATGTATCCCAATTTCAACCAGGAGGGTGGTTTCAAGTTGGCTGCGTCCTGGAATCCCGTGATAAGCAAGTGTTCGCGTCGCGGTTTATGCCAGAAGAAATCTGCAGATGTCATTAGTGTTGTGTGTCGTGACAATTCCGATTTTTACAAAACCAAATGCGGGTAGTTGGAGACAACGCTCACCCGTCTCGACGTTGACACCCACTACTTCAGTCTTCTCGTGACCACGATCAATGCAACTTGATTGAAACTTCGAGGTAAATAAAAAATAAGTTTTTAGTGCGATGAAGTCCCGTTTATATATTAATCTGTGTGCGAATCGCGAAACAATAAAAGTTTTTTAAAATTTGTTCAACCGTTAAAATTTTTTAATCGATTGCTTGGCTTCTTCTTATCGGATTGAGATTCCATGTCACCAGTTTTATATCACAAACTAAGCAATTCTACAGTGAAAACCGCATCGCATTCGGTCCAGTAGTTTTTACGTGATGCGCGAACAGACAGACAAATAGACAGATAGACACCATTTCTAAATATGTTATATTCTTGTTCAGTAGCTTACTTTAAGTACTTTAGACGATTTTTTTATTATCTTCTTTGTTCAGACTCTTTGTTACTTACTGTTTCATTATAAGTAGGTACGGAATATTTTTTAAATGTATCTGCGGTGTAAGAGTGGAATATTCTGCTTATTTACATAACATTGCGACATTATAATTTGAGAACTGGATGTGTTGTAAAACCAAGAAGATGATAGTAGTTCAAATTTAGCAAATTTTTTATGACAGTGTCTAAAACCTTTTTTGACCTCTAAATTTATGATCTTAAGAAGTCACCAGCGATATACAGATTAGGAGAATAATAAACTGTTCAGTTCAATTTTAGCATGACATGACAGTCTTGAAAAATCTTTGTTACCCCCCTACAAATGTGATCGTACCTAAGTACATATATTAGTTCTATAAAGACTAATATATGTACTGTGGTAATAGTACGTACTAATCTATAGCTACTCCCGTAAAATATAGTGCACGGTCATCAAACAACCTTACTTAACTTTGTGAAAAGGACAAGTATTAATCGTAAAGATTTATGTCCCTTACGTGTGACCTTAATAAGTTACGCTGTAAATTGTAGACCACCTCTCAAATCTGCTGAGTAAATACTGTACTAAAGGTCACGGGTGAATTGGCCTATGGAACATGAACATAGGGGAGCTGTTTGTGGACGGGACCTTGCCAAAAGAAGCAGATCCCATACTCGCTATGACCATTCGGACACGTAACGCGTCGCTTTACGACATCTTCTGAGTATTGTTCGTGAATTGTCGTAATGACGTCACATGATTTCTGTATTTTTGCACAGTAAACAAATAACCGTTCGGCAGATCAAGATAGATACCGCCGGAATGCTCATATACTCTCTATTCTTTATACAGTTTTGTTTAATCCCTCCTCCCCGCGATATCTTATGGAACGTTTTAATTTCCTGTCTGATTCTAACAAGTTGTCACTCAGGTCATCAGAAAATTTAGCTTTGTTGATCCCTCTACATAGAAGCTCTTTTTATGGCAGTTCATTTACCATCCAAGCAGTTCGCCTATGGAACGCTCTGCCAGTTACTATAAGGCGAGCCCAGTCACTCCCTGTTTTTAAACTTCAAGTAAAGAAGTTTTATCTCTCTAATTAATATCACTTCTTGCTATTTTGTTGTTATTCTGTTGTGGTTTCACTGTATATTATTTTTATTATGTTTGTATATATTTTGTAAATGTATATGTAGTAAATGTAATTTATTATAATGTATATACTATGTATATGGATATATATATATTTATATACTATATATTTACATATTTATGTGTAGGTATATTGGAATATATGTGTATATATGTTTATTCATTGTATTCAGTTTTTATTATTTATTTGTTAGATTATAATGCACCACCGTCTTTGCCGTATATTAATTCCTTTCCATCCAAAGGTTGTCTGGAAGAGATCGCTTTTTAGCGATAAGACCGCCCATTGTCCCATTTATTTTGTATAAATGTTTTAGTTATTATTGTATTTTTTGTTCTATGTGGTGTACAATAAAGAGTTATCTAAAACTTCTAACTCGATAATTATGTTGTATAAAACAACGTGATCTCATGGTATGTTTGAGACATCTCACAAAGTACTTTGAACATTTCATTCACTTAACGTTAACATCGAAGCTATCACTTATTATTATCATGGACCTTGGAGACATCAGGCCATGCATTTCTGTCATTAATATAATCATTTGCATTGTAATACGCTTTCTTTATGAGATTTACTTTAACAAAAGTTTTAAACCTATGCATTGGTAATTGATCAATGCCGTCAGGTAACTTATTAAAAAATCGTATACAGTTCCCCATATATGAACCACTAACTTTCTTTAACCGAAATCCAGACCCTTTTAGTTTATTTTTATTTCTAGTATTAAAATTATGAACATCCCTATTTTTAACAAAGGTACTTGCAGCTGCAGCCTCGCGTCGCGTCAACGGTCCGAAACAGACTGACTCGTCATTTCGCGCTTCGATGGGCCCTGCCTCTCCTGTCTCAGGGCCCTGCATCTCCTGTCTCGGGGCCCTGCAGATGAAAGATGCCACATTTTACCTTTACCTTTGTTTTCATGTTTAGAGGAAAAAATTTGTTTTGATATTACTGAGGTTTAATTTGTATAGTGGTGCGAGGTTTACTTATCATACTTCTACTAAGCCACTGCTATTGATATTATGGTATGTTTTTAAGTTAGTAATATGTATCGGTACATACACTTCAAGAAAATAACTTGAATCATTAGAACTTGAATTAAGAGATATTCTATTCACTTAATATTCACGAATGAAATTTTTGCAACTCTCGTCAGCTCTTTTTATTTTACCTATCATCAGATTTAATCAATCTATAAATCAAAATTTCGGCTTTCAGCTTTCACCAAGTTTTCTGTCGTAGCAGGTGAGAAGTTTACCGAAAGCGTTATTTGCCATAAGTAGCAATTTTCTCAGCTAACATAAGTAAAAATAAGAGTAACAAAAACATACCCATATCAACTTACGTATCCTTTATCAAGTGAGTTTTTTTGTTTAAAGTTTATTTTCTACGATTGTCGTAGATCGGCTGTTATAGATCGTGTTCGTTAATTTATGTTGTGTCTTTGCAAATATTTATTCAATGTTATTTGTACACAGAAAGAACTAATTACATGATCAAAGGCTAAGCATGAATGCTAATTGGTATGTCAATAATTGCAATCAGCCCTTTTGTTTCCATGATCTGAATCATCATCATCACACAAAAATACAAAAGCAATTGAAGCTAAATACTTAGTACACATATCTTTTAATTAAATGGCTAAATAATCATAATGACAGGTACATCATTGCTTTTTGAAAGGCAAAAACGGGAGTTACTTGCGTATATTAATTTAATTATTCCAACTATAGTTTCAACCACATACATCACTGCTTTTGTTTATAGCTCTCAGAGATAGCAAATCGAAGTTCCATAATAAGATCAGTTAAAGAAATATAAACAAGGCGAACCATCCAAGCAATATAATATTATGTGGTAATTGCAGCCAGGAGCTATTATTATGTAAACTAACGTGGTTTTTATACATTTTAAAGGCATTAAATTGATTAAAAATCATTTAAAATAAGCTTTTATGTAGTAGCCATGTCATGGTGAAACTTAGAACGGGCTATCACATTTAAATGCGTATGCAACATTTCATATCTGTGCTGCTAACCGATGAGGGGACGATCTCTAGTCAGGAGCCAACCCTGATTGCAGCAATCATGTCATGGTAAAACTTAAGACCAGCTAACATAATAAAATGCGTAAATAACATTTCATACATACATACATACCAACATTGGAAGTTAAATAAAAGCTTTTAAAAAGGAGAGTTACTCACGTACTTATATATTAGTTGCGGGGCGAGACATGTTCACAAGCTTTTCGCACTCACCTTGAGAAAGACCACCGAATGTGGTTAAAACTATAGTTGGAATAATTCAACTAATATATGTGAGTAACTTCCGTTTTGCTTTTTCACATGGAGGTGATATCTGTAAGTAAAATAATATACAATTTTTGGACAATTCTATCGAAGTACTTATATCGTCCTCATTGAGCGTGTTCTTGATGTCTGAGGGGCTCCGATACTACGACATCGTCGTCAGTTCTCGACTATCTGTAAATATTCTGTTCTCGTGTTATTATGTCTAACTACTTATAGGCTCCTTTAATTAATGTGTTGTTTAGCTATACAAACCAACTACAAGTTTCAACACTTTTAAAACTCCAACATGTTAAATTGTAGAAGTTGGAACTAATGTTTGTTCGATAGTAGGTGCAAAATAAGTAAGCAAATTTCTAAATTATTGTAATACCAGATATAACCAGAGAAAGTTCGTGTTTGCTTTGGCTTTGTCGGGATGAAGCTAACGAGTTTTGGTTATTTTAGGAAAATATTTTGCGGCTGAAAATGTTCCTCACATAACTGACGAGTAGTTACGTTCGCCGACTTTCTAATGTTCAGCCGCTTTTTTTCGTCAAATTATTAAGTTCTTCTGAAAATGAATTGCTGCTCGTTATAATATATTTTTCTTGAGAATCTAGTTGGTTTTTATTAAATCCTCGTAGTTCTCTTATTGAATTTGTTGTACGAGCCGTTATCCGAATCTCATTTTATTTTGAGTATGTCTTTTATTTTGAAGAAAGAGTATGTTGTATGTTTGAAGTAAACCCTAACATTATTTCGCTGTTTGTATGTGTGGGTGCTAATCTCTGGTATCAAAGTTTGTGAGGCCACCCTAGGGCCTCTGACGTGGCTACAAATCAAAAAGATTAAAAATGTAATTGTCAAAAATAAAACAGTCATTAAAATCATCCCGCGGGTGCTGTGAGTTTAGTCCAACATAGAGAATTCAGGAAATGGGACATCATCGTTGTCCTGTGTCTGTATCAACATCTACTGCGATCACAAAGCCGCCTGCAAGCGTGCTGATTATGGCAAACCCTCCTTTTATAAGGGAGGCCCATGTTCAACAGTGGACTTTGTCAACAGTGGACTTTTCCATCAGTAGACTTTTTTATATTTGACTTTTTCAGTTTGACGATGTGATGTGATATGCAAAGGAAACCACACCGAAGAGCTATACATTTCAGTAATTTGGGACGACCCTCTGCTTACTGAAATAGATCAAATTTCTTTTAATTTTAATTTAATTTCAATTAATCAAGAATCAAAGGATAAGCAAGCTAAAGTGGCAGTAGGCTGGTCACATTTCCCAAAGAACCAATACCTAGACGAGTTCTCGAGTGGACACCACGTTTAGGCAAACGTAGTGTAGGACGCCTTGTGGCCAGGTGGAGAGACGACCTGCGAAAAGCGGCTTAAAGAAAATGGATGCGGAGAGCTGAATACTGAGCTTAGCGGCGTGCATTAGGAGCGGCCTACGTCCAGCAGTGGACAGATATAGGCTGATGATGATGATGACGATGATGATGCTCTGCTGACCTCCCTCTTCCTTCTCGCCCCTCCCATACCCTAGGCGATATCTATCAGTTCCACACAAACTTATAAGTACACAACATAGGTCGACGTAATATTACTCATTCTGTGACATAGGCTGGTAAAATAAAAAAAAACCCTCCTTTTTTGTAGTTAAGTATTATTTCATTCCAAATATTAAGTATTATAACTTTTTAACACTGATGCTCCGGTTTGTTTTTGCAATTTAGCCTTGAATTAGGCTTATCAGCAATTTTAACCATTCATACAATGGAATTTCACAAAAAGTTACAAAGGTTCCCTTTGCTTTGTAAGATAGTTTTTAAGTTGATCTAAATTCTTGCCAAGTATGTTTTCTATTTATCCCATGTGTCTTTCAAAATCATTATTTTATTTAAGATCGACTTCCGAGGTGCATCACCTCTCCCGCTCACACTGCACCTGGATGAGCAGGACATATACACTTTGTTCATCTGTTCACCATTGGTACCTAGCACACGTATTACCGCTAGGTACTTTACTCGTTAAATTAACTGACACTAAACTCTACACTAACTCGAACGGGTTTGTTCTTTTATATGCCGACTCTATTAACCCGTAGTAAGTTAAAGTTAGTGTAGAGTTATTCAGTTTACAGCAAGGTAAAAGTAGAGTGCAGCGAAACTAAGTGTAGCGTCACCAAATTAATTCTCGTTAGTGATCTCTAACGCCGTACTTAATTAGTAATGATTTTATTAAATTTGCCATTAAATTCGAAACTAATTACTTAGGTATAAGAAAGTAGGATTAGGTTAAACGCAGTATTAAATACACTGGCTTTCATAACTTAGTACCACACTTTTTTTTAATTTCTGTCTTTTCGTGCATCACGTTAAAACAACAGGACCGATTGCAATGCAATTTTATAAACAAGCACAAATTAAAAAAAAAACCCCGGTACCCCCCCCCCCCCCCCCCCTCTCCATATAGCTAAGAACCATCTCGATCACATCAGTTTACAAACATAAAAAATCGCATCAAAATCGGTTCATTAATTTAGGAGCTACGATCCTCACCCACATCCCTCTCCCCCCTCCTCCCCTCCCCTATTAAGCTATAGCTTAGAACCATCTCGATTACCTCATCTTTCAAATATAAAAACCGCAGCTAAATCAGTCCATTCGTTCGAAAGCTACGATACGCACCGCCCCCTCCCCCCCTCTCTCCATCCCCCCTTTATGACTATGAACCATTTCGTTTACCCTAGCTTTCAAACATAAAAAACCACAGCTAAATCAGTCCTTTTGTTTGGAAGCTACGATTTTCACCCCCCTTTTCTCACCTCCCTCTTCCCCATATATCTAAGAACCATCTCAATCACCTCAGCTTACGAACAGAAAAAACCGCATCAAAATTGGACCATTCGTTTGGGAGCTACGATCATCACCCCCATCCCCCCTCTCCACCCTCCCCCCATTATAGCTAAGAACCATCTCGTTTACCTCAGTTTTCAAATATAAAAATTAAATAAAAAACCGCAGCTAAATCAGTCCATTCGTTTGAAAGCTACGATTCGCACCGCCCCCTCCCCCCCTCTTCCATCCCCCCTTTATAACTATAAATCATTTCGTTTACCCCACACACACATACACATACACACACACAGTGATACACACCCTAAACTTATAACACCAGTCTCTTTGTTCGGGGGTTAAATAAACTATTAATTTTCAAAGTGTTGTATCAAATTTTGTATCAAACTACTGGACTGATTTCGATGCGGTTTTCATTGTTGGATAGTTTAGGTTTTGACTTAAAAAATTATGTACTTGGTATATCAGTCTCATCAGTAGGAGCCAAGCAATTTAATAAAAACTCTATTAATTTTAAAAGTGTTATTAAGTTTTGAAGCGTAGTGTATTAGTATTTTATTAAATTAACTATCTGTGTAGTGTTTATATCATTAAATGTGTTATTCCAGAACCAAAAGTACCGATATACTAAATTGCATCAAACTTCGTTCAGGCGTCAAATAGTTTTTTTTTATTATTGCTCGGCTTCTACTCATCGGATTGTGATACCAATTGTGTACACCAATTTTTATGTCAAACCCTAAGTTGTCCATCAATGAAAACCGCATCGCAATCAATCCAGTAGTTTTTACGTGATACGCGAAAAAGTGCATTTTAGAAAATGTTCTACTTTTGTTTAGTATAGCTTCTTTTACGCCACAAAAACCTTTGTTTTTTTAAATTATCTCTTTTGTTTAGACATTTACTTACTGCTTTGTTATAATTGTAGATTAATATAGATAGAAGATAGATATACTAAACTACTACTACTTAATTACTTAATAATAATTAATCTATCTATTGTCTATATTCTATCTGTATATTAAATTACACATAATTTTGTTGATATGTATTTGTTCTATTGGTTTCCCGCACTAGTGTGAGTACAAGTCTTATATTTCGGTAGCTTACTATTCGTTACAGCAAATAGTGTGACTATGAGGAAAAACAATTCCTCGTGGACTCACTTAGTGTGACAAATTTTATTGCTTTATTATATGTATAGATAGATAGAAGATACATATATTATAAAACCTAGGTTCGAAAACGACTAACAAGGTCGAGATCTTTCTGCGATATGACGGCTGATCGGCATACCATGGCTTAAGTGTGAGGCTTGTCGTAGAGCGGATCGGCATATCTTGGGTACATCAATTTTGTTTTGGCTATGTGGACTGCGTCTTTTTTTTTGTGTTGTAAGATATCATAGTTATATATTTAAACGGGACTTAATCGCGCTGAAAAACTTAAACCCCTTTTTCATTAGGCGACATTTGTCCCGCGACATCTCAGGCGACATAATTTACGTGTCGCGGGACATGTCGCGTGTGACGCTCGGATAGCGTCGACCTTGCGCGACTTCGTGTCTCTTCAAAGTCGCCCGACGGCATTTGGGTAGTGAGGACGCGTGTCGCTCTGTGTTCCGCGACTTTGACAGTAGTGAATCTGTATCGGGTGCCATCGCGACCACAACTTGTGTGTGAACGAGTGAAATGTCGGTCGATATTGTCGCTGGACAGTCGCACGTAAATGTCCCGCGACTGCTCGGGACATGTCTCTCGACTTTATCCCTTACTAAAAACATGGCTTTAGTTTTTATTTACCTCGAAATTTCGATAAGTTGCATTGATCGTGGTCACGAGAAGACTGAAGTAGCGGGTGTCATCGTCGAGAAGGGCGAGCGTTGTCTCCAACTACCCGCATTTGGTATTGTAAAATTCAGAATTGATAAATAAATCTGCAGTCGTTGAGCATTTGCTCGAATCGGGCCCTAATCACTGGATTGAACTCCACGACCCGAAGATCCTCTCCACGGAACGTCACTATTATTCCAGGATTGTACGTGAAGCGGTTGAAATTAAAAAGTATCCCAATTTCAACCGGGAGGATGGTTTCCAGTTTGCTGCGTCCTGGAATCCCGTGATAAGCAAGTGTTCGCGTCGTGGTTTATGTCAGAAGAAATCTGCAGATATCTTTTGTGTCGTGTGTCGTGACAATTCTGATTTTTTATATCTCAATATACAAAACTCAATTAAAGAAAATGTTCGGTTATATCTTTATTTTAAAAGGATAGCTATAAAATTATTTAAAAAAAGTAGCTGCAGCTCAAAATAACGAGAACAGTCATGCAAAAAGTTATTTTCATGTTCGTGTTTTATTTTCCAAGGATACCAAGCTATTTCTGAAAATTCTGTTCGGTTATTTGTTTAGGTAGTATACTGTTCTATCCACAGTATTTTTTGGTTCGTATAAAGTTGTTTCATTACGTCGTTTTCGACATGTTGCTATTCGTCTTTTTGATGATTTCGAGACTGAGCCCGCCTTAACTTAACTTTTGCTATAATTGTTTCGCTGTTGTGCTTTTGTGCTGTTTTTGTGTGTTAGTGCTAAGTGTTAACCTCTGTAACAGTAGGTACACATATCGTTAGGGACAGTAGTGGTAGTTTATCGAGGCATTGTTTTCGAATTTAATCATTGGCAGCCCTCAGTCTCCGACTGTCAGAATAACAAGTAATTTACAGCGTAAGTTTACATTAATGCATGCTGAGAGCGTACCCACTGATGTATGTACCCCATTCTGATTTGATATAACTTGGAAATGGTCAAAACGTCCTGCTTGTGCTGCTATTTATTGTGGTCATATCTATAGTGATAACAAATCACTTAAAAGTTCACATTAAGTAGCACTTATGAAGCTGACAATTACATAAAATGACGCATTTTTGTAAGTAACAAAAGAAACTGTTTACGATAATGTTTGTTTTCCACACCTATATTAAAATATACATTATTGCACGTTTAATATCGTAAAACGTAATAAGGCGGCATATTGTCATAAAAATATGAGCGAACGGTATTGCTGAAAGAAAAGCGTTCTTGTAATAAAAATGTAAAACGGTTGAAGTCATTTGCACGGTGAGGCTTGGGGTAACAGAAGTTGAACATGGCAGAACGGTGGAATTTAGGTGCTGAGTGTGAATCTGCTGGAATGTGCTTATCAAGGCCTTCAATTTGATACCCATATGGTAAAATTAAAAAGTTTTTTTTTTTAAATTGAAAATTGAGCCATGCTGCCACCATAGAGATTTTTTACAAAAAAATATGTATGTTACTCGGGGGGATGGAAGGATTCTAACGATATCCCATACGTCTAAATCTGTTCAGGCATTTCAAAGTTATGGTGGAATAAAGAAACTCACATACATACAAACATACAAATATACATGAATGCTAAAAACATAACACTCTTTTTTTTGGGCAATCGTGTAATAAAACAGTTACATAATGCTTTCCGAACCATTGTAAGATCCTTGAATGTTCTCATAGGTATATATTTCGAAGTTCACAAACGATAAAACTTGAAAATGTTTTGTCGGAAATTCAACCACAACGAAAAGTTTGACTGATAAAATCATGCTTACGCCGTAACGTCTGTGTTTAAATCATTAATGTATACATTTGAGACAAAAACAGGCCGAATAAGCTGACCCAAAACTGGACAATTAGGATGAATTCTCATTGAAACACGTACAGTTTTAGGCTTTACGCAATAATCAGGACTATCAACATGTGATACCATAAATATATAATAATTGTTAAGTGGAATAAAGTGACTTTTTTATTGACGGGTTCACCAAACTGATTCTGGACCACTTTGGGCTCATATGAAACATAACAACACATAAAATATTTGTACAATGAGTGCACTCCTTTCTTCACGTAAACACAGAATGCCATAAATAATAAAACTAATGCTCATTTAAAATACATAATCCAAAAATAACTTTAATAAAATAACATTAAAACTTAAATATAAACATTAAATATAAATGTTTGAATAAAAAATGTCTTAATTATAGAATTGATTGGATCGCCAAAAATAACGACAAATATGTTGAGCTCATCCAATACAACGGAGAGTGCCGAGCTTCTTTAGTGCGACATGAAGTTTACTTGTTATGTAGTAAAAAGATAATTGTAATCCTTTTCTACTTTGACTACAATTCTACGCACAAGCTTAGGCTAATTCCGCACTCATATTTATTCCGCGGGATCGCTGAATAATGTACGCGCTACACCGACAATTTCGGGTCGCGACTCATTTGCGAACACGGTTTGAATGTTTGCGACTGTTTTTGTTTCGGAAATTGTGGGGGAAAGGGGGAGAAATTGTAGGTATGTGCATTTTATAAATATTTTTAGTACCTACGGAAACAGGGATGAATGTTTAATGTCATGCAATCCTTGAAACCTTGAATGACTCAACTCATCCTACTTATATGTTTGCCAAACACATGAGAAACATTTGAAGGTAGAAACAGTGAAGTGTTATTATACGTTAGTGTGGTTTACAAAACGTCAATTGTAAGCCATTTTCACTACACCACAGAATACCTAATAATACGTACTACACTGCACTGTGTCGAATTGTAACAAATTTAAAAAATCGGAAGGTATGCGTTCAGAGGAGTTTACTTTAGTCCCGATTTTTACCAGACTGCGCAACGAAAAGAGGGTATTGTTTTTAACGCCTTTATAATATTATGTAAATATGCATGTCTGATCCTTTGTGGCACTATATAGAACAAAAACGTGGACCGATTTTGATGATTCTTACCCACTAAATCCCCCTTGGCTGCTGTGGAAGCCAATTTTGCCGACGCCCGAACAAGGGGGTTTGGGCCAAAATAAAACATGATGGTTAAGTTTTCATTTTTATATTTTAAGTTTTAGATTCAAATGTAATTCCACATTTATAATCCAATCAGTGTTTCTTTCCTCTAAGGGATATATTTACTCCACGATAAAACAACAAAAAGTGGTTTAAAAACAAGAAAATAGCACGGTTTTTCTCCCTGAGCCAAGCCAGTCGCAATCCGCAACAAGTACAAATATTATACCTACACTTTGAAGCCGCAATATTCGGGTTAATTCAGTAGTGTCAAGCGTGCGCTCGATGAGTCGCGCGCCGTGTGCTTAGCAATAAAGTACCTACTTAAGTAAAGTTTTTGTCAAATTTTATTCTTTTTTTTAAATGAGTTCCAAGAAGAAACTTAGCAGGTAATGCATAGCATTCGGCTGTTTAAATAGTGATATAAATTACGACTTGTCATTCTTCACCCTTCCACAGGATATCGAAAGGTATTAATTGTAATAATTACCTATAATAATAGGTCCTAGTTATGTAGTTACCTATTGATATTTTTTATTACGTAGGTACCTATAGATTATTACGTAGGTATAAATTAATTTTTACTCATTATTAAGCATGGAATTCAGACAGTCACATTTATTCATCAAAGTGCAATAGGTACTGTTAGTATATAATCCTAATCAACCAACGACATATAATACGTAGGTAGGTATCTCACTAAACTTATCGGCGTTTTGAAAACGGGATATTAATAATGAGGTACTAGTACCTAAGTCTATACTTATCAGAATAGATCTAGGTCTATTCTGATAAGAATGTCATTGTATATAATGGAACTATCATAATTTTTAATACTATGTAATAACATAATACATTATTATTTATGTATTATGTTACCATATCATATCACAGAATAATTAATAGTACATAAATTTAGTCATATCTTAAAACAACCCTATCGAGCGAAAAAGTGACAGAGCGATTCTGAAACGATTAGAGCAATGCTTGCACGCGATGTGCGAGTGCCTTCTAGGTAAATATAATTGAAAGCTCGCAGCGCTGTGCGAATTAAATTGCACTTTATTGCATTGTAGCGAGGGTAGCTATGTATTTATATGACTTCACTCAGATATCCTTCTGTAATTGTACTATTATTTATTCTGTGTCTGAGCCTTAAATTTTTGCAATATTTTCTTGTTTTCACAAAAGTAGTGTGGTCACTTTTTCTTCTAAACTGTGTTGGTGTTTCAATCGATTTGACTCAATCTCGCGAGTGTCGCTAAAGATATATCGACAACCAAACGCCAAATTGTGAAACAAAAAAAAAGTCGAGGAATTAGGTATACATTCCTTGCGAACATTTGTGTCACAGAGAAAATAACTAATAGTTATGTATTTAAAAATCATCTTTAGGTTTGTCTTATAATTTTTCATTTCGAATGACCTTTTAGGATCTATAAGGATTTAAAGTTTGCAGTCGGGTTTTCTTATTGAGCGTAAATTTTTTCGTTAGTTTCGTAAAAGGTAGTGCCTCGAGTCGAGTATCAGAGTTTGTCAAGCTGCCCGAGGGCTTCTGAGATAGCTTTACGACTGCTATTATCAATAACAGCCGGGACCGACAATTTAACGTTGGCACGGAGCACGGAGCGATGAACAACCACGCATAACTTAGAAAAGTTATTGGTGCGGAGCCTAGGACCCAACCCGGTATTGTTGGATACTAAGTTGCACAATTGAACCATTAGAATACAATCGCATATTTTCTTATTACTGATCTAACATAGACTAATAACATAGGCAAATAATATGATTTCATAAATATTCTAAGTCATATTTTAATAAAAAACTTTAACAAAATTACTTCTTTACATTTCAATACGAAACAAAATACTTTCTCCACCAAATATGATAATTAGATTATAATTTTAATTCATCACATGACCCTTTCATGCGTGGGTTGTCCGACGCGCCCCATTGTCATCCTTGTTTAAGGCGAATGGTTACGCCAAACCACAAAATAGACCTCTATTTGAAGGCCTACTTCTCCCAAAAGGATAGTCCAAATGTAAAAAAAATATTATGTGATATGTGACATATGTTTATAAATATATTTTAAGTTTTTTTTTTTAATTATTACTGTTAGTTTTGACAGTAAAAAATCAAATCCATCCTCTTATTTTACGCAAGAATTTTCTTTCTACTTCCAAACGCTTGAAGCGATTTTAATTATTCTTTCGCCAAATTATAGCAAATTGAATTGTCTATAAAAATTAAGTTTTATTTTTTTAAATAATTATTTTTGTGGGAATAAATCATTAACACCATGTTTTTACCTATACGGGCGCGGGCGGCAGCCGCCCGGCCAGTCTCACTGTATCGTTCGCACGGGGAGGTTGTGTCGCATGTTGGCTCGCTCCGATCTGCATTTTTGTGGCAAAGACTAAATAGCGCAGATAGCACATTCGGGCTGTTCGTTTACGCTTGGACGTTGATAGTATTAGTAGTAATAATTTGTTTGCGAGTAGAAGCTGTATTATTGTGTTGTTTATGGTCTATCGTCTATTATTGTCTTGTTGAACATTTTTACATTTATAACAAAATGAATCAGAATAACCACACATAAACAGCTCCAATTGACTTACAATACCATTGCCTCAAACCACGAGCTGTGAGCCGTCTGTTTTGCATTTGAGCTGCAGCTCAACAGATCAAGTGCAAAACAGACGGCTCACAGATCAAGATCAAGTCACTATGATCTGAATATTTGAACCGGTTCAGACCTGATTTACACACGCCTAGTCGGTGGCAAAAGACTTAACTTCAACAACAGTGGCTCTTACCAAGCCATGCTGCTGTAGTGTCTTTAACACACACAAAGTACTGACAACTGTGTACAAATCCATAGCAAGACGAAGTCCTCGAGGTAGTGTGAGAAAGTTAGAAGACAGAAGAATAAAACGGATGACAGCACTGAGAAGATTTCAGAGGAAAAAGAACAGAATATTATTTGCGAAAGCAGGAGATAACAATTATGGCGAAAATTGTGAAAAGCATGATATGTCTGCTGAAATCTTTGAAAAACAAAAATAAACTTTCGTACAGAACTTGAAAAAGAGCAAAGAAGAAAGGCAGAAAATTGAGCAAGACACCGTTTTACAAAGTTCTTGCTGTGAGTGGTTAGAGCTTAGGTGAAGCCTTTTAACTGCTTCAAACTTTGGGAGAGTGGTGAAAACACGAATGAGCATAAGTGGTTCTAATCTTGTAAAGGATATACTGCACAAAAAAGCTATATCTCACGTTCGTTCATAAAGCATGGAAAAGAGAACGAAAAAAAAGCTTTTTGAACAGCTAGCAAAACAATAAAATGACGAAATTACACCTTGTGGGCTTTTTATAGATGAAGTAATCCAATATCATGGAGCCACACCCGATGGCTTGATTAGAGACGACACCATAGTCGAAATCAAGTGCCCCATAACAGCATTTAATAAAAGCGTCAGGGAAGCTGTAGAAAAAAATATTCTACAAAGTAAATAGTCAGGGAGAAATGGTCATAAACCAAACGCATGACTGGTATTTTCAAATACAACAATCACCAAAACAATTTCATATCACCAAAAGATCTCGTTGTTTGTTTGCCATTTGAACGGGAGAGGATCAACCTCTATGGAAGGAAAAATTATGTACATTTTACACAGAATGTCTGCTTCCTGAACTGGTCGATCCCAGGCACCCTCAAAATCAGAAAATAAGAGATCCTCAGTTCATTCAAGACGCGATCGATAAAAAACAAAATAAGGGAAAGCGGAAATATCTAGAGAACCCAAATAAACTGAGCAAGACACAAAAGAAACAGAAAACTGAGGATAAAGAAAATTTTGAAGATAAACAGAAGTCGCACTACAAGGAATGAGTAGCAGATGAAACTATTGAGTTACCATCTATGTATGTCAGGGAATTGCATTTTAACGAGTTTTGAAAAACAAAATAAAATTTGGTATGACAGTTGGATAACAAAACTACCACTGTTAAGAGCGGTATAGTCATAAGTTAGTTTTTTTCTGTTGTTTCTGAGAATTACAAGAGACCCTAAACTAGACACGTGTTTGTTTACTTTTGCGATCATAATAGCCATTGACCAAATTGTTAACTATACAACTGTTCGTTCTAACAGATACAATTCTCCGAAAATATGAGTTAAATAAAGTTGCTCGATGAGGTACGAAGCAATGTCGTAGAAAGCAGTGTTTTTTTGTAAGGCGATCATATTCAATTCAGCCGGGACCTATGATTTTGGTCAATGTAACCGTTGTTGTTCTAAACGATGTCGACGTCAAAGGTTTTAACTGTAATTATATCTATATATCTCAAGCAAAGAATAATGAACAATATCGCAAAACTGTACAATAGCATTCATACTCACAACATAAATATTGTACGTATTCTTGATCTATCTTCACTCAGTAGTTAGCGTCATAAAACTGCCTAAGACAAAATGCGTCGCACGCCGCTTCTGCATGCATGCGCTACGACACTCGTTGACATCGGGGAGGTTAGCGGGCGCGCGCGGTGAGGCACTATGTTCGCCTTTGCTCCTCCCAAACGCTCAAGGACATTCGAGGCTATAATCGCCTTAATCCGAGTCGTTCAATTACACATGGCTGGGCATTTTTTTGGCGTGCTCGATCGCTGGTTATCTAAATTTGTGAAAAATGGAAAATAAAATAGCAATTTCATTAATTTATTAATGTTAATTGAAGACAGACTACGACATCAACAAAACAGAAATAAATATATAACAAAACTAGCTGTAACTGAGGCTTCTCACGAGTGGTCATTTATTTTAGTTAATAGTACTCTATGTACTATTCCAAGACCTAAAATACCAATGTACCAACATATGATCAAAATTCCTTCAGCCATCAAAAAGTTTTTATCGATTGCTCGGCTTTTACGATTTCGGATTAATAGCAATTTTCAATTAAAATTCTTACAAAATTTCCAATTTTAGATTATTCAAGTTAATGTAATTACTGAAAGTTACAATTACAACTATAAAAGTAAAGTTAAATATGTATGTAAAAAAGAAACATTAAATATATATAAATACTTTTGTAAAACCGCGCAGCTAGCTGCGCAGCAGTCCTGCAACAGTCCAGCAGTGGACAAATATAGGCTACTGATGACGATGATGCGTATTTTTTTCAAACTAGCTGCTGGCCAAAGGTCTCCACACCCTTCCAAGAGTCTGTCCTGAGCCGCGTCGTACCAGCCCTCACGGTAGGCGTCCACTGTGTATGGCTTTTGCCTACCGGTGGGAGTGCATACGGCTAACATGACCCGACCAATCCCAATTGAGCTTGGCAACCTCGTAGCCTTGTAGCCGATATTTTGTACGTGTCAACTTTAATTCCATTTAATCATTCCTTCACGGCTGAAGATAGAGATCATCGTGTACAGTCTATAGTTGGATGAGGAAAGGCCACCATCGGTTCCTGTATGTGGTTCCCGTATCATCGATATATATTCGTATGGCCAAAGATATAGGGACCACAGACAAATGAAGGTGGTATTCAGGCGACGAGCATGTACTTCTTGATCTCCAAGCTCTGATTCAGTAAAACTTATAAAGAGCAAGATTCTAACCCTAAATTATCTCTCTAATTTCCAAGTAATAATGTATCAAAGGCTCGGAATAGTAAAACCAATTAGCGGATGAGTACCCGTCTGTACCAAAAGTCCTGTTTCAATACAATTAGGATATTTTAGTGTTTGGTTAGGTATTTGTTCAAAAAGTTACCTAATCCGTTTGAATTTAATTTGAGGAAACTGATATAAGTGGTTTGAATTAAACATTTTAGTGATTTAAACCCTATCTATACTTATAATAAAGCAGTAGGTACCAAAAAGTCTGTACAGCGAAGATATTTTCAAAAATTGACTAGGGCAAAGATCTAGTTAAAGGTGGGAAGATACGGCACGCTATAATATCACGTAAACAAAAACAGACACATTCTCACCGTCGTGCTTCATGTGCTTCAACAACAAGGATAGAAAGACATATAAAACTGTATCGCGTATCAGAGTCACTGATAACACGTGCTACACAAATGCGACTCCGACTAGCATTGCACCTATTTAAAATAAGCTTGTGAACAAGAATGTAATTATTTTTTAAATGGTGTCTGTCATTCTGTCTATTTGTATCTGTTTGTCCGCGCAAGACGTAAAAACTACACTGGACCTATTGCGATGCGGTTTTCACTAACAGATAGCTAGGGTTTGAATGATCTCAATCCGATATACAGAAGCCGAGCAAATGACTTAAAACCATTTGACGTCTGAAGGAATTTTGAGTGTTGGTATTTTAGTTCATGGAATAGCACTGGAATAATCATAACCCAGAGAAATGACCACGCGGGCAAAGTCGCAGGCACAGCTCGTCCATCTATATCGATATTCTATCTTTACTTATAATAAATAACAAAAAGTATATACAATGAAAATAATTACAAAAATAAAAACGAGGGGACTTAAAATAAGCTAATGAACAAGAACGCAAACTTTTTTTTAAATGATGTAGATGTATTTGTCCAAGCTACTGGGCCGATTTTGATGCGTTTTTAACTGTTGGATAATATAATATAATAAATTCGGGACAATTCAACACCAATTAACTAGCCCCAAACTAGATAGCTTAGGGCTTGGCTTAAAAGTGGTAGACTTAGTATCTCAATCCAAGGAGTAAAAGTCAAACAATCGATAAAAACCATTTGACGTCTGAACGAAGTTTGATGATATTGGTTCTTTTGGTTACACGCGCTGCAAACGCCATGCATTCGCAGCCTGTGTACCTTTGCACACGTTTGTTCGTATGAGGTAGTGCTGACCTCTGATGTCAGAGTTTGTCAGGCTGTCTGAGGGCCTCTGACATGGCTTAACGATGGCTATTAAGGTAGGTAAGTGTCTTCAAATGTATTCATACACAAGGCCAGTGAAAGGCCAGTGACTGAACTGACTCACTGAACCGACTCGCAAACTGGCCTCGTGACCGGCGGGCATAATTTTACGGAATCATTAGCGCAAGTCCGACTCTTATTTGACTGGTTTTAATTTCGTTTTACATTAGTTTGTACTATAGTCACACCAGTTTAGCTCTTGTATATATTTATGTTTTAACGATAGAGCAAAAACAAACACATTGCAAAAAACACGTTGTTACATGGTTAAAAATTTGTGAACTATTGTTTAATTATTTGTTAGGATATACACCATTAGTTGTTTGTTTGTCTTATGAGAAAGTGCTGGTCTCTGGTGTCAGAGTTTTTCTGGCCGCCCGAGGGCCTGTGCCATGGTTTAACGACTGCTAATAAAAAAACAGCCGGGAGCGAAAACTTAACATGCCCTCCGAAGCACGGAGCGATGGAAAACAGCACATAGGTAACTTAGAAAAGTAATTTCTGCAGAACCTAAGATAGAACCGTCTACCTCTCTATAAAACATAATAACACCTATCATATACTGTGAAAATTTCAACCGACTGCCATGTAATTTCAACCAACTGCCTATTAATTTCAACCGACTGCCTAGTAATTTCAGCCGACTACCTAGTAATTTCAACCGACTGCCTAGTAATGGTCAACAGATTCAGTAATTTGTAGGCGTAATAATTGGTCTCCCTTTGGACCCTTTGGGTACGGACCCCTAAAATTAATCTTTGTTTTGCCATAAACATATTTTCATATTAAGATTTGAACCATATCGCCAATACAATCGATTGGTCCAATAAACTGTAAAATTACTTTCAATCCCAATCCCGCAGGAACCCTTTATTTTTTCGAGATAGAAAGCATTTAATTGTATCTTTGTTTTGCCATACGATATTTATTTTCAAGATTTCATTCGTTTCGCCAACACGATTATTATTTATTTATTTATTTATTATTAAATTACTTACTGCGCTTACAGTATTCACCAAAGCGCGCAGCAAGTCAAACAGAATTATTATGCATAATATAAAAACTAGTAAGTACATAATATTAATTAGATAAGAAAGTGATACAATGGTTCAAAAAGTGGTTAAATTTTGTACAAAAGATATCAATTTCTGGTTCCTGCGCAATCAGGTCATTGAGCAAATGTATGGCCTGGGCCGTGGGAGCATATTTAGCAGTTCGCGTGCGCACCGGCGGTGCCTCAAGCAGGCGACGCGCGCGCCGCCACTGCAGCCGGTCTGGCGCGAACAATGAGCAGCGAGCCAGAGCAGCAGGGTTATCAACTTTGTTGTTGAGCAGCAGGTACTAGTGCATCAACAATGCACACTTACGTCGCGACTCCAACGTGTTGACACCTACCATTCCGGCGACGAACAGGGACGGATATAGAAAAGGGTAGTATCCATATAATTTTTTGTATAAAAATCGGGCGAATTTCCGCTGGACGCGTTCCAACATAATTTTATATTTCTGCTCATGCGGATCCCACACTAAGCAATTATATTCTAATCTGCTGCGTACAAATGTGTAGTATAATGCGATTATGGCATTTCTGTCGCGGAATCTGTACGCCTGTCTCATGACGAAACCAAGAGACTTGAGAGATTTTTTACAAATTTCTAAAATATGCTGATTAAAGGTTAGTTCTCCATCTAATGTCACTCCCAAGTCGCGGATTTGTGTGACACGCTCCAGTTTGACATCGGAAATGTGATAATTATACTGAAGAGGCGCACGCGACCGGGTAAATGTTAATGGGTTTGCATTTCGAACTGTTACATTCCAAATGGTTCAGTTCACTCCAGTTTACCACACTATCGATACTTACATACTTGCATACTTTACGCACGTAACGTCTCTAAAAAGAAAAAAAAGGTAAATTAAAGCACTGTTATATGAACTAAACAATGCAATTTTTTTTTATTAAAGTACAGTTATGACCAGACCACGAGGGCTATGGCTATCGATTGGTGAAATAATAATGTTACATAACTTTAAATTTCTATCTCTCAGGAACCCTCAGTTTTTCGGGATAAAAGTACTCTATACCCGTAGTATAAACTATGACTGTGCCAAGTTGCATAGAAATCCGACCAGTAGTTTTAGCCTGACGCATGATTTTGTACATAACTTTCAATCCTTATCCTGCGGGTACAGTTTTTCGGGATGAAAAGTTACCTTAATGATGCCAGTTCAAAAAGACAGACAGACAGACAAAAATTAATAAACGTACTGTTTTGACCTCTTTATCGATAATGAAGCTATACTCAATTATAATTACCATAAAATATTTAATGTACCTACAGATTAGGCCCAGTTGCTGTTTTATTATAGTATCGATATAATAGATAGATTTATTTACGTTACTTGGTTGTGTTTGGGTCACAGAAATTCATATGTATACCTTTCAACATAATCGCTCAAGTAGATTCGGACTAGTATAAGGTACTGGCAAACAGGAATGACAGCCGTGCCGAAGCATGGAGAGATTAATTAATCCGCACCACATCATATTAGAAGTAATAAGTAAAGATTGGTGTAATAGTAGGCGAGGATCGAACCCAGTGTTGTTGGAATGTAAATCGTATAATACTTATGATCGCTTGGCCACCATCTGTTATTGCTCTCCTATGACTATTTAGATCTCATTACCGGTATACAACAATTATTGTTTAATCGACTTCATTTATGGAGGACGTTCTATGTTCGAATTTAAGTACGTTTTTTTTTTTTATTTAAGTTCGATTTCTCCGTCAAATACGGACCAATTTTGAAAATATATATTTTATTAGAAACAGTGGACCGGTGAGTTCCATATAAATTGTATCAAAATTGGATCAGTAGTTTGTTTTTAGTTGTTAGTTAATCCATTTGAGGTCGATTTTTTGTACCATGGTATTTTTACAATACTTGTTTTTCGTAATGAAAATCTTGCTTAGCGGAAAAGTTTCTATCTACACTCATATTGAAAAATCCGGATTATGAACTCAAAACTGGTGGAAATATGACATACTTTACGCACGTAACGTCTCTAAAAAGAAAAAAAAAAAGGAAAGTAAAGTACAGTTATGACCAGACCACGAGGGCTATGGCTATTATTTTTTTCCATTATAGTACATCTTGACCTGACCAAGGAAGTTTTAATTCTGTGTGGCTGTTTATAAGCTATGGCGGCGCGTGCTAGATAGAGCGCATTGTCTCCGCTCCGCTAGGAGTTGTTATTTTAATTAAAGTACAGTTATGCCCAGACCACGAGGGCTATGGCTATTATTTTTTTCCATTATAGTACAGCTTGACCTGACCAAGGAAGTTTTAATTCTGTGTGGCTGTTTATAAACTATGGCGGCGCGTGCTAGATAGAGCGCATTGTCTCCGCTCCGCTAGTTGTTTTTTTAATATTATTATTTTCTATGGCGTATTGGCGGTAAACTGCTGGAGTGGATCTCAACGCCAATCATTTACATTATTTATTTATTATTATTCATTTATTGTTGGTCAAAAGTATTATACTGAGAAAAAAATACTGGCTGCAGTGATAGTGAGGAGAATTTGACTCTACCTGACATCATGGAAACAGCAAGGAAAATTACGAACGATATTTTACCAGCTATCAAGAATATAATTGAGACAAATGTATTTTTTTATTAGAAGTGGCTAAGTACCTTCCCATTGCATGAGTGTAGATAAAGTAGTGTATGAAACGGTACATAGCTCGGTAATAAAACATTCGTGTGATACTATTAAAAACTCGCCTGTGGTGTGTTTTTTAAACTCACACTCGTATTTTGATAGTCCCCTTTATGCAACTGTTTCATAAACTACTATAATAACATCTATAATAATGCCCAACTTCAAACAAAAAGATTTCAAATACCTACGCAGTAAATAACCTACCTGAGAGTTCTCGATCACAGAAGAGAAATTACACAGTGCATACCACCAGGCTACCCGCAAAAGCCTTTGATACTTGAATAAAATATCCCACTACCCGGTTTATCAATGAAATATGTTACCATTACATTCAAGGCTGGATAAGCTTTAAAATCCGGCGTACTGCTCCCAAACCTCTATTCTGAAATGCTTATTTATTTTATGGTTAGTCGAAAAGGCTGATACGATTTTTATTCTTCAGGTATTTGGAATGATAACGGATCGACGATACAGTAGAGTATCGTAGCAGGTGGTGTTTTTTCATCAACTAAACGGGCTCCCGTTATACCCGCCAGCATTAACGACACTGTTTCTGTAAACTACAGCACCAAAAGGCAGCAAAATTGAAGTTTCTTATGAAACGTGCCTTAAGTAAGTATTCATTAGATTTTCTTAAGTTGAAGAATGCAAGCCATCATCATCGTCATCAACAAACTTATTAGCATTAGTGCACTGCTAGGCTTAAGCGGCTTCTAATGCGTGCCACCGAGCCCGATCTTCAGCTTTTCTCATGTAGTTACTGCCAGCTACCTATTTTACGTAAGTCGTCGCTCCTTTTGCCGTAGGGCGTCCTACACTACGTTTGCCTGTACGCGGTCTCCACTCAAGAACCCCCCTCCCCCTGTCCCCATTTAAGCCATGCACAACGAGAATACAAACCTTTGCACGCACTCCAGTCATTTTGCAGTTTTTTTCCAGCGACTGTAAGTACTGTAACTAAATATCACATGGCCGAAGTAAAATTGTTATTTCGATTAAAATGCAAACATGGCATTTAATGTTTTGTTTGCTTCCATTACGGCTTTCGGGATTGATTTTATTCATCAATTTTAATATTTCAGTGTTCACTGTTTTTGGTTGTATATATGTACAACCAAAAACAGTACATTATGTTAATCACATCTTGGCCCTTAATTCGCTATGAACGCGTAACGCTTCTCGTTACTATGTATATTTTAGTGGAATTGTTCGTAATTGTCATTGTGACGTCACACGTTTTCTGCAATGAATTTCGTGTGTGGCATAGCGAATAAGCGCCCGGGATAAGTACACAAACATCACAACAATTGCGGGCAAGGTACTAAATTATTTTTTTCATCACGCATGTCTAGAGGATAACTCTTCAATCTATCCTTGAAGACGCATAATTAAGAGTTTTCAGGAAACAAGATGTCAAGAAGTTTCAACTTTTGCATATATATTTTTCATTCTACATAGAACGTTGAGTCAGACTAGGACTATTATTTTGTCCATGGTTGACCCTTTAAACCCCATTTAAACCCCCTGGGGGGTCCACGGATACACACTATTACATTTGGATCCTCTGATTTATATTCATTCACTGTTGACTACAACTTTATGCACATTTCATTTGAATATCTATATCTATTCTATTCTATATACTTATAATAAAACTGTAACGAGTCCAATTTTGTACATTGAAGATATTTAGAAATTTTCTTTTGGAGGATACTCTACATTCGATACTGAAGCCAAAACTGTATTTTTTTTCATTTTTGTCTGTATGTCTGTCTGTCTGTATCTTGGCTAGGCATCACGCTGAAACTACTGAATGAATTTAAATGAAACTTGGTATGATTTGAGTTCATACTACGAGGTAGGTTATAGGATACTTTTAATCCCGAAAAATTGAAGGGTTCCTGCAGGAAAAGTTATTTAAAAGAACACGTATCACGCCGAAACTACTGGACTGATTTTGTTGCAACTTGGCACAGTCATAGTTTATATAATAAGTAAAAATTGAGGATACTTTTTATCCCGAAAAAATTAACTGTATCTTTGTAATTGTTGTCTGTTTGTCTGTCTATCCGTCTGTCTGTCTGTACCTTGGCCGCACATCATGCCAAGAAATACTCACTGAATTCGAATGAAATTTGGTATGATTTGAGTTTATACTTCGAGGTAGGACACTGGATACTGGTCATCCCGAAAACTTAAAGAGTTCCTGCAGGATAGGCGTCGAAAGTTATTTAAAAGTACACGTATCACGCTGAAACTACTGGACGGATTTTGTTGCAACTTGACACAGAGGATTATACGCAGAACGTCAAACACGCAGAAAGTCAAACACGCAAAATGTCAAAGGACCGTAAGTTTTCGCAAAATGTCAAATACGCACAATGTAAAACACGCAAAATGTCAAACTCTCAAAACGTCAGTCATAGTTTATATAATGGGTAAAAAAAGAGGATAATTTTTATCCCGAGAAAAATAAAGAGTTTCTGCGGGATAATGTACCAAATTCTGTAAATTGAAGATATTGTTTGATTTTGTTTAGAGGCCGTTCTATATTCAATATTAGAGACAAAACTGTATTTTGTATTTTTGTCTATCTGTCTGTTGGTCTGTCTGTACTTTGGCAGCGCATCACGCCGAAAATACTCACTGAATTCAAATGAAATTTGATATTATTTGAGTTCATACTTCGAGGTAGGACATTAGATACTTTTCATCCCGAAAAATGAAAGAGTTCCTGCAGGATAGGGGTGGAAAATTATTTAAAATAACACGTAGCACGCTGAAACTATTGGACGGATGTTGATGCAACTTGGCATAGACATAGTTTATAAGATGGGTGAAAATTATGGATACTATTTTTGTCCCGAAAAAATAAAGGGTTCCTGCGGGATATGGGTTTAAATTCTGTACATTAAAGATATTGTGTTTTTTTTGGTGGTTACACTTTTTTTCGATAATGAAGCCTAAACTATATGTTTTTCATTTCTGTCTGTATGTTTGTCTGTATCTTGGCCGCGCATCACGCCGCCGGAACAGCTGGATGAATTCAAATGAAACTTGGTATGATTTGAGTTCATGCTACGAGGTAGGACATAGGATACTTAACATCCCTAAAAAATAATGGGTTCTCGCAGGACAGGGGTTAAAAATGATTTAAAAGAACACGTAGCATGCTGAAACTATTGGACTGATGTTGATGCAACTTGGCACAGACATAGTTTATAAGATGGGTGAAAATTATGGATATTTTTTATCCCGAAAAAATAAAGGGTTCCTGCGGGATATGGGTCCAAATTCTGTACATTAAAGATATAGTGTTTTTTTTTTGGAGTTCTCTCTATGTTCTATAATGAAGCCTAAACTGTATGTTTTTTCATTTTTGTATGTATGTCTGTCTGTCTGGGCGTACTTCACGCCAACTACTGGATGAATTAAAATGAAACTTGGTATGATTTGAGTTCATACTACGAGGTTGGACATAGAATACTTTACATCCCGAAAAATTTAATGAGTTCTCGCAGGATAGGGGTTGAAACTTATTTAAAAGAACACGAATCACGCTAAAACTAATAGACGGGTTTTGATAAAAATAATAAAAAATTGCTCTTGGGTGCTTAAAAAGGGTATTAAGACTTTTTTTAATCATGTCGCTCTGTCTGTTTGTCTGTATGTTTGTTAGTTCACGCATCACGTAAAAACTATTGGACCAATTGCAATGCGGTTTTCATTGTTAGATAGCTTAACGTTTGATTTAAAAACAGGTGTAATTGGTATCTCAATCTGGTGAGTTAGAAGCCGAGCAGTGGATAAAAGTATTTTTCACGGCTAAAGAAATTTTGATCAAATGTTGGTTTATTGGTCCTGCAATAGCATATTATGGTACTTTGAACCTAAAGAAAAGACCACGCGCGCGAAGCCGCGGGTACAGCTTTTAAATAAAAGCTTCGTAATAAAAATAATATTGTATTCCTTACAACTGAAAAATACCTTCGGAAACCCCACTGACCCCATTGTGTGGGACCGAGATCGCAACAAAGGAAGGCTTACACCGAAATCAAAACTAACATTAAAACCAACCAGGAACAAAGCTGCACAACACTCGCCAGTCACTGAAAATATTTATTAGCTGGGGGCGCAGTGGCAGCGAACAGAAGTTAAATATACTAAGCGATGTTGAAAAGGCTGCAGAGAATGTAACTTTTACCTCACCTAAAACTACGCGTGCAATAGAACTTTTCTGTGAACACTATATGCCAGAAAGTAGAGGGGATCTTGCATTTTACTATAGAGGTGGATAATACCGGCTAGTATTACCTACAACAGTCACTTTGAAGAAAAAATAACGTGAATTCGGGGCTATTTTATCAGTGGCCGCAAATTCAACTTGTTTAGTTACTAAAACTGTACTTCACAAAAATATTAAAAAACAGCTGTACACGTGGCCATTTCTCTAGGTTAAATAATTTTATTACTATTCCAACAGCTAAAATACCAATATACCAACATTTAAACAAAATTCCTTCAGCCGACAAAAAGTTTTTATAGATTGCTCGGCTTCTACTCATCGGATTGAGATAATAAGTACACCAGTTTTTAAGTCAAACCCTAAGCGAGTGAAAACGGTATCACAACGGTCAAGTAGTATTAACGTGATGCGTGAACAGACTAACAGACAAACAGACAGACACAAATTAAAAAAAAAAACACTAGCTTATTTTTAGTACCCAAGATCATATATGTTTTAATATCTTCCTGTTACAGTTTTTTTGGTACATACTGCTTTCTTATAAGTATAGATGCCCTTCACTTTTGGGCAGAATAATACAAATATTTGTTTTATTACAATATATGAATCATGCCTATAAAACAGTACCGTGACATACCTACTGACTAACTGACTGACTAACAACGCCCAGCATAAACCGATGGATCTTGGTATTTGAAATTGGAAGAATATTCCTTGAGTATCCTACAGGTGAACTATGGAAGTAACTATAAACCATAAAACATGAATACCACTCTAAATAAAATACGCCTATCCTGCGGGGATCCTTAATTTACCGGTATGAAAAGTATCCAATATCCTACCTTGTAGTATGAACTCAAATCATGCCAAGTTCATCTGAATTCATGCAGTAGTTTTGGCGTGTGCATCACACGGAAACTACTGAATGAATTCAGATACAAGATACAAACAGGCAGACAAGAAACATAAATGAAAAAAAATATGAGTGCCGAATTTGGACTCATATCCCGCTGGAAACCTTAATTTTTTCGGTATAAAAGGTATCCTCAATTTTCACTCATCATATAAAATATGCCTGTGCCAAGTTGCATCAAAATCCAAGCAGTAGTTTCAGCGTGATACGTGTTCTTTTATATAACTTTTAATTCTTATTCTGCAGGAACCCTAAAACTAAATTCATCGTTATGAAAAGTTTCCAATGTCCTACCGAATCCAAACAAAATACAAAATATCTTTAATGTACAGAATTTGGACCCCTATCCCGCAGGAACCCTTTATATTTTCGGGATAAAAAGTATCAACAAATTTCACCCATCATAATTATATGCCATGAATGTGCCAAGTTGCATCAAAATCTGTCCAGTAGTTTCAGCGTGGTATGTTTCATTTAAATAACTTTCAGCCCCTATCCTGCGGAAACCCTTAAATTTTTCGGGATGTAAAGTATCCAATGTTCTACCTCAAAGTATGAACTCAAATATTACCAAGTTTTATTTGAATTCATTGTGTAGTTTCAACGTGATGCTATGCCATGATACAGACAGATAGACGGACAGACATACCGCCTGAAAAAAAAGAAAAAAGAAACAGTTTTGGTTTGAGTACCGAATAATAATACAAAAGAAACTTCAAATATATATATATATATATAAATATATTAATTTACAGAATTTGGACCCCTATCCCAGAGAAACTCTTTATATTTTCCGGATAAATAGTATCCCTTATTTTCAATCATCATATAAACTATAACTGTGCCAAGTTGTATCAAAATCCGTCCTGTACTTTCAGCGTGATACGTGTTCTTTTAAAAAAACTATTTAATCCCTCTTCTGCGGGAACCCTTTAATATGAATGAATAAATCGGGATGAAAAGTATCCTATGTCCTCGTACTATGAACTCAAATTATGAATTTGAATTCATTCAGTAGGTTCGGCGTGATGCCTTGCCAAGATACAAACAGACAAACAAACACAGACAAAAATGAAAAAAAAAACAGTTTTGGCATCAGTATCAAATAAAGAAAAGCCTCAAATTTTTTTTACTAAATAACTTCAATGTACAGAACTGGACCTGTTACAGTTTTATAAAAATATAGATAGAAGATAGATGTCAAATAAGATAGAAAGATAACTCTTAATTGCACTACAAAACTTAAATTATAGCACGCCAACATTGACCTTAAATAATCGAAAATGCTACAAAACCCAACTTCGTACAAATATGAGGTAAAGATTTAAGTTAAAATGGTTCTTACCAAACGGTCCTTCGAAATGAAAACTAATAAAATAAATCTAACGATGATTTTCAAATACCTATTCAATGATACTCCACATAACATAGTTCTTCGGCTTATTTTTTTTGCTTTTTCACAATCTGGCGTCTGGTGGTCGCCATATTGAATACTAGCTGTATCGAGGCTTCATTCTCGAATATAGAGTTACCTCCAAAAAAAACACAATATCTTTAATGTATAGAATTTGGACCCATATTCCGCAGGAACCCTTTATTTTTTCGGGACAAAAGGTATCCATAATTTTCACCCATCTTATAAACTATGTCTGTGCCAAGTTGCATCAACATCCGTCCAATAGTTTCAGCGTGCTACGTGTTTTTTTAAATAATTTTCCACCCCTATCCTGCAAGAACTCTTTAATATTTCGGAATAAAAAGTAACCAGTGTCCGTCCTACTTTGAAGTATGAACTCAAATCATACCAAATTTCATTTGAATTTAGTGAGTATTTTCGGCGTGATGCGCTGCCAAGGTACAGACAGACAGACGGACAGACAGACAGACGAACAAAAATTTCAAAAAATCAGTTCTGGCTTTAGTATTGAATATAGAAAGGCCTCCAAAAATAATTACAAAATATCTTCAATTTCCAGAATTTGGGACATTATTACTTTTTTTTTCGGAATAAAATTTATCCTCAATTTTTACCCATTATATAAACTATGATTGTGCCAAGTTGCAACTAAATCCATTCAGTAGTTTCAGCGTGATACGTGTTCTTTTGAATAACTTTTACCGCCTATCCTGCAGAAAACCTTTAATTTTTCGGGATTAAAAGTATCCTATGTCCTACTTCATAAGATGAACACAAATCATACCAAGTTTCATTTAAATTCATTCAGCAGTTTCAGCGTGATGCCTAGCCTATATACTGACAGACAGACAGACAGACAGACAGACAGACAGACAGACAGACAGACAGACAGACAGACAAAAATGAAAAAAGAATACAGTTTTGGCTTCAGTATCGAAAATAGAGTACCCTCCAAAAGAATATTTCAAAATATCTTCAATGTACAGAATTGGACACGTTACAGTTTTATTATAAGTATACTCGTAGATAAATTACTGTCATGTATAAATACCTTGCTCGCTCGCGAAAAAGCTACCAAACGCACGACCACGCGCATATAGTGCATGTGTACTCAAAACAAGGTAGTGACTTTCGCAAAACTAATATAAATCGATTGAGTAGTAAGAATCATCAAAATCAGTCCACGCGTTTTGTCTATATAGTGCTACAAAGGAACAAACATTCATACATAGGCTGATAAACACATTACCCTCCACGCAGTCGGGTAAATAGTGCAATAGCCGGCCTTATCACTAAGCAGCGATTTTTTTAGTGTCGTCCTCTGCTGCCAGAGTTTTTCCGGCCGCCCAAGGCAAAGGCCTCTGGTGTGGCTTACCCACCGGCGGCATTTGGAGCTGAATAAAAGTCATTGGTGAGGGGTTGGATGTCGAATCCAGTGTCATTGGATTGCAAATCCCACATACATACTTAAACTTCAAATCAGTCTCTGCTTGATATTACCTTCTTCCCAACTACACCAGGAACGGTCTTGCGCCAACATATCCACCCACGTCCTACCCTGTACTCTAATGATATCCTCAGTCCATTTGGCTGGTGGTCTGACAGTCTCCACCAAGGGCTGATTGTGTGACCACTTTAGTCCTCTTTCCATCTCTTGCCCTAGTCAAGTGACTTGCCCATCTCCACTTGTGCTTCATTATGATCCTTGTCTGATTTGTATGCTATCAAACACACGTGGAAATAAGGATAACCTTTAAGAATGGATCGCATATTCAATGTATCCTTTTATTACCAGTATCCCCTCTATAGCTATCTGAGCAGCCCCCCCTCCCCCCCCTCTCTTCCTTTTTTATCCCTTACTGATCCTAAATGCCTCAGTCCGTATTCTTAGTCCTAGAGATACAAGCAGCTATTACGTGTATCAGTGAGATACAAACCTAAAGCAAATCCACCATTAAGCTCGGAAATTTTATGAGAAAAAGTATCTCGCACACAACGGGTGCCATTGTCCGTGTGCATCCACGGGACGCCGCGGCATCACTCGCACGCCAGCTGCCGGCGCGACAGGGTTATTTGCACACCATTTGTTCAACGGTCTATGTATGTATGTATGTATGTATGTATGTATGTATGTTTGTGGATGTTCCACCATAGCGTTGCCCCTATTGGTCCGATTTTGACAAGTGATCCATCAATTGATTCGTCTTCAGCTAGGCCTTCAGGTATTGTCATAGGGTTTTTTACCCGACTACGGCAAAGCATAGAAGGGGTTATGTCTTCAAACTATAACTTTGGTCCAATTTTCACAAGCGCAGTATTTATTGATTCGTTTTTATTATAGTGTCATAGGCATATTTTTATACCAGACTATTCGGCGTAGTCGGGTAAAAACAGATTGCTACAAACAGTCACAAGCACAAATTAAAAATATATATAACCCCTGATTTCCCACCCTCCCATTATATATTTATATAAATTTTTAGCTTCTGTATTCAATAATACATATAGCGGAATAAAGTTATGTTAATCCAGTTTCCACTCTCTTATTACAAACATTTGTATTATTAATTAAGTAAATAAAGTATTATCCAGAGAGAGCCATGCCAGTGAACTACACAAAACCACGTTTTTATTTGCAAACATTTGTTATTCAAAATAGACACCCACAAAGTAAATTGCGTATTTTTTACATTCGTAGGCGCTTCGTTAGGTCTTTATTAATTTTGCACTCGAAACAAACACTGAATTGTTATGTGGTGACGATTAAATCTCTTTATTTTGCAACTTTTGTGAGAGTCTGGATATTGTTTCAACTTCGGTAAATTTGAGTAACTAGGTGTACAAGTTTATTCGGGAAACCGATCACAAAACAATACATAATTTCAAAAACTAAAACCCGATTCAGTCGGGTAAAAAACATCCTCTTGCGATGAAGATGACGACGATGATGATGATGATGATGAATTGACCTCGCTTCTCAAAATCGAACCAAGTTTTTATTTTTAACACATCATCCTTCTATTGCTTTGCCGTAGCACAGTACATATATTAGTCTTAGACTAATATATGTACTGTGGCCGTAGACAGGTAATAATGACTCAATGATGTAATTAAATGTCTCGTCTCGTTCATCACAACTTAGCTCATTCCGAATTTCCCAGATATACGGCAGAAAGGAAGCAAATACAATTCTAACTGGTAACTGTACATAAGCACTAAAACCCAATTCTAAACTGACGTCAGTAATAACTAATGCGTTTAACCGTAGCTAATTAAGTTAGCTGCACGCGACGGCAAATAAAGTCATTCGTCGAAATGATATTCGGTTTTCGATTGCAGTGACAGCTCGCAGCGCTGAAATCACGTCGTGTGGGTGTATGAATCACGTTCGCATTAAATTGATAAAGGGAACCTACTCATGGAATTCGACTAAAAGTTGTCAGAAGTATCAAAGTGACGATGTCTCACTACGCTCGCAGGTCATATTAAAAAAAACTTTAAGATGTACTGAAAAAAAAATGAACAACTTAACTAATATGTCAACATAAAATATTTCCTAGTTTTACGTCAATTGCGGACCGATTTTGTATATTATTTTTCCATTTGAAAGAGACGGGTTGTTCCCATATAAATTGTATCATAATTGGATCAGTAGTTTTTTTTAGTTATGACTTAATCCTTATGAAGTCGTTTTTTTTGTATCACGGTATTTTGTACTTCACTTGATCAAGGTTCACTCGGGGCAAGACCTATCATATTATGTGTGGCAAACCCACACATAATTATACATAAGTCAATGCTGCAGTTCTCAACGCGTACTCTGAATGGTAATAGTACATTATGATAAAAGTGTGCTACGTTGGTCATTACACTCGAGACAATAAAATTTGTGCGAGCTGTATCAATTTACATTGGATGTAATAGTGAACTGCATCAAGCGGAATGTAGCTTATTGCTACTCCGAGTTTAAGATTGGAGCCCGAGCTGTAGCGAGGGCTCTAAAAATACGAGTGCAGCAAGAAGTCACTTCAGCGAGTGTCAGTAATCTACTACACATTTAATGTAAATTGAACGGCGAGGTCGATAAGTGAGTCGAGTGTGTTGAATGCACACGCGTTTCCTACGACGTGTTTCAACACACTTGCGAGGAAAACAACAGACTTGTATTGTTATTAACTTTTAGTTATTGAAGCAAAAGTGAAAGTACAATTCTTAAAATGACGTCGAACACTTTTTCTCTCTAGATTAGCAACAGGCTATCACTCGCGTTTCGTGCCTCGATTAGTATTTCCGGCTGGGTCAAATCTACGTTTTGCTCTTCTTCTCTACGTGAAGTCAAAAATTTGATAATAATTAACCACACAACGAAACGTTAATAAATATTTATGGAAAATGATGCGCTGGTTTTGTTTTTCCCGCGCGGCGCGCTCTCGATTCGCTCGCAGGTGTAAATAAAGACACTGACAAAACCACTATACAGCCTCTATAAAAAATAAAAATAAACACAAAATAATGTTTTAAGTACGCAAATTAAGGTTAATTTGTAGTTAAAAATATATAATTTTATGAAATTTTTATAATTTGATGATTGATTTATCATAATTATGTAACTTAAAGTAGTTTATTTATTCACAAATATATTCATTGTTCTTTGACATAAAAACTATTTGCGGAGATTGAAAAAAAATATGTAAAGTGACAAGCACTAGTGTGGTAATTAATGTAAAGTAATAACAACAAGTGTGTAATAAGCTGAACTATGAACCTAAATGCGTTGCCATTACAAGCAAGTTTGTCGAAAATACCATTAATTAATCCACAGATAGTGCTAGGAGTCCAATAATAAGGCCACCGTAAGACTATATTATACGTATCAATCGGTGCCCTTAGTGCAGGTACAAAAGGTAAGCTATGGTAAAGGACAAGGGATAATGCTTAGATAATAAGGAAATAATTTAGTAAGATCTCATTGAGTGTTACTTAACTTTGGCGTACTATCTGGAAAATGAGGGTAGACACATAAAAGTACTAGGGATAGAAGGTAGGTAGGCGCCCTCACAGTGAAGAAGATCAACCATAGCCTTAAAAGGCCACGCGATCGCAATGACTTGTCGCGGCGGAGCGCTTTTGCGCCCGCCCCACCGTCCGCTGACGCTGTAGAGGTCAGTTATAGACCAACAGCACATATCCTTTCTAAAAAAAAAAAACCGACTTGTCAGTGCACGACATCGTATTTATGAGAGAGGGGCTCCCGAATTTTTCGTTAAAAATGATGATTTGTGCTGTGAAAGGGTGTCATAACCAATTAGCAAAGCACAAGAAGATACAAATATCGGTTATCATGTGTAAGTACAACACTACAGACTACATTTCTTGAGTAATTAATAAAACATTACAGAAAAATAAATCGTAGTTTTAACTGACGCCATAATGGTTTAGTGTTGCTAGGTTTCGAAAAAATAACTCTAGCTATTTTTAGGGGTTTGTTGATAAATGTTAATAATGAGTTCACTTTTGTTAATACATTAATGGTTTGATGTTGCTTGGTAACGAAAAACAAAATTTTCGCATGTTTTTGATTTTTGTTGATTATCCACACCAATATATAAAAGTGAAATCGTTTGTTGTTTGGGGAGTTTTAACGCAATAACGGCTGGACTGATTTTGATGAAATTTGGAATGGAGATAGCTTATACCCTGGAATAAAAGATAGGATACTTTTTATCCTCATCATACTTCACTCTCAAACAGCTGAACGGATTTTGATAAAATTTGGAATTGGGATAGCTTATACCTTAGAATAACACATATAATACTTTTCATCATCATCATCATCATACTTCACTCTCAAACAGCTGAACGGATTTTGATGAAATTTGGAATTGAAATAGCTTATACCTTAGAATAACACATATAATACTTTTCATCATCATCATCATCATACTTCACTCTCAAATGCCTGAACGGATTTTGATGAAATTTTGAACGGAGATAGCTTATACCCTGGAATAACACAAAGGATACAGTCATCATCATCATCCCTTACACGAGTGAAACTGCGGGGCACAGCTAATGAAATTTATAAAATACATTTTGTTTAAGTAGGTACTCTTACTTTGGTATTGTTAACCAAAGAGGTTATTTTTGTTGTTGCCAGGGTATAATAACTTATTATTTTTTCTTCGGTTTTAGTTAGAAACCCTACGTGCGCGAGTACGACTAGTATTTGGCTGGTTTTTTAAATAGATGGTTTATTTTTATTCCACTAAGCATCCCGTCATCCAATAATATCTAAGCTTATTCTATTGTCTGCGAATCAATAACTCATCCATCAACTTTCTCTTACCTATCTACCCATTTAGTTTTCGTAGTACGTTCTACTGTATTTAGTAACCGTCCAATTTTTAATATTCGGTATTATAAAAAATATTAATCAGTAAAAAATATGCTAAAATAGTTCAAAGTGATTCCTCTAGCAACATTATTTCTTTACTTGTGTGTGTGTCTCCGAGCGTGAATACGCGGTTCTTACGCATACATAAATGATTTTGAGAATTACTTTTTGGACGAGCACTTGTCGGTACCTACCTTCTATCCCTAGTACTTCTATGGGTAGACACAAAAAAAAAACTAAAACCCATGGTAGGACACTCAACCCATGAGTCTCTATTGATATTCAGTATTCAATATCAGGCTAACATTGATTACGGCTACAATCCAATCCGTCGCGCTCAGCGCCCCAGATGACGATGTCAAATGAGTTTTATTAACTAGGTCGAACTCGCGACTTTGTCTTTATTATTATGTCTACTTATGTGTCATTGGTGGAACAATATACTTACTTGTCATGTTTTGAAACATGTTTAGGAGGGCACGTTCTTAATTCAGCTGTATGTTCACTTAAATTCTCTAGGATTTCTGAACAGTCTGCATAAACTGTAGACATCATGATGAATATATTGAATCTATATCATACAATTGATAACTTCATGATGTGGTCGATAATTTTAGACATGGTACTATTTCATGAATTGGCCAGCTAAAATTGACCATATTGTTGAAACATCAACGTTTAATGATATTTCATGCCCATAATATCATTAAATATCATTAATGTAGGGTTTTCATGATACCAAAGTTGTTCAAACAGATAGGTTTTCAAGGCTAAAAAATTACTCAACAAAACACGAAGGTGGGTGCGAAGCGTAGTGAGCCTTCGCTTTCATTTCTTCTACCTTCGCCTTCTAAACTAAGCTATCATGACCAAGTCGGGCTTCCTCCCTCGCCTTCTACTTTACAATATGAACAAATACATAACAAAAATATATGACAAATGTTTGACCATATCATGAAGTAGCCGAGCGTTTAGCTGTTCATATCGTCAAACGCTGATTATTCATTCATATGGCCAAACCATTTCATGATGTCACCGGTAATTTCATGAAATAAAACTTTTTCATGATGTGGCCAGGCATTTCATGAAATGATCAATTCTATGATACCCACTACATATACAAAATGGGTGTTAACAAACATCGATTATCTATCTATACTTATAATAAAGCAATAAGTACGAAAAAGTCTGTACAAAGAAGATAATAAAAAAATAGTCTATTACCTACTTAAAATAAGCTACTGAACTATAATATAACATTTAAAATCATCGTGTCTGTCTATCTGAACGCTTATTTGTTCGCGCATCACGTAAAAATTACTGGATAAATTATGATGGAGTTTTCACTGTTGGATAGGATAGGGATTAACTTAAAAACTGGGGAACTTGGTATCTCAATCCAATGAGAAGAAGCCAAGTAATCGATAATAATAATCGATATAATAAAAACTTTGAGACGGCTGAAGGAATTTTGATCAAATGTTGGTATATTGGTATTTTAGGGCTTGGAATAGTAGTATTATGTCACAATATTGAAATATTTACCATGTTCTTTTAAGACTTTTATAGGTTTTTCTGTAATCTATACGTAAAGATCTATTATTCTCTTTGTTTTTACACGACTGTCTAAATAAGGAGAGAAATGATTTTAGGATTCATGTATGTTTGTATTTATTTATGTATGTATGTATGAATGTATCTATGTATGTATGTATGTGAGTTTCATTATTCCATCATAACTTTTAAACAGATTTTGATGTATGAGGTATCGTTAGAAGTTTCCTTAGTTTCTTACATCATGCCAAGTAACATAGGCTATAACTTTTTTTTATTTAAATTCTTTATGGCGGCAGTATCCAACGGTTAAAAAAAAGTATTCCAATTTTAAAATATGGGTGGTTATCAAATTAAAGGGCTTGATTTGCACTTTCCAAAAATATCTAACTTATTGCCAAGTAACTCAAAATTTGTAACTAAAAAGTATTTAAAAAAAACACGTCTCCGCTGCGTCATAGGCTGTCCGTCAACTCTAGTATTATAGTTTAACCAGGAACAGTGGACTTGGAATTGTCATACAATATTTTTGTGTGAAATGTTTGTATTACTAACGGGACTTGAACTCGCATACTCCCTACAGTGTTTTAAGTGGGGTTTTTGGTGTTATAATTATACCAAGTATTTACAGGTCAGCCACGCACTGAATCTGCTTTCCCGAATGGCGGGAAAAAGGAATACCATCCTACGTTTGAAATTGGCGGGATCGGTGACCCTGCCTCGCTGCGTGCGCCGCCTGGCTGCCCCCTCCCTCTACGCCGTCCGCGCCCCGCCACCAAACGGTGTTCGCCTGCGCGCGGCGCACTCGCAATGCTTCTTACAGTCGACCATCCTGATCTAAGAATACGGCCCCGTATTACCTGAAAACAGACATAATTAATATTTGCATTGACTTACGCATACGGCAGCGACAATTTGAGCCGAACTGGCCTTGACCGAACTGGCCTTGACCGAACTGGCCTTGACCGAACCGGCCTTGACCGAACTGGCCTTGACCGAACTGGCCTTGACCGAACTGGCCTTGACCAAACAGGCCTTGACTGAACTGGTCTTAACTGAACTTGCCTTGACCGAACTGGCCTTGACGTAACTGGCCTTGACCGAACTGGCCTTGACCTAACTGGCCTTGACCGAACTGGTCTTAAACTAACGAGTCTGGACCGATCTAGTCTCGAGCAGTAGACTGAACTTGACTTGACCGAACTGGTCTAAACCGCACTGGTCTTGAGCAAACGGATTTTGACTGATCTGAGCAGTAGACTGAACTTGGCATGACAGAACTAGTCTTGATCAAGCGGATCTTGACTGATCTGGTCTTGAATAGTTGACTATTCTTGAACAGTTGACCGAACTGGTCCAATTCAAATTCAAATTCAAATTGTTTATTGCATTCCATAATGTACAAATAAGGTGGTAAACATAACAGTGGTCTTCAGTAAACAGGTCTTGAGTAAATGTCTTGACCGAGCCGGTCATATCAGTTCAAAATAAATAACCACAGTAGAGTCTTGATTGTAGAGTTCCAGTACATACTAATAGTTTTACTAACTTGTTATAAACCTGGTTAAGCGGGGTCATTTTATATATTTGTATAATGACAGATGGACATTGTAGCTGGTAGAAACACAGAATATCATTATTTTTAATCAAAGAAATATAGAAATATAAACTTCACGCATTCTTATAATTGAATAATTCCCGATTATTAATAATTGAAAAAGCAAATCAAAATTTTTAAACGTTATCTTTATAATGTCGATTATCTGTACATGGGGTCGTGCTTGGGTGTAAGCGTGGACATGTGTTTTGAATCACCTGTATTCTTAAAATACGAATCGCTAATAAACAAGGATTACTCAGCTTCTCAGAACAATAAAATATAATCAAAACATTTACTAAGAATATGACAGAAATTACCATCTAAACATCATCAGAATCTTCTTCTTCACTTTCAATATCAGAGATCTCTTGAACCCTGAAGAGTTTCATCTTGTCATCTGCTATTATGTTTCGATATTTTCGCCCTCGTACATTTAGTGACTCGACTCGATACCTGTCATTGCCTAAAATTTGTACAATCTTTCATGGACCAGCATATTGGTCCACCAATTTCCCGCTTGTTATTCCTTTTTTTAATACCCTGCGCTCTACTTGCACTAAATCGTTAACCCCAAATAATATGGAAGGAATGCGGTTTTTACCATAGCGAGTTTTCATTTGTGCAGATTTCTCAATCAAATGTTTTGCGGCCTCTTTTCGATTTAGTTTAATATCAACACTATCGTTCATAACATATATGTTCGGGATTAGGGACATCCAAGGGGAAACGAGGGATAAATCCGAAAAATAGATCGAAAGGGGTTTTCTTCGTTGAATTGTTGAATTTATGCCCCGTTGTACCTGCAGAACATAGTCCTTCTACAGATTATGTCTATCGCCTATACAAGCCATGAGCGATTGTAGAACAGTGCGATTAACCCGTTCTACCTGAATTAAAGGCAACGGGTATCTGTCCTTTGTAGTGAGACTATTCAAATGTCTATAGTCGACACACATTCTAGTATCACCATTTTTCTTTGATACTAGAACGACGCGACTCGCGTACGGAGAATTACTGGGTTCTATGATGTCTTGCTCTAATAAGTCGTCAACTATCTTTTTAACCTTTTCTTGTTCGGGTTGTGACATTCTATATGGTCTATAATAGAATGGAGTAGAACTCGTTAATTCAATAGTCATTTCTATGTTTGATGCACCTATTCTCCCTTCAGATTCCGCAAAACAATGGTGATATTGTCTAAGTAAACGTTCAAGTTGGTCCCGGTCTTGTCCTGTTAGGTCAGTATTTAACTCAAGCGTTGGTGTTAGCATTTTAGCCCTCGCTATACATTTATTCGCATACACAGTTAAAGGTGTATGATTGTGACTAATAACTTTTATTTCACCACAACTTTGATTCAACACTACCGGGCTTCCTATAATATTGATTTCCTTGCCAGGTTCGCGATGTTGAGAGGCATTGACGAAAACCGTGTCAGTATTAAACTCGTTTTCATCGTCTTGTACTGTCACTAAAACTATTAGTTTTTAATTATTACTAAAAATATCAAAGTTATTATTTCCACTATCGACATTTTTAATGATTAATTCATTGTAAGTTTTTGTGACAAACACATTAGGTAACTCTGTAAACGGTCGGCCTATTATCATATCAGTTTCTTGCAATTTGCTCCAACACAGGGACTGTTTCTGAAGCTTTATCTAGCATAACGTGAGCCATCAATTCTCCTATAGGTGTAATAAGACAACCCCCGCTCGAATAGAATGGGACAAATATTTATTGTATTGAAAACCAGTACGTAAAACTGCGCTAGCAGTTATCGTGTTACAAGCGCTCCCGAAATCAATATACGCTTATAATTTAACACCATTTACGATAACGTCTTTATGATGTTTCCTGTCATTTACATCAACATCCGAGATACTAAATAGCTTAGGAGGTTTATTAGTCAATTCTTTTTTTTAACCGGTAACATTGTTCTTTAATATGAACCCATTTATTGCGTATAGTACACTGTATTTCCTCTTTACAATCGGAAATAACATGTCCGAATTTATAACAACGATCACAACGCTTAACTTCATTTTTGATGCATTGAGCTGCAAAGTGACCTTTAGTGCCACAATTATAACACGTGATGTCGTTTCGATGTGTACGAGCTTGTGCTGTATTACGATTTATTTTAAATTTATTATTATCATTAGTAATACTAGCACTAGTTTTACTTTTATTAGTTGAAACAGAATCTGAAGGAACATCTGTTAAATACTCTAATAGACTTTTCGTGTCACGACATGTGGCACCTCGGGCACCTGACTTCTTTTTTTTTAATGTAAAAATTATAACGTCAGCAATCACATGATCAGGTTGGTCACATTTTTTTTCCTAATGCCATTTTTTTGTATTAAAAATCTAGTACACTTTCGTGACTTTCTCGCATTACAGTTACAAAATCATATAGCGTCGAGGCTATTCCTCGTCTCTCCGGAAAATTAATCTTCAGTTTTTCTTTGCACTGATCCCAACTGAAATCGATGTCCTGTTGAGCATCAAACCACAACCGTGTACAGCTGATGTACAGGCACTACAGGCGCCGTCCGCAGCAGGTCGTTGCCCTCCGCGTTTTGCTTGTCGTGCGCTGTCGATGCCGTTGCTGCCAACGAACTTGCCGGTACAGGTTGAGTTGATAGCACTGTCGAAGCTGTGGAAACAATATCTGTAGGTACGGCCGATGGCGGTGAATTTTGACATTGCACTACTTTTGACAAAAGTTTTTCTAAATTGTCGAGTCTTGTTTCTATTGTTGTGCGTTTGTGTCGTTTCGATGACCGTTCTCTTGAATCATGGCGATGACTTCTGTTTCGCGAACGGGATCTCGACCGAGATCGCTTGCCCATGATTAAATTACTTTTGGAGCGTAAGTTTATCGCACTTCTGAACTGTTAGAGTAGCTCAGAAGTGAAACCAACTTTTGAAGGTAGGCACTACAATTTTATTATTTATAATCCTAGACACGGACGCTCTAGGCGAATGCTGCTTTTGCTTTCCCGAATGGCGGGAAAAAGGAATACCATCCTACGTTTGAAATTGGCGGGATTGGTGACCCCTCCTCGCTGCGCGCGTTGGTCGGCTGCCCCCTCCCTCTACGCCAACCGCGCCCCGCCACCATGTTCGGTGTTCGCCTGCGCGCGGCGCACTCGCAATGCTTCTTACAGTATCTATGTGTTTTGTCTGTCCTGGAATCTTGCAATTCAAGCTTCGAGCACTTCCCGATTATCTATCCGGCTGAAAAAAAAAACGTAAAAAGTTACAGAGCAACTTTAAAATTACATATATTTTTTGGTAAAAAAATTATGAAGCGGCGTTAATTAAAAAAAAAAGTAAAAGCTTATTTTCTAAAAAATAATAATGTTATATTATACTTATTATATTCATAAAAATAATGTAGGAATAATTTGTGCATGACAACGCAGCGCCAGAGCGTGGGGATTTAGATACCTTTAGTGCGTGAGCATATGAGAGAGAAAAAGAACAATGATTATATATGTAGCTTACTTCTGCCAAACTGTATGTATAACTCTATCCAAGTTTCCATATAGGTGTACTATTATTTATTCTGTGATATAGGTCCACCACTGTCTGACAGCAATACGACACGAGTTTCGCGTCTGCACGAGGCACCCTCATACGCCTGAGCGTATCAGTGAGGTTAACTGCAAGATAATGCTAGAAAGCAATAATTTTGAATCGTCAGTCATTATTATTTTTATATAATGTTCTTCAAAAGCTCTTTAAGAAATTCTCTTACTTCTTAGCTTCATGTTTCGTACCTACTGGTTTAATACAAAGTTCGCCCCAGGCATCGAGATTACCTCTTCGCTCATTCATTGCCTTTTTACACGACTGCCCAAAAAAGGAGTGTTATGTTTTTAGCATTCATTTATATATGTATCTATGTACTCGATTGTATGTACGTCGGTATGTTTGTATGTGAGTTTCTTTATTCCACCATAACTTTTAAATACCTGAACAGATTTAGGCACGAATTCTAAAACAACGCTCAGTCACGAATCACGATTTAAAATTAGATTTAAATGGAGATTTTATTTTAGAACTAACCTTGAGTCAGTATTCAATGATCATAGTTTACCTGTATTGCACCTTATTCTAAAATGTCACTCAGATGTAAATCAGCACCTAAATCAAGATTTGGTCTGAGATCATTTTTAGACGTCATGAATCTCGATTTAAAACTAGATTACGCCTTATTCTATAACGACACTCAAGTCAAGATCTCAGATCTCGTAAGTGACGTGTCGACCGCCTTGGGCCATGGACCATATTCTAGAACAACGCTCAAGTATCATTTGATCTCCAATCACCTGATCATGACTTGAGGATAGAATCGTAGCTTAGGTATTGTTCTTATTCCAAAACTGTCTTTAAAGTTTAAACGCAACTCAGCTGAATCTAAATTTAGATAAAGCTTATTTTTTTCTTTTTCTACGGATAAGTCTGATTTAATTTACATTTTGACTTGTTTATCGATTTCTGTTTAATTTACAATTATTATAAAATTACAAGAATTAAAGCTTACTTAAATTCAGTAATATAGTTCGAAATTCATAAGGTATTGTAGATTAGGTACAAACTAATATTTAGTTTCATGTTTTAAATAATATATTTAAAGTTTCTAAAGTTTGACGTGATCGAAGTTCAAGAAATAATAAGTACCTACGGAACGTAAATGTCAATGCTATTGTCTTCTTGTACATATAATACACAACACAAATAGTACTTTAGTTTGTGCCTAATCTAAATCTACAGTAGTATATTTTATTTTACAGGTACTTTTGGTCATGGAATAACACGTATGGGCCACTTTTAAATGAAAAGTCCTTGCTTACAAAGCCGCGGGCACAGCTAGTAGGTACTTAATAAATTTCAAACTATAATACTTAATTTTAGGTAAACTTTCATTCTTGTACTATCTTCCCCCGCGGCTTTTCCAAGGAATATTTCCGCAAGCCTCTATGACCACCGGTTTAGGCTGTGCGTGCGGTGGTTGTGTGTCTGTCAGTATTTTATGGTAGGTAATGTTTTTAAGTAAGTATAGGTACCTAAATAATACGATATAATTTGATAGATAGTAATATCACAGAATAAATAATAGTACAAGTACAGAAGGATTACTCAGTAAAGTCATTTAAATACATAGCAACTCTCGCTACAACGCACTAAAGTGCAATTTAACTCGCATAGCGCTGCGAGCTTTCAATTATATTTACCTAGAAGGCGCTCACCCATTGCGTGCAGGCTAGAATGTATCGTATCACTTCGCGCGAGAGCTTCCATTGCTCTAACCGTTTCAGAATCGCTCTGTCACTTTTTCGCTCGATAGGGTTGTATCAAGATATGATTAGGTTCTTGCACTAGTAATTATTCTGTGATATGATATGACTTAGATATTGTAACAGAATAAACAATTATGTAATAATGTATTATTTTCTTACATAAATGTTGATAGTTCTATTAACTACAATAATGACATTCTTATCAGAACAGACCTCATTATTTGGTTATATCCTATTAGGTATTGCACTTTGATGAATAAAACGTCCCTGTCTGAATTCCATGCTTAATAATGAATGAAAAATAAATGGCTACCTAGGGAGGGAACGTCGTGGGAATTCATCCATACCAATATATAAAAGTGAAACGTTGTCTGTTTGTTTGTTTGTTAGTTTGGGGAGCTTTCACGCGATAACGGCTGGACGGATTTAATGAAATTTAGAAACGAGATAGCTTATACCCTAGAATAAAACATAGGATACTTTTTATCCCGGAAATTTGTATGTTTTCACGGGAAAACTGGAAAATGTTGATTCCTTGCTGTAAGGAACGGTTGCCATGGAAACGAAATAACAAATCTGTCAAAAAACTTCAAGAGCCTACATTTGCATTGGTTTTTAATATCCTAGAAGAACATAGGAACCTTTTTTTCGCGATAAACAGTATTCCGCGCGGACGAAGTCGCGGGCGGGAAAGCTAGTAATACGCCTTAATGTAAAATACATCTGAGCCGTCATACTAGCACAGATATTAAGTGACATTATAATGTACTGTGATCATAGACATATATATATTTAATGACTGTGATATTTTGTTTTGGTAGCTTCGAGCAAGCAACCAATTCCGTTTCGAAGATGGCTGTTGAAGGTAGTTTGTAATCCCTGAACAAAGAGACGGGTGTTATAAGTTTAGGGTGTGTGTCTGTCTGTGGCATCGTAGCTCCCAAACAAATGGACCGATTTAGCTGCGGTTTTTTGTTTAAACAAGATAGATCTTAGCTATAATTGCATATAGGTGAGGATTGTAGCTCCCAAACGGATGGACCGATTTTGATGCGGTTTTTATGTTTGAAAACTTATGTGATCGAAATGCGTCTATTCCCGTAGTCCGCCACTTTTTGTCCACCACTGGGGGACAATGCATCTTAGCTATAATGGGGTAGGGGTTCGGGAGTTACATAATTTTTTAATTTGTGCATGTGTTTGCGTTTGGTTACACCATTACTATAAATATTTTGCAGACCTATGTACTTACACACACATTAGTACAAACGTCATCTGTTTAAATGTGAGAGTCGTAGGTAGTTAAATCAACGCGGTTGTATGGAATGTCTGGCGTGTGCCATCGTCACCGGGGCCATTTAACGCGTTATGACGTCAAAAGAAAGTTCTTGTGGCATAAAAAATTGCACGTAGCAAATTTTTAAGAGTTCAATTATTGATATTATTTGTCTTAAATACAATAATGATACAAAAATGAAATAGACATCCATTATAAAGTCTTCCCGGACACCACCATCAATAGTAACAAAGCAACATGCGATTACAGCAATCGCAAGTGACTTGCTGTTATCCATTGAGGAGTTCCTTTTGTATCTCCGAAAGTATTCATAATGAGTTTAACAGTCTATGTATGTATGTATGTATGTATCTATGTATATATGTTTATGGATATGTGGATGTTTCACCATAGCGTCGCCCCTATTGGTCCGATTTTGACAAGCATGGTATCAATCGATTCGTTTTCATGTCAAGAGTGTTTTTTTACACGGCTACGGCAAGGCAAATGAAAGGTTATGTGCTTAATTAAAAAATATGGTCCAATTTTGACAAGCGAGGTATCAATCGATTCGTCTTCATCGTGTCATAGGCAACATTTTATCCGACGGTAGTCGTTTTAGTTATTGATCTTATGTCTTGTTAATAATGTTGTCTGGGATAGCCAGTATATTTTACCAGGCCACGTTAAAACACACGTTTAAATATCTACTCTCTCAACCTCTGCAAGGTAAACACGCACAGGTCGTGTCTAGCATACCTAAAATAGTCCAGGTCTGGCCTAATCAGTCACGTCCAGGGACTGCGTGTAAAAGATTTCAGTTTGTCGAGTAGTTACGTGTTCATTTACCAACTTTATTGAAGTATATACAAATGGAACAAAGTCTTTAGTAACCCACGATTGTATGTTGTTTTAGTTAAGATAGAACCAATATAAAAATAATACATTTAAAAAGAGCTCTTGTCCGTTACCTGAACCGCACGTAGTGTGAATCGCCCCAGTCTATACTAATATTATAAATTATAAAAAGAAAAGTTTTTTTTGCGTTTGTTTTTAATGGGATCACCAAAAACACAAACCGATTTTTAAAATTTGTTTACTGTTAGCTACACTATTCTAGATTACTACTATTACGCAGGCTAATTTTTATTATTTCTATTTATATTGTATTTAAAAAAATGCAAAGTGTTATTATAAAAATACTACGGGCGGAGCCGTAGGGCATAGCAGGTAGTATCCAATAAGTTGTGGTAGCTAATGTGAAAAGGAGGCTACTGAATATCTCCGCCATATTAAATCCGATTTCAAGGGTTCTTTTTTCATTTGAAAGGTAGTTACTTTAAATTTGTGTTATGAAAATTTGGTGAATTCTGATCTGATGAAGATCTTCGGCGTGAAGAGCAGAAAAGCTCCTTAAAATGTAGTAGATTTCTCAAGCGAGGTTTCTACCAGTGGAATCAGCCCTTTACCTCCTCGGTAGGGATTGATAGAGCACCTTGGTTATTAATGTATGTTAGTGTTACAATAAGTATATGGTGCTACTGTGCACCGCTAGATTGTTTGCAAAAAAGTTTATACTCGCGATGTCTACAGTTCACAGAGCCACTAGTTATTTGGTTTAGAAGCCTCTGGACTCTGTCACAAAGGATCCAGACACAAGTGACACAACCCTATATTGCTGTTTCCAATTCATTGTATAGAAAAAACTCCAGAATGACATGTGCACCAATACATTTTTTGTGTTTTTGGTCTTTTTAGGGTTCCGTAACTCAAAAGGAATAATGAAACCCTTAAAGGATCACATCGTTGTCTGTCTGTCTGTCTGTGAAGACCCTTTTTCACAGGAACGCGTGGAGCTATCAATGAGAAATTAATATCAAATCTCAAGTCTGCAATCCCTTAGAGCTGTGAAAAAAAACTTCTATGTCAACGAAATCAAATTAATTACGCCGATTAAGCTGCAAATTTTGACACTCACTAGAGAAGCAAAATCTAAACGGCACTTTCAGTTGACCTAAGATCATGAAATTTCAATGTCTTATAGCACAAGTAAAGCACTTCTGTTTTTTTTCTTTTATATACATATTTGCAGTTGGTAAACTGACCGTGACATTATATATGACGATGTATGGGGACAATAGTTTTCCAACAGTAAAGTAAGCATTGCTCTAACGAAATGATGCTGGAGTGAGGGCTCCAGTTTTATCTTTTCGTTAGAGCAATGTTCGGTGCTTTCGTAATTTATAAACTTCAGTAATGTTACCCAATTATTTTGGTGAATGTAGTTGTACAATTACCTTTGTACGGAACCCTCGGTGCGCGAGTCCGACTCGAACTTGTCTGTTTTTAATTTTTAATTAATGGTTATAATGAGTTGCAGTCTTCGAGAAAACAACCAACACGGAGTTGGTAGGTCGAAAGTTGCAGTGCTTTCAAAAACTTTGCCATTATAAGTTCTGCTGACTTGCAATCAGAACTTATTGTAAATATTATATAGATAATATAGATAATATTATTGTAAAAGCCGTCGGGGACGTCAACTGACATGGTCAACAACGTTGCAATTCGTCATAAATCTAGTTAAAGGGGGAAAGATACGGCACGCTTTTTAATATCATGTAAACAAAAACTAGACTATATACAAATTCAGGCTAACCACAAAGCTAGATTTCCACTGTCATGCTTCGTATGCATCAACAACAAAGATAAATACATATACACAGACTGTTGCGCGAATGAGTTAACAACAATTGTCAGTACTAACGCGTGCTACACATACGCCACCCTGATTGTGTCTAAGGCCAATGGTGTGCGTTGCACCTAATTTAAGCGGTCCACCCCCGTGGAGCTAGTTCCTAATCTTCCCTTTTAATTTGATATATATGCGATTCGTTTTTGCAGAAAACACAGTCTATTTCTAAGCACAGAACAAACCAGAAATAAGTTAACAAATTAAAAAAATATATAACCCCCGACTTCCCACCCCTCATTATAGCTAAGAAGCATCTCGATCACATCAGCTTTCAAACATAAAAAACCGCATCTAAATCGGTTGATTCGTTCAAAAGCTACGATTTGCACGTCCCTTCCTCCCCTCCTTCCATCCCCCCAGTATAGCTATGAACCATCTCGATCACATCAGCTTTCAAACATAAAAACCACAGCTAAATCGGTCCATTTGTTTGGAAGCTATGATTTTCACCTCCCTTTTCTCACCTCCCCCTCCCCCTCCCCCCTCTCCCTTTCCCATTCCTTTTCCCCCTCTCCATATATCTAAGAACCATCTCGATCACATCAGCTTTCAAACAGAAAAAACCGCATCAAAATCGGTCCATTCGTTTGGGAGCTACGATATTAATTTCCCCCTTTTCTCACCTTCCCTTTCCCCCTTTTCTCACCTTCCCTTTCCCCCTTTTCTCACCTTCCCTTTCCCCCTTTTCTCACCTTCCCTTTCCCCCTTTTCTCACCTTCCCTTTCCCCCTTTTCTCACCTTCCCTTTCCCCCTTTTCTCACCTTCCCTTTCCCCCCTTCCCCTCCCCATATATCTAAGAACCATCTCGATCACATCAGCTTTCGAACAAAAAAAAACGCATCAAAATAGGTCCATTCGTTTGGGAACTACGATCCCACAGACACACACACACACACACACACACACACACACACACACACACACACACACACACACACACACACACACCCTCACACACACAGTAATACACACCCTAAACTTATAACACCCGTCTCTTTGTTCGGGGTTTAAAAAACTAAAACCCGAAACGGCCGGGTAAAATTGCCTATGACACTCTATACATGAATACGAATCGATTGATACCTCGCACATGAAAATTGGACCAATAGGGGTGACGCTATGGTGGAACATCCACATGCCCACTTACATATTATACATACAAATATGCATATAATGTTAAACTCATTACCTTTCCCTTGCTTTGCCTTAGTCAGGTAGAAATAGTACAAAGTCTATGAATTCCCCTGCCGCACTAATTAGGTACCTACTTTTAATAAGTTAATTGCGGATTTGACATCGCTTCGTGCTTTGGAAGTTAAGCTACCGAAAACTACATTCAGCCTATTCCTGCCACTTCTGTGATTCTTAGCCCCGTTTCCCTTCCCACTAACACTGTACAGCGGGAGCAATGATGATAGCGGGAGACTTGTTATATATAGCCTATTAGGAACGCGGATCCGCGTTCACTGATTAGGAACCGCCACGCGTATTGTTGTTGTCTTGTTGTCTAAGAAATGCGACTGGCAGAAACTGGAAGCGGAGAGCTGAAGTCCGAGCTCAGTGGTGTGTATTAGGAGAGGCCTATGTTCAGCTGTGGACAAGTATAAGATGATGATGATAATGATGCATGTCTTGACAATGCGTGTCTTGATAATACAGGACAAAATACCAGAATACTTACTACGTAAGTTGATTTGGGCACATGAGAAGCGCAGGTACCACACTAGAGCTTCTGCATATCTCATCCTAACACCGGTTCACAAGACTGTAGCATTTCGTGGAAGCTTTAGATTTGCAGCGAGCAAGTGCTGGAATAATCTACCACCACCATTTCGTGACCTGACCATGACATTTCATTTTGGGCAGTTTCGAAATTTAAAATATAAATTTATTAACAATCCGTTCGGTTGATAATTTAGTAAACTATTGCAATTTTTTTTTGCCACTATCTATCCTTCTCAAACCGAACGACAAAATACCTTATTCCCTACAATTTAAAGTGGTATTTCCGATCCAATCAATCATTTTTGTTATTGTCAATGGCTTCTTTGTATGCGAAAAGAACGGTGATTGGACGCAGTGCATTGTAATTTTTTGTTATTTTTTCGGATTTTATTTGATGTATTCTATGTGTATTAATTTTTATGTGTGTTTTAACGCAGAGTGTTCGTGATGTCTGTCACAAATAGGTTCCGACAGAAAATCAATGCCAAAGCTTTATGGCCTTAGCGTTTGCTGAGTCGGGACCTGTTTGTGACAACACACAGCATTAATTTTGTACCTTTTATGGTTGTTTGTAATTATTGTTCTTTGTTTTTCTGTATAATGTTGTGTGTTGTCTTAATTAAATGTATTTTCTTTCTGTCTTTCTTTCTTGTGTACAACTTTCAATCTTGATCCATTCAAAAAATGATCGCTTGACGCTTAAGGATTTAATTCAACAATATACATTATTATTATCTTTATTATTTTTAGATTATATTTTTTTTAAAACAATATATATACAAAAATACTATGAAAAAACCTAACCTACTACAGCGGAGCAGGGCCCAAACTACCGGTGGCTAGGGCTGCAGAGTAAGGAACCTCCTGACTATACGCGCCGTGTCAAGGAGTACGGTTGCCTTTTTGTATCCAATACTTAATTCACTTCTGTAAAGAAACTACTAGTCTAGAAGCAATAGTTTCAGAGTTATAGCCCTTTTAAGTTTGACAGATGTCATCCAAAACCAAGATATCGATGAAATCTTGACAGTTGTTGAAGTATGATTTTGACGTTTGGCATATCACTTTGACATCTGTCACCTGTTAATATAGACATGAAACAGTAATATTGTATTAGTTAAGTAGGTAGAGTACATGGTTAGTTTCGATATCCACCACTGGAGACAATGGAAATAATTTAGTAGCGTTGTCCAACACTGGGGGACAATGGGAAAAAAAGTAGCGTTGCCCCCACTGATGGACAACGCTACTAAATTATTCCCGTTGACAAAAAGTGGGGGATAACGGGAATAGACGCAACCATCTAGCGCGTTGGTCGAGGCTCTTCGCTATAAGGCAGTTTGCCTAAACAATTATCGGGACAATGATCGTCAAGTCAACATCCCACTTGGCGGTCACCTCGTGAGCCAAGTCAAGGTACTTCCTGAGCTTGTCCTTCTCGGCCTTCACGAGATTCTCATCATGTGGGATGGTGATATTGACGAGTGTAGGCTATTGTCGGAAACGCTAAATAAGCATATTTCGTGTGCGGCAGTGACGCCGCCCCTAGCACCGACAGTCGCCTGCCACATATGGCACACTTGCATTAGTCGTTAATAATATGTATTTCGTATAAACCAAATAAAAGGTATTAGAGCATTACCCTAAGTGTTTCCAATGAGCACCCCCACTTGCAACACGCATCTCCAACATTTCCTCGCAAGCAATTAGTAGCTCTTACAAGTAGCTCTAACAACGAGCACTGCCCGGCGTTGGGACCGGTCTACCAGCACGATATCAGACTTATTGGCAACAATATTCCTGTCCGTGATGATAGAGCAATGCACGACTATTTTGGTAAACTGGCGTCCCGGTGCGTATTTATAGTACGGTACCTCAGACTCGACTGAAGGGCAATTGGCTGATCGCTGATCCTGCCTACATTATTATTATTATTTTGTGGACATCATAGTAATCATTGACATCTAAGTATATGATGTATTATAATTATAATGCTGCAGATTGTATCTGTCAAATAATTTGTCACGTATTTCATAATTTTCCATTTACTTAACCTATTTGTTATTCGCTTAGAAGTACCTACCATGCTACTTAGCAGGCTAGGTACTTTTAATCTACATATATATATATATATACTTATAATAAAACTGTAACGGGTCCAATTCTGTTCATTGAAGATATTCTGAATTTTTTTTTGGACCATACTCTCGATTTGATACTGAAGCCAAAACTATATTATTTTTTTTTTTCTGTCTGTCTGTCTGTCTGTCTTTCTGTCTGTATCTTGGCTAGGCATAACGCCGAAACTACTGAATGATTTTATATGAAACTTGGTATGATTTGAGTTCATACTACGAGGTAGGACATAGGCTACTTTTCATCCCGAAAAATTAAAGGGTTCCCGCAGGATAGGGGTTGAAAGTTATTTAAAAAACACTTACCACTCTTAAACTACTGGACGGATTTTGATGCAACTTGGCACAGTCATAGTTTATATGTCGATGGGTTAAAATTGAGGATACTTTTTATCCCGAAAAAATAGAGAGTTCCTGCGGGATAATGTCCCAAATTCTGTAAATTAAAGATATATTGTATAAAAAAATAGGGGTCCGTTCTATGTTCAATATTAAAGCCAAAACAGTTTATTTTTTATTTTTGTCTGTCTGTCTGCCTGTCCGTCTGTCTTTCTGTACATTGGAAGTGCATCACGCCGAAAATACTCAATCAATTAAAATGAAATTGGTATGATTTGAGTTCATACTTCGAAGTAGGACATTGGATACTTTTCATCCCGAAAAATTAAAGGGTTCTTGCAGGATAGGCGTAGAAAGAACACGTATCACGCTAAAACTACTCGACGGATTTTGTCGAAACTTGGCACAGTCATAGTTTATAAATAATGGATAAAAATAGAGGATACTTTTTATCCCGAAAAATAAAGTGTTCCTGCGGGATAGGAGTGGAAAATTATTTAAAAGAACACGTAGCACGCTGAAACTATTGGACGGATATTGATGCAACTTGGCACAGACATAGTTTATAAGATGGGTGAAAATTATGGATACATTATGTACCGAAAAAATAAATGGTTCCTGTGGGATATGGGTCCAAATTCTGTACATTAAACTTATAGTTATTTTTTTGGAAGTTACTCTATATTCGATAATGAAGCCTAAACTGTATGTTTTTTCATTTTTGTCTGAATGTCTGTCAGTCTGTATCTTAGCCGCACATCACGCCGCTGGAACTACTGGATGAATTAAAATGAAACTTGGTATGATTTGAGTTTATACTACGAGGTAGGACATAGGATACTTTACATCTCGAAAAATTGATGGTTGGAGTATAGGGGTTGAAACTTATTTAAAAGAACACGTACCACGCTGAAACTAATGTACGGGTTTTGATACAACTTGGCACCGTCTTAAGTTATATGATGGGTTAAAATAGAGGATATGTTTTATCCCGAAAAAGTCCAAGGGTTTCTGCGATATATAGGTCCAAAGTTATGTTAATATTTAAGTAATAAAAAATATTTTTTGGATGGTTCTCTATATTCGATACTGAAGCCAAACTGTTTTACTTTTTAATTTTGTCTGTCTGTTTGTCCGTATCTTGACCGCGCATCGCACCCAAACTACTAAATGAATTCAAATGAAAAACATGGTCTTAGGTGCTTAAAAAAAGGTATTGAACAACTTTTGTTTTTGTTTTCGTGTCTTTCTTTCTGTTTGTCTATATGTTTGTTTGTTCACGCATCACGTAAAAACTACTGGACCGATTGCAATGCGGTTTTCATTGTTAGATAGCTTAGGGTTTGATTTAAATCTGGTGTAATTGGAATCTCAATCCGGTGAGTTAAAAGCCGAGCAATTGATATAAGTATTTTTGACGGCTGAAGAAATTTTGTTCATTTGTGGACCAATATACCAACATTTGTTTTCATATTGTTCCTTGAATAGCATATTATGGTACTTTGAACCTAAAGAAAAGACCACGCGTGCGAAGCCGCGGGTACAGCTAGTATGAAATAATTTTCTGACATATTAGATATCGCAGACATCATAAAGTTTGTCCAACAAGTGGTTATCTCACAAAGAGGTATTGTGTCCATTCTCACCCATGGGTGAGAATGGACACAACGAGACGATGAATGGTCATGACGAGGGTAGGGTTTTCTTGACTCTCTGAGGACTTTGTCAGACGTTTCTCGCGTTTGCCAATATGAAGGAGTCGGTATTTTGTACTAATAGAGGTGGTTGTATGGCTGAACAGTAAAATAATTTTAAAGTTACTAAGATATATCCATTAATTATTTTACAATTTGCGTTATTTACTACCTGACTGTCCAAAAAAGGAGTGTAATATTTTCAGGGTTCATGTATGTTTGTATGTATGTAAGTTTCTTTAATACAACATAGCTTTTGAATTCCTGAACTGATTCGGATGTTAAAAGATTAAAATTTCATTTTTATTGATCTTTACAAACTCCTTACCAGACTGAGCAACGCAAAGGACGGTAATGTGTTTATAATTGCGTCTGTTCCTTTGTGGCACTCTCGAGAACAAACGCGTGGGCTGATTTTGATGATGAATCTTGCAAGTGTCAGTAAAAACATGAATTAAAATTCAATAGGGCGAACACTAGACGCCATATTGTACAAAAGAAAATAATGAAAGTCGACGAACTGTTAATTGGGGTATTATTGAATAGGTATTTTAAAATTATCTTTAGATTTCTCTTATCATTTTTTATTCCGAATGACCATTTAGGATCTATGCCGATTTAAAGTTGGTTAGCAACCATTCTCTTTTAGGATAATTTAGCACTTTCGATTATGTCTTGTTTTTTGTTGATAGGTCTTATAAATTAATGTGATATAGTAGTCGGTGATGTTATATGTAAGTGGCTGCCAATGAGTTTATATATCATCATTGGTGGCCGCGGCTTGCCTCGCTCATTTTTCTGACAAAAAAGTTGTGTGCATACATTATACTCGTAATATATTTCTGTCAGCGTAAAAGTAAAATATAATTTCAAATCATAATTAATATTTTAATTAATGCAACTAAATATGCGCGATCGAAGCAGCGCAAATAGTTTTATAATTTCTTTCTATCATTTTAGAAATTTAAATGAGAGGCTGAACGATCTGTACATGCTCAATGTTGATAGGGAAAGGAACTAAAAGAGTAAAGGAAGACACTGATATCAATCGACAATTAGGTCATCCATTTTGGACAATAACCCACACCTTATTTTTTTATTCTATCAATGACTTTTCCCACAACCTAACTGTTTTTACATAAGTTAGGTATATAATATACACTCGAGAGCAATGAATCCGTGTCACTTAAAGAAACCTATAAATCTCGGAAACTAAGAATGCTAGTTTAATGAAATAAATTGTGTTTAACAGACAATATAAAATAAAAGTAATAAAATTTATGAGTTACTAAATTTTATTTACTATAAATTACATTAAGAAAAAAACTGCTGATCTCGCTTTAAAACAAAAATAGGAAACATGTCATTTTTAAACAACATTACGATTTTCTTGAATTTTAACTCTTTGTGTTGCCTCCTCGTGCTTCGATTACAGCGTTTACGCGGTTTGGCATGCTCTACACCAAGTTCCTTATACGATTTTGAGGAATATTCTCCCATTCCTCTGTGATTGGGGGAGGCTTTCGTTATTTTACGCATCTCCCTAGCTCGTCCCAAGCATGCTCGATCGGGTTGATATCCGGGCTGCGTGTTGGCCACTCCATACGAGTAATGTTCATCTCTTGAAGGTAGTCATTCACAATCCAACCTATATGAGGTCGGGCATGCATAAAAATAGCATCCTCACCCAAATTGACCATAAATGTCCCAACGTGTTAATTAAGGATATCTTGTGATTGGGGGAGGCTTTCGTTGTTTAACGCATCTCCCTAGCTCGTCCCAAGCATGCTTGATCGGGTTGATATCCGGGTTGCGTGCTGGCCACTCCATACGAGAAATGTTCATCTCTTGAAGGTCACAAAATTCACAATCCAACCTATATGAGGTCGGGCATGCATAAAAATAGCATCCTCACCCAAATTGACCATAAATGGCCCAACGTGTACATTAAGGATTTCTTCCACATATCTTACGCTAGTTAAAGAGCCGTTTTCTATAAACACCAGTTCTATGCGACACTCAGATGAAATTCCGGCCTACTTGTGTAGAAAAAGTAGCCTACGGTGGTGGGTCTGTACTTGTGTACAGACCCACCATCGTAGGCTACTTTTTCTTCGATGCATGCTTGCTTGAATCTTTCTCCTGGTCTTCTATACACTTTGTGTCTTCCATCATGCTTGTAGAGCATAAACTTTGATTCGTCGGAGAACATAAATTTGTACCAATCTTCGATAGTCTAATTTAAGAGGTTCTGGGCATATCTTAGTCTTGAAAAACGATGCCCACGCTCCAGTTTAGAGCCACTTGCAGGTCTAAGTGTTTTCAAGTTAGCTTTAGCAAGTCGTCGTCTTACTGTCCATGCGCTTACTTCCTCCGAGGCGTCAAAACTGATTTGTAAGTCCAGTTCTTGTGAGAAAGCGATTACGAAGCATGATGATTTAAAGTAAAAATCGATCAATCGATCATCCAAGTATCGATCTTCTCGTGCTCTGGTACACATGGTTCTCCCTGTTTCTGGTCTGCGTAAGTTAGAGCCAGTTTCCTCGTAACGTCGGAGAACTCTTTGTACTGTTGACAGGGACACACTGACAGGCTGTATCGCGCTGACTCGGGCCGGTTTCGAGCATTAAATAAATAAATATATTCGGGACAATTCCACACCAATTACCTAGCCTCAAACTGAGATACCCTGTACTATGGGTACTAGATAACGGATAAATATACATAGATACGAATATTATAACATCCATGACTCGGAAACAAACATTTCTGCTCATCACATAAATGATTGCACCTTGCAGGATTCGAACCTGCGACCGTTTGATTACGTACCTATGATTACTAGCCACGAGACCAACGGTCGTCAAAGCATTGTGAGAATTCTGGTGCATTCTTCAGGTGTAAACGACATGAATACAGCTTGAATAATATATAACGAACACTATCAATATGAATTATATACCCACTTAAATAACAGATTAGAAACAAAAGCAAAATCAAATGCAGTAATTTCGTAGTTCCATCTTCGAAAGTCTCCCTTTATCAAATTTGTTTTTTTTTTTATGACATAACTTTACAATAACTAAGAAGTTTTAATACCTTAATTTAAAGAGTATTTAATTGTCTATTAAACACAATTTATTTCATTAAGCTAGCATTCTTAGTTTCCGAGTTTTATATGTTTCTTTAAGTGACCCGGATTCATTGCTCTCGAGTGTACATATTGTATAACAAAACAATAATTAAATTGTGTAAAGCCAGGGAGGCGCAACTGCATCCCCTTGCACCCCGCTCCCGGTGCCCACGGTGATCACTCTATCTATAATTAAATTAGTTGATTAGTTTACATTTGTTAAAAAGTAATCAATGGTTTTCTTTATTATTTAGCGATCGGCAGCTTCGTTATCTATGTAGAGACTGGCCCAGGGCAGGGCGGTCGCACTCCGCAACAAGTATAAATATTATACCTAAACTTCGGGGCCGTAATATTGGGGTTCATTCAGTAGAGTGTCAAGCGTGCGCTCGATGAGTCGCGCGCCGTGTGCTTAACGATAAAGTACCTACTTACGTAAACTTACGTTAAATTTTTGTCAAATTTTATTCTTTATCTTAATTATTAATACCAAGAAGAAACCTAGAAGGTACTGCATAGCATTCGGTCTGACAAAACTCGTAAAATACCTACATACCGACATTTTATTACGTAGGTAGCCATTTCTTTTTCATTCATTATTATGCATCGAAGTCAGACAGGCACCTTTTATTCATCAAAGTGTAACCTATTATGATATTATCAAATAATGAGGTACTAGGTCTATTCTGATAAGAATGTCATTATATGTAGTTAATAGAACTATCAACATTTATAACAATAAGTAATAAAATAATACATTTTAACATAATTGTTTATTCGGTTATAATATCTAAGTCATATTATATCACAGAATAATTACTAGTATTATTCAGGGTTGTATCACATCTTGATACAACCCTACCGAGTGTAAAAGTGACAGAGCGATTCTGAAACGATTAGAGCAATGGAAGCTCTCGCGCGTTGTGATACGGTACATTCTAGCCTGCACGCAATGGGTAAGCGCCTTCTAGGTAAATATAATTAAAAGATCGCAGCGGTGTGCGAGTTAAATTGCACTTTATTGCGTTGTAACGATAGGTGCTATGTATTTAAATGACTGTTATCCTTCTGTACTTGTACTATTATTTATTCTGTGCCCAGGCCAAGCTAAATAAAACCGATAAAAAACTTATATTAAGTTAATTTCTCCAACAAACGTTCACATTTGTTCTGATATCGTGTGACAAAAACCTATAAAAGCTGTTCACATCAAGGCCTTGTCTCTATCTGCATTGTTAGACATAAGGTGAATGACTGGCTTTATACGAGCTATATAATATGTGTATAACAGCTTTACTTGTATCTTATGTGACGCGCCCTGACTGATAACAAACAATAAATGATATGTGTTATTTTGACACCAAATCTTCTTCAAGTTGATGATTCAAATGTGTTGAAAAGAAAACATAGATACTTAATATTTTTGTAAACATAATTGTATCACTGATAATCATTTTGTCTATAAACTGCTACACAAACTGTAACATGCCATTTATGAATACAAAAGTGAAGTTTGTAATATTTTGCCCATAATGCACTTAGAAAGCAAAATTATTGTACCTAACAACAAGAAGGTTTAAAATAAGAAGGCGTCTACGCCGTCAAACAAACAGCAAATTGCAGCTACAAGTTTGTATGTGTGCTTGAGCGGATATTTTGTGCAGTATTGTGTTTGATACACAATTTCATCACAAAAGACTGCATTGTTTTTGATTTTACGTGAGAACTTGACAGAATTGACACTACTAACAAAGTCGAGATGTTGCTGCTATGTGGCGGCCGATCGGCCGCCACATAGCAGCAACATAGCATAGTGTATTTGTGTGCGTGAGGCGGCAGATCGGCATATCTTGGGTGCTTCACTTTCGATTTCTGTATTTTTTTAAATATTCTTGCCTTTTAAATATTTCACCTGAGCGGATTATACTCGTATTTACAACGTTATGTTCGACTAACATTAGTTAACTAACTACAGGAGAAAATCTAGATCACGTTATTTGGAATGTAATATGAATAAATTGAAGTATTTTGCTGCGAGAAATTTATTGTAATGGTAACGAACTCATGTGGATTTTACATTTTAGTGCTTCGTATGCTTTTTCTACGAGTGCTTCGACGTAGACATACATATACATATATTATATATAATGTATCGTTAGCAACACACAATATTTATCCAGCATCACCAACGCTGATGTTCCTTTTACACGACTGCTCAAAAAAAAGGAGTATTATGTTTTTAGCATTCATGTGTGTTTGTATGTCTTTATGATTGTATGTATGTGAGTTTATTTATTAAACCATAACTTTTAAATGCCTGAACAGATATAGAAGTTTGATTTAACATATTTTTTTGAAAAGTCCAATATGGCAGCAGTATGGCTCCATTTAAAAAGCCGTAAAAATAGTTTTTTCAGAGAATCGCGTGATGGAATCACGCCACGTTTATCGCTGTGCCGGTATAAAAACGCTGCCGCTGGGAAGCGACGGACACTTCTTGTCTGACAGCGAAACGCTTTAAACCAGCCTGTGGTACTACGTTGTCGAAAGAAATAAATATAACTGTACTGTCATTATAACGAACTGTAAAGTCAACACAAATCAACACAAGGAGCCGACCAAGTTTATAAATCGTCTACCTGATAAAACTAAAGTTAAGTATTCATTTTATTAATCGTGTCTACATATAAAATCTTTCCTACGGTTTATTGATGTAACTATAATATATGTTCCTTATAGATTATTTCAAGAATGAAGTATTGTTTTTATATTATATATTTCCATAAACAAAACTATTTCTATAGTTTATTGATGATTAAATAGAACTATAAAATACGTTCCTTATTGTTTACTTCAAAAATAAACTCAACCTTCTAAATCATTCACTGTTTAATTATTTTTAAAACCTACCCTTATAGCTTTTTTATCACAGGTATACGCTGAGTGCTACGTCTCGTATTTCGTATTTCAATCCGATACGTAGTTATATGTACCACAAACCCACCGTTGTTTACCGAAGTCCAATTGCGACATATTTAATCATACAAGTAGGTACTTCCTTTGTAGGATTGTGAAAGTACCAAGTAAGCACTTTTTGTACAATGATTTCTATGAATAATGCGCAGTAGAGGTACTCTACATGTTGACTTGATTTAATTGCGCATAGCTGAATAAGCATCTATGTACTTTTTTCTCGATATTGTATGAGAAAAGTAACTACTTAGTCGTTATTGCAAATGAAGTATGTTCTAGAATCGCCTACGCATTTAATGAAGTTATATAAGGAAGTAATGAAATAGAAATTGTAATTATTTTATCTCTGCTTGAATTTTACGATCAAAAGTAAGACCAATAAAATTAACTTCAAATTTAATTTGTTGTTTATTTTATTAAAATCTTGGCTCCGTCCAATTTGTCTGGCGCAGCCGCTTGTATTTTATTTTAAAGTCGTGGATGTTAAATTTGTCCAACACATAATTTAAAATTGTAAAAATTTAATTTGTCTGGCACCCTACATATTTGGTGCAGCTGTCCTGAATAACTTTAGTGTGTTCCTGACAAATCCACAGAAAAAATACTCGAAATAAACAAATACGAATGTATTGGAAAAAGGAGTTGAGAAACAATTCAGCGAGTGGAATAATCATCGAGGCATGGGATCTAGCGGTATTAAGTGAGTCGAAAATCATTCACTTTCCGTATTCTTGTCCTGCTATTCGACCCTTAGTGTTTTTGGACAAACATTGCCAATACACTTATTATTTTTGATTTATTGTATGTGAATTTATTGATTTTAATGTAAACTTATTGATTTTATGTGTTTTTATTGAATTTAATGTGAATTTATTGTCTTTTTATGCGTTTTTATTGATTTTTATTTGAATGTATTGACATTTTATGCGTTATAAATTGAATTTTATGTGAATTTATTGATTTTTATGCGTCATAATTGATTTTAATGTGTCTTTATTGATTTTTATGTACTTTTATTGATTTTTGAATTGTGTTATTGAAGTTTTATGTGCCTTTCTTGAATTATATTTTGAATTTTTGTGTATTTTTATGTGTTACATTGTATAAATACATCGTCAATTTTAATAATTTGAATTATTTAAGGTAATAATAATTTAAAATGGAACCTATGAGGATCATAACAAATGAAATTGTTAAATTTATTCCTAAATTTGATGGGAATGAAAAATTAGTAAATTTATTTATTTCAAAATGTGAATATGTGCGTAGCTTAAGTGGAACCGAAATTACTGCAGCACGAGAGTTATATTTATTTCACGTAATTTCAAGTAGACTTATAGGCAGAGCAGCCTCATTATTAAGTGAACGTAGCGATATTACAACATGGATACAATTGATAAATCTTTTTACTCAACATTTTGGCGACCCAAGGTCAGAAAAATGTATTGATATTAAACTTAAAAGTCTTAATATTAAAAATGACAAATACTACATCGATTTCTGCCACTGTATTCAAAATGTGAGAAGTTCTTTGATTGCAAAAATGAATTTAATTGGAGAGTCAAGAGTTAGAGCAGCGAAGGCTATAATTTATAATAGCACTGCATTAAATGTATTTATGTACAATTTATCTCAAGATTTACTTCGTTTTGTTCGTCTTAAAAGTTGTGTTGCTTTAGAACAAGCTTTAAATGTTGTGATGGAAGAGGTTAATTTCCAGACACAATATCAAATGAAAAAAAAAAAAAAAAAATACCCAAAACCATTTTAGAATAAACCTGATTTTGTTCCTCAACAAAATCAATTTAAATTTGGCATCCCACAAAGGCCAACATTTAATAATAATCCTCCAAATAAATTTATACAACCTCAAGGGTAAGGGGCCTTTTCTAAATAGGCCAAATAATAATTTTGTGCCAAAAAATAATTATAAATTTGGTAATGCGAATAAACCGCAAGTAAACAATTACAAAGCTTCAGGGTTTTTCAAACGACAACCCTATCATAAATTTAATTTTGGTATTCCTAAAAATAAAACAACAGATTTAAATGATAAAGATGTTACAATGAGAACGGCACCTCAAAAGCCAAACCATCTTCACGTAATAAATGAGGATAATAAAAATAAAAATAAAATGACTATTCCAATTAAAGTTTTTTTTTTATATGATGGCCTCAAAAGAGCATCCTCCAATATTGAAACTATAAAATTAAATTTTAAATTTTAATAAAACTGTTATTTAAAATTACCAAGTATACATTTTAAAGAATTTAACTCCAAATGTTTTATTTACATAGGGAGTAATCGTTCTTTTATTAATCCAGAATTAGCGGATAAATATATTAAAGATTACAAATATCAAAAATCATTTCAAATCGTAAGTACACATGGTACAAGTACTCATCATGAAGTAATTTTTATACCATTAGCTAATGAATTTAAAAATGATAACTGGTACAAATTTTATATTTATAAAGTTGATGGAAGATACGATGGTTTAATAGGAACAGAATAATTATCTTTGGTAGGAGCTAGTATTGATATGAAAAAACAACTTCTCTTAACACCCGAAACTGCGATTCCTATTAATTATAATCCACCATATGAGATAAAACTTATTCCTCGATGTGAAATGAAAGTTAAAGTTCCAGTAAATTCTATATCAGACTCAGGAATTTTAAACTTTCATGAATTTTGTCCTGGCGTTAGAATGACATCAGCGATAGTAAATTGCAAAAATTCATTTGCTGAAACTATAATTCAAAATACTATAAATACTCTACATACGATTACTTTAAATGAAATTAATTTTGATGAAATACAAGTAAATAATATAGTTGAAAAAATGGAAAGAGATTGTGAATTAGACGAAATATTATCTGAAAATCTAACAAAACTGAGATTAAATCATATGAATCAAGAAGAAAGAAATGCAATTTTTAATTTATGCAATAAAGATAAAAATATTGTGAAAAATTACCCCTTTCATTTACAAAAGATGTTAAACATAAAATAAGAACAACTAATGAGGATCCAATATATATTCGACCTTATAGGCAACCAACCTCAAACATATAATGATGAAATAAATAACCAAGTTGAAAAGTTATTAAAAGATAACATAATTCAAGAATCATATTCACCATGGAACTTTCCAGTTCATATGGTTCCAAAAAAAGATGACGCATCTGGTAAAAGGAAATATAGAATGGTAATTGATTATAGACGATTAAATGAAAGTTATTAAAGAACAATGGATAATGTACTGCGTGGACTACAAGGTATTCATTGTCTTGTTTATTTAGATGACATAATTAATATATGAAGAATATATATCGTCATTTGAAATATGTAAAGAATTATTAACAAATGCTCCACTTTTACAATTTCCTGATTTTGAAAAACCTTTTATTTTAACTACGGACGCATCAATGTGCAATTATGCAAGCGGTGCAGTACTTTCTCAAGAAACTGTTGGTCGTATATGCAAGTAGAACACTTAGTAGTGCAGAAATACTTATAGCACTATAGAAAAAGAACTCCTTGTCATTGTATGGGCAACAAAACATTTTAGACCTTATTTATATGGTAAAAAGTTTTATATGTACACACAGATCATAGATCACTAGCATGGTTGAATTCAATAAATTAACCAAATAGTAAATTGACACGATGGAAATTACGATTAGCTGAATTTGATTTTGAAATAACATATAAAAGTGGGAAACAAAATGAAAATGCTGACGCTCTATCGAGAACAAAAGTAAATGTACTAGGAGATGGTGATAATCTCTCAATGAAAGTTAATATTGATAAAAATAAAACAAATAAGATCAACTTCTCCAATTACAATATCTTTTGATTCAGAAAAACTAAAAGTATTTCTAGAAGGTCACCTTATTCAATACCTTCATTTGATAGTAGTACAATTACAGCATCTGATATACCTGAAAATTCTAGTACTGAAACAGCGCATTCTTATGAAAATATGTTTTTTATTTTTTTTTTATTACGGACTAGGCAATCGTTTGACCACGATCTCACCTGATGGAAAGCAATGATATGGACGAAGGTGTAGCACGCTTGAGTAGATACCTATTCAATCTTGACTTGAACACACCGGGGTTATAATTTACCGGAAATACTGACGAGGGCAGGGCATTCCACTCCTTTGCAGTTCTTATAATAAATGAAGAAGCGTAACGCTTCGTTCTTGTGCGAGGTATTTCAACCATGAATGGGTGGCGCTTTGCTGATCGTCTAGTCGTACGGTAATGGAAAGAACCCGATTCCCCCATCGCGGAAATCAGGTTGTGCAGTTCTTGTGTACACTCTCCATAGTGCAATCTGTAGAATACCGCCAGGCTTGCTACCTCACGTCGATGCGCCAGACTTTGAAGCTTACTCTTTACCAGAGTGTCATCCCCAATGAGCCTGATAGCACGTCTCTCAATTGAATCCAAAGACTCGAGCTGATACTTGGCAGAACCGTCCCAGAGGTGGCAGCAGTACTCCATACAAGATCGGACCTGTGCTTGTTAAAGATTCAAAAGCTGTCCCGGTGTGAAGTACGGCCTAACCATAGACAAAATACCAAGTTTTTTTGCAGCTACCTTGGCTTCGGATTCATTATAAGACCCAAAATTCAGGTTTGATGTGAGTTCGACACCCAAAAGCTCCAAATGGTCGCCTATTGGTATTGTTACACTTTGGAAAGACGGAGATCGGTGTAGAGGAACTCTTTTTAGCAGAAAACAAACACGCTTGCGTTTTAGTAGCATTAAACTTAACCAGGTTAGCATCGACCCAACCGGACACGGCTTCTCAGGCTACATTTAAACGGTCTACCATAGCCTCTCTCTGAAACTGGACACCGTCACAGCTGGCTTGAGCATTGGAAGTGTATCTCTCAACTACAGTACTGTCATCAGCATACCCAAAGGTACCGGGCTTCAGAAGGTCATTAATGTGCAGTAAAAACAGTGTAGCCGAGAGAACCGATCCCTGAGGTACACCGGCATTGATAGCCATTTGATCAGACGAGCCCTCTAAGACTACTCGAATAGATCGTTCCCTCAAGAAATCAACTATCCAATTGCATAAACTAACAGGTAAACCATATGAGGGAAGCTTGTTTAAAAGGCCATCGTGCCAGACCCGATCAAATGCCTTCGATATGTCAAGGGAGACGGCAAGTGCCTCACCATCTCTTTGGCTTCGCTCAGTACGTGAGTGGAATACGCGAGAAGATCCCAGTAGACCGGTTTCGACGATGGATATGGAAAGCATACCTATTTTACATGAAGCAATTGATACGAAACCAAATCAAATATTAATTTACTCGTGGAATTTAAATAAAATGTCAGTAAAGGATCTTTAAAGAGATAGACAAAAAGTTTTAGAAGTACATATGCCAATAAATAATACAAATTTAGTAAAATATTTTTTAAAAGGTTACACCAAAAAATAAAAATTGACCTAAAATTAAATATTTTATATATTTTGAAGAAGAAGCACACAGAAAAGCTTCAGTTGCCACTACATTATTTAAAAAGGATTCAGTAAAATTATTTGAATGCACATTAAGAGTAGTATATGTCAAAGACGAAAACGAACAACGTGAAATAATTTTAAAATATGATGTAGGAAAAACCAGTCATAGAGGTATAAAAGAAACACTGGCACATTTAAAAATAACATATTATTGGAATAATATGGATCAAACAGTTGCAAGCGTTATAAATTCATGTCAATTATGTAAACGTATGAAATATGATCGTAAACCAATTAAACCTGAATTGCAATTAACGGAAACCCAAATAAAACCCTTTCAAGAAATATTTATAGATACTTTTACTATTGAAAATAAATCATTTTTGACCATAATTGATGCATTCAGCAAGTTAGGTCAAGCGATTGAAATAAATACAAAATCAACCCCTGAAATAATAAGAGCATTAATTAAATATTTTTCATATTATGGAATACCAAGTAAAATTAGTTCAGATCCAGGTTCTGAATTTAATAATACTCTAGTAAAAGAAATGTTTTTATTTTGGGGTTGATTTTGTATTTATTTCAATCGCTTGACCTAACTTGCTGAATGCATCAATTATGGTCAAAAATGATTTATTTTCAATAGTAAAAGTATCTATAAATATTTCTTGAAAGGGTTTTATTTGGGTTTGCGTTAATTGCAATTCAGGTTTAATTGGTTTAAGATAATACTAACTTACTAGACTTACTTTTACTACTACTTACTTTTTTACTTACTTTTTACTAGAGTTTTTTTTTTAATAATACTCTAGTAAAAGAAATGTTTTTATTTTATAAAATAGATTTACATATAGGAACGCCACACAATCCAAATTCAATAGGATTAATGGAAAGATTTCATTCAACAATTATATAAATTTGTAGACTTGCTAAATATGAGCAAAAATCTACTGATGCCGCATCTATAATGACATATGCAGTATTGTCATGTAATCAAACTATATGTCTATATATTCGGTGTAATTTCTAACATCATTTGAAGTAGTATTTGGACATACGGATTCAAGTAGTATGTGTGCTTTAAACTTTGATAAATATTTTACGCAGCAATTAGTTAAAGAGCACGCACAAAGAACAAAATATCTTTATAAGTATCTAACGGAAAAGTTAGTTGAAAAGAAAGAAAGAATTAAAAAAAAACGAGGCGGATAAAATAAATTTAATATAAAAGTAGGCGATAAAGTTTTTATGAAAGGAGTTAATACTAGGCAAAGTAAAGATAGTCCTTGATATCAAAAAGCACATTTGACAGGAGAAATAATACGTAATACTGTCCATTTAAAAAAAAACTAAGTAAAACTAAGGTTCCAATAAAATATATTAAACGTCCACAGATTCGTCATTCTGACACTGAAGACCTAAGGACTAGCTATTCAGCTACAAATGATTGAAAATAATCCTGGAATATTGCCTTTCAAAATTCCTTTCAAAAGGGAAATGCAATTTCAAAAGTTAATTAAGGTATTAGACTCAAGTTTAATAAAGATGATTTATATTTAAACATAAATAATTTGAAAGATTTAAACATATATTTTAAAGATAATGTTAATTATACGACTAATTTTAATGATGATAAAATACAAACTGAATTTATTAAAAACTTAACTTTAGAGAGGTATGAGCAATTAGTCCCAACTTTACGAGTTAAAAGCGGACTTATAAATCCTTTAGGATCAATAATTAAATTGATAATTGGAAATATGGATAATGATGATGCAATAAAATATAATGAATTAATTAATCAAATTAAAACTAAACAAAGATGCTATTTCAAAGAAAGTTACTTTGGTTGCAGAAATGGTTGATGGTTTTGTATACCTTACTAATACTTCTTATTATAATTTTATACAATTTGAGAAAAAAAAAATACATATTGAGAAAACATTAAATAGAAGTAAAATAAATGATTGTGAAAATAAAAGTTACTCATGCTTATAGTTGGTTAACTCATAATTTTCAAACAATTCTTTCTAAGTTAGATGAGATTGATACAGCAATTGCATTAAGTAAAAATAAGATATTGCATACATCAATAATTGATACTAATTAATTATTTGAATTGTTAAAAAATATTGAGAGAACAGATAAGTTAATTTTCTCTGTTAATTATGAAAATATAGTTAACATATAGCAAAATATAGAGATAAAAGCTTATATTAAGGGAGGCAAATCACATTTGTACTGGCGATTCTAATTGTACGCAAAAACACTTACAAATATTACCAGTTATTTCCCTTACATATCCTTGATACTTCTAATAATATTACATCCTTGATACTTCCTAAATATCATTTTATCCTCGTGAAGGATTTGAACTCTATCACATTGCTCTCCAAGCCATGCGACGAGATTGATGACAAACTATTTCTTTTTAAAGAAAGTTATTCAGTCATATTGGAATAGATATGGATAATTTTTGCAAGTTACAAAACGTACTTGACAAAAACCTGTGAAAATAAAATTACTCGAGAGAACATCCTTGGTACTTATATTTTAACTTTGGATGATAATTGTAAAATACAAGTTGAAGATATTACTCTACATTAATACTTTATATTATAATGTTTTTTTTTTTAATATTGTATACGTTATTATAAAATATCAGGATAAGATTTTGAAATTATGTAAAATCTGACTTCAGAAAATGAACTTTCAGATAATTTTCAATCTCAGGGTGGATAAGATATATGTACCACAAACCCACCGTTGTTTGCCGAAGTCTAATTGCGGCATATTTAATCATACAAGTAGGTACTTCCTTTGATTGTGAAAGTACCAAGTAAGCACTTTTTGTACAATGAGTTCTATGAATAATGCGCAGTAGAGGTACTCTACATGCTGACTTGATTTAATTGCGCATAGCTGAATAAGCATTTATGTACTTAGATGTTTTTCTTAATATTGTATGAGAAAAGTAACTATTTAGTTGTTATTGCAAATGAAGTATGTTCTAGAATCGCCTACGCATTTAATGAAGTTATATAAGGAAGTAATGAAATAGAAATTGACATTATTTTATCTTCGCTTGAATTGTACGGCCAAAAGTAAGACCAATAAAATTAACTTCAAATTTAATTTGTTGTTTATTTTATTAAAATCTTGGCTCCGTCCAATTTGTCTGGCGCAGCCGGTTGTATTTTTTTTTTAAAGTCGTGGAATTTGTTTTTTTTTAAAGTCCAATTTGTCTACGTAGAAGCCGAGCAATCGATCAAAAACTATTTAACAGATCGAATTTAGATGGAAAATAGTAGGTGAACTTTATAGGTATTTTCGGTCCTGGGATAGCACGTAAGGTTACTTTAAACTCGTCAATTACAACGTTGGCAAAGCTTAAAAAACCGCCAAACATAAATTCAACGTAACATTTCTAAAAGATGATAAAATTGTACACAGGCTAGTCAATATATATATCAGAATATAGATACACATATATTTTTAATGTTTACCAAGCAGAAATCTAATAACTTAATCCAAGTGAGGTCACTGGAAACAGTTACATCGATCCATTCCATAATATTGTTACTCTGGTCGATTCTTAGAAAAACAGTAGGTACTAAAACGTTTGATGAGCCGCGATCAGATGACGCAATACCTACATGTACAGGAACCTTCTGGAACACATCGGTGGAGCGTAGGTACCTACAGAAGTTTCCAGAGCGCGTGGTAGGTATATACCTACAGGTGCGGCACGGCGCGGCAACTTCAAAGGCGCCGCCGACCTTGAAAGTTCAAATACCTACCGACTACTGCTAGTACATACGAGTACGTACGAGTACCTTCTGGAAACTTGCGTCGCGGTATAAATAGGGCGCGCATCGACTGCCTTGGACAGTATTGCCTTTGCATTCAGAACAAAACGATCAAAGTAATTCAAAGCGAGCATTAAGTGATAATTGATAAGAGTGTACAGTCGAGTTAAAGAGTGCTAGAGTGTTATTTGTTGGATTAATTTCTTTTTGTGGTTTCTCGAATAAAGGTGGTTAATTTTTGGTGTAATTGGCGTACATTAATTTTATCCGAACCCCAGCTTTACAGTCAATTCGTACAGTCTCAAGATCAATCCGGCGAAAACTCAAATAATTGTGGTAGTTATAGAATGATCTCAAAAATTGATTGGTTTCGCCTTTCACAGGTAATTTTCGAAGGAAACAAAATTGCAATTAGCGACAAGGTGAAAAATTTAGGAATCCTTATCGATAAGCATCTGTCATGGGTACCCCAATTGGCAGAGACTAGTCGCAAAATGTTTGCTTCTGCTTCTTGTCTTAGGAGGTTGCGTAATTTCTTGCATATTATCACCAAAATTGCCCTCGCGCAATTACTCTTGCTCCCCATACTTGATTATGCTGACGCCTCATACCTAGATTTAACCGAAGAGCAGCTTAATAAGCTTGAACGCTTACAAAATTTCTGTATTAGGTTCATATACGGCCTACGCAAATATGACCACGTTTTCGAATTTCGCAAAAAGCTACAATGGTTACCCATTCGTTTTCACCGGAATGCACTTCTTCTCCTTTCTCTCCTCTATAGTATCCTATTTATTCCTTCCACCCCACTATACCTAAAAGAACGTTTTGAGTTCATCCAACCTTCACACTGCTATTCTTTGCGCTCTTCCAGGACTCTGCAACTTAAAATTCCTATCCACACTTCCCAGTTCTATAGTAAATCCTTTACTATACAAGCTGTCCGTATTTTTAATAATATGGTGAAAAGTCACTATATAACCTTATCCAAACTTTGACAACACTGCTACGTATTATTATTTTTATTAATATTGATGTATTTGATATTGATATATATTAGTATATTAATTTTATTAGTAGAATTTAAATGTTCGTATTGTATAATTTAAGTTGTATCAACTAATGTGAATTGTTAGAATTGTACGCTGCCGTCTATTTATTTTACTTCTTATTTTCCATCCAAAGGTTGTCTAGAAGAGATCGCTTTAAGCGATAAGACCACCCATTGTACTACCATAGTTTTAATTCAATTACAATGTATATGTTTTCTAACTGGTAATTACAATAAAGTGTTTCGTATCGTATCGTATCGTATCGTATATCAAGTAGAGACTGTCATTTAACTCCATTTAGATCAACTATACTAATAATAAAGCGGTAGGCAACAAAAAGTATCTCAAAATAAGTATTTTTAATGGCCTTGAAGATTTACAGCTACAAGAATATAAAATCTAATCTGTGTGTCTGGTTTTTTCACGCATCATGTAAAAACTAGTGGACCGATTGAAACAAGGATTTCACAGTTTTATTTTATTTGTTGATTTAACTTAGATTACACAGCGTAGCAAGTAAAATTATTATAAAAATACAAACAAACCCTACTTTACTGCGAACAAATTTATTGAATTACGAGCTGTTCGCCCGCAAAAATAATCACACTCAAGGCTAAAGTTTGTATGTATGTTATGGTGTGTTTTTATGTGTGTGTGTGTGTGTGTGTGTGTGTGTGTGTGTGTGTGTGTGTGTTTGCTACTTCTTCGCGCTTAAACGGCTGAACGGATTTAGATAAAATGGGGATAGCCAATAACCTGGACTACTTTTTAACACATAGGCTACTTTTTATCCCGAAAAAATGTATGGTTCCTGAGGGACGTGGGTGAAACCATGGTGCGCAACTAGTATTTATATTAATATAATGTTCCTTTTTTACTTACATTTCTGACTTTATTTAAATAGTTGCAATTGCAACATTAGACTATATATACAATAGTATTTACATTAAGTTAAATAAGGTATATTATTTTTTGTAAGAAGCTTAAAAGAAAACTGCAACGTTTGAGTTATAAGAATGATATATTTTTGAAATGGTCTTATAAAGACCTGTATTTTGATACCTCACTCGATAGGTTTTGTTCCGTCGGTAATACAATATGGCAGCTGTAAGCCAAAACTTGACACTTCATTATATCCTATAGCACACTCATGATCAAGACAAATCCAATGATATCTTATTAATCAAAATCCATCGAGCCGTTAAGGCTGTATAGGACACGCCTAAGAAACGTACAAACAAACAAAATACAAACAAACAAACAATGTATGTTTGTTTGTTTGTATTTTGTTTGTACCCAAACACATAGTCTCAGCCCTCAGTCCTCAGTCGGGTAAAAACGAATTAGATGTACATGTAATTAGATTGGTTAAGTTTTGACTTACAATCTAGTGCGCTCACGGAGGCAAGAAGGTGTACTTCATATCTCAATAAGAAGAGTAGAGCCAATCGCTAAAAATCGTATATTTTTCTTACATATTGTGCCCCACTGCTGGGCAAAGGTCTCCCCTATTGTCTTCCACGTATCTCTATCTAAAGCGAAATCCAGCCAGCTGGGTTCATAGGCGATTAAATACTCACGCCACCTTTTATGGGGTTGCCACGACGTTGCCGACCGTCTTTGGGCTCCTTTTGTGTTACTGCTTTTGCATATCTTTCTGAGTGCAACCTTTCTTGTGCTAGCTTGTACCCTTGGCGTGTAGCCCTACACGCCTAGGATACAGCCAGTATAAAATAGGTTTATTCCGGTCGGTCTTGACCCCAAAATGAACCATCTCTATTTATTATTAATATAAAATTCCGTTCTGATCCATCAAACTATTTCCATTCCGGTTGGATCCACCGTCGTAATTTTTAGATACAAAAAACATATTCAAAATAAAATTATTCTACATTTTAACTCAATCATAACCAAAACGTTTATGAACAGTTTGCTCAAACATAGTAGTTTGCAAACAGACATAATTGTGGATAAAAATCAAGGTTGAACATGAAAACTATTTATAGGCATATGTCTGTTTCCAAACTACTATGTTTCGTAGAATTTCCCCTAAAATGTAGGTAGGTAAGTTAGCTTCAACATGAAAACTGTTTCCAAGCACACGTTTGTTTACAAACTACGATGTTTTATAGAATTCCGCCTAAAAACTAGGTAGGTTAGTAAGGTTGAACATGAAAAAAAAAACATTAGTCTGATTGCAAACTATTATGTTTCTAGTACACGATTATTTTTATGATCTTGAGCATTTCAGAATTTAAATGCTTAAACATTTATAATTTTAAATATTAAGTACATCGGTATTCTAAAATTAAGTTTTACAGACTTATTAAAAATTATCTATTCGGTATATAAAATTTCGCTATTTTGAAATTACGTCAATTAGCCATTAAATAGGTACCTGTTTAAGGTTTTGGGATTTTGAGCATTAGCATTGTAGCTGTCGATATTGCAATAATAGAAATTCCAATATGTACCCATATTTAATATCGTATCACACATTAATTTTTATTCAAAAAGTAACAAATAGCGATAAAAAATTAGAGAGGATCCGACCGAAATAGGAATTTAATCAAATATTTCAATTTTGTAACGATCCACTAATAAATGGATCAAACCGGAATAAAAACTTAATATTAAATTAAAATGATCCACCAGTTGATCTCTTCAGTGGATCGGACCGGGATAGACCGTACATAGCCTCCAATGTAGTCATACATAGCCTCCACTTCATCGTCCGGGCGTTTCGAGTGTGGGGCGTACACCTGTATGATCTTCAACGAATACCGTTCGGTAATTCTGAGTATAAGGTATGCCTACCTGCTCGAAACGCTTTCGATCCTCACAATGTTATTGACGACAGACTTGTGGACAAGAAACCCGATACCGTGTTGGGAATGCTGGTCGCCCTCCCGGTTATAGAGTAAGTTGCCGGAATTGAGGGTCATCGTATTCACTCACTGTCTTCGGACTTCTGATAACCCTATAATAGCACAGCGCAAATTACTTACTACTTTTTTCAGCTCTATCAACTTCTCATCGTTCCTCAAGTGCGTGCGTTATAAGTTGCCATGTCCAGAGATCGTGGGGGTTGGTAGCTGGGTCAAGCCACGCTTGGCAGGCGGATTGGCGACCGCAGTATTACAAATATGTGCTCCGCCTCTTACGACATCTACGGGAGGATTGGGAGGAGTCTTAATCTAAGCCGAGACCGCCACGGCGTATTGAAAAGATGTAAATTCTATTTACCTACAATTTATATAAGACCTGGAGAGTATTTCTAGCAAGTCGGTCGCGGAATCTCTGAGTAGTCGGAATTCATAAGTTAACACTTAACGTTAAACGGTTAAACGGTTTATTTACGGTCTATTCCGGTCCGATCCACTGAAGAGATCAACCGGCGGTCATAAGCACGAGATAGATTTCATTTTGACGACTAATCGGCATATATTTAATGATGTCTCAACCCTGTTGATTACAGAGACATTATTAAATAATTAGGACCGGCAGTAATCACCGCATGGTAAGTGGCTCATTTAATATCAACGTAAAGCTGGAGAGGTCTCGTTTGATGGGATCTACTCTTCGCTCAAGTCCTGCCCAAATCCAAAACCCCAAGAGCTTTCAGTTGAAGCTCTAAAATCGCTTCCAAATCCTTACCGAATGCGATACAGTGGACGAACTAAACAACGGGCTGGTGAAAATTGTTCACGCGATCGGGTCGAAGTTTTTTAAGACCCCCCGCAAAAATAGAACAAAGAAACTCTCTGAGCATACACCCAAACTTATAGCAGAACGAGGCAAGATGAGGCTGCAGTCTTCAGTGGATATGTCGAGTTACAGCTTGCTTAATAAATAGATCTCCAAGTCAATGCGACACAATTTGCGTTCGTATAATACTACTTGTATTAAGAACGCAATAGAGCGCAACAAGGGCTCCAAAGTGTTCGCAAAAAATCTGTCTATTGCGCAAAGCCTGTTGACAAAGCTGAAAAACGACAGTAGCAGCATCGTTTCGTCGAAGCCAGAGATTTTGAGTGAGCTCGAAAAGTTATATGGACAATTATACACCTCATCGCGTAGTCCTCCTAGCACGACTAGTGATGCAAGAGCCCGTTTGACCCGACATTATACCGAAGATATCCCAGACGTCAGCCTATACGAGATCAGAATGGCTCTTAAACAGCTTAAGAGCAACAAGGCACCAGGGGAGGATGGAATAACGACAGAGCTACTGAAAGCGGGTGGCACACCAGTACTTAAACTCCTTCAGAAGCTGTTTAACTCAGACATCCTCGAGGGTACTACGCCAGAGGCGTGGCACAGGAGCGTAGTGGTTTTGTTCTATAAGAAAGGTGATAAAACCCTTTTGAAGAATTATAGGCCCATTTCGCTGCTGAGCCATGTCTATAAGCTGTTTTCGAGAATAGTTACAATCCGTCTCGCTCGTAGGTTTGACAACTTTCAGCCTCCCGAACAAGCTGGATTCCGGAAAGGCTTAAGCACCGTAGACCACATCCATACGCTCCGGTAGATTATACAGAAGACCGAAGAGTATAATCGGCCACTATGTCTAGCGTTTGTGGACTACGAGAAAGCCTTTGATTCAGTCGAGACCTGGGCAGTGCTACAGTCATTACAGCGGTGCCAGATTGATTACCGGTACATTGAAGTGTTGAAGTATTTGTACAGCAAGGCCACCATGACAGTTCGTCTTCAGGATCGGAGCACGAATTCTATCCAGTTGCAAAAAGCGGTGAGACAGGGAGACTTATTTATCCGAAACTGTTCACCTCTGCACTGGAAGATATATTCAAGCTTCTGAACTGGAATGGATTTGGTGTTAACATCAATGGCGAATAGGTACATTACTCACCTTCGATTTGCTGATGATATAGTCATCATGGCTGAAACCCTGGAAGACCTAAGCACAATGCTCAGTGACCTTAATATTGTTTCCCAACAGGTGGGTCTTAAAATGAACATGGGCAAGACGAACATCATGTCAAATGCCCATGTCGTACCCATGCCAGTTTATGTTGGAAACGATGTTACCGAAGCTGTTGATCACTATGTCTACTAGGGTCAGACGATCCAACTGGTAGATCCAACTTCGACAAAGAACTCAACCGACGAATCCAACTCAGATCGGCAGCGTTCGGGAAATTACGCCATATCTTCTCGTCGCAGATACCGCAAAACCTCAAGACGAAAGTTTATAATCAGTGCGTGTTGCCAGTGATGACATACGGCACTGTGACGTGGTCGCTAACTATTGGTCTCATACACAAGCTCAGAGTTGCGCAGTGCGCAATGGAGAGAGCTATGCTCGGTGTTTCACTACGTGATAAAATCCGAAATGAGGAAATCCCTAGACAAACGAAGGTTACCGTCATAGCTCTCAGAGTTTGGAAGTTGAAGTGGCAATGGGCAGGCCACATAGTTCGCAGAACCGACAACTGTTGGGGGATAAAGGTTCTCGAATGGCGACCACGAACAAGCAAGCGAAGTGTGGGGAGACCCCCCACACGATGGATCGACGACATTGTAGCCATTGCAGGAAGTCGGTGGATGGAGGTGGCACAAGATCGCTCGTCATGGCGCTTATTGAGGGAGGCTTATATTCAGCAGTGGACTTCTAAAGGCTAACATGATGATGATTATGATTTTTTCAATAAATACCATTCCACAAGTCAAGTTAATGATACAATCACAACCAATGCAAGTACAAACACACTTTACCTTCAATCTAAGAAAACATTTTATAACGTTAACTTACCATTATGTGAAAGCAAACGTTCAAAACTCCGCGGAAACCACAAAAAGCTTTTAACGAATATCATAAGAAAACACCATATTTAAGAAAACATAATATTTCCGTCGGCTAAACTCGTCGGCAAATAAATTGTTCGCAAACAAGCTCGCTTCAAAGTTAACGACCCTCAATGAATGCTTCACAAATCTGAATATTTTTATGCCTATGTTTTTCGCTTCGGGGTCGGCTTCGTCAAAGGAGGCCTCGAGAAAATGACCAAAAGAAAGGTATATATATGAGGTGACAGTGCGGCGATGAATGTAGAGAAATTTTAATGTGGTTTTCATCAATAGATAGAGTGATTCAACAGAAAGGTTTCTTTCTACGTATAGTTTGATATTGTTTTGTGTTAATTTGTTGAAATATGACGATAATAATTGTTCAAGATGTCGGAAGAAATAAGCTGACTGAGAGCTTTTTGAATTTGGAACGTTAAAGTTTCCTATGAAAACACGCATAGTTAAAGGCATTGTAAAGAGAGTTCGAAAACCGAATTGGCCACCTTATGCAGAAGACAATATTATATGATTATAAGCTTCTTGGCAGAAGACAAAAAATGATTCGCATGACTAATGTTTGGTGTTATTTTAACAGTTCCGTATTTTATAATTTTCAACATAACACAAAAATGGCATCTAACCAATATTCCCCGAAGCGGAGTGAAGGTCGAGTGTACGAGAACTACATTTTTACACCTCATTTTTTTTCTAAATTACACCTGTGCGTTGCCGGGGCGGGTCACGACTAGCACAGTACATATATAGTCCTGGTGGTGACTTGGTAAAAACTGGTGTACTTGGTATTTCAATCCGATGAGTAGAAGCCGAGCAATCGATAAAAACTTATGACGGCTGAAGGAATTTTGATCAAATGTTGGTATATTGGTATTTTAGGTCTTGGAATAGTACATAGAATACTTCTGACCTACATTAATGACCACGCGTGCGGAGCCGCGGGTACAGCTAGTATATTATAAATAGAAGATTGGACTAACGAGTCCAATCTTTTTGTCCCGCCTTGGTTAAGGAACCGAAAAAAAAACTTTTTTATTGCTCCGTTTAAATGTCAAACATTTGAGAATATTTTCATATCTTTGCTATTTACCGGTCTGTTTTTTCTTTGGCCTTGCTTGCGTTCTCTCCATCAGCAGGCCTCCTGGAATATCACCTACCCTGTCCTGACAAAATAGCCCCTACATATTGCAGTGGCCGTGACGTCACCTACCGGCCCCAACGGAAGACCAGCGCTGGTTGTTGATCTGTCGATTACAACCAGCATAACGCTGGGTTGGGACCGATTCATGCTAATTTTCTTTGCATCTATTTATTGTGTTTTAATTTAATTTGTTTTTGTTTTGAATAAATCTCTTTTCTTTCTTTCTTTCTTTCAGTGTGTATGGATCTTTGAATGACTCTAAAAACTCACAAAATATATCGGTATTTTTACTTCCATTTGACACCGAAAGGAATAAACTCAAATAATCTAGCTATCGCGTAGCTATACTATCCTCCAGGGTTTTGCCCGATTGGTGAATTTTCTGGGAGCCTTTGTAATCCAGGACCAAAAAGTAGGAAAAACATAAAGTACAATTCACCAAAATAAATTTCGCCCAGCCGTCAAATATATTTTCATCGATTCATCGACTCATTGGATTGAGATACAAATTAGGTAAGTACATTAGTTTTATCATAATCTTAGCTTTTCATTATCCAACAGTGAACACTGCATTTTAATCGGTTCAGTAGTTTTTACGTCATGAGCGAACACAGATACACTATTTAAAAAAACCCAGTAGCAAATGATTTTTTAAATCCCCTGGACTTTTTTTATCATCTTTTTTTGTATTGACCTTTTGTTACTTACTGCTTTATTGTAAGTACTAGCTGTGTCCGCGGATTTGCCCGCCTGATCATTTATTTTGGTTAAAATTACGTGTTATTCAAGTAGGTGCATATAAAATACCAAAATTTCGATCAGCCGTCGGACAGTGTTTTATCAATTGCTCGGCTTAGTTTTTTTATTCAATCCCTAAGCTATCTAACAGTGAATCGCATCCCACTCGGTCCATTACTTATATTATTATAGGTAGTTATTACAATTACAGGTATTCTGATAAAATCTTAATCCTCCTTTTTTGTAGCCGGGTAAAGACCCGCCAGTAGCAACCCTCGGTCTCCGATTGACATTAGACATCAAACTCGAAAACAATGATTCGATACACTACTGTCCGTAAGGATTAAATATGTACTGTGCTACTAGTTAGTGTATAACGCTGAGGTTAGAATGTTCAAGAACGACCCTTGCTGTAATTATTCAACACTAACTATCGTCGATCTGACGTAATTTTAAGAACATGTGCTAACCAACCCCTTATGCTAAACTAACATCAAATAAACAGATAAGTTTTTTGTTTCCTTTTTCTAGTAGTTTCTATATTTTAAGTATGTAGTACCGTAATTATATTACAATATCGCCATCAATTAAGCTAATAAGGCCCACTTGCACAGCTGTCTTAGCCCCGGGCTAGTGTTTAATGCAATAAGTAAACTTACAACAAAAAAAAAGTGCCTACAATATTGTATATTCTAATCAATACTTCTTTACTAATATTATAATGAGGTAAAGTTTGTGAGTTTGTGAGGTTGTAGGGGGTAATAGCAGGATATAAAGAAACGATTTTGAAAAAAAATAACAATTTAAAGCCACGTTATTTGTGAAGCTATATATTAAAATGACCACGCGTGCGAAGCCATGTGCATTAGGTAGTTTATAATAACCTATCGAAGGGTATAAAGCTCTTTCAGGGCAATGTACTCGTATTTAAAATTAAGTTGAAAAAATGGTTAGAGGAAAATTGTTTTTATAGTGTAAAGAATTTTTGGAACCATTCAACTGTAACTGTACAATGTGATCGCGCCAAAATTATTAAAACGTGAACGTATTTCTAATGCAATGGTACGTACAATCAAAAAGAAGAGAGGAAGGGAAAGACGGGACATGCAGCAAATATCTCGAGCAGGGGCGAAGCTCGGGCACAGTCACAGGAGTCCAGACGGATAGCAGTAGCACCGCGCAGACCCACCACGCACGAGGGACACAATCCCGGTTCTCCAGAGCAACGTCTCCAATTCTTCGAAGCAGTAGCTAATGCGCAATCACAGAATACAGTTTATATGGCCACAATTGCGCTGGGGAATCTGGAAGATATGCGTTCTGACGAGCGATATCTTAAAGCAACGAGTCCGTGTCGCTTTTTAAACGAAACTTATAGTGAATTGACAGCTCACAAATACTATCCATTCGCCGCTAGGTGGCGCACTCGGTGACATTAGGTAATGCTTGCATGTTTTGGGTCGGAGAAAAGGATAATAACCACTGTACCATTCAAAATATTAATAATTAATTTATATTAAATACTTTCGCGTCACTACAATGTATTATTAATGTTTCGGTTTTTATTTTTTTTAATCATTTTTTATAGAAATACACATTTTTTAAATCATTTTTTGTATAATGTGTCTATATTTTAACATGTTTTCTATTTATTAAATTCTTTGTGATGTATTTGAATTATTTTTTTGCTCGGTTTTCTATGATTTTATGTTAATGACATGAATCCAAAATGAGGAAATCCGTAGAAGAACCAAGGTAACCGACGTAGCTGTCAGAGTTTGCAAGTTGAAGTGGCAATGGGCAGGACATATAATTCGCAGAACTGACAACCGCTGGGAAATATGGGTTCTCGAATAGAGACCATAACCAAGCAGGCAAAGTGTAAGAAGAAACACGATGGACCGAAGACATTGTAGTCATCGCAGGAAGTCGGTGGATGGAGGTGGCACAAGATCGCTCGTCATGGCGCTCATGGCTCGTCATGGCGTCTTTTTTATTTTATTGTTTAATTTTGAATGATATTTTGTGTTAATTTAATTATTTATTTTATTTGCACGCTTGCTTGCAGGCTGAATACAATGACATTTAAATTTAATAGGATCTGAATTATAATACGATGTATTCTTGCAAATAAATGATTGATTTGATTTGTTTTGATTTGTGTCTAGTCTGGGCTAAAATATAAAGACAAGTAGGATAGAGAGAGTAGGATAGAGAGACATACGCAGTCAGTAGCGCGAAAGAGATAACGATTATTTTTGGACTAACTAGATCTTTGTTTATTTTCGTGCAAGTGGGCCTTAGTTATTTAAATTAAACTTACACTGTTCGATTGTATGGAACTAAGAAAGTGGCCAATAACACTTTTCTTACAGTCTCTATAAAGGCGAATACACTTTGTTCATGAGTTCTTTATAAATAGTTGCCCCACATTACACTAATACACTAACACTAAACTAACTCGGACGGTTTTGTTCTTTTGAGACTTCTATGTTCGTTTGGTCGAGGAGCTGGATTGGCTCGACATAAATATGTTATCATAAGTACCTACTGACTGGAGACAACGTATACTGGAAAACCAATGTGTCAGGGTACCAGAGACCCAGAAACTTCACTAGAAACATTGCTCTTCAAACCAGAACCGTCAGTAACGTCTATAACATTTAAAATAACTTTATATGATTTTGAAATACTTTAAATAGATCCTCCCGAATAAACATGAAGATGAAACATGTTTAGTCAAAACAGGGACAACCATTTTTTTAAAGTCTTGTCACAATGTTCCAAGAAATTACGTAATAAGTTTGAATAAAATAAAATCTTTCCAGCAAAGTAGACTAAAAAGTACAATCGCTTCTTTTCCACAAAAAAAAAAAAACAAGGCTTAGGTGTTAATTTAACTTTTCAACCCCGCGGTAACTCAGTTTGTCCCCAAAACTGAATTATGAATTTGTTCAAAGTTTTTGGTGCCGTTTTCCGGATCCTTGAGACCCTTGTAATATGACAAAACTCGAGATAGGGTGTGAAAAATGAATGTAGTTAATATAAGTCATACGGGAATTATCTCTAAAAATCGTTGAATTAAAAAATACGTAGAAGGTTCTTGGATTAAAATAGAACTTATGGTTCCAGCGACGTAATTAAATAAGCGGGTAATTGCCTGTACAAAATTAATACCAAAATAAATTGTAATTGGACATACTTCTACCATCCATACCAATATATATATAAAAGTGAAACCTTATCTGTTTGTTTGTTTGCTTGTTTGTTTGTTTGAGGAGCTTTTACGCGATAACGACTTGACGGATTTTGATTAAATTTGGAATGGAGATAGTTTCTACCCTGGAATAAAACATAGGATACTTTTATCCCGGAAAATTGTAAGTTTCCACGGGAAAACGGGAAAATATTGATTACTCGCTGTAATGAACAGTTGCCATGGAAACGAAATAACAAGTCTGACAAATAACATCAGGAGCGTTGGTGCTATACCTACTTTTGCATTGTTTTTTTTAATATCTTAAGAACATAGGATGCTTATTTCGCGATAAACTGTAGTCCGCGCGTACGAAGTTGCGGGCAGGTAAGCTAGTATTATGATATTATTCAGATTCGGATAGTATTTATCTAGGTTACTTACAGTATTTGGTTTTCAAAATACTTACCTGAAACGAAATTTAAGCGAACTGTATGTTTGTCGTGAAAATAAGGAAAATGCAATATTTGCTTACATTTTGTTTTAGGTAAGCATTTTGAAAACAAAATACAGTTATTACAATCCGAATAATATCACAATTTGGTGGAAATATGCATCAATTACAAATGATTTTGGTATTACCTACGTTTGTGCGGGAAATTCATTGTTCGCTGGCTACTTAACTACTGTACTAAAAAAAGTGCAAGTGGAGACCTCTTAGGTATGTGATGTTGACAAAAACTCATAAATTAACTAACTTTAATCAAATAAGAGTCAAAGGAATAAGTAATGGATAGCTTTTATTTATTCCCATGGAAATAAAAGTACGATATTAAAACGAGAAAATAGATTAAATTGACTATTTTTGAGCATTCAAATAAGCAAATTATTCACATTTCATATTACAACTATATCTAACCTTACTTTCCTTTGTACCTTATTTAGCTTATTTTTTTCCCTTTAACCATTTTTTACGTTATTTCCGAACATTTTTGCGCCCTATACGCGCATACGTCCTAACCATACTACCCTTCAAACGCGATTGCGCGATACGAGACCATGAAATGAGACGTCAGTCCATCGATCAAAGTCCTACGTCAAATGAAAGTGACCCCGTTTGCCGGAACACACAATAAAGATGCGTAGGTACCCACTACATATATAGTGCTTACACCCACCCGTTAGCGATGATGGCGAACAGTAACTTGTAATAAAAACGTTTTTTCGAAACGGTTCAGACCCAGTTCTAATTTCAGCCATGCACTATTGACTAATTTAATACTAACTGTGCCCCACAGTTTCATCCACGTGGATGATGACAATGAAAAGTATTCTATATGTTATTCCAGAGTATCTATGTTATACCTATCCATTCCAAATTTAATCAAAATATGTTCTGCCGTTAGAACGTGAAAACCGGTCAAATAACAAACAAAATGGAATGAGAAATTATGAGAAAACCACACAATTCGAGGACATAGGATGTGATGTGACATTCAAAGACTCGAATTGGGTTAGCGTGGTGGACATAATCTCTTTCTGAGACGAGTTCCAGTTCAGAAGTGGAAACGCATAGGCATTTTTATATGATTACTAGCTGTACCCGCGGCTTCGCACGCCTGGTCTTTTCTTTAGGTTCAAAGTACCATAATGTGCTATTCAAGGAACAATATACCAACAAATGTTGGAATATTGGTCCTGAAATGAACAAAATTTCTTCAGCCGTCTAAAATACATTTATCAATTGCTCGGCTTTTAACTCACCGGATTGAGATACCAATTACACCAGATTTAGATCAAACCCTAAGCTATCTAACAATGAAAACCGCATTACAATCAGTCTAAAAATATTTACTATTACCTAAATATTAACATAACTTTGGACCGCAGAAACCCCTTACTTTTTCGGGATAAAACGTGTCCTCAATTTTAACCCATCATATATCTTAAGACAGTATCAAGTTGCATCAAAATCCGTCAATTAGTTTCAGCGTGGTACGTGTTCTTTTATATAAGTTTCAACCCCTATCCTGCGAGAACCCATAAATTTTTCGAGATGTAAAGAGTCCTATGTCCTACCTCGTAATATGAACTCAAATCATACCAAGTTTAATTTGAATTCATCCAGTAGTTCCGGCGGCGTGATGTGCGGCTAAGATACAGACTGACTAACATACAGACATTAATGAAAAAATAACATACAGTTTAGGCTTCATTATAGAATATAAAGTAACTTAAAAAAAACACTACATTATCTTTAATATACAGAATTAGGACCCATATCCCACAGGAATTCTTTATTTTTTCGGGACATTATGTATCCATAATTTTCACCCATCTTATAAATTATGTCTGTGCCAAGTTGCATCAACATCCGTCCAATAGTTTCAGCGTGCTACGTGTTCTTTTAAATAATTTTCCACTCCTATCCTGCAGGAACACTTAATTTTTTCGGGATGAAAAGTATCCAATGTCCTACCTCGAAGTATGAACTCAAATTATACTAAATTTCATTCGAATTCATTGATCATTTTTGGCGTGGTCCGCTGCCAAGGTACAGACAGACAGACAGATAAAAATTAATGAAATACAGTGTTGGCTTTAGTATTAAATATAGAACGGCCTCCAAAAAATATTACATTATATCTTGAATTTACAGAATTTTGGACATTATCCCGCAGGAACCCCTTATTTTCGGGATAAAAAGTATCCTCATTTTTACACATTATATAAACTATAACTATGTCATGTTTCAACAAAATCCGTCTAGTAGTTTCAGCGTGATACGTGTTCTTTTAAATAACTTTCAACGCCTATCCTGCTGGAACCCTTTAATTTTTTGGGATGAAAAGTATCCAATGTCCTACCTCGAAGTATGTTCTCAAATCATACCAAATTTGATTTGAATTCATTGAGTATTTTTGGCGTGATGCACTTCTAAGGTACAGACAGACAGACGGATAGACAGACAGACAAAAAAAAAATTACAGTTTTGGCTTTAGTAATGAACATAGAACGGTCCCCAAAATTTTTTACAAAATATCTTTAATTTACAGAATTTGGGACTTTATCCCGCAGGAAATTTAATTTTTTCGGGATAAAAAGTATCCTCAATTTTAACCCATTATATAAACTATGACTGTGCCAAGTTGCATCAAAATCCGTCTAGTAGTTTAAGAGTGGTAAGTGTTTTTTGAAATAACTTTCAACCGCTATCCTGCGGGAAACCTTTAATTTTTCGGGATAAAAAGTAGCCTATGTCCTACCTCGTAGTATGAACTCAAATCTTCAATTTTGGAGAGAATTGGACCCGTTACAGTTTTATTATAAGTATAGATTTGGTCAGACTTCATCACGCGTTGCATGTGTGACGTGCATAGCTCAGTTTTTCTTTGGTCTGTGTCCCGACATAACAGGGGTGCGTACAGTGGTCCGCCAGCCGTTGAAAGCGGGTTAATCATTTGACTCGGCCATGATGGTGAACAATCGAGGGGAAATATGAAATAAGGTTGCAGACAACGGGAAAATTTGTCGCACGATAAAAACTGGGTGTTCTTTGTTCTAAGATTTAGTTCATTTTGGAGAAGCAGAAGATAGGGAACGCCCCATTAATTTAGAAAAGATTGTTGATTTTATCTTTACTATCTATACTAATATTAAAAGAGAAAAAAATATGTATGTTTGTTTGTTTGTAATGAATAAACTCAAAATCTACTTAACCGATTTTCAAAATTATTTCACTGAAAGAAAACGACACTATATTCCAGTAGGACATAGGCTACTTTCTCACTTTTTACTGTTTACTTGTATTTTTACTTTCTTGTGTTACTTTTTAGTGAGACAACGGGTAAACTGCGTGCCCAGCCGTAGGGTAGAGCAGCTATTATTCCACTGATAGAAAGATACTCTATTCCGGATGGGCATAGGGCTACTTTTTCCTCGATAAAATCCAAAATGGGATAATGGGAAAACTACGGATGGAGCCGCAGGGCAGAGCAGCTAGTACTCATAAGCTGTAGCGTAAGCACCTTCGTGTACTCGTTTTCTTAGAATTATTTAAATACACATTCATCATCATCTCAACTGGAAGAGCGTCAAAACGGCAAGGTCCTGCTGCGTTGTTAAGTTTTCCCTATCCAACATTTGAGAGGTCAATAATTATAACTGAAAATAAGCAAAGGTTACATCTTTGTAGAGTTTCCAAATAATTAAATAGATTTTCAGTTTTATTATAAAAAAAAGAAGCAGAAAATGAAGATAAAAAAACTAATTTAAAAACCAAGTTTGCAAATGCATTGTCAGCGAGTCTTAAACTACCCTGGAAGTTTCAGCTGGATAGCTAATCGGGAAATGCTCAACATTTGAGTCGTAAGATTCCACCTGGAACGACAGACAGACAGACAAACAAACACGAAAGTGACTTAATAAAAATGATGTAAACAAGTAAAATTATTATAAGAATACAAAAAACCAACAGCGAGCAAAATTATTGAATACGAGCTGACCGCCCGCAAAAATAATTACACTAATATTATAAAGGCAAAAGTTTGTATGTATGTAAGGGTGTGTGTGTGTATGTTTGTTATTTCTTCATGCTTAAACGGCTGAACGGATTTGAAATTTGAAATTGATGATTTTTGATTTGAAAAAAAATAAAAGTTTTTTTGAAATTTGGTACGGGGGTAGCTTATACCATGGATTAACATTAAGGATATTTATTATCCCGAAAAAAATATGATTCCTGAGTGACGCGGGTGAAACCGCGGGGCGCTGCTAGTATTTATTTTATTCAATGTTTCATTTTTACTTACATATTGTACTTTACTTTATTAGTAGCAAATGCCACATAAGACTACAGTATTTACATTAACTTTAATAATATAATATTGAAAATTTGGTAGGAAGCTTAAAATAAAATAGTTATAAGAATTATATATAGTTTCGAAATAGTATTTTTAAGCCTGGTATCGAAAGATACCTCATTTGATAGGTTTTGGTATTTTTTTGTTATGTTGTTAATACAGTATGGTAGCTGTTAACCGCCATATTAGTTTTCTTGACACTTCATACATCCTATAGCACTCTCGTGATAAAGATGAAATCGATGATACCTCATTCATCAAAATCCATCAAGCTGTTTACGCTGTGTGATGTGCCTAAGAAACGTATAAACAAACAAACAAACATACATACAAATACATAACCCTCCTCAGTCGGGTAAATAAACACGCAAACTGGCCCAAAGTTTCGATATAATCGTTGTTTATTTATAAATAATAATATACCTACATATACATAGAATTAAAAACCTCCTCCATTATTAAAGTTGTTTAAAAACATTTCAAGAGCGTATAGATGTATAGATGTGTACAGCTCACACAGCGGAGATCGGGGGTCAACTTTATTGTTAGACTATCTAGGTGTGGCGGCAAGTGTGGCCTAACAGCGTTACCCGTCTGCTCAATTGGTGTTTTTGGGGGATTTTAACGCCCACCACAAAGAGTGGCTTGTCCCATACCAAAAAACCGACCACGCTGGTAGAGAGACGTGGAAGCTTGCTCTGGCGTTAGATCTCTCTCAGCTTGTGCAGGAGCCGACACGGGTACCTGACCGTGACGGTGACACTGCCTACTGTCTCGACCTGTTGATGACGACTGAACCAGACCGATACTCCGTATCAGTATCCCCACCTCTTGGTAGCTCTGATCACTGCCTGGTTAAGTCCGTCTCAGTGTATTCCCCACCTGATCCTACCCTTAAGGGAAATAGGCGCGTGTGGAGATACAACTCAGCAGATTGAGACGAGATGCGGCTATTCCTTGCATCGTACCCTTGGCGGCAAACATGTTTCATCTCCCAGGACCCGTCGACTTGCGCGTCTGCTGTTACAGAGGTAATATGTCAGGCAATGGAATATTTCATTCCATTCAGTGACAAGACTCTTTCCAGCAAAGCTCAGCCTTGGTTTGGATCCAGATGTGGTCATGCTGTGGCTCTAAAGCTGCGGCATATCTAGACTGGGCTGATGCTCGAAAGCGCAAGTCTTCTGATATTCGGGCTAAGAAGAGAAAATTTAACGTTGCCGCTAAGTCGAATTGGGGCCAAACTGGCTTCATACCCCGCGGGTAGCAAAGCTTTTTGGTCCCTGGCCAAGTCGGTCGAAGTAAACTTCTGCCGTCCCTCACTGCCACCATTGCTGAAACCTAATGGAACACTAGATCACACTGCTGGAGACAAAGCGAATTTATTTGCTTCTCTTTTTCTGCGAGGCTTCTGCTTTTTGCAGAAGCCTCGCATCTAGATGCTTCTGGCAAGACACCTTCCTGCCTTCCTCATTGCGGGGTTTTTATGCCCGAAATTCGCATTCGCCAGAAGGAGGTTCTCAGAATGCTTCGATCTTCTTTTTACCTGTTGATGTGAACAAGGCCAGTGGTCCTGATGGTATTCCAGCGATTGTGTTGAAAAACTGTGCGCCTGAATTGTCTCCCATCTTTACGCGTTTGTACCGCCTCTCTCTTCACTCAGGTAAAGTTCCGAAGAGCTGGAAGCTTGCCAATGTACAACCAGTACCAAAGAAGGGTAGTCGTGCTGATCCGGCCAATTATCGTCCCATCTCGATTACCTCCTTACTCTGTAAGTGTATGGAGCGTGTCATAAACATTAGGCTCTTGGCATACCTTGAAGACAATGATCTTATCAGTGACCGGCAATACGGATTTTGCCGAAACCGATCTACTGGGGATCTTCTCGCGTATGCCACTCACGTACTGAGCGAAGCCATAGAGATGCATGGTGAGGCGCTTGCCGTCTCCCTTGACATATCGAAGGTATTTGATCGGGTCTGGCACGATGGCCTTTTAAACAAGCTTCCCTCATATGGTTTACCTGTTGGCTTATGCAATTGGATAGTTGATTTCTTGAGGAAACGATCTACTCGAGTAGTCTTAGAGGGCTGCTTGTCTGATCAAATGGCTGTCAATGCCGGTATACTTCAGGGATCGGTTCTCTCGGCTACACTGTTTTTACTGCACATTAATGACCTTCTGAAGCCCGGTAACTTTGGGTATGCTGATGACAGTACTGTAGTTGAGAGATACACTTCCAATGCTCAAGCCAGCTGTAACGCTGTCCAGTTTTAGAGAGAGGCTATGGTAGACTGTTTAAATTTAGTCTTAGAAGCCGTGTCCGATTGGGGCGATGCTAATCTGGTTAAGTTTAATGCTACTAAAACGCAAGCGTGTTTGTTTTCTGCTAAAAAGAGTCCTCTACACCGATCTCCGTCTTTCCAAAGTGTAACAATACCAATAGGCGACCATTTGGAGCTTTTGGGTGTCAAACTCACATCAAACCTGAATTTTGGGTCTTATATTGAATCCAAAGCCAAGGTAGCTGCAAAAAAACTTGGTATTTTGTCTAAGGTTAGGCGGTACTTCACACCGGGACAGCTTTTGAATCTTTATCAAGCACAGGTCCGATCTTGTATGGAGTACTGCTGCCACCTCTGGGACGGTTTTGCCAAGTATCAGCTCGAGTCTTTGGATTCAATTGAGAGACGTGCTATCAGGCTCAATGGGGATGACACTCTGGTAAAGAGTAAGCTTCAAAGTCTGGCGCATCGACGTGAGGTAGCAAGCCTGGCGGTATTCTACATATTGCACTATGGAGAGTGTGCACAAGAACTGCACAACCTGATTCCCCCATCACCTTTCCATCACCGTACGACTAGACGATCAGCAAAGCGCCACCCTTTCATGGTTGAAATACCTCGCACAAGAACGAAGCGTTACGCTTCTTCATTTATTATAAGAACTGCAAAGGAGTGGAATGCCCTGTCCTCGTCAGTGTTTCCGGTAAAGTATAACCCCGGTGTGTTGAAGTCAAGAGTGAATAGGTATCTACTAGGCAAGCGTGCTACACCTTCGACCACATCATCGCTTTCCATCAGGTGAGATCGTGGTCAAACGATTGCCTAGTCCGTAATAAAAAAAAAAAAAAAAAAAACTCATATTTACTGTCTTTACTGTCGTTCGTTGGGGAGTACCGTCAATCAACTTTTTGACTCCATCACTACTTACGAATTGTAGTGACTTCTATTGTTTGAGTCACAGAGAATAATGATAGCATCATAAAAGATTTTACTTTATCCTCCAACTTTGCCCTAAAGTTCCACTATAAATCAGCTACATGTTAGTAGTGACTTGCCACCTCTGAACGAGGCGCAGTTAGAAACTAGGTCAATTTGTGAAGAAAGTACAACAACTTTTGTTACAAAACTTTTGGAAATTTGCCGTAAAACGCGAACTTACACAAATTACTTTGGTTTCATTGAAGTTTGTGAGCTATCGATGTTGAATGTTTTTTTTAATATCTAACAAAATATCGCGAGTATGATTTATAACAAGGTATAAAAGGTAGGTATATAAGATACTGTATAAATGCGCCAAGTTTATTTAACCAAAGATACGACAACCGTTGAAGTGAGCGAATTCAATATTCGAGACCGCGTTTATGAATAGGTACCTACGTACGAGTCCACGTGATTTCAATTCAAGAATCAAGAAGTGTCTACTAGAATAATCTAGTCTATTAGGCCAGGTGTTCATATATGAACCACTTTTGGCCATATCGTCACTTGCCATTAGGTGAGATCTTAATTAAACGCATTCCTAATCTGTGTATGGTCGAGCAATAATACTCATCCAGTGACGATTGCTATTCCTGGAATCCTTGAGCATCCGCTGATGTAGAAAAATTTGTAAACATGTTGGGAATGTCAGCAAAATATAGTAGTTTTGAGCTATTGTATCCATAGCTCAAACACTGTAAAATGTCATTTACAAAAATAACAAATATCAAGTGACAGCGTAGAGATCCCTGCGGGACTCCGCTAAGAATCACCCAGCTAGATATGGTGTTATAAATAACGACTACTTTAGATCTATTGATTATTACATATTATGAAGAACAATTCATATGTAAGTCTCCGTAGATGCCTATGCTATGGAGTTTGTATATAAGACACATACAGCATGACATTCAAATCCAGCCTATTGGTCAAATAGTCTTTGAATAGTATCAAATTAAGATGATAAACCATTGATCAGCCCTTAAAATCTTTTAAGGAGGAAAAAATGTGGTTTCAAATTAACAGGGTCATTCGTTGTTTTTCACGCTGGAGATGCGCTCTGTAACTAAGACCTACTCTAAAGTCAGTATTCCAGAACAACACGCTCATTTTGAATCACGAGAACCCCACTCATATCTCCGCTCAAGTCGAGATTCAATCTGATAGGCGTTTCGTTCTGGAATACTATCAGATACTATAGATACTGCAGCAAACCAGGCGTAACGCGAGATGCCAGAATATTAATTATGGCGGCAATTTGGCTAGCAAGCTGCTCGGCAATCACTAGCCAATATTAACCGACACCCGCCGCTGGTGCAGAATTATATAGCTGGATGGATACTGAACTACGAATACTCTTTAGTTAATTTGTATATAGTTCAGTGTGTTCTATTGGGATGGGTCGGTAAGGAAAAATTTTGAACTTTATTAGTTGTAAAGAAATTTGTTCTAAGAAACCAGGTCGTATATTAGTTTTTTTTTTTTCAAATGGAAGTGACACTCGATTCAGAAAACGAATTCGATACTTTTTCTTTAGAATTACACCTTGCTCGCGCGCAAAAAAGCTACCACGCGCACTACCATGCGTATACTGCGCGTGCGCACGCGTAACAAGGTAGTGGCTAATGACAGAAATGCATGGCCTCATGTCTCCAAGTTCCATGATAATAATAAGTGATGTATACGTTCGATGTATACGTTAAGTGAATAAAATGTTCAAAGTACAGTGTGAGATGACTACAACATTCCATGAGATTATGAATGATGTCACGTTGTTTTATACAATATACTTAGTTACATTTTTTTACTTTATTTTTCCCATTTTGATTGTTTGATGATTGTGGGACATCTCATTGACACTTTTACCCTTTTTATTTTGTATTTTACATATGTTTTATTATAGATAATGAGATTTGAAAATAAAATAAAACATTAACAAATATGGAAAAAATTAAATCCCCGTAGAGTTTCTTGGTGCTCTCTTCTCTATCTTTATATAATATATATAGTATTTCCGAAGCACCTGTAGAGTCAGAAGGGTGTTTCCATTTCCAGTATGAGATTTAACTCTGTTGGCACATGAAAGGGAAATTTCCTTTTCAAACTCGAAGCATATTTAGTTTACCAAAATTTATTGATTTGATCTTATTATAATTTTTTATGTATTAATATCTCATAAAGATATTAATTTTAACTTGTAAATAAGTGCTATAGTAAAAGTGCTATTATTTTTGCATATTTACAATAAATACTTTGACTTTGACCTTGGTGATTAAATATTTTAAGAACAAAAGATTACTCTTCTAGAATGGCCAGAAAAACTCACTGGACTTGAATTTGTGGCCTATATGCAAGGCCAGATTGTGGACATTGGATTGTACAACAAAAAGTAACATTGAGGCCATCATTCAGGTGTGGATTCGATATGACAAAACCAAGGGGAATTGCAAAAAAATATTTGATTCTATGCCAAAATGAGTTATAATAAAAGCCAAATACCTTATTAAATAATACTAAATGATTTATTAAACAGTTCTATTTTCATATTTTTTCAATAAACAATATTTAAACTAAATATGCCTGTGTTCAAATTAATTTGCGCAATACTGTAGGCATTTTAACAGTAGAGATTAAAATTATATAGGGATGGTAGCCTAGCGGTTTACTTGTGCGACTCAACGATTAGATTAGGTCTTGGGCTCCACACCAATGACTTTTCTAAGTTATGTGCGGTTTTCTATTGCTCCGTGCTTCGGAGAGCAAGTTAAGCTCTCGGTCTCGGCTGTTATTGATTAATAGCAGTCGTTAAGCCATGTCATAGGCCATCTATGGCGGCGCGTGTTAGACCGTATTCGCGCGAATTCGCTGTGGACTGCGGATTTTGGCGCCATAATTTATTTTACATTAGTACCTTACCAAATTAAGTGTTTTTATTGTTGTTGATCAAATATTTTATCCTGATTTATAATGTGACAAAACTGTGTTAAAGATTTGTAAACAGTGTTAGTGAGGAGAATTTGACTCCACCTGACATCACGGAAGAGAAACGAACATGACGAACGAGCTTTAACTAGCAAAATCAAGGGTATATTAGATACGACATATTTTTTTTATTAAAATTAAGTTCCTATTGCATGAGTGTACACATAACTAGGTACTAAAACACTCGAGTGATACTATTAAAAAACTCACCTACGTCTCGTTTTTTAAACTCACTCTCGTGTATTAATTACTGATTAAACGAACTTACCTGTAAGTGAAGTTCTATCATAATTATAGGAGTGCTTAGTCCGAAGAGATTGATATATATATACCAGGTAGCGATATAACAAATGTAGTATCGCCACCCGGTACCACCATTTTATGCACAAGTTGAGAGTAAAAAGTTGAAGAAAACCTCCTTGCTTCATTAAAACCTTCCCGTATTTTCCTATTTCTAGTTATGTCATTTTGTTTAGAGCTGGATAACCTCCTGTCATTGATAATATTACCGCTAGAGTCTTTAGACTGGGAATATGAAATATAAGGAGGGTGGGCTATCAATCTCTTCGGACTAGGCGCTCCTATAATTATGATAGAACTTCACTTACAGGTAAGTTCGTTTAATCAGTAATTATATTTCGCGCCTAGTCTTCTAGATTGATATATAAACACATGTAGACCTTGAGAGATAACGGTAATATCATCAATGCAGAAGTTTGTACCTTCACAGTTCATTTTTATCACTAATTAATTTGTGATAATGTTAACCACCTGAGTATAACACGCGCCAAAGCTAACAATTAACCTTAGAACTCTGTCTACTAATATAACATACTGTTACCAATAACCGATATTCTTGAGATTGTGTCAACATTATCGTTTTAATTCTTAAATTTACTTCTTTATTTTTTAATTTAAATTCCGCTCTCATCCAGATTGCTTTTAATTAAGCAATTAAATGTTTGCACAACTACCAGTTTGCGAGGCTTATTAATAGATATAAAATAGATCTTCAGACTTCCAATAAAAAACGATGTACAATACAACAATGTTGCAAGCTTTTCAGCTGAGCGTATTGACAAAAAAAAAAAAAAAAACTAACTATAGTTAGATATTTAATTTAATTAATAAGTTATAATTATTTAAGTTTTCACACACGCTTATCCATGTGTGAAATATTATATCTACCATAATACATATCTAAGATTTCATCGTGATACGGTGAGGCAATATATCAACATTATCAATTTTTATAGACAAACTTAAAAAAAAACGGAAACTATCGTTATATAATTATAATCATCGGCAGAGCTAAAAATATCAAATTGCTTCATTCAAAAGTGTAGCTTAGACCTAAAACTCCTAATTAGAAATTATCATTGAAATTGTCCAAAACAAAGTTAATATCCCATGTGCTACTGTAACCTTCGAACGAAGTAATAATTTAAAAATTCCTGTTACGTATCATCGGCAACCTGAAGGCATTGAATTTAGGTCCTTTACTTGTTTCTTCTATTCCATGGTCCTATATTAGGAGCCATTATCAAACTAGATATAAAAAAAAAACTGTCGATATTGAATTCTTACTACTTGACAGTCTTCTAATAAAAGTTCCACCATCACAGTATTTGCAGTATCAAGATTATAATATCTAATATAATATCAAGTTGCGACCCGGAATAGCTTCTCTTTGACAATAATACGAATACATTGCTAAATAAAAGAAGAAAAAAGTTGGGTCACAGTACGCGAAACACGAGTCTTCAATCAGTATTGTAAGAAAACAAAGGTGGAATGGTTAAATAACTGAATAAAATAACATCTTATTAGTGCAATCGAATTAACGGCTAAAACGTCCGGGTCACTATACGATATGAAGACTAGGCACCGAGTAACCGTTGAGTTTTCAACGTATATAAATTAAAATACCGAAAGGTAATATATGGTCAATTGTCTCCAAGCGATAATTATGTGGCAAGCAGCCCCATACACGTACTCAAGTCATCACACTGACGAAACGTCACCTCACGACGAATGTCGGCTCGAATTTCTACGCGCGTGCATACGGGTATGATACATACGGTGCATCACTAGACATTTCAGTGGTTTTGATCTCAGTTGAACCCATCATTCCTTATTTTACGTCAGGTCAGGAGGAAATGACTCACGGGTAATAATCATCCCGAATATATTTCTTGTGTGTCTATCAGCCGTTATTAATGAAATAAAAACATTAAAATTCTGATCTAATTCGTGATCTCTGTCTGGCGGTAAGATGAATATTCCCAAAAAAAATATTATACCTATATTATATACACAGTTTTTCAATATTTTTTTTTATTGTTAAATATCTACTGATAAAAGAACAAATTGAAGGAACCTGATCGATTTAAATTTACCGTTATAAAGTAGCTCGCTTGAAATTTACTGTTATACTACCAGCTGCGACGTAATAATGTTTAAATGAACAAAAAACCAGGCACCATAATATTGTATAAATAAATCAGGCCCGCAGGTCATATACTAAATTAGCAATTAGCTGACATCAAAATACATAAAAAAATAAGATCATAATTGAGACTGAGTTGTTGAAGCTATTTTATAGATTCCGTGTCTCTTCTTGGTACATTCAAAGATATAGGCAATTATATTAAAGAGGAAGTAGTTATTAAAAGATAATGAAAAGGTTAAGAGGTAGAAGTTTAGGTTTGCCCTAAACGCGCTCTAATGTGCCTGTAAAAAATTACTCAAAAGATGTTTTACTTGTTTAAGCACTCAGTCAGCGCAAGGCAACGGTACAATATCTTCGTGTAAACCGTTCGGCAATTGCCGCAATGACGTCATACGCCATCCGCAAGAAATCTCACGCGGCACAGAGTACGAGCTCCAGTAGATCTTCAATTCAGGCAACGGACTGCAGCGTGATCGAATTTGAAACGTCATCTTGTATGATTTGGTTTATAATATATGTCATGGGATATATAGGTATGATCTTGGAATTGTAATAAACCGAGGCACTAGTCAGGAAATGGTCATTAGAAAAAAACGCGTCTGAAAGATCAATTAAAATGGAAACACCGAAAGTGAGCCGTTTCTCCGCGAGGTGGACATTGTCGACAACTGGTGTGAGGACCCTAAACTGTTTGTGTACGCCAGCAACAACAGTGAAAATGGTGCATGCGTAAGTGAGTCTTCAACTCAGTGAGTCTTCATCTGGCCTGGGGCTCCCCCGCCTGCAGCACCCTCGCCGCCAGCGCCACTGACGTAATGAACGACACGTGCAGTGGTCCGCAGTTCACGTCACGCCCTCGCTGCGCAAACTCTCGAAGAGGGACGTTTCTAACGTCCGAACACCGGTCGAATTGAATTATTCGACGAAACAACTCATGAGTGACAGTCGTAAGATATCTTTCAAGTCGAAACAGTTTAACAATTCACTTATTTTAGTGATGTGTTTACCTAACTATTATTCAATGTCCAAACTACCGGAAAGGAAATGAAAGAGTTTATCTTCAGTCCAATTAGCACTATATATTCTGATTAATTACACAGTCACACGATACAAAAATATAAGACAAGGCGTGTCGTGCGGACACGTATTCGACACTAAGGTGGTAAGGCAACTGGCGCCGCGGAGGGCGCGATTTGCTTAGTTCGCATTACTATTAATAACTTGTGTCCCCACATCAACCCCCTTATTTTTAAAAGAATTTTGGTACAAAATTTGCCTTCAGAACATCAGTCGCATCAAACAATATTTAATCATAGACATCTATCTACATACATACGAGTATAATGGTGCCTCTGTTCGTCTGATAACAAAGCAAAGTGATCGTATTACATTTCAATGAACTTGGTCACGACAATGGTCTGTCTTAACTTCTAACACAATATACTTTAAAACAGTAACACAACTTTCAATTCAATAAATCTATCTAATGTCAATTAAAAATAATATAACATTTTTAAATGGTTGGTATATTAACACTGGTAAACAAAATAAAATATATAATTAATACTCTACTGATTTGTTTGTTTTATACATTCACACATTTGAAATTCTAAATAATACGATCAGATCACTTAAATCTAGCACTGATTACTGACGGTATTGGTGCGAAATCCCATCACTTTAGTTACAGCTTGAAAACACGACCGGTTGCGGGCTTTGCGGCACAGTTGCTAACTCTCCGTTACTGGCGTTTACATGTTACAGAACCCAATCTTTAGCGCTCTTATGGCATCTTCTACGTAACCAAAATGCGATAAAGATAATTAAAACTGCAAAAATACCAATTGTAACAGTTCCTATGAACTTTACTTGATTTTCAATTTTCTGATTGCCTGTTGAGGCATTTTGAGCAATTACTATTTGTCTATCTTTTTCTTTACTTTGTGACTTGCCCATGATTATCATGTCACGTATTGAAACTTATAAAGTTTTATTACCTAAAGTATTGGGTATAAGTACATAGTGCAACCTAAAGTCATGTGTTCGCTTTAATTTAATCTAGCACGTATCTAACTGGCGCCTTGACGACGCGGCCTGACCGCGTAGTGCGCTACGGAATCGGCGCTTTATCTACACTAGTTTTCCCTAACGGGTTTACCTTTACAAACTTATCACTATCGATTATATTTTTGCTATAACTTTGACACGGGTCTGTACCGGTTGACTCAAAGTTGAGCACATATGCAGGTTTCAAACGGTCAATCGATACAAGAGACTGACGGTTCGGAAATTGTACAATAAAACCTTTATCCAACCGTTTTACCACCTTGAAGGGTCCATCATACGGTGGTTGTAGAGATTTCCTTACAAAGTAATTTCGAACAGATACTTTACTACATACCTTCAAATCAGGATGTACAAAAATGGTCCTCGAGTCTCTGTGAGCGAAAGTTCTCGGTTTTAAGCTACTTATTACCTGCTGTAACTGCTTCACGTATTGATCTCCGTCTGTTATCCTAGTATTACTTACCTTAAAAAACTCTCCTGGTAACCTTAAGGTTCTACCAAAAGTCAGTTCGGCAGCACTTACTCCTGTGTCACTTCTAGGAGCGGTACGTAATCCTAGCATGATTGTGTGCATCTCATCTATCCATGACTTACTGTTCCCTAGCCTAGCCATTAATGCTGCTTTGAAACCACGGTGCCATCGTTCTATGATGCCATTACTGTGGCTGATATGCCGTCGTTCTGATTTTATGTATGCCTAAAAATTGCATTAAGTGTCTAAATAAATTACTTTCAAAATTACTTCCCTGATCACTGGAAAGGGTGACTGGACTTCCCGTACCTTGTAATCCACCCTTCATATAGTAATTTAGCTACAGTTTTAGAACATATTTCTTTAAGTGGAAAAATTTCCGGCCAACCAGTTTGTCTATCTATCATTGTAAGGCAATATTTATAACCATCTTCAGATGTAATAAGAAGTCCTATGATATCAATAAGCAGATGGCTCATTCTATCTACTTTTGCGAACTGTCCCAACGCGGACATAGTATGTCTGTGTACTTTTGAACTTTGACACTCTATACACGTTTTCGCCCAAAGTACAACGTCCTTGTTCATTCCCGGCCAAAAATATTTACTCGTTACCAACTTCCTAGTTGTTCTTATGCCTGGGTGGCTTAAGTTGTGAATAGAGTTGAAAACCAATCGCCTAAATTTATGCGGTAAATACGGTCTCGCTCGGTCACCTGAATTTTCGCAAACTATAGGTTCATTTCACAATGGCATTGTTATTTTAATTAGCCTGAAACTACTTTTTTCCGCTGACCATAACTGTGTCAGTTCACTGTCGCCTGCCTGACTATATGCGACCTCTGCAAAATCTACTACAGTCGGGCACGAAATTGTATTAACGTCCACACGACTCAGGGCATCCGCGACGGCATTCTATGGTCCGTCCAAATATCGGATGTCCGTAGTGAACTCACTTACATAAAGTAACTGCCTAGTACGACGCGGTGTTTCCTTACTGCTTCCCAATTTTTTAAACGCAAATGTCCTTAAATGTGGCTTATGGTCCGTATAAATAATTAACTCGCTTCCTTCAAACATACTCCTGAAATACTGCACTGACAAATATACTGCAAGTAATTCCCTGTCGTAGTTACTGTACTTTTGTTGTGTGTTAGTCAAACGTTTTGAATAATAACCTAATGGAACCCACTCGTTACCTACTTGTTGTTGCAAACTTGCACCTACGTGACTATTTGACGCTTCAGCCATTATCGCAAGTGGCCTACCTGGTAACGGATATGCTAAAATTGCAGCGTTTCGTAAACTCGACTTACATTTCTCGAACGCTTGAACAGCACTATCTGTCCAAACAATTATAGTCTTATCTCTCCTCTTCGCTCCGTGCAAGTAATTATTCAACTCAGCCTGATATTGAGCTGCGTTAGGTAAATGGCTTCTGTAAAAGTTCACCATGCCTAAAAATCGACGAAGTTCAGCAACCGTCTTCGGCCTAGGAAAGTCCACTATGGCTTTTACTTTATTCTCCAATGGCTTAAGCCCACTGATGGAAACTTCGTGGCCTAAAAACTCAATTTTCTCCTTCGAAAAAACACATTTTGAAATGTTGATGGTCAATCCTACTTTGTCTAAGCGTTGGAATACCGCATCCAAGTGTTTTTCATGTAGTATGGCATTTTCACTTGCTACGATTATGTCGTCTAAGTATGAAAACACAAATTCTAGTCTAAACTCTCCAAATTCAGGATGCTGTTTTTGGAAATCAGACTCTAAATCCTGTAATACGCAGTTATTCATGAAACATTGAAACGTTTGGGCTGCGTTATTCAACCCGAACGACATGCAAGGCCATTCATACAAAACCCCAAGGTGTGCAAATTGCACTTTTCTCCACAGCCTCAGGTGCTGTAGGAATAAAATGATATGCCCTATTTATATCGATGCGCGAAAAAAACATTTTGTCAGCCAAAATGTATGTAAAGTCTCGTATATAAGGAATAGGATACCTATCGGGCTTTGTGATGGAATTCAAAGCACTATAATCACCACAAGGACGAATTTTATTATCCTTCTTTGCAACTACATGTAAAGGTGATGACCAACAACTTTTAGAAGGCCTGCAAATGCCCATTTCGTGCATTAGTCTAAATTCCTCACGTACCTGCTTGTAGCGATCCGGCGGTAACGGCCTTACCCGCGCGTGTACCGGCGGTCCTGTCGTCTCGATGTGATGCTGAACATTATGACGAGGTGGTTCCTTAAAAGACACCGCTTTAGTTATACCTGGATATTTACTCAACAAATGGTAACATGGGTGTGATTCTACTATGGTAAAAACCGTCGGTTGTTCAACGCTCACTATCGATGATAAAACCTGTAAGTTTGTCTCTTTATCGATCAATTGTTTGCCCTGTAAATCTACAAGCAAGTTATAATTACACAAAAAGTCTGCCCCTAGTATAGGCTGGTTAACGTCAGCGATAACAAATGTCCACTTATAAGCTCGACGTAAATTTAGATTTAACACTAAAGTCTTTGTGCCGTAAATTTTAATCTCACTCCCGTTAGCCGTATTAAGTTTATAATCACTGTCTTGTACACTACTGCGCACGGCTCTATACTCACGAGGTAAAACTGAAATGTTTGCACCTGAATCAACTAAAAAAAGCATACCGTTTTTTCTATCTGTCACTCACAGCCGGTGGTTTCCAATCTTGACGCAAGTACCCACCGGATATCCCTGCATCGCCTCTAGTTTTCCGACTTTTTCCAATTACACGGTGGTACACACCTGGTAGCCTTATCCTTGTATCTATAATGATAAGTACATAACCAGTCGGAACTGGACGGGGTGCGTCTGGTCCTGCTGTTACTCCTCCCCCACGAACGTGAACGGTAATTTTGATAACGTTGCCTTTCTTGTGGCCTTGAACGCTCCATTTCTGACAGGCGCACACTGAGTTTTGCAATCTCAGCTACAATAAAAGAATTATCAAGCGGTACCTTCTCTGCGACCTCCGAAACCTGGACGGGTCTCATGGTCTCCATCACCTTATCTGCTATTGCGGCGCGACGCTCTCAGTCAGTCGTCTCAGTTGCCGCAAGAATGATTTTGCCACAGGATGCTGAGTGTCTCGACGCTTATTTTACCGCGGGCCAGATCTCGCATTTTACGAAGTAGATGTGTTGGCTTCTGATCACCTAACTCCATTTCCCCGATGAGTTTCTGAATTTGGCGATTTTCGGATTCCTCGTAAATCGTCAGCAGTCTGTTTTTGAGCACTTCGTACTTTTCCTCTTCTGGTGGGTTAATTAAAATATCCGTGACTTGCTGGATAACCTCCTTGACCAATTTGGAAATGACAAGGTTAAATTTTGTAACATAGTTAATCCTATGTGGAGCTACCACTGCTTCCAACTGAATAAACCAAACACGGGCCTGGTCAGTCCAGAAGTCAGGAATACGACTGGTCAAGGAAATTGCTGCTAGTTCTACGTCCTCCACCTTCGTCGTTGCAGGTATAGGTGCCTGTTGAGGTGACGACATTATGTCACTGTGCAGAACTACGAGTAAAGTTTATCACAAAAATGTGTGTCGTGCCGCTATGTCAGCCCCTGAGTTACCTCCCAAATAAAAGGAAAATAAAGTTCACTTTCACTGCTCATAATGTTCCTTTCGGTAGAAACGCGGCCAATTTACCTAACTATTATTCAATGTCCAAACTACCGGAAAGGAAACGAAAGAGTTTATCTTCAGTCCAATTAGCACTATATATTCTGATTAATTACACAGTCACACGATACAAAAATATAAGACAAGGCGTGACATGCGGACACGTATTCGACACTAAGGTGGTAAGGCAACTGGCGCCGCGGAGGACGCGATTTGCTTAGTTCGCATTACTATTAATAACTTGTGTCCCCACATGTGTTTTAATTAAATTCAAAATGATAGAATATTTTTGATAAACATGGTTATTTTTATGATTTTTATAGCATTTAGCGCCTGCTAATCAGCAATTTTAATAGCAGTGTTTCACGGAACTTTACTTCCGTAGTAAAATAGGAATTATTCAATAGCATTTTATACTTAGGCTAGGATCGGGAACCTTACAGTACCATTATAATATAAGTAATATTTCTTTACATCCAAAAGATTAACTGGAAAACATAGCTTTAAGCGATAAGTCTGTCCATTATATAGTTCTAAGATACTTTCTCAGTTCTGAATATATTCTTGTATATTGGTCCCTGGCTCCAGGCATGTATCTTCAAGTATAATATTTGAACGTATTCCCTTCTAGGCATTTTCTAAGGCTATGTACCATACAAGCGGTCAACAAGAATTTTGCGTTGCCTGGATGCTGGAAAGATCAACTTTGCAGCTTATCGGATATACATCTTAAAAAGAGAGAACTGCTGGATCTAGATGTGTTAAAAAACACAAGGTCCTTGGTGAGGCTCCTTGACGCTTATTTAACTTCGTAGAAACACGCTAAAAACAATAAAAATTAATACAATATTTTTATTTCGTGTGCAAATGTAAGCACAGATTATGCGAATAACATAACTAGTGTAGGCGATGGTTCGCAAGGTCTACACGATGTACTGGAGACTTCGGTTCGTAGCTCCTAGTAGTTCAGGTTCCTGGTTCGATGTGGACTGTAGTTCAATTAAACACTGTTGCTTGTTCAAGTTCCGTTGACTGAATGGTCGGATCCAATATTTATTTCAAAAACTTATCGCTTTATATACAGTTATACGGTCTTAAAACTAATGCGGTATACACGCCGCAGTTAAAAGGGGCGTGGCCTATTTTACATGTTGTTTGCGTTCATGCTGTCGCGGGCAGGCTCGGCGTCCACAACATCTCTCCCCCCGGCGCAGCTCGCGTAGCCTCTTCTTCCCTTAGCAGGACGGCGAGTTTGCTGGTAGGGCGTCGGAAGGTACCGCTCTTAGTTTTCACGTCGGCGACTCGAACGCCGCCATCTGGACCGGGATAGGTGCGCTCAACAATCCCGATTGGCCAGACGTTCCGGGGCAGCGTGTGGTCGACCACAACCACGATGTCACCGGCTTGCAGTTGTCGTCGGCGGTTAGCTGGCTCCCCCCGTGGTACAAGCGTGGGGAGGTATTCCCGCAGCCAGCGCTTCCAGAAATGGTCAGCGAGCGCTTGGCTTGCTCGCCAAGTTTGTCGGTCAGCTTCATCGCAAGGGCCTGTGGTAGGTAGGCTGATCAATGACCCCAGCAGGAAATGGTTCGGTGTGAGCGCTTCTGGGTCGAGTGCACTCACCCGACCCAGAACACCTCACCCTCACCTCCTCTTGTAGGTGAGGGGGCGAGCATTGATAGAGTGCTCGGCTTCGATCAGGAGGGTCTGCAGAATCTCCTCGGAAGGTGCCTTTTCTCTTAGCGTCGTTTGCAGAGCGGTCTTCACGGAGCGTACTAAGCGCTCCCACGCTCCACCCTGGTTGGGCGCGCCTGGTGGGATGAAATGCCACTTCATCCGGTGTAATAGCCCTTCGTCACTTAGGGCGGGTGCCCATTCCGCGTATGCCTTCTTCAGCGCCACGTCAGAGCCCCGGAAGGCTGTTCCGTTGTCCGAGACCATAAGACGTGGCCAGCCTCGACGTGCAGCCATCCGTCGCAGCGCCATCAGAGCTGAGTCAGTGGACAACGAAGCTACGAGCTCTAGGTGCACGGCGCGCATCGTGAGACAGGTGAATAGGGCACCCCATCTCTTTTCTAATGTATGTAATGACTGAGCAGACCAAGCGGGTCATATATGGACATGACCGCGTTGAGCGCCTCTCTCTTCGTTGGTGCGCGGGTTCGCGCACCAACGAAGTTCGGTTCGGTACTCTGTGCATCGCGGTGTTAAATCCCAGCTCGTCCTTTTCAGAGTCCCAGCAGAGCCCGAGTATCTTGCTCTGAGGGCTCCCTGCTCCCAATTGAGTGGGCGTATTCGCTCGTAGCTCTGGCGGTACGTCTCGTAGCACGTTCATGTTGCTAGCACTCCAACTGCGTAGCGTGAAGCCGGCGGCCGCGTGTACCTCGCGTAGCTCTTGTATAGTGCTACGAGCTTCCTCTTCATCGGCGTAGCTGTCTACGAGATTATCCATGTAGTGGCTGTCGGTGATGGCCGCTAGAGCGCGTGGATGAGTCTGCGCATGCGCGTGTGCATTGTGATTGCGCACGCTGTGTGCCATGAAGGGTGAGCTGGCGGCGCCGAAAATCATGCTCGCCATCTTGTAGTGGCGGGGCGGGTTAGTTCGGTCCCGGCCTCGCCATAAGAACTGCTGTGCGGGCTGGTCTTCAGGTCGGATCTTCACTCGTAGAAACATCTCTTGTATGTCGGCGGTGACGGCGATCGGCCGTTCTCTGAATCTGAAGACGATTCCTTGTAGTGATAGTAGAAGGTCCGGGCCCTCCAGCAGCTGGTCGTTCAAGCTCACGCCGTGACATTGGTGAGCTGCGTCAAAAACAAGCCGTTGTTTACCAGGCTTGTTCGGGTTCTGTACTGCGAAGTGCGGGAGGTACCAGCAGATGGGGCTCTGTCGTTCAGTCCCGTCGCATGGCACCGCATAATTCTTAGCCAACAGATTTTCTATTTGCGCGGCGAATTGGTCCGCGAAGTCTAAGCAGGCGTCCATCTTTCGTTCGATGCTTTGTAGACGCCGTAGAGCCGTGCCGTAGTTCGACGGCATGGTGACGTCATCTCGCCGCCAAGGCAAGCCCATTTCGTAGCCGCTGTCTGTTTTCTTTATCGTTTCTTCGAAGATCTTCGTAGCTCGTAGATCGGCGTCGCTCACTCTCGAATGGATAGCAACGCCGAGCGCGTCGATGCGGAAGTGCGCCTCCACAAGCTCGTGTAGGCGCTGGTCGTGCTCGTTCGTACGCTGATCGGGCGCGTATACGTGCAGCACGCTCTCGTTTTCGTAGATGAGGCTGCGGGGTGCGAGTTCCATGCATCACCCAGCCAAGTCGGGTCCTCGACGCGGCCGGTTCATTTGGCCCGCCAAGACGAAACTCACGGGATACAATGAGCTCCCAGTGGTCAGCGCCCACTAAGATGAGGGGGCGCGGGGTCGTAGCACACCTCAGCTTCCATCATGTCCCGCAGATGATTGTGTCGAAGAAGCGAGCTTGGGACGGACTGCCGGTGTAGCTTCAGATCGCGCACCGTGCGCGCTTTGATGTCGTGACGTGTCGCCTCCTTAGCTCCCCTTAGAGAGAGAGAGAGACGGTTTGGCTGTCTCCCTCTCGCTGCGACATGTTCACGCCGTTCAGATGTAGGGGCTGCGTAGGGCCTTCTGCGCCGATCTTCTTCGCTAGTTCATGGTCGATGAGCGTGATGGTGGCGCCTTCGTCGAGTAGCGCGTAGGTGTCTACCTCCCCCCGTGGACCAGTGACGACCACGGGGCAGATCTTAAGCATCACGGTCTTCAGGCCAGTAGCATTGGTGGGTGCTACCGACAAGACCGCTGCGTTGTGGCTCGGTGAATGTTCGGGTTGTGCAGCAGTTGGCTCGTTAGGTCGCGCAGCTGATCGCGTATTATGTCGCGTGTCTTCGTGCAATGTTGAGTGGTGCGGGCGGCGGCATTGGTTAATGCCGCACAGCTTCGCCTTGCATTGGTACCGGCGATGTTTCTTGTTGGCGCATCGGAAGCAAACGCCTTTCTCTTTGACCAGCTCCCAGCGCTTATCGACGGTCAGTGCCCGGTAGTTTGGGCACTGATGTAGCGCATGGGCTTGGTTGCAGCTCTGGCATCGGTCAGTCTTTGTTTCTTGTTCCGCGCCCTCGTCGGTAGTGTACACGGCATTTCTCTTCTTAGTTGTCGCTGCCGGTCTCGTTTCACGGGCGGCGGAGGTCACTGCGGGCGTATAAGTGTAGCGCAGTGCCATATCCGCCTCTCGCATGAGGAAGCGAGATAGCAAGACGATCTCGGGTTCCACTGATGACTGGTGTTCGTCGGCGTAGTAACACTATTGCGTCTTGATGTGCGGGCTCAGCTTTTCCAGCACCTCTCGTGCCAACATTGGGTTATAAAGGTACCCACGCCGGTCAATGCTCTGAAGCACGTAGACAACGTTCTGAATCTTGACAGCGAAGCTATTGAGATCAGTCGCTGTCGTTCCTGGCTTCGGAAATCTTCTAAGCTCCTCCAGAGCTCGGTCAATGATGAGCTCTGGTCTCCCGAAGCTCTGCTCCAATGTTTTGATGATGACGTCAGGATCAGTGGCTGTGTGCAATAATGCAGCCACGGCGTCACGTGCGTCGCCCTTGAAGCAACATCTCAGCCGCTGTAAGTTCTCAGCGGCTGAGATGTGGTACAGGGCTGTGGAGTCCCGTACTGCTGCCTTGAACGGCAGCCACTCGTTTGGTGCCCCAGTGAAGACGGGCAGGTCGGAGTTGTAGCGGGCCCGAGGTCTGGCCATTCGTTCAATGGCCTCGGCGAGTTGTTCGATCCCGGATCTGCGGTCAGATCGACCCGGGGTGGGTGATCTTGTAGAACGCTCAAAGCGTGCTCGTCGTGGTTCTTCTTGTTTCCTCTCGGTGTTGAGGCGCGGCACATCCCCGCTCTCCCCCCGTAGGGTGGAGGGGTTTGTGCGTTGCAACCAATCGTCCACCTTCTGGTGGTTGTCGTTGTTCCGCAAGGTTGGCTCGTCGGGAAGGCTCTGATCTTCTTCAATATTCGCGATCTGAGCCGCCAATCGCTTCTTCACTAGGTCCGCTTCCATTTCCAACTCCTTTCTCTTCAATTCAGCAAGTTTCTCGGCCGCCTCTAACTCCGCCAGCTGCAGCCTTAGGGTGGAGTTCACAGTTCGTTGCGAGTGCGCCGATGACTTGCTTCGTTCGATGTTGCCGGACGGGCCGGCAGTCGTGCCAGCAGCCGTGCCAGCGGCCGGCACAGATGGTGATGCCGGCGGCTCTAGGGATAGCCTTCGAAGGTGCTCTTCGTCCAACCGCTTCCGCTCTTCCAGCTCTGCCAGGTCGCTTTGGCTCCTCGTGACCACCATGTTCGATGGGCGGCAGACGTTCACTGGACAAGCTGTTGGTCGCTTAAGTTTGTCTGGTTCTATCCGGCTCCGATGGACCAAGATGTAGGCGATGGTTCGCAAGGTCTACACGATGTACTGGAGACTTCGGTTCGTAGCTCCTAGTAGTTCAGGTTCCTGGTTCGATGTGGACTGTAGTTCAATTAAACACTGTTGCTTGTTCAAGTTCCGTTGACTGAATGGTCGGATCCAATATTTATTTCAAAAACTTATCGCTATATATACAGTTATACGGTTTTAAACTAATGCGGTATACACGCCGCAGTTAAAAGGGGCGTGGACTATTTTACATGTTGTCTGCGTTCGTGCTGTCGCGGGCAGGCTCGGCGTCCACAACAACTAGAAATAGGAAAATATGGGAAGGTTTTAATGGAGCAAGGAGGTTTTCTTCAACTTTTTACTCTCAACTTGTGCATAAAATGGTGGGACCGGGTGGCGATACTACATGTGTTTCTATATCAATCTAGAGGACTAGGCGCGAAATATAATTCCTCTCATTATGCAACCGTTTCATAAACTACCATCGCGCCCTGACTTTCGACCGCTTCAACTATCAAGACGTATCTATATCAATAACGCCTGCAAGAACTCATGAGCAACTTTGAAGAACATATTTTTATCCACCGTCACTATAATTTTTTAATCCACCCTACTTTTGTTTGTATAAAATTACTCCAAGACAAGCAATGTAACTAAAACTTTGTACTCCGCTATTTATTTCAAATTTTCGTACAGCTAATACAATTTTATTCAGTCTTTATATATATTATTGCTTAAGTAAATTATTTATCAATTTCAAGTAATTATTCAATGTTTATCCCAATTTCAAACTTAAAATATATGCTTTATCACTTTCAAATCATCATTAAGTATTTCCTTAATAATTCAAATGATTGGCAAGGATGTGTCCTAAACTTATCAACAGTGTTAGTTCATTGCATATAATTTTGAAATAAACAAATCAAATACCTAACAAGCAGTCGTCCACGATATATAATATGCATCATTGTTACTTCTTGCTATTCACCCAATTTGCCGACATTTCCAGATAAAACCGGGACGCTCCGGTCTCAAGTCAAACTCTTGGACATCTAACTTCGAGTGAACAACTCATTGCGCTTGTGACCGCGGCGGGCCCCGTCTGAACCTGGATTCCTGGATTCTAACCGGGAGGCGGAGTGAGACATTACCCGACTGCAGCTAAGTCAGACAGAGTGTTATGATTTTAGTTAAAACTAGCTGTAATCACGGCTTCGCACGCGTGGTCGTTTCTCTAGGTTAAAAGTACTCCATGTACTAAAATACCAATATACCAACATTTGATAAAATTCCTTCAGCCGTCAAAAAGATTTTATCGATAGCTCGGATTCGACTCGTTGTACTGAGATGCCAAGTACACCACTTTTTAAGTTAAGCCCTAAGCTATCCAACAGTGAAAACCGCATCACAATCGGTTCAGAAGCTTTTAGGTGATGCGCGAACAAACATACAGATAAACAAAGAAAACGTATCGAGGTTCCGTACCATAGTAGCAATTAGACATTGAAATATTAAAAATTGCATTACGTCACGGAACCCACGGCGAGGTTGAGGGGCTCGGCTTTTCCACACTTTATTATTTAGTCGTGGCATATTTTAGCAGTTTTCATGGTTTCACGGCGGAAGATGGATATTCTTATTTGCTAAGCTTACCACACCCACATTGTATAAAATTAGATAATTTTTTTCGCCATTGAGTTTAGAGCCATACTGCAGCCATACTGGTAAGTATTTAATAAAAAAAAAAAAGATACCAACGATACCCCATACATCCAAATCTGTTCAGGCATTTAAAGTTATGGTGGAATAAAGAAACGCACATAAATACAAACATATAATAATTATGAACCCTGAAAACATTATACTCCTGTTTTGGGCAGTCATGTAATAATAGTACTGCCACCAGGGACGTATAGTCTGTGTACCTATTTATTATTTACAAGCTGCGCCCTGCGGCTTAGCCCGCATTGAGATTTTTCTGGTAAGAACCCTAAGTGGACCAAAATTGCCTATACTGTACAATATCCTTCAAAATTCATTCAGATGTCCAATAGTTTTTTATCAATTGCGCGAAAGCTACTCACCACAATGAGATGCACCAATCAAGTCAAAACCTAAGCTATCCAACAGTGAAAACCGCATTTCAAATTGTCGGATATGATTCGTATTGGACCTGTAGTACATATAATATCGATGATTAGACCTCTGATGTTTTATTACACCTACTCTATTCGCCGTTGCTAACTGTTACCGCTATATATTAGACAGATTACACTTACGTACTCTCCATTATTGAAGTTTTGTTGTTTACTTTGTTTCAATTCAATTAAGTTTTAACTAGCTTTCGCCCGCGATTTCGTCCGAGAGGACTACATTTTATCGAGAAAAAAGCATCCTATGCCTTTCTAGGATATTAAAAACCAATGCAAAAGTATACCACCAACGTATTGTATTCTCTTTGGCACCAACGCTTTTGATGCTTTTTGACAGACTTGTTATTTCGTTTCCATGGCAACCGTTCCTTACCACGAGTAATCGATATTTTCCAGTTTTCCCGTGGAAAATTACTGGGATAAAAAATATCCCATGTGTTATTCCAAGCTATAAGCTATCTCCATTCCAAATTTCATCAAAATCCGTCCAGTCGTTCTCGCGTTGAAATTCCCCAAATAAACAAACAAACAGACAACGTTTTTCTTTTTATATAGTGGTGTGGATAATGCAGACCATAGAGAAGAGAAGAGGAAAGATATTTGGCAACCTTATACGATATGACGACTTCATAAGAACCATCATGGAATGGAAGGTAGAAGGGAATAGAGGAAGAGACCAGCAGACCTAGAAGGAAATTTACTGATCAGATAAAGGAGAAGCAAATGTCATGTCGTTTATGGAAAGCAAAGCTTTGGCTGAAGATAGTGAACGTAGAAGTTACACCACCGACAAAAAGAGATGAAATGCAGTAGGTAATATAGCAAAAATTTTAAATTTATTCTTTAAATTTATCTTGAATTTAGTTCCACTGAACGATATCTTAACCGTGACAAAACACCCACATCAGTTGTTTTATCTCGTCACTCACATTCAGCAAGTTTCGCAAGTTCTACAATAATCAGAATGTACTCTGCTTTTAACAAAGACCTTATTTTGGATGAAGTAAGGGTGTGCAGGATGTTTTGTCGATTGTATAATTCAGGAATAAGCCAAATTCGATGCACCGTACATAATTAAACCGTGTTCGGTATATTACTGCTTGTAAGATGAAAAGGTTGGAAGATACATCCAACCTATTCATCAGTTCATCAGTTTGTCGCTGATTAGTGCCGATATGGAAACGAGAACAGCAGCACAGCAAGCAGTAGTAAACAAACAAATATAAACTAAGTAGGTTAAACGCATAAAACTACGCATATGGCATAACTGGGTAGCCTAATGGTTCAATAGTGTAACTTAGAATCCAACGACACCGGGTTCGGTCTTAGGCTTTTTATGACTTTTGACCAATGACTTTTTTATACGCGGTTTTCCATCGCTTCGTGCTTCGGAGGGCACGTTAAACTGTCGGTTCCGGCTGTTATTGTTTAATAGAAGTCGTTAAGCAATGACAGAGGCCCTCGGGCGGTCTGAAAAGCTCTGACACCAGAAACTAGCGCTACCTCATACAACAAACAATACACTGGGATAGTTTTCATTATGATTTTTAGCCGTAAAGTCTGCTTCGCGAAACTACTCGCACATATGTCATTTATTTTCCCATAGGAGATATTAAGATAGCTAAGATAACGGAAAGGGTTTGAATCCGTGCCCTCTACGCGCCATATGCTCTTAGGTAATTGGACTAACTTAACCTATCTTGCCTAAAACATTAAAATATTATAAATAGTGTTATCAATTTTTGTAGAATTAAAGTGTTGTGTCAGCTGATATCTCTACCTCACTAATTGTAAAAATAAGCCTTCCATTTTAGCATATCCAGTCACACACACATATAGACCAAAGTGAAACATATTACGATCACCAAGTGTCATTTACTATCTTACGATCAACAATGGCTTATCAACTCACCACTTCCGCACACCAGGAGGACTCACGACGTGATTTAAATATCACAGTAGATAAATGTCGAAAAAATTGAATTGAATTGGCCCCCAGCCGCGAGCTAATTAGTGACATAATGGGCAAAATTAGCGGAGTGTTGTGTAGATATACCTTCGTTTGTATATCTACTGGTATTTGAGGGGTCATTAATAACTTCACACCCAACATAATACAAGCTAGATGAAGGGGCTCATAGTGAAGATTTTGAGTGAATTCATTAGAGACGGACACGTGTTTGACTCTCGCAGTGGTTAATGTAATATACGTGAATATGTGCGGTTTGCAATCCAATGATATCGGGTTCGATCCTTGGCCTCGCATCTATTACTTTAATTACGTGCAGATTTGCCATCGCTTCGGAAGGCAAGTTAAGCCATCGGTCCCGGTTGATAAAAATTGATAGCAGGCGTTAAGCCACTCCTTGGTCATAAATGTTCAAAATATTGGAAGTAATCAATACATTTTGATAAAACAAAGTCGCTTCCCGCCGTCTGTACTCTTAGACCTTTTAAACTACGCAACGGATTTTAATATACGAGCATACGAGACCTGGGCCCTGATTCTGTTAGCTATAGACAAATCCTCGCCACTGCGACATCTGTGCAATTGGGCTGGCTATAGTGGCAAAGGTAGTGTTGTGTTGGAGGGTAGGGTGAAGTGACAACAAGCTGGTTCAATGCACACTGATTTATTATGTATGCAGCTGCTACTTATAAGGCGGTGCAACCGCCACTACTCATACATGTCTTTTAAATCTACGTACATATACAACATCTTTCCCCTCAAAAAAACTTACTATAATCTACTCTTTGCCCTTTTCTGCGGTTTGAGACCCGTAACGGCATATGTGAGTCATCAGGCGGCTCCGGAGTTCTAAATTCAGGACTTGACAAAATTTGCTTTGATGAGTGAAGCGGTGACTGGAGATGGACGTTATCTTCCGCGTCCGTACTGGGTAATGGCTGGCTACTTTGATCCCTTGATGCAGGAGTGGCGCTCACATCAGATGACTCAGCGATGGACTCCTGTGATGTGGTTATCTCCATACCAGCTGTACGTGATATAACGTCCGACTCAGCAGAGTATAATTCACTAGAACTTGCCTCTTCCTGTGGCAAAGTTACGTCCCACGTTTTAGCCGTACTGCCATGATTATCAGTAACTAGTACGTTGGTTCTGTTCGCGTAAACTTGATTTTTATGTCTAATAATATCTTTATTGCTGCTTAGCAATTTAATTTTATATAAGACTTTGCCAATTTTCTCAACAATCACTCCTTTTATCCAGTTAAATTTGTTTTTGTTTACATATTGCTTCACAGTAACGTTATCGCCTGGTTTAAAAACTACGTAATTTTTTCCACCATAATTCTTAACCTGTAAGCACTGTTTCCGATCGACGAGCTTAGATAAGTCTGTAGGTAAGGGATTATCGACGTGAGTGAGCAAATCCAACCTTGAACGCGGCGTCCTGGCCGGCGTCGGCGAGCCCCGGTGCCGGTGCGGTAGCAGCGCCCGCGCGCGCACATCGCACGCTTTCTGCTAGGTCCACAGCTTTGCCCAGCGTCAAGTCCTTGATGTCTTGAACGAAAAGCTTATCTCGTTCATGCCCCGGCAACAATCCCATGACAAACTTATCCAACAGCGAATCTTCTAAGTTCTTGAAAGCACAATGAGCGGCGAGCCCGCGCAGCCGCGCGGCCCACAGCAAATGCGTTTCGCCGGCTTGCTCAGTCGCTGTATAGAATTTATGCCTCTCTGCGAATCCGCAGCGCTTTGTTGTGAAATGTTCGTTTAGGATTTTAAAAATACTTTCGTAGTTACAAGTATCCAAATCCGCCGGTAGGGCGAGATTGCAAGCTAGCTGGTACGTGTTCTCCGTGAGTGCGCTCAACAATATAGCTTTCCTCTTCACTCCAGGCTTGTCCGTCTCTTCATTGATGTCGTTGGCGATAAACCATTGAGACAACCTGCCCCTGTAGATTTTCCAATCTTGATTATGATGATCAAAATTGGTAATTGCTCCCAACGACGAAGTTGTGCCGAACATTTTTCGAAATGTGGGTAATCGTTGGCCTTGTCGCCACTGTTGTGTCGGAGGGTAGGGTGAAGTGACAACAAGCTGGTTCAATGCACACTGATTTATTATGTATGCAGCTGCTACTTATAAGGCGGTGCAACCGCCACTACTCATACAATATGTCTTTTACATCTACGTACATATACAACAGGTAGTCTGTTAAATTAAGGTCGCTATCTCATTTGCAACACAATGGCACGGATGTGCTACGTTTTGCTAAAATCACTTGAGTGTTGCCACTGAAATAAAAATGGTATTAGCCGTCAATCAAGCATCAGTCAAAACATCATTTTTGTGGTTGTTTTACAAATAAATCTTTAATAAAACATATTAATTCGTTATTTAGCGATTTTGCTCTAAAAATCACATAAACTAGGTTTTTATCACTTTAATGCAAAAATGAACGAATTCCACGACTGAATCTACCTTGTCTTTGGTTAAAAAGTAAACATTTCGTAAATTTTCGTCAGTTTGACAAGTTTCTACGATGTAAACAATCACATAAAATGAACTTGCTGTTTTGTACATCAAAACAGAATACAATTTATCTACCTAGTGAATGTGTATAGACTTTATATGAACACAAAATTGATTTATGGGGCTAAGTTTCCTATGGGAAAATAACCTCTAAGAAAATTAAAAAGTAAGGGCATCGTGCTATAATTTTACGTTTTGTACAGCTAACGATGGATATCCATTGCTATAGGCATCTTATTTTGATATACTTGATGGAGCTTTCGGCTCCCCGAGTTGAACATGGGCTCGCTGAAATCAAACTTTCGTGACCACGAAGAAAAAGCGTTTATTCTATAATATTTCAAACTAGGTACTTCACATTAATTATTTTACAATAATGTTTTATCCGCGACGAGAAACCATAGAGCCGTAATGACGTTTCTGCTAATTAGTGATGGGACATTATCGCACCCGGTCGCACGCTAGTGATGTCGCCACATACTCACGTGTAATACTTTATTTAAGTACTTAAAAATTTAACATAATTCTGTTTCGGGTTAGAGATTCTAAGAATAAACTTCACAAGTAACATCACAACCTCCTCATTAAAAATCGAAGGAACATCAACAACAAATGCGCAAGCATGACCTTGGTGTATATATCACATCAAATTTAATATAGTACACATATTATTAAAATAACCTAGAATACAAACTGCATCCATAACTACATAATAATAAGAAAAGCTTTCTCCTGTGAAATGAAAATCTCTTTCTAAAGGTCTACAAAATAAATGTATTTACTGCCATTACTAGAATATGCATTCCAGATTCTCATTTCAAGAAAGACATTGAAGTAACAGCGCAGAGCTACCCCAAATGATCCTACAATTAAATATTGTACTAACAAAAAGTTTGTCTGAAACTTGGCCGTACTACCTAGTGGATAAAATGTGAAGACCTAATAGAGATATACTAAATGTACACTGTACACAACGCACTAAACATGGCAGGCATATACACTTTCTATGAATAAAAACTCTGTACTAACCGGACTATCACCTGTGCTATCACCACTGAAAAGGTGAACTACTCTGGGAGATTTCTTCTCCGCAACCGTATGTCATCACTGGCAACACGCACTGATTATAAACTTTCCTCTTGAGGCTCTGCGGTATTTGTGACGAGAAGATATGGCGTAATTTCCCGAACGCTGCCCATCCGAGTTGTATTCGTCGGTTGACCTCTTTCGCTCATCATGGCGCTCTTTGGGGGAGGCCTAAGTTCAGCAGTGGACTTCTAAAGGCTGACATGATGATGACAAACTATGAGTGTGTCAAGTTGCATTAAAATTCGTCCAGTAGTTTCAGATTGATACGTATTCTTTTAAATAATTTTGAACCAATATCCTGCGGGAACCCTTTGATTTTTCGGGATGAAAAGTATTCAATGTCCTACCTCGTAGTATAAACCCAAATCTTACCAAGTTTCAGTTGAATTAATTCAATAGTTTCGGCGTGATTCACGGTTAAGATATAGACAGACAGACAGATGGACTAAGAAGAAAAATAAATAAATGTTGGCTTCAGAATCAAATAAAGAGTACATACCCTTATTTTTTTTTATTGTTTCTAACTTCAAAATTAACACAACTTAGGACCCCTATCCCGCAGGAATCCTTAATTTTGCCAAGTTGCATCAAAATCCAACCAGTAGTTACAGCGTGATAAGTGTTCGTTTATATAACTTTCAATCCATATTCTGCGAGAATAGTCTGGCCTGGTCTGGGAATAGCTTATCTTGCCTACATGTTATTCCAGGATAAAAAGCACATGTAAAATACTAATATTACATGTCATCAAAATTTGTTAAGCCGTCGAATAGTTTTTTATCGATATCTCCGTCTATACCTATGAGATTATTGATTTAATTGAAATACAAGGTACACCAGTTTTTAAGTCAATATCTAAGCTATCCAACACTAAAAACCGTATTTCAATCCGTCCAGTAAGTAGATAGACAGACAGACACATTTTTTTTAAATGTTTTATTCTTGTACAGTAAATTAGTCCACTAAAACAATTTTATTTTAATTGTCTTCATTGTGTTGTTTTCTTGTGACTTTACTTATTAGTGGTATAGATGGAAGATGTAGATATAGATAGAATACCAGAGATAGATTTATAATAATAATATTAACTAGTCAAAGACCATATTCGATCCGTTTGCAGTAAAAGTTTACCAAAAACTTGTAAAACTTTAAACGACAATTCAATCAAAAAAAAATATATAAAAAATTGTCAATTCAATCGATAACCAATTTTCAAGTGTTTCTTTAGTTCATTATTGAACTGGCACTCACATAAAACTTGAAAAACAATTGTTGAAAAAAAAAAAGTTTTGCACGTAAACCTCTCTCACAAAACTTTATTTTACAGCATCGTGTGAATGCTACCTAATTTGCACCTTGAGAGCTTAATTGCACGAGAAAGGGGAAAAGAAAGAAGGCAAGGAAACTTTGTAGGTATAATCTAATGTCAAGAGTTGGCCATTATACTGTCATATCTTTCGTCTATATGAAATGTTTGTAGGTTAATTCTTGCAGGTAGCGCATATATTATTAACTCAATTTATATAGAAAAAATTATCTCTCTATAATTATAATGAAGCAGTAAGCAACAAAAAATGTATACAAAGAAGATAATCGAAATAAGTTGTTTACCTTTTATTTAAATGATGTCTGTCTGACTGTGTGTCTGTTTTTAAACTACTGGATCGATTTAAATGCAGTTTTCACTATCAGATGAATTAAAATCTGGCGTCATTTGTATCTCAATCTGACGATTAGGAGCTGAGCAATCGATAAAAAACTATTTCACGGTTGAATGAATTTTGATGAAACGTAGTATACTGTACTTTACAAGTACTTTTGTCCTGGAACAACACAATGGTAACTTTTAACCGAGATAAATTACCACGTGGGCACAGCCGCGGGCACAGCTAGTCTAGAATAATTAACTGTACCTACTGTTTTTGTGGAAAAAAAACGAATTGTGGTACGAAGCCATAAATTAAATCATATACGTACCGGAAGATCGGAACCAACATTGTTTCCGTGCGTCATTCCGTGCGTCGTAAGGTAATGGAAATTGAACGAAAAAGAAGGAAATTGTTTCTGACAACAACCGCGAGGGTCATTCAAAAATAACCTTCGACTCGCCCCAAATTAACTAACGACCAGCGATAGAAGACACTTCGACTGTTCGTGTTTTTATTCAAACAAGGTAAAAGAACGGGTCAATAGATATTTGCCGATAGGAAAGGTAGGATAATATTTATTTTACACGGAGTCGAACTATGTTATTGTAGTGGTGCGTGTTAGGGACATAAAGATACGAATTTGGGAGATAGGCATCACCTTTTACTATAAATAATTAGATTTATCTTAAAGTACTATTTAATTATTAGTTTGGGGTGTAAGATACATGCCTTCCCGTAATTGAATTTAATTCTAAAAACATGCGGCACATGCTGAGTAGCTATATGACTGCGATTATGCAGAGGTCTAATTCTGCCACCGCGATGTTTTAGTAAAAACAGGGCCCTTATCTACTACTAGCTGCGCCCCGCGGCTTCACCCGTTGAGGGATGATGATGATGATGATGATGATGATGATGAAAAGTATCATATGTGTTATTCCATGGCATCATATATATCATGGCATATTTTATACATATCTTCTAATAAGGGTGTTATTTGCCTTAAAATAAATGAATTTAATAAAGTATCATATGTGTTATTCCATGGCATCATATATATCATGGCATATTATATGCATATCTTCTAATAAGGGTGTTATTTGCCTTAAATAAATGAATTTAATAAGCTATCTCCATTCCAAATATTAACGACTAGGTTTTTTAGGGTTTCCAGGACTAAAAGTACATATAAAATACAACAAACTACATTTCATCAAGTATCATTTAGCCGTCACAGTAACAACATTAGTTTTTTATCAATTGCTTGGCTTCTACTCGGATTGCGATACAAAGCACACCAGAATTTAAATCAAAACTTTAGCTATCCAACAGAGAAAACAGCATTTCCATCGGTCTAGTAGTATTTACGTGATGCACGAACATACAGACAGAAAGACAGACACTTCTTGGGCAGTAGCTTATTTTTAGTCCCTTAGACCATATTTTTAAATTATCTTCTTTGAACAGATTTTTCGTTACTTAATGCTTTATTATATGTATAGATAGATAGATTTTTTCGAACATACCTAGTTGCCCAGTGCAAGTTGTCTACCAAATGCTCATAATTAAGTGAGAAAATTCCAATGTTATAGCAAGCGGCCAGGGCGCGTCGCCGGGCTCTAGGAAATCATCAGTATATGTATAGGTATATTCAATGGCCTTGACAGCTTTTAAAACATTAATAAGCGTAACGAAATAGGAGAACTATAGCGTAACGAAATATACAGTATGATTTTTTCAAGTGGGCGTGGATGGCTAAATCAGAAACTATGAGGAATAGCGAAAAGTACTCAAATGAGTCTCGGACCCGATTTTGATGAAAACTAAAACAGCATCTTAGGATTTTTGAAAAAAAAACAATAGTAAAAGAGATGTTGATTCAGCAGTTTGGTGAACATTTTATCGCAATTTATAGTTCTGTGCCGTGGCCAGCGAGGTCACCGGATCTTACCCCCTTAGATTAATTTCTCTGGTGGTATGTAAAAAACGAAATCTACAAAGACACGTATAATGCAATTGATGACTTGAAATGAACTTTGGAAAATTTTCTAAGCGGAATCAATAATATTTTAATACTGAATGCAGTACAATCCTTGAGTCGTCGAATCCTAGCTGGGTTCGATGTATTGAAAACAACGGTCATCATTTTGAACAATTAATCAGTTATGGTTTAATTATTTTCGTTAAAATGAGCTCTTTCCTTAAGTTTGCCGGATGTCATTTTTTCCCAGAATTCAATCCTTATTAGCGACACCATCGAATGGAAAAAATAATACAGTTTGTGTTTTTTTCCAAAATCAACGTGTTCGATTCCTGCCTAGGAATATTGTTTTTTTTTTCAAAAATCCAAATATGCAGTTTTAGTTTTCATCAAAATCGGGCCCGAGACTCCTTTGAGTACTTTTCGCTAAACCTCATAGTTTCTGATTTAGCCAACTTGAAAAATTCACCCTGTACAATATTTGTGCAATGTGTGCGTGATTAGACAATATATCGTTAGAATATACAATAGGCGACACTGGGTTTCATACAAAATGTGGTTCGCAGCCTTTCATTCCTTTCCCACTTTGATGATATAACAACATTGTATACCCTACTCATCAACGCATATCTCGTATGTCATGTGCACCACCGCATTGTATCTATCTGTATATAGCTATATTGTATACCCTACTTATCAACGCAGATCCCGTATGCCGTGTGCACCACCGCATTGTATCTATCTGTATATAGTTATATTGTATACCCTACTTATCAACGCAGATCCCGTATGCCGTGTGCACCACCGCATTGTATCTATCTGTATATAGCTATATTGTATACCCTACTTATCAACGCAGATCCCGTATGCCGTGTACACCTCCGCATTGTATGTATCTGTATATAGCTATATTGTATACCCCGCTTATCAACGCAGATCCCGTATGCCGTATGCACCACTACATTGTATCTATCTGTATATAGCTAATATAGCTGTATTGTATACCCTACTTATCAACGCAGATCCCGTATGCCGTGTGCACCACCGCATTGTATCTATCTGTATATAGTTATATTGTATACTCTACTTATCAACGCAGATCCCGTATGCCGTGTGCACCACCGCATTGTATCTATCTATCTATCTATCTATCTGTATATAGTTATATTGTATACCCTACTTATCAACGCAGATCCCGTATGCCGTGTGCACCACCGCATTGTATCTATCTGTATATAGCTATATTGTATACCCTACTTATTTACGCAGATCCCGTATGCCGTGTGCACCACCGCATTATATCTATCTGTATATAGCTATATTGTATACCCTACTTATCAAGGCAGATCCCGTATGCCGTGTGCACCACCGCATTGTATCTATCTGTATATGGTTATATTGTATACCCTACTTATTAACGCAGATCCCGTATGCCGTGTGCACCACCGCATTGTATCTATCTGTATATAGTTATATTGTATACCCTACTTATCAACGCAGATCCCGTATGCCGTGTGCACCACCGCATTGTATCTATCTGTATATAGCTATATTGTATACCCTACTTTTCAACGCAGATCCCAGATCTCTATACAGGTTTTAATAACCAATGTTAAAGTATAACACCAGCGCTCTTGATGCTTTTTGACTTTCTTGTTATTAATTAGTTTCTACGGCAACGCATCTCATTCCGTCCCTTACAGCGAGTAATACCACTGTTTTCCAGTTTTCCCGGGACAACTTGTCATTTTCCGGGGTAAAAAGTATCCTATGTTCTACAATACCTCTTCACAAAGTTTCATTAATACTCAATCTTTTATTGCCATAATATGTTACAAAAGATCTTAATAATTAATAGTTAGAATGACACATTACCCTCATAGGGTGTAGCAGTGTAAAGTAGGCGCGGACCGAACCATTTAAAAACTAAATACTGTTGGATAATGTATTAGACTAATTTAGTCAGTCATAAAATGATTTAAATTATAATAACATTTTTTAATTAAAAGCATTTTTAATTTATTTATAAAAACGTTATCTTTTTCTTCGTCTTTTATTTCGTCGGGTATTTTATTATATATTTTTACTGACATAACATTTGGTCCAGAACTGTGCATTATTAATTTGGAAGAAGGCAGTACTAATTTATGTCTAAATCTAGTTGCATACCACCGTACTTGGTCAGCACGCTTAATAAAAAACTGTGGATATTTCCTAACAAAAATACCTACTTCCATGATATAAATTGAAGTCAAGGTCTGAATACTCAAATTAATAAAGTGCGGCTTACAGCTTTCCGACTCTTTTATATTGGCAAGTATACAAATGCATCTTTCTTGGGAAATAAAAACGTCTTGTGCATCTACACTATTCCCCCATAACAGGATAAAAAAAACGAAAATCTAATAATCAGATCAGCTGTTTTTTCGTGAAAGCTTCCCAAACAAACAAACAAACATACAAAGTTTCACTTATATACCTATATTGGTGTGGATTCCATGCCACACTAGTACTATTATTTTATCTGTGCCATTACATTGAATTTACCTACACCAATGATTTTGTTATAGACGGTTAGACGGGTTATTGTCATACAAAATGGCGTTTCAAATTCAGCCACACTGCGGTGCAGTCCATTGTCTAAATTAAAATATTTAAAGATCCAGGGTTTATTTATTTGCTTTCGCATTATAATTACCTATAGCAGTCTTCGATTGCACTCGCAAGTTTTGCTTGTTGCGTTGCTTCAACTGACTGCGTGCAGAAACAAGTACAAACGACCTTTGTGTTATTGTGGGTTTTTGAGCGCGTATATGGCATTATCTGCCTCCTTTTTTAAATGGAGAGTCATTGCACAAACAAAATATTGAAACAGATTTACATTCAGAGCATTCGCAGCTCCGTGACGCCCGCGTCCGATCCCTTCGCATACAATATTTACATTGCGGAGCAGTTCCAGCGGCGTATTATCGCCAGAACTTAGCTATTCAGCTTAGCCCGTAATGTTCGTGAATACTGCTTGATTACAAATGAGGGTAGCTAGTTTGCAGGAAAGGTACAATGCAGATCGCAGACGGTGGGATGAGATGGACTCCTGCCTGAAAGATTGATCCATCATGATACATAATACAGAGGTCTAGAAAAAAGGAAGGCAGGCCGCTTCAGTAGAACAAGATTATAGGATCTAAGAAAAAGAAAAAGTCTTAATAGATCCTTCGTGATATTACCAACGGATCTACTGAGAAAAAAATCTCGGTAGATCCATAATTTCAAAATGGGATCTAAGGAGAAAAAATAACTCAATGAAGCCAGTATGGATCTTAGCACTGGATCTAACGAGAATAATCCGGTTCAACGAGCTCGTCGTCTATTAAATAGAACTTAATGTTTGTTTGTCTTTTATGTTTGCGCGCATCGCTCATCCGATTGAGTTGAAATTTTGTACAGTTGTTGTTGGCACTTGCGTGATCTGACATAAAAAAGAAGAAAATAAACAATACTAAGTTCAAAAACTAAAACCCGACTTCGGTAGACGAATCGATTGGTATATCGCTTGTCAAAATCGAACCAAGTTTGAACACATAGTTCTTCCGTCGCTTTGCCGTACTCGGGTAAAAATCGAAGTATGCCCTGATTTAACTAGTAAGTAATAAAAATAATTCTCTGAAGCAGAAAAACCCTCTTCAAGTGTATTAATTAAAACTACGGAAGCAATTTTCATGAAATGTAGGAATATGTAGCCTAAAGTTCTTCTCTGAACAAATAAAAAAGAATCATCTGAATCAGATCAGGAATCTCAGAAATATTTGAAGTCGGTTAAAAATAAGTTCCCTTGAATTTGTATGGATGGTCAACCTACTCTCATATTCTATGTTAAGTTCAAACCCTTCTTTTACCAGCCACTAATATCAAGGTAAACGAGCCTCTCCTCCAATCAGCGAGTTTTTAGATAAGCTAAACACAATGGGGGCTGTCCGATGAACTTATTGATTAATGGCGGCCGTGTCTGATACACTCTTACACCATTATCTGGTGATAGTGAGATTCGGATAGATGAAATATCGTATGGAACTTAGATAGTTGGGGGATATTATTTATGTTGGTAAAAGTCTTTTACATGTAACGATGTAAGGAACCAAATGTACGTTAACAGCACCGGTACTCATCCTGTAGACAAAACAGGACAATAAGCTTTTTACAGACAGTTTTTAAAAGCCTACGTATTGTAGCTTAGCCACAGAATAAATAAGCTTAGCTGAGCTAAATAAGCCAAAACATTGGAACTCAAAATGATAAGTAAGTATACCGATACCCGTGTTTTTTTTAACCATCTTGGTTCTTACTTTCAAAATATTAAATTGTCAGCAGGATGTTTGTGTAGGTACAATATTACAACTTGATATGTCAACGTGAAGTGGTCCATTATTAAGCCCATAGATAGAGAAGCTAGACGGGGCAGGGTCGCGTAACCGCTATACTCCCTTTCATTCACGTATCAGTGTTACCACTTCAATTATGTTACCTACAAAATATGGAGTTTCTTTTTTGGAAAGGCGTTGGACTTTACATATAGGTAACTTAATATACATTTTCTCATTAGGATAGGATAATTATGAAAATAAGAGATATTATGAAAAATTAATGTTTTATAAATAACAATAATTTTAAAATATAGAATATCATATCATATTCCATCTCATTATTATTATTTACACTCATTAGATGCCGAGCAATCGATAAAAAATATTTGACGTCTGAACGAATTTTGAAGAAATGTAGTATATTGTACTATAAGATACTTTTGGACATGGAGTAACACGTAAGGGCTACTTTTATATGAAATGACCACGCGGGCAAAGTCTTGGGCACTGCTAGTATGAAATAAAAACGAAGGTTGGTAACAACACTATTAAGGTTGATTGTGGAATCGCCACAATATCTATCACGAGTACTCAGTGGCCGTATTACAGAAGTCTTAATGCAACCAGTTGCTACGAGATATTAATTATATTAATATGAAAATCTAATTGCATCTGGTTGCAATTATTGGGTAAGCACACAACGATTATTCAATCAGCAAATCTATGAAACTCATAGTTATATCCATACATCAACAATGACAAAGTTATCGTTTCGCAACGTATACTCGTAGTAACCACCGGCCAAGTGGAGTGACGACCTGCGAAAGGCGGCCGGCAAAAACTGGTTGAGAAAAGCTGAAGACCGGGCTCTGTGGCGTTCATTGGGAGAAGTTTATGTCCAGCAATGGACGGAAACAGGCTGATGATGAACGTATACTAGATATTTGTATGTGTAGATGTGACGAAATATGACATTAACCCTGTAGCGAGCTTGTCGCTGGATTATTTTCAAACAAAGCAAAGAAATCTCAAAAAAGCTCATAATGAAGCTTGATAAACGAAATATCTTAACAAAAAGTTTCTCGGTCAGGAAATTGCTTAGTTCAATCGTACAATTTAATTATGTATTGACCATTGTACCCCACCGGCAGAGCGTACAGTTGAATCGGATTCATTTGAAAATAATTTAACAAATATACAAATTGTTCAATTAGGAGTAATTCTCGGATCTGATTTGACTTAAACGCAGCGCCTCGCAGCTATGGAATTCACCATGGCACATTTATTTCTACTGTAGGTACTTACGTACGAGTATAAAGCGATCGCGAGAATCCGCATACTTTTGTGACGATGTCGACCTTTTTAAGCCCTTTTTCATGAACATAATCATTTCATAGTCTATCACTGTATTACAGCCACATATTCTTAATTTTATAATATTTAACTGTTATTCGGACATTGTCATGCTTTGGCCAAGTCTGTGGTGAGGAGTTGCAAATTTGTAAAACAAGATTTCATGATAATATATGAATGGTTGCGCACCTACATGTATAGCACTATGTTTTTATTATTACTTCATGCCGATTCCTCATGGCAAAATTACTTTAATTGGAAATACCATTGTTGCAAATAACTTCCTTACTGAGAGTTCAAAGAAATGTTCTTTTATGATGTGTCAGCTGTGAGCCTATTTTTTTTTTGTAAATAAATTGATTTTCTACCTACTTCATAATATTGTCCACTGAGCGTCGGTCCTTGGGCTAGAAGAACAACCCCCTACGACAGCCTCGCGACATGTTGCAATCAAATTCCAGGGTGTGATATACCTGTAATATTCCATTTCCTATAACAGGTACATTTTTACTAAGTACTTGTCGCGTACTTAGCTCACCCCAGGAAGGCGTGACTAGAATGCAGATTTCGTGTTCTACGAGTAACAATATAATACAAAAGAAGTGCGTATGTAAGCACTCTAATAGTATTTAGAAGCTAACGCCGGATTTTAATAAAGTAATACATGAACTCGTTCATCTATCTCAATGTAATAGTTGCTCCAATGACGAATGATAAAAATAAAGAACTTACCAATATCGTCCAAGAAACTGCGCTCAGTCAGCAAAACAATTTGGAAAAACCATTAAAAGTTGATGAGCTTTATGTGCGTGAGCCTTTCCCTAGACGAAACAATGAGAACGATAATTCTATATATTGTTAGTATTTAATTATCAAGCCTTCAAGTGTATTGAGCAAAATTATTTAAAAAAATATATTGTAAAAACTACATACGTACATAAATAATGAATTCATACCAATATATAAAAGTGAAACGTTGTCTGTTTGTTTATTTGTTTGTTTGGGGAGTTTTAATGCTATAACGGCTGCACGGATTTTGATGTAAATTGGAATGGAGATAGCTTAAACCCTAGAATAAAACATAGAATACTTTTTATCCCGGAAAATGGTAAGTTTTCACGGAAAAACTGGAAAATATTGATGACTCGCAGTATGGAATGATTGCCATGGAAACGAAATAACAAGTCTGTCAAAAAACATCACGAGTTATTAGTGTTCTACTTTTGCATTTGTTTTTAATATCCTAGAAGAACAAGGATGCTTTTATTCGCGTTAAACTTTAGTCCTCGCGGACGAAGTCGCGGGCGGGAAAGTTATGAATGAATATCGATCCGTAAAATAAAATCCGGTAGAGGTATTTTAAACAGAGGCCGTTTTTGTGTTTTATTAGATTGCCCGACGAGACGAGCATGCCATGTAAGCGCCACGCCTGCCCATAACAAAAGCAGTGCGGCTTGTACTAATATCGTCACCTGAGACATTGGTCTCATTGCCCAGTAATTTGCAGTTATGTCACTGTAAAATTTAAAGGAGCAACATATATGAAATCAAATTTTAAATCATCTTTGGTCTTCCTTTATATCTTGTTTTCATTTGCCAGAAATGATCTTACAAGAACTTTTTATCATCTTTTGTGACGGAATTCAGATTCTTTGATTATATCAATATGTAATGGTTGTAGTCATCGATCCTATGTTGTAGTATTACGGTAAAGTAATGTGCTTATTTGGCAACTTCCACATGATACTACAAATAAACTTGTCTAGGCCCACACATGACCCGACATCTCTTCTGTATCACGTACAATATTCAACAGATCCAGCAGCACCTGCGGGGAAATAATCCAATAAAATCATATAATGGTTTGGCCACGTTTTATTTTACATTAGGAGCGCTCGGCGGCGTCCGAGAAAGGGATTGACATTAAAAGAAAAGAAGGCCGCAATATGATTGCCTTCAGTTCGCCATCTTGGTGACGCGATTATATTTGTAGCTAGCTGTTTACCCGTGACTTCGCTTCATATTTTGTGTAGATATATGATACACTGCCTAAACAATGTATACATACATATAGGTATAAATTATAAACTCCTCAAAGAATATAATATACTAGATTTCCCACCCGCAACTTCGTCCGCGCGGACAACTATTTATCGCGAAAAAAAGCATCCTATGTTCTTCTTGGATGTTGAAAACCAATGCACAAGTACGTATAGCACCAATGCTCTTGAAGTATTTTGACAGACTTGTTGTTTCGTTTCCATAGCAACCGTTCCTTACAGCGAGTAACTAATATTTTCCAGTTATTGCGTGGAAACCTACAATTTTCCGGTACAAAAAGTATTCTAGGCTATACTTTTTATACTAGGGTATAAGCTATCTCCATTATAAATTTTATCAAATTCCGTCCAGCTGTTATCGCGTAAAAGCTGCCTAAACAAACTAACAAACAAGCAGACAACGTTTCACTTTTATATAATGGTATGGATTAATGTAGTCGTTTATTTATATTTTTATGTACTTAGTTTAGTTACTTTTACTCGAAGGTGTTTGTCACCTTTAAACTCTTATGTAATATTAATTGTAGTAACCAAGCCCCGAGCTTAGTGTGGGATGCTTTCAAGAGTGTGTATAAAGTCACTTTTACCACCACAATATACATATACAATATATACATGTTTAGTATCTTCAACGGTCTATTGAATATGTTCTTCTATATCTTTGTGGTCCATTCTAGGTTCCATATCATCGCTTACCATTGCGCTCATTGGTCAAATGAAATAGAGCGCGCTTCCCCGGCTTCCTATTACACTTCCTGTAACACACTTCTCGTTCCACATTGTCTAACACTTTTCACGAAATCATATCATCATCTTTTTTTTAGAAATCCCATAGATTTCAGGAAAGCGAGCGGAAAGATATTACGCATATAAAAAAACTCAGGCTGAGTTTCTATGAATACTAATAGCATTTTTTTAAGTTAGCCGTTGATTTCGATAATCGTACATATTTTATGTGACAATACTTATTACGTAATTGCTAGAAGATGAGATCAGTATTTTTTGCGCCGGGCCTGGTGTATATTTCTATGGTGCTTAAACACAATCCTTAGGCGCAACAAAGAAATCGAATCGATAAAGATTTTCTTAAAACGTTAACCTCAATACAATAATATTAAACAAACTTACATTCCACGCTTTTGCTACACGTTCCAAAAAAAAACCTTTTGATTGTTTACGTAAATTTTTCCCAAATTACAAAAGCCCCGAGGCATTCATGTTTTTGGACGCGTAAAAATTGGTCTTCCGAGAAAAAAATCTGCCCGTCAAAGACATCTTCTGATCTTGTGGCTTTGGACGCTCTTTCGGTACCGCGATTCTGTTTGTATACAAAACCAATTAATTCATGAGAAAATTGTATATGAAACGGCAATTACTTGCGAGATTGTATATAAATGGTAATAAGGAAGGGGAAAGCTCATTACAATTTTCCACTCCAAATATTGTGGCGTAAATCAGATTTATTTGTTGCGAAATGTCCTTCAAATTAATACCTAATAATAAACAAGTTTGGTTAAGTTAACGAAGTGAAATACCTTACAAAATTCAATATGCTACGGGCTACGAAGGTCTACGAGCTCCGTAGCCAGTTGCGTAGTAACTAATAATTTTTAGGAATAACGCTCGTTGTCAACACAATATTATATTTTAAGACCAGGAAGATAATTATAAAATAATTGCACCATAAAAGTCAATTAATTCGCTCATACGACAAACAACAACAACAAACAAATTCTAAATAAAATAATAATAAGGATAATAATGGATAAAAGGTAACCTATGTTTTATTCTAGTGTATAAACTATCTTCATTCCAAATTTCATACTAAAAAAAACTGCCATAGGTAATCGTGTGTAATCTCCCGAAACAAACAAACAAATAAACAAACAGACTCTTTTATACGAGTATATCGGATGAATGAAGTGTCAAGAAAACTAATATGGTGGCTTACAGCTGCCATATTGTATTTACGACAAAACAAATAATTACTAAAACCTATCGAGTGAGGAATCAAAATGAAAGGCTCTAAAATATCATTTAAAAATATATAATTCTTCGACCTAAACACTGGCAATTTTCTATCAAACTTCTTAAATTTTAATTTAAGATTATTCAAGTTATGTCAGTAATATAGTTCAATATTGCAATTGTAAACATTATAGTAAAGTAAAATATTTCAGTAAATAGGAAACATTAAATTTCATAATATTACTTTTACGGGCGGTCAGCTCGCATCACATTGCATCCGTCCGCTTTCGCAGCTGAAAAGCAAAAACCCAAACACACAAACATACATACAAACAAAACAAAATACAAAACCGCGTGAATACGATCGTGTACACTCTTGCGATGATGATGAATCGATTGATACCTCGCTTGTCAAAATCGGACCAAGTTTTTAGTTTGAACATATAACCCTTCTTGTGCCTTGCCGTAGTCGGGTAAAAACATAGCCTATAAAACTCTATACATGAAGAGTTATTTTAAATTTTATTCTCTTGACACACACACACACACACACACACACGCACGCACGCACGCACGCACGCACGCACGCACGCACGCACTCACGCACGCACGCACGCACGCACGCACGCACGCACGCACGCACGCACGCACGCACGCACGCACGCACGCACGCACGCACGCACGCACGCACACACACACACACACACACAGTACAAACAATCACACAGTCAGGTTTTGTATATTTATATTTTTTCTTGTAGGTTTTGAACTTATGTCTTGTTTATGTACTAACGACGCCGAGCTTGGCCATGTGGACAGTGATAAAAAGTAACTGTTATTACAAGACCTAAAGTATCTGTAAACCAAGGGCTTGTGTGTAGTGTATATTTTCTATGTCAAGGGTCTTTTATGTTGGTTCAGCTGTTACGGAGCTGATCTACGGCCAAAATTTTAAATAAATCGGTCACCTTCGGTGACCTCGGTCACGATTGTCACCCACGTTTTGGAGTTAATAATATTTGTAATCATGTAACATGGTATTTATTAATATTATTATACTCCAGTGAAAAAAATTGACATTGACCTGGTTTATGAACAGATGAGTATTGATATTATTAAGTCTGTGCTATTGTTTACGTGGGTAAGTGTTATAAAAAAGAACCACCCCAGCCAAGAAGCGAACCTGAGACACTTGTGATGCAAATGCAGCGTCAATTCAGTTCAGTGATCATTCAGTGTCAGTCAATTTGTGACGGAAGTGGAAACGGCTAGCGTCTGTATTAACATGTCAAACACTTTTTTCTGTGATATTCATGCGCTGCAGCGCTGTGAGATTGGTTTCTTGAAGAATTTAGATGATTTTTGCAATAGCTGGTTTCAATAATATTCTGCCTTAGTAGAATCTCTAATCTGTTTATTTTTCTTTGCTTTCACTTCCAATCGGTTGAACTGATATTGTTTAAATTCGGTATAGCGCACATTCCTCGAAGTTTGTTAAATTAGCACACGGAACATGTTTATGAATATTCAATGAAAAGACTTCGAGGTATAGACCTTTGCAATAACATCATTGTAAATTTTGTACATAAACAGTTTTATCGGCTGATATTAGCGAAGGGGTAAGCATAAGTTCATGGTGGATGGTAAAAGCCACGGTAACAGTAGTACGCACTAAGGCCCACTTGCACAGCTGCCTTAGCCCCAGGCTAGTGTCCAGTCTGGGCTTAAAATGTTAGACAAATCGGATAGAGAGACATACGCAGACAGTAGCGCGAAAGAGACTAACTTTTTTTTTTGGCCCAACGTCAAGCAAGCGCTTAAAAGAAATAAGTATATTCTACAAAAAAAGAAGACAATAATAATATATACGCGTCCACCTTAATGTAAGTAGGTACCTATACCTAGAGAAAACTCTAGAGTAAAATAACAAGTAATAAAAACCGAGCCAGTGTGAGTCGGACTAGTCAGATCGTATAGTAGTACAAAACCTTTTGGTGCAAGAGTCCGACTCGAACTTGGCCTATTTTTTTATTATAACTATATTTTATGACTAGCTGTACCCGCGGCTTCGCACGCGTGCTTTTGTTTAGGTTCAAAGTACTATAATGTGCTATTACAGGACCAATATACCAACATTTTATGAACATTTCTTTAGCCGTCTAAAATTCTTTTATCAATTGCTCGGCTTCTAACTCACCAGATTGAGATACCAATTACACCAGTTTTTAAATCAAACCCTAAGCTATCTAACAATGAAAACCGCATTGCAATCGGTTCAATAGTTTTTACGTGATGCGTGAACAAACAAACAAACAGACAAACAGACAGAGAGACAGGATTTAAAAAAAAAAGTTCACAATATCTATAATGTACAGAATTGGACCCATATCCCACAGGAACCCTTTATTTTATCTGGAAAAAATGGAATAAATATTATATAATATTATAATATAGTAGTAATATTGAACTTCGTGTCTGAAAGATAACGCCTACCAAATCTATATTTTTATGTTTTTATAGCAGTTAACGCCTGCTTAGCGTTAATATATATAATAATTTCTAATGGAAAAAATTTGGGTCACGGACGGGATTCGAACTCGCACACTGTGCCTCAGCGCAGCACATGCCTTTACTAATTCGGCCACCGATACCTATGCGTCGTCATCCAAATCTTTCCACTAGCTTTTGAACCCGTCTTATGGGGACGGTAGCGCTATCTATTGGTCGTATTACGAACTACCAACCGAACACGGCTAATATTGACTAACTTCGTGTCTGAAAGATAACGCCTCCCAAATCTATATTTTTATTTTTTTTATATCAGTTAACGCCTGCCTAGCGTAAATATATATAATATTTTTCTAAAATTATTATATATAAATATAATAAACATAAAGTGTACTAAGAACTGCCTAAGTTTGCTTTCTGAGATATTTGGGTATAAACTTTTTTTTTCGTCTTTACACGCGTTAGGAATATAAAATAACAATACCTAATGTCTTTCAGTCTTGGTCAGGGAGGGATGAAGGGTCTGATGAAATTAATGTCACAGACTGTTGAGCACGTGTTTTTCATAGAAATTTTTTGTTTATTATAATTTTCCCTATCGATTGACATACTGGTTTCATTAATGGCCAAGAAATCGAGTTTTAATTTCAAAACTTCGTCATTGTCTGATTAGCGGTCTGAGCGTGAATGAGTAACATATAAAAAAAACTTTTGTAAATGGTATTAAAGGACGATGAAATAGTCAAATGTTGTTACTCAAGCACACACTAACAGCAGATATGTAGTAGGTACCTACAACAAAAAAAAAACGAAAATTAATATATAGGCATTATTTTCATATTGGCATTAGGTGATCAAAACCGCGGTAGAAGCTAATATTATTTTATTTCATTGAAATTTATTTGCTGACCGTTACTGTATTACTTTTTCTTTACGGACTTAGACGGACTTACCCGATACCCGAATCGTATTTAGTTTGAGAACGAATATCGTTATCTCTTTTGCGCTACTGTCTGCGTATGTCCCTCTATCCTTGTTGTTGGTGCATGAAGTGTGAATGCAAATTTAGCTGTGTGGGTGTGTTTTCCTGTAGTTGTATCTAGTACGGGTGTAGTTTATATGAAGTTCTAGGTTTCCGCGTCTCCCCTATTCCTTAGAGTATATTTTATATTATAATTCCTACGCATTTCTAGTTGCAAGGCACAAGTCGGAATCATGACGTCATGCAACAGTGTCGAAATTAGTAAACATTAAAACAAATTAATGTAACACAACATTAACCACTCAACATTATTTAAGAACTTGGCAAATATCCCGCCTCTAAAAAGGCTTTAGTTATGGAACATTTCGAGTTAAACACTTTAATAACGTCATTACCGAAGAAAAAAACTAGGGTCCTGCATAATGGGTGAGACAATTATATTTGCCAACTTAAACTTACTAGTGGCAATATAATACCATCACATGTTGATAATTTTTCTTCCTTTATCCCTCCAAATACCTAAACCCTTAATAAAACGAGTTTTTCATTATCCCGTGGGCAACAAATTGGTTTTCCAAGCTTGAAAAATGGTAGAGCATTCTGAAATATCTCTCTCTATTATGGAGTTCATGAAACATGTTCTAGCTGAAAAACCTAGGTCTATTTTATAAATCTAGGGAATCTCAATTGATAAATGGGTGTTATAGCTTACAAGCATATTAGTTCATATTCAGGCTGAATGCTCTGAAACTTTGAATGCTTACAAAGAAGGGAGCCCATTTGTTTGCTGAATATAAACCCATCGAAGTAATTGTATTAATTTATTCATCATGCACAACGAGGTAAGAACGAAGTGGAGCTGATTCTTTTACTTTGGATTTTCATATGAAACTTGTTTTTCTTTGGGTGTAATAATGGTAGAATGTTAACTAATATTTCGATAACGTGTTTGTTAACGCGCACGAGTGTGAGCAAATGATATTTAACGCGGATAAATGTGCCAATTCATGTTTTCTTCTGAACTCCCTAGGAAATTTCAGTAAAGTTCCACCACTTTACTGAATCGTGACGTGACTAGACTTTTGACTGCTTGACTGATTGGGACTCGACAAATTGACTATTTGTTGAAAAAACATTTAACTTGTTACCTTTATCTTTTTACTAAACGAAAATAAAAGAACGAGTATACAAATACGGCATAAGATAAAAAACATACAATTTGTCTCTTTACTTGACACTGGCTATATGTACTAGTCGTGCAGAGCCAACCATATAAAAAAATATAACAATAGTAAATTGTTGCATCGAGCGGAAAATTACTTCTAGATAATTGGCTTGGAAATGTCCCGAATATATTTATTTATTTTATTTTATTTTTTACTTCTTACTGCATCGAGTGTTATATTGGAGCCCGGGCCGTTAATTTTTCGAGATGTAACCTATGACCTCTCTCGTAGTATGAACTCAAATCCCACCAAGTTCCATTTGAATTTATTTAGTAGTTCCGCCGGCGTGATGCGTGGCCAAGATACAGACAGACAGACAGAAAAAATGAAAAATAAACTGTTTGGCTTCATTATCAAAAATATAGTAAACTCCAAAAACACAATATCTTAAATGTAATTTGGACCCATATACCACAGGAACACTTTATTTTTCGGTATAAAAAGTATCCATAATTTTCACCCATTTTATAAACTATGCCTATATTTTTAAAACTGTGCCAAGTTGCATCAACATCCGTCCAATAGTTTTAGCGTGCTACGTGTTCTTTTAAATAACTTTCAACACCAATCCTGCGGGAACCCTTTAATTTTTCGGGATGAAAAGTATTCAATGTCCTACCTCGTAATATGAACACAAATCATACCAAGTTTCATTTAAATTCATTCAGTAGTTTCAGCGTGATGCCTAGCCAAAATACAGACTGACAGACAAACAGACAAATATGAAAAAAAAAAACAGTTTTGGCTTCAGTATCGAATATAGACTACCCTCCAAAAAAATATCCAAATATTATCTTCAATGTACAGAATTGGAACCTTTACAGTTTTATTATAAGTACTAGCTGAGCCCGCGGCTTTGCCCGCGTGGTCATTTCATTTAAAAGTAGCCCACACGTTTTATTCCAGGACCAAAAGCCAAACCACCACCAGACCAGTTGTAGGTTTGGTCCAGGTCAAGAGGACCAGGAGGACCAGGAACAAACCTACAAAGTACAATATTATACATTTCTTCAAAATTCGTTCAGCCGTCAAATAGTTTTTTATCGATTGCTCGTCATCTAATCATCGGAATAAGGTACTGCCTTTCCTTTTTATAACGCATATTCTGTAAAGTACGGCACTCCGTACTTCACAGAATATGCGTTATAACACACTTGCACTTCTATGACACTTCATAGAAGTGCACGTATTGCAATGAAATAAACGCATAAAATAAAATATGAAATAAACGCATATAATACAATGTGAAATAAACGCTAGAATAAACGCACCGCGTTCCACAGCAAGGCAGTGCGTGCAAGGCCTAAGATACCAAGTACCCCAGTTTTTAAATCAGTCGCAAGGGCTTGAGAGCCGGGCCTGGATTCTGTATGACCACTCACGGCAATTCCACGCCACCTGCGTGGAATTAGGGAAGGTGGGTATTTACGCGACCAGGTTTTTAAACCAGGTTTTGGCTTGTAATACGTCGCCCTGGTGCGGACCCGCAATACTTGCAAGACTTTCAAAGTATTTTACTCACCAACTCGATCTTTCGTCCCGTCCGCACCTACATACTCGGTGGCGGGTTCGGCATGGCTTCGGCTGAGTTCGGCCGCACTCGGCCAGTTCAGTTCCCTATCGGTCAATTTCCGGTATATTATCGGTATACCGGTATATTATCGGTATATAGTCGGTCAATTTTCTATGCAAGTATTTTATACTTTCAATTCCACGCTTCCAAGTACTTTTTTCGCAAACACGATTTTGCCCCTTATTTATATGGACACGAAGATCAATTTCCTATGCAAGTATTTTCTACTTTCAAGGCTTCGGTGTACAAAGCACTTGAAAGTATTTTGAACCCTGGTTTTTATAATGAAAGATTCATGACATGAATGAGTTTTTTTTTTAAATTAATAAATTACTATTTTACTATTAATAATTCGCTTAATTTCGCTGCGCGTTTTACAACTGAAGTCGACTTATTCTATCAAAAAACACAAAAAAACATCTAAATACGTTTTAAGAGCCTTTAGGGACCGTAAGGTAAAAAAAGGAAGAAAACATGTGGTTCGAGTTCATTCAACCTTCAAACCACTTCGTAACAAACCGCTTGCGTGTTTTAAGGGTCTACCCTTCGCCATCTAGTTTAAATGAAGTAACTTGTTATCATTAACGTCTTGTTATTGAGTAGAGAAAATTATCTCCGAAGGTAAGGAGGCACAGATTAGAGAGTAATTAAGGTGGTGAGGTAAATTGGATGGGGCATCAAGAGTAGGTCATTATTATGAGGTCCTTACGAACAAATTTTATTGCAACGAAATATTGTGTTCTTAGTACAAATTATTTTTTATGATGTTTCACAGAACGACGTACTTACTGGCACTTTAACTGGTTCTTCATAATTACCTACCCTACCTACCTACTTTTTGAGCTTTTTCAACACGATATGAGGATTGATTTGAAAAACTAAAAGTTTTCTATACTTTCTCTGTGAAGAGCAACACATGTACCTACCTCTGTATGTACACATTTCAATACCGACAACTAACCATTTTGCCAGTAAGATATTATGAAGAAATCTCCGATATAACTATATACATAAGTAGGTACGCAGGTAGTACATTATAATATCTCAATGGAAGAAACAAACCAAAACGACGTAAGATTCAAAGTACGAATCACTTCCGAGGTTACAAATAGACATGCTTGGTGATTGGTTTAACTTCAGAACGAAAGCAGGGATTGGTTCACGCGCGAAATGCAATGTCTGCTATGACAGCTGAGTCATAGCGGCGTGGATGATGTTATGCAATAAGTGGACCAGACCATGTCAGTAATAAAACAATATTACTGTACAATGTTTTTTTTGGCTCACTTTTTACAATTCATTAAATTCTTTGTCCCACGAAATATTATTAATTAAGTTTTTGTCCAGAAGACATTAAAAGAGAATCTTTCTTCGCAATGTAGTGAAGACGGATTCTGAGAAATTTAAAACGGAATGTCCTCCTGTCAGCCTGTGAATTTAGAGCTGAGGTTCACATTCAGTAAATTATTTTTATATATTTCCATAAACTGTCAGGCGTTTGGGTTATTGTTGCAACGGCCGTGGTTGCGGATCACTCCAAAAACAATTTAATATGATCTTGGCTTAATATGGTTAAATAAATCTCTATATTTGTAACTCTACTAGCCGTGCAAAAAGTAATTTAAAACTTGAAATACATATGAGGAGACCTAGAAGTCCAGTTTTGGACTGAGTTTTGGTCACTGGTTTCAAAGAGTTAGTATATACTGTTACTCTTTGTCCATTTACTGTTCGAGTTTTTTTTGACTGCACATTGATTTAGAGACCTTTAATATATTTTTCGCTTTGATCCAAAACGTCATGTAGTTTAAAAAGCTAACAGTTGCATCTGTTTCTTGAAAATCAGGCATGTTTAACTGTTGCGAACCAAACTTAATCGCATCAGCTACACTTTGACTTTTTTTTTTTTTGGTTTGAATCGCTAGTTTCACGTTCATGATATTATTTCGGAAGTATAGATGCCGATTTGACAATTTATTCCTAAAATGCAATCCAACGATATCTTGAACATTTTTCAGTTTCTCCAAATGTGCCCACTCCATTTATTTTCTTGTTTTTATCTACGAGTGTATTTTTCCTCTAATGTGTTACGCACAAGTTTCACCATATGAAATGGATCTAATATTACAACTACTGGGTCTCCGGTAGATGGGTGGTCAAAAAACGATTTTGAATTGTTTGTGTCTTCAAAATTGCAACCCAACATCTTAGCCGTAGCGATGTTAGATGCACAGCCATCAAAGATCAAAGTAACTTTTGACTTTTTCCTTTTAAGGGCTAAAACTATATCGTCCGAAAAATCATTCAATGCAGTATTTTCTGTAGTATCGCCAAATCCATTTTTCTTCAATTGGGATAAAATATTTTAAGTGAAATATTCTTCATAGTTAATCTTTTATTTGGGCGTTGTAGATTTCTGATCTGTGATAGTCGTTATACTGCCAAAATAGTTTTTTTCTTAGTTTTTGCTTTAAAATGTGTGTTTTAGGAGTATTCAGAGCAGATTCAATATCTGACGATGGTATATTTATCGGCGTAACGCATGATCCTCTTTCTTCAAAACTAAAGACTTCGGTTGAAATAAGATTATTTTTTAATTTTGTTTTTCTTGGTTCTTTTTCTTGGTTGGTAAGGTTATTTTCAGGAGAATAATATCAACACTGAATGTAATGACGGTGTTGTTTTCGGGTGAATAATATCAACACTGAATGTAATGACGGTGTTGTCTTCAACACCGTCATTATTCTCCTTAAAATAACCTTATTGAAGATCAGTTTCAAATCTATGAAAGACTGTCTGACTGTGTTTTGTGCCTTATTCCTTGAGGGTTTGCATTATTTGTTTTTTTGAGCAACTCAGGTAAATCAAACACTTCAAAATTTCCAGAAGGTAAATTTTCATTAGCCTGAAAAATTAAACGTGCTTTAATTCGATCAAACTATGAACTGTTTGTTTAATGCTATTGTTATTCCCATGAGTCGAAAAAGCCGAACCTATATTACATACCAACTGTAATCGTTCATTATTGTTTATTTGCTCATTTTGTTTATTATTCTCCTAAATATGTTGACGTTTCTTAGGTATGAATCATCTGCGTGAAAAAAATAACAGCTTAATTTCAAAATTTCATCGAGTAGAAATTAAACTTTAGTGCAAAAATTGACTGACTTCATTTTGCATAGTATTGACCATCGCGGTTTGATAATGTATTTGAACGTCTTTGAATATAATTATACTTTTGCAACTACTACTAGTGAAAAGTGATCCCTGGACATTTTAATCTTGTATGGCTCCTGCACCACTTCACAACACATGCTGGCATGATGATTCACAGCTGTAGTTCACAATGATAAAATTAAAACGTACGCGAAGATATGACGTGTGCTCGCTTGCATGAAAAATGTACGACTGATGACGCGCTGGACACGACTTTTAAGCCCCACCTACTTGGGCACGACTTTTGTTGGGTCATTTTATTAACGCTGTTACGTTTCCTGACTTATTATTTATTCGTAGGTTATACCCATTATAAAACACTAAAAACACGGCAAAATTGTACTATGGCTACTTACATAGAACTTAAGCAACTATATTTGCAACACTGAAGAGGCTAAAAGATCACAGAGATATACAGAACCGCGTCGTCAGAAAGAGATACACATGTGTTCTCAGTTACAGAGAGTTGCAGTAAGTGGCCGATCGCCAATCACCGCCAATGAGGGCCTGTGAAGTTTCGTGCGCTAGCAGCTAGAGTAAACTGGGGCAAAATGGTTGGAAGGGATTATTCAAGATGAAAATAAAATGATATTTTTGAAAAACAAATACTTTCATAATAATCCATACAAATATATAAAAGTGAAAAGTTGTCTGTTTGTTTGTTTATTTGTTTGTTTGTTTGGGGAGCTTTCACGCGATTACGGCTGGACCGATTTTGATTAAACTTGGAATGGGGATAGCTTATACCCTGGAATAAAACATAGAATACTTTTTAATCCGGAAAATTGAAAGTTTCTACGAGAAAACTGAAAAATTTTTGATTACTCGCTGTAAGAAGCGGTTGCCATGGAAACGAAATAACAAGTATGTCAAAAATGGTGCTATAAGTACCTACTTTTGCATATAACAAGTACATAGGATGCTTTATTTCGCGATAAACGTAGTCCGCGCGGACGAAGTCGCGGGCGGGAAAACTAGTAGTTCTATATATTCCGGAGAATATTCGCCGGACACTTGAGAAACGCGCGTAAATCTTTTTTATTTTGCGAATTGCTTATAGAATAAATTACATAATGTTATATACCATTTTAAAGCTAAAACAATAAAGAACATCGAAAAAGATACTATTACACTATCAAAAATATACTCACGTTAACATTTTCCCGCCAAAAGTGACGAAAGGTACTTTGAAGCACTTTGTGGCAATCGCCACTCGCGAGACACTTAACACAAAATTATTTTGCAAAAAACAAATATGTCTAAATTAGACGGCCATTTAACGGCCGGTTGGTCTAGTGGCTAGAGATCCTAGGAACGAAATCAAACGGTCGCGGGTTCAAGTTCTGCAAGGTGCAATCATTTGTATGATGAGCAGAAATGTTTGTTTCCGAGTCATGGATGTTGATATTCTTATTTATGTATGTTTATCCGTTATCTAGTGCCTAAATTACAAGGTATCCTAGTTTGGGGCTAGGTAATTGGTGTGGAATTGTCCCGAATATTATTGTTATTATTGTTACAAGCTTGGGTTCGGATAAAATAATTGTACGCTAATTACACCAAAAATTAACACCTTTATTCGAAAAACCACAAAAAGAAATTAATCCAACAAATAATGCTCAAACACTCTTTAACTTGACTGTACACTCTTATCAATTATCACTGAATACTCACTTCGAATCACTTTGATCGTTTCGTTTCGTCAGCGAAATCAGTACTATTCCAGGCAGTCAATGCGCGCTCTATTTATACCGCGACGGACGTTTCGAGAATTTACTCGTAACTACTCGTATGTACTAACAGTAGTCGGTAGGTAGATAGATAGATAGATAGATAACTCTTTATTGTACACCACATAGAACAAAAAATACAATAATAACTAAAACATTTATACAAAATAAATGGGACAATGGGCGGTCTTATCGCTAAAAAGCGATCTCTTCCAGACAACCTTTGGATGGAAAGGAATTAATATACGGCAAAGACGGTGGTGCATTATAATCTAACAAATAAATAATAAAAACTGAATACAATGAATAAACATATATACACATATATTCCAATATACCTACACATAAATATGTAAATATATAGTACAGTATATATATATACATATATAAATATATATCCATATACATAGTATATACATTATAATAAATTACATTTACTACATATACATTTACAAAATATATACAAACATAATAAAAATAATATACAGTGAAACCACAACAGAATAACAACAAAATAGCAAGAAGTGATATTAATTAGAGAGATAAAACTTCTTTACTTGAAGTTTAAAAACAGGGAGTGACTGGGCTCGCCTTATAGTAACTGGCAGAGCGTTCCATAGGCGCTTGCTGGTTCCAACTGCTTGGATGGTAAATGAACTGCCATAAAAAGAGCTTCTATGTAGAGGGATCAACAAAGCTAAATTTTCTGATGACCTGAGTGACAACTTGTTAGAATCAGACAGGAAATTAAAACGTTCCATAAGATATCACGGGGAGGAGGGATTAAACAAAACTGTATAAAGAATAGAGAGTATATGAGCATTCCGGCGGAGGCGTATTGGAAGCCACTTGAGCTTAGTGCGAAATTCAGAGACATGATCATATTTGCGCAAACCAAATATAAATCGAATGCAGAAGTTTTGAAGACGCTCAAGTTTGTTTAGCTGGTCCTCAGTAAGATCTAGATAGCAGGCATCGGCATAGTCTAAGATTGGGAGCAGAAGTGACTGCGCAAGAGCAATTTTAGTGGCAGTGGGCAAAAAATTTCGGAGTCTTCTGAGGGAACCTGCAGAAGCAAATAGCTTTCGACTGACGGTTTCCATCTGAGGAATCCAAGTAAGGCTCTGGTCTATAATTAGACCTAAATTTTTGATACTCTGACTATATGGAATAGTGGACCCTCCAAACACAACTTTGGGTAGAACTGACCAATCAACTTTTGATATCATTCTGGAGCTGCCAAGAATTATTACCTGTGTTTTAGTAGGATTTATTTTTAGCCCATAAGCTTTACTCCAGTCAGAAATATGGCGTAAATTGGAATTAGTAGTAGTTATTTGAACTTTCAAGGCCGGCGGCGCCTTTGAGTTGCCGCGCCTGTAGGTACTTAAGGCCGGCGACCTTTGATGTCACCGCGCCCGTAGGTATATACATACCGCGCGCTCTGGAAACTTCTGTAGGTACCTACGCTCTACTAGTGTGTTCCAGAATGTTCCTTTAAATGTAGGTATTGCGTCATTTTAATACCTACTGTTTTTCTAAGAATCGACCGGCGTAACACTGCCCCCTCCTAAGGCATGCTCGTCCCGAGCAGTGTTAGTCCAGTGGTATAACGCCAGTCGATTAACATAAACAATTTGAGGAGCACTTCTCTGGCCCTTCCCCTTGATCCGGCATGTGATGTCGCTGATCCTGTTCATAACGCTGGTATGGTCCGCCCCTTTCCACCTGCAACCTTGGAGACCCTCCTCTGTCGCGCACTGGATCATGTAACCTACTCAGTGAACCCTTGTCGAATTCCAGATCTCTCAATTTCCGGTCACATGGGGTCCACATCTTCTCAGACACCAGCTGTCCAGACCGTTCGACTTGCCTACAAACTTCATCCAACCTAAAGCACAAGCCACTTGCACAATCTGCAACGCTGCGCGTAGAATCCGTTGGAATGACAGTTATCAGGTCTGCATATTTGCGACACCAGTTCCTCACATCATCACGGCAGTGGATCAAAAAGAATCGCTCACGTATCTTTGACAGGGTTCTTTTGATTCCCATATGGCCTCCTGAACATCCGTCTTGGTAGAATTTTAAAACATCAGGTACCTTCGCTGTAGGAACAACCATTTGTAAATGACAGTGGTCTCCTCGAGCATTTTCAAATTTTCTGCACAATACCCCATCGTGGATAGCCAAACTGTCCCACTGTCCCCAATAGCTTCCCGTTGCTGCGCTCATTCCTGCAACACCCCGCCATTTAGGCTTAGGCGCACCAGTTTTAATCCACTCAAGAATTGGCTTGATATCTGGGTCATTTTGCTGTGCCAGCTGCAAGGCTTCCCGCCAGTTCTTTGATCGATCTCCCCTGCCAACAACTCGCTTCGGGCAGCTGGGCCTCAGGTGACCCTTCTCTCCACACTCGTAACATCTAGGGATAAACCTAGGGCGAGTGTCACGGGGAGGTGATGCTACAACTTCCCTGATGCGATGGTCTCGATGATAACGTGCAGTCTCCACCTCCAAAGCATGGGCCAAAGTGTCCTTCAGAGACTCGTGATGCCCAAGTCTTACAGCAGACCTCACTTCCATGTCGCGTATCCCATCGATAAAGGCTTGGATCAAAATCAGATGAGTGCAGATGAGGACTGGTACGCTTTTCAATTTCAAGAGCCCAGTGTTGTAGGTTCTCACTATTCCGCTGAGCCCTGTCCTTTAACTGAGCACGAAACACGTGCTCCAGGTGGTTGTCCCCGTAGCGAGATTCCAGCGCTTCGAGCAACTGTTCGTAGGTAATGTCCTTCCCGAGGGCCTCCAGTATAGTCACAGCCTGGTCACGAAGGCCTAGTTTGAGAGCAGTCATGGCCTGAGCTTTACTCCATCCATTTGCCTCAACAACAGCCTCAAATTGGATCTTATAGGCCGACCACGAAGAGCTTCCATCAAACGGCGGCACTTTGAAACCTCACGCCGAAGACGCAGTAACAACAGGGGCAGACATTCCGCTTCCAGATTTCAGGACACCCAAAGCTTTCTTCACGTCTGCGATCTAGGTCTCAGTTTCGGAGATGCGGTTCTCATGAAGATGTACCTGCTTTGGTGTAGCCGGCATTATTTTACCCTCGCTTCTGACACCAAATTGTTACGAGCTGGGGTTCGAATAAAATAATTGTATGCTAAATACACCAAAAATTAACACCTTTATTCGAAAAACCACAAAAAGAAATTAATCCAACAAATAATGCTCAAACACTCTTTAACTTGACTGTACACTCTTATCAATTACTAGCTGTGCCCGCGGCTTCCTTCGCGTGGACATACTCTAGGTTAAAAGTACTCTATGTGCTATTCCAAGACCTAAAATAAACATTTGATCAAAATTCCTTCAGCCGTTTAAAAGTTTTTTATCGATTGCTCGGCATCTAATCATTGGAATACGATACCAAGTACCCCAGGTCTTGGTCAAACCCTAAGCTATCCAACATGCATCGCAATCGGTCTAATAGTATTTACGTGATGCGCGAACAAACATACAGACAAACAAACAGACAGACACGAATTTTAAAAATGATTTATTCTTGTTCAGTAGCACAGACCAAATCTTTAAAATTATCTTCTTTGTACAGACTTTTACGTTATTATTGCCTACTAGCTGTACCCGCGGCTTCGCACGCGTGGTCTTTTCTTTAGGTTTTTCTTTTAGGTTTCAAAGTACCATAATGTGCTATTCCAGTACCAATATGCCAACATTTGTTCAAAATTTATTTAGCCGTCAAAAATACTTTTATCAATTGCTCGGCTTCTAACGCACCAGATTGAGATACCAATTACACCAGTTTTTAAATCAAACCAGCTATCTAACAATGAAAACCACATTGCAATCGGTCCAATAGTTTTTACATGATGCGTGAACAAACAAACATACAGACAAACAGACAGAGGGACACAATTAAAAAAAAACATGTTCAATACCCTTTTGAAGCACCCAATCGCATGTTTTATCTTCTTTTTATGCCTTTTTCGTACCTGCTTTATTATAAGTATAGATATATGACTGTGTCAATTTGCATCCAAAAATCCGTCCAGTAGTTTCAGCGTGATACGTTTCTTTTTAATAACTTTCAACACTTACATTGTGGAAACAACCTATATTACAAAAATTGAAGGAATTCATTAGTTTCGCACAGAAACTACTGAATTCATTAAAAAAACTTACTAACTTACATACTTATTGTTTTACTTTTTATTTCAAAATAAAAAATGAAACAGTTTTGGCTTCAGTAGGTATCGAAATAGAGAACCATGCAAAAATTATTATTTATTACTTAAATATTAATATAACTTTGGACCCATATCCCGCAGAAGCCCTTTTTTACGGGATAAAAAGTATCCATAATTTTCACCCATCATAAGAGCGATTGTGGCCTAATGGTTCTATAGTGCAATTTAGAATCCAACGATACCGGGTTCAAAACCTAGGCTCCCGCACCAATAACTTTTCTCAGTTATGTGCGGTTTTCCATCGCTCCGTGCTTCGGAGGGCACGTTAAGCTGTCGGTCCCGGCTGTTATTAGTTAATAGCAGTCGTTAAGCCATGTCAGAGGCCCTCGGGCGGCCTGACAAACTCTGACATCAGAGGCCAGCACTACCTCATACGACAAACAAACAACAAACAAACCCATCTTATAGACTATGTCTGTGCCAAGTTGCATCAACATCCGTCCAATAGTTTCAGCGTGCTACGTGTTCTTTGAAATAATTTAATTAATTAATTTAATTTAATAAGTTTTCACCCCTATCCTGCACGAACTCTTTAATTTTTCGGGATGAAAAGTATCCAATGCCCTACCTCGAAGTATGAACTCAAATTATACCAAATTTAATTTGAATTGTGTGAGTATTTTCAGCGTGATGCGCTGCCAAGGTACAGATACACAGACGGACAGACAGACAGACAGACAAAAATTAAAAAATACAGTTTTGGCTTTAGTATTGAATGTAGAACAGCCTCCAAAAATGTTCAATTTACAGAATTTGGGACATTATCCAGCAAGAACTCCTTTTTTCGGGATAAAAATTGGCTATGACTGTGCCAAATTGCAACAAAATCCTTGCAGTAGTTTCAGCGTGATAAGTGTTCTTTTAAATAAATTTCAACGCCTATCCTGTGGAAACCCTTAAATTTTTCGAGATTAAATATGTCCTACGTCGTAGTATGAACTCAAATCATACCAAGTTTCATTTAAATTCATTCAGTAGTTTCGGCGTGATGCCTAGCCAAGATACAGACAGACAGACAGATAGACAAAAATGAAAAAAAAACAGTTTTGGCTTCAGAATCGAATATAGTACCCCGAGGGTACTACCCTCCAAAGGAAAATTTCAAAATATCTTCAATGTACAGTATTGGATCCGTTACAGTTTTATTATAAGTATGCGCAGAGTAATTTGATATCAACCGGACAGTAGGCAATTCAGCAGACAGACAACTTCCAGTCGCAAGGATTTGAGAGGTCATGCTGAGGCAAACTGCAAAGCGCTAAAGCTAGTGTGAGCTAAAGTTGAAAAGTTTACAGATTTGAATTTAGCGGAACGCAGTTAATGAAATGCTTGCGTGTTTTAAGGACAATCAGCGCCATCTAGTTTAATCGGAGGCAGAACTTTGATTCGTTTGATTTATGCGCTGGAGTTGTTGATGCTGGCAAAGATTTGATGCTGGCTTTCTAATAATCTTTGATGCTGGTAAATTATGTAGTGTCTTTTTTGTTCTTATTGCTTTATTATAAGTACAGATACTACGCCCTCTTGTGTAGAGGTTGTACAATAAAAATACTTACGCCGTGCTAAGAAAGTAGGATACTCCATTGTGTTATACCTACTCGTTCCTTAATATCTAAGAACCATCTCGATTACCTCAGCTTTCAATCATAAAAAACCGCACCTAAATCAAATCATTCGTTTGGAAGCTACGATTCTCACCACTTTTTCTCACCTCCTCCCCATATAGCTAAGAACCATCACAATCACATTAGCTTTCATAAAAAAAAACGAAAAAACCCACACACCCACACACTTACACACATACTTACACTTATACACACCCTAAACTTATAACACCCGTCTCTTTGTTCGGGGGTTAAAAAATGTAAAAATAACGCATAAAATATGTAAACGCTATTAATTATGAAACAAAAAAAACTAAAAGCGCGTGGTTTCGATCCACGGACGTCTGGATTAGACTTCCGCCCATGTTAACCGCTCGGCCACTCGTTACGTGACGCGGACAACGAAATTTGGTACCGTTCCTTAAACGGATGTTTTATTACTTTAACTTTTGACCCTTATCCCTTAAAAATCCTTTATTTTTTCGGGAGTAAATGTATTCTAAATTTTAACAGATAATATAAACTTTGACTATGCCCAGTTACATCAAAATCCGTCCAGTAGTTTGAGCGTGATACGTATTCTTTTAAATAACTTACAACCCTTATCCTGCAGGAACCCTTTATTTTTTCGGGATAAAAAGTATTCTAAATGTTAATCCATAACATAAGCTATGATTGTGCCAAGTTGCATCAAAATCCGTTCGGTAGTTTCAGCGTGATGCGTGTTCAAAAAGACAGACAGACAGACAGACAGACAGACAGACAAAAAATAAAAAAATAAACCTTTTTGCATTCTATATCGATTTTGAAGTTTATCTCAATTATAATTTTCAAAAAATATTTAATGTACAGATTTAGCCCAGTTACAGTTTTATTATAGTATAGATTATATTATACATATATAGTATAGATAAGATAATAGATAGCTTTATTGGATACTTGTTCGTACCTTTAGAGTGATGCTTTTTACAATCAACAACAAACCGTATTCATGTACTTCACTTGATCTCACAATAATATACGTCCATTTCAAATTCCCTGCTAAACGAACTCGCAACCCTCCGGGGTAAAGTGAATTTTCAACTAACTTTTACGTTGAAATTTTACGGAAACTAAAACTCTTCGATGAAAAATTTCATCAAAGCTAAAACCACGAAGTAATTAGTGTAATTTTGGTAAAGGTACGGCCCCGGATAATAATGAACCGGAAAGGCCCTGAAACAGAACCTTATGTGAAATTCACTAATGGGTGAAATTTTAATAATTAAACTTTATATTTCACTAGCGGTATCCGCGGTTTCGCACGCGTGGTCGTTTCTCTAGGTAAACAGTGCTCTATGTACTATTCCAAGACCTAAAATACCAATATACCAACAATTGATCAAAACTCCTTCAGCCGGCAAAACGTTTTTATCGATTGCTCGGCTTCTTCTCATTGGATTGAGATGTACACTAGTTTTTAAGTCAAACCCTTAGCTGTCCAACAATGAAAATCCCATCGCAATCGGTAAAGTAGTTTTTACGTGATGTGCGAACAAACATACAGACAAACAAATAAACAGACAAACAGACACATAAGAATTTAATAAAATGTAATATTCTTGTACATTAGCTTATTTAAGTACCCTTGACCATTTGTTTTTTAATTATCTTCTTTGTACAGACTATTTATTTCCTATTGCTTTATTATAAGTATAGATGACGTTTAATAATATTCGATTCATATTCTGGGCGTAGTATTCATATTCTGGGCGTAGTACCTCCTGTATCCGTGGATTTTATTTAAATGAAAGGGTATTATTAGATTATGAAGTCATTATACTACGACCCATGGAAAATAATTTAGTTATTTTTAACAAGTAAATTAAGAGAAATATATAAGAAAGCCAGCGAAAAAAATATATAGCCTATGTCACTTGAGATAATTTAAGGGTTCTATCGATAGCCCATACAAACACATCTGTTACAGTAGAATAAATAAAATAACAAACATACACAGATGGCGTTACCGTCCCCGTAAGTCAGGCTTAGAGGAGAAATTTGGATGGAGTTTACCTGTCGGTAGCCGAATTGGTAAGGCATGTGCCGCGCACAGGCACAGAATGATGCGGGTTTGAACCCCGTCCGTGATTCAAATTTTTCCTTTCAAAAATTATTAGGTACATACATGAACTCTAAAAACATTACATAACTTTTTTGATAGCACATCTATCCAGGTGCACAAGACTTATCAAAAAAACAGACGAAGAAAATACCTTTATTTGTGTTCATACCATCGAAAAGATTAGAATTATTTAAGAAATTTAAAAAATGCCTAATATTTAGAAAACCTACACTACATTTTAATTTCTTAGTCTATCATGACGCCTTCCACCCACATGAAAGTTGTCTTGTCTTATAATTGGGATTTTAAGTTCGCTGCGAAATACTAGATGTACTTTGTTATGTGGTAAAAAATAAGTTTTATTTGGTAAGTACCTTTTATTATGAAAACTAGCATATCACAGAATGTAAGCCTACTTAACAAATAAGAACGCATGTAAAAATTAAAATAACTCAGCGACTTGGCACAATTCCTGCAGCTCAGCATTTTTTCCTCGTGTCTATTAAACGTTTAATTCAGACCCAGTTTGGAGGTATGGGCCTCGTTAGGGGCTTTACGCACCTATAACTCACCGCCTCGGGGCCAACACCTTCGGCATTGATGTGTCAAGCGGTGTGACTCGCGAGTAGAGTCACCAAGTTAAACTATTCAAGTGGATTTTTTTCATGAGTGTGTACACTACACTTCCTTTATATATGACCCAAAAACGCAAACTAAACGACGAAAGCAAGATGTTTGTCCCCAGCCTCAACAAATACAAACATCATTCTTAAAAAGATTCATACATTTTTGGGTTTATTTCTGTAAAATAAAATAAATAAAACCCTGAAGTACATACAAAAAAATATGTAACTATTAATTATAACTTTTTTTCTTAATATTCACGGTTTGTAATCAAATAAATTAAAAAAAATATGTCTCAATACAATAGAAACTACAATGTCATTTAGCTAGCCCTTCAACTAGTTTTTAATAGAATTGAACGTGCCTGTAACTCACCTCCTCGGAGCCAACACCTTCTGTAGTGACGTGTCAAGCGGTGTAACTTGCGAGTAGAGTCACCAAGTTAAGCTATTCAAGAGGAATTTTTGCATGAGTGTGTACACTACACTTGCGTGTACCTTCCTTTGCGACACATAACTGCGTTATGCTGGCAGAAATATACAGATACCTACTCACATGAATGTATTTTACAATGAGGAATCTTATTAAATATAATCACAGCACAATGTAATGTGAATTTTAGAACCCAATTTACCACGCAGAATAATAATATACCTATCAATACAATGTGTCTGGACTGGAATCATGGAAAAATTTAAAGAGGTCGGGTGCAACCCCTGTTAAGGGCAGAAATTTGTTTTGTTCAAGTTCAAAAATTATTTAATTGTCTTTAGTATTTAATATCTACGTTAGAGGTCTCCCAGACATAAAAATAAACTATTTTATGAGTAAAATGAATATTTTTTGAATCATTAATAACTTTCTATTTAAAAATTAAAACACATTATGGCAAAAGAAGGGGTAATTACTAAATTTGTTTCAAAAATTAAGTAATTTTTGGTTATTTTCTTTATTAATACACAAAACACGAAACTTTTTTGTTTTAAAGAATTATTGTTCGAACGTGACCCTTGCACGAGCGTCACGAACAATGATAAAAAAACGTAAATGAACGTAATGTTATCAACTATGTTTTTTATTATATTCACAGCTTAAGGTACATAAGTGTTTTATCAGCGCGCACAGGATAACCTGTTTTTACTGTCGGTGACGACGCTCGCGCAAGGGTTGTGTTTAAACAACAAAATAGCTCCTGAACTACCATACTTAGAACTTTAAATAGAGTATTGATGGATACAAAATATCATAAGCTATCATAAGCATAAAATAATTAGGTGTTAACATGGTGTAGTTTTTGCAATAGAGTAAATTTTTGACAGTAATTTTCATATACTTTTAATGCCGTGATGTTTAAATATTTTAAAATAAAATAAGAACTTGCGCGTCCCTGTCAAAAAATATTTTAATAAAGGCCCTACAAAAGCAGATTTAAGGCCTCCTCACACCTAAGAAAAATCAGCTCGCTTTTCTTTGACATTCGCTAGTGATGTGGTACATCTGAACCTAATTAATAGGTGAAAAGCAGATGCAAGAACACGTTTTTAATTTTAAAACTCATGTAAATACCTCTTAGCAATCGCTAGGTATGCGATTGAAAATAAATTTTAATACGTTGCAATATGGTATAATATTCCATCTGACTTATTTGGCTTGTTTTGCACTAAGTTTCTACATATTTTTGATAAATAGAAAAATATTTGAATTTTATTTCGTGGTAATACAGTTCATTGTCAATTATTTGATACCTCATTTAGTGAAATAAAATCTGAGAAAATTTTCAAAGCCTTCTCTTTGCTGGCTTAAAAGATTTTCCATTAAAAAAAAAAAACTTATAACAGTACTTCAAAGCATATTTTTTAATAGCACAAATACATTATTATTAAGGACAGAAGTTAGCAATATCTTTGATATACATTAACAAAATGTATCATATACATCACGCGACATCTAGAACTATTTTATGTGATTCATTATAGAAATGAAGCAATAAAAACGGAAACATTTGCTAAATACCGACCTTAGTTTGTTAGGAAAAATCACAAAGATAAATAAATCCTATACTATGGTAATACAGTATATTATCAATTGTTTAATACCATAAAAAGTATAAAACCAAATTGCAAAATTTTAGATCGATTTTCTAAGCCGCACTTACTGATATTTCCCATTAGAAAATAGATCTTATTAGTATATTAGCAAAGCATATTTTAAAAATAGCACAAAAGCAATTTCTTCGGCATGCATTGTTCTTTTTCCGTTCATAAAATTATCAGCACGAGGCGCGCAATGTTTACGTTAGTTTATTGAAAATAGCGTAAGTTTCAACAACATGTATCATATACATCACGAGATATCTAGACCTATTTTATGTGAGTCATTATAAAAAGCAAGCCTTAAAACTTCACGTATTTATTACCAGCGAGTATCATGGGCAATATTTCATTATTCAAAAAATTAGAGATCTCTACGAAAATTGCAATGATGTAACTTAAGGTAAGTATTGATCTAAGCAAAAATGATGATAACTTGCTGTATAAGGAACGTAATGACATGTTGCCGTGTAAAATAAATATAAAAAAGTCTGTCAAGTACGTGAGCAGGCAATAGTGTTTCATTCAAAATCACTACTGCAAATGATTTTGAATTACACTCATTGCTGGTTTTTTTTTTAGAAATTACATATAAATGCTAAAAGTGTGAAAATGACGCAGTGTGAGCGCTTACCGTGTAAAGTCGAGTGAATCATCTGTAAACATATAAAACAGAACCATGATGTATCTGATGACTGACTTACTGACTGACAGACAACGCAGAGTCTAAACCGGTGGATCTAGAGATTTGAAATTTGGAGGATATATTCTCTGAGTATCCCAGAGGTGTACTACCAGCTCTATGATGTACCTAATGTATATTTTTTTCAAAATACGGAGTTTAAAGGAGCAGGACACACAGAGGATAATCAGAAAAACATATTTTTTTGTGATCTTTAATTCAGTATAACTCACGATTTGTACGTGGCGTAGACGTTTCACGACAAACAAATGGCCATGCGCCTAGACAAAGCACCAACCGCTTTATATTATTAAATTATGATGATGACATTTTGTAAATATAGTCTTAAACAAGTGCTGCACAAAAAACTATGGTTCAAAAAAAATACTACAATTGGATTAACTAATAACTAAAATTACTGATCTAATTTTGATTCAATTTAAACATTACTATACTGGAGGTCTTGTTTCTCAAGTAAAAACCATCATCTAATTCGGTTCATAAATCTTTATATATAAGAGAACATAAACTATAAACAAATAGATTTTTTAATTAAAAGAACTGAACCAATTTTGATGAAGTTTATATGGGACTACACTGAAAGTCTAACCTTTTGAATATAACAACAACCAAATCAAAAATCCAAATTGGTTTAGAAATTTTAAAGAGGCAATATTAACACAAAATCAAATGGATTTACTAAAAAAAAAAAATTGTGTCGAACTACAACTGAACCAATTTTGTTAAAATTTATATGAAATCACCTGGAGTATAAACTCTTTCAAACAAAGGATACATTTTTATTGTCGGTATCCACCGACACATAAAACCTTTTTAAAGAACTACCGACCTATGTCACTTTTGAACCACGTCTATAAGTTGTTTTCGAGGGTCATTTAAAATCGTCTCGCAAGAAGACTTGACGAATTCCAGCCTCTTGAGCAGGCTGGGTTTCGTGGAGGATTAAGCACCATAGACCACATACACACAGTGAGGCAGGTTAAACAGAAGTCTGAAGAGTATAACCAGTCCCTGTGTCTTGCTTTTATGGACTATGAGAAGGCCTTTGACTCCGTTGAAACCTGGGCGGTTCTGGAGTCTTTGCAGCGTTATCAAGTAGACTGGCGATACATCGAAGTGCTTAGGTTTCTGTATGACGCCACGACTATGAGTGTCCAAGTACAAAACCAGCAGTCTAAACATATCCAACTGCACAGGGGAGTGAGACAAGGGGATGTCATAATATCCCCGAAATTGTCTACTAATTCCTTGGAAGATATGTTTAAGACGCTGAATTGGAAAGGAATGGGCATTAATATCGATGGCGAGAACATGTCACACTTTGCCGATGATATCGTCCTAATGGTGGAGTCGCTGCAAGACTTTAAAAGTATGCTGACCGACCCCGATGATGCTTCTCGACGAATTGGTCTCGGAATAAACATAGATAAGACCAAGATCATGTGCGACGATCTTATTGACCCGGAACCGATTGCAGTTAATGGTGTGCCTCTTGAAGTTGTCCAACAATATGTTTACCTTGGGCAAATATTGCAATTGGGTAAGAACAACTTTGAGAAAGAAGCCAACAGAAGAATCCAGCCGAGTTGGGCAGCATTCGGCAAGCTTCGTAAAATCTTCTCGTCTTCCATACCACAGTGCCTGAAGACAAAAGTTTTCAATCAGTCATGACCTACGGTGCCAAAATGTGGACACTCACGGTCAAACTAGTCCACAAATTTAAGGTCGCTCAGCGAGCTATGAAGAGAGCTTTGCTTGGAGTTTCTCTGAAGGACAAGATTCGTAATGAAGATATCAGACGGGTAACCAAGGTAACCGACATAGCTGAAAGGATAAGGAAACTGAAATGGAAGTGGGCTGGTCACATTTCCCGAAGAACCGATAACCGTTGGGGTAGACGAGTTCTCGAGTGGAGACCACGTTTAGGCAAACGTAGTGTAAGACGCACTGTGGCCAGGTGGAGTGACGACCTGCGTAAAGTGGCTGAAAGAAAATGGATGAGAAGAGCTGAAGACTGATTCAGTGACTTGCATTAAGAGACGCCTACGTCCAGCAGTGAACAGGTATAGGCGGATGATGAGTATAAATATAGGATAAGTTAAATGCTTGACTAGTAGATTGTAAGGGTGCATCTATATGCAACTCATCTATATGTTACAATAATGTTGTAATCCCAGCGTAAAAAAAACCTTTGTTGGCGTATAATGTAAACACTACTCATGTAATAACTACAGAAACGATTGCAATGTTTTCACTAATAGGTAGCTTAGGATCTTGGCCATAGAAGCCTAAGTCTATGCGTTTCCAACACGTACTTATCATAGCAACATCACTTTATTATCGCATCGGGCTGCGGTCCTATGCCGTCTATTTTCCAGCAACTATAAGTTTCTCAAGGTCTTTTCAAGGTTCTTCCTTGCAATAGTCCGAAATACTCGAGTAGTGATTTAAGGCAGATTGTTGAGAGCCTTATTAAAATGTTGTAATGTTTTAATATTTATGCTTTGGTCCGATGTGCTCTCTGAGGAAATTGCAACATCTTCGTACCTACTTTTAGTTATTCTATGGTATCATAGTGCAACGACGCTGGAGTGTTGGTGAGATACGGGCGGTGCACATACTTTAATTCATATAAATATTAAGAAAAATTCTAGACTTACAGAAGCTAAGTAGCGGGTCGCTAGTCACTACGGTGTCGTTCGCTATCCACACATATATATATATATAAAAAAGTGAAAACGTTTGTTTGTTTATTTGGCGAGTTTTAACGCGACGGATTTTGATGAAATTTGGAATCGACATAGCTTTATACCCTGGAGTAACACATATAATACTTTTATCCCGAAAAATAGTAAGTTTCTACGGAAAAACTAGAAAATTTCGATTACTTTCTGTAAGGAACGGTTGCCATGGAAACAAAATAATAAAAAGTCTGTCAAAAAGCATAAAGAGCGTTGGTGGCAAAGAGAATACAATACGTAGGTGGTTTACTTATCCATTGTTTTTCAATAACCTAGATGAACACAGAATGCCTTTTTCGCGATAAATTGTAGCCCACGCGGAGTCGTCTGCGTGGCCTACAATTTATCGCGAAAAAGGCATTCTGTGTTCATCTAGGTTATTGAAAAACGCGGGCGCGGGCGGGTCGCTAGTTTTAAAATATTTCCAGACACGCGAAGAGTCCACGGTATGTCTACCAACTCACAACTACTCTGTCGACGGCATTGTGCCGTTCGTCTGAAAGAGCCTTGTGGCATCATCAAGGTCGAATCAAGTCGGACCATGTTTTCTTTTCTCACTTGGTGTCTAAATATTGGTGTCTAATAACTTGTACACTATCTTATTATTGTGTAATATTAGTTATTTTATCTAACAACATGTTATTATGGACTTTGTGTCGGACAACATAGATAGATAGATAGGTAGATAGATAGATAATACTTTATTGTACACCAGTTTCCAAAAAAATACTACAAATAGCAACAATCTTATAACTAAAATAAAACGGGCGGACATAAAAAAAAAACGCGATCTCTTCCTGTCAACCTTGAAAGAAATAATTGAGTGAGTGAGACAAGCAACAGCCTCATAGGTGAACAGATGGTGAGCATGCCCCAGGATGATTATGACAATGATGAAATGAAACTGAATTTGTTGTAGTTATATTACTTAGATGCTGGTTCTGATAATTACTATCATCATCATCATCATCAATGTCAGCTTCAAATGAGGGCATAAACCTTCTCCCTCTGACACTATCATCTCTGCCTTCAGCGAATCTTTGCCAAGGTCATATCAAATTTAGCTCGACCCCTCGTTGTTGCACTGGTCTTCTATGGCTGCGATTTTCCACGCGGGGCCACCAATCTATCAGTGACCTATTTCACCTGCCATCAATGCATCTTGCCAAGGTCCTTCTCATCGCCACTTGAAGTTTATGTACTGATGTCTTCCACCTTGGTTTTTCTTTGGATCTCCGTCTTTCGCACTCAGTCGCTCAATGTGAGCTTAGAAACAGTACCTACTTAAATAAAATAAGAAATCACATAGTGCAGTATTGGACCTACTTACCTAGAGCAAATAGAATTCTGTTCAAAATTGAAACAGTGATATCACTTTTAGATATAGTCACAAAAAATAATAGTTTAAAAAAACTAAAAAACACGCTTCATATAGAAAACCAAACTCAAAAATAGAAAATAAATTTTAATAGTGTAAATAAGTAAAAAATCTTTTATTTCAAAAAAATCGTGGGGTCAATAGCTATAAATATTTCATTGACAGATATGAGAAGCACCCCACGCTTTTTTTTAAAATAAAACATTTTTTTCTTATTTACACTATTCAAATTTATTTTCTATTTTTTAGTTTGGTTTTCTATATAAAGCATGTTTTTTAGTTTTTTTAAACTATTATTTATTTTCTACTTTTTTTTTCGAATTATTGCATTGTCAAGTTTGACAAGTGTGCAAAATTTGAATGAAATCTGACCGTTTAAAGTGGGTCAAAATAGCGTCCAAAGGAGTCGGTTACAAACATACAAACATACACACATACATACATACAAACATACAAACATACAAGTGAAGCTAATATAAAGCGTATAAAAAGAGCAGCGGGAAAAATGTTTTAACCAGTTCTATAAAATAATTGTTTAGTTTGTTTTGCCGTAACAGTTCAATGTGTTCTTTTTAAATACCTCCTTAGCTGTTATTTTGGACTTTTTCTATAAATATTCCTCAATCTTACATTGCAGTAGTACCACATCACTGCTTAGCAAGGTGGTGCGGGATGAATTTTAAAGAGCTAATGTAAGGCTGGCTTTAGGTAAATAAATTTGAACTAAATTAGCTTATCATAAGCTAATCCACATAATATAAATTATTTATGTTAAATAATCGCTTACGAGTTAAAGATTATGCAAATAAAAAGACCCCAAAGACAATATTTGGCCCCTAGGTAGTCGAGCGGTTAACTTGAAAATAATGATTTATTTTCCAGATTAACCATTGTTTAGCCGTGTTTCAAATGTTGGCAAAAACCACGGAACATTTTCATATCCATGCTTTAAAATTAATATTTTTACTGAATGTTATTCCACAAATGGCCCCATAAAAATTCCTTATAGGGTATATATTTCATGTGTTAATCCGTCAAGGATCCCCTAAGGGCACCTAATGTTTGCAGAATAAATAACGATGCTGTAACCTGACCGCATGTCATACCGACGCGTTTTTTTTTACCAACAATAACAAAAACCTACATAAGTATAGCTTTATTTGTCTGTGGGGTTTATTTTCATGCGCTAATCTGTCATAAGGCCTCTTGGGTTTATATGATGAATATAAGCCCGTGTTTGTCGTACATGACGATGTAGTGTGTCTGACTATTATTCTGAGTGCCAAGTTACAGTGAATTATGGAATACATGTTATTATGATTTGAGCATTAACGCCTGCTTAGCGAGAACATATCTAATAATTTTCATGTTAAGTCATGGACGGGACCCGCATTATTTCATGCCTCTGGGTGGCATATGCCTGTTACTAATTCGGCTACCGTGGCCTGACTCATCATCATCCAAATTTTCCCCTCAGTTTCTAAGCCCGTCTTACGGGGACGGTAACGTCATCTATTGGTAGTGTTCTGAACTGACCAACCGAATACGGCTATTAATGCAATTAATTTCGTGTCGTAATGAAAACGCCACTCATTTTTTATTTAATTACATTATTGGATATGTTTTAGATTACAGTTTATTTTTTGGTTGACTGGAAGAGAGCTTTTTTAGGTTTATTTTTTTCACTTTTTTAGTTGGTTCACTCAAGCGTCCAAAGCGTTAAAAGTCCTTTAAGTTAGATTTTTAAGTCAATCCCTAAGCTATTTAACAGTAAAAACTGCATCGCAATCGGTCCATTAGATTTCACGGGATGCGCGAACAGACAAACAAACAAAGTCGAATTAAAAAATGAAATAACTTTCTGAGTGACTTCACAAAAGGAGACGGTTATATGTTCGACTGTATTTTTTTATATGTTGGTCGATTTCTCCGTCAATTGTTAAAAAATCTTTTTTTGTTTGAATGGGTATACTAACCAGGTGGTATATATAAATTGTATCAAAATTGGTAATGCAGTTTTTCGAGAATAACTATTTTTTTGAGTAAATCCATTCGATTTTGTGTTTAAATTGCCTTGATTTTGTGTTTATCTCTAAGATTTCTAAACCCATTTAAATGATCTTTTTTTTATTCAAAAGGGTAAACTTTCAGTGTAGTCCAACTTAAATTTCAAATTGAAAATCTATTTGTTTTATAGTTTATGTTCTCTTATATCTTGGGATTTCTGAACCGCATTAGATGATGGTTTTCACTTGAGTCAGAAGTCCTCTTGTGTTCTATTTTACAAATTTCATCAAAATTGGTTTAGCAGCTTAAAACAAACTTAAATTTAATTCACTGTGTTATTTATGCTATGGACTAGTTTGCAAGTTAATTTTAAACTATTTGACGACGTCTAAAGATGCTGATGTTTTGCACATGGGTGTAGTTTTGATGACAATTATGATAAGTACTATTGATCTGACATGATGATGAAGCCGAAAGGTCGTCAAAAGAACTCAACAATCGGATGATGGAGTTTGGAGTTTGGGCTCATTTAGTTTATCTTGATGGGTTCTCTGTTATTATGTGGTATCCAAGGTCTGACGATAGAGCCGCAAGATAGTCAAAGGAACCTAACAATCCAATATAACCGCTTCAAATTTGGGCTCGTTTGGATTGACTATTAAATCTGTCTTCATATTAAAAATGTTATTTTGTGAATAACCACTTTTGTTTGTTTGTCGTATGAGCGTCGTAGTGCTGGCCTCTGGTATCAGAGTTTGTCAAGCCGCCCAAGGGCCTCTAACATGGCTGAATGACTGCTATTAATCAACAACAGCCGTGACCGACTGCGTAACGTGCCCTCCGAAGCACGGAGCGATGGAAAAATGCACATAACTCAGAAAAGTTATTGGTGCGGAGCCTTGGTTTTGAACCCGGTATCGTTGGATTCTAAATTGCACTATAGAACCGTTAGGCTAACTAGGTAAGCACCTGTACTTACTGAGTTGCAAAGAGGCATAGGTACTAGCCTAGGTACCTATCTGGGAATATTAGAGAGCTCCATAAATGTTTTTATTTTTTAGTTGGCCGCCTGCAAAGCTATTAGGGTATCCAGGTGTTGTGTTTTTACGAGAAATTTGGGTTAGGGCCGCCTTGTCATCGTGAAATTACTTCGTAATCCAGTTTTATTATTTGGGGATCGGGACGCGTAACAAAAATAAATAAAATAAATATATTCGGGACAATTCCACACCAATTATCTAGCCCCAAAATAGGATACCCTGTAATATGGACACTAGATAACGGATAAACAAACATAAATGCGAATACTAATAATAACATCCATGACTCGGAAACAAACATTTCTGCTCATCACACAAATGATTGCCCCTTGCAGGATTCGAAAAGTGTTCAGATATTTTGTAAATTAAATTCTATTGGCTGAAATATTTAGGAAATACTTGAGACCGAACTTTTGGCATTTTGGTTATTTAATGAGCTCGGGGCTCAAAGTATTTTACTTACATAGAATTTAAGAGATAAAAAAAGATTTAAAAAAATGCGGTCTTTGTTACTACCAAGCCAAAATATGGTTACTTGAGCGTAGAATCCAATTGGACTAATGCATCTAGATTGTAAGTTATGAAAATAAGCTTTTTACATATATGTGGCTACAACATAGGCTTATTACCTATGTGGATTTCATGTGAAAAGCTTTACCTAGCTACATCTGGGTATGGTTACATTTATAATATTCAGTCAAAAGGAGTTGGTTGCATAAACGTAGGTAGTTTAGCTACCAATATACGTGGTCCATGAGATTGTGAGTGACATGAGCTCTGCTCTTATTGATGTTTCCCTCGATTACAGAAGAGATAATATACAGTTGTGTATTACTACAGGACAAATAAATTAGGTATTAGATTACTTAGCATTTGGCTAAGACTTACATTAGAGAATAAATAATGCCATATGTTTGTAATAGGTACCATATGTTACACCTGTAACATAAGTAGTCATAGCATAGTATAGTCCTAAGTCACCTGACTTAGGTACAATTTGGTCTCACCATTAAGTGAGACTCGACTCGACTACTCGTAGTAGAAAAATGGTAGATATATTTCATCTTATTTTTAATTCACCAAGAAGATAAGTAGATAATGATTTGTGTGAAGGTCTAGCTAGTATTTTTGGGGCCTTGGGACTTTACGAGATCGTATTTAAATGAGAACTATAGATATTTAGAGATACCTACAAACACAGCAACTATTCTAGATACCTAGTAAGAACAAAATGATTATTTTTATACGCTTTATATTAGCTTCACTTGTATGTTTGTATGTTTGTAACTGACTCCTTTGAACGCTATTTTGACCCACTTTAAACGGTCAGATTTCATTCAAATTTTGCACACCTGTCAAAGACCGATGACAATGCAATAATTGAAAAAAAAAACAACTAAAAAGTAGAAAATAAATAATAGTTTAAAAAAACTAAAAAACACGCTTTATATAGAAAACCAAACAAATAAATTGAAAATAAATTTTCATAGCGTAAATAAGAAAAAAATGATTTATTTTAAAAAAAAGCGTGGAGTGCTTCTCATCTGTCAATGAAATATTTATAACTATTGACCCATGCACCCCAAGATTTTTTTGATATAAAACATTTTTTTCTTATTTACGCTATTAAAAATTATTTTCTATTTTTTAGTTTGGTTTTCTATATAAAGCGTGTTTTTTAGTTTTTTTAAACTATTATTTATTATTGTCTTATAGCAACTTTAAAATAATGAGCCCATACAACTTTTTGTTCATAAACTGAGCTGAGCTCCGTGCTTCGGAGGGTGTTTCGGCTCGGTCCTAACAATTGATAATATGAATAGATAATATGGTATATTTATATATAATTTATTATTATTGTAATATATATATATATATATATATATATATATATATATATATATATATATCGACTGTAGATGGAAGAAATTGAGAATACCTTGGCTACTTCAAGCTACGCCTACGTTGCAAAATCTCCCGGTAACACGTCCACGCCTCCCTGCCGCCCCCGCCATTTACAAGCAGTTGACGCAGTAATACAATTGAGAGGACCATCCACGACGTAACGTAAACAAAAAACCTTTTATGAGCACTTCAAAGGGACTTTTGTTTATTGAACTTCTGAGTTCGAATCGTGACAGACGACACTATTTGTTTAAGTGTTGTTGATAAGTTATAGGCAATATTTAATTTATTAAAAAAATGTTGGAAGTTGATAGAAACAATATAGAGGAGTGTTTTTACAAAACTTTATTTATTTCTGAATCTAAGTCGATAAAGTATATAGATATATATTTTTGCTTATTTGTGAAGTTCAATCAATAAAACAAGTAAAAACATTTAAAAACAACAACAACATACAATCATGTACATCTCTAAAACATGTATGTGGTATCTTTACAACATAATTTTTTTTAATAATTTTTTTAGTGTATGATTTGGCGCGATAACATATTTTGGCGGGAGAATATGGGCCTGATATAAAAACATGATTTATAAAAATAAAATGTTATTTTTATTTAATATTCAATAATATAAATACAAACAATAAAAAAAGATTTAGCTGCTCCATAATTAAATTAAAAAATCAGGAAAAAACCCGCCAAGTTTAAATTCATTTTTGCTTTGAAACCGTTTCCCATCAACAATTTACAAGCTATTTCAAAAATATATGTATCATTTGAAAGAACTTAGAACTACGATTACGTTAATGCATAACACGTAAAACAATGCCCCCCGCAATCCGAGCAAGTTAACTTCCAAAAAATACGTAAATTCGCGTAAATAAGTGCAGTAACGTCACCGAACAAAATGACGTAATTTTGAAATTATATAAATTTTGTAAAGCTATCAAATGATATTCACAGGGTCGCTAGACTATCCTTTTATTGGTATAACACAACAAAAAAGCTACAAAAATAACCTCAAAAGAATAGAAAACTCAAAATAGTTTCCGTAGTTACAGCGTGTATCGGGCGCCCGGGGAAGTCGTTTCCGTAGTTACAGCGTGTATTTAGCGGATAACCACTTTGTATAATCTCTAACAAGAATCCTTTATTCAGCAGATAACCTATGAGTTTCCTACTGTTCTACGAGTTTGTAATCTGCCCGGAAATCTAGACCCAAATTAAACCAAGACATTATTCTGCTTGTGGCTAAAATAAACTCGGACACACGGACAGAGAAGTACACAGATTTGTACATGTACATACCTACCTTTTTATTAATTGGTACTTGTATAATATATGGTATAAATGGCCGTATCCATTGATTGCGTTGACTTAGAAAGTAGAGTTTTTTTCACAGCTCCAAGGAATTGCAGACATTTTATTGATCTTGTATTTAATATTAATTTCAATTTGACGAGTTCCTGTGAAAATGGGTCTGGACAGATAGACGGACGGTCAACTAAGTGAATTTATATAAGGGTTCCTTATATTCTTTTGAGGAACCCTAAAAATCTGCAGATTCAGGATTCGCTTTTCGAGAACTACTGATGAAGTGTGGTGATTTACAAAAATTGTACTTATCCAAGTATAAAATAATAGTACCTACCTACTATAGGTAGGTATACAACAACAAAATATAGATTACCTATTATTTCATCAGAAATTCATGTGTCCATTTTTACCTATCAAGCTAACATGAGGAAGTACGAACAATTTTCTTAGACAGAAACACTTCAAATAAATTCCTCGCTCTTAAAAATTCTTCACCTGTCTGAAGTTTTCATACATCGCCTGCTCTGTCCCGAGTGTCTACGCTTTGTGCCCTCAGACACATATTTAAGATCCTTGGAGCAGCGGAATATGAGGTTCTAAAAATATTTTTGATGTTGATAAAATATCTTTGGCGTTTGAAGTTTGGAAAAGTCTCGAGTTGGTTGGGTGGAAGGATAATTTGTTTATTCTAGGCTAAACTATGACTGAGCCAAGTTGCATCAAAATCCGTGCAGTATTAGTTTCAGCGTGATTCCTGTTCTTTTTAATAACTTTCAATCGCTATCCTGCGGGATACCTTAAATTTACTAGGTGAAAAGTATCTAATGTCCTACCTCATAGTATGAACTCAAATCATACCAAGTTTCATTTGAATTTATTCAGTAATTTCGGCGTGATGCCTAACCAAGATACAGATGGACAGACAGATAGACGAAATGAAAAAATGCAGTTTTGTGTTCAGAATGAAATATAGAAAGCCTACAAACAAAAAAAAAACTTCAATGTTGGACCTGTTACAGTTTTATTATATGTATAGATTAACGCAGTAACTAAAGTTAATGTACATATTTAATGTGTATTCTATAAATTGAACCATGTATATTTATAAATTATACATACGTCACCAGTACTTACCACCGTCACTTACATTATGAGTGCAGTATTTATTAGTTACTGCATTTATTCTATGTCGTTTTATGATTTTGTGCAGGTTATTTACTTAATATGATATGGTAACTGTTATATACTGCAGTTATTTTAAGGAAATCATAAAGAATTTAGTGTGTTAAACTAAGCAAACTGTAGTAATTTAGTAATATTGTACTACTTACTGCAGTTTTAACTAGCAATCAGATACCAGATACGTGGTTACAGTAGACTTTGTGGACACTGTAAATACTGTCAAACGCAAATAAAAAGGAAATAATTATGAATATATGGGTTCGTACCACAAAATCAGAAATCAGAACCCGAGAGTGTATCTAAAAGATATCATGTTTGTAAAATTTAAAAGAGGAAAATACCAACGACAAAATAAGGCATGATTAACTACGAGGAATTGCTTCTGGTCGCAAAACTGAAATAATTGCAAAATTGGTGCCTCGTATGAAAACGAAATAAAAAAAATGGTGCCTTAATTAAAAAAATGATTCTGGGAAACAAGAATATTTCATTAGCAAAGTGTACTTACCTATTTGTGGTAGATTTTCATACCTGTGATTTTTGCCCTACGCAACATAAATAGTTTTTTTTTAAATTGGTGACCTATTCGAACTTCATTACGAGATGCGTGTCATTGGCAACAGTCACCTCACTTTTGAAGAAATTTCTACTTTGTTTCGTGCCGTAAGGGTCCAAGTTTTTTCTCCGTATGTCATAATAGATAAGACGCACTGGTTGAACACTTTCGTATTAGGCATTGGGGAGTTGGTGGCAAAAAGACTCGGCGAAGTTTACCAAATGCTGCCCAGCCAAGCTGTATCCTGTATGGAATTCTCTCTCAAAGTTGTTTTTTCTTCGAGAGGAGATACAGCGATTGCTTCCAGAAATACGTGCTCATTGAAAATAATCTTAGTTTTATCCAATTTCATCCGGAGACCGATGACTTGAGACGAATCAGTTAAATCGATCAGCATCTGACGTAAGTCCTGCAACGTTTCTGCCATTATGACGATGTCATCCGCGAATGATGATTGCCTTTCCAGTAGAGAAGAAGTGACGCTTGAACATATTCCCAGCCGTTGAAAGACCACTTTCAACCCTGAAGCTCCTCTGCCATAGGAAGTTTGCAGAGTCATACTAGGGAACGTCGCACGCAGTCCTTGTTAGTGAGGACGTCTGCAACTCTAGAAATTCCATCTTGTCCGGCTATAAGACGAATAACGCGACCAAGCTTCCAAGCAAGAAGGAGCGCGGTATCTTCTGCTAGGAACACCATGTCTCTTCTGCTCAACTTAGCTGCATTTATTAGCCTTTTGGTCCTTTGTTGCAATTCCGAAAGATATTCTTTCTGCCACCTTTTCCAGAACTGCTGCCGTAACTTTTCGAGGCGTTCATAGCGTCGTAGCTGACTTTCCTTAATGTCTTCCAGGTTTAGTGTTGGAAGAGCGGTTAACGGCCTCCCAATGATAAAGTTCCCTGGGGTAAGAGGGAGGAGATCGTTGGGACAGGATGAGAGGGGAGTCATGGGACGGCTATTCAGAATCACATCCACTTGTGTAAACAAAGTAGAAATTTCTTCAAAACTGAGGTGACTGTTGCCAATGACACGCATCTCGTAATGAAGTGTTTTGCCGATTTGACACCAGCCTCCCAAATACCACCGAAATGAGGAGTGTAAGCCATTGAATTTAATTGATTGCTGACTACAAAGTCAGATAAATTCTTATGAGAGTCCTTTGAGAATGCTCCTATTTTTTTGAAGCAGCTACGAAGTCACCACCACTGAAAAGTTTCAGCCGTCTGCCTCTGCGTGCAATGAAACACCTAAGAGTCATTATGAGCGGATCCTTTGGTGATTCTAGATGGATACATTTATAACGTAAGCAAACGAAAAGGCATAATTAACATTTAATCAAACGGCTTCCACGACATTTGCGATTCACAATATAAAATGGTCCAGCAAAGTCCACAATATCAGATAGGAATGGATAACCACGGTTACACGTTGGGGTGGTAGATTCCTCATTTTAAGTTGTAAGGTTACGCCTCGAAGGCGCCTATATCGTATACAGTTATTAACTATGCGTCTCGCGAAATATCTACCATTAACTGGCCAAACTGATTCCCTTACAGTCGCTAACAACAGTTGTGGACCAGCGTGCATGTTGTTTATGTGTTCTCTTTCAAAATATAATTTAGTCAACCTATGTGAGGAATGATGCAAAATTGGATGTTTCTTTTCATACGAATGATTCGATGCATCAATGCGCCCACCAACACGAATTAGTTTATTTGCATCAAAAAATGGAGATAATAATTGATTTTTGTTGCTCAACGGTTTCCCTTTCACAAATAATTCGTATTCAATAGGGTAAGATTGACTTTGAGCGATAGCGCATAGTGTAATGACTCGCGCAGTTCATCAGTTGATAAAACATCTACGCGCTTACCATGTTTATTTCTGAGATTGAATATGAATCTATGAACATAAGTGAATGATCTTTGCAGTCTAGTTAAAGACGAATTATTTATCAAAATCAATGACGGGTTGGCTTATTACGGCAGTATGTACCTTTAACTCTGGTAGAACTTTCAAATCCCGCGCATTCAAGACTGGCCATTTAGATTCATTCTCCAATAAAAAGCTAGGGCCTGACCACACAATAACACGGATATGAAAAGCTTAGGATCTACTCCTCTAGATATTAAATCAGCGGGGTTAGAATCTGTGGGAAAGTATCGGCACGCTGAAGATGCAGTTAATTCTTTAATTTCACTAATGCGATTAGCCACAAATACTTTAAGTTTCGTAACTACACTTCTAATCTATCCCAATACCACTAAAATGAATCGCACCAGTGGACTATTTTCTTCGGCCTATACATGAGTGAGTCTAACACGGGTTTGGTAAACTTAGCGGCAAGCAGGACGGCGCATAATTCTAATCGAGGAATGGTCGTTGGTTTTAATGGAGCTACTTTAGACTTCGCACACAACACCCTGACCGTAACATCATTATTGTGGCCAATCATTTTCATATATATACAAGTTCCATAAGAAACTTGTGAAGAATTACTAAATTAATGAAGTTCTATAAATTTAGATGACTCACCAAGAACGAACCTTGGCACTTGTAAATCAGACAAACATTTAATGCTATCAGAAAATTTAACCCAATCATCCTTTATTGCTTGAGAGACGGGCTGATCCCAGTCCACTTTTTGTTGCCAAAGTTTTTGTAGCATCATTTTAAGCTTCACTACTACCGGACTTAAAATTCCTAAAGGGTCAAAAAAATTGAAAGCTTTTGACACAATAAAGCGCTTTGATATATTTGCATCACAATCGTATGTAAACAGTATGACACAATCGTACCACAATCACAATCACAATCATCACATGATCACAATCGTATGACACTCTATATTTCCCTTTACAGGGAAATATAGTGTCGCTAGAAGGGGTCCATCCGAAACCAAGCGTACTCGAGGACTCACTGATAGTCAATATACTCGTATCAACATTATTAAATATAAGCGGATAATATTTTTTTATTTTCTTATATTAAAACACCCTGACCTTAACACTTTAGCTACAGAATTTTTGATGTAAATCAATCGTTCTGGATTATTCGAGCCCGTTATCAAATCATCAACATAAAAATCCTTCTGAAAAATGTTTTTAATAAGTTCATCATACTGCTCCTCCCCTACCTAAGATAGACATCGTGTACTTAAGTAATAGCTAGTGTAACAGCTAGTGCGAGCTAGCTGTACCATAAGTTAGTGTGTTAAGTACTAGAGTTTGAATAGGCTGAGACTCTTCTTCTCTCCATAAAATAAGCTGTAAATACCTATCATCATCGTGCACCAATACTTGACAATATTTTTTTTCAATGTCTCCAGTGAGTAGGTAATTGTATTGTTTAGCCCGTATTAAAATGAAAAAAAAAAGAAGAGAATCTTGAACATTTGGCCCTACCATCAAAATATCATTAAGTGCATAACCAGAAGTGGAGGGAGCTGATCCGTCAAAAACTACGCGAAATTTCATAGATTCACTTTCTAATTTATAGATGATGATGACAGAGATGGTTCCGGGGGTTTGAGCTATAGTTACTGCTTGCTAATGATAGATGGCCTAAATCTGCATATTCGATAATAAATTTTGTATACTCTAATTTTAGTACAGGATTTCGTTTGAATCTATTTTCTATATTTATAAAGCGCCTCTTAGCTAAATTGTAGGTATCACCTAAACAATCAGCTGATTCTTTAATAGGCGATTTCACACAAAATCTACCTGTATCATCTCTATTAGTGTGTTCGAGGAAATGTTTTTCACATTCACCGTCATTTTCACTCATAATCCTTTATGTGGGAACTTCTTCCAAGTGCCAGAATTTTGTTAAAATTTTCTCCATATTTCATATTTATTTATTAAGCTTAATGTACATCGAGGACACATTAAGGGTAAAAAAAATCATGCAAGGTAAAGTACATTATACCCATTAAGGGCGTTGCCAAATGGTGTTAGTAAATTGTGTTAGTATTTATACATCAAAATTAATAAATTAAATTACCACTAGTATAACATTAACAATAATTTCAATTTATTAGTCATTATAATTATCATAGGCATTAAATTATTTTGTTATGGTTATTTCAACTATTATTTATTTTGCGGTTACTTCTTCATTGCAAAAAAATCCTTGAGCTTGTGAGATTTATATACATATGTATAAATAATTATACGTACTGTTAAGATTATCAAAACCTAAGTTTTGTAATGTTAGCCTTCGGTTGGTCAGGTTTGTCGAATAGAAAATAAAACTTAACTGCACCTAGTAATAAAAGCAAGTTGCTTATCGTATAGCTGGTATCTGTAGTACCTAGTAGCTACAGCTACAGAATAAATAACCTAAGGAATATTTAATAAAAGCTTGAAAATTACCGAGCAGTTTAGTACCTACCTAATGTGTACTAAAAAAGGGTATAATCTAAGGATTATTCATAGAAACAAGGAAATAGAATTGTTATATTTTTTATTGATTCGGAAATAGAATTATTATATTTTTTATTGATTCTACCACCAGATTCGGAAGAACTGGCCACCATAGAAGAACTGGCAAGAAACTACGGGGCGAATGTATTTTTTCATCATCAGTTTTACAATTATCATTAACATAGGTATCATACACTAAATACCTAACATACTAACAACCTCTATGTGATACTAGGTCATAATGACACTTTATTATCGTTTTACAATCACCATAGTTACACCAGGCACAAAATAAAATCATTTTACATGAACAAAGTGATCCTAATCATTTCTAACACAGTCACATTGGTTATGATAACCAATATGGGAAAAACCATAGAACCAACAATATCTATTTGCAAAATACACAGTTATACACATTGAATATGGGACAAAGAAACAGAGTAGCAGAATAACAGTGTAGGTAATATTAATGTACTTAACTTTTGGTGTCTTGTTGATGCAACGACGACAGAAAACGAACAGAGAGGGCTGCTCAGCCCAGAGGCTGCTTTTTATAGAGATTCTACCCGCCAAAGTCACGTAGTCATTGCAACAGCAGGAATGAGCCTGCAGATGGCGCCGAAGTGACGGAAATGTACATATTTTATTACATTGAAACTATTTAATAATTGTTAACTCGGTATTGTTTACACATTGTTAATCATTTAAATAATTAAGACGTTTATATACATATTTTTCAGAATGTTAACAAATATTGAAAGTCAGAACAGTATTCTTATATGATTCTCATAAATTACAATTTTTAGCGGGAGAAGTTGTATTTTTTCTACAATTATAGATTTAAATGTACAGAGCTGATTAAGTAATAATACATTAATATTAATCGGGTAAGTACTTAGTTTTAAGCATTTCTATCAATATCGTAAGTTTACATGATTTTAAATCATTCTAATTTGAACGGAAATATAAATACAGATGTTTCAGAGTTATAATACAATGACTCAGTAATAGTACTTAAAATTAAAGGATAATTGTACTAAGCATTTTAAACACCATTATATAAATCTATAATTATCAATTGTAAACTATTACTTAATAAGTTGTGGAACAGATTCCAGATCAGTTTTTCTTCATAAACATAATTTGTTATTATCACAGATTATAAACTCGCCACAGATCTAAGAAATTACATAATTATTTACAAAAAGATTCAATCGGTAGTCACTTTTGTCTTGAAGTGCAATATATTATAAATACATTATAATATCGTCAGTGGTGAGGTGATTCAGTGAGAATATTCATTACATTGTTAAATACGTAAAACGTAACTACCAAGTTGTATTATCTCGTCCAGTACCGCAACTGAATATCGTCAGCTCTTACATTGTTATAAAAATGACTGGTACTAGATAGATTACACATATCAATAAGTTATAACCTGAGAATATTCATTTCATTGTGAAATACGTTAAATGTAAGTACCAAGTTGTAATGTCTTGTCCAGTACTGCAACTGAACATCGTCAACTCTTACATTGTTATTCTATTGTTGTAAAAATGGTTGTTACTAGACAGATTAAACATATCAATAAGTTATAACCTAACAAGCTCATAAAAAACATTAATTATCAGCCATTGTCTTAATATAATTTTAAATTTATTTTTAGGAAGTTCCTGAATATGCTTTGGAAGATGATTGAAAACACGAATACTTGTAACAAAAGCGCTTTTATCATATATCGCAGTTTTAACTATTGGCAGGTACAAGTCATCGCGTCTTCTCATATTAGTTTTTCTTACACGCATCTCAGATTTCTTAATGAATAAGTGGACATTACTTTTGACAAAAATGCATAGCTCCAATATGTAGATTCCTGTGAGGGTAAGATACTTTTTTTCTTTGAATACATTTCTTAGGGACTCATCGTTTTTCATATTATACATAATTCTAAGGCTTCGCTTCTGAAGAACAAAAGTACTGTTGACATTCACAGAATTTCCCCAAAATATGATGCCATACGTCAAAAGAGGATAAATGTTACCAAAATAGGCAGTTCTGGCTACATCCACTGAGGATACATCTACCAACACTGACAGTGCATAGCAGTGGCTAGAGATTTTTTTATTCACTTTTTCTACATGAGAATTCCAATTTAGGTGTGTTTTGTGTGAAAGACCTAGAAAAGCGGCTACTTGTATTTTGTTGATACACATACTTTCGACTTTGACGTCTAACTCTGGCGGTGTGGTATTATAGTCAGTAAATTGAATCAACTTGGTTTTCGTGAGATTCGTTTTAATATTAAGTGAACTCAGCCAGGACACGAGCAGACTAAGTGTATTGTTAATTTCAATGTTATATTCTGTTATACTAAGACCATCGTTAGTGATGATAATTGTTGCATCATCTGCGAAAAGTACACAATGGTGTTTTATGAGGCTAGGCATTTCATTAATGTAAATCAGGAACATTAACGGACCCAGTATGCTGCCTTGAGGTACACCTAGTAAAGTTTTGTCATAGTTAGATCGTAAAGATTCTACGGTCTTATTATTTTTTTAAAATGTGTGAGTACAGTAGATTGAAGTCTATTTTCAAAGTAGGAGTGCAGAAGTTCATTTGCGCTTCCTCGTATACTTATGGTCTCTAGTTGATCAAGTAAGATGGCGGGAACTACACAATCAAAAGCTTTGGTCATGTCAAGGAGCAGGGCTGTGCATTGTTTTTTTTTTATAAATCAATTCCCACACTTTAGCTATAGAAGAATAAACGGCCATGGAAGTCGATTTACCTTCACGAAATCCAAACTGATTACAGTTCAGTATATCGTTTTTATTGAGAAATAATACTAATCTGTTGTAAATAGCACGTTCAAATATTTTTGAAAAAACCGGTAGTAAGGCAATAGATCTATAATTGTTAGGATTATCTCTGGGACCATTCTTGTGCAGAGGCTTAGCTATAATAATAACACAAGCTTTAATCACTTGCATAGAAAAACCATCAACTCCACTGCTCTTTTTATTTTTAAACTTTTTAACTATTTTTAGAATTTCCTCCTTATCTACTGGCGTTAAAAATATGCTATTACATATGGATTTGAAAGAAGGTTTATATTTAGAATTATTACGAATGTCAATGTTTTGAGTTATATAGAGATTATTAAGAAAATAAGCAATGTCAAATTGGTTGGTAATTATATTGGTGTTATTATGAATTGAATCTATAGTCTGCTTAATATCGTTTGAAGTGTGCATTTTAATAATACCCCAGGTTGCTTTAGATACATTAGTGCTCCTTTTCATGTATCTCATATTCGCCAATCTTTTGGAGCATCTGACGTATGATTTTAGTGAACGCTTATAAGATTTGTAGTAATTTAACTTTTCAGTAGATCTACTTTTTTGTAATTGTAGATATAACGATCGTTTTTTCTGGCAGGAAATAGCTATCCCCTTAGATTTCCAGATTGGTTTCCTCTTAAAACTTTAACCTTATTTACAGGGAAGCAAAGATCAGCAGGAATATTTCTAGAAATTTATTATATGATTGATTCATGTCATCTTGCTTATAGACTTCACTAAAGCTAATTTGAGAAATATACTTGGTGAAAATATCAAGATTAACGTCTATTATCCTTTTGTATTCAAACCAGTAATTCATTATGAATCCAGCACTGCACGTCAGTTTTATCAATTGACCAGAGTGGTCTGATAGGCTCACATGCAATACACTGGATTTAGTTTTCACAGCATTAGTAATTATGTTGTCTAGACATATACGAGAATGTGCAGTTATTCGAGTAGGTTCCTTGATAGTGCATTTCATGTTATAAGTACTCAAAGTATTCAAAAATAGCTTAGTATTATTATTGTTCTCTAATATATCTATATTAAAATCACCTACAAGTACCAGCTTTTTACTGACATTCCTTATTTTACGAGTCAGTTTAAAGATAAATTTATCCAGATTGTTATAGAATGTACATAATTTACTTTTTGGAGGTCTGTATATGCATACTATGTTGAGGTTTACTTCAACTATTGAGATACCACAACATTCAATATGTTTTTCCAGTGAATAATTTTGAACCCAGTCTATATTTATGTAGCGCAAAGACTTTCTTACAAATATACAAACACCACCCTGTTTATAACGACACTTTGAATAATGCGAAGCAAGATCGTATCCTTCTAAAAGTATGGTATTAATCTCATTTGACTTTAGAAAGGTTTCGGAGAAACATAAAACGTCAATTTTAAAATGTAAGGTGTCTAAAAATGTTTCGATGTCTGTTATTTTAGAACTGATACAATATTTTGATGAAAAATATTAAAATTATTATTTTTAGAGACGAAAAAATGTATCATCATTGGGGATAATGTCATTATTCTAACTTCATATTTACAAGGCGATGCAGCCAGAATAATTTCTAATCTTGAAATTTCCATCAACAATTACACTGAAGCGTGGAAGTTGCTCTGCAGCCGATACGATAATAAAATAATTTTAATACATCATCATCTTAATTCATTATTTATCAAACAGCTTCCACGTGAGTCAGAGCAATCTTTGAGATACTTGGTCGATCACGTCACCAAGAATTTGCGTGACTTGGCCAGCTTAGGACAACTGATTGATAAGTGGGACGTGTTTATTATTTTTATGCTGTCTTCCAAGTTAGATAGTCATACTCCATTGAAATCGGAGGAGCACCGCAATAATCTAACCAGTTTCTTCTAACGAGTGATGCAGCAACTCCAGAGCAATTCCTTAAATTTATTATAGACCGCGCTAATGTGCTGGAGTCTTTTAAACATTTATTTAAGCCCTTTCCCGCATCATCGCCTATGATGATGACATTTGAAGTTGCTGTTTCGGTTGGAGTATTTGAATGCTTGACTACAGGTTCCTCCACAGGGCCCGGTAGAATTGATAAAGATGTTGAAGATATTTTTGTTGCTTGAGCTTCCCTTGAGAGTTCATTGCTGTGTTGTTCTTCATGATCTTCTAAATCAACTTTCAAAGATTGCGAGTCAGTTTGTAGCGTAATAATGTCTGTCTGTGCATCAATAATATTGAGAGCGGAATATTGATTAATGTCAGAGTCATCCTCGATCCTGACTGTCTTGACTGGAGGGTAGTTAGTGAACGGGTAAGTTTGTTGTGGTTTTGGACTTGAAGTATAGTAGTGATATTGACGTATTTATAGCTAATTTCTTGTTTCGCTTACGCAACGGTGTTTTGTAACGGATTTTGCAGGCTGCTGAAATAGGTGTTTGTACATATTCGGAAGTGGACGCAGTATGTAATTCTTTAAGCGCTTTTGTTATCGTTATTATATTCGTTTTGTTAGCTATATTGTTATCGTTATTATATTAAGAACTAGAAATTATAGCGTCATTGCAGTGTACAATTTTGGGTGATGACACAGATTGAATAGGGCCGGAAATTATCCAGCCAAGTTGAAAATTTCTTAACTTTGGTTTATTGATACATAAGGAACATTGTTCATTGCCTAAATTGTCCCAGAATAGGTCTGCGCCTATCAAAACGTCTATTGGTGCTGGCTAATAGAACGTGGGGTCAGCCAGCTGAATATTCTTTGGCAGCTTTGGTGAGCTGATATCGATACGAGTCTTTGGTACTCTACCCGTCAATTCTCTTAGTACAAAACATGAAAATTGTAAATTTAAATTCATATTAATTGATTGTATGTTAATATTACAGTTCTCAGTAATATTGTTAGTGGTTGTGTTGCTTGCCAATGACCTTTAGACAGTCAATGGGAAGAGACTTCAGTGATAATCTGGTCTTTAGAGACTCAGTAATAAAGGATGATTGGCTGCCACAATCTAAAAGCGCACGAACTTTGATCTTTTGCTGATCAAATTGATTAGATACCTCGATCATGGCAGTTGATAATATAATATGACTTAAATTTAGATTAGAATAGTTTGCAATTACTTCTTCTTGTTCATCAATCGTGGCAAGGTGGCTCGACAACGATGTCGGACTGTGCAGCAAGCTGTTGTGCCTCTCGTTGCAATCACGCTCTCGACACGGCCCCATACGACACTCTCTGATGGGGTGACCTTGCCTTAGACAGTTCATGCACAATTTATACTTCGCCACGTCCATCATTCTTTTCTCAATTCCCTTAGCCTTAAACGTTGGACAGTCATAGATTATATGATGTTCATTACACACTATACATGAAAAACCCTTTGACTTTTTACTATTATTATAATTAGTGCTTGTGAACGATTTCACAAAGCTATTTTACACCTGCCTTTGGTTATAATTATTGTTTTGTGCTGAACGCACAGATATCAAGAGCGGCCTTGAAGTGGAATTATTATCAGTTTTTATTGTTGCGATTTAAAGACTCCAGCACATTAGCGCGGTCTATAATAAATTTAAAGAATTGCTCTGGAGTTGCTGCATCACTCGTTAGAAGAAACTGGTTAGATTATTACGGTGCTCCTCCGATTTCAGTGGAGTATGACTATCTAACTTGGAGGACAGCATAAAAATAATAAACACGTCCCACTTATCAATCAGTTGTCCTAAGCTGGCCAAGTCACGCAAATTCTTGGTGACGTGATCGACCAAGTATCTCAAAGATTGCTCTCACTCACTTGGAAGCTGTTTGATACATAATGAATTAAGATGATGATGTATTAAAATTATTTTATTATCGTATCGGCTGCAGAGCAACTTCCACGCTTCAGCGTAATTGTTGAAGGAAATTTCAAGATTAGAAATTATTCTGGCTGCATCGCCTTGTAAATATGAAGTTAGATAGTGAAATTTGTTGACTTCCGAAATAACATCGTTGTTATGTATTAAATTCGCAAAAATGACTCGAAACTCTAACCAACGAAAATATTCACCACTGAATTTAGCTATTTGTATCTGAGGGAGCTTCAAACCTATACCCTGATGATCGTCTACACAACATGAAGCATTATGAACAGAATGACGTCGTTGTTCGCATTCAATTTTCTTAGAAAACATCTCGAATATAGTCTTGGCTGTGGCTAAGCTCATTATTATCTCTTTCTCAATATTATCGCGCCCATCAACTTCACACAAAATGTTTTCAGAATCAGAACCTCTATCTCACTCTGCAAGTCATCAACTCAATCCGATGAGAAGGAACCAAGCAATTTAATAAAACTATATTAATTTTAAAAGTGTGGTACTAAGTTTTAAAGGCCAGTGTATTAGCATTTTATTAAATTAACTAGTTGTGCCCACGGCTTCACACGCGCGGTCATTTCTCTAGGTTAAAAGTACTCTATGTGCTATTCCAGGTCCTAAACTACCAACATACCTACATTTGATCTAAATTCCCTCTGCCGTCAAAATGCTTTTATCGATTTCTCGGCTTCTACTGATTGTATTGAGATACCAAGTAAACCAGTTATTAATTCAAACCCTAAGCAACAGTGAAAACCACATCGCAATTGTTTCAGTAGTTTTTATGTGATGCACGAACAAACATACAGACAAACAAACAGGCAAAAACATAGACACGATATTTAGACGTGTTTGTATTCTTGTTCAGTACGAGTAGCTTATTTTGAGTACCCTGATCCCATATTTTTATTACTATCTTTGTACAGATTTTTTTGTGCTTATTGTTTTATTATAAGTACTAGCTGTGCTCGCGGTTTTGCCCGACTGGTAATTTCATTTAAAAGTATCCAATACGTGTTTTTTCCATGACCAAAAGTGTCTATAAAGTATAATATATACTAGGTACATATCTTCAAAATTCGTTTAGCCGTCATATAGTTTTTTATCGATTGCTCGGTATCTAATCATCAGATTAAGATACACCAGTTTTTAATTCAAACCCTGAGCTATACAACACAGAAAACTGCATTGCAATCGGTCCGGTAGTTTTTACGTGATGCGCGAACAGAAATACAGACAAACAAACTAACAATTAGACAGACACGATTTAAAAAAAAAAATTGTTCTTGTTCAGTAGTTTATTTTAAGTACCCTAGTCCATTTTTTTTAATTATCTTCTTTGTACAGACATTTTCATTCATATCGCTTTATTATAAGTAAAGATAGATAGATAGATAGATAGACTATCTGTGTAGTGTGTACAATCTTTTATGTGTTATTCCAGAACCAAAAGTACCAATATACCAAATTACATCAAACATCGTTCCAACGTCAAATAGTTTTTTTATTATTGACTAGCTTCTACTTATCGGACTGAGATACATATTGTGCCCGCAGATTTGCCTACGTGGTCATTTAACCGGGCAAAAAGTAACTTCTGTGTTATTTCAGTACCAAAAATTCCTATAAAGTACAATAGATGCAGTACATTTCATCAAAATTTGTTCATCCTTTAAATAGTTTTTTATCGATTGATTGTTTTATATTCATCGGATTGAGATGCCAAGTACACCAGTTTTTAAGACAAAACCTAGTTTTTACGCGATGCGCGAAAAACACTACAGTTTTGGCTTCAGTATCATATACAGAAAAGCTTCCGAAAAAAAAAACATAATATCTTCAATGTGAATTTGAAAACCTATCCCACAGGAACCATTTTTTATGATTGTATTCCCAGTTTTCCCCCAATTATAAACTATGACTGTGCCAAGTTGCATCAAAATCCGTTAAGTAGTGTCAGCGTGTTCTTTTAAATAACTTTCAACCCTTATCCTGCGGAAATCCTTTATTTTTACCCGACTGCCCAAAACATGTATTCAGCAGTGGACTTCTAAAGGCTGACATGATGATGATGCCCAAAAAAAGGAGTGTTATGTTTTTAGCATTCATGTATGTTTGTATGTTTGTATGCTTGTATGTGAGTTTCTTAATCCACCATAACATTGAAATGCCTGAACAGATTTAGACGTATGGGGTATCGTTAGAATCCTTACGTCTTCCCGAGTAACATAGGCTATATTATTTTTTGAAATAATTCAATATGGCGGAAGTATGGCTCCATTTTCAATTGCAAAAAAAACTTGGAATCTTACAATATGGGTATCAAATTGAAGGCCTTGATAAGCACATTCTAACAAAGTATAATTTATTGACTTAATTTCATTTTTGGCAGGGCAGGCGTGTTTTTTTAGCTTTTAAGCTAGTTATATTATTTTGGGATGAAGACTATTCTTTGTTAGAACAAAGAAAATAATTATAAAATAGTAGAATAGTAGTTTGTTGTGTTCATACTACGAGCTAGAGCTCGTAGTATGAACACAAATCATGTCAAGTTTATTTGAATTCATGCAATAGTTTCAGCGTGATGCGCGGCCAAGTTACAGACAGACAGACAAAATTGAAAAAAAAAAACAGTTTGGCTTCAGTACAGAAAAAATAAAGGCAACCAAAAAAAATTACTTAATATCTTCAATGTACAGAATTAGACCTGTTAGTGTTAATATGTTAATACAGATAAATTGTAGTACCTAGGTTCAAAAACAATTAACAAGGTCAAGATCTTGCTGCGATTTATCGGCCAATCAGTATACCATGGCGAAAGTGTGTGTGCGTGTGTGTGTGTGTGTGTGTGTGTGTGTGTGTGTGTGCGTGTGTGGGCGCGTGTGTGTGTGTGCGCGCGTGTGTGCGCGTGTGTGTGTGTGTGTGTGTGTGTGTGTGTGGCTTGTGTGTGTGTGTGTGGCTTGTGTTACGTTAAGCTATCTAAGCTATCTCCATTCCAAATTTCATCAAAATCCGTCAATCTGTTTACAAACAAATAAACAAAAAGACAACGTTTCACTTTTATATATTGGTATGGATGGATATTTGAATTTGTCTCGGTTGCCCGCGTGACATAGGCTTGTACAAACACATTGCTGCATAGAAATAAGTTAAGAAAAAAATGACTACGGTAAGGTAAAAAAATATCACTTGAAATTCTTGCAATGAAGATGAAACGATTGATACCTCGCTTATCAAAATTGGACCGTGTTTTTATTTTGAACACAGAACACATAACCTTTCAATTGATGGACTGACAAGTCCCTTCCCTTGCATCAACGTATTCGGATAAAAATAAAAATCAACGGATTCCATTATTATAGGCTATTGGGATTACATGTTACTTCAATATAATACAAGTCTGTACGCTGACGAGAATTGATTTTAATTTACTGTATGTTTTATTACAGTTAACACAGACTGCCTGGAGGCCTAAATATTGCTAAGCGAGTGTTCTAGAAAGCCGACGTATGTAATTGATAGGTAGCTAGTCAGCCTCTACAAACAAAGATATGCTACGAGCATATTGGATGGTTTTAAAATTACGTTATATTAAATTGAAACAGTGAATTAAACATTGTCATGAAGTGTTTAAAATTTTCGCTTTTATCTGGTAGTGCTAAAGGCTAACCTCTGGCATAGTACGAACCTAAGTACATATAATATATAATTACAGACAGTAATAGTAGTGTATATCGAGGAGTAGTTTTCAAATTCAATGCCTTCTGTCAGTCGGAGATCGAGCTTTGCCATGGCGGGCTATTACCTGACTAAAAAAAAGACAGGGTTATGATTTAAGCCGCGTAAGTTTGTATACCTACGAGTACATACATTCTGTGAGCGTGCTCAGTTCTGATTTGACTGAACTTTGAAATAGCCACAACATCGTGTTTGTGCTGCTATATATCGCGGTCATATCTATATCGATAAAAAAACACATAAAAGATCATTTTAAGTAGCACTTCGCAAGTTGACAATGACACAATATGCCACATTTTTGTGAGTAACAAAAAAACAGTTTACCGTAATGCTTGTTTTCCACAACACCTATACCAAAATATATATTATTACACGTATAATATCATAAAAAGTAATAAGGGGGCATATCGTCATAAAAATATGTGCGAACGGTATTCGTGAAAGCGTCCTTGTAATAAAAATTTAAAAAATCATTTGCACGGTGAGGCTTGGGGTCGCAGACTCTGAAGATGGAAGAACGGTAGTGTTTAGGTACTGAGCGTGCTAAGCTACTGTCGTTTTTATTTGTGGCATATTATGACCAAGAACTAAACTAGTGGCGCTGTGAGCTGTAGACCTCGCGAGTACAAACAATGATGTTATATATAAACTGAGGAAACGTTTTTACAAACAATCTAGCTTCAATCTGGCTTCGCATGGGTAGATATATGGAAAGATAAAATTAGTAGGTACTTTATTTGGACAAATAGAACAACAACAATTTCTTATACAAAATGTTTGTTTACAGGTTTTATACTCACGTACCATTTAGTCTATAGTTATTCTGTTTAACGCACGGAGGTTGAATTACGGTTACTATTTCGTGTATTATTAGCATAGATAATTTCCTACGGCAATGATTATTAGATTTTCTGTGTTTTTTTATAAAATGATACCCACTTAACTTTACTAAAAAAAACATGTCCACCATCTTTGTAAGTAACACCCTTATCATAGTTACTGAAATAAAACATGTCCGCCATTTTGGATTCCAAAATGTATGTTTATCGATCTTGCGATATCAGGTTAGGTTTTACGCAAATATCAAACACTATGACTGGCTGCGCTCACCATCCCTAGCGCTCTATAGTATATTCAAACACCGTGCATAAATATTTTCGCTAGCGTGTAGTAGTAGGTATCACGAATCAGTTTTTTTTAATGGAAGCCTCCGCGTGTCCACCCTGTGTTTTTGGGACATTCTGTATATATTTTGCCCAACTCTAGATTTCATTAGAAATTTAGTAATTATGACCAAACTATTAGCACAAACGTTGTGGTTTTTTTTGTGTAGGTAGTATATTAATGGGTCCTATAATGCTATGAAAATCCGTTTACAACAAGTCATATTGGCTTGTGTAATGGCCCTGCCGATGATTTTTTATAAGATTATTTTTCTATGGTATTTAGTACCACTATTTAGTTAGTCACTTAGTTTTAAGATTGTAGATTACATCACGTAAAGAATTAGCATACTAATTCAAAGATAAGAAATATTTATAATCATTGAGAAGGAATAGACAATTTCAAACACGAATTCAAGCTGTCAACAATTTGACTTTTATGCAACGTCATTGTGAAAAGGATAAACGAAAGATCGTTATTGCCTTTTGTTTATTACTGAGTGAAAGTAGACTTATTGTGTTGAAAACCAAGACAAACGGCACAAAAACAAACGTAAGGTGCAGTGAAACATAATGATTTAAATTTCGCAGTCTGTTTTTTCATTGTGCGCACATTTTCTCAATGATCTGAACTTACACAAATAAGTACAATATAAAAAAATTAATAAAAAAGAAAACTATTAAGTGTCATTTTTTATTTTTTTCATGTATTTTCATCGAGTTGCGATCTACCCTGAAAGTTTCAGCCGGATAGCTAATCGGGAAGTGCTCGTAATTTGAGTTGCAAGATTCCTGGACAGAAATACATACAAGTGAAGTTAAATATAAGTTATTAAAATAGGCTTTAATAACATGATTTCGTACATATTTCATACTCATTAAGTTATTTTATAGGAGCTGTTACAAAATTCCTTCTTTACATTTCAATACGAAAAAAAAGACGCTATGAAAATAAGATTATAATTTTAATTCATCACATGACCCCTTCATGCGTGGGTTGTCCGACGCGCCCCATTGTCAGCCTTGTTTAATCGGGGTCGGGCAATTATACACGGCTGGCCAATTTGTATGTCGTACTCGATCGCTGGTGGTCTGAATTTATGGAAAATGGAAAATAAAATAACAATTCCATTAATTTTTACAAGTAATGATAGTTAATGTTAATTGAAGACAGAATACGACATCAACCAAAACAGAACTTAATAACAAAATACTGTGTTGTTTCCATTTTATAGTTGGCGGCGCCTACCGTGGGCAAACATGTTATTGCCAAAATTTGTGAATGATATTATGTTACTTATGTTAAAGTCACAGTACTGTAAGATGTGTTATATAAAAAATACGTTTAATTTACGGGCAAGTTACTTTATTAACTAGAAAATGGGCGCCGTTTACTATACATTCATTTTACATAAATGTCAAAATGGGTGACTAATGGCAGGTTCCTATATCATAAAACGAACCGTTTTCGCTTACTGTCCGTCAGCTTTTGACCTAAACGCCATACAAAAAACGTCAAAATGTAACAACACCTTGGAATAACGGCTCGTTTCATTTTTATAGGAATGTGGGGTTAGTAATACCTAGGAATAAAAGTAATTAATCTAAGTATGTTATTAAAATAATACACACACATATATAATAATTTGACATAATATATCAAATTATTATAAAGATAATTTTATGGGCAGTGTAATAGACAACATAATTATCCAGCGCAAGTAGATTTCAGTAGATTATCTAATTAATTAACTCCTTTGTAGATGTTTTCTGTGTCTCTATACGAAAGTGTCGTATTGATTGGGTTAACAAATTATTTTTCACCTCACAAGCTTGGAAAGAATCTGTTTGTCATTCGAAATCTGAGTGCAAAAGTGCATTTTACCCGCTAGCGTGGAAAGAGTTTTTAAAATTCGAACCTTCCTATACAATAATTTTCTATACCACCAGTCCACTTTAAATACATTAATATTTATATATACTATATCATTATTCGATTCGACTCTACTTGACTCTGTTTGACTCTATTCGACTATGCTCGACTCTATTCGACTTTACTCAACTCCATTTGTCACCATTCATCTATATTAGACTCTATTCAACTCTGCTCGACTCGACTCTACTCGACTCGACTCTACTCGACTCTTCTCGACTCTACTAAACTCTATTTGTCTCTATTTATTATCTATATTACACTCTATTCGACTAAACTTAACTCTACTCGACTCTATTGAACTCTAATTGGCTCAAATCGGTTCTAATCGACTCTACTTGACTCTATTCGAATATATTCAGCTCTATTCGACCTTTTTCAACCCTATTCGACTCTATTCGACCCTATTCAACTCTATTAACCCTATTCGACTCTATTAACCCTATTCGACTCTATTCGACTCTACTCGACTCTACTCGTATCATTTAACTCTACTCGACTCTACTCGACTATACTCAGCTCAATTCAACTCTATTCGACCCTATTCGACTCTATTCTATTCGATTGTATTCTATTATGTTTACACATCGGCCAGGCGCCCCCGCAGCGGCTCATTTTTATTAATATTATAAACCCTCGCTACGGTCAGGATTCAATACAAATACTCGCGTCAAGAAATCACTTTGCAGCCTTACATAACAAATAACTATTGCTGTTGCGTACACCGTCGTTTGTTATTTGCTAACGTATGGTACAGTTATGTCAAGTTTGCGAAGGTAGGACATTAATTTTGCCACCACGTCACGCCGCGGTGTAGCAGTAACCCCTTCTTCAAACATCTAAAAATATGTCGTTCTTTACGAGTTCATCTATTTGCTCAGATCAATCCAGATAACGATGGCTCTTACTTAATTCTTATTGAGTTATTATGTTTACAAAAACGATTCGATGTGTAGTAAGGAATGGATGTGATTTGTGTTATTTATAGATAGAGATTATCTTCTGATATTACATCCGCAGTATGAACTATTTATTTACACAGTAATATGTATCGTGTTTATTTCAGTACTAGCTGTGCCCGCGGCTTTGCCCGCGTGGTCATTTCATTTAAAAGTAGCCCATACGTGTTACTCCAGGACCAAAAGTACCTATAAAGTACAATAAGTTCTACAAAATTTAGTCAGCCGTCACCAAATTTTATTCAAAAAACAAAAGGACTTAAAAATCACAACTATACTGACCTAAAACAAAGTAATACTAAAACTAGTCGTAGTCTAACAATCCGCTACCAGTGGGCAACGTCCCCAAAATGCTGGCAGCATTGCCACGTTGTATGGCAATGCTTAGTATTTGGGCAAAGTAAAGGCCAGCATTTTGGTCAAGTGTTGCTTCGACCAGACGCCCCGATATATCTTTGTATATTTGATGAGCTCCTGGTCCCCTCGTGTTAAATAGTTTTTTATCGATTGCCCGGCATCTAAACATCGGATTAAGATACCAAGTACTCCAGGTTCAGTTTGGTGGTCACCGAAGAGTTAAGTCAATTCCTAAGCTATCCAACAGTGCCGTATTATAGCAATCGGTGATGCGCGAACAAGCATACAAACAAACAAACAAAAAATCAGGCAGACACGATTTAAAACAAAAAGTTGTTATTAGTAATTTATTTTAAGTACCTGTCACGGTAGCCGAACTTGATAAAAAGCATGTACCGTGCAGAGGCACGGAATATACGATTCAAAGTGTTCAAACCCCGTCCGTGATTGAAATTTTTTGTTTAGAAAATTATTTGATCTCGCTAAGCATGCGTTAATGCTAAAATCATATAAACATTTGATGTATGTTCACGCATCACGTCTAAACTACTGGACCAATTTCGATGTTTTGTCACTATTGGATAGCTTATTTATTATCGTTTTGGCTTAAAAACTGATAGGCTTAGTATTTCAATCCAATGAATAAAAGTCAAGCAATCGATAAAAACCATTTGAACGAAGTTTGATAATATTGGTACTTTGGTTCTGGAATAACACATCATACGATCACTGGATCTTATGTCTCAGAAAAAATATCACGCAGGCAAAGCAGAGGGCACAGCTAGTATTTAATAAATTGAAAATACTTTTTAAAAAATGACCTAGGCGACGTAAAATAGGGTATTGCCATGTTGGTCCCGTTCGTGATATTTCCCGCATACTCAATACGACACTTCCGTGTAATGGCCCTTTCACATATGGGCCCTTTCACGTAATGGCTCTTTCGCATAAGGGCCCTGTCGTTTTCGGGCCCTATCGCATATAGGCCCTAATGGCTCTTGCGCCTTCACGTAATTTAACAGGAACATAACATTTTTGAAAAATGACGGTCAATCTGTTTGTTCGCGCTTCACGAATACTGGATTGATTGTGATGCGGTTCTTACCAAAGAATAGCTTAGGGTTTGACTTAAAAACTGGTAATCAAAGGTTGCACTTTAATCGTTTTTTTTCCGAATGCCAGGTCAAGACTGTTTGTGGCAGCCGATGCGCGCCCTATTTATACCGCGACGGAGGTTTCTAGAAAGTACTGGTATGCACTCACAGTAGTCGACACGTTCACGAACCTTCAAGGCCAGCGCCACCTTTGATGTTGCCGCGTCGCGCCGCACCCGTGGGTACCTACTGCCCGATCCGGAAACTTCTCGTAGGTACCTACGCGCCACTGGTGTATGTCAGTAGGTACCTGTAGATGTAGGTATTCTATCATCCAGCCGTGGCTTCTCAAACATGCAAGTAACTATTGTTTTTCTAAGAATCGACCGGCGTAACATAATTATAGGATACTTCTAGCCCAGAAAAATTGATCACGCGGGCAAAGCCACGGGCGCAGCTAGTTTATATAATAAAGCGGTAGCAAAAAGGATGAACACTGATTTTAAAAGAAAACAATATATGTTAATGACCCTTCGGGAGATGACCTTTCCGGAACGAAAGTAGTTTTTCGATTATTATTTTTTGTTTTCGTAATAAAAATCTTGCTATAACGGAATAAGTTTTAACAACAGCTTCAGTAATGCCCAACATCACACAAAAGGACTTCGAGTAAGTACCTAACTAGAACTACCTCCAAAAATAATCTACCTGGTAGTTCTCGATCACAGAAGAGAAATTACGCAATGCATACCAACAGGATACCCACAAAAGCCTTTGAACCTTGAATAAAATATCCCACTACGCGGTTTATCAATGAAATATGTTACCATTAGGTTCAAGGCTAGATAAGCTCTAAAATCCGGTGTACTACTCAATTCTGAAATGCTTATTTATTTTATGGGTAGTCGAAAAGGCTGATACGATTTTATTCTTCAGGTATTTGGAATGATAATGGATTTACAATATAGTTGAGTATCGTAGCAGGTGATGCCTTTCCATCAACTAAACGGGCCTCCAATAGACCCGCCAGCATTAGCGACACTGAAAACTTACAGCGCCAATTAACAATCAGCAAAAACAAAGTTCCTTGTGAAATGGGCCATAGCCGCATAAGTAAGTATTCATTAGATTTTCTAAAGTTCAGGAATGCAAGCCATCATAATTGTTATCAAAAGCCCGCCTGCATTAGTCCACGGCTGGGTATAGGCAGCTTCTAAATGCGCGCCACCGAGCCTGATCTTCAGCTCTTCTCATAAGTATACAAAGATTGCAACGATTGCGGGCTACGTAGTATAATATATATTTTTTAAATATTAAAATAATTTATAATTTAAATATATTTGCGTTTCACTGCGACTTAACTACCAGAAGTTAAGCTAGGATATGGTCGAAGAAGGATCACGCAAATCTAGAGGATAGACCTTCAAGTTGGTCTAGAAGACGTACAGTTAGGAGTTTTCAGGAAACAAGAAGATGTTAAGAAATATCCACTTTTGCGATATTTTATTTATAAATAGAACGGTGAATCAGATTACGACCGTTATTTTGTTTATCGGTAAACGCGTTCTTTCCACTTAAACCTCTTTTGAACACCCTGGGGTCCACGAATACTCACTATTACATTTGATGCCCTGATTTATATTTTTTCACTGTTGACCATAACTTTATGCACATTTTATTTGAATATTTTAGGTAAAAGTTTCGTAATAAGCTGAATATTGTTTTCCTTACAAATGAAAAATATCTTCAAAATCCCCCATTGTGTCGGTTTCGAGATCGCAACAAAGGAAGGCTTACTCCGAAATCAAAACTTACATTAAAACCATTATCCGCGAGTCCCCGCACTGTACTAGGAACGAAGCGTCGACTCACGGCCCAAAACTCGCCAGTCACTGAAAATATTTATTAGCAGTGGCAGCGAACAGAAGTAAAATATACTAACCAGTTGCATACCGCGCGCGCACGCGCATGTATGCGCTCAGTACTGCGCATGCATTCAGTATGCGATGTTGAAAAGGCTGCAGAGATTGTAGTAACTTTACCTCTTCTAAAAATAAGTGTGCAATAGAACTTGACTGTAAACACTATACGCCAGAAAGTAGAAGGGACCTTACATTTCACTATGGAGATGGATAATACTTGCTAGTGTTACCTACAACCGTCATTATGAAGAAAAAAAAACGTGAATTCGCGGCCACTGATTAAATTACTACCACTGATTAAATTACTAAAACTGTAATACACTAAAAATAAAAAAATAAAAGTCACCAGGGCCCTTATTTGCTATGACCATTTGGCCACGTAACGCGCCGCGTCCAGATTACTGTGTGGAATCGTTCGTGTATGTTTGTGAATTGTCGTAATTTGCCGATCGATAATTTTCCACAACGCGACGCGTTACGTGTTTGATATGAATGGTCACAGCGAATAAGGGTCCGGTATTCTAAAGTATCGCGTGTCTGTGATATTGGAGCTCAAAGATCTAGGTTGATGCGCATCACATTCTGTCAGTCCACTTTAATATTAACAGAACCGCGACAATGTTAGGAAACTAGCGAAATAACATTATTTTGTTTATATTGTAATCCTCTATCGATTTTAAGGCTTTGGCAGTAGCCGTGATTTCAAGTTTTTATTTAAATGGCTGGCTTGTTGGTATGCTACAAAGCTTAGAATGCTTATAAAAGTTTTACGGTAAAATGTCCCGAAAACTAACATTTAGTCATTTCTACCGCGATGAATTGCATTGCAACATCAGTAAAAACGCACTGCTGAATAGAACCTGCAAAATTTCCCTGATACCAGTTCATTCACTTCCATATGGATTATAAAAAAATACTTTTAGTAAATAAATTCAACTGTAATAAACCTACGATCAAAGACTAGCTAGCAAAACAAACCATAAATAAAAAAAAACACGATTGCCATGCCAGAAAATAACTTATGTTAATAAATTAGGTATATATTGTTGGAATGTGCTCATCAAGGCCTTCAATTTGATACGCGTAATGTAAAATAGAATGAATAAAATCTTTTCACCTCTTTATTTGGTGCCACGCTGCCGCCACATTGTTTTTATTTTTCAATATAAAATTTTGCATATATTATGTTACTCCGGATGCTGTAACGATACCCCATAAATCCAAATCAGCTCAGATATTTAAAAGTTATGGTGGAATAAATAAACTCACATACATACACATACACATACATACATGAACCGTGAAAACATTACACTCCTTTTTTGGGCAGTCGTGTAAAAAAAAACTACCATTTTTTTTTTATTAATTTCATATTGCTATTATTACCTAGATAATAATTTCTGTCACTTTGCCCCAGATATAATTTAATTAAGCGACTATATTTCGTGACCGCAATTACACCAAGTTAGTGTAGGGGTTGGTTTATTAACTTAGTGCGTGTTCTGTGCGAAATATTTATTTAGCCAAAGCTTAAAACAACGTCCTGTTTCAATTTTGTGGAAACAATCGTGAAACTAATGTATGTAATGTGATGTACTTAAATAATGTATGTCGAATAAGATAGAAAGATAACTCTTGAGTGCACTACAAAACTTAAATTATTGCAAGTCAACATTTACCTTTAATAATCGAAAGTGCTAAAAAATCCGACTGCTAACAAAACTAAAATGAGGTAAAAATTTAAGTGAGAATGGTTCTAGCCAACTTTAAATCGTTATTGATTTTAAATGGTCATTCAAAATGAAAAGTAATAAGATAAACTTAATGATGATTTTCAAATACCTATTCAATGATACCCCACTTAACATAGTTCTTTGACTTATTTTTTTTTTCATTTCACTATTTGGCGTCTAGTTGTCGCCATATTGAATTTAGATTACTGTCATATCTTTAGTGACACTCGCAAGATTAAGACAAATCGATTGAGGTAAGCATCATCAAAATCGGTCCGAGCGTTGTGTCTATATTAGTGCCACAAAGGAAGAAACGTACATACGTAGGTTTATAAACACATTAACCTCCGTGCAAGCCGGGTAAATAGTACAATTGGCGGCTTTATCACTAAGCAGCGATCTCGATACTGTCATCTTTTGGTGTCAGAGTTTTTACGGCCACCTGAGGCAAAGGCTTGGCTTACCCACCTGCGGCGCTCGGAGCTGAATAAAAGTCATTGGTGAGGGGTTGGAGTTCAAATCCAGTGTCATTGGATTGCAAACCCCAGTTACATACTTACTTAAAGTTCATTTCAGTCTTTGCTTGATATTATCTTCTTCCTAACTACACCACGAACGGTCATGCGCCAACATATCCACCCACGTCCTATCCTGTACTCTAATGATATCCTCTGTCCATTTGGCTGGTGGTCTAACAGTCTCCATCACGAACCGATTGTGTGACCACTTTAGTCCTCTTTCCATCTCTCGCCCTAGTCTAGTGACTTGCATCTCCACTTGTGCTTCATTATGGTCCTTGTATGATTTGTATGTCATCAAACACACGTAGAAATAAGGATAACGAAAGAATGGAACGCATAATCAATGTATCCTTTTATCAGCAGTATCCCAACTCTAGCTATCTAAGCTGCCCCCTCCCTTACCTCCTTCTTTTCCCTTTCTGATTCATGATGCTTTACTCAGTATTCTTAGTCCTAGAGATACAAGCAGCTATTACGCGTAACAGTGAGTTACAAACTTAAAGCAAATCCACCATTAAGCTCAGAAACGTTATGAAAAATAGTATCTCGCACACAACGGGTGCCATTGTCCGTGTGCGTCCACGGGACGCCGCAGCATCACTCACACGCCGCGGCATCACTCACGCCAGCTGTCGGCGCGGTAGGGTTATTTACACACGGTGACATGGATTGAACAAAGATAAGTCTCTTTAGAGAGGCTCGGAAAAATATGCTTTTACAGACCAAACACCAACTTTGTAAAGCTTAATCAGCCTTATTATGGTTGATAGTTTAACGTAGGTTTTTGAGTTGGACCCAGGTTTAGACCCAAATCAAGAAGAAATGGTATTAGCGTTAGACGTTTATGTTAGGTTTTTGTTTTTTCGATGGTAACATCTTCAAACCTACCAATGGCCTAGTTTATGGTTGGTTTATTTTGCAATTTGTTTGAGGTTAAGATTGTTTGATAGAAGTATTTTGCTGCAATTTAAACTGGCTTGAATTGAAAATATATAGGTGATATTAAATAATATCACATCAGAGGCATCACGGCGCAAGCGTTGCCGCCCGTGTAACAATAAAATACATAGGTACATCGAATTTGAGGATCTCTACACGGAAAATCGTTTCACAAACCCTCAAGAACTATTGTGTATCTGATAAAAGACGATTTACTGAGAACATACAACTTCTTTCGATCAAAAGAGGAACAAAGACTTCACCACAAATCCTGGTTGCACATAACCTATGCAATTGAGCTCGTCAAGAAGTAGGTAAGTTTTCATTATGTTAATTTATCCTGAGTGGATTTATAGTTGTTTATTTAGCTCTAGAAGTTTAGTGTTATTTGTTTTAAATGAGTTTCCCAAGATACCTAGATAGATATACCTAGATAGATACCTAATACAGAGATATATAAAAATTGTTCATGTACCTAATCCATATTTAGAGATATCTGCAATGACCACAACCCACTGACATGTATTTTACTGTATACTAGTATAATACATGTTAGTGCTACAACCTCATGCATTTTTTTATTAAATCATTGTGTCCGGTTTACTAACATTATGCTTTTTTATCTTTCAGGCTGTTCTGTTGACGTTTGATGCTGGAGCTTTCAACGGTGTGGTGTAGGTACTGTTGGGTAACAGCAGGTATCCCTGCACCCATTAAGTATTAGTTTACACCTATCCTCAACCTGCAAACTCCACAAGAGATATCTGTGATATAATTCTGTACACATTTTCACCTGGATTACCATAGAGAGATGTTTCTTGGGAGTGTAGAAACAGTAAAAAACTATAGTTGTACCTAGTGATAATACTAAGTACATGATATTGTCATCAACATGAAAGAAACATTTAACTAGAGCAGCGGCTCTAATAAACTTTTTTCGTGACGGAATACTTTTAGAATATTAAATATTTGACGGAGCCCTAAAATAATCAATAACTGGTTTTATGTGTATTAATTAATAATTATATTACTTAAATATACATTACTTAGCATTTGCATCTAATGGGAGGCTGTTTTTTTATTTTTTCAAACTTTTTTGAAAGATTTTATTTTACTCTGTATCCATAAAGTACCCCTTTATTATTTAAATTTTTCATTGTGACCGGTATTTTCGAGGTGCTTTGCGGAGCGGAGGCTTCGTAGAGCACAATTGTGGCTGAACTAGAGGATTGTATTGATCCAGCCCCCCGATTCACAACCCTTTGATAACTCGGTTGTCAATCGATATGGTATTATTTATTCTGTGGATTCGGTTTAAAATTGTTCAATTCAATACATTTTTCATTCACAATATCGAATCGAATCGATTCGGTTCGCTATCGAAAGGTTCTAAATCAGAGGGCAGAAGAGAGGTGTAGGTACTATCATACACCCAAAACTGTTTGAGGAATTTTATAAATATTTTTTAAATATTTTTTAAATTATATAACCAGTTTTGCCTGTACCGTTTGATTTAGCCAACATCTTCTAAGCGAAAAACAGTAATTCTCAACATTATGATGATACTTTAAGGTGTTTCTTGAAATTAAATTAAAACTAAATTTATTTTCATGTTTTATTAATTACTAGCTGCACCTCGCGGTTTTGCTCTCGTGGACAATGATGATGATAATGAAAAGTATTCTGTGTTCATGACTTATTGACCTAACTATATACCAAATTTCATTAAAATATATTCAGCCGTTTCATATATGTTGTCCTTGGATAATCCATACTAATATTATATAACCGAAAGTAACTCATTGTCATTTTGTGACCTTTTCACAACTAAATAGTTACTAATTTATTATATAGATAGTTTCGGCCTTTCCCAGTAGTCTTAATAAATAAGACTATTGGTAATTTTCTTCCCAATAGTCTTACTGGCAACTTGGAATTTATGTAGACTTAATGGTAAGACCATTGAAAACGCGACTTACCCGTCGTACTACCGTTGGTCCTACTGGTAGTACCACGGCTTTTTTTTTTTGCCCGAATTTTCTTCCAAATACTGCCTGTTCTTCTGAAAAGGCATAAGCCATATTTTTTTCTCTTATGGCATAGCTTACGGTAAGGCCAACTAGGTACGAAATCCAATGGGTAAAGACTACAAGGGAAATAAATTCTCTTAACAATATAGAAGTTTACAAAAAAAAACAGACACCTGCTTGCAATTTTATTTATAAAATTTTTGAAACCAATTTTTAACTATAATCTAATTGAAACCCACTAGATTCTAGGGCTGTGTTCACTTACACGCTCGAATCATCCGTGCGATTATCGCTCGATCATCTGGAGTTAGTGAACGACTTTGGACGTCCACATACAACTGACAACTGTCAAGTGTCAGTTTCATACTATTTCTCTCCTCCCCTACTATTTTTCAGATGACCCAGGCGTACGTCCGACGACACCGTGAACGATTTCGAGCGATCGCGCGGATGATCCGTGCGTCCTCGAACGTGTAAGTAAACGGGCCCTAGATATATTATTATCTAGTAAGTTCCAAGAGTACGTAACTGATTGCATATTATGAAGTCGCGTAAGTAGTAAACATTTTCTTCGAATTAGTTGTTTAGGAGTTGATTACTGCAGTATAGTTTTTTTAAAATAACTTGCGCTTTCATCGCCCCAGTGGAAACGGATTACTGAGTAGATATGAAAATTCGTCATTCGACACTTTGCAGGTTTCGGTATCATATTTTTTATATTTTAGGATGGTATGAAACATATTCCTAGGGGTCTTACCAGTAAGTCTAGGAAGAAAATTCTGAATAATCTTACTAGTAAAACTATTGGGAAGAAATTCCCAATAGATGGTCTTACTAAGACCACTGGGAACGGAAAGATAGTTTTAACCCTATGGAAGGACGCGCAGACAAAGTCACTGACAAAAGCTAGTAGCCAATAATGCCAATATAAACAATTTAGGATATAAGGTATTCAGTCATATTGCTTACTCAGGCTTTAATAATAAAATATTTGATTTTATGTATTACTAGCTATTGCTCGCGATTTCGCCTGCGCTGACTACAGTTACGGTAAAAAGTATCCCATGCCATGTCCTTCCCCAGTCTCCATACCAAATGTCATCAAGATGAGCCGTTTAGTCGTGAAAATAAATCAGAGTCAAGTATGGATTAGAAGAACCTATCAAACTGAAAAGCTCCTGCGGGGCAATTACGTATCTTTTTGCAATTAGCCTATAGTACCTAATAGGTTCGTGGGTACAGTACATTAGCGATCCGTTCCGTTATACTTACTTTGTTTTGTACTAATGAGTGGATTGGAACGTTTTGAATGAACAGTTTTGTTTAATGAATGAAGGTTACATCTTATCTGTGGTTGGTCTGGAGTATGCTTGGGATCGTCTTGGGATCGTCTCGGGACCATCCAACGTTTTCAAGTCCGGTCTAAACCTGGTCTAAACCAAAAATTTCCTTAGTCCCGAACTTCGTGAACCTAGGTTTAAACCTTCAACCATAATAAGGCTGAATAAGTTTAACAGTCTATGTATGTGTGTGGATGTTGCACCACAGCGTGGCCCCTATTGGTCTGATTTTGTCAAGCGATCTATCAAATGATTCGTCTTCAGGTATTGTAATAGGCTTTTTTTTTACCCGACTACGGCAAAGCATAAAAGCGGTTATGTTTTCAAACTAAAACTTTTGTCTGATTTTCACAAGCGCGGTTTCAATCGATTCGTTTTTATTTAAAATGCCATAGGCATTATTTTTACCCTACTACGGCGAAGCAAAAGAAGGGTTGAGTTCAAACTAATTACTTCTGATTTTGTCAAGCGAGGTATCAATCGATTCGTCTTCATCGCAAGAGTGTCATAGGCAATTTTTTACCAGACCGTAGTCGGATTTTAGTTTTTACCCGACTGCACGGAGGGTTGTGTGTTTGGCTCATATGTATATTTGTTTGTTTTTACGTTTCTTAGGCACGTCCTACAGCCAAAACAGCGTGATATATTTTGATAAATTAGGTATCATTGGATTTGTCTCGATCACGAGAGTGCTTTAAGAAATATGAAATGTTAAGAAAACTAATATGGCGGATAACAGATGTCATATTGTATTTTCGATGGAACATAAAATTACCAAAACCGATCGACAACAACATTCTTACAACATTTTCAATTTTAGATTATTCAATTTAATGTAAATATTATAGTGTCATGTTGCAATTGCAACTTAAAGTAAAGTAAAAGTTCTAAGTGAAAAAGAAACATTAAATTTATATAAATAGCGCCCCGTGGTTTCACCCGCGTCCCTCAGGAACAGTGTATTTTTTCGGGATAATACGTAACTTATGTGTTAATTCAGGGTATAAGCTATCTCCGTACCAAATTTCATCCAAATCCGTTTAGCTGTTTAAGTAAGAAGAAGTAACAAACATATATATATATACATATACATACACACACACCCTTACATACATACAAACTTTCCCTTTTATAATATAAGTGTTATTTTTGCGGATGGTCAGATCGTATTCAATAATTTTGTCCGCAGTTAGGTTTTTTGTAGTTTTATAATAATTTTACTTGTTGAATTTATGACTTATTGTTAAGAACAGTCGTAGCGCTTACTATCAGCGTTTCGAACTGCTCTTCTCGTTAATTTAATGTTTAAAAAAGCCAGCTTTATATCCGCTTCTCCCCTACGCAATCTGTTTTACATACGATAGGGTTGCTTAGTCATGGCTGCCATGGGAAAAATGCAATTAACAACAAAAATGATTGTTTCAGGGTTCTCTTTTCAATATTTGCTGATTTCACGTTACATTTTGCTACATAATTTTGATAAACTAGAAAAATAACGAAATTATGTAGACGCGAGTTTTTGCTCCGGATTCAGTTACATACAACAAAAGTACTACCGGATGCAGAAAAACTAGTGTTTTGTGAACTAAACTTGTTTCAATATGTGAGTGGAAATATTTATTGCAACAGTTTATTTGTGTGCATGCGGCGATTTTACTGTAAACTTGTTCCTTTCTTAGAGGTCAACTAATCGTGCGATTAGTCCGCATACTGGCTTTGTATGGCCGGGAGCGCGTGCTTTGCATCGGAAGATAAGTCCGCTCTGTCGTGGGTTCGTGTCATTTATGCACTAGTTGACCAACAGATCCGGCCGTTCGGGTGCGTTACTATTATTAGTTATTATGTGATTGAACGACCAAGGACGACGACCAATGGGGAACAAAACGCAAAGCTTATTGTAGAGGTCGCCACCAGCGACTAGACCTAAACTCCGCCATTTCTGTTTTGTTTTTTGATAGTATCGAGAATTAATTTCCAGTTTTTATAGTGAAAATGTACTCCATGATGACAGTGATATAAGTTAAAAGACGAATTGAGAAAAAGGAAAGCTTCTGTTTGTGGTAAAAAAGCTTCTCTAATCGAAAGGTGAGAACAAATTGATTCGCTACATCATGAGGTTATAATATTGTTATGACTTATTTTTTGTAGGAGTTTTTTTTTATGTTTTTGAATGATAATATGGTTTCTGTTATTCCAGATTGGTAGCTTATGATCGTAACGCCAATTTTGGACTAGAAGATGACAATGAAGACGAGATTTATGCCGCTCCTGCAGCTGAATGTTTCCGCGATATTAACGCAAGCTCAAGTCTGCATAAGTTGACAAAACAACATATTCAGTCATTTGTGGAAAGGTAAGTATGCAATGCAATCATGCAATGCATTTACTTGTATTCAATTAAGGTGCCTGTGTCGTGTTGAACCTAACCTCTACTTACATTCATTTTAAATTTCTTTTCAGATTTGAAGCAAAATTGAAAGGCAGACAAATGTACGAGTCGCGATTTCTTTTAACTGCTCGTGTTGCCATTGATAGCAACAGCACATATATTCAAGGCCAGTGTAAAGCTCAAATGAAAAAAATTGCTTATGTAGTCAACATAAAATTAAACTGTGATGGTTCAATCAATCAAACTCATTGTGAATGTGCTGGCAGTGGTGTAGAAGTACATTGTAAGCATGTGATGGTATTACTACATGGCATTGAGGATATGGTCCGCACCAAAACTATGTTGTTGCACCAAGTATGTACTCAGAAATTAATGAATTTTAAACGGCCACGGAAAGTGTTTTTTGAATCTCCAGTTCAAGCACAAAAGGAAAAAAGTATAAATTATTCTCCTCTGAAAAATGAAGATATAATGGATAATTACCAAGATTATGTAAGAAATCTGGCCATCTTCCATGGTAATTCGACAATGCCAATATTACAAACTATAAGGCCCGATAACCCATATACTATGGAATGGGATCATCAATATTCAAACAAAAGCTCTAGGGATCTAATACTTGAAGACCTGTTAATAACAAACGTAACAACACAGAAAATAAACGATGTGGAAATGAAAACTAGAGGGCAACATAAATGCAATGAATGGCATAGGCAAAGGTCATGTAGAATTACAGCAAGTAATTTCTATGCCGTCACCCACAGTAAGCCGTGCACACAGGAACATTTGTCTGAAAAACTTTTGAATCCAAAACCTTTAGTAAGCAATGCTACTCATGGGAAGGTACAAGAGCCTATAGCAATAAAAAAAATACTGTGAAATGTATGATTTAGATGTGCAAGCTTGTGGATTATTAATTTTGGAGACTCATCCATTCTTGGGTGCTTCTCCCTATGGTCTTCTTGGTGAAGAGACAGTAATTGAAGTGAAGTGTCCGTATGTTTCAAGATATTGTCAAATTACTCCTGTAACAGAGCCATACCTCAAAGAAAAAAATGGTGAATATCACTTAAAAGAGAGACACCCCTATTACTGTCAAATTCAAGGCCAATTGTTCTGTATTAATAGAAAGTACTGTAACCTTATAATATACACTTTCATTGATATGAAAGTGGTCTATGTATACAAGGATGAACAATTTATATCGAAAATGGTATCAATACTCTGTACTTTCTATTAAAAACATATTGAGAAGGCTATTTTAGAAAGGAAATTGAAAAAAAAATATAGTAAATTAAAATACTGAATAAAATATAAATAAAATGTATTTATAGTTTCATTATGCTTTCCCTAAAATAAACAGCACATAAAACAAACATAAAATATCTTTGAAGCTAACGGAATATAGCTATGGTGTAAATCATGTTTTAATATCTTGTATGTTTTTATTAGACCTATTAAACGTTCTATGTGAACCCTTTTACTTGCTAACTTACGATCTTGTAATACTGTTAGACCAGGAATTTGTGATTTTCCTGTTAAGAATGTGGGTATATTAACAGTAATGTCTTTTTCGGCAAATACATCTTGAATATTAAACCCTCTATCAGCTAGAATACTGTCACCAGGTTCACATTTTTGTTTTAAATTGCTGCGCTCCAGTTTGTCGATCACTCACTGATCCACCATAAGCTTCTGAGCAATAGGATAGTAAACCACCTGGGGTTGCTCCAAATAATACTTTTAATGTATTAGCATGTTTATAGCTGCTGCTTGTTGAGAAACCGGATTTTCTGGCTTTTGTACTTTTATTTCAGTCCCATCTAATATAACACGAGTGCAACAACTGTACTTTTTGAAATTCTCGGGTGTAAAATACTGTACTAAGTCTTTTTCAGGCCAAATATTTAATTTTCCCCACAACTGATAGATAAAATTTACAAAGGTTATAAAAACATTGGAAACTGTAGTCGGACTTACATTAAAGAATCTGCTTAGCTCAAAGTTACACCTATCTTGCCTAAGTTTTATCATGGTGAGAAAAAATTGGTCTTCTGTGCTTAAATTTATAACATTACTGCCATAATATTGGATTTTACTAGCCATAGGACTCAGTCGAGTAAACCATATAAAACTTTTTATATGATTCAAAACCAGTATAAAATGCAATAGCTTCATCGTCATTTATAAATCTTTTTATGCATCCATAAACATGTTCAATGTTGACTTGAGTACCCTGCTCATTAGTAGAACTACTAATTATGCTTTGAGGTAGGTTATTAATTCACATGATAGTGCTTCTCTTCAACAACGTCTTCTTTTTTGGAATGACTGGATGTGCATGATGTTTCGGTGTATGGGAAAAGTTTTCTTTGGCTTCTATTATCAATGCGTTCCTGTCTTTTTTTGGCTAATGGAGTTTCAGTTTTTGAATAAGAAAACACACTTGGCACAACATTATGCTTTAGAAACTTGGCAAGAGGTACATTTCCTGTAACAAAAAATAACACATCATAATTATTATGTATTAACTATAACTATGTACTTTATGTATTGCTTTTAACTGTGTAGGTAATAACAGGTGAACAAGGTTAATTTCTTTACCAGTGTAAGCACTTTTTCCATAGTAATCTTCAGGTTTGAAATGACTAGAACATAGCTTAGACGCGTTTGTGGCTTTCCAATTTTTCCTTCTTAGTGTGTTTTCCCACAACTTTCTTCGTTTAGGATCCTTTGGAAATACATTTATTTTTACAACCGTAAGCAGAGCATTGCGTCATGGTTAATGATTTATTCCAAAAAAAACAGACTTTGTTGACGTATTTTCTAGGCGTTTGACAGCAAAACGGGTCGAGTCGACGAAACGCCACCTAGCGTGATAAAAAGGCAGTTTTCTTCCCCATTGGTGTGTATTGCGTCTATACACCTACTTTGCATTCGAGCTTAAACAAATTGGAGGGCCGTTTAGGAGCTTAATTCTCAGGTAATTATGTTGAAACAAAATGGCGAATATGGAATGTATCTTACGTATGGTCAGAATGCCACGATAGAGATATGTCTACTCCCAGCGCTCGACATACAACGTCCGGAGCAGTAGACCTTTTTTATGTGAAATGAGAAGGCGATCCGTTTTACTGTTACGAAGACGTGAAAAACAATCCAATATTGTACAAATATATTTTTAATTTGTTTTTTTTAGTCTAAGCTACTATAAAAAAAACGGGGACGCCTGGCTATGTGGAAATCCAATATCACCGAGCTAAGATAGAAAGAACTGACGAGACATGACCACGCCGTGGCGATCGATCACCACGCTAACAATCGGCCTTACTCCCGTACCACACCAATAGATGTTTCACATCAACAATATATAAAACTTGTATTATTAAGTTAACTAGACGATCTCTACTGGAAGATTGTCAATGTTTTAGTCTCTGATGTCAGCCATACCATATTATTTACTCTGTGGCCATACTACTATAATAGGGATGCTGTAGGTATTTTGTATTGTTCGATAATACCTATAGCGGAATAAAGTTATGTTAATGCATTTCCCACGCTCTTATAACAAACAGTTGAATTATTAACTAAGTAAATAAAGTTTTTCCAGAGAGAGCCATGCCAGTGAACTACACAACACGATTTTATTTGCAAACATTTGCCATTCAAAATAGACACCCACAAAGTAAATTGCGTATTTTTTGCATTCGCCGGCGCTTCGTTAGGTCTTTATTAATTTTGCACTCAAAACAAACACTGAATTTTTATGAGGTGACGATTAAATCTCTTTATTTTGCAGCTTTTGTGAGAGTCTGGCTATAGTTTCAACTTTGGTGAATTTGAGTGAGTAGGTGTACAAGTTTAGTTTGAACACAGAACCTTTCCATTGCTTCGCCATAGTCGGGTATGTCATGATTTCCAATTTTATGTTTAAATTGAAGAGTTTTTGCAGTCTCGGCGAAACGATTGACACCTCGTTTGTCAAAATCGAACCATGTTTTTAGTTTGAACACATAACCCTTCCATTGCTTCGCCATAGTCGGGTATGTCATGATTTCCAATTTTATGTTTAAATTGAAGAGTTTTTGCAGTACAGGTAATAATGACTCAATGATGTACTTAAATATCTCGTCTTGTTCATCAGAACGCAGCTCACTCTAAATTTCCTGGATATACGGCAGAAAGGAAGCAAATACAATTCTAACTGGAAACTGCACATAGTAAGCACTAAAACCAACCCAATTCTAAACTAACGTCAGTAATAACTAATGCGTTTAACCGTTGCTAATTATGTTCGCTGCATCCGATGGCAATTCGATTACCAGAAATTCGCAATAAAGTCGGTCGTCGAAATGATATTCGGTTTTCGATTGCAATGACAGCTCGCAGCGTCGAAATCACGTCGTGTCGGTGTATGAATCACGTTCACATTAAATTGGTAAAGGGTACCTACTCTTAAATTCGACTAAAAGTCTAAAGTGTCTCATCCGCACGATGTCTCCACAGTCTCCGCATGTCTCTGCAGGTCAACATTTTCAAATAACTTGAAGTAGTACTTGAAAGAATTTGAAGAACATTGCTGATCTGTCTATCCTGGACAATTTCTGTCAAACTATAAGAGATATAGGAAATGTTTTGTTGTCATTAGATAGCGCATATTACAGGCTAAATATTCTCTCTTTAAATCAGGAAAATTACTTATTTTTGTATCCTCACAGGCAAACGTTGTCACGCTCAAAAGCATCCGTGGCTATTTGACGACATAGCCTTATATTTTTTTGCCATTTATTATTAACCCTTTTATTTTTTTGCCTTTTATTATTAACCTTTTTATTTTTTAGCTCTTTATTATTATCCCTTTTTATTTTTAAGGTACATTTGGGGCAATAACTACTACAGAATAAATAATAGTACTGGTGCTACTGCGGCGGTTCTCTCTGTGAGAAAAACAGAGAAAGATATATATATTATGGGCCATCCACCAGGTCCAGGGGATATGAATACTTGAGTCACGAGTATTTGAGTTTGAAGTTCTTGAACATGACTTATCTTATAATGTGTGGCAAACCCGTACCTCCGTACCGTCCTTGCAGAAAACATTGTTCGTATATTGTCGTAATGACGTTACATGTAATTACGACAATGTACGAACAATTCAACGATGATATCGTAACGCGACGCATTACGTGTCTGCGTGGTCATAACGAATAAGGGCCCTGTTATTGGAAATTAGTTATGGAGCTGGTTAATTATCTCTTATTTTAACCGGCTTCTTAATTAGTTTTTAAATTAAATTATTTGGCTTTTCTGTGTTTGTTTTTGTTTTCGTCAAATCTTGCGATAGATTTTTCAACTACTTCTATTTAACATATTCTCATGAGACTTTTTTATCAAATAGAACATTGTAATCATCTCTACTTTCAACCGTAATGCTGCAGGGAAGTGCCGTGAGAAATGAGGATATGCTGGTCTCATATCAGGATTGTGGATACCAAGTAGAGACTGTCATTTAATTCTGGGTTCCATATCTTAATACAGCAGTGATACTAGGTACTTACCTAAGCCGTGAAGGTTGAGGATCTGATAATAGAGCTTTTAGTAAATTAATTATACACATTAGAAGTATTACAACTACTACGCGTACTTTAGAAGAGGTTTATTTTCAGCTGGTGGATCAATATAAGCTGTTGATACGAGGATAATAGGTTCAAAGTTGATAATAGGTTCAAGGTAGACCATAGGTTCAAAGTTGATCATGATGAAAATAGGACCAGCTGGTGGACTAATACAGGCTGTTGATAATAGGTTGAAGGTAGAAAACACATTCAAAGTTGATCATGATGGAAATAAGTTCAGCCGGTGGCCTTATACAGACTGCTGATAATAATGCTAATAAGTTCAAAGTTGATAATAGGTTCAAGGTAGAAAATTAGTTCAAAGTTGATCATGATTAAAATAGGTTCAGCTGGTGGACTAAAACAGGCTGTTGATAATGATGATAATAAGTTCGAATGCTGTCTTGTAGTACTTACCTACCATTATACTTTAACTTATTGATAACAATTTGTAGTCATTTAAGACTTTCAAGGCAACGAGCGTAGATCAGTATCACAACTCACAGAATTTTATAGGTTCTACTTTAATTGCTAAAGGAGTTGAAAGTATTTTATACAACTGTGTGATGAACAATTGCAAAATCATGCGAAGCACCACCTGAGCATAACACGCGCCAAAGCAACGTAACTTGTACTGGAATACCGGTTATAACCGCTTTTAATCACTCAAGTGGATATAAGTCATAGGAGAATTATCTATAAAAATCTTGGAACTAAAAAATACGTAGAAGGGCTGGGATTGAAATAAAACTTATGGTTGCAGCTAATACTTAATGGCCCATACAAACGTGATACCAAAATAATTTGTAATTGGACATATTTCTACCATGTTATGATAGTATTCGGATTCGAATAGTATTTATCTACCTTCCTTGCTGTATCTGGTTTTCAAAACACATAAAACGAAATTTTAGCGAATTGTATGTTTGTCTTGAAAATAAGGAAAATGCAAAATTTGCTTACATTTTGTTTTAGGTAAGCATTTTGAAAACAAAGTACAGTTATTACAATCCGAATAATATCACAATATGGTGGAAATATGCTTCAATTATAAATGATTTTGGAATTACCTACGTTTGTACGGGCAAAATCGTCGATCGGGCTCAGTGGCGTGCTTTGGCAGAGGCCTACAAGTATGTCCAGCAGTGGACTGACACGGGCTGATGATGATGATGATGATGTACGGGCAATTCATTGTTCGCCGGCAACATACCTACTGTACTAAAAAAGTTGCAAGTGGCGATCCCTTAGGTATGTGATGTTGATGACCAGAACCTCATAAATCAACTAACTTTAATCAGAGATGAGTCATATAATAAGAAATAAAAGCTATCTATATAGCTAAAGCTATATATATATATATATATATATATATATATATATATATATATATATATAGCTTTTATTTCTTCCCATGGAAATAAAAGTTTGATATTAAAACAGTAAAATAAGTTAAATTGACTATTATCGAGCATTCAATAAGCAAATTTTTCACATTTCATGTTACAACTATTTCTAACCTTACTTTCCTGTACCTTTTTCCCCATATCAATTTTTTACGTTGTGGCAGTACATGTTTGCTTCCTATAAGCGCGTACGTCCTAACCATACCTACCCTTCAAACGCAATTGCGCGATACGAGACCATGAAATGAGACGTTAGCCCATCGATCAACGTCCTACGGCGAATGAAAGTGATCCTATTTGCCGGAACACACACTAAAGATAAGATGTAGACTACATATATGTCCACTACATATATATGTCCACTACATATATATGTCCACTACATATATATGTCCACTACATATATATGTCCACTACATATATATGTCCACTACATATATATGTCCACTACATATATATGTCCACTACATATATATGTCCACTACATATATAATCCTTACACCTAATATGTCCTTACGTTTAATATGATGGCCGAACAGCAAATTGTAATAAAAACGATCTTTCGTTATACATCAGACCCATTTCTAATTTCAGCCTTGCACTATTGACTAATTTAATACTAGCTGCACACCACGGTTTCACCCACGTGGATGATGACGATGAAAAGCATTCTATATGTTATTCCAGAGTATCTATGCTTGTGACGAGGTCCAAACCTCTTTCATAATAATACTCTTTTCATAATCCATTTCTTTTCATTTTGATTTTCATTATCCATTCCAAATACAAATATCCTGTCATTCATATTGATTTTGGTAAAAAATAGAAAAATATTCCACCTTAGTGCTTTCATTGATTTCATTTGCAAAATATATCTTTCGTCCTTCCTTCGCTAACATTAATATAAAAAAAAAACTGAAAGTCTGCTGCTCTGGTTTGAGGAACATCATTGAGTTGCAGCGCCCGATCGTGTTGCACTCGATGAACGGCTTCGCGCGGCTTGCTTGATATCAGACTCTGGCCTGCCGAGTCTGCTCCCGCCGTGTGCTAGTATCAAGCGGAAGGAAGTTCCTGTAATTCTGTGTCAAAGAGGTTTGTGTCCTGGAATAGTGGGAGCAACCCAAACCCGGGGACCGCCTCGCGACACTGGCGCCCTCAACGTGTCCGTACCCAGCCTGCTCTACCTGCCTACAAGTTCCTGATTTCTTCGTGTTTTTTTTTAATCAGTGTTCAATTTTTAAGTCGCACCACAAAATTCTAAAAGGCACTAGGCCATCTTGATTTAAATTTGGATTAGAAATATTTGGCAAACCCAGAACAGTTTTTTTATACTCAAGTGTATTTTATATTTGCATTCCAGTCATTCATGTAAGTAAGACATTTTCATTAATACGTACTTTATTCCAAATTTCACTATCGGCCTACCTAGTTCCGAATTACTCTAAACTAAACGCGTAGTTACATTAACGCTATTTTTTTTATATATTTTTAAAGCGTTACTAACGCACTAAACGCACTAAACGCACGTTACCTACTAAGTAAACACTTAGTTTTATTTGCTGGTCTCATATTAAATAAAAATGGACCCTGTGCATCTAAATAAACCAGAATTGATCTATGAATTAAAATGTAGAAATGCTGAAGTTCATACAACAGATACTGCAGAAAATTTACGTTCAAGGTTATCGACCTTACTTGACAGCTCGAATACACAAGATTTTCAAAGTCCGTATACATTTGAACAGGATATAATCGAAATTCAAAAATGTCTAACCATTATTTCTGCACGTTTAATAGCTTACCCGGTACGAAAGGAGAAGAATGCGTCCTATATTCTGCACATTAAAAATAGATTAAATAACATGGATATTACCACCGAACTTACGACAGTACAACTAGAAACATTTAAAAATGTTTCAGAGAATTTCTTCGATTTACAAAAACGTTTCGAAACATTAGAAAATCCTAGCTGCTCTTCTACAGAAAATTCTTCTACACACGATCATTTTCCAGAACAACAAACTCAATTACCATATTTTGACCTACTGACACAAAAGCTACAAAATATTTCGATCAACAGATCAAGTCACGAAATTAAACGGTTTATTTACAAGGGGGATAGTTGTCCAAAAGATTTTCTTGAAAAAGTAGAGGAATTCGCAGTTGCTCGAAATATTTCACATACTGAACTATACAATCATATATACGATATTCTGAAAGGAACTCCTTTAGATTGGTTTCGAGCTCACAAACAAACAATCCCGGATTGGGAATCTTTTAAAATAACATTACTAAATGAATTTGAAATTACAGACTACGACTATAAACTGCGTAAAATCATAGATGCTCGTAAACAAAAAACAACTGAGCGTGTGATTTGTTATTTTACCGAATTAGAATCATTATTTGCAAAATTACGTGAGCCTATTTCAGAAAAAGCCAAGATTGATATTCTTAAGCGTAACTTGCGACCCGAATTCGGTCAAAGGTTATCACCAGACGATCTCGACTCGGTCGCAACATTATTAAAATCGTGCAAATGGTACGAAAGTTGCATTGAAATTTCCAACTCTGATAATCCTTCTACATTACAAGACTTAGCGAAGCCTTCGACTTCTAATACCCAACACAAAGTCGTTGCTACACCTAACATACCACATTATCCGTACAATACCTTACAACAACCACTTGTGCAAACACACCCTTACCCTCAACCTTACCCTGTACATTCAATTGCTGCAGATTCTAAGAAAACTGCACTACCTATATTTTGCCCTCGCTGTCGAAACGACAGTCATGCTTTATGTCAATGTCCCTACAGACATAAAGTTTGTTTTCGTTGCGGTAAAAAAGACGTAATTTTTACCAATTGCCCTGTATGTACAAAATATTCAAAAACTAATTAGAGAGGAACTAGAAACACAAAATTGTAATACTAACAATAACTTTGATCAAAATGATTGGAACAATTGGCTTAAAACTATTTCAATATTTTTCAAAACATACAACGTTTCTACGCTCCTCTTTGATAATACATCGGACACTGAACGTCCATACCTTAGAGTAAATGTTGGGAATTTAACCCTTAACGGTTTGCTGGATAGTGGCAGTGCCATTACAATTTTAGGTAATAACTTATTACTTGAACATGGTTTGGAAGGAAGTTCCTGTAATTCTGTGTCAAAGAGGTTTGTGTCCTGGAATAGTGGGAGCAACCCAAACCCGGGGACCGCCTCGCGACATGCTATACCTATCCATTCCAAATTTCATCAAAATATGTTCTGCCATTAGAGCGTGCAAACTGGTCTATTTGACCGGACAAACAAAATAGAATGAGAAATTATAAGAAAACCACACAATTCGAGGACCTAGGATGTGATGTGACATTCAAAGACTCGAACTGGGCTAGCTTGGTGGACATACTCTCTTTCTGAGTGAAGTTGCAGTTCAGAAGTGGAAACGCATAGGCATTTTTATATGATTATTTGGTCAGACTTCATCACGCGTTGCATGTGTGACGTGCGTAGCTCAGTTTTTCTCTGGTTTGTCCGAACATAACATTAAAGGGTGTGTACAGTGGTCCGAAATACTCGCCAGCCGTTGACAGCGGGTTAATCATTTGACTCGGCCATGATGGTGAACAACCAAAGAAGGGAAAATATGAAATAAGGTTGTTGCAGGCACGAGATAATTTGTCGGACAATAAAAACTGGGTGTACTATGTTCTAAGTACTGTAGATCCTACATTAAGTATTTTGGAGAAGCAGAAGATAGGGAACGCCCTATTAATTAAAAAAAGATTCTCTCAATGTAATGCTAAATCGGATAATGGGAAAACTACGGATGGAACTGCAGGGCAGAGCAGCTAGTACTACTATAAGCTGTAGCGTAAGCACCTTTGTGTACTCGTTTTCTTCGAATTATTTAAATACATATTTTCAATCTCAACTAGAAAAGCGTCAGAACGGCAAGGTCCTGCTGCGTTGTTAAGTTTTCCCTATCCAACATTTTGAGAGGTCAATAATTATAACTGAAAATAAGAAAAGGTTACATCATTGTAGAGAGTTTCAAAACAATTTAATAGATTTTTATTTTTATTTTAAATGCATTGTCAGCAAGTCTTAAACTACCCTGAAAGTTTCAGCTGGATAGCTAATCGGGAAATGCTCAAAATTTGAGTCGAAAGATTCCACCTGGAACGACAGACAGACAAACAAACACGAAAGTGACTTAATAAAAATTTGGTATATAAGTAAAATTATTATAAAAATACAAGAAACCAACAGCGAGCAAAATTATTGAATACGAGCTGACCGCCCGCAAAAATAATTATTCTAATATTATATACGTGAAAGTTTTTATGTATGGAAGTGTGTGTGTGTGTGTGTGTGTGTGTGTGTGTGTGTGTGTGTGTGTGTGTGTGTGTGTGTGTGTTTGTTTGTTACTTCTTCATGCTTAAACGGCTGAACGGATTTGGATGAAATTTGGTACGGTGGTAGCTTATACCCTGGATTGACACTAAGACTATTTTTATATTTTTTTGATAGGTTTTGGTCATTTTTTGTTGCGTTTTTAATACAATATGGCAGCTGTAAGCCGCCATATTAGTTTTCTTGACACTTCATATATCCTATAGTACTCTCGTAAATCTATGATACCTCATTCATCAAAATTTATCTAGCTGTTTACCCTGTGGATGTGCCTAAGAAACGTACAAGCAAACAAACAAACAAAGAAATAAACAAACAAACATACATATAACCCAAAAACATAACCCTCCTCAGTCGGGTAAATAAACACGCAAACTGGCCCAAAGTTTCGATATAATCGTTGTTCATTTATAAATAATAATATACCTACATATACATAGAATTGAGAACCTCCTCCATTATTGAAGTTGGTTAAAACATTTCAAGAGCATATAGATCTCATATTTAACTGTCGTTCATAGGGGAGTACCGTCAATCAACTTTTTGACTCCATCACTACTTACGAATTGTAGTGACTTCTATTCTTTGTATCACAGAGAATAATGATAGCATCATAAAAGATTTTACTTTATCCTCCAACTTTGCCCTAAAGTTCCACTATAAATCAGCTACATGTTAGTAGTGACTTGCCACCTCTGAACGAGTCGCAGTTAGAAACTAGGTCAATTTGTGAAGAAAGTACAACAACTTTTGTTACAAAACTTTTGGAAATTGGGTGTTAATTTGCCGTAAATCGAGAAATTGTACTCAAATTACTTTGGTTTCATTGAAGTTTGTGAGATATTGATGTTGAATGTTTTTTTTAATATCTAACAGGATAACGTGAGTATTGTTTATAACAAGGTATAAAAAGTAAGTTACTGTATAGATGCGCCAAGTTTATTGAACCAAAGAACCGACAACCGTTGAGGTGAGCGAATTCAACTGACTGTGAATTCAATACTCGAGACCGCGTTTATGAATAGGTACGTAAGCGTCCAGGTGCTTTTACCTCAAGAATCAATAAGTGTCTAATACTGGGTGTTAATTAATAAACTACACCTTTTAGGCATAACGTCCCTTTCCATCAGATGAGATCGTGATCAAACGCATTCCTAGTCTGTGTATGGTTGAGCAATAATACTCATTCAGTGACGATTGGTATTCCTGGAATGCTTGAGCATCCGCTGATACAGAAACATTTGTAAAAATGTTGGGAATGTCAGCAAAATATAGTAGTTTAGAGCTATGGAAACACTGTGAAATGTCATTTACAAAAATTACATAAATCAATAGACAACGTAAAGATCCCTGGGCCTCCGTTGAGGATCACCCAGCTAGATATGGAGTTATCGGTGTTATAAATGACAACGACATCTATTGATAATTACATATTATGAAAATCAATTCATAAGTAAGTCTCCGTAGATATGTATTCTATGGAGTTTAGATATAAGACACATCCAGTATGACATTCAAATCCAGCCCATTGGTCAAATAGTCATTGAATAGTATTAAATAAAGATGAAAAACCATTGACCAGTACTTAAAATCCCTATTTTTATAAGGAAGATAAAATGTAGTTTCAAATTAACATCAAATTAAATGCGCTCTGTAAATAGGATCTACTCTAAAGTCAGTTTCCCAGAACAACACAGTTTGAATCTCGAGAACTCCACCATCTCCATCTCTCTGCTCAAGTCGAGATTCAATCTGATAGGCGTTTCATTCTGGAACACTATAAGATACTGCAGATACTGCAGCAAACCAGGCGTAACTCGAGATGTCAGAATATTAATATGGCGGCATATTGTCTAGCAAGCTTCTCGGCAATCACTGGCCAATATTAATTGACACCGGCCACTAGTGCAGCATTATGTTACTAGATGGATACTGAATTACGAATACTCTTTACTTAATTTGTTTTTAGTTCAGGGTGTTCCATTGCGATGGTTCAGTAAGGAAAAATTTGGAACTTTATTAGATATAAAAAAAATGTTCCAAGAAAACCACGTCGTATTTTAGAAATATTTTTATGCAAATAAAAGTCACACTCGATTCGGAAAACGAACTTGATATTTTTTGTTTAATAATGCAGGCTATTTAAATTCAAAATAATTATTTTAACTTTGGGGATTAAAATTATAAAGCCTAGTGGTTTACTTGTGCGAGATAGAATCCAACGGTACCAGGTTTGGACCGGGGCTCCGCACCAATGACTTTTCTAAGTTATGTTTGTTTTTTCATCGCTCCTTGCTTCGGACGGCACGTTAAGCTATCGGTCCAGGCTATTATTAATTATTAGCAGTCGTAAAACCATATAAGGGGCCCCCGGGCGGCCTTACTAAGTCACCAGATGCCAGCACTACCTCACACGACAAACAAATGATATTTTATCGTGGAATACAAACATATGAAACTAATAAGGACACATTAATGAGGAAAGAATTTGTATAGACCTTGCGTTTCAAAGCATAATACTGACTGTGACTTGTTGCGATGTCCAAATCTGAGTTCTATACAAATTCTTTCTACAGCGGTGTTAAATTCAACGTCTATTCTAGACATTACTCTTAATATAAAGTGTTTGTTTGTTTGTCGTATGTTGTAGTGCTTGTAGGTGACTTACTATATACACTGCATATAAACATAATTAATCACAATTACATTCATACATCATTAATCACATATAACTAATAAACACCATAATAATATTTAAATCGACAAGCAAAGCCGGGCAAAACCCGTAGTATGCAGCGGGCAATGTTCACTCCCATAGAATTGGTTTAAAGGTAAAATTCACTAAGTGTTTTTATATAATTAGGAGATAATGACAATTCAGTACATATTGCAGCCTAAGAAAAAAAGTCCTTAACTGAATGTCTTAATATTTTCGTACAAGCTAGATATTATGACTGTTAATCTAAAAATCATTTTAAGGGGGAAAATATAACTCTGGATTGGACGTTAATAAAAAAATGTACTTAATGATATTTTCTTATAAGACTATTCTTAAATTACTCCGTTTTGAGACAATTTAGTATGTACTTAGTGAAAATAAAACAAAATACATAACAATCAAGAATTTTTGTATAATCAAGGCTAATCTTCATTTTCAGATTCATTAATATCAGGTTCAGGCAATCTTTCAATAATGTAAGAAGATGTAGGTAAATTTTGATGTCAGTCCTTAACTTTTTCAGGTATGAGGCCCGACTTGCAAAGCTTGCTTTTTTTTTTGCTGAAATTGGTAGCAGGACTTTGTAAGCAGGTTGAAGATATTCAATGTTGCTGCGTCGACGACCTCTACCAGCAACTATATTTTTTTTCATATCTGAGCAGTGATCACTCATATCGGTAGAAAATTGCATCTGGGCATTCTTTTAAAAATGTTAGGCATTTAATTTTTAACCATGAAACAGTATTTCCCTCATTGTCTTTATTGCGGTTTTTAATAGTTGTTGATGCAAGTCTGGAAAGATCCTTAAAATCACCGTACTTCAATTCAATTACTTTGTATGGGCCTTTAGATAGTATCTTCTTATTTTTTGGCTGTTTAGATAGACTCCTATTTAGACCGAGCATCTTTAAAGATTTATTTCCAGTCATTCATCATAAACGCCGTTTTATTTCGTTTTGTTTTTTCTATTGCTGAATGCATGGAGTCGTATTCCATATGGGAATGCTCAGGTTCAAGAAATTTATGATGGATCACTTTTAATTGTGTGTTTTTGACGGCATACGGTAAAACAACAGCCACTTGTTGGTTTCGGTTTTGTCATCCGCATGTGCCTGAGAATAATGATATTTCTTCTACATTGGAAGGCAAATGTGCAACATAATGTAGTAAAATTGGACCTACTCATTGCTTCCACGCTTTCCATGCAATTCGTTCCAACAATAACAGGAAGCGTTAGTTCCATCTCCTTCATAAATTGTGAGGTTATACACACAAATTTTCCTGGAATAATAGAATTGGGAAACATCCGAATAAAGGATTTGCAAAACACTTTGTAAATCAAAATTAGCAGTTTTAAAGTAGGATTCACTCAAGCATCTTGCTTTATAGCTATATTATAGCTCTCTTTAGCTTCATTGCACTCATTTTTACGTATTATGTGCATAGAGTAGTCTAATTCTAATTCTACTTTTCTAGTGCTATCTGCTGCTTCATACTTGCTACACGTCGGGCACTGATCTTTTTTGGGCTTGAAAAATGATAAATTGTATGAGGTACAAAATACCCGCCGTAAATTCGCTGACTGGATTCACGTTTCTGGTCTTGCAAAGCTCTGTATACATTTCATACATTTTTAAGACCGATAATTTAAGGTTTTTTTTTGCTGGTCTGTCTGACATGTGTGATTCCATACTTGAGAAACTTTCAATGTGTTGTTTAATCAATTGTAGTGTAATATAAAACAATGTAATCTGCAATATAGATAAAAATCATGAAGTGCATAATGTTTTTTTCCTCTCGATAGTTTTCTTAGATTAGGTTACTTAGAGTTTTTCTAACTCCGTGTCTCGAAAACTTCAGTTAATGATGCAGTTGCTGAGTTTTGCCTAAAATAGATTATGCCGAATTAGTGACGAAAATGCAAAAAAGTAATTTTTGCCAAAAAAGTCACTTAGTGAATTTTACCTTTAAACCAACGATGCGCTATAACTATGCACCGCTCGGCCGCGCGGTAACAATACGGCGCTGCGGTTATGGCTTCGCTGCCGGACTCGCCAGTCGACATCGAGCATTGGACGCGACGCCCGTGTTGCTTTCTGCACCACACGCGCGCACGCAGCTTACGTAATTCATTGTTTGAGTGAATATCATATTCGTAGTTTCTCTTGTACCTTTCTATCGCAGTCGGCTGCGATATTATGCGATGTAACTCTGTGACTCTTCGTCAATTATTTCCCTTCATGTAAAACTTGTGTTGCTGGTGTATAATATACTTTATTACTGTGAACACCGGAGTTGCTTATTTCTTCACCTCCGCAATCACCACGAGTAGCAGCACACCTGAGCCACCAAAGTGCTGGCTTCTGGTGTCAGAGATTATCAGGCCGCCCAAGGGCCTCTGACATGGCTTAACGACTGCTATTAATCAATAACAGCTGGGACTGACAGCTTAACGTGTCCTCCGAAGTACAGAACGATGGAAAACCGCACATTACTTAGAAAAGTCATTGGTGCGGAACCTATTCAATTCAAATTCAAATTCTTTATTAAAGAACAACAAAAATCCATGGGTTAGTAGAAAAAATAAATCTTATAAGCTAGTGTTAGAAATAATGGCGACGGACTCGTGGTCACACCGTTTTTTTGCACAAAATTAATAAAATTTAAAATTATAATTGAAAGAGTAATAAAATTTAAATAGGGTGAGCCAACCGTGTAGACGACTAAACATTGAGTTAAGCTGATCATCGTCCACATTACTTTGCCAAGAATGATTGACATGATTAAATTGTCTTTGGAACTTTGGACTTTATAGTCACTACACACTTGATGCTTTTTGTGTTGTAGATCGACAATCCTGACTCGAAGTTACTTCATGAGCCTGCGCATGCGATGCATGTCACAGTTCTACGACCATGGCGATAAATTCATGCTTCGGCGCAAATTCACCTGAGCTTGGACACTATTGTTCTGTTAGTGACGAGGCCGCGCGGTGGTGCGAGAGAGCCCTCATAAATACTAGTAGTCTTCTGACGGCCACGGGTAAAAACCGTCGCTCTCGTGACTAACTTAATTTCAAAACCAAGAAGGTTTAAAAAATACGGAGTTTACATCGCCAAATGGAAAGTGAAGCACCCAAATTATGTCGATCCGCTCGTATGCACAAGCTTTTCGCACACACTTACACTATGTGATGTCATAGCCTTGTCAGTCGTATTAATTCTGTCAAGTTCTCACGGAAAATCAAAAACAATGCAGTCTTTTGTGATGAAATTGTGTGAAACTGTGTATCAACAACAAAACACCACAAATTATCCACTCACGCTCACGCAGCCACAATTTGCTATGCTTTACTCGTTTGTTGGGCGGTGTAGAATCCGTTATTTTCTATAAATCTTCTTGGCTGGCACAATCCCTGGTGCTGCCAATCGGGAGAAAACAGAGATCGAAATCGAGTAGGATTATTTACGCACTATATAAAATAATTCCTCAAGTTCTTAATCGCGCAACTTGTTAAATCATGTTGTATTTTTAAATGGTACCAAGTTAACTATTGCTTTGTTAAGCCGCCCTGGGGTCTCTAACGTGGCATAACGACTGCTTTTAATCAATAATTTGTCAAGACCGACAGCTTAGAAAAGTTATAGGTTGGTAGCCGAGAACAGAACATGGGCAATTATTCGATAAGCCACGCGAAATTCCTTGCAGAAAATGTGTGACATCATTACGACAGTTGCCGAACGATTCCACGAGGATATCGTAACCGACGCGTCACGAACGTGAATGGTCATAGTGACTAAGGGCCCTGTGGCCCAATTACAGAACTTGGCTACAATCGGATTGTCACTTTTTTCATAGCAAAATCGACTCTATTGCAAAGCATTATTGAATTTGACGGCTTGAAACCGTCATGATCAACATTACGTAATCACACTGCTTGCATTGTTGACCGTAGCATCGCTCTAATTGATTGAATCGCCAATTGCAGCTGCAAAAGCATCAAGTGTTCACCTGATACACTCGTAAAATCCTGAATCCGTTACTTGTCATTAGAAGGACAAGGTATACACGGCAAGTTTATGTGCGCGATGATAGCCTATTTTCTCGGTGAGTTACTACGGGTTTATGATAATGCGGAGAACTCGATAGCTTGTATTATCCGAATGTGACGCTGAGCGCGGCTGAACCCGTTTATGATGTTAATATACTTCAAATTGTTTTTGGTTGCAGTCTTCGCGATATCGTTGATAAGTCAGATGATTTATAAAAGGATTTCGGTTGGTATGTGTTTTTTTTCCTTCTCTGATTTACACTTTGTACTAATAAAACCGACTTTTATGACAGTTTTAATACAATGGTATGTGTCTGCCTATAACAATAGGCTAGGTACATATCACTATGAAAAATAAATAACGTGAGTAAATATTATTATTTTATCGAATAACAATCATACTTATCAGTTAATTTTTACATAAACACGGGAATGACATAATCCATACCAATATATAAAAGTGAAACGTTGTCTGTTTGTTTGGGGAGCTTTCACGCGATAACAGCTGGACGGATTTTGATGAAACTTGAAATGGAGATAGCTTATACCCTACAATAAAACATAGGATACATTTTATACCGGAAAATTGTAAGTTAACAAACGTGGCCGAAAGCCGTGGCAGCCTCGGCTTAGAATAATACCCCTCCCAATCCTTCCGTGGATGTCGTAAGAGGTGACTGAAGGAATACACACTGGAAGATAAGCAGCAGCGTCCTCCGAGTCCATATTTGTAAAACTGCGGTGACCAATCCGCCTGCCAAGAGTCGTGACAATGGCAAACCTCCTCTTTTTGGGGGAGGCCTATGTTCAGCAGTGAACTCCTAAAGGCTGACATGATGATGATGATGATGATGAAATCAACGATATGAACGATAAAATTAAACAACTTACGAGTAACAATAAGCATCAAATAGCTTTTTACAGTAGTACTTCAGTAGTACCACGTAGGTCATTATTGCTGTATCCAGTCAAATGAATTTCCAATCTTGCGGGTGGTATTGTCAGTTGCCATTAATTTCGCAGGCTTGAAGATATTTGTTTTATAAGATTGCTCAAATAAGTTATTTTTTTAATTTACTTTAAGATATAACTTAGCACGTATGTACGCACCATTAATCTTATTGAATGACACCATTAACTGCTTAGTCATGCGTGGTCAGCTTTATATATACGGGTAATTCTTTCGTTTGAGATGTAAATAGAGGAATACATCAAGTCACTCATCTGTATGGATTTGCTTTGCCGTATTTTCGTTTGTGCTGATTCAAAGCGCCCCCACCAAGCGTCCATATAACTAAAATTGAAATTGACTCATCTCCTAACGTTAGTCACAGAATAAAGAATAGTACAAAAACTGAATGTCTTTAACCGAATGCTCTCATTGCGAAGTTCGTCAAAAGCCTATCTAGAGGACGGAACTCTGAATATACATTACCAAAGGTACGAAACTTTGAGTATACATTACTCGAAGGTACAGTGTAATATGCAGAGTCTATGCATCAAATACATAAAAAGATTTTCGTGAAATCCCCGAAATTTGGAGTTTAGGTAAATTAATTGATAGTGATTATTTTCGGGTCAAAATAGATAACTTTGACACGCAGCTTTAAACCAATCTTTAGAATAATAATTTATTATAAAAATAAACCATTTTGGCAGTCCGACATTCCTTTACCCCATTATCTCTGTATTTACGAACAAAAGGACGAGCTAGACATCTAGAGTTGTAAGACCGTGCCCGGCTTGATAACGGTCCTACTTCTCAGGTAGAGGCAAGGTAATTCAAACAATATGGTTGATTCAATAACAATCGGCTTTATTACAATATAAAAACACACATATGTTATTTAAACTTGAATCTCTCCCCTTCACTGAGGAATTCTAAAAGTATTTTACACTTGACAAAGTTTGTTCTGCATCACAATATGATCAACACAGCTTTTCTTATCATATAATTTAAATACTCAAAATATAAATACAATATTCACCTACATAAAGTGGTACATAAGTTCGGTCTGTCCGACATGAATTTACATTTGGAACTACAGAAGCCTAAGCTAGTAAAGACCTAGAGAGAGTGGCCAGCAGTTCACCATATACTTCTGTCACAACGCAACGGAATATTGTCTTCTACGCTTAAACACGTTCTAGATCAAGAGTATTCGTGCAAACAGGAGTGTGTGTGTAAGGTTAGGTTTCCCAGAGGGATGAAAATCTTTATAAAGGCAAGTATCTTTCAAGCTATTTCCTAACGCGCAACTAGGCGAAGGTTTCCTTCACTGCCACAGCTCGCTGTCTCGAAATAACTTAGAACGGACCAACCTGGTAGCTTCCCGGGTCGCCGTACTGTCGTCTCGCACGCCGCCGCGGATCGCCTCTTTCGCTCCCCTCGTTCAGCTCCTCGTACTCTCCACGATCTGTGCCTTCCGCTCCTCACGAACGGTTTCTGTGTCTCCCACAGTTGTTGTCTGGTGTCTCTCACGACTGGCTAGAGCCTCCCACGATCGCTGGTACCCCCACGATCGGCGCAACTGCAGTTTGCAGTGATGATAGTAGCGGTCGTCCGTTGATGCCCGGCTACTTCCTGAAACCCACGTTCCTCTGTGTTTAAATGGTGTCTCGCGATGCCCGCCTTAGTTGGTCGCGGCACAAAATCAAAACAGATATTATGTTAGAACAATCTTTGAACCAAGGGACAACCCACTCACCTCATGTCCACTCTCGTATACTTATTTCACCGGATACAAAGCAGTTACGATTTCCGCGTTTCCTTCTGTGAATGCCCCTCAACTGCGACTTTTAGCCGCTTCGTCCACACTATAGTTCTGCGCGCCCGCTGCTGTCTGTAAATATAAACCCGTAAACAATTGTCGTCTTCACCAAATATTCTCTGAATCCTGGGAACAAACAAATTTCTCACCTGCGCCGAATCTGATTCACGTGCAACTATGTGTACCAAACTAAATTACTGCCCGTTTAGGAATCCTCCCGGCAGACCCTCCTTTCGTATTTATATGGATTCTGCCTTTCTCGTACGAGTAAAGGAGCACACTGCAGCCAGGATAACAACTTCCGGCTTCCAGCAACTTCTGGAACATAAACTACATTAACTTTGGGATAGGTTTTCTTCTCGATGAGAAATCGCACCTCAAAGGCCGCTAGATGGCACTTCTGCCAACAGGTCTTGCTAACGCTAGTATTATATGCAATCTTGGACAGAAGACGCCCCTCCTCGCCAGATGGCGCTGTTCCCAAGATGTTCAATTTAATTTATTCGGGATTTATCACAAAACTCCCTTGGAGCCATGATTTAAGATGCTAGAGAGTGATATAAACAAGACATAAGTACAAAATGTAAAACCCGAGTTCGGTTGGGTAAAAAATTGCTAATGACACTCTTGCGATATTGATACCTCGCTTGTCAGAATTGGACCAAGTTTTTAATTTGAACATTAACCCTTCCTTTGCTTCGCCGTAGTAGAGTAACAAATAATAGCCTATGGCTGAATCGATTGATACCTCGCTTTGTCAAAGTCGGACCAATAGGGGCTATTAAACTCATAAACATTCCCTTGTTTTTTTCGGGTAAAAGTGTGAAAAGAAAATGATCACAATGAAAACGTATCGAGATGCCGTTCCATAGTAGCAATTAGACATTGAAATATTAATATTTACATTACGTCACGGAACCCACGGTGAGGTTTAAAGGGCCCGGCTTTTCCACACTTTATTACAGCCGCGGCATAATTTAACAGTTTTCATGGTTTCACGGCGGAAGATGGATATTCTTACTTGCTAAGCTTTTGGCTTCAGGCACAGAGTAAACAAGCCCTAAATTAAAAAACACGCCTGCCTTGCCAAAAAATAACTTATGCCAATAAATTATATATTGTTGGAATGAACTCATCAAGACCTTCAATTTAATACCCATATTGTAAAATTAGATGGGTTTTTTTGCCTTCTAATTTGGAGCCATACTGCAGCAATACTAGTAATTTAAAAAAAATAGCCTATTTTACTCGGGATTATGTTACGATTCTAAAGATACTCCACACATCCAAATCTGTTCAGGCATTTAAAAGTTATCTATACCTATAAAAGTGAAACGTTGTTTGTTTGTTTATTTGGGGAGCTTTTAAGCGATAACGGCTTGACGGATTTTGAAGAAATTTGGAATAGAGAGCTTGTTTATACCCCGGAATAAAACATAGGATACCTTATATCCCGGAAAATTGTAAGCTTCCACGAGAAAACTGGAAAATGTTGATTTATCGGTGTAAGCAAAGGTTACCATAGAAATGAATTAACAAGTCTGACAAAAAACATCAAGAGCATTGGTGCTATACCTACTTTTACATTGGTTTTTAATATCCTAGAAGAACATAGGATGCTTTTTTTCGCGATAAACAGTAGTCCGCGCGGATGAAGTCGCGGGTGGGAAAGCTAGTACTTATTATAAACCAATAAGAACGAAATAGTCTGAACAAAGAAGATAATTAAAAAAAAAACGAGGATATAACCCTTTTTAAATTCTTGTTTGACTGTCAATTTTTATTTTATTTTTTTTGTTCGTCAATATATATAGCAAATATTATAAATTAATATTCTGCCAAACTGCAAAGTAGTTTGTAGGCAGATGATAACTCTCATGTTATGTTATAACTAAGTAATTAATTTGTAATTTTAATTGTATAAACGTAGGTATTGTAAGGGATCTAATACGAGCCCCTAGGAAACGAAAGCATTTTTTTTGTTGAACCAAAAAATTGCAATCTAATCTTAAAAACGATAAATACGAAAATAATGTTACGTGCTAAAATATTTACACGAACACAAAATAGAGGTTAAAAAAGAGTCAAAAACTAATGGGAAAAATATTCAAATTGATTGCTTGTCAAAGAAACATGTAACATAGACCATAATTTAAAATGGTATCAAACAGGACAAAGAAACACAAACACTCAAACGATAATAAATAAATAGTTTAATGGCAGAACTTCAAATGATATCTGATTTAGTATAGTTTTAAAAACACTTGAAACCATTCAAAAGTTAAGTGAGTTTTTGCATATCTTCAATACCGTGTGAAAGTAGCGACACATTTGGGACAGGAGCGCATTAGGGGAAGCAAAGTAAATAGCGAATGAATGTTATTTGTAAAAAGAAACATAAAACCAATAATACATTAGATATTTTGAAACATAATTAGTAATTATTGATTATAAAATAATCCATAATGGTTGCTCTTAAATGAATTATTATATCGTTCAGAATATTAACTTATATATATATATATATATATATATAAGTTAATATTCTGAGATGTGATTATGTATTGTAATTTTAACTTGGCAGTTATATATACAAGGCAGGTACATATAAAACCAAATTAAAATTACAATACATGTTATAGTAAACTCTATTTAAAATATAAATTTATTTCTTGAAAATAATCCTTAATGCGACCCTGTATCCCAAAACAGACACCGATATAAAGGGCAAACCTTCATGACTTAGGCCAGAATCGATTGGAACGTGACGTGGTGTCCTTATTTTAAGGAGAACACAACAAATACGAGTGATTTAAATAATTAATAATTCGCGTTTATTTACTATTAAAATAAAGTGTTAAAGTTTTTTTTTCAACATACGTGTCCAATATGTAAAGCGAAGTTAGTGCTGTGTTTGAGTGCTGTATAGTGTTTATTGGTGCCTACATGCAGAAATTAAGCTAAGTATAGAAAACTTAGTGTTGGTCGTTTTCTAGATAAACTTTTATATTCTAGAATACATAACTAAGTATTACTTAGTGCTGGTTGCTTTACTGAATAAACTGTCATTTATTTTAAATCAAATAACTAAGTAGAAAACTTGGTGTTGATCGATTTTATTCTATATAAACTCTCATATATTTTAAATTACGTAACTATGTTTAAAACTTGATGTTAGCGACTTTCTGAGTAAACTTGACATATAATTATAACTAGAAGATAGATTCAGAGTTGCAATTCCTAAACAGTTTACCCTATTTAAATTATAAATAATAACTGAGTCGATGACCTTTTATAAGCTAAGCATATACATATAAAGTATCTAAGCTAAAGGCTATGTTACTTTGTGTATGATGATTTTAAATGAATCGCTAATTAAAATTCAATAACAACTAAGTCTATAATCGATGACTGTTTTATACTCTATACAATTTTCAACTGATCTAATTTAACTGAGAGTATAAACCTTACTGCTGTTGGATCTGAACATCGTACCATATTTAAACTTCAATCACTATTAAGTATATAAGCCATAACATTACTTATATACTAATATAACTAAAAACTTATGAACTGATTTTATGTAACAATATCTAAGTAAATAAGCCACAAGTTGCTTATTTATAAGAAGAACAGATCTAAGTAGAGTTGATTATTTATTTAACGAGTGGATTCCATATGTTTTATAGAGTACGGATAACCTGAACTGATTTTGTATACTATTGAAATATAACAGTTGTGAATACTGGGAGGGGAAGATAGAGTCCGCAGTGGAGATTGTTGATGATGTTTATATCTATTTATTGATGTGGATCTTATTATAATGTAAATGACGAGTTATTTACATACAGTGAAACTCTTATGTGTTATAAATTGACAAAACCTTATATACTACAAGTTTATATGAAGTGATTATTAGCGAATTTACGGACGATGACACATATTATATTATATTATACAAAAGTATACAGAGAAATTCTTATGTATTATAAATTGTCAAAACCCTATAACATTACATGATTTGACAAAGTGGTTATTGCTGATTACTGACAATGACATATATATTATATTAGTTTAAAGTATTACTTTGTTTGTCTTTGTTTGTTCAGATACATTAAAGAGAAGGTTATATACCTACCTTTAATAACAAATAAATTGATTAAAATACTATGTTCATATGAGAGATATTACGAATGCATTACCCCTTTTGTTTTGGTACAAAGATGTATAAATACACATATTTTATAATTAATTACTATGAAGGTAATTGTTATTATTTCAAAATTTAATGAAATAGTTGAGAGAAGGGAGATTGTTTCATCCTGAGACACACTAAATAGCCCATGCAAGCATTACATCATATACATATTATCGTGGAAAACACGCAACGTGGGATATACATTAAGCAACATTTAAAATGCTTGAGAATTCTGAAAGATTTGGTTCTTATTTATGTTAGGAAGAAATTATCTTCCTTATGGACTCTTGGCAGCCGATAAATATAAATAATGATTTAACTTCACTCTGAGGAATTACATCAAAGTATGTCCAGCCGGCAGGCTTTGGACTAGACAGTGATACCGAGTATTCAGTTTACTGGATATTAAAGTAGCCTAGTTTAGCCGTGAAGAGGCTGCTCCGTTTGGAATCAAGTCTAGTTCTTACTTGTTGGGTTGAGAATGGTTCATGAATCTAACCGGAACTGGACATACAGTTCCAAGACAGACATTACCGATAAAATCTTGTGAATTTCCCGAAACAGACAAGATATGTCATTACACCAAAACAAATCATAAATAACGCTTTATTTAACCTTCAAGTTTGTCTTTCATATGAATGTTAAATACATAAAATAAAGTTACTCATTTACAAAAGATTAACATTGACCAAGGAAGTGAATTTTAAACACTAATAAATATTATGACAACATGTTTTATACTCAAATACTACAAACCATATATTCATATTTCTTAAACCATCTGAAGAAGATTAATACAAGACTACATTTTATAAACAACAATCGATAGGGAATTTATTTAGAAACCGCTCAGCAATTTTTATATTCCAACAGAAGTCGGAGGTCTAATCCTTCAGCCTGGAACAGAGAGTTACAACGCATCCTCAAACATCGGGTGAAGTCAACATTCAAGTTAGTCGCTTTTCACATTTTCTTACACAATTTCTATATTTTCCTAAATGTTTATTTTACATGTTTTCTCCTTTAAAACAGCTCAACCAAAAATATAACAGAACTACCTTTAACCAAATACGTTAATTTTCAGCAAACTGTTCATTTAACTTAGACGATCACATAAGCCATTTAAATATTAAACTTCTATAAGCAATTATGATTATAAAATTTCAATAAACTTCAATTTTATTAGTAATTTAGACGATCACATAAAAACTTTACATCTATTCTTTAAATCAGCAATTTTAATAGCAGCGTTTCACGGAACTTTACTTCCGTAGTAAAATAGGAATTATTCAATAGCAATTTAACTTAGGCTAGGATCGGGAACCTTACAGTATTAAAGGACTTGTAAGTACATCTAAATATAAAAATATCTTAATATAATGCATATTGAAGACATTATGGTATTAGTCTTCAATATTATGTAATAGCCTTATTTTCAAGGTTGCTTTTTAAACGAATGTCTATAAAGTTACATAGTTATCGACAAATTCGCTAGATAGATCGTTATATAATTTGGGCACTAGACATTTCCGCATACGTGGGCCATAATAATTATTATCTGTTTGTCTGTTGATCTGTTTGTCTGTATGTTTGTTCGCGCATCACATAAAAACTACTGAGCCGATTGCAATGCGGTTTTCATTGTTTGATAGATTAGGGTTTGACTTAAAAACTGGGGTACTTGGTATCTCAATCCTATGAGCAGAAGCCGAGCAATCGTTAAAAATAATGTTAACGGCTGATGGAATTTTGATCAAATATTGGTATTTTAGGTTCTGGAATAGCACATAGAGTACTTTTAACATGGATAAATGACCAAGCGTGCGAAGCCGCGGGCATCAGCTAGCGGTGGAATAAAGAAACGCACATAAATACAAACATATCATATGAACCCTTAAAACATTATAGTTATTTTTTGGGCAGTCGTGTTACAATAGTATTATCTCCAGGGACGTATAGTCTGTGTACCTATTTATTATTTACAAGCTGCGCCCTGCGGCTTAACCCGCATCTTTTTTTTTCCTGGTAAGTATCATAAGTGGGCCAAAATTGCCTATACAGTACAATATCCTTCAAAGTTCATTCTATTTCCAATAGTTTTTATCGATTGCTCGGTTGCTACTCACCGCATTGGGATGCGGTGACATTGGGATGCACCAATCAAGTCAAAACCTAAGCTATCCAACAGTGAAAACCGTATATCAGTAGGTGTAGTAGGGTAGCGGCGCCGTAAAGCAGAGCAGATGGTTATCTTATGGCTTTAGTTTCCAGTTCTTATATATTTGATCGGTCGTTACCTACAAATTACGTCATGTACATTGATGCTGACTGTCCAGTCCCTTTACGTGTTAATAAGAATTAGTGTGTTCGATAAAGACGGAAGGTTACCTACATAATGTTCGGGTTTTTTCGTTTACAATCTGATTGGGCACAGTAATTTATCGGGTATGATATGACGGTTTTATTGATCATAGATTAGTATAATATATCTGATAGTTGGCCGAAGGAAACGAGGTCGATTTCAAATTGTCGGATATGATTTGTTTTGGACCATTTAATGTCGATGATTAGACTTCTGATGTTTTATTATACCTACACTACTCGCCGTTGCTAATAATATTAGACAGATGACACTTACGTACTCTCCCTTATTGAAGTTTTGTTGTTTACTTTGTTTCAATTCAATTAAGTTTGAACGAGCTTTCACCCGCGACTTCGTCCGAGCGGACTACAGTTTATCGAGAAAAAAAGCATCCTATGCTTTTCTTGGATATTAAAAACCAATGCAAACGTATAGCACCATCGTATTGTATTCTCTTTGGCACCAACGCTCTTGATGCTTTTTGACAGACTTGTTATTTCGTTTCCATGGCAACCGTCCCTTACAGCGAGTAATCGATATTTTCTAGTTTTAAATTATTATTTTCTGGGATAAAAAGTATCCCATGTGTTATTCCAAGCTATGAGCTGAACTCCATTTCAAATTTCATCAAAATCCGTCCGGCCGTTATCGCATTGAAATTCCCCAAATAAACAAACAAACAAACAAGAACATATTGGTGTAGATAATGCAGACAATAGAAAAGAGAATATGAAATATGTTTGGCAACCATATACGATATGACAACTTCTTAAGAACCATCATGGAATGGAAGGTAGAAGGGAATAGAGGAAGAGACCAGCAGACCTAGAAGGAAATTTACTGATCAGATAAAGGAGAAGCAAATGTCATGTCGTTTATGGAAAGCAAAGCTTTGGCTGAAGATAGTGAACGTGGAAGTTACTCCACCGACAAGAGTCTTTAATGAAGAGATGAAATGCAGTAGGTAATATAGCAATTTTTTAATTTTATTCTGTAAATATATCTTGACTTTAGTTCCACTGAACAATATCTTAGCCCTGACAAAACACCCACATCAGTTGTTTTATCTTGTCACTAATACTGGTATTCAGCAAGTTTCGCAGTATCTTCAATAATTAGACTCTAATCTACTTTTAACTAAAGCCTTATTTAGGATGCAGTAAGGGTGAGAAGGATGTTTTGTCGATTGTATAATTCAGGAATAATTAAACCGTGTTCGGTATATTAATGCATGTAGGGCGGAAAGGTCGGAAGATACATGTACAGTCCGTCGCTGATTAGTGCCGATATGGAAACGAGAACAGTAGCGTAGCAAGCAGTAGCAAACAAACAAATATAAACGCGTATATATGCGTATAGGTTTATAGATAGATAGATAGATAGATAACTCTTTATTGTACACCACATAGAACAAAAAATACAATAATAACTAAAACATTTATACAAAATAAATGGGACAATGGGCGGTCTTATCGCTAAAAAGCGATCTGCATAACATAACATAACTGGTATGGTAGCCTAATGGTTCAATTGTGTAACTTAGGATCTAACGATACCTGGTTCGGTCTTAGGCTCCGCACCAATGACTTTTCAATGAAGTTTTCCATCGCTCCGTGCTTCGGAGGGTACGTTAAACTGTCGTTTCCAGCTGTTATTGATTAATAGCAGTCGTTAAGCCATGTCAGGAGCCCTCGGGAGGCCTGACAAACTCTGACACCAGAAGCCAGCGCTACCTCATACAACAAACAGTACACTGGGATAGTTTTCATTATGATTTTTAGCAGTAAACTACTAGTGCATATGTTATTTATTTTCCTAGAGATATTAAGATAGCTCATATATCGGAAAGGATTTAAACCCGTGTCCTCTACGCGCCATATGCTCTTACGTAAGTGGACTACAGTAACCTATCTTGCCTAAAACATTAAAATATTATAAATAATATTATCAATTTTTGTAGGATTAAAGTATTGTTGTTATTAATATAGAACTAAAATATATGCACGATTGGGGAAACAGTCAGCTGATATATCTACCTAACTATTTGTAAACATAGGCCTACCATCGTAGCATATCCAGTCACTCATACAATTGCATCGGCACACACGCAGACACACATATACGGACCAAAGTTAAACATTATTACGATTACCAAGTGTCATTTACTATGTTACGATCAACAATGACAAATCAAATTCCGCAAACCAGCCGCGGGCTAATGCTAATCAGTGACATAATGGGCAAAGTTACCGGAGTGTTGTGTAGATAGATATAACCTTCGGTTATATAAATACTGGTATTTGAGGGGTAATTAATAACTTCACACCCAAGATAATACAAGTTAGATGAAGGGGCTCTTGTTTAGCTCATTTACGATGACTTTACAAAGATTTTGAGTAAATTCATTATAGACGGACACGTGTTTGACTCTTGCAGTGGTTAATATAATATACGGGAATTTTTGCGGTTTGCAATTCAATCCAATATCGGGTTCGATCCTTGGCCTCGCATCAAATACTTTAATTACGTACAGATTTGCCATCGCTTCGGAAGGTAAGTTAAGCCGTCGGTCCCGGTTGATAACCATTGATTATCTACTCTTCTATCTCTTTTTTTTTTTTTTAGTGCTGGCATCTGGTGCCAGCACTACCTCATACGACAAGCAAGCAAGTAGGGAGAACAACATCTATCAATACATAGTAGGTATAATAAAAAGTCGCATCACGCCGTCTGTCCCTCTGTAACGTTTAATCTTTTAAACTACGCAACGGATTTTAATGCGGTATTCATAAATGGATAGAGTGATTCAAGAAGAAGGTTTATACGTATAGCTTGTTATTATTTTGTGTTAATTTGTTGAACTATGACGATACATGTTCAAGATATCGGAAGAAATTAATACATAATTGATAAAACGTTACTGCCCGCCGTCTGTACCCTTAGATCTATTAAACTACGCAACGTATTCTAATGCGGTTTTCACCACCAGACAGATTATTTTTCACGGAACGTTTATATATATATGTAATATGAGCATACGAGACCTGAACGTAGCAAGGGGGGAGGCAGCGATAGAAGCGATCGCCGAAAGCGGAGTCGAGTGTGCTAGAACTAAATGTTTCACCTATTTTATTTCTCTTAATTACCTACACCTGTCCGAAGCCGGGGCGGGTCACTAGTATACCTATGAAAAAGTACTGTGACATGCCTACCTATACTGACTGAGACAACGCACAGCCTTAACTGGTGGACCTAGAGATTTGAAAGTTGGAGTGAATATTCCTTGAGTATCATAGATTTTTGTTTGAATTTCTATAACACTGATGCAATAATTTGAATTGAGCAAATCTGATATTGGATCGTACATTAAGATTTGAACCCACAAGAGATGCTGCAATATAATAGTACAAGTTATTTTGGCATCAGTGATTTTTCCGTAGGTTTAATATGTATGTTTAGAGTACGCCGGGGCTGGTATGCCAATGATGGTAAAAGCCCAAATAAATAAAACAGTAAGGGACAACAGGGGTGGCAAAGTTAATGCTCGAGCAAAGCAGCCGGGAGCTGCTAGTTTTATATAAAATTACCGACTACTTACTACCAGTGCCGTAATTAGGGAAGTGCCAGTGGTGCCCAGGCACAAGGTGCAGAATCCATTTTATTGTCAGAACCGGTTATGATTAGAATATATTTATAGCAGCTCGCACCGGGCGCATAAAAGGCTAATTACGGCTGCACTTACTACATGTTTTTCTTTTACTCGGTGGTGTATTCCAATGTAACCTGGGGATATTGGTGTTTACTTTCAATACGCATAATTGATCAGAAATGCGTATCCTGCCTCTCCATGAACATTCACAACACGGTGGGAACGCGATGTGGCAGCAAATAACAAAATGTACCTTTATATTTTTTATCTAAAACTAATTGTGTGGTGTAGCAACACATAGCTACATTATACGTAACTACGACTAAGTACATCGCTGCGACAACACCTACATAATAAACACGGACGTGGTCATAACTAAGGAACTGACTGTTTACTAGGCAACACTCAAAGTTATCTACACTATCTACATTTGTTTGTAATGGATACAAGCAAAAAATAATGAACGGATTTTAAAAACTCTTTCACATAAAGCTTTATTATCAGCGAGCAACATAGGATGTATTTTTGAACAAATTAGAGATGTTCCTAAAATTGCATTAATGTAACCCAAGGTATTTAAAATTTGTCTATAAAAAGTCAATTACTCGCTGTAAGGAAAAACGGCATGACATGTTGCCGTGGAAACAAAATAATAGCAAGTCTGTCAAAAAGCACCACGATCTTTAATGCCACAAATTTTGGATTACGCTTACTTACAATGTAGACATAGATCAAGTTAAATGGGGAAGATACGGAACATTTTGATATCATGTGGACAAAAACTGGACTAAATACAAATACAGAAAAACACACCCCACACAGTTACATTCTCACCGTTTTGTGCTTCATGTGCATTAACAGCTAAGGTAGAGAGACACGCATACTGTAGCGCGAATAAGTGAGGATCATGGCTAACATGTGCTTAACAGACACCACTCCGATTATGACTTAGGCCAAAGAAAGCTAACTGAGTGCGTGCAATTAATTTATACGGTCCACGCCTGATGAGCTAGTGCCTAATCTTCCCACTTTTAGTTGGATCTATGACAGTAGAACACTAAAACATGTATACAAATAACGAGTAACACTTATATGTTACGGAATTTATATAGGCTGTCTGGCTACAACTTGCTACAGCGAGGAGAGCAATATTTTCATAACTACAACTACATGAAATAAAAATTTCAAGTCATTTAATCTGAACTAAACCTAATTTAACAAGCCACTACAGTAGGTAACGTTCCCAAAATACTGTCTGCATTGCCACGCTGTATGGCAATGCCTAAACTTTGTTCAAAATAAAGAACAGCATTTTTGGCACGCGTTGCTTGGATCAGAAGCCCACGGTCTTTACAAAAGTTACTATCTGTGCCCGCGGCATTGCCCGCGTGGCCATTTCATTTAAAAGTTGCCCATACGTGTTACTCTAGGACCAAAAGTGCCTATAAAAGTACAATATACTACCTTTCTTCAAAATTCGTTCAGCTGTCATTTAGTTTCGACCCTTAAAGTAAAAATGAATTCCTCTTATAATAAATGAATTCATAATAAAAAATATATTTTTAATCTCAATAATAATAGCCTGGAAAAAATGCTTCAGACTGATACAGTTTAATTTATCTAAACTAATTTAATTTTGAAACTGATGCCAATTTATAAAACTGGGATTAATCGTATGGGGCAATGTTTGTAGCTCACTTAAAAAAAACATACATACAGCCGAACATATAACCGTCTCCTTTTCTAAAGTCGATTAAAAATAAATTCAATGTTTTCTATTATTAAATTAAATTTGATTTATTGAACCAGAGGCGAAATTTGACACGATTTACGGGGTTAGATGAGAAAGAAAGACAATTTGTTTGATTTGTTGTAAACAACCAGCCAGCTACGTAGTTTGATGCAACCAGCTTCTTTCGCTTGGGCTTTCGATGATGTAATGCAAATAACATATATACAGTCAGATATCAAAGTATAATTTAACAAATATATCATTGTATGCGTCTGTGCATTCTTAAATATTACGACTACTTTAAAGAAGTTATAATCCAACGATACCGGGTTCATTCCTAGGTTCCGCCCCAATGACTTTTCTAAGTTATGTTTTCCATGGCTCAGTGCTTCGGATGGCAGTTAAGCTGTCGGCTCTGTCTGTTATTGATTAATAGCACAGGCCACCCGAGGGCCTCTGACATGGCCTAAGGACAGCCATGTCAGATGCCCTCGGGTGGCCTGACATACTCTGACACAAGAGGCCAGCACTACCTCATACGACAAACAAACAAACATAGGTAAGTAATGTTTGTAGCTCAGTTTACAAAATAAGTTCAATATTTTCTACTTTTAAATTACACATTATATATATTACCAGAGGGGAAATTAAGACAAGGTTTTCGAGTTTAGATAAGAGAGAAAAAAAATTTGTTTGATTCTTCCAGCCATCTACGTACTTCGGTGCAACCAGATTCTTCCGCTTGGGCCATTCGGAGATGTCACAGCACGGATATACACACACGGATAGTCAGCATATCACAGTTTAAGTGAACCTATATTATTGTGTCTGTCTGTGCATATTTAAATAGTACGAGTACTTTAAACCAGGGCTTGTTAACGTTACCAAATCCCACTAAAAGTAGCGTTAATTACCGTTACTTTCATTTAGATACCTATTTAACGGTAGGACGAATTATCCTTACCTGGTTACCGTAACTATAAAAAACGTTATTAATTAGTGGTAATTACCAATATAATAACGTTATCAGGTAAAAAGTATCGTTAATAATATAACGATACCTCATCCAACGCGTGCGATGCGACGTTGCCGCTCTTCTAAACGCACAGCGGCGAGTAGCGCCCAGCTCGATTTACTGATAAAAACTAAAGTGATATGGTTGCACTATGAATAGTAAATAAAATGTTGGAATATCAGAATTTAAGTAAAAAGAGTGATAATAAAACCACTAGACTATATTAAATAATTTGTTTTTTTTTCTGTTAAAAACTTAAGTGATGTAGCGGCCTATTGACAAATTAATAAACAAATAGTAAATCATTTTCAGTGTTTTTTATGACTTCCAAAATGTCTTCCCAGAAGAGCCCCATCTTATCTTCAGGGATAGTATTTTACGAACTCTGAAAGCTACTGCTTTGATGTTGTGAGGACAGTCATAGTTGCACATACCCGTCTTTTCTCCTCTTAGAGTTTCCTTTTTTAGTTTTGTTTTTTATTCTGTAAATATTTTATATATTCAAATATATAAATTAAAAAAAACCTGCCAGGATTCTTTATAATACAAATTAAAAGTAAGAAAATTTTCTTTCGGACCCTTGATGGTAGACCTATATATATACTTTGATATGAACTTGCTGACACGGTCAGCACAGCCAGACAAAAAACACGGCCTTATTAAAAATCATAGCTTCATTTTCTTCTTTTTTTTGTTGGTAGGATACATGCTATTGGTCTATAACTGACCTCTACTGTATCACCGGTGGGGCGGGCACGAAAGTGTTCCGCCGCGTGACGCAAAAGGCGCACGCCAATGTTAAAGTTTTGGCGACTTGCTCAAGGGCACCCAGGGGGTACCGACCTCGGCTTAGACAGTTGTCATTGATAACGGGGGTCTGATTAAACACACCTGGATCGCTAGTTTTAGTAGTGATCGATTCATTAGCGGAAGCTCCGGCTCCTGAGGTAGTCTTGTACTATGAGCACAAGACAATCGGGCACTGCGAGCTTGTAAATCAGCCTGGCATACCACACCTCATCAAAAGCCTTCGCCACGTCTAGGAAGACGGCTATCGTGGTTCGGGGGAGTGGTTTCCTATGAAACCCGCAAGAATGTGCTCCATTATGCTGTGCACTTGCTGAGGGCAAGGGTGTTTTGCTCTAAAGCCGAACTGCTTATCAGGAATCAGCTTTTTGGATTTCACGATGGACCAGAGTCTATTCAAAAGAAGTCACTCGTAGATCTTCCAGAGACCTGAAGAGACTGATGGGGCGGTAGCTAGAGGACTCAGATGCCCTTTTTCCTGGTTTGTGAATGCCGATGACGTAGACACTCTTCCAGACGACGGGAAAGGAGAAATTGCTCATAGCTGCATTAAAGATGCTAACTAAGAGATAAACTAGCGGGACAGTAAGGTGCTTGAGAACCCTGTTGCTGACGCCCTTGATGATCAACTCAACCTTCTGTGGATTTTACGGGCTCGAGGAGAGGGTCAGTAAGGGGTAGCGTGATTCTACATTCTAGTTCGCGGTCCACCGTGGCGATGTGGACAGGATCAACGTGATCGTTGGTGGGGGTGCACTGGGCTTAGAGGCTCTCCGTCAAGCATTCGGCCTTCTCCTCGTCTTCGAATGCTGGAAAGGGGGAATTACAGTAATAGTATAGGATTAAAGCTATCTCAACAACCCCCACTAGGCCTGGTAGGTTGGCGAGATTTCAGATATTAAGTCTCCCCAACGTTGTTTGCGCAGCTCAATTATGCACGTTCTGACCGTACGGTGATAGTAGCTCAAGGTGGCTTTGCGTTCAGCTTTGATCGTAAGGTCTAATGACTGCGTTTCTTGCTGTCACCAACCTTCTCAGTCTTCAGGCAGAGCCCAGCGCCGGAGACCCTCCGCTGGGATCTGTTTAGAGGCCTCACCGATGACGGTGTTGAGGTGGCTGGTGAAGGCATCGATCGAGCGAGAAACTAAGAACATATTATGTCGTCGGGGATACGATGGAGATCGGGTGAACTGATAGTTTTTAGGGTTTCCTCCAAACCCTTCCAGTCCACTACCGTCTTGGTCGGTGGAAGGGAGGACGAGTCTGTCGGGTCGGGGCCTAGGCGCATAATAACAGGACGGTGGTCGGAATCTAACTCTTTGAACACTTCGATTGAGCGGAAACTAAGTTTTTTTTTCTTTAGGAGCGGAATGTCTAGTATTTCAGGTTTGTGGTTGGGACAACGGGGGTAGTGAGTCGCCTCTAAGGGTAGAATTACATCGAAAACAAAAATTTTGCTAAGGTCGAAAAGTTTAGTACCGTTGGGGGTGGTTTTGTGGAACCCCCATATGATGTTTTTGCTATTGAAGTCGCCAGCCAGAATAACTGCGCTTCCCATGGAGAGGTTACACGACTCATGATTACACAGCATTTTATTACAAATCCAATGGGCGTCTTACATTTCGTATTATTAGGTCGTGCAATTTCGGGTCGTTCAAGTTCAAGGTCATGCATAGCATGACCTTGAACTTAACAAAAAAAATACTACCCATCACATTGAAATACATAGGTATTTTAACAACAATATCTACTGACGTTAGAATGCACAGCGCCCATTTTCAAAACAGTAAGTAGATACGAAGTTGGTCAATTGAGGTGGCACAAGATCGTCATGGCGCTCTTTGGGGAAGGTCTATGTTCAACAGTGGACTTCTAAGGAAAGGCTGACATGATGATGATGATGATGATGAAGTAGGTTAGTGAGGTAGGTATGATACTGGTAGGTATGTTAAAGTAGATAATATTGATACCTTGAATGCTTCTATATTTCTTAGTAGGTAGGTACTTATATAAGGTACCTTTGCAAATCAAAAGTGTAGACAACTTACCTGTGCCTAAGTCATCTTCATTATTTCAATTTAATTTAATTTTTGGTGCCAATTGTTTAATTGGTTTAATTGATTGGGAAGTCTCGGAATCCATAGCTTTTTCTGCTTTTCTTAATATTTAACGTTTTGGTGCCAAAATCGATTGTGATAAGTCGGAATGATGGAACTCCATGTCGTTTTCTGTCTCTAACATTAGAGTCATCAACCAAATTACAAAAAAAAAGCACAAATTAAAAATGTATATAACCCCCGACTCCCCACCCCCCATTATAGTTAAGAAGCATCTCGATCACATAACAAAAAAACGTACAATCCGTTTGGGAGCTACGATCGTTACTTTCATTCCCCCCCCCCCTCCCTTTATAGCTAAGAACCATCTCATTTACCTCTGCTATAAAACATAAAAAACCGCAGCTAAATTGGTCCATTTGGAAAGTACGATATATACCCCCCCCCCCCTCCCTATTTTCTCAACTCCTCCCCCCACCCCCGTATAGCTAAGAACCATCTCAATCACATCAGTTTTCAAACATAAAAAAACATCAATATCGATCCATTCATTTGGAAGCTACGATCCTTACCCCCATTCCTTCCCCCCCCCCCCCATTATAGCTAAGAACAATCTCGTTTATCTCAGCTTTGAAACATAAAAAACTGCAGCTAAATTGGTCTATTCGTTTGAAAGGTACAATTCTAACCCCCCTTTTTCAACTCCCCTCCCCCCCATATAGCTAAGAACCATCTCGATCACATCAGTTTTTAAACATAAAAACTTATCAAAATCGGTTAATTCGTTCGAAAGCTACGATTCGCACACCTTAATCCCCCCCCATTATAGGAATGAACAATCTCGTTTACTCCCGCTTTTAAACATAAAAAACATAGCTAAGTCGGTCCATTCGTTTGGGAGCTAGGATGCCACAGACATACAGAGAGAACACGCACACACACACACACACACACACACACACACACACACACACACACACACACACACACACACACACACATACACACACACACAAACACACATAACACCTGTATCTTTGTTCAGGGGTTAAAGAATATCTAATGTATAAAAATCTACAAATAAACAGCACACAATACGCACCTGTCGTTTTCGCTTGTTCAGACGCGCAAGCAAAAAAAATACAGACTGCCGAATAACGTTAACAGCTAAAAATAAATTTATTGATAAAATTGTTTAACGTTACTTAGATTTACCGTTAAAACGTCAATTTATTAACGTTAAATCGTATAACGTTATAAGTACGCATAACGTTACCTTTGTTTTTCGGGGGTATCGTTACCACCATTTTACCGGTATTTCAAGTCCTGCTTTAAACAAAATACAATGGAAAAAAGTTAAAGTGAAAATTAACTTAGATTTGGTTTAAAAACTTACATTTCATCGTGCAGGATCGTAGAAGACTGCTGTTCAAAGAACTGGATACAACTCCATCTGCCATGCTGGGTAAGCGTGGTGCTTATCAGAAAAGCCTTCGCAAACGATAGCCTGATATCAAACTTAGGGATAAAATAAGTTAATTAAAAAATGCTATAAATAAGCTTTTATGCAGTATCCATATCATGGTGGAACGTATAACGGGCTATCATAATTAACTGCGTATACAAAATTTCATGTCTGTGCTATTAACCGTTGAGGAGTTCCCTAGTCAGGACCCAACCCTGATTGCAGCAACCATATCATGGTAAAACTTAAATCATATTAAAAATGCGCACACAACATTTCATGTCTCTGCTGTTGACCGTTGAAGAGTTCCTATAACTGGAGACCATGTCTTGATACAATTTAAAACCGGCTATCATAATAAAATGCGAACCCAAAATTTCGTGTCTGTGCTGTTAACCGTTGAAGAGTTCCCATAACTAATCCTGGATGTGGATTCATGACATGCTTACCATAAAAATGCATTGATAAGGGGAAGTGGTTCCAATTTAGCTTGCAAGATTTGATTTAAATAAACATACATACAGACAAACAAACACTGCAAGTTAAATCCTCCTCTGTATACACTGTTTTGTCCATGAAGTAAATAAATAAAAGCTTGTAAAATAGAAAGACTTACCGCGGCTATTCACAAATACTGATTTTCTTTATTTCTATTTCCACCGGTTATTCTGTTAACCGCCACATGTCCCGCCCTGATTTCGCCAACTGGTCACATTTTCACGGATTACCCATCGTAGGTACACAATCCGGTGTAATCCCCGAGGCCCGTCAGAGAGCGAAGGGAATTATTTATACATTTCCCCAAAACCTTAATCTTTCCATTACATTTGCTAAAATAATATGTCATTTTGATGTAGATAGATAGATAGATAACTCTTTATTGAAACACACAAATAAAAATCTTACAACTAAAAAAACAAAATTAATAATAAAGTGTTACAATGGGCGGTCTTATCGCTCAGAGTGATCTCTTCCAGAAAACCGTGCATGGAAAGGAATAACGGTGGTAGGCATATTTGGAGAACAAATTGTATGTAATAACTTAGTAATTTAATAATAATAATAAAATTTATTTATTGCAAACAAACAAAACAATCAATACAGATATTCCACGATAACATGACTCGCGACAATTAGTAACATTTAAACAAAAATTTACCGTGCCGCGCGTCATGTAAGCATGCATAACTGATGTTTTTTCTTACAATATTGAGCTTGTTTGGCAATTTAATTCTTTACTAGTCTATTTCCGCCAAATAAAATGTTGTAAAATGTTTAACAATAAATGTAAAAAAAAGTCTTGTTTTAAACGTTTAAGTGGTTTAATCTAAAAGTAAATAAATTAATAGCCAAATTCTAGGCTATATTGTAATACAAGACGTGCCCGCGGCTTTGCCCGCGTGGTCATTTCATTTGATAGTAGCCCCCACGTGTTATTCCAGGACCAAAAGTACCTAGAAAGTAAGTACATCACACTAATCACACTAATCACACTAATTACATAATATTATAAATGCGAAAGTTTGTATGTTTGTGTGTGTGTGTGTGTTTGTTGCTCCTTCACGCTCGAACGGAAGGACGGATTTGGATAAAATTTGGTACCAGGATAGCTTATATCCTGGATTAACACATAGGCTACTTTTTATCCCGAAATATGAGTTAAAAATATTATGGTTTCCTTTATGACATGAAAAAAACGAAAAAAAATAACTAAAATATTTCTAAGTACCAGGAGAGCATAAGCACTTAAGAAGTGGGAGATACAAAATTGACAAATAAAGTTATTAAAAGTGAGTATACATACCTCCCCATGAACATTAAATAGTGTGAAAATATTTAAAAAAAATAACTAAGTACCAGGAGAAAAGAAACACCTGAAGTTGGAGATACAAAATCCTACTAATGTTATAAACGCGAAAGTTTGTAAGTATGGATGGATAGATGTTACTCTTTCACGCAAAAACTACTGAACGGATTTGGATGAAATTTGGATTAACCCTGGATTAACACATAGGCTACTTTTGATCAAGAAATAGGGAAAAAAATAACCATAGTTTTCTTAAGGACTTGAAAAAAAATATGAAAAAAGAAGAAAAAATATATTTCTAAGTACCAGGAGAGCAGAAACACTTAATAAGTTGGAGATAACCATGGAATGAGTATGCCTCCCCGTGAACATTAAATTATTGTGATTATATTTAAAAAAAAGCATTTTAAAGTACCAGGACAGCAGAAACACTTTAGAAGTTGGAGATATGACATTGAAAAATAATGATATTAAAAGTGATTATACCTCCCCATGAAATTAAATGGAGCGATATTATTTAAAAAACAAACAAAGTACCAGGAGAGCAGAAAGACTTAAGAAGTTGGAGATATTACATTGACAAATAAAGTTATTAGAAGTGAGTATATCTCCTCGAGAGTGTAGTAGCCGAAGATCGGGCTCAGTGGCGTGCTTTGAGAGAGGCCTATGTTCAGCAGTGGACTGACACGGGCTGATGATGATGATGATGATACCTCCCGATGAACGTTAAATAGTGTGATTATATTAAAAAAAAAAGTATTTCAAAGTACCAGGAGAGCAGAAACACTTAAGAAGTTTTATCACCATTAATATATTTTTGCAAATTCTTTGTCAAAGTGACATAGCGGGGGTAGAATTTGAGGGCTGTTGGTAGAGGTTTTATAGGGGACGGGCCAGGGGGAGGAGTATGGGACCAAAATAAGGAAGAAAATGGAAGCTTCTTCTTCTTCTTCTTTATTAGATGGCTTCTGCAGAGGCACTGGCCTACTAGCAATTTCGCCAATGAAAATGGAAGCTTTGAAGGAGTTTTCAAGTGACAGGTGTCAAAGTGACAGGTGTCAAAGTGACAGGTGTCAAAGTGACAGGTGTCAAAGTGACAGGTGTCAAAGTGACAGGTGTCAAAGTGACAGGTGTCAAAGTAGCAGGTATCAAAGTGAAACCCAAGGGATGCAAAACGGAGGGATTTTTAAAATGTCTTTTCTAATGGTGGGTGTGGCAAAGATTGACCGCGGGCGAAGCTGCGGGGCGCAGCTAGTTGAAGATATTTTGTAAAAATTTTTGGCTTGTTTTTGTTTTTGTTATTCTATACTGAAGCCAAATCTGTTTTTTTTTTATTTTTTGTCTTTTTGTCTGTCTGTCTGTATCCTGGCCGTGCATCACCCTGGCCGCGCAATGCGCAACTACTGAATACATTCAAATGAAACTTGGCATGATTTGAGTTCATACTACCAGGTAGGAAATTGGATACTTTTCATCCCGATAAATTAACGGGTTCCCGCAGGATAAGGATTTAAAATTATTTAAAAGAACACGTATCACGCTGAAACTACCGCATGGATTTTGATGCAACTTGGCACAGTCATGGTTTATATGATGAGTAAAAATTGAGGATACTTTTAAAACATAAAAGGTTCCTGCGGGATATGGTTCCAAATTCTGTACATTGAAGATACTAAATAAATATTTTTTGGAGGCTTTTCTTTAATTCGCAGTGAAGCCAAAACTGTTTTTGGTATGATTTGAGTTAATACTACTAGGTAGGACATTGGTTACTTTTCATACCGGTAAATGAAAGGGTCCCAGCAGGATAGAGGTATTTTATTTGGAGTTGGTATTCATGTTTTACGGTTTATAGTTACTTCTGTAGTTCATCTCTAGGATACTCAAAGAATATTCCTCCAAATTTTATATACCTAGGTCCACCAGTTTACGTTGAGCGTTGTCTGTCAGTCAGTCAGTAAGTCAGTAGGTATGTCACGGTATTGTTTTATAGGCATGTTTAAAATAATGTAATAAATCACATATTTTTATTATTCTGCCCAAAAGTGAAGAGCATCTAATGATACATAAAATAAAGCAGTAAGTACCAAAAAAACTGTATAAGGAAGAAAGTTAAAAAACTAGGTTACTAAAAATGTGCTACTCAAACTGAAGAAAACATTTTTAAAATTCGTGTCTGTCTGTTAGTCTGTTCACGCATCACGTAAAAACTACTGGACCAATTGTAATGCAGTTCACTGTTGGATAGCTTAAGGTTTGACTTAAAAACTGGTGTACTTATTATCTCAATCCAATGAGTAGAAGCTGAGCAATCGGTAAAAACTTTATGACGGCTAACGGAAATTTTATTGGTTTAGGTCTTGAAATAGTAATAGAGTTCTTTTAGTTAAATATTTAAACGGGACTTAATCACGCTGAAAACTTAATATTTATTTACCTCGACGTTTCGATCAAGTTGCATTGATCGTGGTCACGAGAAGACTGAAGTAGCGGGTGTCAGCGTCGAGAAGGGCGAGCGTTGTCTCCAACTACCCGCATTTGGTTTTGTAAAAATGGTTGGTTGTTTTGTGGTTTACCGAAAATACATAAGAACAACGTGCCGTTGCGTCCTATCGTAAGTCAGATAGATTCCCCCACTTACGGTTTAGCGAGACATGTTGCGTCTGTGTTGCAGCCTCTTGTCGGTAAGACTGCGTCTTTTGTGAAGGACTCTCGCCATTTTGTCGAGATTATCAAGGATCTTAAACTGGAACCAGACGACATCATGGTGAGTTTCGACGTGGAATCTCTTTTCACCAACGTTCCAGTAAAAGAGTGCCTTGAAATCGTAAGGGAAAAGTTAAGGGAGAACCATCTCTCAGAAAATTTGATTGTTTTGCTGAGGAATTGCCTAGAAGGAAATTACTTTCTGTACCGTGGACAGCATTACCTCCAGATAGATGGCGTCGCTATGGGTAGTCCAGTGGCACCTGTTCTGGCCAATATTTGGATGGAGCATTTTGAGAAGGCCATAGATCTACAATCGTTTGCGGTGAAGATATGGAAGCGTTATGTGGATGATGTTTTCTGTATCATGAAAGTCAATGAACAGACAGCGGAACAATTCTTGGGTCATCTAAACTCGATCCATGGCAACATTAAGTTTACCTATGAACTGGAGGTGGAGAAAACGTTAGCTTTCCTGGATGTCAGAGTGTCGGTGAGACCTAATGGCTCGTTATCTCATTCTGTTTATAGGAAACCAACACACGCTGACAGATACTTCAACGCCTTTTCACATCACCACCCGCGGCATTTACATTCAGTAGCCAGTTCACTTTTAGACAGATCTCATGCCCTCTGTGACCCTGAAATGAATTTGGATGCCGAAGTGTCTCATGTTCAGGAGGTACTCAAGCGAAACGGATATGTGGTGACCAGACGTTGGCGTCCTAGACGCAGATATAAAAAGAGTAGGTCTGATGTCGATAGACAGCCGGCTTTCATGCCTTATGTAAAAGGAGTGACGGATAAAGTCGGTGCTTTATTAAAGGAATTGTCTATCAAGACTGTTTATACTCCTTTATCCAAGTTAGCAAGGCATGTTAGAACACCGAAAGATGTCATTCCTTTTCAAACTCCTGGCGTATATAAGATAGATTGCAGCTGCGGTAGTTCCTACATTGGACAAACCAAGCGTACTATAGCGGAAAGGGTCAAAGAACACATTGCAGCTGTAAAGAACCGCCAGATAAATAAATCTGCAATCGCTGAGCATTTGCTCGAATCGGGCCCTAATAACTGGATTGAACTCCATGACCCGAAGATCCTCTCCACGGAACGTCACTACTACTCCAGGATTGTACGTGAAGCGGTTGAAATTAAAAAGTATCCCAATTTCAACCGCGAGGATGGTTTCAAGTTGGCTGCGTCCTGGAATCCCGTGATAAGCATGTGTTTGCGTCGCGGTTTATGTCAGAAGATATCTGCAGATGTCGTTAGTGTAGTGTGTCGTGACAATTCTGAATTTTTACAAAACCAAATGCGGGTAGTTGGAGACAACGCTCGCCCTTCTCGACGCTGACACCCGCTACTTCAGTCTTCTCGTGACCACGATCAATGCAACTTGATCGAAACGTCGAGGTAAATAAATATTAAGTTTTCAGCGCGATTAAGTCCCGTTTAAAGATTTAACTATGTGTTCGAATCGCGAAAGTTTAAAAGTTACAAGAGTTCTTTTAACCTAGGGAAAAGGCAACGTGTGCGAAGCCGCGGGTACAGTTATTATAATATAACAACAAAATCTTGCAATTATCACAGATACACTAATAGTTACTAATTAATGTCTCTGCGAGCTGTAGACCTCGCGAGTACAAACTTTTTTGGAAACTATCTTGCAGTGCACAGTAGTGCCATCTAGTTACCTTTTTGTAAAACTAACAATAATAACCAAGGTGCTCCATCAATCCCTACCTAGTTGGTAAAGAGCTGATTCCACTGGTAGAAACCTAAGAGAATTTTGAGGAGCTATTCTACTCATCACAACAAAGACCCTGTCGAGATCTTCATTTTTTTTTTATGAGACAAATTTAACGGGAATACCTTTCAAATAAAAAAAGAACCATATAACTCGGATCTAGTAAGGCGGAGATATTTAGTAGCCCCCTTTTTGCCCCTTTTTGGGGAAGAACACCCCCCCCCCCTTTTCAAAAATACCCGATGACTAAATAATTCTTAAAATTCGGTTAACTTGTACACCAAGTTTCGTCTAGATCGGTTGAGAAATGCGACCTGTCCTCTACAGGTCCGGAACAGAGATCCGGACATACGAATGCATATTTTTGCCCAAGCTGAAACGGAGACGCTTCGCTCCCGCTTTGCACTTCGCTCGTTTAATAAACTACAAGTAACTCGCGCAGGCTTTGCACGGGTAGCGCTCACGACGCGGCATTTTTCTTAATTTTAGCATTTATATAACCATCGTATCTTTCAAAAAACAAAAACGCCATTAAATGTAATTCAAATTTTATGCTACAACGCTCGTATTGCGTTTTGGCTGACTTGTTATTATTTCGTTTGCACGGCAACATGTCATTCCGTTTATACAGCGAGTAATCGACATTTTTGTAGGCATTTTTTTTCATAACTTGTGTTACATTATTGTTATTTACGTAGGGATCTCAATTTTTTTGAATAATAAAATTCAACCCATGTTACTCCCTAATAATGTAGCTATATATAAGAAAAACATATTTTAAAAATAGTTGCATCGTTTTTGAGTTTATACATTACAAACAAATCATTCCTCTTTATAATATAAGAATAGATACTGTATTAGATACTCATCAATATGTGTTAAGGATCATGAAATAAAAATATCAAAATAATAGGCGAAAGTGTTTAAAATAAAGGGATTCTACACTGCCAAATCGTAAATGAAGGACCCAAGATATGCCGAACGCTCGTACGCACAAGCCTCATGGACAAACTTACACCATGTTATGCCGATCGGTACCACATCACAATAAGTTCTCGACGTTTTTAGTCTTGTTAATTCTGTCAAGTTCTCACGGAAAATCAAAAACAACGTGATGAAATTGTGTATCAATCACAAATTATTATCCACTCACCCATCCATACGCAGCAGCCATTTGCTTCATTCGTCTATTTTTTTAAACCTTCTTGACAATATGTGCAAGTCCAAATTGGCGAAATGACGAAATCATGGGTAAATAAACTACTAATATAGGAAAATAGCTCACGGGCCATACATTTCAATATCCATCATAGCATTTTATTCCCTCATTCTACTATCCTTCTCTAAGATAGTCAACAAACTTGTTTTTCTGTTTCACTTTTATAGCAAGCACTCATAAAACTCGTTAGCAGTTCCCAGAGTAGATTTCCTAATAAATTACAAATGAAACCCGCCGAGAAAACCATACGAAAGTGTCGTTAGCGTAAAACTATTATACCAGGCAGATCGCCAGTTAACTAGCTTGCAAGGCTTCTTCAGCCAGGTGCAAAGTTGGAAGCTATAATAGTTTTCCTTTTATTGTTTAATTATACATTTTTAGGGAGCAAGACTTCTTAGAATCGTTGCCTGTCCGACATTATTAACCCCCGGCGAAAGAGAGAAGTATTGTATGTTTATATTATATTGTATGGCATTGTAGTTCCCATACGAATGGACCGATATTGTTGCAGTTTTTTCTGTTTAATAGCCGATGTGATCTAGATGGTTCTTAGCTATAATAGGGGGTTCGGATTTTAGCTCCCAAACGAATGGAATGATTTTGAGCTTTTTTTTCTTTTTGTAAGCTGATGTGATCGAGATAGTTTGTGCTTGTGATTCTTCATCATCATCATCAGGCCAATAGGCTCACTATCCCACTTTTCTCCCTTGCGGTTTAGTGGTCACATGTCACATGCCCATGAATTTAAAGGACATGCCAGTTTTCTCACGTTTTTCTTTACCGTTTGTGAGCAATGGCACATCGAATTCGGCACTATTAAATTAATAAGTCATTGGCCGAGGTTCAAGTTGGGTTCCGACGGATCATGAAGTGCACATTATACTAACGTTCTGCATCATCATGGCCTCATCCTCTATTATCGACCTCAACACTGTAAAAACTTAGTACCACTGTAAAAACTTTATACTTTTAAAATTAATAGTTTTTATTAAATAGCTTGGCTTCTACTCATCGGATTGTGATACCAAGTACACCAGTTTTACGTCAATATCTAAGCTATCCAACAGTGAAAAATGCATTGCAATCAGTCTCGTAGTTTATTCAAACTGAGTACCGCACTTTTGAAATTGCTTGACTCCTTACTCATTGGATTGAGATACCAAGTGCACCAGTTTTGAAGTCAAAACCTATCCAAAGAGAAAAAGAACATCGCATTCGGTCCAGTAGTTTTAACGTTTAGGGGTTATGGGGGCTGGTTATCCGTTAACTCCCTAGTTTGGATGTTCTAAGGGATGATGAAATGAAATAAGATATGCTATCGGTTGACACATTTTATTGCGTCACTCAACACGGAGAGCCATCTTAACATTTAAAACGAATTATTACTGACCATTGCAAATGGTTGGCTGCGGTAATTAGAACTCACCCTGATAAATGGTGCGTTCGAGTTGAAATAGTAGCTATTTCGCTTCAAACGTGATGCGCGAACAGACAGACATTAAATAAGCAGATATTTATTAAATTACTAGCTGTGCCTGTGGCTTTGCTCGCGTTGACATTTATTTGGGTTGATTTTTTCCTTCATAAATTAGGTAGACCACTTGTTATTCCCGGACCAAGAGTACCAGCAAAATATAAGTACTACCATGTGATCAAAATTTGTTAAGCCATCGAATAGTTTTTATCGATTCCTCCGTCTTACCTATGAGATTGAGATATAAAGTACATCAGTTTTTAAGTCATAGCCTAAGCTATCCAACACTGAATACTGCATTTCAATCCGCCCATGCAGTAGTTAGACAGACAGACAAACACATTTTTTAAATGTTATGTTCTTGTTCAGTAAGTATCTTTAAGTCCATTTTACCATATTTTTTTTATTGTCTTCATTGTACATACTTTTTGTTACTTATTTTAGGTATATATGGAAGATGTAGATATAAATAAAAGATTGATAGATATATGGTAACTATGTCAAAGATCATATTCAATCCACTTGCAGTAAAAGTTCACCAAAAACAAATAAAACTTTAAACGCTAATTCAATCGATAGCTAAACTACAGAGTGTTTTTCAGTTTTATTGAAATGCCACTCAGATAGAACTTGAAAAACACTCGCTTTTTGCATGTAAAAGTCTCTCACTAAACTTTATTTTATAGCATCGTGTGAATGCTACCTAATATGCAACTTGAGAGCTTATTAAACTCGGAATTGCACGAGAAAGGGGAAAAGAAAGAAGGCGAGAAAACTTTGTAGATATAATCTAATGCTGAGAGTTGGCCATTTTACTGTCATATCTTTCGTCTTTATGAAATGTTTATAGGTTTACCCCTTACTTTAAAAAGGTATGCAATGGTAATGCAATGATAAGTAATACTTAATCATTTAAACAATAAATAATAATAATAATAATATTGTTGTTTTTTTTTTCAGGACAATATACATTATTTTTTAAATATATATTGTCGTGAATATATTTATTTATTTTATTTATTATATAACTTTTTATAAGTAAGGGGGCTATTCTTTCAGTTAGCGCATATATTATTACCACAATTTCGATAGAAAAATTAACCTTTCTATACTTAAAATAAACCAGTAAGCAACAAATAATCTATACAAAATAGATAATTTAAATAATATATATTCTTGTTCAGTATAAGAATAATTTTGTTGATGTTACTGGACATACCTTTTTGGAATATACCCTTTTCTAAATGATGTCTGTGTGTCTGTTTTTATGTATGTTCACGCATCATGTAAAAACTACTGGGCCGATTTAAATGCAGTTTTTATTGTCAAATAACTTGAATTTTGAATTAAAATCTGGCGTAATTTGTATATCAATCCGACTTGTAGGAGCCGAGCAATCGATAAAGAACTATTTCACGGCTGAACGAATTTTGATGAAGTGTAGTATAATGTACTTAACATGTACTGGTCCTGGAAAATACAAAGGTAACCGAGATAAATTACGACGCGGGCCTAGAATAATTAACGGTATTATTTTTGTTAACATTTCTTAGAGTTGTGGCACGAAGCCACAAATAAAATCATATACGTACCGGAAGACCGGAACCAACATTTTTAGCTTCCTTGAGTCATACCGTAATGGAAATTGAACGAAAAAGAAGAAAATTGTTTCTGACAACAACCGAGAGGGTCATTCAAATATAACTCGCCCCAAATTAACTAACGACCAGCGATATAAGACACTTCGACTGTTTTATGTTTTTACTCAAACAAGGTGAAAGAGCGGGTCAATAGATATTTGCCAAGAGGAAAGGTAGGATAATATTTATTTTGCACGGAGTCAAACTATTTTATTGTAGAATGGTGTGAGTTAGGGACAAAGAGCTACGAAATTTGGGCGATAGACATCAATCGCTTTTTACTATATTTATCCAAAATTACTATTTAATTATTAGTTTAGGGTGTAAGATACATCCTTCCCGTAATGGCAAGCGAAGCATGCTGAGTAGCTATGTCGGCCATTGTGCAGAGGTCTAATTCTGCCACTACGTTGTTTTAGTCGAAACAGCCCTGCGAGCATGGATCTTATCGATCGATAAAGATCGACAAATTTATCGATTTTATCGAAATTCGGTAGCATGGATCTTCTAGTCTCGGTAAAATTTTATCGATTCGGTAACATTCGTGAGTTTATCAATTTTAAAAATGGCAACTCTGACTGTACCACAGATCAGATAGACGAGTAATCGACTAAACACTTATTTTTTGACATCATATTGGAGATTCTTATTTTTTGACATAATACGGAGAAACTTTTGGAATTCTACCTAACTCAAAGACTTTGAATTACGTTGGAAGGACTTTAGAATCAGTCTATAAGTACTAAGTAGAGTGGGGAGTGGCAGAGGGAGGGGGAATAACCCTCCCGCTGCAAGGGGTGGTGGCGGAAACCCATAATTGATGAGAAAAAGCAAAAAAAAGAGGTTATGAATGAAAAAACGTAAGGTTTTCAATGCTTAATAAAAACACGAGGACAAAAGCTACGCTACGCTTCACTCCCGCCTTCGTCTTCTAACCTATCATGGCCAAGTCGGGCTTTTGCCTAGCGCCTCTAGCAGTGTATATTACAAGAACTGAAATTTTACAAAGAAAAAATGCATTATTCTATTAATGTTTTGCTTAATAAACTTGTAATAACGAAACGCCGCTACGAACAGCTGCCCACAGCTGTCAAAACATGTAGCGAAGAGCAAATTATCCCTACATTAATAATCCATTTTGTACGTTTTTTTCATACTTAACCTCATTTATTTTTGCTTTTTCTCAAAAACTTTAAAATTTCTTGGGATAACTGCCACCACCCCTTGCAGGGGGAGCCCAGCAAAGGGGTGGTGGTGGTTCTTCCAGATCGAAAGGAGCTGGAAGAACAGCATTTTAAATTATTATTTTTAAGGATCCCTAAAACGTTGCCTATTAATCCTCACGACCGAGATGTTTTGACGCCTCCTCCTTCTATGATCGGCTTTCAATGAATATTGCCGAAATCCATTTTACAAAAATATTTTTATGTTTGACGTGTAACTTTGGAAAGCCGATAAAATTCGATATATTCGGTAAGATTAACGTAATTATACCGACAACAATTGTCAAAAATAAGATCCATGCTTCCTATTGTCGTTATAAATCGATATATTCGATATGATTTACTTATCGACTTTATGTCGTTCTCGATAAAGTGCGTTCCGTGCTACCGACCTCGTTTTATCGAATATTTACGTCAAATTTGACATTGAAATTCGGTAAATTCGGTAAGTTTATCGAACGATAAGATCCATGCTCGCAGGGCAGAACCTTTATTCGCTATGACTATACACACTCGCTCGTAACGCGTCACGTGACGATATCTTCGTGAAAACATTCGGCAATTGTCGTAATGACGTCACACGTGTTCTGCGAGGAATTTTGTGTCGCATAGCGCATGCTTTTTCAGGTCAAAATGATTGAAATATAAGTATACATGAAAATATAACATCATTACAGACTTTTACCACCTTTTACGTGCCTACCTACTCGTACATATTTTTTCAGAGGAAATATTTTATAGATTTGCTTATGGTTTTTCCTGCATGATCATCGCTATGTGTTATTCTATGACCAAACGTACCTATAATATACAATAAACTATATTTCATCAAAATTCATTCAGTCGTCAAGTAGTTTTTTATCTTGATTTTATATTGGATTGAGATACAAAGTACACCAGATTTTAAGTCATAACCTAAGCAAAAACAACAGTGAAAACAACATTTTAATCGGTCTAGTAGATTTTACGAGTTGCATAAACATACAGACAGAAATACAGACTCTTGTCTGTTCAGTAGCTTATTTCAAGTCCCCTAGACCTTATTTTTTATCTTCTTTGTACTGACTTGTTGTTACCCTGCTTTATTATAAGTATAGATAGATTGATTTGTTGGATCATATCTTGTTGCCCAGTGCGAGTTATCTACTAAATTATCTTGAGTTAGTGAGAATATTCTTTAGATGTGTGCTTTCACTGCTGAAACGTTTCAAGTGTCCAAGCAAACGAATAGGAGAACTACATATTTGTGCAATTTGTGCAATTTGTGCATCAACTAAGACAACGTTCGAATATGCAACAGGCAACACTGAGTTTCATGCGAAATGTGGTTCGCAGCCTTTCGATCCTTTCCCATTCCGGTGATATAGCTATATTGTATACTGTACTCATCAATCCAGATCTCGTATGCCATTTCTGCACCATCGCATTATATCTACCTGTAAAAAGCCAAGCCTAAGAACTACATCCATTTAAGTCCACAGTATTCTCATTTCGAGGCTTAATACGAGCGGTAACTCTGGCTACCGTTACATTACACAAAAAACCGGTTGTGCATGAGCGCTCGCTTTGAGCCTTTATCAGTATTCCACCATACATTGAATTTGCCTTACACCAATTACATTTTGCCATAGACGGGTTATTGTCATAAAAAATGGCGTTTCAAATTCAGTTACGCTGCAGTCCATTGCCTAAATTGGAATATATAAAGAACCCTCTGTTTATGTAATTGCTTTTGTATTGCATTTAGCAGTCTTCGAATGCATATGCTCATTTTGCAAATTGCGTTGCCTCGAACTGTACAGAAACGATGACTTTTAAGTCGTTTGTGTGGTTTTACTTTTTGATTGCGTATATGGCACATCTACTTCCTCTAATAAATATAATATCATTACCTTACACAAATAAAACGTCGATACAGATTTACATTCAGAGCATTTACAGCTCCGCGGCGCCGCGCCCGCTCTCTCCGCATCCAATATTTACACTGCGGAGAGTTCCGGCGGCGTATTATCGCCAGAACTTAGCTATTTACTGCATAATGCCCGTAATGGTCGTGAATCTGCTTTGATTACAAATGAGGTAGAGTAGCTAGTTAAATGGGAAGGTATAATACAGATTGCATGCGAACAAACAGTGAAAAAATCAAAAACCGCCAGTTTAACAGTCAGTTCGAGTGCAATTCAGTGCTTGTTTTGTTCATTTGATTGGTTGCGTGCTGACGTTCGTAGCGCTCATTGCGGCTTGTCGGCATAAGACTCCCAGATGAAGGACTTCAAAATAGTCCGAAACTGGTCAGAGTATTTCCGATCTACGAAATAGATTCGTGAGTTTTTAGCCGTTTTATTTATATTTAGTATTTATCCCCTCTAAATTTTATATGTCTAGGTCCACCGGTTTAGGCTGTGTTGTCTGTCAGTCTCTCAGTAGATGGGTCACGGTACTTTTCAAAAGTATAAGATTTAACTTAATTACAATAACAAGTAACTTAGAACCTTAAAATAGAAATAAAAAAAAAATTAAAGAAAATTTCCTTATAATATATGTTTACACACACAAACACAAACGTGTCTTCTTGTAAAGTTCAAATATTCAAACATCTATCTATCTATCTATCTGTCGGAGACGAGTAACGTCGAGCGTAATCAAACGATAGTTGCAAGCTTGTCTACGTTCGGGTATAATCGGCGGCGGTGCGAAGACAGCGACGATTGGAACTTGGGCCCGAATCATGGAGCAGAGCGGTTGCACGCGCACGTCTGGTATACCGCGTTATCTCGGCTCCGAGTATTCTACCTACCCACCTAGGAAAATTATTGTATTTTGAAATTAGTAGACCGTTCTTATTGTGTGTTCCTCTTCACATTAAATGTGTGATTCTAGCCAGTGTTTTCTTAACCACCGTCAGTGTCTAAAATCTAATGAACCACAAAGCTCCCGTAACTATGGACACCAACTTCGGTTATCCTGACGAAGCATTGATTATCCTGACGCTGATTCAGATGGACTGACCGTCCCCCGTGATATCCATACTTATAATAAAGCAATAAGAACGAAAAAAACTTAAAATAAGCTACTGAACAAGAAAATAACATTTTTTTAAATCGTGTATGTTTGTTTGTTTGTGTGTATGTTTGTTAGTGCATCACCCGATTGCGATTGGATAGCTTAGGTTTTGACTTAAAAACTGGGGTACTTGATATTTTATACCGATGATAATATGCCGAGTAATCGTTAAAAAAATATTTGACGGTTAAACGAATTTTGAAGAAATGTAGTATATTGTACTTTATAGATACTTTTGGTCCTGTAATAAAACATATAGGCCACTTTTATATGAAAGGGCCATGCGGGCACAGCCGCAGGTACAGCTAGTATGAAATAAAAACGAAAGTTGGTAACAACACTATTAAGGTTGATTGTGGAATTGCCACAATATCTATCGCGTGTACTCAGTGGCCCGATTACGGCAGTCCTTATGCAACCAGTTGCTATGAAATTTTCATTATATTAATATGAAAATCTAATTGAAACTGGTTGCATTTATCTGGTAAGCATACAACGATTATTCCATCAGCAAATCTTTGACATATAACTCATAGTCATATCCGTACATAAAAAAATGACAAAGTTATCGTTTCGCAACGTAGTGTATGACGCCCACCGGCCAGGTGGGGTTGACCTGCGAAAGGCGGCCGGCAAAAACTAGATGAAAAAAGCCGAATCTGTGGCGTTCATTGGGCCTAATCCTATGTCAAGCAGTGGACAACGCTGGTGGTTCAGGCTGGTGATGAACGTATACTAGACATTTGTAAGTGGAGATATGAATAAATACGCGATTAGCCTGCAGCGAGCTTGTCGCTTGCTTAATTTCAAACAAATCAAATAAATCTGAAAAAAAAGCTCACAATGAAGCTTGTTAAAAGAAATATCTCAATAAAAAGTTTCTCAGACAGGAAATTGCTTAGTTCAATAGTACAATTTCATTATGTATTGACCATTGTACCGCACTGGCAGAGCGCAAAGTTCAGTGAATCGGATTCAATTGAAAATAATTTAACAACCATACAATTTTTTTCAAATAGAAGTAATTCTCGGATCTGCCTCGCAACTATGGAATTCACCATTTTTTTTCTACTGAAGGTCAATCAATTTTTTTTGACGGCCGGTTGGTCTCGTAGCTAGTGATCCTAGGTACGTAATCATACGGTCGTGGGTTCGAATCCTACAAGGTGCAATCATTTGTGTGATGAGCAGAATTGTTTGTTTCCGAGTCATGGATGTTATAATATTCGTATATATGTATGTTTATCCGTTATCTAGTACCCATAGTACAGGGTATCCTAGTTTGGGGCTAGTTAATTGGTGTGGAATGGTCCTGAATATATTTATTTATTTATTTCCAGGGTGTGAAATACATATTATATTCCATTTACATGCTGAATAAGAACAGTTTTTTTTATGTTTGTCACGTACTTAGCTCACCCCAGGAAGGCGTGGCTAGATTGCAGATTTTGTGTTTATTTCTTACAATTTAATACAAATGCTTATGTAAACTGAGCACTATAATAGTATTTAGAAGCTAACGCCGGATTTCAATCCGTACAAGAGCTGTTCATATATCGCAATGTAATAGTTGCTCCAATGACGGATGATAATAAGGAGCTCCCCAACATTGTCCATGAAACTGCACGCAGTCAGCAAAACAATTTGGAAAAAACATTAAACATTGCTGAGCCTTAGCTTTATGTCCATGAGCACGTTTTTTTGTTTGTTTAGTTTGAGCACAAAATAAATCATAGTTGATTAAATTTCAATAGCCTATACAAGTATTTTTAAACCGTGGCACTCGTTTATTAATTTTAATTTTAATGAGTGACGAGATGAGCAGGTAGTTCACGCTCGCCCATAACAGTTGCAGTGCCACTTTCACCCTGAGTCATTGGTTTTTAAGTCTCATTGCCAAGTAATTCGCCTAATATCAAATCAAATCAAATTTATTTATTTCATGATAAACACTTAATGATTCACAATAAAAAGTACATATAAGTTTAAGATTCACATTTTAGTGTACACAGAACCTACACTAAGCTGAGCTTGTGTTGCAGGTTTCTGTATTACCTTCGAGCATATTACAAAAACTATAGGTACTACGTTAACAAAGTAAGTACATGAAATGTAAGTTATTATTTTAACTTAAATTTGCTTTAATTATAATTTATATTTTATATTATTTATATATATAATTATAAATAATAAATATTAAATATATACTTTGTTATATAATAGTTAAGTTAGTTAATTAAAAGCATGCTTACAATGTGAGAGTGGGTATGTGTGATTTTAAAACGAATGAGTGAAAAATAAATAAATAAATAATTTTGGAATGAGGAATAAGCTGAATTGTTACGATAGAACTTTTAATAAATTTTCTGTATCTTCATAATTTAAATAAGCTAATCATTTAATTAATGCACTTTTGGACTCCGGATTATTTAATGTTACAAAATTGTTAATAGCTTTGTTTATTTTATTGTACATATACGGACCAAGAAATATTTTATGCCTCTTAGCCAGATTGGTATTGAACTTAGACCTGTAGAAAACTCTATCTTTCCTTCTTTTCAAATAGATGTCTTCCTGTAATTTCATGTCACCGTCAAATTTTTAGGAGCATCTTCTAGGAATATTTACAATCATCGTTGGTCTTTCCTTTATGTCATGTGTTCATGTTCCATATAAAATATAATTTTAGATAAACTCTTTATCACCCTTTGTGATGTAAGTCAAATTCTTTCATTATATCAGTATTTAATGGTATAATAATATAACGGTAAAATTATGTTAATTTTGGCCTACTTCCACATGACCCTAAAAAGCAACTTGTCTGGGCTCACATATGACCCAGACATCTCTTCTGTATCGGAGAAATAAACCAATAAGATCATATAATCGTTTGGCCACGTTTTATTTTACATTAGGAGCGCTCGGTGGCGTCCGAGAAAGGGATTGACATTAAAAGAAAAAGAGGCCGCAATATGATTGCCTTTTCAGTTCGTCATCTTGATGACGCGATTATATCTGTTTACCCGCTTTATATTTCATGTATATACATGATACACTGCCTAAACAATGTATACATACATATATGTATAATTTATAAACTCCTCAAAGAATGTAATATATTAATGTATTCGTTTAATTATATACTTATGTACTTAGTTTAGTTACTTTATTCAGTATTAGTCAACCATTTTGACACTTAAGCAAAATTAATTATAGTAGATGGCGCCCACGAAACAGGCCCCGAGCCTAATGTGGTGTTATCGGATGTTTGTATGAGGTTATTTCATGTATTTGTATGTAGTACCTAATTTGCATTGTGAAATAAAGAATTTTGTATTTATATTTATACAATGTATAAACAATGTAATGTGTAAACATATTGACTCATGTGTGTTTAGTATGTTCAAGGTTCTATTGAATATGTTCTTCTAGATCTTTGTGCTCCATTCTCGGTTCCAAGTCATCAGTTACCATCAGACGAGATGGCAGTCAATGAAACATATACAACAAATTAAAAAAAAAACACAAACCGATATTAAAAGAATAAAACCCGCTGCTCTGAGTTGCTAATAACATTATACCAAGATACTGCTTGTTAGCTTCATTTTTACTTCTGTGGAATATCATAAATTTAAAAGGATACATTGCAGGATACTTAGTTTCAAATATTGCCTGCGGCTATTTATCATTCTAGGTAACTACTACTAGGCAGGCAAATTTTCTTTGGAATTTTGAAGAAGCACGCAACATAGCAGCGATAGTGGCAGGAGAAACGGTTTTTCAAATATCCTTAAATACAGTTTTAATACTTTTGAGGCATTAAGATGAATTCTTAAGAACTCAGTGTCTATGAATACTCCTAGCATTTTTTATTAGACACCATTAAAAAAATGAGCTAGGCTAGTTCAGTAGCTTATTTTAAGTACTGTAGTAGTTTTTTTTCTAATATCTTCATTGTGCATACTTATTGTCATCGAGTGCGTTATTATAAGTCTATACTTAAATATATAAATAGTTGTTTTTTTTTTTGCGCCGTTTAATTTTCTATGAAGCTTTAACATTCTCACGCAATAAAGCAATGGAATCGAGAATTCTTTTCTAAAAACTTAATCTCAATAAAATAATAATAAACACAGACTTACATTCCATACATTTACTACACGTACCAAAAATAAAATTCTTTGATTCTTTACGTAAATCTTTCCCAAATTACAAAGTACCGAGACAATCATGTTTTTGGACGCGTAAAAATTGGTCTTCCGAGAAAATTTTCTGCCCGTCAAAGACATCTTCTGATCTTATGGCTTTGGACACTCTTTCGGTACCACGATTCCGTTTGTATACAAAACCAATTTTTTTCATGAGAACATTGTATATGAAATGACAAATACTCGCTAGATTGTATATAAATGGTAATAAGGATGGGAAAAGCTCATTACAATTTTCCACTGCAAATATTGTGGCGTGAATCTGATTTATTTGTTGCGAAATTTTCTACAAATTTAATAAATATACTTACTCGTAATTATAATCAAGTTTGGTTAAGTTAACGAAGTGAAAGACATTACAAAATTCAATATGCTACGGGCTACGAAGCTCTACGAGTTCCGTAGCCAGTTGCGTAGTAGCTTACATTTTTTAGGAATTCACTCATCGTACAAAATATTATATTTTATGACCAGGAAGATAATTATAAAATAATTTCACCTAAGACTGTAAAAGTCAATTAATTCGGTCATACGACAAACAACAACAAACAAATTCTATTGGCACTGGCTCAACTTTAGTACTCAGGCTGTGTCACCTTGTAAACGTTACTACCTAAATGTATAAGTTTATTCTAAAGTATGCTTACATTGTTTTTACAAAAATAATCCGACGTAATATAAGATCACACAAGCTACGAGTATCAACAATTATTTTGGTAAAAACTAAATTAATTACTAACTCACGGACAAACAAAGATCTACTATTTTTTTAAAGTTTTTTTTTATATTATTGAGTTAATGAGAAGTGTCTATGCTCTTTTATGTCTTTGGTGTAACTGCTAAAAAGTTACAAGTTTCAAGTTGATTAAAAAGTCAACTTTTGTGGGTTGTGGAAAACAATTATTTAACTATAGTAAGTAATAGCAAGTAATTTAATTTTCGCTTAAACTTTTAGATTAACTATACTATAAATGTGCACACAAACACATTAAACATTTATTATTATTATTATTCAGCCATGGTCATCCCATTGCAGGGCAAAGGCCTGTCTACCCTCTTTCCACTCCTCTCGGCTGAAAGATTTCTGCGGCCAAGCCTTCCAATAGGCGTCTAGTTCGTCCCGCCATCTCCGTCTGGGCCTGCCGCAACGTCGTCTGACATTGTGTGGGATCCACTCAGTGGTGAGTCTTGCCCACAGCTCGTCCGACATGAGGCAGACGTGAACAGCCCAGTTTCATTTAAGGCTTGTGGCTTTTTGACCAACATCGGCGATCTGCGTTTTGGTGCGCAGTATAGTGTTCCTTATGCGGTCTGATAACTGGACACCTAAGATACTGCGCTCCATAGCTCGCTGGCAAACCCCGAGTGCGGACTTCTGATGTTTCGTCAAGGACCACGTATAAGCACCGTAGGTGAGGATAGGCAGAATATACACGTCCATGAGTTTCTTCTTGAGGGTGAGAGGTAGGTTGTCCTTCATTAGGTCTTTCATGGACCAAGACCTAATGAAAGACATTAAACATACTAAAACTTCCACTACTTTACACTCACCGTCATCATCATCATCATCTTCAACGTATATCTGTCCACTGCTGAACGTAGGCCTCTCCTAATGCACGCCACTGAGCTCGGTCTTCACACCGAAAAAAATGTTGTTCTACAATACAACAAGAACGCATGGTTATGAAAAATAATGTTGTGGTTACAATATATTATTACAAGTTAATAAAAACATCGTATCGTATATTAAACACTTTGTACACAGTACAATTAAATTCTGGTTAATTTCGATATCATACATTTAACAATTTGACGAGTGGTTACTACAAAATGTATGTGTTAATTACTATGTTACTGTAATTTCAAAATGCGCCTTGTACAGGATAACCAACACATTGTTTTGTGAACGCATCGAATGGTTGACTGTGGACTGCAAGAAGAAAGGGGCGCGCGCGGGGCAGGACGACCGGGACTGCATTTGTCTTTAATTTATTTAACGTCATTTTTTATTAAGTATTGTTTGACCAGTGATTTTGACGAGACAGCTTGATTTTTGTGGAAGAATAGATAATAACAGTGAATGATAGTAAACCATGGAAGGCGACGACGAAATAAAAAACTTATTGCGCGCCTGGGATTTAGGCGCGCACATCGAAATATTTGCAAGTAAGTTACGTTGTACAGTATTACCTTCTCTACCTTTAGTCTTGTACTATTATTTATTCTGTGCTTTAGTGTGGATTTTTGAAAAACAGTGAAGGAAAACATCGTGAGGAACCGCGAACCATATAATTATAGGACATCTGAGACAGTATAGAAACGTACCACGGTTCATGGTGACATCTATTCCACCACAAATCCGCAGGCCTGGCGTGGCGTAGAAGATCACAGACCAAAGCCAAAGAGTAATATAACTATACCAAAGATCACGGCCAAGGTCTCAGGTACCTACCCACCGAACCGTGTACCGTAGGTACATACCTAAATTATTAGCCATCTCAAGCGTCGCAAGACTTGATCTGCACCTGAACCACCTAATGTACCTAGTAGTTAGGTATCACTAGGTTGTCTGGAAGAGATCGCTTTTTAGCGATAAGACCGCCCATTGTCCCATTTATTTTGTATAAATGTTTTAGTTATTATTGTATTTTTTGTTCTATGTGGTGTACAATAAAGAGTTATCTATCTATCTATCTATTACTGGATCGGTCTCACCCGATTCCTTGTTACGATCCTTCATCTTCCTCGATCTCCTGGTCGAGTGTTTACCTCACCACAGTCTCTCCGCACCAAAACTCGTAGACCCGATATTTCCGAAGTGTACCCCTCAAAGTTCCTGGACGCAGAATTCTCCTCACCATCCACTCCATGGTCTCGTTCGCGCCATCGGAGGTTAGCTGCGACAATCCTCTCCATCCGCCATCTTACATCGCACTCTTCATAGATAATATCCTTAAATCTATCGTAAACCAACCACAGATAATATTATACCACAGTGCTGCCATTTAGCATTATGTTATATTATATAACGTGTCAGTTACCATCGCTAAACTGACACGTCTCCGTCGTGTGACAGTTGACACTTTTAGTAAGTTACAGGCTTGCAGCAAGAAATCTATGTATGGCGTTAGTCATAGAATTACGAAGTAAATATATGTATATGTCTATGACGTTAGTATTTATATTCCTTGGCTTGTAGTTAATAAATTCATTTTCAAATGAATTAAAATTAAAGAAATCAATAGTAATTACTTTAACAAGAAAGAGTTTTTAATTTGATTTGTAGCTTCATGTAATAATGTTGTTGCTAGTGTTTATCTGTAAAGATTAAAATATTCGACTAGTCGACGGCACAGAATAAATAATAGTACTCCGTCGTCGGTCTAAGATGCGATCATAGCATCTTAGACCGGCGACGGAGTACTATTATTTATTGTTCCTACTGTATCCGAGTTTTTTTAATAGTTTAGTGGTGTTAATGGATGATTTGGTCGCAGGAGATTATCACGCGGCGCGGCGTTCGGTACATAAAGGAACTTTGTAGAGATGCAACAGTCATTCGGCAAGATAAAATTCGGTCGGTAAATTTTTTGAAGAATTTAGGGCAGTTTTTCGAATCAGTGCAGATGATAGTTACGAATACATTTGAAGAGAGTTCAGTGAGTAAGCCAGCTTCCATGGCAAGACAGCAAGTCAGTGCAGAGATGAGGGAGGTTGTATTAGACATAACTAGATTCTCACTGACTTACCGTGAAAAAAATAACGAACAAAATAATAAAAAAACGGCTAACTGCGATTTGTTCTCGCGCACTGAGGGTTCCATACAAACTTATAGGTACCTACGTAAATAGTTCGTCCATCACGGAAATTGAGTCTCAAAGTTTAATAAAGTTATTTTTGTTGTGACGTAGCTACAAATTTCAAAATCTTGCATGTCACTACACTACGCTTGTCACCCTGAGTCATTGATTGTTAAGTCTCATAATGTTGCTATGCCATAGACACAAGACAGACTATAAAAAAGAGTTAAAAAAAATATATCGTTAATATCAACGATAACAACGATGAAATGGGCAGGAGCTGAGGGGTGGAGAGGAGTTGATGGGTGGAGAGGAGGTGGGGGGAGGGGTGTAGGGCTGCACCCTAGTAAACCCCCCAACCCCCCTCCCCTCCCCTCCCGCGGAGACGCTTATTTTATGAGCCACTAGTTTTCCCGCCCGGGACTTCGTACGCGTGGACTACTGTATATCACGAAAAAAAGCATCCTATTTTCTTCTAGCATATTAAAAACCAATGCAAAATTAGCACCAATGCTATTGATGTCTTTTGACAGACTTTGTTATTTCGTTTCCATGGCAACCACAGAGCATTTTGTGGTGGCAACCGTTCCATACAGTGAGTAATCAACATTTTCCAGTTTTCCCGTGGAAACTTACAACTTTCCGGGATAAAAAGTATCTTTTGTTTTATTCTAGGGTATAAGCTATATCCATTCTAAATTTCATCAAAATCAGTCCAGCTGTTATTGTGTGAAAGCTCCCCAAACAAACAAACAAAGAAACAAACAAACAGACAACGTTTCACTTATATATATTGGTATGGATTTCAGTTTTAAGTTTATTAAAAATCAGCTAATTAAAATAGCTCATAAAAATCAGTTTATTAAAAATTAACTTTATATCAAATTAAGTTTCGTAAATTAACATTAAAGATATGTAGTCATGTTCTAACCTAACCTACCCTAGTCTTTGGGGCCTTACATAAAATATTCAATTTACTTTCTGGCGAAAGCAGCGGAAAAATCTACTAATTAATAATTTTATTTACGGCGACCATTCCGCTGATTTTTAATAATTTTAAAACTGAAATATCTCATAACCTAAGCGTTCCGCGGGGGGAGAAGGGTACTAGGAGGCAGTACCCTATCCCCCAAACTTCTGCAACTTGTTTCTATAGCCAACCCTATCTTATAAACTAGCCCTCCACCTCCCCTACACCCTCCCCCCTCACAACTCCTCGATTCAATAGCCAACCGGGCAAATCATCAAAAACACTATTTTTGTATAACGATTTGTTTATTTATCTCTTTTTCTGCCCTTATATCAGTTTGAAACCATCCGGCATAATTGTATTTTACTTCTCTAATCTCTTCAACATATTTCTAGAAAACAACACTAAAAATAAATAACTTTAGTTAAATAAGTTTAAGAGAAAGTTTATTGCAATAAATGTTCACTACTTTGTTCAGAAAGAAAGTCTTTTCTTTTTTTTGTGTGCAAAAATATGTCTGAAGAACAAAGTTTGGTCTAAGAAAGAATATAAGACAGCAAAATTATGTATGCACGGAATAACTATTTGAGCAAGTGGATTATTTTCAAACCTCTTCATAAATTAAATTTTTATTTAACATTGATACATGCTTACGTAATGACGGAAAAATATTTACTCCAGTGTTTAACAATTTAATTTGTTAACATGCACGGGTCAAGCACCTTCACAAAAAAACCCAACTGCGAACAAAACTAAACAGAGACAAAAATTGAAGTGTTCTATTTTTTTAATTTATAACGTTATTTAAATCGATAATAGTCCTAAATTGTCATTCCAAATGGAAAATGATAAAAGAAACCTTATGATGATTTTTAAAGACCTATTCAATGATACCCCATTTTTTTTTGTTCCAGCGGTGCCCCTCACCGAGTTCTGTTCCAGGGACTTGGTAACCGTTAGGTTACCCTCTGGTATCGGATGGGGAGAAGAGGCGGTGATTGTCGCGTCGGCATACATGCCCGCCGACGAGGACATCCCACCAAAGGAAATCGCTGACCTCGTAAGACACTGTGAGCTTAACAATTTTAAATTAACCATAGCGGCAGACAGCAATTCACATCATCCGTTATGGGGGATGCCGACAGCCAATAGTAGAGGTGAAGATTTGGTAAACTTTCTTTTCACTACTACACTCTCACTAGCGAACAGAGGAGCGGAACCAACTTTTGTCACACGCAGATGCCGCACCATTGTTGATATAACTTTATTCTCGGACAAAAGCAATAATTTTAACACCATTAAGAATTGGAGAGTTTCGGAGGAGCCTTCATGCTTGGACCACAGATGGATCCGATTTGAAATGGAGCTAAACAAGGTACCGGGTGGCACCAACTCGAAATCCCCGTAGAACGGACAAGGTGATTTTTTATAATTACTTAGAACAGCACCACACTCCCATGTCTATGGGTTCACGGCTAAAAAGCACTACTGATATTGAGCAGGCGGTAGTACAATTAACAGACAATCTCACCAAAAGCTATGAGGAAGCCTGCCCCCTCTCCCCACCATACGTAAGTAAAGCTGGTAGTCATGGTTGGGGTAAAGATTTGCAGAAACTAAAAGAGAAGGTTCGTAAATTATTTAATAGAGCCATGAATACATACCACGATGAGGAGCGATACAGAAAGGCGCGAGCGGCGTACAAAAAACTACTTCGCTCCAAAGGTCGTAAGTCATGGAAAAAATATAGCACAAACATAGAAACGAATACTCAAGCAAATAGGGTCAGGAAAATTCTGGCTGCTGATCCTAAGCGTGAGATTGGTTCTTTAAAAAAAGTAGATAACAGTTACACAAAAACAGAAACAGAAACAAATGGCCTACTCTTACAGACACATTTCCCAGGTTGCCAAATCACTGACACCATTACATGGATTGACAGTGAGACGGCTATACCTGCTGACGCGGATTGGGATGTTGCAAAGTCAATGGGCAGAGGGACATATTATCGGTACACTGGAAATAATCTTCAGGGCGTGTTTATCCTATCGGTACATACCTTTAGGCTGGAGAGAGGTCAGAGTACTTTTTATTCCCAAACCTGGAAAGAGTGACTATACAGACCCTAAATCTTACAGACCGATAAGTCTTACATCCTTCCTCCTTAAAACCTTGGAAAGACTTTGCAATCGGTACTTTAGAGATAGCATCCTAACTATATCACCATTACACCCACAACAACACGCATATAGTTCGGGTAAATCAACAGAATCAACTTTACACAAAGTAATCAGTATAATAGAACAAGATTTAAGAAACAAAACGTTGTGCCTGGGCGCCTTCATTGATATTGAAGATGCTTTTGACAGAACTAACTTTAGAAGCATAAGCGCAGCGCTAAGGAAGCATGGTGTTGAGTCGACATTGGATTATTGGGTCATTAACATGTTACAGCTTAAGGCGGTTAGAGTCGACCTAGGTGGAACCATTAGAGGGGTGGTGTCAAGGGGGTGCCCTCAAGGGGGAGTACTGTTACCCCTACTATGGAACATGGTGGTAAATGACCTAATTACAAAGCTTAACAACAGACGCTTTTTCACAGTTGGCTATGCGGACGATCTGACTATCCTTGTCTCAGGACACTTTGCTAGCGTATCATGTGACATCATGAATAACGCCTTAAAGATCGTAGAAACCTGGTGCTTAGACTATGGATTAACTGTGAATCCAACTAAAACACAATTGGTTATGTTTACTAACAAAAGAAACTTAGGACGATACACACTACCCCACCTTTTCGACACACAGTTAACTTTAAATGATGAGGTAAAGTACCTGGGTATCATCCTAGATAGTAAATTAAACTGGGCTAGACATCTGGAAAATAAAATTATGAAAGCAACCATCTCTTTCTGGCAATGTCGGAAGATGATAGGTAAAACTTGGGGCCTAAGTCCAAAAATAACATTTTGGTTATATAATACTGTGATTAGGCCTTCTCTAACATATGGTTCACTAGTTTGGTGGCTAAGGACTAAACAGGCATCTACCATAAATAAACTACAGTCCTTCCAGAGGTTGGCCTGTGTAGCAGTGACTGGCGCCATGAGAATAGCACCCACTGCTGCACTAGAGGCACTGCTGGGTTTGCCACCGTTGCAGTTGCACATCCAGCAGGAGGCTGCTGCGTCTGCCACCGTTGCAGTTGCACATCCAGCAGGAGGCTGCTGCGTCTGCTTACAGACTCAAAGCTCTCAATCTCTGGGATCAAAATAGTCGAACATCCCATACTAACATCATACGGGATTAACCCGGACATGCTCTCTATTTATGATAGGGTACCAAAACAACACCTCTTTAATAAACACTATAAGATACAACTACATGAGGAATCAAGTGATAGGTCGAACACTGACGAAGATAGAATCTACACAGATGGTTCCAAAATGGAAGCTGGGACGGGAGCGGGGACGTTCTCGGACGACTTCTGAACCTTAAACGAGACAGTCTCCGACAAGTGGTGGGAATTGTAACTGGTCATTGTCTTCTTAACAAACACCTTCACAGATTAGGTGTCACGGACAGTCCCTTGTGCAGAGGATGCATGGGGGCTGAAGAAACGGCCACGCATGTACTCCTCGAGTGCGAAAGCGTGGCGACACAAAGGGAACAGTTCCTGGGAATAACTTCCTCCCTGAGGGAGGCCTGCGCCGGAATTCGTGAGCTGCTGGCCTTCCTGAGGGACATCGGGTGGCTGAACTAGCTGTCGCCGCCCGGTTTCACGCAAAAGGGGCCGATGATCGGCCTAGTTGCGGAAAAGAAGCCCGACCACCAAGTACCAAGTAAGTGATACTCCATTTTACATAGTCTACTTTCATTTATTTATTTTTTATAATATTTATGTTGTCTGGTTGTCGCCATAGTGAATTTTGTTACTGTCATGTCTTTAGTAGCACTCGAAAGATTAAGACAAATCGATTGACGCGTTTGGTCTATAAATAGTGCCACAAAAGAACATACATACATAGGCGTATATTCACAATAACCTCCACTCAGTCGGTTAAAAAAATGTTAAATTCCAACAGCTTGGCGAATGCGAAGCAATGATTATACATCCCCAGAAAATTTCACTAGAATAAATGATTATTAGGATGTTTCATAGTCGGTATTCCTCATAAACACCGATTTTACCTTATAAAGTAACATTTTAATTATATTTTCACCAATTTCAACACTTCTTTTGTGGCTGGAGTCATTGTTCAAAATAATATCCTGAAGGCTTAAAATCACGAGATAATAATAACGGATGTTTAAAGGTTCTCATAAAAATAAAACATTTTAATGTTATCGGGGAAATGTGTCAAAATTTCGTCTTTTATGGATAAATCTACCTACTGAGTACTTATTTAATACATGGTTGATCGTTTATGATTAAAATAGAGAATGGACACATTTTCACTTTGTCAGTAGTTTAACTGGAATTTAAATTACCAATCTTAATTCAAAGTAAGGTTTTAATACAGCTGGTGGATACTTACTATTTTTGACAAATTTTAGCTTACACATCAGATAAAACGCTTCCACTGCTAAACATTTGGATTTGTCATAAACACAACGTCTTCGAGATCGCCGTCGAATATATTGCTGCCCATTTTCTGAAATGTTCTCACAGAATCCAACGCATGAGAAGGGGTGGACTCCAGTTTATAAGGAATACTAGCTGTGCCCGTGGTTTTGCCCGCGTAGATATTATTTTGTTTAAAATGAATCACATATATCAGAACTAAAAGTATCCTTAAAGAACAATATGGATACCAAATTTCGTTCAGTCGACTAATAGATTTTTATCGATTACTCCGCTTCTACTTATCGGATTAGGACACAAAATAAACTGTTTTTTAGTCAAAATCTACAGTATCCAACAGTGAAAACTGCATTGCAATCGGTCCATTGGTTTTTACATGATACGCGAACAGACAGATTTACAGCCAAACAGCTTATATTCAGTCCCATAGACCAATCCTTTTCTAATTCTATTCTTTGTACAGCCTTTTTGTTACTGCTTTATTATAAGTATAGATGGAAGAAATTAATTGGATAGACCGATCCACATGACACAGCCTGGCCCACACAGCTCTTTTGGGTAACCCCACTTGTGGTTCCAAAATCAACTACCCATCAAAATAAATACCAGAGCTACCTCAGTATCCGAATTAATCTCTGCTGCCTCATCTATTCGTGTTAAACGCCCTAATCAACATAATCCCAAACAACAACAGCAAAAACGTTCGCGATTTTCTCTTGATAATAAAAACAACTACCCTCCTTTTTGCAGTTTTTGCAAAAGAACTGGCCATACTAGTAATAATTGTCGAAATAAAACCGACTCAAATGTGCAACCTATCGGGGGGAGACCTATGACATCATCCATCTCGTTTTCTAAGCCAAATGATAACAAGTTTTGTTAATTTTGCAAAAAGCCTGGTCATACGTTTGACACGTGCTACCATCGAGATAAACAGTTAACTGATGCAAATTCAGTATCCAATAGCTGTTCCAGCTTGAACACCATGCTTATGAGCATCGGTGACGTTACAATAGACACTTTGTTTAATAGTGGCGCTGAATGTCCCGCCATGCACGATTTCATTGCAAACAAACTACCTGAGCGCAGACGGCAGGCGGTTAGTTACTTGCGAAGAATAGGCCCGTTCCCGGTAATCTGCATGAGTTACATTAACCGCGATTTGCGTTATTGATAATGTCAACGTTGAGATATTGTTCAATGTGTTGCCTGATTACGAAATGACGTCGGAAGTTTTAATAGGGGTAAATTTAGAAACGTGTTTGAGTGTAAGGTCACTCAGAAAAACGCGAAATTGTGTTCTTCATCATCATCATCATCATCATGTCAGCCTTTAGAAGTCCACTGCTTAACATAGGCCTCCCCCAAATTGTGTTCTTAGCCCTACGTTATGCACATGCGATCTAATAGCCCTATATTTGAACACACTGATCACGACTTGAAAGGAAGTTGATTTTGTTGTTTAATTTGTGTCGAAGGTGCTTATGTCTTGTCAACTCTCGTCTTGCCCACTCTCACGTGATATGCTGCGAAGAATTTTTATCGTAAGAACAAAAATTATACACAATAAATTATAATAAAACAATATACGATTATTTTACGAAATAACTGGTCGTAACTCCTCGAGAATTATTCAATACCAACTTAGAATGTTAAGGTGGTAACACTATTATATTCTTAGAGAGGTACTCCTGTAAAAGGCTAGGCTATTTTGGGTAACAATTAAGCGTTCCAATTTTTGGCGTCGGTGAAGCCAAACAGCCACGGGAATTACTTTTCCCATATCTCCCTTTGTATAGGACAATATATGGAGGATATTACAATCTACGTAGACAAGATTTCGCGATTCAGGTAAAATGATAAGGTGGGACAGAAAATAATAATTCGGTAAAGCATGTATTTTTAAGTACGTCTGTAATTTAAATGTAAACGTACTTAAACGTTTGAAATTATACGAATTGAATTTAAGTGTGCTAGATTCAAAATATCAGTTAAAAGATTTCCACGTTCTTACATATAGCCGTAATAGACGATCTGACTTGGCTGACACGACTAAGTACCTACTTTGGATACCGACCAATCTCACCACTGCAGTGGTACTGGGGTACGTAGTACTATTATTTATCCTGAGAACCTGACAATTCCTCCCTTAAGTCAGTCGACAGACCAGACTATATTGGCCATATACACCATCGGCTTTCGGTTATAGTTTTTAGTCAGTTATTAGTGATTTAACTTCCTTTATGTCTTTTGGCAATTTATTATAAAGTTGCGCCCCTTGATACATGACACTCCTTTTCCCAAACTATGTTCTAGGTGTTCTTAAACAGATAATTAATAGCTTGCCTGGTGATACGTTTTTGAATTTGCATCTTTTTCGTAAAAACTATTTGTGAGTGTATATATTTAGTCAATTTTTTTCTAATTAGGATACATATACTATATTTATATGTTTGAGATACATTCATGAGCTTCGTTTCTGTATACATTTTGATAGTAGGTGTTAAATATTCGTTCCGGAATAATGTTTTTATAATTTTATTTTGAGCTGTTTGTAAAGTTTGTAAATTTGTTTTTGCTGCTGTGCCCCAAACCGCAATCAAATATTCTATGTGAGACTTAATCATTGAATTATAAATTGTATACCGTACCTGCCTGGGGAGGCAACGTACTATGCCACGAAGGGCACCTGTAAGTAGCCTGTAAGTGATATAAGCTTTTTTCTAATATTTTCAATGTGCGGTTTCCATGTAAGCTGATTGTCTATGATTAAACCAAGATATTTTTCCTTATTAATTCATTAATTGTTTCACAATTTATGGTCAAAAGTTTGTATTTGTCGAATTTTTTGTTTTAGCAGTGAAGATGATGTAATTAGTTTTGGATGTATCCATCGTTAGTAAATTAGATTGTAGCCAGATATGTAAGAGATCTAAATCATGTTGCGCATTTTCTATTATTACTACTATTGAGTGACCAGAATAAAATAAGCTAGTGTCATCAGCATATAGTGTGATATCTCCCCTTAGGCCAATCTCGTGTATATAATTTAAAATATGTGTTTGTGTAGCCAACATCTTAGCAACACAAACACATATACACAAAATCACTTGCGCAAGCGTATTATTGACAACAAACAAACAAACTATGGTATGAAACGAACATGTGTAGATGCACAAACACATATACACAAAAAAAAACTTGCGCAGGCGTATTATTGAAAAAACAAAACAAAGTATGGTATGAAACGAACATGTGTAGATGCACAAACACATATACACAAAATCACTTGCGCAGGCGTATTATTGAAAAAACAAAACAAACTATGGTATGAAACGAACATATGTAGATGCACAAACACATATACACAAAAAAAACTTGCGCAGGCGTATTATTGAAAAAAACAAAACAAACCATGGTATGAAACGAACATGTGTAGATGCACAAACACATATACACATAATCACTCGCGCAGACGTTTTATTCAAAAAAACAAAACAAACCATGGTATGAAACGAACATGTGTAGATGCACAAACATATACACATAATCACTTGCGCAGGCGTATCATTGAAAATACAAAAACTATGGTATGAAACGAACATGTGTATATGCGGCAATGCCATCTAAAGTCAAGGGTCTCGTGTACAGGGTGTCCCAGAAAGTGGTGATAAGTGAAAGTCTCGAAGGTAAATAATTGAAATTATTGACAAATAAGTAATACAAAATAAAAATATCACAAAAAAATTTTTTTTTTTCAGTTGCTTTTTAAAAATCTTCTTCAATTTACAGCAGAAAGTGACATCAGGACGTGAAAGCTCGACATTTTTATATTACCGATAATAGGTGCATCGTAAAACAGTGGTCCAGACAACGCTGTTTCTTTGTTTGTTTGTTTGGGGAGTTTTAACGCGATAATCGTTGAATGGATTTTGATGAACTTTGGAATTGAGATAGCTTATACCCTGGAATAACACGAAGGATACTTTTTATCCCGGAAAATAATAAGTTTCCACGGGAAAACTGGAAAATATCGATTACTCGCATCAAGAGCGTTGGTCAATTCAATTCGAGTCTTTGAATGTCACATCACATCCTATGTCTTTGAATTGTATGGTTTTCTCATCAAAAATCATTTGTAATTGAAACATATTTCCACCATATTGTGACATTATTCGGATTGTAATAACTGTACTTTGTTTTCAAAATGCTTACCTAAAACAAAATGTAAGCAAATATTGCATTTTCCTTTTTTTCACGACAAACATACAATTCGCTTAAATTTCATTTTAGGTAAGTATTTTGAAAACCAAATACAGCAAGGAAGGTAGATAAATACTAGCCGAATCCGAATATTATCATAATACTAGCTTATTAAGTAAGCTAGTATTATGTACGCTGGACTTCGTCAGAGCGGTCTACAGTTTATCGTGAAAAAAGCATTCTATGTTCTTCTAGAACGGGACAAAAAAACAGGATAAAAAGTATTCTATGTTTTATTCCAGGGTATAAGCTATTTCCATTTCAAATTTCATCAAAATCGATCAAGTCGTTATTGTTTAAGGGACTACTGGTGGATGGTAAATAATAAGATTTAATGGACTGTATTAAATGGTGCGGTATAATCAATATTTAAGTTAATTATTACGATGAGCAGTATAACAAAGGGAGGGGCAGGAGCAAGTGTCCGCGGGCGGCGCTGGAGCACTATCTATATATATATATATATATATATATATGTGTGCCGGTGCCGGCGTGGTGTGGTGGCTTGTCGTCCCCTCCGGTCCCCGCACTGGCGGAGGCTGATGCGTAGACAGTTATCGCATAAAAGCTCCCCAAACAAAAAACAAACAAACAAATAAGAAAATCAAACAGACAACGTTTCACTTTTATATATTAGTATGGATGGTAGAAGTATCTCCAATTACAATTTATTTTGGTATTACGTTTGCATGGGCAATTAAATATTCGCTAGTACATACCATAAGTTCTATTTTTATCCAAGCACCATCTGCTTATTCTTTTAGTTCAACGATTTTTATAGATGATACCTCTATGACTTATATTAACGGCATTCATGTTTCACACCCTATCTCGAGTCTTGTCATATTACAAGGGTCAAGGATCCGTAACACGTCGCCAAAAACTTTGAACAAATTCATAATTCAGTTTTGGGGACAAACTGAGTTACCGCGGGGTTGCGTAAGTTAAATTAACAGCTAAGCCTTGTTTTTTTTGTGGAAAAATAGGCAATTGTGTGAAATCTACTTTGCTGGAAAGGTTTAATTTTATTCAAACTTATTGTGTAATTTCAGAAGGCTCCCTTCTTGGAACACTGTAACAAGACTTTTAAAAATGATTGTCCCTGTTTTGACTAAACGTGTTCCTTCTTCATGTGTAGTTGGGAGGAACTATCTCTTGTTAAACTATTTCGAAATCATATAAAGTTATTTTAGATCTTATAGACGTTACATAGGCAGGGCAGGTCTTGTACAAGATAAAACTATTTTTTATGATTTTAGCAGTTAACGCCTGCTTAGCATAAACATATATATAAATGTGCAGAGGCACAGTATGCGAGTAATAGTACGTGATCCAAATTTTTATACAGTAGCTGATGCCCGCGGTTTCGCGCGCATGTTAATTTCTCTAGGTTAAAAGTACTCTATGTACCATTCCAAGACCTAAAATACCAATATACCAAAATTTGATCAAAATTCAGTCAAAACGTTTTTATCGATTGCTTGGCTTCTACATAATGGATTAAGATACAAACACCAGTTTTTAAGTCAACCCCTAACCTATCCAACAATGAACACCGCATTGCAATTGGTCCAGTCGTTTTGAAGTGATGTACGAACAAACATACAGACAAACTAACTAACAAACAGACAAACAGACAGACAAACGGAGAGACAAAATTTAAAAAAAAAATATGTTCTGTAGCTTATTCTAAGTACCCTACATCATTATTTTTTAAATTAACTTCTTTGTACAGACTACTACGACTAGACTACGGTTCCGGTTTGACGAGCAGTGTTTCTAGTGAAGTTTCTGGGCATACACTAACACATTGGTTTTCCAGTATCCATTGTCTCCAGTCAGTATGTACTTATCTACTTAGGTACACATAATAAAGCAATAAGAACGAAAAAGTCTGTGCAACGAAAATAATTAAAAGAAAAATAGTCTACGGTACTTAAAATAAGCTACTGAACAAGAATAAAACATTTTTTTAAATCGTGTCCGTATGTTTGTTCACGTATCACGTAAAAACTAATATACCGATTGCTATGCCGTTTTCAGTGTTGGATAGCTAAGAGTTTCACTTAAAAACTGGCGAACGTGGTATTTCAATTCAATGAGTAGAAGCCAAGCAATAGATAAAAATATTGCTGAAGGAATAATGATCAAATGTTGGTATAATGGTATTCTAGGTCCTGGAATAGCACAAGGAGTACTTTTAACCAAGAGAAATGACCACGCGTACGAAGTCACGGGCATTAGCTAGTGATAACATATTTTTTGACGTGTTGCTGTGTAGTACAAGTATAAACATTAGAAACGGGATATTTACCATGGATACTATTTGCATTGAGTTCCCGATATTTCAGCACTGTTGCAAGCGCCATGATCACGGATAACTGAAGTAACTGCGGGTAGAATAGCTTTTAAGGGCAGACAAAATGGTCTACCCTCTTTCTCACTCTTTTATTACGCGTGACACTAGTACCTTTGTTAACAATTAGGGACGACATTTCTTCAGTTTTCATAAAGACGTACAGATGGATTCCAGACACTGGACAGTTTAAGCCCATCCTCACGATTGAATTTTTTGAATTTGGTAATTTCAATCGCTTCTCTAACCAATCTTGGTATGTAGTGGCGTTCTGTAGATAGTATCAGAGGATTATGTAACTCGATCCAGTAGTTTGACCTCGACTCCAAAAGATGTTGGGCGATGGCTGACTTCTGCGTGTCATTGTTTTTGACTGCCTTAATGTGGAAACTCTCCAATGGAAAACTATCTTTTGGTGAGCGTAAATCCTGAGACAGCTTCTTGAAAGGAGTGAAAATGGTTTTGACAGAGAACTTATTACGAATATTAGCGACCTTATCTGTCACTCCTTTTGCGTAGGACAGATAAGGTCGCTTATTACTTGTAGTGTTTGTGACCATGTCAGTTTAATAAATATATTGTTGTGTAGTGCTTCGCATGATTTTGCAATTGTGTTTCATCACAAGGTTGTATAAAAAACACCTTTAGCAATTGAAGTAGAACCTATAAGGTTGTCTGTACGTTGAAGATACTTTGAAATTTTCTTTTGGAGAGTACTCTATATTCGATACTGAAGCCAAATCTGTATTTTTTTTCATTTTTGTCTGTCTGTCTGTCTGTCTGTATCTTGGCTAGGCATCACGCCGAAACTACTCAATGAATTTAAATGAAACTTTGTATGATTTGAGTTCATACTACGAGGTAGGACATAGGATACTTTCATCCCGAAAAATTAAAGAGTTCCCGCAGGATAGTCTTTGAAAGTTATTAAAAAGAACACGTATCATGCTGAAACTACTAGACGGATTTTTTGATGCAAATTGACACAGTCATAATATATCTCCTAGAAAGGGTATTGAACACGAATATATAATTTTTTTAATCGTGTCGCTCTGTCTGTTTGTCTGTATGTTTGTTTGTTCAGTCATCACGTAAAAACTATTGGACCGATTTCAATGTGGTATTCATTGTTAGATAGCTGAGGGTTTGATTTAAAAAACTGGTGTTATTGGTTTCTCAATCCGGTGAGTTAGAAGCCGAGCAATTGATAAAAGTATTTTTGACGGCTATAAAAATGTTGATCAAATGTTGGTATATTGGTTCTGGAATAGCACATTATGGTATTTTGAACCCAAAAAAATACCACGCGTGTAAAGCCGCGGGTACAGCTAGTATATAATAATTTTGTAAAGGAAAAAAAAAATTGTCGTCCGTGACCCAAATTTTTCCATTAGATAATTATTAAATATATTATCATCATTATCTACAGCCTGTTTTAGTCCACCAGCTGAACCTTTTCCATCATGATCAACTTTGAACATGTTGTATACCTTGAACCTATTGTCAACAGCCTGTATTAGTCCAAAAGCTGAACCTATTTCCATCATGATCAACTTTCAACGTGTTGTATACTTAGAACCTATTATCAACAGCCTGTATTAGTTCACCAGCTGGACCTATTTTCATTATGATCAACTTTGAACCTATTTTCTAACATGAACCTATTATCAACTTCGAACCTATTATCATCATTATCAACAGCCTGTATTGGTCCACCAGCTGAACATAGACCTCTTCTAAAGCGCACCACTGTAACAGATCTTTGAATCTTCTCATCCAATGACTGCCAGCAACCTTAATCTTATAATATGGATATAATTTGATTTAAGTCCAAAAATCACTGAGAAACAAGACTTAAAACCCGACGGTCGGGTAAATAATTGCCTATGACACTCTTGCGATGAAGGCGAATCGATAGATACCTAACTTGGCAAAATCTTTTTAGTTTGCACACATAACCCTTTCTTTGCCATGCCGTAGTCGGACAAAAAAATGCATGTGACATTCTACACATGAAGACAAATCGATAGATACCTCGCTTGTCAATATGGGAACAATAGGAACGACGACGCTATAGTGGAACATCCACTGTTAACTTCATTACCCTACCTTTGCTGCACCGTAGTCTGGTAAAAAGAGTTCGTCTCTCTTTGTCTTAAGCAACATTTCGGTATTTTCTGAAAATTTTATAAATACTTTACATAGACACAAATATTTTACTTACATTCCTCATTCAAATTACTTCCAATGAAAACTAAAATAATTAGTCCATCCACCGTAAAAACTAGGATACACATATTTTATGGCATGGAATACTAGCCTGGGACTAAGACAGCTGTGCAAGTGGGCTTTATTAACTTAATTGATGGCTAGATCGTAATATAAATAGGATACTACATACCTAAATGTACACTAGAAAAAGGAAAAAATAAAATTATCTGTTTATTTGATGTTAGTTTAGCGTAAGGGGTTGGTTAGCACATGTTCTTAAAATAACGTCAGCTATTGTCGAGTTAGTGTTGATTAGTAACAGTAAGGGTCGTTCTTGAACATTCTAACTTCAGCGTTATATACTAACTAGTGTCCCGCCCCGGCTTCCCACATGTGTAATATAGAAAAAAAAAAGTGTAAAATGTAGTTCTCGTACACTCGGCTTTCACTTCGCTTCGGGGAATAATAGTTTGATGAGATTTTTGTGTTGTATTGAAAATGATAAAATACGGAACTGTTAAAATAACAGCAAATGCTGTCTCTGGTTTCACATTCTTATTAATCGTGCCCACAGACTAGAATTTTAGGAGCTACGTGGATATCGCGCCCTTTTATTTTGTCTTCTGCTTATTATTTCCACTTCGGTTTTCGAATAAACTCTCTTTACAATGCCCGTATCTATGCGAGTTTTCAAAGGTAACTCTAAAGTTCCGTCCGTTATCAGTCTTTTTGATGAAAAATTTAAAGACTAACATTCTACCGGATTCTAGACATAATGAAACCCTGCCGCAACATATGAGTAATCTTAATGAAATTAATCAGCTATTTCTTAATGTTCCTGGATCTAGTACTGTTCCGGTTTCTGAATTGACATACTTTGAATTCCATAAATTTGGTGAAAGCTCTTTTTCTCTGCATACTGTAACTGACTTTGAAATTGCGAGGCACATTTTGAGTATTAAATCTAATACACAAGGTGTTGACGGTATGTCTATGGATATGCTTATTCTAATTCTGCCTCAAACCCTTAAGATTATTAACAAGTCAATAACAACGTCTGAGTTTCCAGAGCTATGGAAGAAAGCTTTAATCACACCAATTCCCAAAATCATTAACCCGCAATCTTTGAAAGATCTTTGCCCGATCAGTATATTACCTTGTCTTTCGAAAATACTGGAAAAAGTGGTTCATGCGCAACTCTCAACGTACTTGGAGGACAATGGTATATTACCTGATGTGCAGTCTGGCTTTAGGAAAAAAAGGGGTACAGTAACAGCAATTTTAGATGTCACAGACAATATAATCACTAATTTAGATGGTGGTATGGGATTGGGTACTATTTCCACGCTGTTGGATTTTTCCAGAGCTTTTGATTCATTATATATTCCGCTCTTGTTATCAAAATCTTCTTAGTATAGTCTAAATGCAGAATCTTTAGCTTGGTTCAGTAGCTATTTTTCAAGACGTTCTCAAGTGGTGCAAGTAGGTAAGGAGGATGGTTGTCGTCTTGAATCCACTTCTATATCAGTTAATTGCGGAGTTCCTCAAGGTTCTATTCTCGGCCCTTTGCTATTAATTTACACAGCTGATATAACAACTCAAATAAAAAACTGTAAATTTCATCTATACGCCGATGATGCATAAGTATATATTTCCTTCCTGCCAAGTGAATTGACTTATGCTTTCATGAAAATCAATGAAGATCTTGCTCGTATTGTTTATTGGACTCAGATATTTTTTTAAGGCATAATGCATCAAAATCTAAACATATAGTTTAAGGATAAAAAAAAACGAAAAAATCATAGCGCTTAATCCAAATATTTGCATTCGAAATGAACAAATTGATTCAGTTGACGAGGCTAGAAATCTAGGAATTGTTATAGACAGTAGACTTCGTTTTGAGACGCATGTACTTAGTCTGGTAAACAACTGTTTTTACGGAATAAAACTGTTATACAAAATTAGAAATTTCTTAAGCGAAAACAATCGGTTATCACTATGTATGTATTTCTTCTGATATCTTGAACATTTATCGTCATATTTCAACAATTTAACACGAAACAATATCAAACTATACAAATAAACCTTTCTCATGAATTATTCTATCTATTAATGAAAACCGCATTAAAATCCGTTCAGTAGTTTAAAAGATTAAGTATTACAGAGTGACAGACGGCGAGAAGCGACTTTGTTTTATACTATGTATTAATTTTGTTATTGATACAAATAAAAAATACTTGATCCTACACCTAACAATAATTTCTCAACAATTATCGCCCCGCTGTCACCGCATATTCATGATTCCTTTCTTTTGGTCATTTTCTCCAGGCCTCCTTTGACGAAGCCGACTCCAAAGCGAAAAACATAGGGATAAAAATATTCAGATTTGTGAAGCATTCATTGAGGGTCGTTAACTTTGAAGCGAGCTTGTTTCGAACAATTTATTTGCCAACGAGTTTAGCCGACGAAAATATTATATTTTCCTAAATATGATGTTTTCGTATGATATTCGATAAAAGCTTTTTGTGGTTCCCGCGGAGATTCGAACGCTTGCTTTCACAGAATGGTAAGTTAATGTTATAAAATGTTTTCTTAGATTGAAGGCAAAGTATGTTTGTACTTGCATTGGTTGTGATTGTATCCATAACTTGACTTGTGGAATGGAATTTAATGAAAAGATACGAAATCTATTTACCTAAAATTTATATAAGACCTGGAGAGAATTTCTGAGTAGTCGGAATTCTTCTAATAAGTTAATAACTAAACACTTTTAAATAAACGGTTTTATTTTAGGGTCTATTCCGGTCAGATTCACTGAAGAGATCCACTAGTGGATCAGTTTAATTAAATTTTGAGTTTTATTCCGGTTTCATCCCATGATTAGTGGATCGCCATAAAATGGAAATATTCAATGAAATTCCTATTCCGGTCAGATCCGGCTCTAATTTTTTATCGCTATTTGGTACTATTTGAATAAAAGTTAACATTGTCTGTTGCCAAAGATACATTATGTAACTTATATGTATGCCAGACTACAAAGCAACAACAACTCAATAAAAACTCTCTTTTTACAAGCACTCGTAGAAAAAGCCTACGAAGCACTAAGATGTAAAACTCACCATTAAAATAAATTTCTCGCTGCAAAATAGTTCAGTTTATTTATATTCCATTCCAAATAACGTGATGTAGCTTTTCTTATTACTTAATCCAGCAGTTACTTAAATTTTAGTCTAAAGGCTGGATCTTTGCCATCAAGACTTAACGACTAACATTACGTTGTAAATATAATCCACTTAGATTAAAGTTGCTCTCACTAATAATATTGTTACTATGTTAGGCAAGAATGTTTAAAAAAATACAGAAATCAAAAGTGAAGCACCCAAGATATACCAATCCGCTTGTCTGCACAAGCCTCACGCAGACATATACTCCATGCTATGCCGATTGGCCGCCACATCGCAGCAACATCTCGACCTAGTTAGTAGTGACAATTCTTTCAAGTTCGCACGTAAAATCAAAAACAATGCAGTCTTTTGTGATGAAATTGTGTATCAAACACAAAACTGCACAAATTATCCAATCAAGCACACATACGTGCAGTCATTTGCTGTTTGTTTGACGTTGTAGACTCTTTCTTATTGTAAACAATTTTATTGTTACAATAATTATGCTTTATAGGTGAAATAAGGGTACAAACTTCACTTACGTATTAATAAATGTCATGTTACAGTATAAATACAAAATAACCAAAAGTGATACAGATATGTTTACAAAAATATTAAGTATATATGTTTTCTTTTCAACACTTTTGAATCATCGAATTAAAGAAGATTTGGTGTCAAAATAACATATATAATTTCTTGTAATCAGTCAGGGCACGCCACATCGCGTGATAAGAGACAAGTAAAGCTGTTATACAGCTATTATATGGCTCGTATAAAGCCAGTCATTCATCCTATATCTAAAGTTTCAATGCCGATACAGACATGGCCTTGATGTGAACAGCTTTTATAGGTTCTTGTCACACGATATCAGAACAGCTGTGAATGTTTGTTGGAGAAATTAACTCGATATAAGTTTTTTTACGGTTTTATTTAGCTTGCCCTGAGCCTACAGTATCGACATAGATAACGAGGCTGCCGATCGCTAAATAATAATGAAATTGCTAAATAATAATATTGATGAAGCTGAAAACCAAAAGGGGCAGCATCGTTTCGTTGAATCCAGAGATTTTGAGTGAGCTAGAGAAGTTCTATGGACAATTATACGCCTAATCGTGTAGTCCTCCTAGCACGACTAGCGATGCAAGAGCCCGTTTGACCCGAGATTATACGGAAGATATCCTGGACGTCAGCCTATACCAGATCAGAATGGCTCTCAAACAGCTTAAGAGCAACAAGGCACCAGGGGAGGACCAGGGGGTTTTCTTGACTCTTTAAGTCTAAAGAGTCAAGAAAACCCAACCCTCGTCATGGGCACAGAATAAATAATAGTACAAGTCATGGATAAGAAAGGACACAATACCTCTTTGTGAGGTAAACACTTGTTGGACAAATTCTATGATATCTGCGATACATTATATGACAGAACATTACGACGTATTAAAGGTATTTAGCCTGCTTAGTAGCATGGTAGTTAATTCTAAGTGTGTAACATTTAGATTAAGTGTGTAACAAACATATTTTTCCATTTGCATAAATAGGTTAAGCAAATGGAAAAATATGAAATACCTACCTATTTAAATAAAATAAGCAAATTATTTGACAGATACTTCATCAGCAAATTGCTCTTCAGTACAACCTTGTCGAGTCTGAGGTACTACAAGTACGAACCGGGACGCCAGTTCACCAAAATGGTCGTGCATTTCTCTAATGGGACCGCTCTATCATCACGGACAGGACTATTGTTGCCAATAAGCCTAAAATCGTGCTGGTAGACCGCTTCCAATGACGGGCAGTGCTCGTCAACATCACCACCACCCCACATGATGAGAACCTCGACAAGCTCAGCAAGTACCTTGACTTGTCTCACGAGGTGACCGCCATGCGTTCTTTCCACTTGAACCCCTCATTTGGAACCCCAGAGACCCCTCTGGGGTTCCAAATGAGGATACTCACTACACTTGGTCCCCCAACCAGGAGGTTCAAGAATAATTACAAAAATTATATTCCACTTGAACCATCTGAGTCAAAAACGAAATAGAGAAAAACGAAATTGATGAAAAAATAATTGAACTGTTTAATAAAATTAAAAAAAAAACATTGCACATAACTGCATCTCTTTTTTATGTATATTTTTTTTAACTTATAATCAAATAAAAGCCAAAAAATTGGACATATTACCACAAGAAATAATACAGGATCTACCTCTTTTTATATAAGGGTTATTTTTAACATAAAATCCATACCAATATATAAAAGTGAAACGTTGTCTGTTTGTTTGTTTGGGGAGCTTTCACGCGATAACGGCTAGACGGATTTTGATGAAATTTAGAATGGAGATAGCTTATATCCTGGAATAAAACATAGGATACTTTTTATCCCGAAAAATTGTAAGTTTCCACGGGAAAACTGGAAAATGTTGGTCACTGTAAGGAACGGTTGCTATCACAGAATGGTCTGTGGTTGCCATGGAAACGAAATAACAAGTTTGTCAAAAAACATCAAGAATGGTGCTATACCTACTTTTGCATTGGTTTTGAATAGCCTAGAAGAAAGAAGGATGCTTTTTTTTGCGATAAACAGTACTTCTCGCGTACGAAGTCGCGGGCGGGAAAACTAGTAATAAATAAGACAAACATTACTCGTAGTCTTTACATAACTGCATCTATTAATTTTTGACTCAGTGGATTCAAGTGGAAATTAAATGTTGTAATCATTCTTGAACCTCCTGGTTGAGGGACTAAGTGTAATAGTGAGTATCCGTGGACCCTTCAGGGGTTCCAAAGGGGGGATCAAGTGGAAAGAACAACCGCCATGTGGGATGTTGAATCGATGATTATTGTCCCGATAGTTGATTTGGCGAACGACCTTATAGCGAAGAGCCTCGACCTACATCTTATGAGGCTCGCGCTAGATGATTGGATTAAGGATCTGATACAAAAAGGCAACCATCAATTTTTGAATGGATCAAGTTTTGAAAGTTGTACTCAAGACACGCATCATCATCATCATCCTATACTTGTCCACTTCTGGACGTAGGCCTCTCCTGATACACACCACTGAGCTCGGTCTTCAGCTTTCCGCATCCAGTTTCTGCCAGCCGCTTTTCCCAGACAACAAAACAACAAGACAGCAACAAGACTCGCGACGGTTCCTGATCAATGAACGCGGATCCGCGTTCCTAATAGGCTAAAAAATCTCCGCTATCGTCATTGCTCCCACTGTACGGTGTTGGTGGGGAGAAGGAAGGTGCTAAGAATCATAGAAGTGGCAGGAATCGGCTGAATGTAGTTTTCGGTAGTTTAACTTGAATACACTTACCGCCAGAATCCTACTTATCTAAAGTGAGCTGTTGTGTTAAACAACAACCACAAATAAAAATAAAAAACCGACCGCCACATTAAAGCTAAGAACCCTCCCGATAAAATCAACTTTAAAAAAAAACGCATCAAAATCGGTCCATTTGTTTGGAAAATACGACGCCACAGACAGACATACACACCCTAAACTTATAAAACCCCTCTCTTTCGTCAGGGGTTAAACACAAAGTCATACAGATACAGATAAAGACATTTATTGGTAAAATAAATATACAAGTCAATTACATACTATAACTAAAACCAAAAATAAATAATAATTATAATATATTCTCACAATATTCGTTATGTCATATATTTCATGTTTTGTCTGACATAAATTCCGCATACCTTCCCCTCCTCGATTCAAAACTTGACTACAAGAACAAAAAACATTAATGACTTGGTACCTTACATATAAAACTAGAAAAACATAACCTTTTACGCGCTCACTAAACTTTTTTATTAAAACATTATATTATTAAAAATATTAAGAATAACCTGTTCGGAATAATTTTTGTTCTGTTTATCTATAAAAACGGAGGCAGTCTTACAATCACTAAGTGTGGTATATTTGTATGTCGAATAATGCCACGCTCTGGTGTCAGAATTTTGTTCTATGCTTAGACATGGACTGTGTTTTCTGAAAAAATCATTCGAATCCCATAGATATCTCATTAGAAGTGGGATGATTAGCTCCACGGGGGTGGACTGCCTAAACTAGGTGCAATGCACATCATTGGCCTTAGTTACAATCAGAGTGGCGTGTAGCACGTGTTAGAAGTGTCAATTTTTGTTATCTCGTTCGTGTAACAGTATGCGTATATGTATCTATATCTGTTGTTGATGCATATGAAGCATGACAGAAGAAATCTAGCTTTGTGGTTAAGGCGCTATGGGCTCCAATTTTTGTCATGCTCGTCATGGTGCAGGAAAATCAGGAAAGGTGATGCATCTCTGGAGCCGATTTTAGTTAATATTTTCTCCTTTATTAATTAAACTAACGATTTTTCAAATAACTAATTCCACAGAAGTATTTGAATGTTTCTTGGGATTACAAACATTTGGTTTTTGTAAAACTATCTTCGATAGAAACTGAATGAAGTTGATTCATTCCATCGAGGGGACCGACAAAACGGGTGATTTATAAGAAACTTTACGTTTGTTTTTCTATCGAGCCAAATTTATTTAATCATGTTTCTCTGACAACATCCCGATAAAGTATTTTGTGAACATTTAGCACACAAAAAAAAAAACAGTCAATTAACCGTTTTCAAAGGTCTAGTTTTAAATATTCGTGAGGACGAATCGTCAAATTTGGATACCATTTCATTTCATTTTAGTCCAGTTTTTGTTTACATGATATTAAAGCGTGCCTTATCTTCCCCTTCCCTTTAACTAGATTTATGACGAACTGTACCGTTTTTCACCATGTCAGTTGACGTCCCAGACGGCTTTTACAATAGTATTATCGCAAAAGGTGCCACAGAGCTGGATGCTGATTTTCTGAGCTTTGTTTAATTACCATTATCGTTTCTTAGCTATTGTTACTTTATATAATTAATTCTAGTCAACAGATGTTGTGGCTAAAAATTTATTTTATCTGTTATTAAAGTTTACGACCAATTTCCCTTTTATTACGGAACTTTAGGCATTATAGTCAGAATTTCGTTTCAAAATATATTTGTGCTTTGTGTGTTTTACCATGAAATTATTGATGTGTTGATGAAGTGAAAGAAGAAGGTATGCAAATAATGATCTTGAAAAAAGTCTAACGGGCTGTCCTGACGATAAACATGATTTCCTTTGCTGATTATGATGATATTTCCTTTGACGATTGTAATGTGGCAAAGTTTTTGGAAGCACTGCAACTTTTGAATAACCAACCAGCTCCGTGTTGGTTGTTTTCTCGAAGACTGCAACTCATTATTTGGCAAACATTTTAATCAATAAAAAAAAACAAACAAGTTCGAGTCGGACTCGCGCACCGAGGGTTCCGTACAAGTGTAGTAAGTACTCCGTGCTTCGGAGGGCATGTTAAGCTGTCGGTCCCGGCTGTTATTGATTAATAGCAGTCGTTAAGCCATGTCAGAGGCCCTCGGTAGCCTAATAAACTCTGACATCAGAGGCCAGCACTACCGCATACGACAAACAACAAACAACTATGTATTTGGTTTGAAAGACCGTTGCCCGGCTAAGGAAAATGGACCTCCTTCTCAGGTAAAGGCGAGGTAATTAAAACAAGATAGTAAATTAAATAACAAAGGGCTTTATTACAAAAATAGAAAAAACACACATGAGTTATCAAAACTACTCTCCCCTTTACTGGGGAATTCAAAAAAAAGTATTTTTCACTTAACTAAGTTTGTTCTGCATCAAAATATTTCTAAACACCTAGTTCTTATAATAGGAAATACTACTAACTCAATACTCAAAATTCTCAAATATGATTACAATTTTCTCAAACATATATATTATAGTACATAAATTCGGCCTGTACGATATGAATTTACAATAGAACTGCAGTATCCTAGGCTAGTAAAAACTTAGAGAGACAGTGTTCAGCAGTTCATCATAAATTGGTCACAACGCAACGGAATACTCTTGTCTATGCCTAGAACGTTCAAAATGAAAAGAGAACTTGTGCAAACAGGAGTGTGTGTGTGTGTGTGTGTGTGTGTGTGTGTAAGATTGTGTTTCCCAGAGGGACATCAAACTCTAAAACAGAAAGTATCTTTCAACAGTATTTTAACACGCAAGTAGGCGAAGGCTTCCCTCACTACCGCAGCTCGCTGACTCGAAAATGAATTAGAGTGGACCAACCTGGAAGCTTCCCGGGACGCCGTACCGTCGACTCGCGTGCCGCCGCGGATCGCCTCCTTTACTCCACTCCTTCAGCTCCTCCTGCTCTCCACGAACGGTGCCTTCCGCTCCTCTCAAAGGGTTTCTGCGTCTCCCACGGTCGGTGTCTGGTGTCTCTCTCGTTCGGTGTCTTCTACGGGTCAGATGGTGCGTTGGAGACCTTCTGGTGACCCTCGGAGATCGGTGCACAGCAGCTTCGCAGTGGTGATGGCAGCGGCCACCCGTCGATGCTCGACTATAACCTGAAACCCACGTTCCTCTGTGTTTAAATGGTGTCTCGAGGTGCCCGCCTTAGATGGTCGCGGCGCAAAATTAAAACATATATTTCGTTAGAACAATCCTTGAATCACGGGATATGACCACTAACCTGGCTTTTGCACTTGTATACTTATTTCGCCGGTTACCGAGTTGTCACGGTTTCCGCGCTTCGTTCTAGACTGCGTATCTCGGTCGTTTTGTCCACACAAGAGACTGCGTGTTCTTCTGCTGCCTGCGAATTTAAACCCCGTAAGACAAAGTCGGGTACGCACAGAATCTACTAGAATCCAGAAACAAACAATATCCTTACCTGCGCCGATCTCAATTACGTGCCAACTATGTGAAACAAACTAATTCACAGTCCGAATTCAAATGCTCCCCGCAGGCTTTTCTTTTGTATATATACGAACTCTGGCTTTACGTTGGGTAGCAGGCTACTCCGAAATCTTACATCCAGTTTTCCAGAAATCTCTAGAAACTACTCTGCAGCTTGCATCGTAATTCAGACCCTGTCGGCCTAGCTATACAGGTCACTGTCCTCCAGCCAGCTCTGGTATATTCCCGTCAGGTTCCGGATTAGATAAGGATTTTTGCATATAAAAAAAACAAATAACCTCGAAGTTTTCTGAGTTTATTTATTTATTTATTTATTCTTTAGCACACAAATACAATGTGCAAGGAGGACTTAATGCTAAGTAGCATTTTCTACCAGTCAACCTGGAAGTTCACCTTGAATCAAGGGATATCTCACTAACCTGGCTTTTGCATTTGTATACTTATTTCGCCGGTTACCGAGTTGTCACGGTTTCCGCGCTTCGTTCTGGACTGCGTTGTGTGTTGCTGTGTGTGTTCTCTCTATGTGTCAAAACATTCCATGGTGTGACCATCGCAAGCGATTTGTAGGTGTGAATTATTTTCGACATATGAATTGCTGCCCCCTGAATTTCCGATTTGTCAGCCAACTCAAAGACACGACTTATTCCGGACACAATATTCGGGTCCGTCAGTCGAGTATCAAGCGTGCGCTCGATGAGTCGCGCGCCATGTGCTTAGCGATAAAGTACCTACTTACGTAAAGTTATTGACAAATTTTATTCGTGTTTTAATAATGAGTACCAAGAAGTAACCTAGAAGGTATTGCATAGCATTCGGCTGTTTGAATAGTGATAGAATTGACGACTTTCACTCATTATAAAGCAAGGAATTCAGACACCTTTATTTATCAAAGTGCAATACCTATAGGATATAATCATAATCAATTAACGACACTTATACGTAGGTAGGTATCTCACTAAACTTATCGGCGTTCTGAAAACGGGATAGGTAGGTAGTAAAAATGAGGTAGTAGGTCTATTCTGATAAGAATGTCATTGTATGTAATAGAACTATTTTCATTTATAATAATCTATACTATAATAAAACTGTAACTGGGCTAAATCTGTACATTCAATATTTTTTGAAAATTTTGATTGAGATAAACTTCAAAATCGATATGGAGTGCAAAAAGGTTTTTATTTTTTATTTTGTCTGTCTGTCTGTCTGTCTGTCTGTCTGTCTGTCTGTCTGTCTGTCTGTCTGTCTCTTTGAACACGCATCACGCTGAAACTACCAGACTGATTTTGATGCAACTTGGCAGAATCAGAACCATAGCTGATGTACTGGATTAACATTTAGGATACTTTTTATCCCGGAAAAATCAACGGTTCCCGCAGGATAGGGGTACAAAGTTATTTAAAATAACACGTATCATGCTAAAACTACTGGACGGATTTTGATGTAACTTGGCACAGTCAACGTTTATATAATGTGTTAAAATGTTGAATACTTTTTATCCCGAAAAATTAAAAGGATCATACATCCGTTTACGACTAGACTGGTACCGAATTTCGTCATTCTGCTACGAGGCTCACTGGCCCAGTTGGACAGATGCATGCGGTGCGTAATCCAGACGTACGTGGATCGAAATCATGCGCTGTATAAATGTTTTGCTCCATAATTAAAAGATTTTTACATTATTTATGCGTTATTTTTTACATTTTCCTTGATATCTATCTATACTATAATAAAACTGTAACTGGGGTAAATCTGTACATTAAATATTTTATGAAAATTTTAATTGAGATGAACTTCAATATCGATTGTTTCTTCCATTGAGATATTATAATGTACTACCTACGTACCTACATAATTATATAGTTATATCGGAGGTTTCTTCATAATGTCTTACTGGCAAAATGGTTAGTTGTCGGTATTGAAATGTGTACATACAGAGATAGGTACATGTATTGCTCTTCACAGATAAAGTATAGAAAACTTTTATTTTTTCAAATCAATCCTCATATCGTGTTGAAAAAGATCAAAAAGTAGGTAGGTAGGGTCGGTTATTATTAAGAGCCAGTTAAAGTCCCAGTAAGTACGTCGTTCTGTGAAACATCATAAAAAATAATTTGTAGTAAGAACACAATGTTTCGTTGCATTAAAATTTGTTCGTATGGACCACATAATAATGACCTACCCTTGATGCCCCATCCATTTTACCTCACCACCTTAATTAATCTGTGCCTCCTTACCTTCGGAGATAATTTTCTCTACTCAATAACAAGACGTTCATGATAACAAGTTACTTCGTTTAAACTAGATGGCGTTATCTACCCTTAAAACACGAAAGCGGTTTGTTACGAAGTGGTTTGAAGGTTGAATGAACTCGAACCACACGTTTTCTTCTTTTTTTTTTACTTTATGGTCCCTAAAGGCTCTTAAAACGTATTTACATGTTTTTTGTGTTTTTTGATAGAATAAGTCGACTTCAGTTGTAAAACGCGCAGCGAAATTAAGTGAATTATTTATAGTAAAATAGTAATTTATTAATTAAAAAAATAAATTTAACTCATTCATGTCATGAATCTTTCATTATAAAAACCAGGGTTCAAAATACTTTCAAGTGCTTTGTAAACCGAAGCCTTGAAAGTAGAAAATACTTGCATAGGAAATTGATCTTCGTGTCCATATAAATAAGGAGCACAATCGTGTTTGCGAAAAAAGTACTTGGGAGCGTGGAATTGAAAGTAAAAAATACTTGCATAGGAAATTGACCCGTGCGCTTATGTAAATAAAGAGAACAATTGCGTTTGCTTAAAAAAACTTCGAAGCCTTGCAAGTTTTTTGAGCGATGTATCGGCCACCTAGCTTCTTGTGACCCGGCTGGCCGAGTGCGGCCGAACTCAGCCGAGGCCATACCGAACCCGCCACCGTGTATGTACATGTAGGTGCGGACGGGGCGAAAGAGCGTAAAATACTTTGAAAGTCTTGCAAGTATTGCGGGTCCGCACCAGGGCGGCGTACTTACAAGCCAAAACCTGGTTTAAAAACCTGGTTGCGTAAATACCCACCTTCCCTAATTCCACACAGGTGGCGTGGAATTGGCGTGAGTGGTCATACAGAATCCAGGCCCTGCTCTCAAGCCCTTGCGACAGATTTAAAAACTGGGGTACTTGGTATCTTAGGCCTTGCACGCACTGCCTTGCAGTGGAACGCGGTGCGTTTATTCTAGCGTTTATTTCACATTGTATTACATGCGTTTATTTCATATTTTATTATATGCGTTCATTTCATTGCAATACGTACACTTCTATGAAGTGTCATAAATGTGCAAGTGTGTTATAACGCATATTCTGTGAAGTACGGAGTGCCGTACTTCACAGAATATGCGTTATAAAAAGTATGGGCAGTGCCTTATTCCGATGATTAGATGCCGAGCAATCGATAAAAATCTATTTGACGGCTGAACGAATTTTGAAGAAATGTAGTATAATATTGTACTTTGTAGGTTTGGTCCTGGTCCTCCTGGTCCTCTGGACCAAACCTACAACTGGTCTGGTGGTGGTTTGGCTTTTGGTCCTAGAATAAAACGTGTGGGCTATTTTTAAATGAAATGACCACGCGGGCAAAGCCGCGGGCACAGCTAGTAAGTAATAACATAAGACATTATTACTTATTTATTCTGTTACAATACGAGTATCTAAGTCATAACATATCACAGAACAATTAGTAGTACAAGTACCTAGTCATATCTTAATACAACCCTACCGAGCGAAAAAGAGAGAGCGATTCTGAAACGGTTAGAGTAATGGAAGTTTTCGCGCGGTGTGATATGGTGCATTCTAGCCTGCACGCGATGGGCGAGCGCCTTCTAGGTAAATATAATTGAAAACTCGCAGCGCTGTGTGAGTTAAATTGCACTTTATAGCGTTGTAGCAAGAGTCGCTATTTATTAAAAAATGACTTTACTCAGTTATCCTTCTGTACTTGTACTATTATTTATTCTGTGCCTATACCAATTCGGCCACCGATACCTATGCGTCGTCATCCAAATCTTTCAACTAGCTTTTTTGAACCCGTTTTATGGGGACGGTAACGCTATCTATTGGCAGTATTACGAACTACCAACCAAACACGGCTAATATTGATAAACTTCGTGTCTGAAAGATAACACCTCCCAAATCTATATTTTTATATTTTTTATAGCAGTTAACGCCTGCTTAGCGTAAATATATATATAATAATCCCTTTCAGACAGGTACAAAAAAGCTAGCGGAAAGATTTGGATGATGACGCAGAGGTCTCAGTGGCCGAATTGGTAAAGGCATGTGCTACGCTGAGGCACAGTGTGCAAGTTCGAATCTCGTCCGTGACCCAAATTTTTCCATTAGAAAATTATTATATACTAGCTGTACCCGCGGGTTTGCACGCGTGTTCTTTTCTTTAAGTTCAAAGTACCATAATGTGCTATTCCAGGACCAATATACCAACATTTGAACAAAAATTCTTCAGCCGTCAAATATACTTTTTTAATTGCTCGGCTTCTAAGTCACTGGGTTGAGATACCAATTACACTAGATTTAAATCAAACCCTAAGCTATCTAACAATGAAAACCGCATTGCAATCAGTCGCGTAGTTTTTACGTGATGCGTGAACAAACAAACATACAGACAAACAGAAAGAAAGAAAGACACGATTAACAAAAAATATATTGTTCAATACCTTTTTTTTTCACCCAAGAGCATTTTTTTCATTTGTATTAATTTAATAGTTTGGGTGCGATGCGCGGTCAAGATACGGACAAACAGACAGACAAAATTAATAAGTAAAACAGTTTGGCTTCAGTATCAAATATAGAGAACCATCCAAAAAAAAAAAACTTAAATATTAACATAACTTTGGACCCACATCCCGGAGAAACCCTTTACTTATTCGGGATAAAACTTGACCTCAATTTTAACCCATCATATAACTTAAGACGGTGCCAAGTTGCATCAAAACCCGACCATTACTTTCAGCGTGGTACGTGTTCTTTTAAATAAGTACCCCTAAATTTTTAGGCTTCATAATAGAATATAGAGAAACATCCGAAAAAAAAACCACTATATCTTTAATGTACAGAATTTGGACCCATATCCCAAAGGAACCCTTTATTTTTTCGGGACAAAATGTATCCAGAATTTTCACCTATCTTATAAAGTATGTCTAGTTTGCCAAGTTGCAACAACATCCGTCTAATAGTTTCAGCGTGCTAAGTGTTCATTTAAATAATTTTCCACATCCTGCAGGAACACTTAATTTTTTCGGGATGAAAAGTATCCAATGTCCTACCTCGAAGTGTAAACTCAAATCATACCAAATTTCATTTGAATTCATCAAGTATTTTCAGCGTGGTGCGCTGCCAAGGTACAGACAGACAGACGGACATACAGACAGACAGACAAAAGTAAAAAATACAGTGTTGGATTTAGTATTGAACATAGAAAGTCCTCCAAAAAAAATTACATAATATCTTCAATTTACAGAATTTTGGACATTATCCCGAAGGAACACTTTATTTTTTGAGATAAAAGTATACTACATTTTTATCCATTATATAAAATATATCTGTGCCAAGTTTCAACAAAATCCGTCAAGTAGTTTTAGCGTGATACGTGTTCTTTTAAATAACTTCTAACGCCTATTCTGCAGGAACCCTTTAATTTTCCGGGATGAAAAGTGTCCTATGTCCTATCTCAAAGTATGAACTCAAATCATACCAAATTTAATTTGAACTCATTGAGTATTTTCGACGTGATGCAGTTCCAAGGTGCAGATAGACAGACAAAAAGACAAAAATTAAAAAAATACAGTTTTAGCTTTAGTATTGAATAAAGAACGGCCCCCAAAAATTTTTACAAAATATTTTTAATTTACAGAATTTGGGACATTATCACGCAGGAACTCTTTATTTTTCCGGGATAAATAGTATCCTCAATTTTAACCCATCATATATACTATGACTCTGCCAAGTTGCATCAAAATCCGTCTAGTAGTTTCAGAGTGGTAAGTGTTTTTTTTTTTAAATAACTTTCAACCCCAACCCTGCCGGAACCCTTTCATTTTTCGGGATGAAAAGTAGCCTATGTCCTACTTCGTAGTATGAACTCAAATCATACCAAGTTTCATTTAAATTCATTCAGTAGTTTCGGCGTGATGCCTAGCCAAGATACAGACAGACAGACAGACAGACAGACAGAAAGACAAAAATGAAAAAAAAAACACTTTTGGCTTCAGTATCGAATATAGAGTAAGGTCCAAAATGAAATTTCTAAATATCTTCAATGTCCAGAATTGGACCCGTTACAGTTTTATTATATGTATAGATATTTACGCTAAGCAGGCGTTAACTCCTATAAAAAATCATAAAAATATCGTCTAGTTAACTTATACAAGTTTTATGATACATTATTGATTTGAAACATCTAATGGTGCAGTACAGGAATAACGCCGACTCTTGGCGTGGTGATTGATCGCCACGGCAGCCAAGCCGAACATCGAATATCACCGAGCTGAGACAGAAAGAGATGAGCCATCGTCATCTCTTTCTGTCTCAGCTCGGTGATATTCGATGTTTCACATGGCCAGGGCCCCAATTCTATTAAAACAATTATAATGACAATTGTCAACAATTTTCGCAAAATTTTCGCTTTTACCTCTTTTAAGAGGAAAAATTTAAAGAAATTTAGAAAAAATAAACAAGAAATAATCTACCACTTTGGTATAAGCGATTTTTTTTCGTAAATTGTTGACAATTGTAATTACAATTGTTTTAGTAGAATTGGGGCCCAGGTGTCCTGCGACGGTCTTTTATGGTGTCTTAGACTAAGAAAACAAATTAAAAATATATTTGTACAATATTGGATTGTTTTTCACGTTCTCGTAACAGTAAAACGGATCGCCTTCTCATTTGACATACAAAAGTTCTACTGCTCCGTTGTATGTCGAGCGCTGGGAGTTGACTCTATCGTGACATTCTGAGCATACGTAAGATACAATCAATGTTTGCCATTTTTTTTCAACATATCTCGAAATCAACATGATGTCTATTACCTGAGAATTAAGCTCCTGAACGCCCCTCCGAGACAGAATTTATATAGTAACCTCTGATGTGTTTACGCTCAAATGCAAAATAGGTGTATAGACTCAATACACAGTTACACACCAATTGGTCGTCGTCCTTGGTCGTTCAGTCACAGAATAACTAATAATGCTAACGTACCCTATCGGCTGGATCTGTTAGTCAACTAGTGCATAAAGGACGCGAACGCACGACAGAGCAGACGTGTCTTTCGATGTAAAGCGCGCGCTCACGGCTATACAAAGCCAGTACCCGAACTGATCGCACGATCAGTTGACCTCTAAGAAAGGAACAAGTTTATAGTAAAATCGCCGCAACAAACAAATAATCTGTTGCAATCTTTATTTTCTCTCAAACATTAAAACAATCAAGTTTAGTTCACAAAACACTAGCTTTTCTGCATCCGGTAGTACTTTTGTTGTATCTGAATTCGGAGCACAAGCTGTCGCGTCTAGGTCATCTCGTCATCTTTCTAGTTTATCAAAATGATGTAGCAAAATTTATCGTGAAATCATCAAATATTGAAAAGAGACCCCTAAAACAATAAATTTTGATGTTAATTGCATTGTTCCCATGGCATCCATGATGAAGCAACCCCCTAACCCTATCGTGTGTATAACAGATTGCGTAGGAGAAGCGGATATAAAGCTGATTTTGTGAAAAATTAAATTAACAAGAAGAGCAGGTTTAAACGCCGACAGTAAGCGCTATGACTGTGCTTAACAACAACTCATAAATTAAACAAGTAACATTATTGTAAAAAATACTAAAAACCCGACTGCGGACTGCGGAAAATTATTGAATAAGAGGTGACCACTCGCATAAATAATCACACTAATATTATAAAGGGGGAAGTTTATGTGTATGTAAAGGATATGCGTGTATGTGTTTATGTTTGATACTTCTTCTCGCTTAAACTGCTAAACCAATTTGGATGAAATTTAGTACGAAGGTAGCTTATATCCTGAATTAACACATAGGCTACTTTTGATCCCGGAAAATGCACAGTTCCTGAGGGATGCGGGTGAAACCGCTGAGCGCAGCTAGCTATTAATATAAATTTAGTGTTTCTTTTTTACTTACAAATTTTGCTTTACTTTAATAGTTGATGTTGATAGATCGTTTGTCAAAAACGGACCAATATGGGCGAAGCTATGGTGGAACATCCATATACTTACATAGATACTTAGACTGTTAAACTCATTACCCTTCCCTTGATTCACCATAGTCGGGTAAAAAGTGTCCTGAATGTGGGACAAAGCTTTACAAAGTTGGTGTTTGGTCTGTAAAAGCAATATTTTTTTCGAGCCTTTCTCTAGAGATGTAGACTTATCTTTGTTCAATCCATGTGTCACCGTGTGCAAATAACCCTACCGCGCCGGCAGCTGGCGTGCGAGTGATGCCGCGGTGTCCCGTGGATGCACACGGACAATGGCACCCGTTGTGTGCGAGATACTGTTTCTCATAAAACGTTTCCAACATTAGTGGTGGATTTGCTCAGGTTTGTATCTCACTGATACGCGTAATAGCTGCTTGTATCTCTAGGCCTAACAATATTGAGTAAGGCATTATGAATCAGTAAGGGAAAAGAAGGGGTGAGGGAGGGGGCTGCTTGGATAGCTAAAGTTGGGATACTGGTGATAAAAGGATATATTGAATATGCGATCCATTCTTTCGTTATTCTTATTTCTACGTGTGCTTGATGGCATACAAATCATACAAGGATCATAATAAATCACAAATTTTTACCTCATTTTAGTTTTGTCGCAGTCGGATTTTTTAGCAGTTTTGATTATTAAAGGTAAATGTTGACTTGCAATAATTTAAAATTTGTAGTGCACTCAAGAGTTATCTTTCTATCTTATTCGACATACATTATTTAAGTACATCATATTACATACATTACTTCAATATTTACACAAAATTGAAACCAGATGTTGTTTAGGCGTTGGCTAGATAAATATTTCGCAGAGAACACGCACTAACTTGGTGTAATTGCGGTCACGAAATATAGTCGCTTAATTAAATTATATCTGGGGCAAAGTGGCAGAAATTATTATCTAGGTAATAATAGCAATATGAAATTAATAAAAAAAAGGAAGTTTTTTTTTGATACACGACTGCCCAAAAAAGAGTGTAATGTTTTCAGGGTCCATGTATGTGTATGTGAGTTTATATATTCTGAACTGATTTGGATTTATGGGGTATCGTTACAGCATCCGGAGTAACATAACATATGCAAAATTTTACTTTGAAAAATAAAAACAATGTGGCGGCAGCGTGGCACCAAATAAAGAGGTGAAAAGAATTTATTCTTTCTATTTTACAATACGCGTATCAAATTGAAGGCCTTGATGAGTACATTCCAACAATATGTACCTAATTTGTTGACATAAGTTATTTTCTGGCATGGCAATCGTTTTTTTTATGTTAATTATTTATGTGTTGTTTTCCTAGATAGTCTTTGATCGTAGGTTTATTGGAGTTGAATTTATTTACTAAAGATTTCTTTTTTAAATCCGCTTGGAAGTGAATGAACTATGATATCAAGGAAATTTTACAGGTTCTATTCAGCAGCGCATTTTTACTGATGTTGCATTGCAATTCATCGCGGTACAAACGACTCAATGTTAGTTTTCGGGCCATTTTACTATATTATTAGAACTCGTAAAGACCTTCTAAGCTTTGTGGCATACCAACAAGTCAGTCATTTTAATAAAAAAAACTCGGTATCTCGGCTACTGACAAACCTTAAAAATAATAGAAGATTTCAATATAAAACAAATGAAATAATATTGTGGTGAAAATAATGTTATTTCGCTAATTTCCTAACTGACTCGTGTTTCTGTTAATATTAAAGTTGACTGGCAGCATGTGACGCGCATTAACCTAGATCTGCTAACCTTGAGCTCCAATATCACAGTAACGCGATACTGTAGGATACTGGGCCCTTATTCGCTGTACACACGTAACGCGTCGCGTTGTGGAATCTTTCGGCATATTACCACAGAATAAATAATAGATAATAATAAAATAATAATAATATAATATATTTGGGACATATCCACACCAATTATCTAGCCCCAAACTAGGATACCCTGTGCTATGGGAACTAGATAACGGATAAACATACATAGATAAAAATATTACATCCATGACTTAGAAACAAACATTTCTGCTAATCACACAAATGATTGCACCTTGCAGGATTCGAACAACATAACAAGTACGACAATTCACGAACATACACGAAAAATTCTACGCAGATATCTGGACGCGGCGCGTTACGTGGCCGAATGGTCTTAGTGAATAAGGACCCTGGTGAATTATTTTTAATATTTTTAGTGTAGTACAGTTTAAGCGCGTCACAGATGACTAAGATACTATAATATTTTATCTTAAGATAAAATATCGCTCACCATACAATTTATATGAACCATCACAAACGGCGAAGATAATATATATTTGCATCTTACAGTATCTTAAAATATCGACCGATATGGAATTTTTGAAAAGATGTCATCTTAAGATACGAAATATATCGTAAAAGATACAAAATATATATTAATATACTATCTTAAGATACAAAATATATCGTAATATGTTCTACAGGTTGCTCTGTTTTGTATTCATGAGTTTTTTTTTACCCCTTAACAAAGAGACGGGTGTTATAAGTTTAGGGTCTGTATCACTGTGTGTGTGCGTGTTTGTGTGTTGGTGTATGTGTGGGTGTGTGTGTATGTGTTTTTGTGTGTTGTGTGTGGCATCGTAGCTCCCAAACGAATGGACTGATTTTGATGCGGTTTCTTTTGTTCGAAAGCTGATATGATCGAGATGGTTCTTAGATATATGGGGAGAGGGAGGGGGGAGGTGAGAAAGAAAAGGGGGTGAAAATCGTGGCTTCCAAACAAATGGACCTATTTAGCTGTGTTTTTTATGTTTGGAAGCTGGGGTAAACAAGATGATTCATAGCTATAATTTGAGGATGGAGGGTTTAGGGGGGGGGGGGGGGGGGGGCAGCGGTGCGAATCGTAGGTTTCGAACGAATGGACCAATTTAGATGCGGTTTTTATGTTTGAAAGCTGAGGTAAACGAGATGGTTCTTAGCATACTGCAAGTCGTTGTTCTGTACAAATGCTCTCCCGCATGTTCGTATTTGGTTTCACTATATCTTACTTAATTAAATTATGAATTTCTAGAAAAGTTTTCTTCCACTTATTAAAATAAGTTTGATATTTTTTTGTACAAACATCTGATCTGAATCGTCGTCTGATGAGCTATCTAATAAATCTAATAGTGAAACTCATAGTTTATCATTCTGTATATAGAAAGCGGTGAAGAAATACGTGTGACACCTAGGACGGCCTGCGAGCGAATGAATAATTTCAATATATTATCGTATCTTTACCGTGTGTATGCAGATGCAGATATCGTAACATCAAATATTATAGTATCTTAATCGTCTGTGATGTCCTTTAGTGACTTAACAAGGTGAATTTGCGGCCACTGATGAAGATGCCGCGAATTCATGTTTTTTCTTCTTCAAAGTGACGGTTGTAGGTAAAACTATTAGGTATTATCCACCTCTATAGTAAAATGCAAGGTCCCCTCTACTTTCTGGTATTTAGTGTTTACGGTCAAATTCTATTGCACGCGTAGTTTTAGAAGAGGTAAAAGTTACAATCTCTGCAACCTTTTCAACATCGCTCAGTATATGTTACTTCTGTTCGCTGCCACTGCACCCCCAGTATAATAAATATTTTCAGTGACTAGCGAGTTTTGGGCAGTGAGTCCGCGCTTCATTCCTGGTACAATGGGTACTCACGGATAATGGTTTTTAATGTTAGTTTTGATTTCGGTGTAAACCTTCCTTTGTTGCGATCTCGGAACCCACACAATGGAGTAAGTGGGGCTTTTGAAGATATATTTCAGATGTAGGGAAAACAATATTCAGTTTATTATGAAGCTTTTACTTATAATTTTCAAATGAAATGTGCATAAAGTTATGGTCAACAGTGAACGAATATAAATCAGGGGATCCAAATGTAATAATGAGTATCCGTGGACTCCCAGGAGGTTTATGGAAAGAACGCGTTCACCGATGGACACAATAATATTCGTAATCTGACTCAACGTTCTATTCATAAAAAAAGAAAACGCAAAGGGGCATATTTCTTAACATCTTCTTGTTACCTCAAAATTCCTAACTGTACGTATTCAAGGCTAGATTAAAGGTTTTTCCTCTAGATTTGCGTGATCTTTCTTTAACCATATCCTAGCTTAACATCTGGAAGATAAGTCGCAGTCAACCGTAAATATATTTAGAAAAAAACCTTTTATAGGAGAAATATTTTATAGGAGTTGCCCGCAATCGTTGTGATATTTGTATAGTTATCCCAGGCGCTTATTTGCTATATACCACTTTAGTATACCACACACGAAATTCGTGTGTGGCACGAAATTCGTGTGTGGTACATAGAAAACGTGAGTAGTCAGTAACGTAACATTACTGGACCCTTATTAGCTTTGCCCATTTAAATACGTAACGCGTCACGTTACGATATCTTCGTGGAATCGTTCGATGGCGTCACAAATTTTCTGCACGGAGTTTCGTGTGACATAGCGAATTAAAGGTCCAGATGTTTATATGTGTTTGTGATAAAGAAGTAAGTGTCATAAAGTTCCTTTCCAAAAGTTACCTTGAGACATTTCATTTCCCAACCTTTCTCAGTCTAAAATATTATAAAAACAGCAAACAATGATTACCATAATGAACAAAATTTCAAACTTATATGTATACAACAATGAATACTGAAATATTAAAATTGATGAATACAATCAATCCTAAAAGTCGTAATGGATGCGAACAAAACGTTAATAAATGCCATTTTTGCATTTTAATCGACATAACAAATTAACTCCGGCCATTTGATAGTTGGAATAATAGTCACTGACAAAAAACTGCAAAATGGCTGCAAGTGAGTTGCAAAGCTTTATATTCTCTTTGTGCAGAAGTGTTGCTAATGCTGGCGGGTCTAACGGGGGCCCGATTAGTTGATGGCAAGTCACCAACTGTTACCATACTAAACTGTATCATAGATCCATTATCATTCCAAATACCTGAAGAATAAAAATCGTATCACCCTTTTCAACTAACCATAAAACAGAATTGAGGTTTGGGAGCAGTACGCCGGATTTTAGAGCTTATCTAGCCTTGAACGTAATGGTAACATATTTCATTGATAAACCATTGGATATTTTATTCAAGACTAGCTGTACCCGCGGCTTCGCACGCGTGTTTTTTTCTTTAGGTTCAAAGTACCATAATGTGCTATTCCAGGACCAATATACCAACATTTGAACAAAATTTCTTCAGCTGTCAAAAATACTTTATCAATTGCTCAGCTTCTAAGTCACCGGATTGAAATACCAATTACACCAGATTTAAATCAAACCCTAAGCTATCTAACAATGAAAACCGCATTGCATTCGGTCGCGAAGTTTTTACGTGATGCGTGAACAAACAAACATACAGACAAACAGAAAGAAAGACACGATTAACAAAAAAAAATTGTCCAATACCTTTTTTAAGCACCCAAGAGAATTTGAATTCATTTAGTAGTTTGGGTGCGATGTGCGGTCAAGATATGGACAAACAGACAGACAAAATAAAAAAATAAAACAGTTTGGCTTCAGTATCGAATATAAAGAACCATCCAAAAAATATTTCTTATTTCACAAATATTAACATAACTTTGGACCCATATCCCTTTACTTATTTGGGATAAAACGTGTCCTCAATTTTAACCCATCATATAACTTAAGAGAGTGCCAAGTTGCATCAAAACCCGTCCATTACTTTCAGCGTGGTACGTGTTCTTTTAAATAATTTTCCACCCCTATCCTGCAGGAACACTTATTTTTTTCGGGATGAAAAGTATCCAATGTCCTACCTCGAAGTATGAACTCAAATCATACCAAATTTCATTTGAATTCATTAAGTATTTTCGGCGTGGTGCGCTGCCAAGGTACAGACAGACGGACAGACAGACAGACGGACAAAAATAAAAAAATACAGTGTTGGCTTTAGTATTGAACATAGAATGTCCTCCAAAAAAAATTACATAATATCTTCAATTTACAGAATTTTGGACATCCCGAAGGAACACTTTATTTTTTGGGATAAAAGTATTAAATATAAATAAAACAGCTAAAACGGCTAAGATTATGGATACCGATCGTTCAGCGGTCGCGGAACACGCCCACATCCCGGACTCTGGGCATTATTTGCGTTTTGATAGGGTTTCTGTGCTCGAGAGGGAGAAGTTTTTTCTTCCTCGAAAGGTACGGGAGGCTATCGAAATTAGTCGCTATTCCAACTTTAACCGGAATCGTGGGTGGATTATTCCTTCGGCGTGGAGACCAGTTCTTGATGCGACTGACACTGGGTCCACAATGTGGGGTCATGAGCTGGACACAACGAGCGCAGTGTGCCAACAATCAAAGTTAACGGAAGTGAGTGACAGTGATAACTCCTCGACAGACAACGAAGTGACTGTGCAGGCCGAACATAGTCGAGCGCCGCAATCGCCGCCCACTGGGTCGCCCGCGCCACGCACGCGTCGTCAGTTGCGTGCTGACGTTCGTAGCGCTCGTCGCGGCTTGTCGGCATAACACTCCCAGATGAAGGACTTCAAAATAGTCTGAAACTGGTCGGAGTATTTTCGATCTTCTTTTTCGTGAGTTTTTAGCCGTTTTATTTATATTTAATATGAATATCACTCGCGTTAGTTTTCAAAATCAAATAAAAAGTATTCTCCATTTTTACCCATTATATAAACCATGACTGTGCCAAGTTTCAACAAAATCCGTCAAGTAGTTTCAGCGTGATACGTGTTCTGTTAAATAACTTTCAACGCCTATCCTGCAGGAACTCTTTAATTTTCCGGGATGTAAAGTATCCTGTGTCCTACCTCAAAGTATGAACTCAAATCATACCAAATTTCATTTGAATTTATAGACCTTTTTCGGCGTAATGCACTTCCAAGGTGACTAACGGAAAGACAGACGCCATTTAAAAACTGATATATTCTTGTTCAGAAGCTTACTATAAGTCCACTAGACATAGATCTAATCAAAAGTGGGAGGATTAGGTACAATCACCTCGGGCGTGGACCGCAGAAATTAGGTGTAACGCACACAGTTGGCCCTTTTTGGCTTTAGTCACAATGGGAATGAGGTTTTTTAGTACGTGTTAGCAGTGACTCTCATTTACACTACAGTCTCTCTATCTTCGTTTTTGATGCACATAAAGTATGACGGTGGGAGTGTAGCAGTTCTTAACGGCTCGGCTTGGCACCGCCTTCAAAAAACTCTTTCTTATGTTATGTTGTGTGTATGCATTATTATTACGTTGGTAATTTCGAAAAAGTGATACTGTTCAATTGTAATTATTTTATTATTTTTAGTAGTTGTCTACAAAATAACCTTTTTTTTGAAATATATTTTATTTACTATACGGCAAGGCAAAATAAGGGTTGTGTTCAAACTAAAAAAATTGACCGATTTTGACAAGCGAGGTATCAATCGATTTTACTTCATCACAAGAATTTCATACGCCTTGTTGTTTGCGTGATTTTAAAGTGTGTCGTAATTTTCATCTTTCACTAGATTTATATCCCTAGACCTTTTTTTTAATTATCTTCGAAGTACATTATTATTTATTCTGCGAAAGTACAGACTTTTTGGTACTTACTACTTTATTTTAAGTAGGTAGGTAGAATAGATAGATAGATGGGTTCAAATCACTAAAATGACTATGATGAGTGGTTTAATTCAAACCACTTATATCAGTGTTCTCAAATTAAATTCAGAGAGGTAGTAACCCTTTGAACAAATACCTACCTAACAACTGAAATAATAAAATTATTAACCTAATTTTATTGAAATAGGACTTTGGGTACAGACGGGTACTCATCAGCTATTTGAGCGATGGTGGCCTAACGGTTCTGTAGTGCAATTTAGAATCCAACGATACCGGGTTCAAAACCTAGGCTCCGCACCAATGACTTTTCTGAGTTATGTGCGGTTTTCCATCGCTCCGTGCTTCGGAGGGCACGTTAAGCTGTCGGTCCCAGCTGTTATTGATTAATAGCAGTCGTTAAGCCATGTCAGAGGCCCTCGGGCGGCTTGATAAACTCTGACATCAGAGGCCAGCACTACCTCATACGGCAAACAAACAACATCAGCTAATTGGTTTTACTATTCCGCGCCTTTGATACATTTTTACTTGAAAATTAGAGCGATAATTTTGGGTAAGAATCTTCCTCTTTATAAGTTTTACTGAACCAGACGTCCATGTTCGACTAAGTAGCCTGCGAATGGCCACTGATACATGAACCTCAGACAGAAACTGATGGAGACTTCTCCTCACCCAAATATACTGTACATTATGATCTCGATCTTCAGCTATGAAGGATAAACTAGTTATAAAGGGATATTCGCATTCTGCGAATTAGTTCAAAATAAAAGGAAGAAGGATTATTTTCGGGATACTGTAAGTAATTCCAACATAAAAATATACAAACATAATTTAACTAGTCTGAAAAATATTAGTTACGTCCGCAAGGACTGGGGGCAAGTCCTTGCTAATATTATTCAGACCCTTTCATAAACGCTAGCAGTGAAAAAGTGAAAGTGAAATTTGAAAGATTTTATTTGTGGAAGAGATTTTCCCCGATGTTGTGTTTAGTGGCAAATTTATTTCCATGTAACAAAGGCTACAAGACTGCCAAGGTCAATTGGGATTGGGCGGGTCACGTAAGCCGTATGCATCTCAACTAGTGCATACGGCTTACGGTTTCAGGCATTCCTATTTCTTGATTTTCTTCAGGCGTCATACACAGTGGACGTCTGAAGAAGGACGACGCCACCGAGTCTGGCCAGAAAGAGGTGGCGAGATGACCTGGGCCCCGATTCTGTTAGCTATTGAACCGCGATAACGCAAGACGATCGCTTGTTTTTTTGTGGTGAAATTTTCTCATTTACCACTTAAAAGTGCTAGAAGCGAAGTTTTTTTTTGGAGTTTTTGACATTGTATGTTTTTTATTTTTTGAAAATTTCCCAAAATTTTCGCTTCTTACACTTTTAAGTGGTAAATGAGAATAATTCGCAAAAAAAAAACTAACGATCGACTTGCGTTATCGCGGTTCAATAGTTAACAGAATTGGGGCCCTGGACGCCTGCCGTGACAGATACTCAGGCGGCTCAGGACACTCTTGAAATGGTGTGGGAGAGAACTGTGCCCAGCAGCGGGACAGAACAAGTTAGAAAAAAAGGTCATCATCATCAATAGCCCATATTTGCCCATGTTTTTTTAAATTATCTTTTTTGTACAGACTTTTTAGATCTTATTGCTTTATTATAAGTATAGAAGTAAATATGTATTAAAGAAAACACGACTGCACTGCCAAAATCAAACTAAAAGTCAAAAACAAGAGACAATAAAAATTGTTATAGCACCTCTTAGATTAAAAGTTTTCCATAGTACGGTCGGTTTATATGTTATATTTTTGTTCAGTAGCTTTTGTTCGTTTCCACTATATTTAATTTAAAAAGAAATGAAGCATAAATGTTACACGGGTGATGTAAGGATTCTAGCGATATATATATACACCAAAACCTGATCGAAATAAGAACGATAAAGTGTGTACTTAGTCCAACCATAAGTTCTGTTACAAATGAAAATGCATTTTTTTTTATGAAGTAATTAATGTAACATTACTTAAACTTACATGTACGTATTTATTAGTCTCAGTAAAAAATAAAAATAAAAACTATACACCTTTGGCTTTTATACAGGCCTTTAATCTGTCTAGCCATGAATCTATGGATTTACGTACTGTTTCCATGGGAAATTTTGCCACTGCTTGCTCCAGAGATTTTTTAAGAGACACAATATCGCCGTGACGTTTAGAGCAGGCCATGTCCTCTATAACTGACCATAATTTGTAGTGTAAAGGGTTGAGGTCTGGGCCAGTCTTCAGGTCTTATAAAGTCCAGAACATGGGTTTCAAGCCAGGCTTGGGTAATTCGTGTCTTGTGACCAGGTGCAGATTCTTGCTGGAAAATCCACGGTACATTTAAAAAAAGTGTATTGCTGAGATGTTTCACAACACGATCCAAGACAGTCTCTTGATACACTTTGGCTGAAGTTTTCACTCCCTTTTCACAAAAATGTAGCTTTGTGACGCCTTGATAAGACGCCCCACCAAACCATCACTGACGCAGGATGATGACCACGTTGTACCTCTCCGACCACTTGAGCAGTTTTTTTTAGAACTGTGAGCGTACACTATATCCTTTTGCTTATTGTAGTCCTCTTCAATCGTGATATTTTTTTAAGCAGTATAGAGGATATTTCTGTGCCTTTCACCTGCGTATTGCGACAGAAGGCGTTTTGATCGATCCCCTTTATTTAATTGTAAAGATTGATTTAGGGCATGTCCTGTCTATCGACGATAAGCACCGAGCTTCAGGTCTTGTTTTATAATACGCGACAGAGTCCTAACGAGAATCTTCATTTCTCGCGATAAGAGTTTTTGCTTCCTAATGGGGTTTCGACGAATTCTGGCTTTAACAGCATTAACAGCCTTTGTAGCTCTAACAGCACGCGGCCGCCCCGATCTTTTATGGTCTTCGACGGAGGAAGTGTTGTTGTTTCTGTTGATAGTACGATATACGAACATACGGCTAATACGAAGCTTTTGAAGTGTCTGGAATATGAACTATGCTCTATGTGCAAGGCGATCACTGCAATCCTATTTTCTTTAACACCCCATTCCATAATGTAAATTGATAATGAACACGAAAAAATATGTGAAATGGCGCGAAATCGAAATTCAAAATAATTAAAAAAAAGAAAAAAAAAAGTTTTTATGTATCAGTATTTATGACCAGCCTAGTTACAAAGAAGATAATTAAAATAAGCTACTAATAACAATTTTTTTTTAAAACGTGTCTGTTTGTTTGTTTATTTGTCTGTATGTTTGTTCGCGCATCACGTAAAAACTGCTGGACCTATTGCAATGTGGTTTTCACTGTTGGATAGATTAGGGTTTGACTTAAAAACTAGTGTACTTAGTATCTCAATCCAATGAGTAGACGACGAGCAATGGATAAAACCTTTTTGATGGCTGAATAAATTTTAATCAAATGTTGGGATATTGGTATTTTAGGTCTTGGAATAATACATAGAGTACTTTTAAACTAGAGAAATGACCACGCGTGCGGAGCCGCGGTTACAGCTAGTTTATCTAAATACTTAGTTTAATTACTTTTATTCCTAGATGTTAGTCACCCATAATGTATAGTAAATGGCGCTCATTGTATTCTGTAGTAAATAATGTAACTTGCCCCTAAATCAAAAGTATTGTATTATATTAAACATCATACAGTACAGTGACTATAACATAAGTAATAGAATATCAATATAAATTGGAACTATCGCAGTATTTTGTTATAAATTAGTTCTGTTTTGTTGATGTCGTTGTTTACATCTATCTTCAATTAACATTAACTATCATTACTTGCAAAAATCAATGAAATCGCTATATTCCATTTTCCACAAATTCAGACAACCAGCGATCGAGCACGACATACAAATGGACAGCCGTGTATAATTGCCCGAGCCCGATTAAACAAGGCTGACAATGGGGCGCGTCGGACAACCCACGCATGAAGGGGTCATGTGATGAATTAATATTATAATCTTATTTTCATATTTGGTGGTGAAGCTTTTTTATTTCGTATTGAAATGTAAAGAAGGAATTTTGCTACAGTTTTTTTTATTAAAATATGACTGAGTCAGAAATATTTACAAAATCATATTATTTGCAGTCTATTTTATATTAGATCAGTAACAAAAAAAATATGATTGTAGCCTAACGGTTCAATAGTGCAACTTAGAATCAAACAATACCGGGTTGGGTCCTAGGCTCCGCACCAATTACTTTTCTAAGTTGCGTGCGGTTGTTTATCGCTCCGTGCCACGTGCCAACGTTAAATTGTCGGTCCCGGCTGTTATTGTTAATACCAATCCTTAAGCCTCATGCAGCTTGACAAACTCTGACACCAGAGGCCAGCACTACCTGATAGCTCAAACAAACTAACAATAAAATTTACGCTCAATAAGAATACCTGACTGCAAATTCTAATAGATCCTAAAAGGTCATTCAAAATGAAAAATGTTAAGAAAAACCTACAGATGATTTTCAAAAACCTATTCAATGATGCCCATCATTGAATAGGTTTTTGAAAATCATCTTAGCCATGTACTTGGTATTTACTCTGTGACTTGAATGTTCGCCACATTTTTTTATTGTTTCACAATTTGGCGTTTGGTTGTGGCGACAACTTTGAATTTGAATTGTATTGAATTTTGGTTAAATTTCTTTAGTGACACTCGCGAGATTAACACAAATCGATTGAAACACCAACACAGTTTAGTAGAAAAAGTGACCATACTACTTTTGTGAAAACCAGCAAAAATTGCAAAAATTTACGGCTCAGGGAGAAAAACAGTGTTTTTTTTCTTGTTTTAAACTACTTTTTTAGTGTTTTATCGTAGAGTAAATATATCCCTTAGAGGAAAGAAACACTTATTGGATTATAAATGTGGGATTACATTAGAATCTAAAACTTAAAATGTAACATTTAACTATCATGTTTTATTTTGGCTGCTAAGGGGGTTCGGGCATCGGGGAAACTGGCTTCCACAGCAGCCAAGGAGAATTTAGTGGGTAAGAATCATCAAAATCGGTCCACGCGTTTGTTCTACATAGTGCCACAAAGTATCAGACATGTACATATTTACATAATATTACAAAGGCTGTTAAAAACAATACCTTATTTTGCATTGCTCGACTGGTAAAAATCGGAAGTAAAGTAAACTCCTCTGAACCCCTATCTCCCGATTTTTTAAATTTATTACAATTCGACACAGTGCAGTATAGTACGTATTATTAGGTATTCTGTGGTGTAGTGAAAATAACTTACTATTGAAGTTTTATAAACCACACTAACGTATACTAACACTTCACTGTTTGTAACTTCAAATGATTCACATGTGTTTGGCAAACATATAAGTAGGATGAGTTGAGTCATTCAAGGTTTCAAAAATTGCTTGAAATTAGAACATTTATCCCTGTTTCCGTAGGTACTAAAAAAAACTATAAAATACACACACCTTCAATTTCTCCCCCTTCCCCCTCAATTTCCGAAACAAAAACAGTCGCAAACATTCAAACCGTGTTCGCAAATGAGACGCGACCCGAAATTGTCGGTGTAACGCGTATATTATTCAGCGATCCCGCGGAATAAACATGAGTGTGGAATTAGCCTAAGCTTGTGCGTAGAATTGTAGTCAAAGTAGAAAAGGATTACATTTATCTTTTTATTACATAACAATTAAACTTCGTATCGCACTAAAAATGCTAGGAACTCTCCGTTGTATTGGATGGGCTCAACATATTTGTCGTTATTTTTGGCGATCCAATCAATTCTATAATAAGGCATTTTTTATTGAAACATTTATATTTCAGTTTTAATGTTATTTTATTAAAGTTGTTTTTGGATTATGTATTTTAAATGATCATTAGTTTTATTATTTAAGGCATTCTGTGTTTACGTGAAGAAGGGAGTGCACTCATTGTACAAATATTTTTGCATGTTTCATATGAGCCCAAAGTGGTCCAGAATCAGTTTGGTGAACCTGTCAATAAAAAAAACACTTTATTCTACTTAACAATTATTATATAATTATGGTATCACATGTTGATAGTCCAGATTATTGCGTAAAACCTAAAACCTTACCTTTTTTTAGAAAGGATATGTGCTGTTGGTCTATAGCTGACCTCTATAGCGTCACCGGACGGGAAATAAAATAGTTACTAATGTAAATGTTTTATTTAATTCGTGGTCTTGAGTAAAATAAATTGGTCAAATAAAAACGACAGCAGCTTATCACACTCAGAACCTAAATTCCACCGTTCTTCCATCTTCAAACTCTACGACCCCAAGCCTCACCGTGCAAATGACTTCAACCGTTTTACATTTTTATTACAAGGACGCTTTTCTTTCACGAATACCGCTCGCGCATATTTTTATGACAATATGCCGCCTTATTATGTTTTACGATATTAAACGTGCATTAATGTATATTTTAATATAGGTCGTGGAAAACAAACATTATCGTAAACAGTTTCTTTTGTTACTCACAAAAATGCGTGTTTTTATGTCATTGTCAGCTTGATAAGTGCTACTTAAAGTGAACTTTTAAGTGATTTGTTATCACTATAGATATAACCGCAATGAATAGCAGCTCAAGCAGGAAGTTGTGACCATTTCCAAGTTATATCAAATCAGAACGGGGTATGCACATTTAAAAGGATCAGTGGGCACGCTCTCAGAATGTATGTATACAAACTAACGCCGCTAAAATCTTTTATTTTTTTGTAGTCTGTTAAAATCCCGCCAGTGGCAGCCCTCGGTCTCCAACTGACAGAAGACATTGAACTCGAAAACAATGCCTCGACAAAGTACCACTACTGTCCCTAACGATATGTGTACTTACTTTCCAGAGGTTAACACTTAGCACACATACAAACATAGCACAACAGCGAAACAATTATAGCAAAAGTTAAGTTAAGGCGGGGTCATTCCCGAAATCAGCAACAAAGACGAAAAGCAAAATTTCGAAAACGACGTAATGAAACAACTTTATACGAACCAAAAAATACTGTGGATAGAACAGTATACTACCTAAACAAATAACCTGATCAGAATTTTCAGAAATAGTTTGGTATTCTTGAAAAAAAAAAACGAACTACGGCATGAAAACAATTTGTTGCATGGCTGTTCACACATACATAGGCTACATAGGCTACATAGGCTACTTCTCATCCCGAAAAATGAAAGGGTTCCCGCAGGATTGGGGTTGAAAATTATTTCAAAAAACACTTACCGTTCTGAAACTACTCGACGGATTTTGTTGCAACTTGGCACAGTCATAGTTTATATGATGGGTTAAAATTGAGGATACTATTTATCCCAAAAAAATAAAGAGTTCCTGCGGGATAATGTCCCAAATTCTGTAAATTAAAGATATTTTGTAATTTTTTTGGGGGCCGTTCTATATTCAATACTAAAGCCAAAACTGTATTTTTTTTAATATATGTCTTTCTGTCTGTCTGTCCTTCTGTCTGTCTGTACCTTGGAAGTGCATCACGCCAAAAATACTCAAAAATTCAAATGAAATTTGGTATGATTTGAGTTCATACTTTGAGGTAGGACATTGGATACTTTACATCCCGAAAAAATTAAGTGTTCCTGCAGGTTAGGGGAGGAAAATTATTTAAAAGAACACTTAGCACGCTGAAACTATTAGACGGATGTTGATGCAACTTAGCACAGACATAGTTTAAAAGATAGGTGAAAATTATGGATACATTAAGTCCCGAAAAAATAAAGGGTTCCTGTGGGATATGGGTCCAAATTCTGTACATTAAAGATATAGTGTTTTTTTTTTGGAAAATTACTCTATATTCTATTATGAAGCCTAAACTGTATGTTTTTTCTTTTTTTATCTCAATCCGGTGAGTAAGAAGCCGAGCAATTGATAAAGTATTTCTGACGGCTGAAGAAATTTTGTTCAATTGTTGGTATATATTGGTCCTGGAATAGCAATGAATTCAAATTAAACTTGATATGATTTGAGTTCATACTTCGAGGTAGGAAGGACATTGATTACTATACTTTTCATCCCGAAAAATTTAAGGGTTCCCGCAGGATAGGGGTGGAAACGTATTTAAAAGAACACATATTACGCTGAAACTACTGGACGGATTTTAATGCAAGTTGGTCCAGTCATAGTTTATATGATGGGTGAAAATAAAATATACTTTTCATCCCGAAAAATTAAAGTGTTCCCGCAGGATAGGGGTTGAAAGTTATTTGAATGAACACGTATCACGCTGTAACTGCTGGACGTATTTTTATGCAACTTGGCACAGTCCTCTATCTATATTTATAATAAAGCAATAGGTACGAAAAAGGCTGTACAAAGATGTCAAATTAATAAATGGTCTAAGGTACCCTAAAATAAGCTGCAGAACATTTTTTTTGTTTTAATTTTGTTTTGTCATTTGTTGTCTGTTTGTCTGTATTTTTGTGCATGACGTAAAAACTACTGGACTGATTGCTATGCGGTTTTCAATGTAGGACAGCTTAGAGTTTGACTTAAAAACTGGTGTAATTGGTATCTCAATTTGGAAATTAGAAGCCGAGCAATTGATACAACAATTTTTGACGTCTGAAGAAATTTTGATCAAATGTTGGTATATTGGTGTTTTAGGTCCTGGAATAGCACATTATGGTACTTTTAATCTAAAGAAATGACCACGCGTGCGAAGCAGCGTGTACAGCTAGTATTTAAATAAGTTTATTTATTTGTTTTGTAGAAACATCTGCGTAAAGATAAAATTCACCGTGGCTTTTTCTAAATTTAATGTGATTTTCTATCCAAATTGATCACCTTTTACAGTGCACTAATGCAATTTGCATATCAAATTCAAAATCAAATTCGGCGTCTGATGAGCTATCTAATAAATCTAATAGTGAAACCGTACTACTCATATTTTATCACCCTGTATATAGAAAGCAGTGAAGAAATACGTGTGGCACATAAGACGGCCTGCGAGCGAATGAATAATTTCAATATATTGTCGTATCTTAGCCGTGTGTGATATCCTAAGATGCTATAATATTTTATATGCAGATATCGTAACATCAAATATTATAGTATCATAATCGTCTGTGACGCCCTTTATAGATGTCATAAGCACTTTATGTCATATGCACCCGACTACGACGAACCAAAAGATGGGTTATGTGTTCAAAATAAAAACTGGTATCAATCGATTCGTCTTCATTGCAAGAGTGTCAAACGCTATTTTATACGTGACCGTAGTCGGGTTTTAGTTTTCTGAACTTAATTCTATGCAGCAATATTTTTTACAAGCTTATGTCATGCGGGAAATCGAGATAAATTCAACGATATCTTATACCACAAAAAAGACGGAGTCCACACTACCAAATCAAAATTAAAGACCCAAGATATGCCGATCCGCTCGTACGCACAATCTTCACGCACACACGCCATGGTATGCCGCTCAGCCGCCATATCGCAGCAAGATCTCCACATTGTTAGTAGTTTTCGAACCTAGGTTCTATAATCTATCTATCTTCTATCTATCTACATCTATCTATACTTATAATAAAGCAAGAAGAATGAAAAAGTCTGTGCAAAAAATATATATATAAAATAATATGGTCTAGGGTACTTAATATAGGCTACTAAACAAGAATATATAGGTGACCATTTGGAGCTTTTGGGTCGAACTCACATCAAACCTGAGTTTTGGGTCTTATATTGAATCCAAAGCCAAGGTAGCTGCAAAAAACTTAGTATTTTGTCTAAGATTAGGCGGTACTTCACACCGGGACAGCTTTTGGATCTTTATCAAGCACTGGTCCGATCTTGTATGGAGTACTGCTGCCACCTCTGGGACGGTTCTGCCAAGTATCAGCTCGAGTCTTTGGATTCAATTGAGAGACGTGCTATCAGGCTCATTGGGGATGACACTCTGGTAAAGAGTAAGCTTCAAAGTCTGGCGCATCGACGTGAGGTAGCAAGCCTGGCGGTATTCTACAGATTGCACTATGGAGAGTGTGCACAAGAACTGCACAACCTGATTCCCCCATCACCTTTCCATCACCGTACGACTAGACAATCAGCAAAGCGCCACCCTTTCAAGGTTGAAATACCTCGCACAAGAACGAAGCGTTACGCTTTTTCATTTATTATAAGAACTGCAAAGGAGTGGAATGCCCTGCCCTCGTCAGTGTTTCCGGTAAATTATAACGCCGGTGTGTTCAAGTCAAGAGTGAATAGGTATCTACTAGGCAAGCTTGCTACACCTTAGACCACATCATCGCTTTCCATCAGGTGAGATCGTGGTCAAACGATTGCCTAGTCCGTAATAAAAAAAATATATATGTAACATATTTTTAAATCGTGTTTGTCTGTTTGTTTGTCTGTATGTTTGTTCGCGCATCACTTCAAAATTAGTGGACCGATAGCGATGCGGTTTTCACTATAGCTTATGTTATGACTTAAAAACGGGGTTACTTGGTATCTTACCTATAATTAGACTACTTTTACTATATACACTGCACTCTTCTTTTATTATATGCAGTAAACTGAATAACTCTACACTAACTTTAACTAGCTACTGGCTAATAGAGTTGGCATATATAAGAACAAAATTGTTCGAGTTACTGTATTGTTTAGTGTCAGTAATTTTAACGAGTAAAGTACCTAGTGCTAATACATGTGCTTTAGCACTAGGTGAACGAAGTGTGTGTGTCTTGTTCGTCCAGGTGCAGTGTGAGGGGTAGAGGTGATGCAGCTTGGGAGTTGATTTTAAATAATATAATGATTTTGAAAGACACATAGGATAGATTTAAAAAATACTTGGCAAGAATTTAGAGCTATCTTATAAAGCAAAGAGGATAGAACCTTTGTGGCATATCCTCCGGCCGCCATTTTGTTTATTTTTTCAAGGTTTCCGCGCACTACATGAAAGTAGTATATAAATGGGTATACTTAGACAAACAAAAAAAAACAAGTAATATATTACTCACTTATTATATCACGTTCCCGAAATATTTGGAGGTAAAAGTCGCCGCGGGAGAACAATTACAATTATTAAAATTGCAGTAACTACGTGTGTATACATTCCTTTGTATGAATTAATAATAGTAATCCCAGTAATAGTTGATTTGACTATTTATTAGAAGACAGTATAAATATTTAAGGCGCCTTAAGACATTTCAAAAGATTCAATTAGAATAAAATTGCTGACAAGCCTAATTCAAGGCTAAATTGCAAAAGGGTGCATCAGTGTTAAAAAGTTATTATAATATTTGGAATGGGAAACTGGAAATGTTTTTTGACTTCCACAAGAATTAGGTTCTGCTTTCCAGTCACTTTTTGAGTATATGATAATTGAATACTAAGCAAAAAAAACACTACACTGCAAACGAACTCGAGTTCAATCATATTCCGAGCATTTCTGAACCCATTTGAATAATTCTTAACTAAGAAAAAGGATGGCTATGTTTTTTATTTTACCAGCCTATGTCACAGAATGAGTAATATTACTCCGACCTATGTTGTGTATAATACTTAGATGTTTGCGTGGAACTGATAGATATCGCCTAGGGTATGGGAGGGGTGAGACGGAAGAGGGAGGTCAGCAGAGCATCATCATCATCATCAGCCTATAACTGTCCACTACTGAACGTAGGCCTCTCCTAATGCACGCCACTAAGCTTGGTCTTCAGCTCTCTTGATCCATTTTCTTTCAGCTTCTTTTCGCAGGTCATCTCTCCACCTAGCCACAAGGCGTCCTACACTACATTTGTCTAAACGTGGTCTCCACTCAAGAACTCGTCTAGTTATCAGTTCTTCGGGAAATGTGACCAGCCCACAGCCACTTTAGCTTGCTTATCCATTAAGCTATTTCGGTAAGCAGAGGGTCGACACAAATTACTGAAATGTAAAGCACTTCGGTGGGGTTTCGTCTGCATATCACACCACATCGTCAAACTGAAAAAGTCAAATATAGAAAAGTCCACTGATGAAAAAGTCCACTGTTGAAAAAGTCTACTGTTGAACATGGGCCTCCCCTATAAAAGGAGGGTTTTCCATAATCAGCACGCTTGCAGGCGGCTCGCAGTAGATGTTGATACAGACACAGGACAATGATGCTGCCCATTTCCTGAATTCCCTATGTTGGACTGAACTCACAGCACCCGCGGGATGATTTTATTGACTGTTTAATTTTTGAGAAGTATATCTATAATCTTTTTAATTTGTAGCCGCGTCAGTGGCCCTCGGGCAGCCTGACAAACTTTGACACAGAGGTTAGCACCCACACATACAAACAGTGAAATAATATTAAGGTTAACTTCAAACATACAACATACTCTCTTCAAAATAATAGACATACGCAAAAAAAAATGAGATTCGGATAACGGCTCGTACAACAATTTCAAATATAGAACTACGAGGCTTTAATAAAAACCAACTAGATTCTCAGAAAAATATATTATAACGAGCAGCAATTCATCTTCAGAAGAATTTAATAATTTGACGAAAAAAAGCGGCCGAGCAATAGAAAGTCGGCGAACGTAACTCGTCAGTTATGTGAGGTAAATTTTCAGCCGCAAAATATTTTCCTAAATTATCCAAAACTCGTTAGCTTCATCCCGACAAAACCAAATCAAACACGAACTTTCTCTGGTTAAGTCTGGCTTCACAATAATTTAGAAATTTGCTTACCTATTTTCTACCTTCTATCGAACAAACATTAGTACCAACTCCTACATTTTAACATGCTGGAGTTTCAAAAGTGTTGAAACTTGTAGACAGACTTAATTTAAATAGATTGGTTTTTGTATCGCTACACATTAATTAAAGCAGCCTATAAGTAGTGACAAAATGACACGAGAACAGAATACTTATGTACATCTTTAGGCATAGTCGAGAACTGACGAATATGTCGTAGTATCGGATCCCTTCAGACATCAAGAACACGCTTAATAAGGACGATATAAGTACATAAATTAAAGTTACTCACGTATATTATTGAATTATTCTAACTATAGTGTCAACCACATCCGGTAAACGTTCTCAAGGTGAGTGCAGAACCCTCACGAACGTGTCTCGCCTCGCAACTAATAAAAGTACGTGAGTAACTCCCCTTTTTAAAAGCTTTTATTTAACTTCCAATGTTGGTATGTATGTATGTATGAAATGTTATTTACGCATTTTATTATGATAGCTGGTTTTAAGTTTTACCATGACATGGTTGCTTTAAACAGGGTTGGCTCCTGACTAAGGAACCCCTCATCGGTTAGCAGCATAGATACGAAATGTTGTATACGCATTTAATTGTGATAGCCCGTTCTAAGTTTTACCACGACATGGCTACTATATAAAAGCTGTTATTAAATGATTTTTAACCAATTTAATGCCTTATAAATGTATAAAAACCACGTTAGTTTACATCATAATAGCTCCTGGCTGCATTTACCACATAATATATTACTTGGATGGTTGGCCTTGTTAACATTCCTTTTATTTTCATGCCTTCTGCAATATTTTTAGTGCTTGTTTGTAGGATAGTTTTAACGTATTACTTTTAAATTTGACTTCAATTTAGCCGAGTAGCTGTGAACTCAACGGTTGCGGGTTTGAATCCCGCAAGGTGCTAAAATGTGTGTACATCACACAAATGTTTGTTGCCGTGGTAGGGATGTATTAATTCGTATCTATGTATGTTTATCCGTTGCCTAGTACTACAGTGCAGGATATCCTAGTTTGGGTATTTATATAAGTACTTATACAAAAACATTTAAAATATCGCAAATGGAAACTAACCTAACCTAGCAAATTTATTCTACCGTAACCGAAACTACTGAACTATTTACGCGCTTACATAAAAGGAAATTGATCGTTAGATTCCAATGAGCCTTGAACAGCCATAGTCACAGAGTAGATAAGTGGATTTCTGTGTCTACGTAGTCAACACAATGTAGACTATTAAAGAGCCGCTAAGGTAACATTTTACAAAACGATTACTGTGCGTTTACATTGATGCTGACGTAGCCGAGAATCAAGGTGAAAACCCGAGAATTACTCTTTTACGAGACGAAATTGCAAACGTGCGATAGCTATCTATTTATTCTTATAATAAAGCAACAAATACGAAAATGTAGATTAATCGAAGTAGTGGAAAGAAAAGCAGATTACTGCTTTTCTTTCCACTACTAAGTAATATCAAAACTAACTGCAAAGGAGTGGAATGCCCTGCCCTCGTCAGTGTTACCGGTAAATTATAACCCAGGTGTGTTCAAGTCAAGAGTGAATAGGTATCTACTAGGCAAGCGTGCTACACCTTCGACCACATCATCGCTTTCCATCAGGTAAGATCGTGGTCAAACTATTGCCTAGTCCATAATAAAAAAAAAACACTATTGTTCATGAGGGGATCTTATTTATTAGAAACAAGTGTTCTCGATCGTATGCCGTTTATTACTGTCTTAATCAATACAAAGGATATACATTGAATACATAGTAGTTCTTACCTACATAGACATTTTACTTACTACACCTCATTCACCTAAATGCAAGCAGTACAATTTTGAGTCACATTGACTTTTAAATTCAAGGCAGTACCATCGCGCTCACATTTAAAAATTAGTCCATTTTATTTTTAAATGTCTATTGGACGAATGCATGCATTTCATAATAGCTGCACCCCGTGGTTTCATCTGCGTATTGGATGATGATGATGAAATGTGTCATATGTGTTATTCCAGGGTATAAGCTATATCCATTCCAAATTTCATCAAAATTCGTTCAGCCGTTCAAAAGTGAAGTAAAATGATGTTGATGATGATGATGAAAAATATCTTATGTGTTATTCCAGGGTATAAGCTATCTCCATTCTTAATTTCATCAAACTCCGTTCAGCCGTTCAAGAGTGCAGTAAAATGATGCAGATGGTGATGATGAGAAATATCTTATGTGTTATTCCAGGCTATAAGCTATCTCCATTTCAAATTTCATCATTATCCCTTCAGCCGTTCAAGAGTGATGTAAAATGATGTTGATGATGATGATGATGATGAAATAAATCTTATGTGTTATTATTCCAGGGTAAAAGTTATCTTCATTCCAAATTTCATCAAAATCCGTTCAGCCGTTTGAGAGTGAAGTAAAATGATGATGATGATGATTATGATGATGAAAAGTATCGTATGTGTTATTCCAAAGTATAAGACATCTCCATTCAAAAATTTCATTAAAATCTGTTCAGCCGTTTGAGAGTGAAAGAGTAACAAACATACACACACACGCACACACACACACACACACACACACACACACACACACACACACACACACACACACACACACACACACACACACACACACACACACACACACACACACGCACATGACACAGACACCCATATACAAACTTTCGCCTGTATAATATCAGTGTGATAAATCATGTAACTAAAAAAACAGTGCAGTAATGGATTTTAACACTTACTTTCCGCACAGTAAAACTGTGCAGTAATGGATTTTCATACTTACTTTTCTGCACTGTTTTTATTGAGCAGGAATGAGGTACTTAAAATTTAGGTGAACGCAATGGTGATATTACTGTGTAGTGGGGAGAAAAAGTATGTACAAAGAAGATAATTAAAAACAAAAATATAAATTTAAAAAAAAACGCTCTTGTTTGTCTGCATGTTTGTTCGAACATAACGTAAAGACAACTGGACTGATTGCAATGTGGTTCAAATCACTGTTGCATAGATTAGTGTTTTACTAAAAAACTGGGTACTTGGTATCTCAATTCCAGCAGATTCCGAGCAATCAATAAAAAACTATTTGCCGGCTGAAGGAATTTGGATTAAAAGTTGGTATATTGGTATTTTAGGTCTTGGAATAGTACATAGAGTACTTATAACCTAGAGAAGTGACCACGCGTGCGAAGCCGTGGGTACAGCTGGTGATTGATTTTAGAATCCTGGCATATATCAAAATGTATATCTAATAATAATCTAAAGCACGACATCAGTTATTATGATGTATCATTCTGTATCATCATCATCATCAACATCCGCAAGACGTCTACTGCTGATACAAGCCTCGCCCATAGACCGCCGGAACGAGCGAAAACTCGTATGTGAATCATTAATTAGTTGTAAACTTTTTTGTATTACTATAAGCTATAAGGCTAATTTCATGAACCTCAAAATACTTATTAATACTTGGTTTGATTGTAAATTTTAGAAATGATGAATATGTATATAAATAATCAACATGCCTAAGTTTAGATTGTTGTGAAATTATAAAGTATCAATGATTAGTTTAGAAAATAAGTATCATGTTTCTAAGTCAAACCGTTTTACCTCTACAATCTAAGGAGACAGACGGACTGACAGACAGTCATTATTATTATTATTATTATTCCCTTTATTTATCTTTTTATCTTTTTTTTTTTTTTTTACAATATTTCTTTAAATAAAAGCAGATAAAAATATTATAAAAAACCTAAACCTAGGGTACCAACGGTAGCGGAGCAGGGCCCAAACTACCGGTGGCTAGGGCTGCAGAGTGAGGAACCTGACTATACGCGCCGTGTCAAGGAGTACTGCCTTCTGCATCTGACCCTTAATCCAACCATCTAACGAGAGCCTCTTAAGATGTTGGTCGAGGCTCTTCGCTATAAGGCCGTTCGCCGAAACAACTATCTGGACAATGATCGTCGAGTCAACATTCCACATGGCGGTCACCTCATGAGCCAAGTCAAGGTACTTGCTGAGCTTGTCCTTTTCGGCCTTCACGAGGTTCTCATCGTGTGGAATGGTGATGTCGACGAGCACTGCCCGGCGTTGGGACTGGTCTACCAGCACAATGTCAGGCTTATTGGCAACAATAGTCCTGTCCGTGATGATAGAGCGGTCCCAATAGAGCAATGCACGACCATTTTCGAGAACTGGCGCCGGTACGTACTTATAGTACGGCACCTCAGACTCGACAAGGTCATATCGAAGGGCAATTTGCTGATGGATGATCCTGGCTACTTGGTTGTGTCTGTGCAAGTACTCTCCGTTAGCAAGATGAGAACAGCCGAAAATTATATGCCTGAGGGACTCCCCGGGACGGCGGCATGCCCGACAAATGTCGACCGTACCGTACTTCATAATATATTTCCGGTAGTTATTCGTCTTGATAACTTCGTCCGCAATTGCACAGACAAAACCCTCAGTTTCCCCAAAGAGGTCACCAAAGCGTAGCCAGTTCACCGACGCGAGCAAGTTCACATCAGGCCCTGTTAAGGCCCGATAGAACCGCCCGTGCAGCTCCTTGCCCTTCCATACGTCCTTGCGGTCATCGGTACTCAACACCGATGGTTTGCGCCAATTCTCGTTTGCCAAGGAGAGCGGTGTGAGAGTCTTATCAACTGCCACCACATCACGATGCAACCCACACTCAGTGTTTAGGAAGTACTCCCTGAGACTGCACACTTCACGGTTGTGGAGGTTCTTGGCATTTAAAAAGCCACGACCCCTCCACTTCCGTGGTATGTACAATCTCATAACAGACGAGCGCGGGTGTAACATACGATGTGACGTAAACAGTTGACGGACTCTCTTATCCAAGGCGTACAGCTCAGTTTGAGTCCACTTTAGTATGCCAAAAGAGTATATGAGCAAGGGCATCACCCAACCGTTGAAGGCACGCGCCTTATTGCCACCTGACAAAAGACTGTTAAGTACTTTAGTCAGGCGGCAGAAGAAGCGCTCCTTCACCGACTGCTTAATCTCCCTGTCCATGATACCCAACGATTGTGACATACCAAGGTATTTGTAGGTCTCGGTCTCAGAGAGAGATTTGAGTGTCATTGTCTCAGAAAGCTGCAAATTCATAGAATTTACAACTTTCCCCCGCTGCACATGCATGACCGCACATTTGTCCACACCGAACTCCATGTTGATGGCTTTACTGAAAACTTCTGTGATTTTCAGTAACTCCATCAAGTCTGGATGTTTCAGTCCAAACAACTTGAGGTCATCCATGTACAGCAGATGAGAAATGATCTCGCCCTCTCTCCGTAGCCGATAGCCTAATCCTGAATCCTTCAACAAAGTGCTGAGAGGATTCAGTGCTAGGCAAAACCACAAAGGACTCAAACTGTCACCCTGAAATATGCCTCGCTCTATCCTTATAAAGTCCTGCGAACCATAAAGGCTGTCTCCACCACCTGGTTGACGAAGAACTGTGATCCACTGCCTCATACACGCACCTAAGAAAGATCTCAGAGTTGCATCGATTTTATACAACTCTAAGATCCTCTCTAGCCATGAATGAGGCACTGAATCATAGGCCTTCTTGTAGTCAATCCAGGCAGTAGAAAGGATCCCTCTGTCCCGCCGGACTTATTGGCAAATGGTAGTGTCTATGAGGAGGAGCTCTTTAGTACCACGGGACCCAACCCTACATCCATTCTGAGCGAGGGCCAAAATATAGTTCGTAACAATATGCGAATACATTTTTGTTCTCAGAATGGATGTAAGGAGCTTGTACATAGTGGGCAAGCATATAATGGGTCTATAATTTTTAGCTTCCGTGGTACTTCCGGACTTATGGAGCAAGGAGGTGAAGCCAGTTGTCATGAAACTGGGAAGAGAACCAAGCTCAAGGGCTTCCTGAAATTGTATTGCCAAACATGGATGTGAGCATCGAATCCACTTTATCCAGAAGTTGTGCAATCCATCCGGTCCAGGACTTTTCCAGTTCGGAGCCGTACAAATTGCACAACTAACGTCTTTGGGGCTGATAGACACAGATCCCATGGTTTCGATTGACTCACATGCATGTTCGACAACACTCATCCAGTCACCCTCCTTATGTTCAACGGGCACCGACCAAATACCACGCCAGAAGTTAATCATGGCAGTAGCATCCGGCAGCTGCCCATCACCCACACGTTGGTCAGTTCCCTCCCAGTTTCGATACACCTTCCTTTGATCACTTTGGAAAAGGCGATTCTGGTAATATCTATCCACACGCTCTCTGTAGCGACGAATACGGTTTGCCGGTACGGTTTGTTACCCCGGCTGAAACAGACCAGCTTTGCAATGAGAGTCCTAGACGTATTAATACGCCGCTCGATCCGTACTTGCCATGCAGGGACAAATCCGGCAGTTCGCGGTGCTCGGTCAGCGTCCGGAAACTTGACTCGAGCCACGCGACATGCCGCAATAGCCCCGCAATACAGGATCGAGTGGTTATCAATTAAGTCTTCACTAGTCCGTAAGTACGGAGCCAGCAAAGCGTCCAGAGCTCCCATTAACGCTAGATTACGTCTATGGGTGGGCATACGTGGTAGTCGTGGCCTAGAGTTGGGTGTGGACCGATACTGTAAAATCGCGTCCGCCAAACCACACCTCAATTGCTCAATGGCTTGGGTACTTACGCTCATATTCACACAATCATCCTCATCAACCTCGGGATCTGCCCATGTCGCCGTCGATGCTGGGGTCATAAATGTCCCCTGGACCGACAACGTGTCGGACAGGTTCCGCGTCGAGGCTGAAGTCGTGTGAATAGGCAACGCCTCCAAGCGCAGCCGATCTAGCACGGACTGGTCCAACAATTTGCACCGATGGATAGCCCGCACTTGATCCGAAAGTCGCTGGGCGGATACGACGACAGTCGGTTCCAAGGCCCGAAACAGAGACAGCATCCGGTCACGGTACGCAGTAAGGCTGGATCCTCCCTCTGTAGCCCTATAGTATGCGCGCATAACACTCTCATTTAACGGATGAGTCCATTTGCGCCGCACTGCGGCACCAGTAGCGGGGGCCGGGCGTGGAGCATGCTGCCCCACAGGCCCCAAGCGTGCTGGCACTGGTGGTCGCCCACGGCGCGCAGGTCTTGGCGGCGACGGCGGCGACGGTGTCGACGGTGGCCCACCCTCATCGCTCGACGCGCTGGTGTCAGGAGGAGTAACGTACTCATCTCCCGAAGACGAGCTCGGAGACGACGGGCGGGCGGTGGTGGTGGACGTGCGTTACTTGATTCCGCTGCTGTTGTTTTTGTCTTTAGTCTTGTGATCATTCGCTATTTATTGATTTTCTTCATTGAAATTTGTTGTCAGATAGTGACAACTGTCATATCTTGTATTTTGCATCATTTTCTAATAAATAAGATTTTAGTACACCAGTTTATCTTGAAACATGTTTTAAAAAGTATATAGCTGCAATGGAGTTTAATGATATTGTAAAAATAAGTAAAATATGTATATAATGGAGATCACAAAGAAATAGGACGTGTTGACAGCGGTGCAGTTTTTTTTTCTATTATTATTATCTATGTATAATTTTGTCTCTACTATATTCGCAAGCTTACTACTGTAACATGTTAAATCATGACTCCAAGTTAGATTTTTGTTATAGATCCCGATTAAATAGAATGTATTGGGTACAACGCCATCTGGCGAGGAGCAGCGCCTTTTCTATTAGATCAAGTTGGTTTTCTCCGTATCTAAATGCCAGACGCCGAGTTTGTAAAAAACGCCAAACTCCACCACGCGCGCGCCACTTTCTTCGTTGAAGGAATAATGAAATCTTTTCTTGTTGAAGACAGGTTGATAATTTCGCCTATCTAAGAATCAAGAAATAATGGTTGAATTTGCCTCTGCGAGTGGAAGGGAAAAGTTTTCATCTACTGTCTAAAAATAGATAAAATGGTTAATCCACGCAGCGACAGCTAGTGACAAGTGGCGTGAACTAGAAGGAAGGTGTAAACAATGCGGAGACCTCTGACGGCAAGTTGCAGGGCTTTTGGGATAACTTTGGTCGAGGAACAGGTTGTTTAAAAATCCAGAATAGGTCGCATCTTTAAGTTGGCTAACAAATCGTAGATTCAGAGGGCAGCGATTCATATGTCGAAAATAATTTACATCTACAAATCACTTGCGATGGTCACACCATGGAATGTTTTGACGTAATGGCGAAATCACATGAAAGTTCCGGAGAGATTCTTTTTTCTATATGAAGTTTGTGAAGTAAACACCGGATGCTGATTGGAATGTACCAGAACTGTCTGGAGGACAGTGACCTGTATAGCTAGGCCGACAAGGTCTGCTTTACGATGCAAGTGGCAGAGTTGTTTCTGGACTGTTCTAGACAAGCGGAAGTTCGATGTCAGAGTAGAATGCTACTCGACGTGCAAACCAAAGTTCGTATATATACAAGAGAGAAGCCTGTGGATTGGATTTTGAAATCAGACGTCATTTAGTTTACATAGTTAGCACGTGATTGAGATCGGCGCAGGCAGCAAAAGAGCACGCAGTTTCTCTTGTGTGGACAAAATGACCGAGGCACGCATTCCGGAACAAATCTGCTGTGTTACAGGCGAAATAAGTATACGAGTGCAAAAGCCAGGTTAGTGGGATTTCCCGTGATTTCAGTATTGTACTAACGAAATATCTGTTTTGATTTTGCACCGCGTCTATCTAAGGCGGGCATCTCGAGACACATTTGAACACAAAGGAACGTGGGTTTCAGGTTAAAATCGTGCATCTACGGACGGCTGTTGTCGTCACCACTGCGAGCTGCTGTGCGCGATCACCCGGGGCTCACCACCGTTCGTGGAAGAAGCCGGTCTACGAGGGACTCCAGAAGGTCTCCAACGCACCACCTGTCCAGTAGAAGACACCAGGCACCGATCGTGGGAGACACTGAAACCGTTCGAGAGCAGCGGAAGGCACCGTTCGTGGAGCAGTAGGAGCTGATCGAGTGGAGTAAGGAGGCGTTCCGCGGCGGCACGCGAGACGACGGTACAGCGTCCCAGGAAGCTTCCAGGTTGGTCCACTCCAAATCATTTTGAGTCAGCGAGCTACGGTAGTGAGGGAAGCCTTCGCCTTCTAACGTGTTAATATACCGTTGAAAGATAATTTCTGTCTTACTTTCTGTTTTACTTTCTGTTTTGGAATTTAATATCCCTCTGGGAAACACAATCTTACACACACACACTCTGTTTGCACAAGTTCTCTTTTAATTTAGAACATTCTAAGGTAAAGACAAGATTATTCCGTTGCGTTGTGACCAATACATGAACAACTGCTGAGCACAGACTCTCTAAGTATTACTAGCCTAGGATTCTGCAGTTCTATTGTAAATTTATATCATACAGGCCGAAGTTATGTACTATAACATATATGTTTGAGGAAATTGTAATCATATTTGAGAATTTTGAGTTTTGAGTATTAAGTTAGTAGTATTTCCTAATATAAGATCTTGCTGTTTAGAATTATTTTGATGCAGAACAAACTAAATTAATTGTAAAATATTTCTTTTTGAATTCCTCAGTAAAGGGGAGAGTACCAATATTTGATAACTCATGTGTGTCTTTTTTCTATTTTTTGTAATAAAGCCCTTTGTTATTGAATTTACCATCTTGTTTTAATTCCTCGCCTTTACCTGAGAAGGAGGTCCGTTTTCCTTAGCCGGGCAACGGTCCTTTCACTACGAGTACAATATCATATCATACCTAAGCTATAATATAACAATAATCGCGTGGCGTAATATTTTAATTTCAACCATAATATTTTACTAAATGTTTACAGCTGTAGCAATTTGCAGTTATGCTTAATATTGTCTTGTTATTTTAACAGCATAACATAATAATGCTACATTTCAGTTTCTGGTATTCATTATTAATTGTGAAGATTGGAAGTAACGAATTAATTTGTACTACCTGCTTAATATGCTTCAAAACCTACATGTGAGAAAGGACCGAGTTGAAAACCAGCGTTGCGAGACTAGCATTTATGCTGAACTTGCTCCTTTTGTGCTCAGCAGATGCATTAATGTTTATTTAGTTAAGTACTTTACTTTTATATCTTGTAACATGTATCTTGTTTCTGCACAATAAACGTCTTTTCTTTCTTTTCTTTCATAACTAGACCCATGGTCCAACTGATTTATTATAAACTATTTTTCCCACCTGCGACTTCGCTCGCACTGACTACTGTTTATCTCGAAAAAAAAGCATCCTATGTTCTTCTAAGATATTAAAATGCAAAAATAGGTATAGCACCATATAGCACCAATGTTCTTGAAGTTTTTTGACAGACTTGTTATTTCGTTTCCATGGCAACCGTTCCTTACAGCGAGTAATCAACACTTTCTAGTTTTTCCAAGAAAAATTACAATTTTCCGGAATAAAAAGTATCCTATGTTTTATTCTAGGGTATTAGATATCTCCATTCCAAATTTCATTAAAATCTGTCCAGCCGTTATTGTGTGAAAGCTCCCCAAACAAACAAACAAACAAACAGACAACGTTTCAATGTATATATTGGTATGGATGTAATTATGTAATAATTTCCGTATATAAAAAGTTACTCTGTATTGCCATTGTCCTACTGCAAAAATAATTGGACCACAACCCCTATTAATGCCCGTAGCTGTTAGACAGACTACGGGCATTACTAGTTGCACAGACCAGTTGGACCAGTGCCCCGAAACGCTACTATCGAGATTTAGACTAAAAAACTACAATCATGACGTTTTGACACTGATGCTTGATTGATAGCTATTATTTTTCAGTGGCAGCACTCAAGGAATTTTTGGAAACCATAGAACATTCGTGGCACTGCGTTACTTTTGCTCTAGAGCTGCGATAGTGTACTTGATATAGCAGACGAGCAAATTTGACACTATAGACAGTCCAATCGGAGAGGTAATGCAGTGGTAAGGCTTTTTTACCCGACTACAGTAAAGCAAAGGAAGGGTAATGAGTTTAATAATCTATGTATGTACGTATCTATATATGTGGTTATGTGGATGTTCCACTATAGCGTCGCTCCTATTGGTCCGATTTTGACAATCGAGATGTCAAACGATTCGTCTTAAGGCACAGAATACCTAATCTTCAGGAACAAAATGTCATAGAATATATTTTTTCAACTACTGCGAAGAAAAGGAAGGGAGTGTAAAAAACTAAAAACTTGGTCCGATTTTGACAAGCGGTGTCAATCGATTCGTCTTCATTTATAGAGTGTCATAGGCTATTTTTTAACCGACTATGGTAAAGCATATGAAGGGTTATGTCTTCAAACTAAACTTGGTCTCATTTTGAAAAGCGAGGTTTCATTCGATTCGTTTTAATCTTAAGAGCCAAATAGGCTATTTTTTACCCGACTTTAGTCGGGTTTTAGTTTTTGAACTTATATCTTGTGTCAATGGTAGCGATTCGGCCATCAACTAATCTAAACTTAATTTCTTCAAATGTAATTTAAACCTTGTTGGCTTTGTAACAAGGTATATTTGGCATATACCTAATCATCACTCACTAAACTATCACTAAAGCCTGTAAGCGTAAAATCAACTTTGTTTCCACGCGGGGAGAGTCCCGATTTGTCCAAACGCTGTCTCAGAACGTGTACGAATTTATCCAAACGCTGTTAGACAGCGTGTTAAAAACTTGTTTTAATTACGTTATTTTAAGCGGTGCAGCTTAAATTGTCGTTAGTTTAAAATAGATGCCAGAGGCAAAAAGACCTTGATACAAAGTCGACAAGGTTTAAAATACATTTGAAGAAATTTAGTCTAGTTTAGTTTTAAAGAGTAAAATGAACGAATTGCTGCCAATATCTTACAGAATTGTGGCCCAGGTCATGGGCCCACCAATAGGTGGACAACCTGTTGGGAGGAGCGGCCCCTGGACCTACCTATAAGATAACCATTCTTCGCTAACGGAACCGTTTCTACAAGATATGTCACATGGAACTTCGATTTGCTATCTCTGAGAGCTATAAACAAAAGCAATGATGTATCTTATATCTTTAAACGAGAAATTCTTCTATATAAATATATATATATAATCTGAATCTCGGAAACGGCTCCAACGATTTTCATGAAATTTAGTATACAGGGCGTTTCGGGGGCGATAAATCGATCTAGCTAGGATTCATTTTTAGAAAATGTTGTTTTATTCGTGTTTTCAACAATCAACTTTATCAATAATCAACTTAAACATCAACTTTTTTAACTGGCGGCCATTTGGCAGCTGTCAAGTGATTTATATTTAGTTTGGTTTGGCATTTCAACCTGAATAGACTGATGCTCGAACAACGCTTCCAAATTGTGGAAAAATATTTTTAAAATCATGGTTCTGTTCGAAATACGTATCGCGCACTACGTCCATTTTACGGTCAACATAATCGTCCATCGGAGCAATTAATTCGATTAACTATGGAACGTTTACTCTAAATGATAATACGCATCCACAGAGACGTCGTACAGTGCGTACAGAAGAAGTCATTGCTGCTGTAGAGCGTAGCGTAGAGGAAGACCCGAATCAGTCTTTCCGCCATCGTGCACAGGAGTTGGACATATGTCCATTCACTTTATGGAAGATTTTGTGGAAAGATCTTGGTTTGCGTGCTTACAAAATCCAACTCGTGCAAGAATTGAAGCCACACGATCACCTAGCAAGGCGTAGATTCGGCGAATGGGCGCAAAACCAAATTGCCGTTGATCCCGATTTTCATAAGCGAATTTTGTTTAGCGATGAAGCTCACTTTTGGATAAATGGATACGTCAATAAACAAAACTAACACTATTAGGAGTGATGATAATCCTCAAACTTATGTTGAGACACCGTTACATCCTGAAAAACTGTCTGTTTGGTGTACTTTATGGGCTGGTGGAATAATTGGTCCTCACTTCTTTAAAAACGATGCTGGCCAGAACGTCACAGTCAATGGTGATCGCTATAGAGCCATGATTACTGACTTTTTCGTTCATCAATTGAACAATCATGATGTGCAGGAGCTGTGATTTCAACAAGACGGGGCAACATGACATACAGCTCGTGCCACAATTAATTTATTGAAGGAAACGTTTGGTAACCGCATAGTTTCACGTTTCGGACCCGTGAATTGGCCTCCAAGATCCTGCGATTTAACGCCACTTGACTGTTTTCTATGGGGATTTGTAAAGTCGATAGTCTACGCTGATAAGCCCGAAACGATTGACCACTTGGAGGACAACATTCGCCGCGTTATTGCCGATATACGGCCACAAATGTTGGAAAATGTCATCGAAAATTGGACCTCCAGATTGGACTACGTCCGAGCAAGCCGTGACGGTCATATGCCAGAAGTCATATTTAAATTATAATTCCCGAAGATTATCTTTCGAATACAGTAAATTTCATGACAATTTAAAAAATCATCTTGTTTTATTCCATTTCAAACCTCTAAAAAAAACAGCCTTTGCATTTATTACACACAACATTATACATAATGACAAACAAAAAAGTAATAGTTTAAAAAAACTAAAAAACACGCTTTATATAGAAAACCAAACTAAAAAATAGAAGGATTATCATTTCGATAATATCTTAAAAAGCACCCCACGCTTTTTTTTAAATAAAACATTTTTTTCTTATTTACACTATTAAATTTTATTTTCTATATTTCGAGTTATTGCATTGTCATCGGTCTTTGACAGGTGTGCAAAATTTGAATGAAATCTGACCGTTTAAAGTGGGTCAAAATAGCGTCCAAAGGAGTCGGTTACAAACATACAAACATACAAGTGAATCTAATATAAAGCGTATAATAAAACAAAGAAATTATTCAATAATAATAATGATATGTGCCGTCACAAACAGGTCCCAACTCAGCCAACGCTAAGGCCATGGGAACTGATTTTCTGTCGAGAAAAATCAGTGCGTATTTTTTATTTTTCGAATCTCTTTCATTTAAGTTTGGTATAGCTTATCCAAACAAAGGGTCTAGGTAAATGATTCGTAGGATTTAGATAAATCTATTGAGATCATGGAAACAAAAGCGCTGATTGCAATTGACATACCAATTAGCATTTATGCTTTTAGCTTTTGATCGTGTAATTAGTCCTTACTGTGCATAAATAACATTGAGTAATTATTTGCAAAGGCACAACATAAATTAACGAACACGATCTATAGGCAATCTACGACAATCGTGACAAACTTTAAAAAAAACTGTTTATAAAGGATTCGTATGTTGGTGTGGGTATGTTGTAGTTACTCTTATTTTTCTTATATTAGCTGAGAAAATTGAAACAAATAGTAAATAACGCTTTCGGTAATCGGAGTTGACGGGAGTTTCCAAAATTTCATTCGTGAATAGAATTTCTCTTAATTCAAGTTCCAATGGTTCAAGCTATTTTCTTGAAGTGTATATACCGATACAAATTACTAACTTAAAAACATACCAAAATATCAATAGCAGTGGCTTAGTAGAAGTATGATAAGTAAATCTCGCACCACTATACAAATGAAACCTCAGTAATATCAAAACAAAAGTTTTCCTCTGAACAAAACAAAGGAGAGAAAGGTAAAATGTGGCATCTTAGGTCCCTAGAGCCCCGAGACAGGAGAGGCAGGACCCATCGAAGCGCGAAATGACACGTCTTTTGTTCCCCACCTTTAACGCGACGCGAGGCTGCAGGTGCAGTAATGACGGAGATCTTTACACGAGTAATAAGAAAGTGCATGGAAGGCTTTTTGCAGGATCTTTGTATGATTTTAATTTGAGTTTTGTAAATTATTTATCATTTTTTTCTGACTCCCAGAAGAAAAGTACCGTTGACGGAACTAGTTGAAAAAAAGTCTTACAGATTCCGTTACGGATCTTCTCTCTTTTAGAAGTAAAATACTTCGAAAATCTTACTTAGTAGACACCAGTATAATATTTTTTTACTTTATTAACCAAACTATTGCTATACTAAAGGGTGTTGATAATTCGATGCTTTGTACCAACCGTACAACCCGTACCTTTATTTCCACTGAAAAGTTACATTATTTTGGTAAATCCGACCAACAACCAAACTAGCTGCTAATAGAGGATTTCTATAAAGCAATAACGCTTATTTTATGAACCGAACATTTTGGTAAATCCGACCAACAATCAAACTAGCTGCTAAAAAAGGATTTCTATAAAGCAATAACACTTATTTTATGAACCGAACATGAAAAATCTCAACATGACAGCTCCCGGTTTTAAGGCTCCATGAGAATTAGTTGATTTTAATTGAATATTTCATTAGTATGGTTTTCCGCACTGTGACGCTTATTTATTTAATTTTAAATCTCGCCTGTTGTCTTTTTTTTTCAGAGAGCAGTATTTAATTAAAAAATGAATTACACGTTGAATCAATACCATTGATTTCCATTTTATCTCCGCGATCGGATAGAAAATTTGATTAATTTACCTACTATTTACTAAAGTAACGTAATTTTTGAACAAAAAACCGACTTCAATAGTTATTTGTTATGCAAGGCTGCAAAGTGATTTTTTGGCGAGAGTACTTGTATTGAAACCTGGGCAAGCGAAGGAGTCTAGGATTGAACCACGAGCGAAGCGAGTGGTTCAAATATAGAATCCTGAGCGTAGCGAGGGTTTCAAAAGTACGAGACGCCAATTAACTTTGCTGCCGTGCGCTACACAAAACTTTTCATCTCACTACAGCGAGGAAAATGCTAGGTGCAAGAAAAACAGCTAAAATAATATATTAAATTAGTGTTTATAATAATAATAAAAAATGCGCCGTCGCGGGATGCCTGGCAGATGTGTAAACATAATAGAATAGAGTCGAACAGAGTCAAATAGAATAGATTCGAAATGAGTCGAATAGAGTCGAATAGGGTTGAAAAGAGTCAAATAGAGTCAAATTGAAACGAAAAGAGTAGAGAAGAGTAGAGTCGTGTAAAGTTGAGTCGAGTTGAGTAGAATAGAGTATAATAGAGTAGAATAGAGTAGAACAGAAAAGAACACAGTAGAAAACAGTTGAATACAGTAGAACAGAGTAAAATAGAGTAGAATACAGTAGAACAGAGTAGAACGGAGTAGATCAGAGTAGAATACAGTAGAACAGAGTAGAACAGAGTAGAATAGAGTAGAACACAGTAGAACACAGCCGAAAACAATAGAACACAGTAGAATACAGTAGAACAGAGTAGAATAGAGTAGAATACGGTAGAACAGAGTAGAAAAGAGTAGATCAGAGTAGAATACAGTAGAACAGAGTAGTTCAGAGTAGAACAGAGTAGAACAGAGTAGAACAGAGTAGAACAGAGTAGAACAGAGTAGAACAGAGTAGACCAGAGTAGAACAGAGTAGAATAGAACTGAAAATGAATAGAGTCGAGTAGAGTAGAATCGAATCGGATAATAATATAATATAAATCAATAAAGTATTTTCAGTGGATTGTCGGTATAGAAAATTATTGAATAGAAAGGTTCGAATTTTAAAAACTCTTTCCACGCTAGCGAGTAAAATGCAATTTTGCACTCAGATTTCGAATGACAAACAGAATCTTTCCGAGCTTGTGAGGTGAAAACGATATTTATTAAATTTATTACATAAACTTAACAATACTGATACAGTGAAGTGTATCCTCACTTGGAAATAAAATAAAAATCATCGAAATCGGTATAAAACCGGCGATATGTTACATTATACGCTTATAATACAGTCGATGAGAGAACCTCCACCTTTTTGAAGTTTTTACCGAAAACTTGAAATTCCTTGAATATGAAGAGACACTGGCTCTAATATAAAACAGATCAGTATTATAATATATGTTTCTTTGAACGAATCATTAGATTAGATCCTCACTAAACTAAAAAGGAATTCCTCGTTGTAATGATCACAGGTTTAAGAGCAGATCAGCTGAAAAAGCAGGAAATTCCGAGAATTATCGTTACCTTTAAATAAGCCTCCCTTATTGGATATAAATGTCAAGGGGTCATCGAAAGATGTCGAGTGGAACCAAGGAGTTGAGCAAGGTAGATCTGTCCTAAAATGTCTCGTTAAGTTATATGCGAGTTCGCCGTCGCCATTGACGAAAAAAATCGCTGTTGTCCAAAATTAAAGACGTTATATCCTCCAACCCGCACTTCACTATGCAGTGTAATGGATTTGACACTGGCTTTTATAGTTTTGAAACTTAATACCACACATTTAATGTCTGTCTGTTAGCACAACCCGTTTTAACTAGTAGACCGATCGCGATTCAATTTTCACTGTTGGATAAAACTGGTGTACTTGGTATCTTAATCCGATGAGTAGGAGCTAAGCAATTTAATAAAAATATAAACCTATTAATTTTAAAAGTGTAGGTTTTGAAGGTCAGTGTATATGGAGATGGTCATGATGAATCACCACTGCATTGTTCTGTTGTACCATAATCATAATACATTTATTTAAGCGTGCTATCGAACGAGCTATGCTCGGAGTTTCTCTAAGTATTGAACCTGAAACGACATGATCCGGCATAGAACGAAAGTCATAACTCAGAGAATAAGCAGGCTTAATTGTCAAAGTGCTGCGACATTTATGTCGAAGAACCAATAACTGATCTGGTAGGAGTTCTTGAGGGTATCACGTATAGGTGAACGTTGCTTAGGACGCGCTCCGGATAGATGGAGCGACGACTTGCGCAAAATAGCTAGCAACAATTGGAAGAAATAACATGAGAAGAGCCGAAGATCGAGCTCAGTGGCGCACATCAGGAGGTGTCTATATTTAGCAGTGGACTAATACACGCTGTTGATAATGATTATGACATCTATACTTATAATAAAACTGTAACAGGTCCAATTCTGTACATTGAAGATATTTTGTGGATATTTTTTGGAGGCTGTTCTATATTTGATACTGAAGCAAAAACTGTTTTATTTTTCATTTTTGTCTGTCTGTCTGTAGTCTGTAACTTGACCGCGCATCACGCCGAAACTATTTAATGAATTCAAATGAAACTTGGCTTTATTTGAGTTCATGCTACGAAGTAGGACATAGGATACTTTTCATCCCGAAAAATTAAAGGGTTCTCGCAGGATAGGGGTTGAAAGTTATTTAAACGAACATGTATCACGCTGTAACTACTGGATGGATCTTGATGCAACTTGGCACAGTTATAGTTTATAATGATGGGGGAAAATTGAGAATACTGTGTATCCTATATATCCTATCTATCCCAATAAATTGTTCCTGCGGGATAGGGATCCAAACGTACATTTTTTTTTTTTTTTTTTTTTTACTTTTTCCTATTTTTGATATTGAAGCCAAAACTGTATTTTTTTGCCTGTCTGTCTGATCTTGACCGCGAATCACGCCAAAACTACTGAATAAATTCAACTGAAACATAACGTATTGAATAATTGTCATCCCGCAACATTAAAGGGTCCCGCAGGATATTAATAATAATAAATAATAAATATATTTGGGACAATTCCACACCAATTACCTAGCTCCAAACTAGGATACCCTGTAATATGGGCACTAGATAACGGATAAACATACATAAATACTAATATCACATCCATGACTTAGAAACAAACATTTCTGCTTATCACACAAATGATTGCACCTTGCAGGATTCGAACCCGCGACCGTTTGGTGTCGTTCCTAGGGTCTCTAGCCACTAGACCAACCGACTGTCAAAAATATTGGTTGAAAGTTTTTGAAAAGAATACGTCTGACGCTGAAACTACTGGATTTTGATACAACATAGAGTACTTTTGACCTGAAGACATTACCATGCGTGTGAAGCCGCGGGCACAGCTTGTAATATATATAAATATGGACAGTTATTATTTTAATGTAGTTAAAGCCCTTCTACCATAAATAATGTATTTCCATTGAAGGAATTATCGTTACTACAGCTGACCTTTGATTCATTAGATAAACTTGATAAATGATATCTCATTATAGATAGCTTACATACACTTCATTATACACATCACCTAAGAAACGTTGTTTACGTAGAAGTGATCTGCAGTAATACACATCTAGATAGCACTATTCCTCCGTTATTAGTTTACTGTAGCAAAAAATAGCATCTGCTACTGCACTGCACGGTAGTCAGGATTACAACCAGAATGCCTGACTTGAGTTGCCTACAATCAAACTCAAACTTCAATATGGTGTTTAGGATTTTAACTTGAGTAAGCGACATATTTGTCTGAATTTCCTAATCCAGTCAGTCTTCATCACCGACTCCCCACCGTTGTCAGCAGGTGTGGCAGTGACCACAGACCCAGAACCACACACCGCTGCAAGGAATTGGCATGGCTTGGGTGAGTGTAGCAGTAGTGTAGTAGAGGATGGCAGGGGAAATGCGCAATACACACCAAGCGAGACGTCAGTCCAGTCCAGGCGCCACTTTTAAATATGAATAACTAGCTTGTAGGGTTTGACTTAAAAGCTGGCGTACTTTGTATCTCAATCCGATGAGCCGAAGAATCGATTTTGAAAGCTGTTATTTAACCGGACGTGTTAAATCTACCGTTAGTTCACAGGTTAGATACCAAAAGCTAAAATAACCTGCCCTGCCAAAAAAGAACTTAATCCAATAAATTATATACTGTTAGAATGAGCTTATGTGCCTTCAATTCGATACCCATATAATAAAATGCAAAGGTATGTTTATCGCTTTTGAAAATGATGCCATATTGCCGACATTTTTTTTTTCTAATATAGCCTATGTTTCTCGGGGGGGACGGAAGGATTCTAACGATACCCCAAACGTCTAAATCTGTTCAGGCATTTTAATGTTATGGTGGAACAAATAAACTTACATACATACATACATACATACATACATACATACATACATACATACATACATACAAACAAACTTACTTGAATCCTAAAACATTACACTGCTTTTTTGGGCAGTTGTGTAATCAGAAAACAGTTAATTTGAATGTAAAATATCCACTTTAATAAGTAACTGTAAAATTAATGGGATTTCTTATGTTGTAATGTAATAGACTTGAGTTTGCATTTTCTGTGTCAGTATCAAAATCTACCTACTGCGGTAACCAAACTGCCTACCAAGCGGAGGGATTATGGCGAACAAACCCTATTATAGGGAGACCCGTGTACTATATGATGCGTGTGCTTATAAACTTTCAACTCCTATCCTGCGGGAACACTTTAGACTTACCCTTTAAGTTGACTTTCGTTTGACCACTGCATCATCTTATGTTTAGCAAAAAGGGTACATTATTAGCCATTTGCAGCATAAACATATTCTGTCTGAATGCACAAAATAAATGAAGCCATGAAACTGAAATGACATATTTAATGTTTTCTGTGGGGCACTGCCCAGAGCTTATAGTCATTTCTTGAGGAATCATAACCATTCACATGAATTACTCTACCCCAAACTAGGATACCCTGTGCTATAAGACAACGTATAAACATAACATAGATACGAACATTCTGTATTCTTGCTCTTCACAAAAATGATTGCATCTTACGGGATTCGAACAATACAAATACACCAATTTGGTTTAAATTTGCGACAGGCTGTTAGTATAACTGAGTTAGAAAGTGCTGAATAGTCGTCGTAAAATCACGGAAATCGTAGCGCCTTGAAAGTTCCCTATCGTCTAGTCGTGGAAACATACGTTGAAGTGTTTGGGACTGTATTTACAAGTCATTATCTCTGAACAGATTAATAAATTTAGGCTAATTCTTTCGTAATTTACACTATTCTCTAAAATTTTAACTTACCTAAGTTACTTAAGTAAGTGATTGTCAATGAAACATTTTGGTATTTAGACTGGATAAGCTCAGCCGCACATTTTTGTTTTTGCACCACTCCCATCGCAATATGCATGCATTCTTATCGAAAGTAATGTTTTTCGAGTAGTAAACTTAGTAGGTGTATATACAGTACTACAAAACTCACTAGATATATTCCATTGTTTATCTTTCGTCTATTTATTATTCAAATATGAACAATGTTGCATGTCAATAAGATCTGAAATCAAAGCGCAATTTTATTCGGCAATAGATTTTCTTCGGAAATGAGAAGACGCCAAAGCGCATAAGTAGTAAATACTGTAGTAGGTACTGTATTTGTGCTGAGCTCATCCAATAGGGGAAGTTGTAAATCATCCTACTCCTCAATTGACATCATTGTTTTTTTTTGACACACTTCGGGGGATCAGGCCCCTGAGCGCGTCTAGTCGAGTGCGCGTTGTCTTACATTCACATCATTCTACGACAATTGCCAACATTCGCTATCAAAAATTAAAATCATGTAAAGACAAGTAACTCGACTAGTTCACCAATTCAAAGTCACTCAGCTTTCTATGGAAAGGAGTTTCTCTGAGAGATTGAAACAGGAACGAGTTGATCCCACAGAGAACCAAAGCTATCGACATAGCCCATTGGATTTGTATGCTGAAGTGGCAGTGGGCTGGTCATATTTGACGAAGGACCGATAACCGTTGGCGTAGACGTGTTCTTGAGTGGAGACCGCGACTCGGCAAACGTAACGCCCTCTGGCTAGGTGGAGTGACGACATACGCAAGATAGCTGGCGGCAGTTGGACAGGAAGAGCCGAAGATCAGGCTAAGTGGCGAGTTTTGGGAGAGATCTATGTCCAGTAGTGGACACAGGCTGATAATGACGATGATGATAGACATGTAACAGAGACATTGAAAACAAGCGTCAACGTACATTTTACCCGCTCGCATTATCCCCCAACACCTGTTAAATAATGCCCCATTGTAACCGAGTTGACGTCTCATCCCTCGGTCTCCCGCCGGCTCCGTTATTAATCGATTCTTCACTCGAGAAATTATGGCTGTTTTCCACAAAATGAGGGTAGAAATCGCTGTTCTTGAAAGACGGATTGTTTTGCCACTTTCTTGTGTAAAAACAAATTGGTTTGAAAAGTTTTTCGATGGGCTCTCGTTGCAGAGGAAGATTGTGGCATTATATAGCTTGCGAATACTTGTAAAGAAAACGGCGATTATAACGTGTGTGTACAGAAAAGTTCCCTTGTATAACGACATAATCTCCGTCCCGAAATACGTCTATTTTATAACCTCGTTTTTATTAAGTCACTTTCTTGTTTATCTGTCGTTCCGGGTGAAATCTTGCAACTCAAAATTTCACCATCCCTGTTGCACATATGTTGAAGTAGTCGATAAAGTTGGTAGTTACTACAAAGAGCATGTTGGCGAGTATTTTATAGCACAATTTTTCAAAGTTCAACAGTTCTTGTATCACCGCTTATTTACTTACTTTAAAATTAAGGCTGGAATTTTTAATAATCTAAATATATTGCATAAAGAATAACTGGTATATGATTCCAAGAGGAGACAAAAAGTTCAAGCAATCTGCTAAACGAGAGATAAAAGTAGGCGCTTCAAAAAGATTTGTGAGTTCAGTTTCATTGACGAGAAAAGCGTTTTCACATAAAATATTTTGAATATTACGTTACCAAAGCCAACACTACAAGATTTTGCTTAAAATTGTTGATATTGTGGAACTTGATATCCTTTCGTTTATTTCAAAAATATAACAGTTTAATCCGAGTTTCATTATTCAAAATTATAGTATTTTATAATTGTTCAACAACTGTTATGAAAATCTACGTTGGACACACTTCGCGTTCTATAAAAACGGTGGTCCTGCTGTAGCCAGCTTTTGCATATGCCGTATGTTTTTTTTTGAGATTCATTTATTTGAAAAAAAAGTACGTGGCTTTTTACCAGACTGCGCAACGCAAAGGCCCGGTAATGTGTTTATCAGCCTTTGTATGTATGTACTCGTATGTTCTTTTGTGGCGCTATATACACCAAAGGCGTGAACAATTTTGACGATTTTACGTCAATCGTTTTGTCTTAATCTTGCAAGTGCTAACGTAACATGACATAACTTTAATCAAAATTCAATATGGCGACAAACAAACGCCATATTGTGAAAAAGAAAAACATGAAAATCGATGAACAAGTGGGGTATCATCTTTAGGTTTCTCTTATAATTTTTCCTTTCAAACATAAATAACAAAAAAAAACCGACTGCGAACAAAACTAAAAAGAGGCAAACAAGCTTCAGATTTATGATATTGAAATATAAGATGCAGTCGGAGGCATGAAAAGTAGCTCCCCAAGTTCTAGCTGATCCCGTCAAAGGAGAAATGAGATGCATGATGCCTCCGACTGCATCTTATATATCAAAATCAAAAATCTAAATATTTTCTGCCTCCGTTAGTTATTTTGTCTCGTCTTCGCACTGGGTTTTTTGTTATTTATAGTAATGTACTTATACTCTTATCTTTTTAAAACCAGGATTGTACAAGCATCTCCACTACGCCACATACTCGAAATTTGTGAACTTATATGTTTTGATAAACAAACTCCGGACAGAGGATACGCATAAAGAATTAAAGAATATCTTTTATTCAAGGGAATGCTCGGGAAAGGTTATGGGCATTTTAATGAAACTTTAACGAGGTTTAATGTTCCCCAGAACTTAAAATTAAAAATGTAAGTGCCCTCTGCAAGAATAACTCGTGTGAGTTACGACACTACAATGACCACTCATACATTACATCATACATTTTTCAGCTATGACCATTATTGTTTGTTTACGGTGGTACTGTTTACCATGTACACTTCTTACTGGACTGGACGTCGCATTTTTGACCTAGTGAAGCACGAGCTAAGCGTCTCCGTTTCAGCTTGGGCAAAAATGATTTCGTATGTCCTTCTGAATTCCTTCCGAATGTCCGGATCTCTGTTCTCCTCTACAGGTCGCATTTCTCAATCGATCTAACCAAAATTTTCTATACAGGTTAAGTAATTTTTTGAATTTCTTTTGGATTTTTGATTGGGGGGGGGGGGGGGGCTCCCCCCCCAATCAAAAAGGGAGGTGTGACTTCTCCTAAAAAGGGTAAAAAGAGGTTTACTGTTATATCTCCGCCTTATTAAATCCGCTTTCGATGGTTCCTTTTTTATTTAAAAGGTAGTAACTTTTTGTTAGTCTCATACAAATTTGGTGAAGATCTGATGAGGATCTTCGGCGTGATGAGCAGAATAGCTCGTCAAAATGCAGTAAATTTCTCACTTTTAGGTTTCTACCAGTGGAATCAGCCTATTAGGTAGGGATTGATGGAGCACCTTGGTTATTGATGTTTGTTTTTTAATAAAGTAACTAGATGGTGCTACTGTGCACCGCTAAATTGTTTGCAAAAAAGTTTGTAAAAGTTTGTTTGTTGTTGTTGTGTGTTTGTTGTATACAAAATATTTGTAAACCAAAAAAACAATATTGATTCGATAGCGACAAAATATTTCTACAGTATTTCTGTACAATGTTGGACCTTGTTCAATGAATAAATAATGTTACTGAATTGTGGAGTCTTAATTTTGTCGGTTAATTCTTAGTTAGCAGGATAGATAACTGCAACTGAAATGTCATTATCTCCACGTAACATGTTGTTTTATTCGTTTTATTAAGTTTTACTGACTTAATTATAATGCTTACTAATATAAATGAGAATGTGGGCTTTCAACTGTAGGCGTTTGTGTGGGTGCCGATGTTACGGACGATTTTTTATGGCTCAGTAATCATTATTGGATTGTATATAGCTGGAATAACACATAGGACACATTTCGTTATCATCACCATCATCATACACGCGGGTGAAGCTGCGGGGTGCAGCTAGTATATAGATATAATGAAAAACTCATGATCATGTTAATTTACATTGATATACTTCTGTTTCATGTACGAATATAATATAAATGTATGAAAAGTCCAACAGAATTTCTCTAAAATTCTACAATTATCCATTTGGTACCCCCAAATGGATAATACTCCCCTATTTACTCGTACAGGCCTAGGATATTAAATTGATAATGCCAATAAAATGCAAATAAGATATCATTTAAGAGATACAAAATATTTTACAACAGATCTCTGCGAAACGATTGCGCTATAAACTTGTTTACAGACCTGTTGAACCAGGAACGCATTAAGATCTGCGGGGTCAATAATCTGATACTACTATTCTTAATAAAAGAAAGTTTATGTGTGAGTATGTATGTTTGTTACCACGGGACGCTGAAATAGCTGTACGAATTTTGATAAAATGTGGTATCCACTACAGATACCTTCGGTGCTGGAAACTTTCGATCTTCATCAACCACTCGAATAAAAACGGGGATTGAAGCTAGTAGGAAATAGGCACACAATGCTTATCATTGGGGTTTTTGTGGAAATGAGGCCCACTTATCGATTTGAAACGTTAGTCAATTAATCGGGATGAACATCCCTAATGTTCTTAAACGGCGTCTTTTTCTCCAGCTTTGCTAACGTGTACACTTCTCCTTCTCATGTCTCTTTATTTAAACACTATAGTCTTAATGTCTCAACTCCGTTCTTATTGCTTTCAAGAAGAATAAAAAGGTCAAAGACTTGGTATGATTTTTATTTTGTCTCTTGAACTAGGATTTCCCTTAGGTATCTCAGAGGTTGCCTTTAAAATATTGGTAAAATGGATAGAACCGTAGATTGTATTACTGTGAATTACTTACCGCAATGTTCGACATATTTTAAGTTGGACTTTATCACCAACAACCATTCCACTACGGAGGCTGTCAAGTAAAAATACTCGTATAGCAAGATTTCCTTGATATATTTTTACTTATTAAATTACGTTATTAGTTCTTATTTAAGTCCTGGACGCTTATTCACTATGCCGCATGAAATTCCTTGCCGAAAATGTGTGACGTCAGTACGGCAATTGCCGTACGATTCAACGCAGATATCTTAACGCAGCGCGTAACGTGTCTTATTGGCAATAGAGAATAATGGCCCTGTACAATGGGTTACATAACCGACAATGTCTACAAAATGTTCCGCGCATCGTGCGTAAAGACAGTTTACGATGGTATCTACCGTGAAAGAGGTTACACACGAATTACGGATAGATTTCAGCAGTAATCACAATATAGCCTCTAAACAGTAACTTACTTCGACAGAAGGACACTTATTGCTGAAGAATCTGCAAAATTCTTATTTTTGAAGGTATTTGGAGAAGTCACTACCAAGGTCAAAATGAAACGGCTCGGTGGCAGAGCCGAACCGAACACACGTAGCCAGTTGCGTGCTGAGTATAGATCCATTATGGATCTTAGCACCTAACGAGAATGATCCACTTTCGTAGCGCTCGTCACGCTTATCAGCATACTCCCAGAAGACATTAAAAAAAAACACTGTGAACTAAACTAAAAAGTGGTAAACAAGCTTTCGATTCTTGATTTTGAAATATTAGATGCAGTCGAATCTTGATTTATTTAAAACTTTTTAGTCCGTTAGTTTCCTTATCCTTGGATTTCGCCTACTCCCCATTCCTCGTTTCCTCGCGATCTTTCCTGGAAATATCAATTGGAGAATTTTATACTTGTCATTTACCATAACGGGTCTAAAGTACGAGTAAGTAAGTATCTTCCTTTAAAAAAATATAAAAAAGTATTCGGGACAATTGCACACCAATTACCTAGCCCCAAACTAGGCTACCCTGTACTATGGGCACTAGATAACGGATAAACATACCTACATATGAATATTACATTCATGACTCGGAAAAAACATTTCTGCTCATCACACAAATGATTGCACCTTGCAGGATTCGAACCCGTGACCGTTTGATTTCGTTCCTAGCATCACTAACCACTAGACCAACCGGTGGTCAAATCAAATAAAATAAAAAAAGACAGTAATTGGAGGATTGTTCCTGTGCGGAAACAATCCTCCAATTACTGCCTATTAGTGTGTATATGAAGAAACAATGTTAATTTAATTCCTGCTCAGTTCTTCTCTGTTGAACAATATCGTGTTCATCCCTTGTATCTGATATATTGCGTATATCTTTTTTCCGAGCTTCCGCGCAATAATTATGACAAAATAATACTAAATTACTTAGTACCTCGGCTTTTACACTTTTGTCATAAAGTTGAAAATGTCATAAAGCTTACGTCCTATAATTTGGGCCCTTAAAATGTAATGAGCTTTATTATTATCTTACAGCAAAAGCTTCTGGAAAAGCATCTAAATTAGAGGAATTTACCTAATGCTAAGAAGCTTTGGACTAAGTAACTTTTTGTCAAAATATTTTACGTTGATTCAAATATATTAACATAATTACTTAAGTTTTTGTTAACAATCTAAAATCTGTTTTTCAAAATAATAAGTCTGAAAAGTAAAAAAAAAAGAAGAAGTTTTAATTTCGAGACATGAAAAGGTTTGTTTCACCGTCTTCAGATAAATAAATACTGAACAAATTTGATATCGCTCAAGTATTTCTTCAAAAAAATTGGCAACAACATGATACTTATTGATTGAATGATAATTGATAATATTTAAAACATTTGTTTAGTATCAAGAATATTTATAATACATAGTGACTAGTGACTTGCCCTAACTTTGCACGGGTAGCACTTACAACACGGCATTTTTCTTAGGGTCCTATCAGACAGAAAGCGGTTATGCGTTTGAGCATTCCGCGTTCGCGTTTTGCGTTCGTTGTGTTGTATTACGTTATATAGACATACCCAGACAGCCGGCCTTCTTTGCTTTATACAAAAATCGCAATCGCGGAACCCTCGAACGCGTCACCGCTTTCTGTCTGATAGGACACTTACTTTGCCTTTTTATAAAAATACGCCAGTAAGCGTAATTCAAAATCTTTGGCAGGGACGATCGTGCTGGTTTTTGACCATGGGCAACTGCATTATAACTCACGTACATCACAGACTTGTTATTATTGCGTTTCCACGGCAACATGTGATTGCGTTCTTTATAACAAGTATTAATTAATTAATTTTTTGATAAATATACTGATTATGTTACTCGCTGATAATGTAGCTTTCGCTTCTTCCCACAGCTCTACTAAATTGCTCAACTGCATCAAGTTGACTTTCTATAGGTGAAAGATTTTTTAAAATCGGTTTATTATAAATTGAGTTTACCCATTACAAACAAAAATACATACATACAAAAAAAACAAATCTTTCCTTTCTGTAATACTAGTGTAGACAAATCTATACAGCATTGTGCTCTTGGTTTTGCGTATCACTATTATTTAATCTGTGGTTTAGCTCGACAAAGTAAACTTTAATAGAGCTAGATTCCGTTACAACTTTGCAAGTGAAAATACTTGTCCGTATCCTACTACTAACCAGGTAGAGATTACATTAACTTATATAAAAAACGCTCTTAAATCTAAAGGCAATGAACAATAATGCACATGTGACTTTTTGCTAGCGGTAGCCGCAAAAGGCCACGATACTATAGTTAGCACACGCAGGCACGATTCTGTGTCTTTAGGTATTCTGTCCCAGGAGTCCCAGATTTCACAAAAAGCTCATTATCCAAATATAAATAATATACATCATTTTAAATTGTAATGGGCAGCGAAATTATCAAACTCAAATGCCTTATCAGTATTCAGCTAGGACTGCTCCCCCAGTTTGTGATGCCAATGCGCCGGGACTGCAGAGGGCGCTCTGGAGACACTTGTGAATGTTGATTGGTGCCATCGTTTGTTGCATTTCAAGTAAGTATGGTTTAGGAGAATTGCAGTACTTCTTCTATTGTGTTTATGTTGTCTACACTAAAATTATAACGAGAAAAGATTTGTTTTTTTGTATGTATTTTTTTTTGTAATGAATAAACTCAAAAAACATGTATCCAATTTCAAAAAATCCTTCACTTATGGAAAGCTAGATTAGCAAAGAGTAACAAGCACTGTATTTAATTTTCAAAAATTAAACAAAGTGAAAAAAAAACATTCCTACGAATATTGCAATAATGTAACCAAAGGTGTCAAAAATTTGCCTATTAATTGGCGAGCACTACTAAAACTAATGATGGTACATCAAATAATGTACTATATATATATAATTATATAGTACTCATCATTACCCACAAAAAAGTTCACGAGGCTCTATGCCTAACTATTATAGTTATTATATATAGATATGTTACGACTGTCACTCACGAGTTATTTCGTCGAACAATTCGACCGGTGTTCGGTCGTTAACGACGTCTGTGACGAGGTCAAAACCTCTTTCATAATAATACTCATTTGATCTCTTTATTCTTTCATAATCCATTTCATTCCATTTGATAGTTTGTCATTTTTAATTCGATATTCAAATAACCTAATTCTTAAATGGTCTTTTCGATATTGATTTTTAGCAGAACTGCAATTTTACAAAATAATATGTTATAAAATATCTACATAAGTTTATTACAAATATATATGTGTCTTTTAAATATATATCACAATACCTACGTAAGTGGTTTTAATCCGAATCGTCGAAGTACAAAAAGTCTGTGATCATCTCCTCCTGTTCCTGTGCTTCCAATAGTTCCTAATTGTTCCTGTAATTTTGTGTCACTGAGGTTTGGGTCCTGGGCTAGTGGGACAACCCCAAACCCTGGGATCGCTACGTGACACTGGCGCCCTCTACGTGTCCTTACCCAGCCCTGCTCTACCTGACCGACCAGTCATCATGCCTACAAGTTCCTGATTCCTCCGTGTTTTTTTTTAATCCATGTGTTTTTATTTTGTGAATCGGTGTTCAATTTTTAAGTCGTCCCACAAAATTCTAAAAGGCACTAGGCCATCTTGATTTAAATTTGGATTGGATTATTTGGCAAACCCAGAACAGTTTTTTATACTCAAGTGTATTTTATATTTGCATTCCAGTCATTCATGTAAGTAAGACATTTTCATTAATACGTACTTTGTTCCGAATTTCACTATCGGCCTACCTAGTTCCGAATTACTCTAAACTTTGACGCGTGATTATGCGTGACGCGTTAACGCGTAGTTACATTAACGCTATTTTTTAAATATTTATTAAAGTGTTACTATCGCATCTAACGTAACGTTACTTACAAAGTTAATACATAATTTTATTTGTTGGTCTCATATTAAATAAAAATGGACCCTGCGCATCTAAATAAACCAGAATTTATCTATGAATTAAAATGTCGAAATGCTGAGGTCCATACAACAGAAACTGTACAAAATTTACAATCAAGGTTATCGATATTACTTGATAGCTCGAATACTCAAGATTTTCAAAGCCCATATACATTTGAACAGGATACATACATACATTATGTACTATGAAAGTTACATTGCTTTTATATTCCCGTACCTTACCATACATATAAATGCCTACTTATGACAATTATAGGTTCCCTACTTACAAACAACCTTGTATTTAAGTTGTAAATAATGTAATTTTAATATAATTTCCTTTTACGGAGTAATGTCCACATTTTTGTATTTTTCTTTTATTCACTTCATTAACTTTTCGGATTCATTATGAATATTGACTTCAAGTTCCTACGTATTGCTACGAGTATTCAGTGCTATTGTACTTATTACATACTTTAATGCTTTGGTACTAACAGTAGTTAATACCCTACTTGTTAGCTATGTACTTTTTATTTATTTTATTTACAAACATAATATTCAGCCTAAAGTGAAACCAGTTTCATATATTATTATTTACTACACCTACTCACAAAACTTCCAATACTGAAAAGAGCGGCAAATGTGATTACTCTATAAACCAAGCCTAGGTCACAAAACCAGTATTATCTTATAGTTAATATACTATTACCTACCTACCTTACTTATATTATTTTAACGTTCTAACACAACGTTTACTATGTACATTCATGTGCTACAGGCACGTCGTACCCTAAGGTACGTTTAGCCATTTTGGCAAACTAATTGTATATAAATATACACATACATACATTTACACATCACACACTCACCACACATACACACATACACTCACATAATCACCCTAATCAGCGGGTAGTGACTGTATAAATAAGCCTACACTATATTGTATTGGTTTCACGAGTAACCTTTATATTATATAAGGTTCCTTTTTCTTATAAATGAGTTTTATTTCCAAAGAATGGGAATAAGACTATGAATGATGATGAATGAATGTGTGATTTATGAATTTGAATGCATCTAGGAATCCAATCAATTGTATATTGACATTATAAATAAACATGTTCACCTAAAAATTAAAAAGACTTCTCAGCATTTCCATTATTTTAATTATAATTTTACTATTTTAACTTTATTACCCTTATTATATATATATTTATTATTAACTTCTACTATATTGTTTTCTTTTTTCTTTAGTTTTTTTGTCTCCTTTTTTTAAATAAACCTAATGTTTTGGGATACCACAAAATTTTACATACCATACTACAAAAAAAATAATTTTTTGTTTACTAAAATAAAGAAAAAAAACTCCGGGGAGGCGGGGTATTGTGACGAGGTCAAAACCTCTTTCATAATAATACTCATTTGATCTCTTTATTCTTTCATAATCCATTTCATGTCATTTGATAATTTGTCATTTTTAATTCGATATTCAAATAACCTAATTCTTAAATGGTCTTTCCGATATTGATTTTTAGCAGAACTGCAATTTTACAAAATAATATGTTATAAAATATCTACGTAAGTTTATTACAAGTATATATATGAGTCTTCTGATACGGGCTGATGATGTTAATGATGATGAATGTACCTGATTTTTCCTTAGACTTGCAAAAAGGTAAGTTATTCTGTTTTATATACAATACCAAGAATCTCGTATATCTATATGCATGCATGCATGTACCAGAAAACTATGTGATCAATATCCAGACATTTCGATTGCAGACAATCTAGTCTCTAGATTCCTTAAAAAATAGTTATGCAAGAAACTGGTGAACCTACAATTGTTTGTCACAAAACAGATTTGAGTCGAATAAAATCAAAGGCGGTCATATATACTACATATAACTATATTACAGCTCGGTGTAGATATGGTTGCCTTTTATTTTAAACAAATATTTGTTGTGTGGGTATTATAACCAATTGAAGCTCTCAATAAATTATCCATAAAACAAATACTTTTTCTGTAGTATGTACGGACATTTACGCAAACCTGCAATTTAATCATAGGAAATTGCGAATTGTGAAAAAAAAACAGTCTGTAAAACACACAAAAACAGTCTATGATTTGTATCCTAATTTTAGTTGACGATTCGGGATAATGCTTTAAAATAAATTATTGACTTTATAAAACGTGTCACTAAATAGCCTTATAAGTACGCAGCAGGTTTTTTCGATCAAGCATGTAAATTCGTTTACGTGGACAATGGTTGAATACATACAATTTAAAAATCCCATACAAAAGTAAATATTTAAAATTTGCGACAACCCTAAATGTTTGTTATCACGTCGCACAAAAAAGTAGGTACGTACATACATACGCTCCATCTGCGGGTTACGGTTGCTAGGCCTCTCCTCGCTTGCGTGCTAGTGGAAATACCCCGTTGTGTGGAGATTGTTCACCAGTCCGAGCAGGGCTTCACCGCACCGCTCCACGAAATATTGGACATCGCTCCACGAGAATTTATTCTGATTTTGAATTATAAAATATAAGCCTGTACATTTTTTCACTTCACTCACAAGAAAATTAATAAAGTCGGCAGGTAAAGCTTAAACAAAATTTGGAACAAAAATGTGGTTTTCGTTTCGTAGGTTTCCTGCAAAGGAACATTAAAAAAACAGAATGATACATTAATCAAAAGTTTGGATAATAATCAACTATTTACTAGTGGCTCTGTGAGCTGTAGACCTCGCGAGCACAAACTTTTTGCAAAAACAAAATCTAGCGGTGCACAGTAGCGCTAGTTTACACAGTAGCGCAGTTACCTCATTGTAAAACTAACATTAATAACCAAGATGCTTCATCCATCCCTTCCTAGTAGGTATAGAGTTGGTTCCACTGGTAGAAACCTAAAAGTGAGCAATTTATTGCATTTTGAGGATATCATGCTCATCACACCGATGATTCTCCTCAGATGTTCACCAATTTCAAATACCTTCTTTTACCCGATAACTCGGGTAAAAGTCACAGTATCCGCTGGATGGATTTGTCTTGATCACGAGAGAGCTATAAGATATATGTAGTGTCAATAAAACCAATATGGTGACTTACAGCTGCCATATTGTATATCCGACGGAACAAAAAATGAGCTAAACTCGAGTGAGGTATCAAAATACAGGTCTTTAAAATACCATTTACACATTATATAATTCTTATAATAAAATTAATCAGAAGCAATTTTCTTTTAAGCTTCCTAAAAAACTATTTTTGATTATTCAAGTTAATGTAAATACTATAATAATATTCTAATGTTGCAATTATTATTAAAGTAAATATATATGTAAAAAATAAATAATAATTTATATAAATACTAACTGCGCCCCGCAGTTTCACCTACGTCCCTCAGGAGCCACACATTTTTCTGGGATAAAAAGTAACCTATTTGTTAATCCAGGCTATAAGATACCTGTGTACCAAATTTCATCCAAATCTGTTCAGACATTTAAGCACGAAGAAGTAACAAACATACATACACATACCCCCTTACATAAATGCAAACATTATCTTTCTCTTCTTAGTCTTTAAAATATTAGTGTGATTATTTTTGCGGGCGGTCAGCACGTATTCAATAAGAAAAATCGCAGTTGGATTTTGTATTTTATAATAATTTTACTTGTAAATAATAAATAATGATATCTACTGGTTCTCAATTATTATTTTTTCATATTTTCTTGTCATTTTTTTGCTAACTGAACTTAAATTGCCATGGAGTGATTTCGACCAAAATACTATTTTAATCTTAGTTTTGTGGAGCTTAGTAGAGTCAAAGTATGTAAATTTGTTCATTTGAAAACAATAGCCGAGGAGCGGAGTGGCTGAAGCCCCGAGCAGATGTGGGTCGAGCTAGCCTATTGTCTCTCAGCACACTGTTACATGATAGCCGAAGAAAGCACCGAAGGTACTACTACCTACTGCTGCTGCTGCTGCTGCTGCTGCTGCTGCTGCTGCTGCTGCTACTACTACTACTACTACTACTACTACTACAACTGTAGTAATATACTACAACTACAACTGTAGTAATATACTACTACTACAGTAGTAGTACTGTACTTTTCAATTGTCATCAGAACTACACCCATGTGCAAAACTTCAGCATCTTTGGACGTCCTTAAATTGTTCAAAATTGACTTGCAATCCAGTCCTAAACATTATAACACAGTGAATTAAATTAAAGCTTTTTTCAAAGATATTAAACCAATTTTGATGAAATTTATACAGTTCCACACTAGAGGTCTTCTTACTCAAGTAAAAACAATCATCTAATTCGGTTCAGAAATCCCAAGATATTAGAGAACATAAACAATAAAACAAATTGATTTTCTATTAAAACTACTGAACCAATTTTGATGAAATTTATATGGGACCACACGGAAAGTTTACCCTTTTGAATAAAAAAAACATCTAAATTGGTTCAGAAATCTTAGAGATAAACACAAAACAAAGGCAATATAAACACAAAATCGAATGGAATTACTCAACAAAACTGTTTAATCTGCTGAACCAATATTGATAAAATTTATATAGGACTATTTGGAAAGTATACCCTTTCAAACAAAAAAATATTTTTTTAAATCGGTTCACAATTGAAGGAGATATAAACCGACATACATAAAAAAAAACAAAAAACATACATACAGCCGAACATATAACCGTCTCCTTTTGTGAAGTCGATTAAATAGACGAAGAAAGACGGGTGCGCGGTGGATGCCGTACATGTACAGACTTTTTTGTACTTATTGCTTTATTATAATTTTAGATTAAATATCTATTGGTTTGCGTATTATCATGTATTTGTATTGTAGCGTATATTGATCTCCAAAGAGTCTGGACACCATTTTTCACGACTCTATGTAAAAAAAATTGGCTTATGAGTACACAAAAATAATATGCTATTTATAAGCTTTCATTTAACTACACTTGTATGTATGTATGTATCTCTCTATCTATGTATGAGTACACAAAAATAAAATGCTTTTTTATAAACTTTTATTTAACTTCACTTGTATTTATGTATGTATCTCTCTATCTATGTATGAGTACACAAAAATGAAATGCTTTTTATCAGCTTTTATTTAACTTCACTTGTATTTATGTATGTATCTCTCCATCTATGTATGAGTACACATAAATTAAATGCTTTTTATAAGCTTTTATTTAACTTCACTTGTATGTATCTCTCTATCTATGTATGAGTACACAAAAATGAAATGCTTTTTATCAGCTTTTATTTAACTTCACTTGTATTTATGTATGTATCTCTCCATCTATGTATGAGTACACATAAATTAAATGCTTTTTATAAGCTTTTATTTAACTTCACTTGTATGTATCTCTCTATCTATGTATGAGTACACAAAAATAAAATGCTTTTTATAAGCTTTTATTTAACTTCACTTGTATTTATGTATGTATCTCTCTATCTATGTATGAGTACACAAAAACACAAAAATTAAATGCTTTTTATAAGCTTTTATTTGACTTCTCTTGTATGTATCTCTCTATCTATGTATGAGTACACAAAAATAAAATGATTTTCATAAGCTTTTATTTTTCACGACTCTATGTAAAAAAAATTGGCTTATGAGTACACAAAAATAATATGCTATTTATAAGCTTTCATTTAACTACACTTGTATGTATGTATGTATCTCTCTATCTATGTATGAGTACACAAAAATGAAATGCTTTTTATAAGCTTTTATTTAATTTCACTTGTGTGTATGTATGTATCTCTATATCTATTTATTTCTGTCTGTCTGCAACTATCTTGAGTACTCTCCGATTAGCTATCCGACTGAAACTTTCAGGGTAGCTCAAAACTCGAAGCAAAGAATTTAAAAAAAATAAAAAGTTTTTATTAAAATAAAGAATTTTTAATTTTTAATTTACTTTGTTTATTCATCAAGTGTAGGGCGCCCCCCAGCTAGGTGAAACGATAATTACATTGTACTCTAGCTGGCTGCATGTTCACTATGTATTACATTTGCAGGCAGCAGTTGTAATACAAGTGAAATTAAAAATTTGAATAACCTCCGGTACATAAATTATATTGCTAAGAAACATCTTGATGCGTACATTAGCTTTCAAAAAGAAAAAAAGCTTTTCAAAATCGCATGTCGCATGAAATTGGTCCATTCGTTTGGGAGCTACGATGCCACAGACAGATACACACACACACACACACACACACACACACACACACACACACACAGATATGTATACACACGTTAAACTAATAACACCCCTCTCTTTTTGCGGTTGGGGTTTTAAAATAAGAAGAGTTGCAGATCTGGTAAAGTGGCGGGTTTTGGGAGAGGCATATGTCCAGCAGTGGACTGATAGCCTGAAGATGATGATTCATGTAATTGCGGTACTTACATAATTATTTTAATCTATAGGCAGTTCTTATAGTCACAGTAAGTATATTATTTAACATATCACAGTGAATAATAATGTTACCTAATAGTAAACCTACATTTCGACATTGCCTTCCGATAACAAATTAGAGACCACTGTTACCCGCCTCAGGGGCCGTAAAAACATGGAAATAACTGAGGGTACGAACTTCATAAATTTATTAACACATTCGTACCTTGTCATAATAACTTTACGTAACATGGGGCGGTACAATTCCTAAGGGAATCAAAACGTAAGTTCTCGAATTAAAAAGGACTGTCTAAAAATTTACCAACTTTCTTCAATTTATCGTCACCTTTAGACATCTACGTGCTGTTACATGGTGTCAGTTGTGTTCTACTATCAATCTTCTTTCAATTTCTGAAGCTCTGGTAGAGTTAGAAAGGTTTCTTCGTTTTGGGTCCGATTAAGTTATATATGACTAGCTGAGCCCGCGGCTTTGCCCGCATGGTAATTACATTTAAAAGTGGCTCATAAGTGTTATCCCAGAACCAAAAGTACAATATACTTACTACATTTCTTCAATATTCGTTCAGCCGTCAAATAGTTTCTTATCGATTGCTCGGGATACCAAGTACCCTAGTTTTAAGTCAAACCCTAAGCTATCCAACTGTAAAATCGATCAGTCCAGTCGTTTTTACATGATGCGCAAACAAACACAGACAAACAAACAAACAAACAGAGAGAAACGTTTTTTTTCCTATATTCCGGTTCATTAGCCTATTCTAAGTACCATAGACCATTTTTTAAATTATCTTCTTTGTACAGATTTTTTGGTCGAGAGATCCATACAAACACCCAAGTGAAATTAAATAAAAGCTTATGAAAATCTTTTTATTTTTGTGTACTCATACATAGATAGAGAGATACATACAAGTGAAGTTAAATAAAAGCTTATAAAAAGCATTTCATTTTTGTGTACTCATACATAGATAGAGAGATACATACATAAATACAAGTGAAGTTAAATAAAAGCTTATAAAAAGCATTTTATTTTTGTGTACTCATACATAGATAGAGAGATACATACAAGTGAAGTTAAATAAAAGCTTATAAAAAGCATTTCATTTTTATGTACTCATACATAGATAGAGAGATACATACAAGTGAAGTTAAATAAAAGCTTATAAAAAGCATTTTATTTTTGTGTACTCATACATAGATAGAGAGATACATACAAGTGAAGTTAAATAAAAGCTTATAAAAAGCATTTTATTTTTGTGTACTCATACATAGATAGAGAGATACATACAAGTGAAGTTAAATAAAAGCTTATAAAAGCATTTTATTTTTGTGTACTCATACATAGATAGAGAGATACATACAAGTGAAGTTAAATAAAAGCTTATAAAAAGCATTTCATTTTTGTGTACTCATACATAGATAGAGAGATACATACAAGTGAAGTTAAATAAAAGCTTATAAAAAGCATTTTATTTTTGTGTACTCATACATAGATAGAGAGATACATACAAGTGAAGTTAAATAAAAGCTTATAAAAAGCATTTTATTTTTGCGTACTCATACATAGATAGAGAGATACATACAAGTGAAGTTAAATAAAAGCTTATAAAAAGCATTTCATTTATGTGTACTCATACATAGATAGAGAGATACATACATAAATACAAGTGAAGTTAAATAAAAGCTGATAAAAAGCATTTCATTTTTGTGTACCCATACATAGATAGAGAAATATATACATAAATACAAGTGAAGTTAAATAAAAGTTTATAAAAAGCATTTTATTTTTGTGTACTCATACATAGATAGAGATATACATACATACATACAAGTGAAGATAAATGAAAGCTTATAAATAGCATATTATTTTTGTGTACTCATAAGCCATATTTTTTTTTACATAGAGTCGTGACAAATGGCGTCCAGACTCTCTGGACATCAATATACGCTCCAATACAAATACATGATAATATGCAAACCAATAGATATTTAATCTAAAATTATAATAAAGCAATAAGAACAAAAAAGTCTGTACAAAGATAATAAAAAAAAAACTAGGGTACTTATAATAAGCTACTGAACAAGAATACAATATTTTTTTAGATCGTGTCTGTCAGTTTGTTTGTATGTCTGTACGTTTGTTCGCGCATCACGTAAAAACTACAGGACCGATTGTGATGCGTTTTTCACTGTTGGATAGCTAAGGATTTTATTTAAAAACTGGGTTACTTGGTATCTCAATCCGATGAGTAGAAGCCGAGCAATCGACAAAAAACTTTTTGACGCTGAACGAATTTTGAAGAAATGTAGTATATTGTACTTTATAGGTACTTTTGGTCCTGGAATAAAACAATTGGGCCACTTTTAAATGAAATGACCACGCGGGAAAAGCCACGGACTCAGATAGTATAATTTTAAATTCAATGGGGCAATTCGTCAGCATTTTTGTTACGTTGTCAACTGGCCCTGTTTCAAGTAGTAGTTAGCCTTATCACAGTACATATATTTAAAGAATATATATTCTGGGGCCTTATATAGCTAGTTGCTACGAATATTATTCTTAGGTTAGTTGTTTATTTTTTAAACTTTTATGTTTTTATTTAACTTGCAATGTTTGTATGTATGTTTGATGTAAATTCTTGCAAGCTGAATTAGAACCACTTCCTCTTATCCTTAGAATTTGAATGTTTTCATGTTGATTCAGTTTCGATGACAATGTTTTTGTATGGTAAGCATGATGTGAATCAACATCCAGCAATAGCTGCAGATAAAGGAACTCTTCAACGGTCAACAGAATAGTCACGAAATTTTATTTACGCATTCTATTATGACAGCCGGTTTGAAGTCTCACCATGACAAGGTTGCTGCTCTCCGGCTTGGCTTCTGACTAGGGAACTCCTCAACGATTGACAGCACAGACACGAAATTTTGTGTACGCATTATAATGTGCTAGCCGGTTTGAAGGTTTACCATGACATGGTTGCTGCACTGCGGGTTGGTTCCTGACTAAGGAACTCTTCAACGGTTAACAACAGAGACACAAAATGTTGTATACGCATGTAATTGTTATAGCTCGTTCTAATTTTCATCATGATGAAAAAAAAACACTGCATAAAAGCTTTTTTTTAAATGTTTTTAATTTATCTTATTAGTATAATTTATTATATATATATTATTTTGCCTTTTCTAGCCGTACTTTTAACCCCCGAACGAGAAAAGAGAGGAGAGAGGTATTACAAGTTTACGGTGTATGTATGTCTGCCTGTAGCATCGTAGCTCTTGGGAGCTACGAATGGACCTATTATGAAGCTGTTTTTTTTGTTTGAAAGCTGATGTGATCAAGATGGTTCTTAGTTTTAATTAGATTTCGGTGTATTTTTTTTTTATTTGTACTTGAGTAACAGTTGGGTAAAAAAAGAAAATTGGTACGTGTAGGTTCGAGATATAAGCTATGATATATAGTAAATCTGATAATGTTTTATAACGCTACTTGATAAAACGCATACATAATTTAGGTATGTACATTGCGTAGAGTATGTTTGATTCCATTATATCCTTTATTTAACGGAGTTGGGGAAAAAAATAGAGCTCCCAATCCAATACGTTTGGTTCCAATAACAAAATAATACAGACCGACATCGTCTAGACGAGTATTAATTCGCACCGCACGGGTTACAGTCTGGAGTGGAGTCATAAAAAACCTTGGATTGGATACAGTTTAACCAGATTGAGACCGGTATCGCAATACCAAGTATACTTCCTAACTGTAAAGTCACAAGATGTTAACGTACCTTATTAAATACAAATGCAATATACAGAATGAAAAGTTTGAACTGGACCTAGAGGGAAAGTGAGCCCAATATTGAAGCAAGCAAATTTGACAACAGGAAACATTCGTTTTATTTTTAAAATTAAGTAAAATTACATTCATACTTTTTTTTAAAGTTTTTGCCTCAGTCGGGAATGAACCGACACAAAATGTAAACATAACAACATTCTGTAGTTTACGGCACCAATCGATAGGATCAATCATAGAGATCCAACATCTCCCGAAATTTTCCATTCCGTAGGTCCTATATTTTTTTAAAGTCAAAATTATGGAACTGTTAAATTGTGTCCAAGTGCAAGTGCCTATACATTGTTATCAACAAAATATGACATAAACTTTAAAATAAATCTGACACAATTGAACAATTACTTTATTTTGTACGGAAGGGCATTTACTTAAACAAATTAGATTGTACTAGATATGCCCCGCGCGGCGGCTTTGCCCGCATGCTTATTTTTCCATCCCCGTTCACCTTCACAGAATGCGAATTTTCAAATTCCTTTCTTAACTAAACATTTCCAAAAGAAGCCACACTGAAAATGTCATCCTGAAAATGTCACGTCTCTATCATTTCTGGCACAGAATACCTAAGAATACTACTTATCTCTGGTTTAGACAATGCTTTAATTGTCAGTCTGTCAAGGACACGACGGGATACGTACGTAATTTCGAATGTCTATTCCTCAAAGTCTACGAGTATTCATGTATTTATATACTCTTTGATCGAATGCTTACATCATCGAAGGGTCTTTTCTGCGAATGGTCAAAATTGCGAAAGGTAAGTTTGCTCGAATGCAAAGGTTTTGCAAAGGTTTATTCCTGCGAAGGTTCGTTTATTCGAACATTCATCATTTCATGTATGTTTGTATGTATGTGAGTTTCTTTATGCTACCATAACTTTTAAACGGCTGAACAGATTTGGATGTATGGGATACCGTTAGGATCCTTACATTATCCCGAGTAAAACAACATATTTATTTTGAATAAATTCTGTGCGGCGAAAAAACTTCGTGTGTTATAATATGGGTATCAAATTGAAGGACTTGATGAGCACATTCCAACAAAAGTTATATAATTTAATGGCTTAATTTTTGGTTAATTTTTGACAAAAAGCCGTTTTTGATTTATTTATTCCATGTTTCTAAAGCTGTTTCTACCTTTTAGATTATACGAACAAAAACAAAAAAGTACCAGGTTAGTATATATTGCTAGCAGGAGTCGATAGTATTTCAAGACGAGACTCATTTGGTGTCAGTCAAAGCAAGGAGAACTTGTACTCATAACTTGTTAAAGTACTATAGAATGTACCTATTTGATATTACGCTGTCTACTTACAATAAATACTTTGAACTATTAAAATCTATACCTATATAACATACCTACTGAGTGAATGACAGCCAACGCAGTAAGCTGTGCGATGTGTGAACCTTTAAAAATAAGCGAATGTTTCCTTTGAGTAAAGTTTACTAGCTTCAATATTGAGGGTACTTTCCTTCCAGGTCCCGTTTGAACTATCTATTTTGTATATGAGTATTACGCATGTTCAACAATATTACATACACAGGTACACGTGAAAAACTTGTATTATTATTAGTTTAAAAATTGGTAGAATATTAGTATATTCGATCATACGACCATTCGCAGCAATAAGCCTTCGTAGTTTTGACCATTCGAGCAAACGTACCTTCGCAATTTTGACCATTCGCAGTAACGACCCTTCGAGGATATATGCACTCAATGAATAGACATCGAGGAATAGACATTCGCAAAAAAACGACATTCGCATGTGACTACGTACCCCTGACACGACAGCTTTATATTTATATGACACTACCTGTACCTGTGGCTTTGCCCGCATGGTCAAAATTTATGGCTTTTTTTTAGCGTTGAACCCTAACTATTTTTCGAAAATAAAAGTAGCCTATATTACTCCTTAGACATTTTTGTTATGAGTACCGTGTATACTTTCATATGTATTTAGTAAAAAGTTGTTATTTTGACATTACAAACAAATACTTCAATTTTATTTACTTGTGCACCTGTAGAAGGTGTACATATATACGTGTATATAGATATATACGAGCTAATGCCCGAAATGCGGTTACAAACATACAAACATACAAGTGAAGCTAATATAAAGCGTATAATGAATACTCTCTTAGCGTGCGGAAAATTTTTGTGCGATGCAGAAGTCCATAAATTTGAACTGCCAGTCCATACAAAACGTCATCAAATGCATAAAAAACGATTAGCGATCTTTAAAAGAGTGTGCGTAAGTGTGTATGTGTGTGTGTGTGTAATGTTTGTTACTTCTACATGTTCAAATAGCTGAACGGATTTGGAAGAAATTTGGTACTACGATAGCTTATATCCTGGATTAACACATAGGCTAATTTTCATCCATCATCATAATCCAAGCGGGCGAAACCGCGGGACGCTGCTAGTACCACATACAAACTACTGGATCGATTGCAATGCGGTTATCACAGAGCTTAAGATCCGGGATACGGAAGTCTATGCGTGTTCAATACGCACTTTACCGGTTTTTTTATATACCTAGCTTTTAAACAAGAATTCAATTCGAACGCTTACAAAGCCGCACTTTGTTAAGCAAGTTTTCTTTTATTTTTTTTACCCATTCGACTATGCTAATGCAAGCGAAATTTTCACATCATAAGTTACGAACGATATCTCGCTGTACTTACAACTTTAATCGACTTCATCTCAAGTAGATTTTACTTTCTCTAAACACTTGAACTTAATCTAATTGATGCAAGAATCTTTAAAAGGCTTAAGATTAAGATTCATTTGTTTGGTGACTTCTCTTCTATCAGTTCATTTTGAACTTTGATTCTGAACAGTTTTCAGTGGAATGCTCAGGAATAGAAATACTTTTCGGGTGTAAGTTAAGAGTGTTCTAGTTCCACCTTTCTAGTTAGTTTTTTCTTGTTCAATACACGGTGGAACTAGTGAGGATGATGATCCTCTCCACTTTACACCAGACGGGATAGTGATCAAGCGCTAGCCTATTCAAGGTGTCCCAATAATTTAAAAACAAACAAAAAAGCTTTTATGCAGTAGCCATGTCATGATGAAACTTAGAACGGGCTATAAGAATTACATGCGTATACAACATTTCATGTCGTTTGCTGTTAACCGTTGAGGAGTTCCCAAGTCAGGAGCCAACCCGGAGTGCAACAGCCATGTTATGGTAAAACTTTAAACCGGCTATCATATTAGAATGTGTACACAAAATAGAAACCCCAAGGAACATGTAACAAACATAAGTTAATTTAAAAATATTAAATAAAGCTTTTATGCAGGTCATGATTAAACTTAGAACGGGCTCTAACAATTACATACGTATACAACATTTCATGTCACTAAACATACATATATACAGACATACAAGATACGAACATTGCAAGTTTTTTTTTTTTTTTTTTTTAATAAGTGCCAGGGCCTACCGGAATCACCCCGTTAGGCATTTGCCGTTATTTCCGTTGTTCTGAGTTTTCCATATATTTTTTTCACCAAACTGATATCATCACGAAAATATTTGTGACCAGTCTCGCACAAGTATCTAACTTATTGATTTTTATATAAAACAATTTACTTAAAATAAGAGAAAACTTCATGTAACAAACCTCTCAGGCTTACGAAAAGGAAAACTCCGTCTGGAACAGTGCAGCAAACAAGCAAGACAACAAACTTGGGCAGTTTACACAGGATCGTTTGAACCGAAGTAAAATAAATTAACGCCTCTCGGAAAGTAATTGACCCTTGGAACACCAGAAGTTTCGATTTCCCTTCGAAAAAGGGTGAGAATTTAGGATATTTGCACTTGTAAGGAACTAATTTGCTGAAGTAGGTACTTTCGTAGGTATAATTTAATCTGAGCAAGTAGTAGATAGTAGATACGCAACGAGCTGTAATGTGAACCGACTATTTCACCTGTAGATATGCTCTTCCGTCTGATTGAAACTTAATTAATTATAATTACAATACTAGCTGTGCCCGCGGCTTCGCACGCGTTGTCATTTCTCTAGTACGTATTACGTTCGTAGTAAGTGCTCTATATGCTATTCCAGGACCTATCTATACCTATTATAAAGCAATATGAACGAAAAAGTCTGTACAAAGAAGATAATTTAAAAAAAATGGTCTTGTTTACTTTAAGTAAGCTACTGAACAAGAATATATCATTTTTTTAATTCGTGTCTGTGTGTTCGTTTGTATGTATGTTTGTTCACGCATTGTCTATCTAGAATAGTTACTGTGATTGGTGACTACTTAGGTACGTATATCTAAATATCTAGTTCTCATTTAAGTACGGTCTCGTAAAGCCCCAATGCCCCAAACACACTAGCTAGAACTTCATACAAATCATATCTACTTATCTTCTTGGTGAATTAAAGATAAGTTGAAATATATCTACCATTTTCTTACTACGAGTATTACTTAATGGTGAGACCAAATTGTACTTAAGTCATCTGTAACATATGGCATTATTTATTCTGTAATGTAAGTCTTAGCCAAATGCCTAAGTAAGCTGGTACCTAATTTATCTGTCCTGGTAATACACAACTGAGTATTATCTCCTCTCTAATCGAGGGAGACATCAATAAGAGCAGGGCCCCGATTCCTTAAGCTATTGAACAGCGATAACGAAAGTCGATCGCTTGAATTTTTTTGAGTTTTTTTTTATTTACCACTTAAAAGCTGGAAGCGAAAATTTTGCTAAAATTTTTGCTTTTTGTTTTTTTTTTGTTGTTTCCAATTTTTTTTGTATAATTAAAAAAAAAACACTTCTAGCACTTTTAAGTAGTAAATAAGAAAATTTCTAAAAAAATCAAGCAATCGACTTGCGTTATCGCGGTTCAATAGCTTACAGAATCGGGGCCCAGAGTTCATGTCACTCACAATCTCATGGACCACGTATATTGGTAGCTGAACTATCTACGTTTATGCAATCAACTCCTTCCAATCCTTTTGACTGAATATTATAAATGTAACTAAACCCAGATGTAGCTAGGTAAAGCTTTTCAATTGAAATCCAAATACGTAATAAGCCTATGTTGTAGCCACATATATGTAAAAAGCTTATTTTCATAACTTACAATCTAGATGCATTAGTCCAATTCGATTCTACGCTCAAGTAACCATATTTTGGCTTGGTAGTAACAAAGACCGCATTTTATTAAATCTTTTTTTATCTCTTAAATTCTATGTAAGTAAAATACTTTGAGCCCCGAGCTCATTAAATAACCAAAATGCCCAAAGTTCGGTATCAAGTATTTCCTAAATATTTCAGCCAATAGAATTTAATTTACAAAATATCTGAACACTTTTCGAATCCTGCAAGGGGCAATCATTTGTGTGATGAGCAGAAATGTTTGTTTCCGAGTCATGGATGTTATTATTAGTATTCGCATTTATGTTTGTTTATCCGTTATCTAGTGCCCATATTACAGGGTATCCTATTTTGGGGCTAGATAATTGGTGTGGAATTGTCTCGAATATATTTATTCCGAATATACAACATATGTAGCCACACAATATGTAGAGAGTTTATTTCCATAACTTACAATCTAGATGCATTAGTCCAATTGTATTCTACGCTCAAGTAACCATACTTTGGCTTTGCAATAACAAAGAACGCAATTTTTTTACATGTTTTTTTATCGTTTGGATTCTATGTAAGTAAAATACTTTGAACCCCGAGCTCATTAAATAACCAATATGCCAAAAGGTCGGTATCAAATATTTCCTAAATATTTCAACAAATAGAATTTAAATTACAAAATATCTGAACAATTTTTATTACGCGCTCGGCTCCCCAAATAATAAAACTGGATTACGAAGTAATTTCACGATGACAAGGCGGCCCTACCCCAAAAGTCTCGTAAAAACACTACACCTGGATACCCTAATAGCTTTGCAGGTGGCCAACTAAAAAATAATAACATTTCTGGAGCTCTCTACTTCAATTTAATTAAAAATATTCTCAGATACCTGCGCTTGTAGCTCCGGCTCTTCGCAACTCAATAAGTACAGGTGCGTACCTAGTTAACTGATTTTTATTTACATCGATTTTGTTTACAATCAGTTTCACAGGAGGTAAAAGTTTTCGAGGTCAAATTAAACTCGAAGACGAGACAAGAGCTCGAAGTATGACGGGGGAAATACAGACTTATCACCTTTTATTTACTTTATCTTAGTTTTAGAAAGTCGGCAAACAGTGAATTTAGTATTCTACTCAGTAACTTATAGGCTTCAGGTACATCTATCTACACTTATAATAAAGTAATTTGTTCGAAAAAGTCTGTACATAGAAAATACTTAAAAATATATGGTTTGAAAAAATCAGACCTGAAAAACTGGACCGATTGCGATGCGATTTCCAATGTGGTATAGCTTAGGGTTTGACTTAAATACTGGGGTACTTGGTATCTTAATCCGAACAGTAAATATAATATTTTTGAACTAAATATTTTTGACGGCTGAAAGAATATTGATCAAATGTTGGTATATTGGTATTTTAGGTCATGGAATAACACATAGAATGACCACGCATCCGAAGCTGCGGGCACAACTAGTTCTTATAATAAAGCAGTATGTAAGAAAAAGTCTGTACAATGAAGATAATAGAAAAAAATGGTGTAAAGTGTTTAATATATATGAGTATTTTTTTTAAATCGTGTATATCTGTTTGTCTGTACGCGCATCCCGTGAAATCTACTGGACCAATTGCATGCAGTTAGATAGCTTAGAGTTTGACTTAAAAATCTTATCTTAATTCGATGATTAAAATAAGACTTTTAAGCCGAAAGCCGAGCAATCAATAAAGACTATCCCACGGCTGAACGAAATTTGTTTTATGTACTTTACATTGGTACTTTTGGCCCTTGAATAACACAGGTTAATTTAGTCCATATAAATTACCACCATTACCAATTACCTATGTATGCATAAGTGCCTAAACTACGTAGCGTATATCTACTTAGTAACTACAAAATTACTAATCACTTTAAAAGTGTATGGATTAATAAGTAGTAAATAAAAAAGAAAAGCACCTACCTAAGTACTTAGTACCTACGCTAAAGAGAAATAAACCTTATAGGTACCCACTTTATGGACTTCGTGAGAATTTCTGTTACCTATAATTAGTTTGTAGCTAAAAAGTTCTTCAGATTTTGGTATCTAAAGAAGTTTGTTTGCGTATTTGAATTTGATGATACATGGCAGACGGTTAAGGGCGGATCTAGGGGGGCATGGGGTCATCAGACTTATTTGAACGTGAAGTTTTTTATTCCATTTATTTTCATGTTTTGTCATCATTATTTGTTTCACTGATATAAATATCTCTAAATTTCCGCGTTTGCGACAGAAAGAAAAAGTGACTGGCATCGAATTTTCTCCAAATTCCCCCACCCACCCAATCCTTTGCCCACCAACTGTCACTTAAATCTCGGTCACTTTAAAACCTGTCACTTTGACACCTGTTACTCTGACATCGGTCACTTTGACATTAGTCAGGAGAAACTGCGAGATTGTTTAGCTTGGTTGTGATTGTAGAGCAGACTGTACTTGATCGTATCGACGTTTTGAGTGGTCAGATCAATCTAACAAAGCGATTTAATACGGATACTTAAAGACACTGACTACGGACACTGTTATTTAACCATCTGACCAGATACACTAATAGTGTCCGTGGTCAGTATCAATCTATCAAAGCTCTGACCATGGATACAAGTCTTAAGTTAAGGGTTAATTTACAACTAAGGTACTATGATTATTAGATAACTTACATAAAATGTCACAAATTAGCAAAATAAAAAATATCGCAATAATTTCAGCTTCCATACTACTACTTTTACAAAATACCGCAACTAAAATACCAGAATCAATAAATATCATAATAAGCAAGGAAAAGTTGAACCTACAAAATAACCTACAAATGACAGTTCTTTACGCAAATTTCAACAAAATGTTAAATTAAATACAATAGTTACTTTAAAGGCTCTACAATACTTTGTTCTACAATATTCGAAATTATTACTGAATGTAGAACAAAAGCTGATAAGTTTAATGGACTAAATTACCAGTATTAGATAATATTACGGTTAGATTACTTATATTATATATCACAATTAAAATAATAAAATTCACAATATAACAATGATTTACCTGATCATAGAATCACTATAAAATACACAAAGGAGGGCATGTCTTTGATTTAGTTACAGAATCTGCCAAGTATCAGCTCGAGGCTTTAGATTAAATTGAGAGACGTGCTATGAGGCTCATTGGAGATGACACTCTGGAAAAGAGTAAGCTTCAAAGTCTGGCGCATCCACGTGAGGTCGCAAGCCTATCGGATTGCACTATGGAGAGTGTGCACAAAACTGCACAATCTGATTCCCCCATCACCTTTCCATTACCGTATGACTAGATGATCGGCAAATCTCCATTCTTTTATGGTTGAAATACCTCGCACAAGAACGAAGCGTTACGCTTCATTTATTATAAGAACTTCTAAGGAGTGGAATGCCTTGCCCTCGTTAGTGTTTCCGGTAAAATAAAACAGAGGTGTGTTCAAGTTCGACCACATCATCGCTTTCCATTAGGTGAGATCGTGGTCAAACGATTGCCTAGACAGTGATAAAAAAAAAAGATATTACGAAAATATATATGCTGAAATTACCTTTTACTAACTCAAGATGATTTATAGTCCTTGAGGTCATGTCGGTGTGAATGATCTCGTGATCATTTGCAATTGACTGATTGTTTAATTTCTAACTCTATGGTAATAACCAGGAGTCTGGCCAATCAAGGGCAGGTTCACAATTTGCCGGTGGCGATAGAATCACAGAAATTGGATTAATTGTAATACTGTGCACTGATTGGTCTGTAATATTCGATCATGCATGTGCGTCCGCAATTATTCGTCTGTTTGTAATAAAACGTATCAGAATCGGTCGGATCTTTTGGTTCTTACAATTAAACGGTGACAAACACTAACAAGATTTCTTGTTGATGCGCTTCTTGAATTTTGTTGAGCAGCTGATATTTAACTATCATTGAGATACAAGGCAGCCTCTGAAAATCAAGACATATCTGTCATGTTGGCATTCAATGTACCCCAACTTTCAGGGAGTATAGATAGATAGATAGATAACTCTTTATTGTACACCACATAGAACAAAAAATACAATAATAATTAAAACATTTATACAAAATAAATGGGACAATGGGCGGTCTTATCGCTAAAAAGCGATCTCTTCCAGACAACCTTTGGATGGAAAGGAATTAATATACGGCAAAGACGGTGGTGCATTATAATCTAACAAATAAATAATAAAAACTGAATACAATGAATAAACATATATACACATATATTCCAATATACCTACACATAAATATGTAAATATATAGTACAGTATATATATATATATATATATATACATATATAAATATATATCCATATACATAGTATATACATTATAATAAATTACATTTACTACATATACATTTACAAAATATATATAAACATAATAAAAATAATATACAGTGAAACCACAACAGAATAACAACAAAATAGCAAGAAGTGATATTAATTAGAGAGATAAAACTTCTTTACTTGAAGTTTAAAAACAGGGAGTGACTGGGCTCGCCTTATAGTAACTGGCAGAGCGTTCCATAGGCGAACTGCTTGGATGGTAAATGAACTGCCATAAAAAGAGCTTCTATGTAGAGGGATCAACAAAGCTAAATTTTCTGATGACCTGAGTGACAACTTGTTAGAATCAGACAGGAAATTAAAACGTTCCATAAGATATCGCGGGGAGGAGGGATTAAACAAAACTGTATAAAGAATAGAGAGTATATGAGCATTCCGGCGGAGGCGTATTGGAAGCCACTTGAGCTTAGTGCGAAATTCAGAGACATGATCATATTTGCGCAAACCAAATATAAATCGAATGCAGAAGTTTTGAAGACGCTCAAGTTTGTTTAGCTGGTCCTCAGTAAGATTTAGATAGCAGGCATCGGCATAGTCTAAGATTGGGAGCAGAAGTGACTGCGCAAGAGCAATTTTAGTGGCAGTGGGCAAAAAAATTCGGAGTCTTCTGAGGGAACCTGCAGAAGCAAATAGCTTTCGACTGACGGTTTCCATCTGAGGAATCCAAGTAAGGCTCTGGTCTATAATTAGACCTAAATTTTTGATACTCTGACTATATGGAATAGTGGACCCTCCAAACACAACTTTGGGTAGAACTGACCAATCAACTTTTGATATCATTCTGGAGCTGCCAAGAATTATTACCTGTGTTTTAGTAGGATTTATTTTTAGCCCATAAGCTTTACTCCAGTCAGAAATATGGCGTAAATTGGAATTAGTAGTTTCTATGGCAAAAGAGAGAGAGCTAAGTGGGGCTTGGCAATAGACTTGGAGATCATCAGCATACAAGTGATAAGGAGAGGTTATATGTTCTGATATAGAATTAATAAAAATTCCAAACAAGAGAGGAGAAAGAACGCCACCTTGCGGTACACCAGAAGCTGTATCACACCACGAAGAAAAATGTTCATCGAGGCGTACTCGCTGCCGGCGACCATGCAAATAATTGCGAAACCAATCAACCACTGCAGGAGATAAGTTAATAGAGCGTAGAATGGCGAGAAGAATATCGAAGTTGACAGTATTAAAAGCATTGCTGAAATCCAATAATGTCAGCACAGTCAGCTGACCCTTTTCCAAGCCGAAACGTATGTCATCTGTAATTTTAAGGAGTGCAGTTACCGTACTGTGACCAGCCCGGAAACCGGATTGCATAGGATTAAGTAAACTATTTCTATTTAGGAAACTACAAAGCTGATTAAGGACGAGGCGCTCAAGTACTTTGGATAGGAAAGGAAGTATAGAAATAGGACGATACTCAGAATAGGATTTAGGATTGGATTTCTTAGGTAACGGAATAACTTGGGCTTCCTTCCATTGAGAAGGATACACACTATTTGATATACAAGTGTTTAAAATGTGGCAAAGTATAGGAATAACCGAATCCAGGATAGGTATCAACATGTTTCGGCTAATACCATCACCTCCCACCGCATTGGATGTTATTGACAATACGCTCTTCTTAACATCACACACAGAGAATTGATTAAAACTGAAAGGATCGTAATCAGGAATTGGAATGGTTGAAAGACGCCGCAAAGTCATAATTTTGGTCGAATCGTCAATGTTAGAAGAAGAGGAGAAGTGAATATTAAGCGAGTGAATGTCCAGATTCTTGGGAATTGAAGCCTCCCTTGATTTGCCAACTCCTAAAGACCGTAGAAATTTCCAAACTTTGGCTGGATCTTCGTTTTCAACAGATTGATGGATATGGCGACGTTGAGCATCTCTAAACACTGTATTGCACCGATTTCGAACACGAGCATATTTAGCCTTATTAGCATCATTAGGACGACATTTAAATCTATTTTTTGCTACAGCTTTTTTATGCATAAGAGCTTTTAGTTCATCATTGAGCCACGGTGCAGGAAGATGTTTTATTTTAACAGCTCTCAAAGGAGCATGTACATCATAAAGCTTGGTGATAAGTGAGTTAAAAATAGCAACCTGGTCATCTACCAACTCCACGTCAGTAATAGGTGACCAGTCTATGGCCTGCGCATCTTTGACAATTTTTTCCAGATTCATGCCACTAAAATTACGCTGAAGAATTATTTTAGGTTTAGGTTTAGGAGGACGGACTTTATATGACAGGAAAACCATCTCATGATAAGAAAATGCATCAGCGGGAAACTGACCATGCTTAGCAACATGCTGAGTAGATGACACGAAAATAAGGTCAAGCAGAGATGGAGTTGAATTTGGAAAGTGGTGAGTCGCGTTGACTGGAAGTATATGCATGTTGCTTGACGTAATGATAGATTCCAATGATGCAGACCGAGAATCTCTTTTAAGGAGGCATGTGTTAAAATCACCCATGATAATGGAGTGATTGTAGGAAGGGATAAGATCTTCTAAGATCTTTTCAAATGAGGAGAAAAAGTTGATACGTAAAGAAGGGCTATAATAGACTCCTAGAAGAATTTTGTTATGAGAAAGAATAACTTCAATGAAAAGATGTTCACCAGCGTTCAGCGGCGGTGGCTGTGCTGACAAACTAATTATCGAGAAAGGAATATGAGCACGTAAGTAAATGGCCACACCGCCACCACCACCACCAGTTCGATCATTTCGTATGAGACGAAAACCAGGCAAAGAATAAGTTATGGAAGGGAGACATGGTTTGAGCCAGGATTCAGAGACTAATATAGCATGAATGTATTTATGGTTAAATGATGCCAGCATATCGGGAGTATGTACTTAAACTCTCCTAAAAATAGTTTGCTATACATTTCAGTTGCAAAATAAATAACAAGCGATACTTCCACCCCGGCTAAGCAGCCGGATATTTGATATTTCGCGGATAATTCGATATTTCCTGCACGTCTGCAACAAATCCGCGAGTGAAGTTTTTCAAACGCTGTCATGAAATAGAAGTAATAGAAAAGCAAAAAGCAAAAGATTGGAATAGGTTGGCAGTTTGTGGGGTTTGTTTTGGTCTTGCAGATTTACGAAAATACGTTACGCATAGATTATATTTTTGGTTGAAGGGAGAATCTGGTGGAAAGGAGCATCCGCACCACACTCGACACTTCCATTTATGATGTTTTGCAGATCTCCATCTTACCATCTTGATAGAAAGAGGAGATAGTAAGAAGTGGTCACAACCCTCAGCTTCGGGAATAATCTAGTAAGGAGGGATATTGTCTGGAATAAATCACTTGTATCAATCTTTCTTATCAGTCATCATCTTATCAGTCTTTTTTAATAATGTTGTATGCTAATATTACAAAAAGTATTTTAAATATTTGGATTAATTAGTAGGGCGTCGGGCATTTATTTTTAATTTCGGTATTATCTGACAGGGTAGATAAAAATCATGGTTTTTGCTATAGACAGTTTTTTTTTCTTTTTTTAATAAGCTTGTAAATCATATTTTATTTATATAATTATTAAATTTTTCAGGTGCTGCAGGTGCTGCATGCGGGGGAAGCCCCAGCCCAGATGAAAGCACACCTGCGCCCGCACCATCATCACTGATGTCGCTGGCGTACACAAAGAGTGCAGGGTCCTCACACCACTTGACGACAGAGTCCACCTCAGGGAAAAACGGCTCACTTTCGGTGGAAGCTGTTATTTAGCACCGGTTTCCATGTGGAAGGTATTACCCAGCCGCAGTCCCTGTTGAAGTTTGGATGCCGACTAATTTCAGCGACGTCATATAGATACTTACATAAATAAATATAATATGGGGTCATATAGATACTTACATAAATAAATATAATATGGGGTCATATAGATACTTACATAAATAAATAAATACAAATTAACATGTCAAATATATCGGGTAAGATAAGAATACATTATTTAGAAAGAAAATGCTCTTTTATTTTCACTTTGAAGACTTCAATAGAGGGACTAGCACGAATAGAATGAGGAAGTGAATTCCATAACTTTACTGCTCGTACAGTGAACGACTTACTGTAAGAACTAGAAGAGTGAGTGGGTATTTTAAGGAGTAGGGATTTTGTGGTCTTGCATTGAATGTCGCGGGGCACAAGGTAAGGAGGAGAACGCGGATTAAAAAGGATAGAGTAAAGAAAAAATAACACATGAGAGTCTCCACGCTTACGGATAGATAGCCATTTAAGTTGAGATCTGAATTCTGATACATGATCAAACTTACGCAGACCGAAAATAAAGCGGATGCATAAGTTTTGGAGGCGCTCTAATTTGTTCAGAAGTTCCTCAGTGACGTCAAGAAAACAAACATCAGCGTAGTCAAGGAGAGGAAGTAGAAGGGCCTGAGCCAAAGTTACCTTGGTTTTAAAGGGCAAAAACATCTGGAGACGCTTAAGAGATTGAAAAGAGTAATTCACTTACTTGCTGACTGCGTTGATGTGAGTAGTCCACGACAAATGGTTGTCAAAGATAACACCCAAACTCTTAGCAGTATTAGTATATGAGATCAGAACTTTTTCACAAGTTACTACAGTAAGTCTAGAATGAAATGAATTCAGCAGATTAAGGGAATTCAGAAAAATTGAATTTTGCCTGTGCACTACATTTTCAAGGATTTTTGACAAGATCGGGAGGATATAAATTGGACGGAATTGTGATACAGATGTTGGGTTAGAAGTTATTGGAACAGGAATTACGTGGAGATGGATAAAAGGGATTTCTTAATGTCACTTTCAGTAACCTCTTTAAAGATGAAAGGAGTACATTGCGGCTTAGATATTCTAGAAAGAAGATTCAGAGTAGAATGTTTAACAGAGTCGTTAAGGATAATAGGAGGTTGTGAAAAATGTTTGTTCAGTATGTTTAAATCATAAGATACATTGGAGCCACTAGAACAGCTGCCAACACCAAGAGATTTAAGAAATTTCCACATTTGAGCAGAATCAAAGTTTTAAATCGAGGTGTGAATATGACGTCTCTTTGCATCACGACACCTTATTGCAACGGTTTCGAAGTTTTTTGAACACACATAGGTTTTCTACTGTTGGATACTTCGTATAACGTCTCTTCGCTTTGTCCCTTTTGGACATCAGTTTTTTAATAGAATCAGTAATCCAGGGAGCCGGAATGTGCTTAACCTAAGAGAAGCATGTTTATCAAATAAGTAAATTATAATACAATTAAAAGCAGAAATATTAACACCCATGTCATCAGAACAAAGAACAAGGGACCAGTCAATTTAACTCGCATCATCGCTCAAACGATCCAAATCAATATTCTTAAAACTACGTAAGAGAAGGAACTTAGGTTTTTAATTATACAGGAAAGAAACACAAGTTCATGGTAAGAAAATGGTGCAGACAGCTGACCATATGTAACACAACACGGTCAGGGTCAGAGACTACAATGAGATCAAGAAGAGAGGGAGTACAGGAGAGAGGGAGTTAGGAGAATGGTGAGTAGCAGAAAGAGGAAGAATATTCATATTAAGAGATGAAACCAGAGACTATAATGAGATAGATGATAGACTATAATGATATACTGACTAGATGGATTGAATATAATGAGATCAAGAAGAGAGGGAGTACAGTTAGGAGAATGGTGAGTAGCAGAAAGAGGAAGAATATTCATATTAAGAGATGAAACCAGAGACATAAGTCGGCTGCTACGCACATCCTTCTTTAATAGGCATGTGTTGAAATCACCGAGGATAAGACAGTGATCAAATAGAGGATTCATATTTTGGAGCTTAGTTTCAAGACATGTAAAAAAGACGATATTGCGAAAAAGGAAAATAAACGCCAAAATTAGAATACACACTGGGTGACTGATCCACTATTTTGTATGGGATATCAGCTCTCAAGTATATAGCCACCCCACCGTACCCCTTTCCAACCCTATCATTACGAATGAGAACAAAACCAGGTAGGGGGTGTTGAGTAGAAGGCAGAGCTGGTTTGAGGAAAGTTTCAGAAACAACAATAGCATCAATGGATTTAAAATCAAAAGAAGATAGAAGGTCAGCATAATGAGCATGGATACTTTGAGGATTAATATGAACTATCTTAATATTATTACTAAAATTGGAAAACACTGCCTAAGTTGATCATGCAGATGGATTGAGTAGTTACTAAAAGCACTTGCATAATCCTTATCGGTCATACAAGATGAAGAGCAAGAAAAATAACTATAATCTATTTTGATATCAGACATGTATATAAATATAGCTAAATATTGTTCTCGTATTGTTTGTATATTGTAGTATTGTCACGCTACGATGAGATTGCAATCAGACCTGTCCGGACTGACCAGTCTGGGACTTGATCGCTGCACCGATGAAAGATTGGCGTTACTTCCGCTCCGGGAAGAAGACCTAATCTGATATTATTATCTTGGCTTGCGTTCTTTTCATTGGGAAATTAATCTTGCCATAGAAATATCACAAGCGGTTCTTGCTCTGTAGTTACAATCGTTTACTTTTACCTATTTAGGTAAATTACATGTTTAACTTAAGTCATAGAACATAACATATTATGAAGTACTTAGGTGACACTGGTAAACGACTTACCGAAATATGTTGTATTACATTGAATTGTCATCATGATAATATTTGTAAATAATGACGATTTTATTCCATGTTTGACTATTTAGTCATTTATAACACATGAAGTATTTACGTGGCACTGAGTTCAAATAAGATTACCGAGATAACCGAGGATAAAGTCAAGGAGCCTCACCAAGGTCCTTGTGTTTTTTAACAGATCTAGATCCAGCAGTTCTCTTATTTTAAGATGTATATTATCCGATAAGCTGCAAAGTTGATCGTTCCAGCATCCAGGCCACGCAAAGTTCTTGTAGACCGCTTGTACAGTTAATAGCCTTAGAGAGAGACCTAGAAGGGAATACGTTCAAATATTATGCTTGAAGATACCTGCCTGGAGTCAGGGACCAGTATACAAGAATAGATATAGATCTGAGAAAGAATCTTATAATTATACAATGGACAGACTTATCGCTAAAAGCTATGTTTCCAGTTAATCTTTTGGATGTAAAGGAATATTACTAATATTATAATGATACGTGATTTATAATAAGAGTCCAGCGCAATAGCTTGGAGATCTCGTTAACATGCTGTTAAATTGAAAGATAAATTGTTATAAGAAAATGATAATTATATTGCAAACTAGAAAACTATTTGATGCATCATCTAAAACAGTTCTAACATTAACTCCATTATGATATATAGGAGCTTACTCCGAAGTCTTTAGACTTTATACTGTAGTCTGCTAAAACAGTAGACAGATCGGGCGGCCGGACACCGATTTAAACAAATGGGGCTATTATTGACAACGAGTGCCAAAATCTTCCAGCTTTGCCCCAGGTGTGTAGTTGGATTGTGCATTCTGGAGCCGCCAGCGAGTAGCAGCGTGCACGAAGTTTCCTCTTGCAAACTCTCCGGTGCGGAGTCTAACAGCTAAGTACTCTGGTCGTTATTCTGTTTTTATTTTGCATTTATGGGTCTAAGATCCAATTTTCAGCTTCAATAACATCGTAGTTTTATGTAAAAACTTTCTAACTCAGCTGATGAGCTATGATTTGACAATTCTAAGAAGTCTATAATAACCTATAAAAGTGGGTGCTATATCGGATTATACGAGTAATGCATTGTGAACATGTATGATAAGCAACTTATTTCACTTATTTTTCTTGGGCTGAAAAGTCTCTGCAGTAAACTTTGACTCCTTTTAATTAAATATAATAATAACCATCTCGTCCGTGACCCAAATTTTTCAATTAGAAAATTTTTCTATATATTTACGCTAAGCAGGCACTAACTGCTATAAAAATCATAAAAATAACCAAGTTAATCAAAAATAATCTATCATTTTGAAGTTAATTTAGAAACATCACTAGAATTTGTGAATTGTAAAACTGTTTCGACTTGAAAGATATCTTACGACTGTCACTCACGAGTTGTTTCGTCGAATAATTCATTTCGACCGCTGTTCGGACGTAAAAGACATCCATCCTCGGGAGTTTGCGCAGCGAGGGCGTGACGTGAACTACGGACCACCGCACGTGTCATCCATTACGTCAGTGGTGCTGGCGGCGAGGGTGCTGCAGGCGGGGGAGCCCCAGCCCAGATGAAGACTCACTTAGATGAAGACTCACTTACGCACGCACCATTTTCACAATTGTCGCTGGCGTACACAAACAGTTTAGGGTCCTCACACCAATTGTCGACAGTGTCCACCTCGCGTTCGCCTCGTGCCTCGGTTTATTACAATTCCAAGATCATACCTATATCCCATGACATCTATTAAAGACCAAATCATACAAGATGACGTTTCAAATTCGATCACGCTGCAGTCCGTTGCCTGAATTGAAGATCTCCTGTGAGCTCGTACTCTGTGCCACGCGAGATTTCTTGCGGATGGCGTATGACATCATTGCGGCAATTGCCGAACGGTTTCACGAAGATATTGTACCGTGACGTTAGATTGCCTTGCGCTGACTGAGTGCTTCAATAAGTAAAACATCTTTTGAGTATTTTTTTACGGGCACATTAGAGCGCGTTTAGGGCAAACCTAAACTTCTCTTAACTTCTTCATTACATTATCTACTTCCTCTTAAATATAATTGCCTGTATCTGTTAATGTACCAAGAAGAGATACGGAATCTATAAAATAGCTTCAACAACTCCGTCTCAATTTTGATCTTATTTTTTATTTATTTTGATGTCGCCTAATTGCTAATTTAGTATGACCTGCTGGCCTAATTTATTTATACCATATTATGGTGCCTGGTGTTTTGTTCATTTAAACATAATTACGTCGCAGCTGGTAATATAACAGTAAGTTTCAAGCGAGTGACTTTATAACGGTAAATTTAAATCGATCAGGTTCCTTCAATTTGTTCTATTATCAGTAGATAATGAAACATAAAAAAATATGGAAAACTGTGTATATTATAAGTGTTTTTTTTTTTAATATTTATAGAGTTTAATTCATCTTACCGTCAGGTAGAGATCAAGAATTAGATCAGAATTTTAATGTTTTTATTTCATTAATAACGGCTGATAGACACACAAGAAATATAATCGGGATGATTATTACCCGTGAGTCATTTCCTCCTGACCTGACGTCAAATAAGGAATTATGGGCTCACCTGAGATCAAAACCACTGAAATGTATAGTGATGCACCGTATGTATCATACCCATATACGCGTGCATACACGCGCGTAGAAATTCGCGCCAACATTCGTCGTGAGGTGACGTTTTGTCAGTGTAGCGATTTAAATATGGGGCTGTTTGATACATTATTATCGCTTGGAGACAATTGACCGTATAGTACCTTTCGGTATTTTAGATATTTACGTTGAAAACTCAACGGTTACTGGGTGCCTAGTCTTCATATCGTATAATGATCCGGACGTTTTAGCCGTTGATTCAATAACACTAATAAAATGCTATTTTATTCAGTTATTTAAGCCATTCCACCTTTGTTTTCTTACAATACTGATTGAAGACTTCTGTTTCGCGTACTGTGACCCAACTTTTTTCTTCTTTTATTTAGCAATGTATTCGTATTATTGTCAAAGAGATATTCTGGATCGCATCTTGATATTATAATAGACATTATAATCTTCATACTGTTTATACTGTGAGATGGTGGAACTTTTATTAGAAGACTGTTAAGTAGTAAGAATTCAATATCGACAGTTATTTATTTTTTGAACTCTTTAGTTTGATAATGGCTCCTAATATAGGATCAAGGAATGGAAGGAACAATTAAAGGATCTAAATTCAATGCCTTCAGGTTGCCGATGATAAGGAACAGTAATTTTTAAATTATTACTTCGTTCGAAGCTTACAGTAGCACATGGGATTTTAACTTTGTTTTGGATAATTTAAATGATAATTTCTAATTAGGGGTTTTGTGTCTAAGCTACACTTTTGATTGAAGCTGTTTGATATTTTTAGCTCTGCTGATGATTATAATTATATTATTATAGTTTTCGATATTTTTTTAAGTTTGTCTATAAAATTGACAATGTTGGTATATTGCCTTACCGTATCACGAGGATTCTCAGATATGTATTATGATAGATATAATATTTCACACATGGATAAGCGTGTGTTATAGTTAGATATTTTATTATTATTATTATTATTATTATTGGTCAATACGCTCAGCTGAAAAGCTCTTACATTTTTGTATTGTACATCGTTTTTAATGGAAGTCTGAAGATCTATTTTACATGTATTAATAAGCCTCGCAAACTGGTAGTTGTGCAAACATTTAATTGCTTAAATAAAAGCAATCTGGATGAGAGCGGGACTTAAATAAAAAATAAAGAATTTAACAATTAAAACGATAATGGTGACAAATCTCAAGAATATCGGTTATTGGTCACAATATGTTATATTAGTAGACAGAGTTCTAAGGTTAATTGTTCATTAACGTTATCAAAAATTAATTAGTGATAAAAATGTACTGTGAAGGTACAAACTTCTGCATTGATGATATTACCGTTATCTCTCAAGGTCTACATGTGTTTATATATCGATCTAGAGGACTAGGCGCGAAATATAATTACTGATTAAATGAACTTACCTGTAAGTGAAGTTCTATCATAATTATAGGAGCACAAAACCAGCAGTCTATGGTTTTGTACTTGGACACTCATAGTCGGGGCGTAATACAGAAATCTCATCACTTCGGTGTATCGTGAGTCCACTTGATAACGCTGCAAAGACTCCAGGACCGCCCAGGTTTCAACGGAGTCAAAGGCCTTCTCATAGTCTACAAAAACAAGACAAAGCGCCTGGTTATACTCTTCAGACTTCTATGTTACCTGCCTCACCGTGTGTATGCGGTCTATGGTGCTAAATCCTCTGCGAAACCCAGCCTGTTCAGGACGCTGGAATTCGTCAAGTCTTCTTGCGAGACAATTTGAGACCCTCAAAAACAACTTATAGACGTGACTCAAGAATACAATAGGTCGATAGTTCTTTAAAAGAGTTTTATCCCCTTTTTCTAAAGAAGCGTACTACTAAAGTCCTGCTCCACGCCTCTGGAGTTCTTCCACTGTTAAAAACGGTGCTTAATAACCCCTGAAACCCCTGAAGTACGGGTTTCCCCCTGCTTGCAAGAGCTCTGAAGTTATACCATCCTTTCTATTCTTAAATTAATTGAGCACCATCTCAGTCTCGTCTAGGCTGACGTTGGGCAGTTCGTCAGTTTAGTGGCGGGTCATTGCGTGGGAATCCTCTTTGCTGGGTTCAGGACTAGAAGCATGCTAGTCATACAATCCGCCATAGAAGTCTTCGTTCTCAGACAGAATCTCCGTCTAAGAGAGATGGTTGTACCATTATTGGTATTGAGCTTCGTCAAATGGGACCTACTCAATTGCTGGGCGAAGGCTTTCGACCACCAATTTTTCTCAATTGTCTTTTCTATCAGGTGTGTATTTGAACATCGGAGGTCACGTCAAATCAGCTTACTAATGTTCTGATTGAGTTCCTTTTTTTCTGACGGTGTGGCTTGTTGTTGCTCCCGCCGTTTGTCCATAAGTCGAAGAGCCTCATCCGAAATTTTAGACTTCTTGTCCGTACGCTGCAGCTGACAAAATGTTGTGCCTTCTTCCCTAAGGATTCCCACAACTTTTTGGAGTTTCTCATCCAAGTCATTTGGAGTTTACAAGGCAGCATTTTTTTTTAAACTAGCTTTTGCCCGCAACTTCGTCCGCGCTTACTACAATTTGTCTCGAAAAAAGCATCCTATGTTTTTTTTTTCAATCATGTCATTCTAGTTTGATTACTTTTGTTTCTGTTTTTATATTTGAGCACCATCAATGTCAATTATATTGAGTATGATTGTCAATTTCAATTCATTTATTTCAATATAGGTACAACATGGTACAGTTATGAGCGTAAACAGAGAAAACATAAAATACAAATGTAATATAAACAATAAGAATGTCTATAAATTAAATAATTAAAGTAAATTAATGCTGTAAAAAATATCTTAGAGTTTAGTACTTATGGTACCTTCCAAATTCAGCCATGAAACCTTGTCACTTAAAAAATCTTTAACGCTTTAATATGCCTTTTGCATTAAAAAGTCCTTTGCTTTAGTTTTAAATACGCTGTCAGTTTGAATTAATAGTATTTTTTTCATAAGAAGAGGCCTACGTGTAGCTTTGGACAGATATCTAGGCTGATGATAACGATGAAATCTAAAGAGAAGCAACTAAAATATTCCGATCCAATCGCTCGCACAAGCTGCCTCTCACTTACACCATGTTGAGCCGATCGGCCACCACATCGCAGCAAGATCTAGACCTTGTTCGTCGTTTCAATTATGTCAAGTTCTCATGAAACATCAAAAACAATGCAGTCTTTTCTGATAAAATTGTGTATCAATCACAAATTATTCACTCCATGTGAATTATAAAAACGAACATAGTTTTTAAAAAAGGATCGGTAAATTTTTGATAGCCTAGTTTTTGGCAGCACAATTTTATACTTGTGCCTTGTCTCATAGTTTTGAGGTTGTCCGCATGTTGTAATAATGTTTAAATGTTTCCTAGCGTACAGAATATCCAAGAGGACATACAAACAAGGCAATGTTAAAATTTTCACTTGTGAAAAGACGTTTCTTAGCGATTCTCTAGGGCTAAGCCTATAGATAGCCCTTACAGCTCGTTTCTGTAATACAAAAAATCTATTGGTGTCGGCAGTATTGTCCCAGAGCAGTAACCCGTACGACATTACAGAGTGAAAATATTGTTTTTTTTTTAATTTATACATTCATTAAAAATAATATATCACACTTTTTCTAATGTTAGCCGTTCCTCCAAATCCGTTCATCTGATATAGAGAACATAGTTTCCATCATAAACTGGCACACAAACTTTATTAGTATGATATTATTACAGCTATACGTTCATTAGCTACGCCCAGTGGTTTTACTTGCGTGGAGAAATGTTTTTTTTATTATTTTTTTATTACGGTCTAGGCAATCATTTGACCACGATCTCACCTGATGGAAAGCGATGATGTGGTCGAAGGTGTAGCACGCTTGCCTAGTAGATACCTATTCACTCTTGACTTGAACACACCAGGGTTATAATTTACCGGAAACACTGACGAGGGCAGGGCATTCCACTCCTTTGCAGTTCTTATAATATATGAAGAAGCGTAACGCTTCGTTTTTGTGCGAGGTATTTCAACCATGAAAGGGTGGCGCTTTGCTGATCGTCTAGTCGTACGGTAATGGAAAGGTGATGGGGGAATCAGGTTGTGCAGCTCTTGTGCACACTCTCCATAGTGCAATCTGTAGAATACCGCCAGGCTTGCTACCTCACGGCGATGCGCCAGACTTTGAAGCTTACTCTTTACCAGCGTGTCATCCCCAATGAGCCTGATAGCACGTTTCTCAATTGAATCCAAAGACTCGAGCTGATACTTGGCAGAACCGTCCCAGAGGTGGCAGCAGTACTTCATACAAGATGATGATGGATGATGATGATAACATATACACAATTTCATCAAAATCCATTCAGCCATGTCAGCGCTTAATGTTAACAGACACACATACCGCTTAATGTTATAGACTAACAAATATGAATGTTTATATCTGAAATAAATCAAATTGAATACACATATATGTACACAAACTTTTGAATAATTATTATAAGATTAGATTGCAATTACAAAAGTAATTCAGACCTAGGTACCTACATAACAATTAAACGTACTAAGTAGAAAAGCAAATTTATTTTCTCTTTCGTACCCACCCAATATAGCGAAAAGCTAAACCAGATTATACCCTAACCCGATCTACATATCTTCTGCATTTGCTATACTGTGGCATGCCCAATAGCGCGGGGGCCTCCCCACTCGCGCCGTGTTTCTCGCTCGTTGCGTCTTTACGCTCGAAACATTTGCGGGGGCTGAGGAAATGTTTTCATACCTACATACTGCCCTAGAAGAGCGCCTTAACTAAGACAGTATTTTTTGTTATAATTTTTATTTTCCTTCGGAAACTTGAGATCAATTAAGGAATAATTGAATTCAAAATTATTTTGATTGACATTATTATACTGAATTCATCAGCAAAATAAATTATAATTAAGATGGAACTGATTCGAGCTCCATTACCTAATTTCAAGTTATTCTTTTGACATTTAGATCTTACAAGAAATTGATGACGGAAATGAAACCGAATTTTATTATTGAGGTCTTCTCGAGCTTAATACTATTTTAAATATCACTACCGGCTAATACTCACGTGTATATAGTCGAAAACATCGACCTGGGTTTCGAGCATATCCGACGCTCTTCTTCAGGAGTTAACGCCGCGAGATCCCGACGCGCACTAACTAAATACTAACTACTACTACTTAATACTATTATTTAAATACTTGTTATCTATTCTTAATATATCAAATACATCTACTCTAATATTTGATAGAGGAAAGATTTGTTTTTTGTATGTTTAAATGAGTGTTTGTTTGTAATGGATAAAAACCCGAAAAATATTAATCCAATTTTAAAAATTCTTTCACTTATAAAAACTACATTGTCAGAAAGGAACATGGGCACCATTTTATTTTTCAATATATTGTGATCACTATGAAAATTGCGATAAATGTAACCCAAGGTATAAAAATGTTGCCTATAAAAGTCAATTATTTGGCGTGCGCTGCAAAAACATATATACAGTAATGTACGATAATATGTTTATAGTACAACACATTACCCACAAAAAAGTCAACGAGGCGGCTGAATGTCAAACTATTATAGTTTATTGACAATAACCGTTTTTTGTTCAAATTAGTCAATCAAAACACGGGTAGAAACGAAATGTTGTTTAATTATTTATTTAGCGTAACCCCTAGCTACCGGTGCAAAGCCGGGGCGAGTTACTAGTGTCTGATAAATTGCGTATTGTGAATTATGAATCACAAATTTGGTTAATTTACCCACCTATTAATGGTGTTTAAATAAACGTCTTACTATCAAATAATATTTACCTATATTATTTACTAGCTTTCCCACAAGTGACTTCAGCCGCGCGGACTACATTATATCGCGAAAATAGCATCCTATGTTCTACGAAATTAAAAACCAATGCAAAACAAAAGTATAACAACAATGCTTTTGATGTTTATTGACGTACTTGTTATTTCGTTTCCATGGAAACCGTTCCTTACAGCGACTAATCAATATTTCCCAGTTTTTCCGTGGAAATTTTCAATTTTCAATTTTCCGGGATAAAAACTATCCTATGTTATATTCCAAGGTATAAGCTATTTTCATTCTTAATGTCATTAAAATCCGTGTAGTCGTTTTTGCGTGAAAGCTCCCCAAACAAACAAACAAAAAGACAACGTTTCACTTTTATATACTGGTACGAATTTAATAATTTAAACTATATACTTTATACTACACTAAATATATACCTTACTTTATACTACACTAAATATATAATAATATAACTAATTAAATATAAGCAAGCACTGCAATTTTCATAGGCTATGGCAGTGGCAGCTATTTTTACACATAAGCTATTTTTTTACCCGACCGTAGTCGTGGTATTAGTTTTTGAACTTAAGTCTTGTTTATCTATCATAATGAATTTAGAGTTGTTTACTTCCTTATTAAGGTTAGAGAGCGATAGTAGCCTAACGGTGCAATAGTGCCACTTAGAATCCAACGATACCGGGTTCGGCCTAGGCTCCTCACCAATGATTTTCTAAGTTATTTGCGGTTTTCCATCGCTACGTGCTTCGGATGACACTGTTATTAATTAAGCACAGTTGTTTAGCCATGTCAGAGGCTCTCAGGTAGCCTGACATACCTTGACACCAGAGGTTAGCACTACCTCCAAAGACAAATAAACTAACTAAATCTAAACTAGAACTCGTCCAATAAGCCGCTACAGTAGGTAACGTTCCCAAAATGCTGGCTGCATTGCCACGCTGTGTGCCAATGAAAGTAAAATACAGCATATTGGTCACGTTTTCAACGTTAACTATTAGTAGCGGCTTCTTAGAGTAGTTTTAGTTTAGATTTAGTTATTCTAAATCACATAATTGTCTCTAAAGTTGTAGGGTATATACTGAAATATTTTTTATACAAAATAAGTTACAAAAAGTCTGCAAAGTAAGGACAATTTAAAAGAAACTATTGGCTTTAAAATAAGCTATTGAAGATATACTTTTTTTTTATAATGATGTCTGTCTGTGTCTGTATGTTCGCACATCAAGTAAAAACTGCTGGACAGATTGAAATGTTCTTTTTAATGTCGGATAACTTACGGTTTGACTTAAAATCTGATGTAGTATTTTGTACTTTATAGGTACTTTTGATCCTTAAAACACGTAGGTTACTTTTATTTCAGAAAAAATAGCACTTGGGTAAAGCCGCGGGCACATCTAGAGCTAAATATGTAAGAGCTCCTCTCTCTCAAGAAAGTTGACAAGTATTTTCCCTCATGCAAATCCGTGCAGTCGTACTTTCGATTCGTTGCCCAAGTCGCTGGTTTTCCCACTTAAGTCATGGGCCATGGTCATGGCATAATAATGTTGAAGTGGGCTTTTTTCTTCTTTTCTTGGTGTTATGTAAGGCCTTAGATAGGTCCTTATACATATCTTCTGTTTCTTCATCTGGTGTGCCGGGGTCAGTGCGTATATCTGAATCATCTTGAGATATCTCTTGGTGATCCTGACTATTAGGCACGCCACCCTGGTCGACATACTAAAGATCTTTTTAACGTTGTTAGTGAGGACTCAGTGATCGAGGAAACTGACGGTTCCTTGGGATTGATCCCTTCCCTGAATTACGTAAGCCCGAATTTAGGGTTACGGTGCCTTTCTCCTCTCTTCCGACTTCATTCAACCTCAAAATGTGCCATTTGATGTTCTCTAGTTACACTTCTAGCTGCCCCATGTGTTCTGAGTGCGTCCGTTATTAAATGACTGCCCAAAAAACGAGTGTAATGTTTTCGGCATTAATTTATTTTAGTATGAATGTGAGTTTCTTTGTTCCACCATAACTTTTAAATGCCCGAACGATTTTAGATGTATGGGAAATCGTTAAAATCCTTACATAATTTTGAGTGACAAACGCAAATTTTTTTTTGAGCAGTTCCTTTTTTTTGTCTTGGCTGTCGTGTTATTTTTCTGTTATAATTACATGCACTATACATAGCAAGGGACGAAGTTGGTGGCTACTGAACCATAAAGTAAATAATAAAAAACAAACAGCTTTCAAGTGCTTTTCAATACCTGTTTTTTTTAATTATGTTTTTTTACATATCTTGTCTATCGAGTTGTGAGCTACCATGACACTTTCAGCCGGATATCTAAACGAGAAGTGCTTGAAATTTGAGTTGCAAGATTCCAGGATGCACAAAAATACATAGATTGATAGATAGATACGAAATCAAACGGCCGCGGGTTCGAATCATGCAAGGTGCAATCATTTGTGTGATGAGCAGAAACGTTTGTTTCCGGGTTTTGGATTTAATATTGGTATCTATGTATGTTCATCCGTTTTCTAGTGCCTATAGTTACAGGGTTTCCTAGTTTGGAGCTAGGTAATTGGTGTGGAATTGTCCCCGAATATATTTATTGATATTTATACTTACTAGTGACGATAAATAAAAGATAGAATGCATTATTTTTCGACTTGTAAGTCTACTTGTCTGAAAGATAGCCTTAACTTTTCATTAACGTTTCCTTCTCTTGGACTGCGATGATATTTCGCAATTGTCCTTTTGTTAGAGTTCCACAGTATCGCGTCAAAACGAAACCTTCAAAATCTTTGCAATAGACCTTTTATCCGACTACGGCGAAACAATGGAAGGGTAATGAAATTAATAGTCTATGTATGTATATATGTATGTATGTATATACATAGGCATTCGCGTGAAAATTAACGTACGCGCTAACAATCCCTTACCTTCCAGGGTTACCCAGCACTCAAACCTCTGCACACTGTGTGGCCGGATCTGCTTTTCCCGTGTGGGTCTCATTAGCCATCAGCGGTAGTGCAGTGAAAACCTTCCGAATATACATAGAGGCACGTAAGTCTAGCGGTGAACGAAACGTGGCGGGGATCTTGGCACAGTCAAAGTTTATATAATGTGTTAAAATGTTGAATATTTTTTATCCCGAAAACTGACTTACGTGCCGCTAGCTATACTATCAGTTGTTTGCCGCGACGCGCACGCGCAATATGCGCGTAGTCGTACGCAATGTTAGATTTAGATATATCGCCACCCGATGATCGACTGGATAATTATATGATCTTTTCCCAACTCAGCTTAATGCTGGTTGTAAAACAACCAACGCTGGTCTTCCGTTGGGGCCTTACGGTGACATCACGGCACACACACACTCAACAATCACTGAGCATTGTGATTAGGTCTTCCAGGGTTTCTGCCATGATGACTATCATCATCTATCATCAGCAAAACGATAGATGTAAAAGGCCAATGGTGATTATGATGTATATATGTGGATGTTCCACCATAGCATCGCCCCTATTGGTTCAATTTTGATAGGCGAGGTATCAATCGATTCGTCTTCAGGTATAGTATCCTATGCTATATTTATTTATCCAACTATGGCGAAGCAAAGTAAGGGTTATTCAAGCGAGGTATTAATCGATTCATCATCAATGCAAGAGTGTCATAGGCTATTTTTTGAATTTATGTCTCGTTTCACTACATTTTCATTTCCGATTTGATTCGGCGCGGCGTACTGAATTCAAATGTTTCGAACAAGTTCGGGAGTTTTCAAAGAAACTAGTACAATATTTATGGTAATCGCTAATTTGCAATATTGTTTCTAGTAATTAGATAGATACCTAGTAATTACTACAAATAGCCTTTAATTATTTAAATTACACCAAAATAATTGTAATATATCTTTTAATATCATAGTAAATATTAGATTTTTAATAATTAGTTTGGTGTAATTTACCTCTGTGCAAATAAAAACCAAGTACATCATCAAAGGAAAAGAAAAAACGCAAACGCTCTGCAAAAAGTATTTTTTTTAAAAAAGACCCTCGTGATGATGCAAGGACTCTAACAATATACCTTGCATCCAAATCTGTTCAGGCATTTAAAAGTTATGCAGGAATAAAGATACTCACAAACATACATACATACATACATGAACCCTAAAAACATTACACTACATTTTTGGGGGGTAGTCGTGTAATAGCTAACAATCCTACTAATATTATAAATGCGAACGTTTGTGAGAGAGTGAGAGAGTGTGTGAGTGTGTGTGTATGCTTGATACTTCTCGAAGCTGAAACGGCTCAACGGGTTTTGGCGAAATGGGGTATCATTAGTTCCTGGAATAACACATTATAGGATAATTGTCATCATCATTAGCATCATCATCCACGCGAGTGAAACCGCGGGCTAGTCTACACTAATGTTATAAAGAGGAAAAATTTGATTGTTTGTTTGTTTGTATGTTTTTTTGTAATGGGTAAACACAAAAAACACTAAACCGATTTTAATAATACTTTCACCTTTAAGTAGCTATATTATCAGCGAGTAACATGAACAGCATTTTTTTTAAATTAGAGATTCCTACTAAAATTGCAATAATCTAAACCAAGAACAGTCCATATTTAGTCTAGGAATATATTGTAATGTGACATATATAGTCTAGGACTATATCCGTACTGTGACCCAAGTACGTAGTATTATTATGTGTTCTGTTTCTGTGCAAAGGCACAGAATAAATAATAGTACAAGTACAGAAGGATAACTAATTAAAATCATTTAAATACAGTGCAACTCTCGTTACAATGCAATAAAGTGCAATTTAACTCGCACAGCTAATAGATTCGTCGTCATCGTCTTCAGCCCCTATCGATAACACTCCTAGGCACATTTTATTTATGTTTTCATCTATTTTCTTTTTTTAATGTTGTATGTTGAATAAATGTTTTTTTATTTCTTTCTTTCTTTCTTTTTCTTTCAAGAATAGTAAATACAATAATATTGCAATATAGGCTATTTTGTAAGTAACCGTACTCGGGTTTTAGTTCAAATAATAATATTCATAGTAAATCAAGTGCACTGATTTAATTTGACCATTTTAGTCTTTAGATTTTTTTAGACTAGTTAGATATGACGTACTTTTCTCTCTACCGACCTAAACAGGGGAACTTGACGTGATGATATATTTTTTAGAAATAATAAATGATCTCTATTCTACAGGCGCTGCATTCAGTAAGGACTAAGGCAAGGATATATTGCAACATACAATCCCAAGAAAAACGCTAGACCTCTTAACGAAATAATCTAAATAATCATCACCACGTAACACATAATATTTCAACGTCTTATGAATTCATTAAAAAAAAAAAAACTACTAGAAATAGGGTAAGACAATAGATTCTTTATAGCAAAAACAATGTTCATTTTGGTACCATATACACAACGCTTAGACGTTCTAGCGTATACTCTACCTTTCCCTCCGCGCGACAGTTTCGTGAAGTCGCACCTCATTAGCGCTGCTGACGGCAATTGGTACACTCAACCTATATTCTTGAAAAGTAACAAAAACTGCAGCTATGTAATGAAAACAAAAAATATTTTCGCCGTTATGTGATATCTACACTTTACTCCCCCTGGAGATGCCCGAGTTCCATCTGAAAGCACCGAATATTTAAATCACTACGTTCTGTAAGTCATACAGTAATACTTCATTGCCTTATCTATTATGTATAGGTACCTAACGTACGACCTACTTGCCGCGTAACTTATGTAAAAAATTAAAATAGTACGTCGTCTTTTTACCCCACTACGGCGAAGCAAGGGAAGGGTAATGAGTTTAACGGTCTATGTATGTATATATGTATGTATGTATGTATGTATGTATGTATGTATGTATGTATGTATGTATGTATGTATGTATGTATGTATGTGTGTATCTGTGTATGTGGGTATGTGTATGTTCCACCATAGCCCCTATTGGTCTGATTTGACAAGCGAAGTGTCATTCGATTTGTTTTCAGGTAAAGAGTATCATATTTTTACCTGACTATTGCGAAGCAAAATAAGGGTTGTGTGTTCAAACTAAAAACTTGGTCCGATTTTGACAAGCGAGGTGTCAAAAGATTCGTTTTCGTCGCAAGAGTGTCATACGCTATTTTTTACCCGACCGTAGTCGGGTTTTAATTTTCGAACTTGTCTTGTTAGTAAGAAACTTAAGATAAAATTCAGAGTTAAGAATGTAAAACATTCTAAGAGTTAAGAATGTAAAACATACTACGATGTCGGGCCAGCCCGGCCATTTTTGTTTTGTTTTGATTATTTGGTTCCCTGCGTCATATAGTCATGCTACCATAGTGATAACCCGAGCATGGCTTAATATTTGGACCCACAATAAGACATTCGAGCCCCGGGCGTGAAAATTCCACCCGACTACTTTATGCCCCTTGCGACAATTTTTGTACGTGTAACATGCTCTGCTGCTGATCGCAACGTACCAACAGTATCATAGTAGTATTATTTTTACACATGATGATTCCGACTTCAAACAATCCACAAACCATTCATCATCCTTATATTTATTTAATATTTCACTTAGATTAACATCACAATTTTTTTATAAGTTTGTTCTTTTTTCCTATTACCCCATAAATTCTTCACATTCTTTCTTAAATTATTATAACAAATCATTTTAAGTCTAACATGCTTTAAATTACAATTAATGACTAGAGGGAAGTGGTCCGACCAGAATGCGTCATACTTCACATGCAGTTCCGTCACCAGACTTTTATATTATTTTCGTACACGGAATATTTTTTACATGAATCTGAACGTAGAGAATACTTAAACTCCGTTTAGTTAATTCACGTCACAAATACATTGGAGCAAGACGAAGCTAAGCTGGGTTTTTACGACTAAATCTCGAATTAACTAAATTTAGATTTAAGGAGTTTTGGTGCAAACCACCCTTAGATCGGCTAATCCACCCAGTACACATATCTTCACAAACAATAATAATAACAATAATGTTTACCATGTGCAAATATTGAAAATGGGTAAGAACAACTTTGAGAAGGAAGCCAACAGAAGAATTTAGCTGCATTGGGCAGCATTCGGAAAGCTTCGTCAAGTCTTCTCGTTGTCTATACCCCAGTGCCTGAACTAATGTGGCAGTAGGCTGGTCACATTTCCCGAAGAACCGATAACTGTTGGGATAGACGAGTTCTTGAGTGGAGACAACGTTTAGGCAAACGTAGTATAGGACGCCATGTGGCCAGGTGGAGTGACAACCTGCGAACAATAGCTCAAAGAAATGTATGAGGAGAGCAAAAGGCTCAGTGGTGTGCATTAGGAGAGGCCTACCCACATACGTTGATTTGAAGGATTTAGGCCGTCAATGGTAAAATTTTAGTGTTGACGTTAAAAATACCAAACAAATCCCAGAGCCAAAGGAAACATATTTTACTCAAACAAGCTTGTAGTGTGGTCATTATTTCGACAACCTTCTTTGGGCAAAGTCGACCTTGCCGCGCTTCTTGAATAGGCGCCAGCAAATTTGTATGGAATTTCATTACTGTCATGTTTTGCGGCCAGCAATTTCCTTTGAAAATCCATTATTGTCGTGTTTTTTAGTACTATTATTTATTCTGTGGTTTTGTTAACCACCGAACGCGAAAAGAGAGGCGTCGTAGTTCCCAAACGTATGGACCGATATTGATGGGTTTTTTCTGTTTGAAAGCTGATGTGATCGAGATGGTTCTTAGCTATTATTGTTATTGTTGTAGTTTTTGTTGTTGTATTTTAGTTGTTTTAGTTTTCATTGTTTTTTGTTGTTTTTGTTATTTTGTTGTTGTTATTGTTATGTTGTAGTATGTTTTGTTGTTGTTGTGGTTTCTGTTCTTGTTCTTGTCATTTTTGTTGTTGTTCTTGACGTTTTTGTTTTTTTTCTCTTGTTGTTTTAGTTGTTCTTGTTGTTTTCGATGTTATTGTTGTTTTTCTTGTTGTTTTTGTTGTTATTGTTGTTTTTCTTGTTACTGTTGTTTATCTTGTTGTTATTGTTGTTAATTTTGTTGTTATTGTTGTTTATCTTGTTGTTATTGTTGTTGATCTTGTTGTTTTTTTGTTGTTCTTGTTGTTTTCGTTGTTCTTGTTGTTCTTGTTGTTTTTGTTTTTCTTGTAGTTTTTGTTGTTGTTTTTGTCGTTCTTGTTGTTCTTGTTGTTTTTGTAGTTCTTATTGTTTTTGTTGTTGTTGTTCTTTTTTTATTGTTCTTGTTGTTGTTGTTATTTTTAATTGTTCTTGTTGTTTTGTTGTTCTTGTTGTTTTTGACGTTGCTGTTGGTGTTGTTTTGGTTTTTGTTGTTGTTGTTATAGTGGGATATATATTTTTTTCATCAGTTTGCTAGCTTTATTTAAATACCTCGCATTGTTTGAGTAAAGCACTATACAAGCCTTGGTCCGCAATGACTGCCCTGCTGGCCACGCTATGTTGACCTCGAGCTTTGCTTAGTTAAGTTCTCGGCCTTCAAGCTTGGCCATCATTGCAGCCCTTGCTGTCCGCGCTATAAAGGCCTCAACCTTCGGTCTCAACCTTCATTCCAGCTTGGCCATCAAGGGCTGCATGACACTGTGATGGCCTCGAACTTAGCTTAGCTACGCTCTCGGCCATCATCATCGCTGCCAGTCATTACATACCGCGACAGTAATGTACTATAACAACCCCATTCACAAAACTTACATTGTGCGCGCATGCAGATAATTGAAACTTGGCCGTCTCGCGAAGTGCATGTCATGGTTCTCAACGCTCTTAGTGAAAACATTTAAAAGATAAGAAATTATTTTTTGCCTACCTATATTTTTTAAGTGATTGTGATGGATTTCAATAATTCAGGTGAGAATCAACATTAGTTGATAAAAAACATAAAACTATTTTAAATAAATTGCAGATTATAGAAAAAAGGTAGTTTTGTAAAATGAAACTTTTACTTAATTTTCATGTTTATGAGACACTTGCTTTCCCGCCCGTGACTTCGTCTACGCAGACTACTATTTATCGCGAAAAAAGCCTTCTATGGTCTTCTAGGATGTTGAAAACCAATGCAAAAGTAGGTATAGCACCAACGCTCTTGATGTTTTTGTACATACTTGTTATTTTGTTTCCATGTAAACCATTTCTAACACCGACTAATTAACATTTTTCCAGTTTTCCCGTGGAAACTTACAATTTTCCGGAGCAAAGTATTATGTGTTTTATTCCAAGGTATAAGGTATCTTCATTCCGAATTTCAGCAAAATCCGTCCAGCCTTTATCGTGTGTAAGCTCCCCAAACAAACAAACAAACAAACAAACAAACAGACAACGTTTCACTTTTATATACTGGTATGGATTTTGTTATATTATTGCTTCCTATCGGATAATGGTAGTTATTGTGTTGTACTCTTCATACGAGTATATATATGCATAATTAATGACGTACAATTTAAGTGCGGCTAATAAAAAGGAAATTAAAAAAAAAAACAACTTTTGCTTCAATTTTAATACATTGCGATTTAATTTGTTTTAGGTGCATCAAGTACTCCAGGTACAAAAATAATGAGCCGTAATAAAAAATATATTAAATTTTCTTTATAATTGTATGTTTTTATAGTATACAATTTTAACTCAAAATGCTGTGTGAAATAATTTTCACCGGCTAAATCAATGTATGTGCTACAATTATAGGCTGTTGATGATGATGATGATGATGCGCATTTGCCACCAGGTCAGCGACCTTGGTTTCGTCGCTTGGTTGTATTAATAGTACATTACTGCCGCGGTCTGTAATGACTGCGTTGCTGGCAGCGATAATGATGGTCGAGAGCGTAGCTAAGTTATGTTCGAGGCCATCACAGCGCGGTCAGCATTGCAGCCCTTGATGGCCAAGCTGGAATGAAGGCCGAGACCGAAGGTCGAGGCCTTTATAGCGCGGAAATCTAAGCAAAGCTCGAGGCCATCATAGCGTGGCCAGCAGGGCAGTCATTGCGGACCAAGGCTTGTATAGTGCTTTACTCAAACAATGCGAGGTATTTAAATAAAGCTAGCAAACTGATGAAAAAAACATATATCCCACTATAACAACAACAACAAAAACCAAAACAACACCAACAACAACGTCAAAAACAACAAGAACAACAAAACAACAAGAACAATTAAAATGAACAACTACAACAAGAACAATAAAAAAGAACAACAACAACAAAAACAACAAGAACTACAAAAACAACAAGAACAACCAGAACAACAACAAAAACAGCAATAACATTAAAAACAACAAGGAAAACAACAAGAACGACAAAAACAACAACAAAAACTACAAGAAAAACAAAAACAACAAGAACAACAAAAACAACGAAAACAACAAGAACAACAACAAAAACAAACAAGAAAAACAACGAAAACAACAATAAAAACAACAAGAACAACAAAAACTTCAAGAAAAACAACAAGAACAAGAACATAAACTACAACAACAATAACAAAAAAAAACACAATAATAAACAACAACAACAAAAACAACAACAAAAAACATAGTACAACATAACAATAACAACAACAAAAATAAATAACAACAACAAAATAACAAAAATAACAAAAAACAATGAAAACTAAAACAACAAAAACACAACAACAAAAACTACAACAACAACAATAATAGCTAAGAACCATCTCGATCACATCAGCTTTCAAACAGAAAAAAAAAACATCAATATCGGTCTATACGTTTGGGAACTACGATGCCTCTCTTTTCGCGTTCGGTGGTTAACAAAACCACAGAATAAATAATAGTACTAAAAAAACACGACAATAATGGATTTTCAAAGGAAATTGCTGGCCGCAAAACACGACAGTAATGAAATTCCATACAACTTTGCTGGCGCCTATTCAAGATGCGCGGCAAGGTCGACTTTGCGCAAAGCAGGTTGTAGAAATAATGACCACATTACAAGCTTTTTTGAGTAAAAGGTATTACTCCTTAACGAATCCACTTAAAAATAAAAAATCTCATCCTTTATTAACAAGAGTGCAAACAGGGGAACACTAATACCTACCACTTACATTTGTATGCATTTTATGCAGTCGCCGCGGCCGCAATACATGACTCTATCTTCAATGGTCACTTGTGACACCTACTTGTTATGGTTCTTTGTAAATGTGTTAGTTTGTTATTTGTAAATATGTTAATTTGTTGTTTGTAAATGTATAAGTTTGTTGTTTGTTACGATTTGCAAGTCTGTTGTTTTTTATTGCCTACTTGCTGTGCCCGCGTCTTAACCCGCGTGGTAATTTCCTATGCCCAATGTGTTACACAAGGACCTAAAATACCAAATTAGATCATATATATTACAGACGTCAAATAGATTTTTAACGAATGCTTGTCAGATCGAGATATGCAGAACAACAGATTTTGAGTCAAAACTTAACAGTTAAAACCAGCTTTCCAACAGTTAAAACCGATTTCGATCGGTTCAGAAATTTTCACGTGATGCGGAAATAAACATCCAGATTGACAGTGACAGACAGACACACGATATTAAAACGTAAAACGTAATATTCTTGTTCTGTAGTTCATTTTAAGTCTTAAAGCCAATAAAAAAAACTTAATGTTAGACTTTTTGTTACTGATTGCTTAATTCCTATAATTATAAATAGAAACAGGACAGAAGTTCAAAAATCAAAAACCCGACTACGGTTGGATAAAAATTAGCCTATGACACTCATTAAAATGACAAATCGATTTAATAGGGGTAACGCTATGGTGTAACATTCACATAGGCACATACATATAGACATGCATACGTACAGTTATAGATTGTTAAACCCATTACCCTTCCCTGGCTTCGCCGTAGTCGGGTAAAAAGTAGCCAATTACACAAGGGAGGGTCTCTTTAACGACAAGGGGATGCGTGTGGGAATACCCAGCCGTTAAATTATGCAAGCTACCTGGTGGATATAAGGATTTATACATGTAAATTGGACTAGGTATATCCATTCCATAGTAAACTATAAAAGCGAAAGTATCTGTTTGTTACCTTTTATAGCGATGGCTACTTACGAGCATAATAATCCATACCAATATATAAAAGTGAAAAGTTGTCTGTTTGTTTGTTAATTTGGGGAGCTTTCACGCGATAACGGCCGGACGAATTTTGATGAAATTTGGAATGAAGATAGCTTATACCCTAGAATAAAACATAGGATACTTTTTATTCCGGAAATTGTAAGTTTTCACGGGAAAACTGGAAAATGTTGATTACTCGCTGTAAAGAACGGTTGCCATGAAAACGAAATAACAAGCTGGTCAAAAAACTTAAAGAGCATTGGTGCTATACCTACTTTTGTTTTGGTTTTTAATATCCTAGAAGAACATGTGACGATGTCAAACCTCTTTCATCATAATCATACTCATTTGATAGTTTGTCTATATTAATTCTTAATTCAAATAACCTGTCATTCCTACATTGTCATGGATTGTCTCGTCTCGATGGCTACGAGAAAAGTTTGCAGGAGTTTAATTATATTTTGACTTGTTTCATCTCTCCCTGTCGATTTATAAGTTTAATATGCATGTCACTATGTATTGCAACGTGTTTGCTACTAATATTTAAACATATCGATGTGGATACCAGTAAAAATGTGAGTAATAAACCTAACGAAGTATCTCTAATCTGTGATTACTTTCTTCACTTCTCCAAAAATAGCAAGATCTTCAAGCAACTTCAGCTTCGAGCCTATTATCTTCTATGAGAGGGAATATACTATCCAACAGTTCTATCCAAAGCTAAAAGGATGGCTCGGAAAACTAAGTTTCTTCTGCACTATATCTTATTATGAGCAAGGAGTCCCTTTATGCTGGTAGACATCCTCGGGGGGCTCCGGCCACAAACATAACATGCTTTTTTTCGCGATAAACTGTAGTCCGCGCGGACGAAGTCACGGGTGGAAAATCTTAGTAAAACCATAAAATTATTATTAGGTTGCTCCCCCGCGTTAAAAACACTCAGCCCTAAATAAACACTCCGACCACGTGACCATGACATCACTGCGGCAAGACGAAAATACTGTTGTCGCGTAGAACTTACTTTTCATTCTTTTCGCTTTTGAGAATGGTGCCACACAGCCGACAAATTGTAGTATTTCAAAAAAATACTTATGTAAGATGTAAGGATTCTAACGATACCTGGGGTAAAACTTTTAAATGCCTGAACAGATTTAGAACGTATGCGTCTAACTAAATCTGTTCAGGCATTTAAAAATTATGGTGGAATAATGAAACTCATAGACATACAAGCAAACATACATGAATACTAAAAACATTACACTCCTTTTTTGGGCAGTCGTGTTAAAATTCACTATAACTTGGCATACAATAATAGGAATTTATATAACAGTCAGCCAAATTACATCGTCATTTATTCCACACGCGGGCTAATGTTCGTCATATAATCCAAAGAGGCCTTATGACAGATTAGCGCATGAAAAATAAACCCCACAGACAAGTAAGGGTCTATTATGTAGCTATGTTAGGCGTCGGTGTGACATGCGGTCAGGTTACAGCGTTGTTATTTATTCTTTACACATTTTAGGCGCCACAAGGGGCTCCTTGACGGATTAACACGTGAAATATATACCCTAATAAGGAACTTTTATGGGGCCATTTATGGAATAACATTCAGTAAAAGTCTTAATTTTATAGTATGAATATGAAAATGTTCCGGGGTTTAAGTTGAGCTTACGAACATTTGAAATGCGTATAAGCAATGGTTAATATGGAAAATAAATGTTTTTTAAGTAAACCCCTTGACTGCCCAGGGGTTCGTAGCCCAGGGGCCGAATACCATCTTCGGGGTTGAGGCTTATGAAAATGAGTTTTATTTTCATATTCGTTATCTCATAAATAAACGGTTATTTCGCATAAATAAAATATGTGGATTAAATTATGCTAAGCTAATTTAGTGCTTATTTATTTGAATCAGCTTTTAAAATACATATTTTTTGGACAGGTCGTAACGATTCAAATTAATAGTAAATTAGTAGCCAAGGGCTGTAAGGCATCAATTGCAGCCCGAGATATTTAGGTTCCTAGTTAGCCTATAGTTCGAGGGTGCAATTGATGCTTACACCCGAGCTAACTACTCTGCTTTACATCTCGATTGTGAGTTAAGTTGAAAAAAACCGGCATTACAAGAATAAAACATTTTATTAGTTAAAATTTATAGTGAAATGAAAACAATTTTCAAATTTTAGGGACAGGTGTTTTTTGGGTATGTTGAAAGGACCGTTGCCCGGCTAAGGAAACGGACCTCCTTCTCAGGTAAAGGCGAGGAATTAAAACAAGATGGTAAATTCAATAACAAAGGGCTTTATTACAAAAAATAGAAAAAGCACACATGAGTTATCGAATATTGGTACTCTCCCCTTTACTGAGGAATTCAAAAAAAGAAATATTTTACACTTATTTTAGTTTGTTCTGCATCAAAATAATTCTAAACAGCAAGATCTTATAATAGGAAATAACTTAATACTCAAAACTCAAAATTCTCAAATATTATTACAATTTCATCTAACGTATAAATTTTAGTAGATAACTCCGGCCTGTATGATATGAATTTACAATAGAAAAGCTGTATCCTAGGCTAGTAAAACTTAGAGAGTCTGTGCTCAGCAGATCAACATGTATTGGTCACAACGCAACGGAATAATCTTGTCTTTGCCATAGAATGTTCTAAATTAAAAGATAACTTGTGCAAACAGAGTGTGTGTGTGTATGATTGTGTTTCCCAGAGGGAAATCAAACTCTAAAAACAGAAAGTAAAACAGAATCTAAGACAGAAAGTATATAGAAAGTATATAGAAAATAAACAGAAAGTATCTAGATAATAACAGAAAGTATCTTGATAATAACAGAAAGTATATAGAAAATAAACAGAAAGTATCTTGATAATAACAGAAAGTATCTTTCAACAATATATTAACCCACAAGTAGGCGAAAGCTTCCCTCGCTACCGTAGCTCGCTGACTCAAATTGATTTGGAGTGGACCAACCTGGAAGCTTCCTGGGACGCCGTATCGTCGTCTCGCGTACCGCCGCGGAACGCCTCCTTACTCCACTCGATCAGCTCCTACTGCTTGACCACGAACGGTGGTGATATCTTCTACTGGACAGGTGGTGCGTTGGAGTCCTTCTGGAGTCCCTCGTAGACCGGCTTCTTCCACGAACGGTGGTGAGCCCCGGGTGATCGCGCACAGCAGCTCGCAGTGGTGACGACAATAGCCGACCGTAGATGCACGATATAACCTGAAACCCACGTTCCTTCGTGTTCAAATGTGTCTCGAGATGCCCGCCTTAGATAGACGCGGTGCAAAATCAAAACAGATATTTCGTTGGAACAATACTGAAGTCACGGGAAATCACACTAACCTGGCTTTTGCACTCGTATACTTATTTCGCCTGTAACAGGGCAGCTTCGTTCTGGACAGCGTGCATCGGTTGTTTTGTTCACACAAGAGAAACTGCGTATTTTTCTGCCACCTGCGCCGATCTCTATTACGTGCCAACTATGTAAAGTAAATTCGGTTTTACGTCCGAAATCCAAATCCAATCCACAGGCTTCTCTCTTGTATATATATACGATCTTTGGTTTGCAACTTCGAGTAGCATTCTACTGAGAACTCGAACTTCCGGTTATCTCGAAAAGTCCAGAACTAACTCTGCCATTTGCTTCGTAAAGTAGACCTTGTCGGCCTAGTAATACTGGTCACTGTCCTCCAGCCAGTTCTGGTACATACCAGCCAGCATCCGGTGTTTACTTGAACAAGTTTATAGAAAAAAAAACAACTCTCTGGAACTTTGATGTGATTTTTGCATTATGTCAAAACCTTCCATGGTGTGACCATCGCAAGCTATTTCTAGATTTAAATTATTTTCGACATATCAAACGCTGCCTTCTGTAATTATTATTTGTTAGCCAACTTAAAGATGCGACCTATTCTGGATTTTTAAACAACCCGTTCCTCGTCCAAAGTTATCCAGAGCCCGACATATTCCTGGAACGTCAATTATTAATAGCAACACTAAGAAGCTCGCTACTTGCCGATAGAGATCACCACTTAGTTTCCACCTTTCTTCTAGTTCACGCCATTTGTCGCTAGCTGTCGCTGCGTGGATTAACCATTTTATCTATTTTGAGACAGTAGATGAAAACTTTTCCCTTTCACTCGCAGAGGCAAATTCAACCATTATTTCTTGATTCTTAGATAGGCGAAATTATCAATCTGTCTTCAACAAGAAAAGCTTTCATTATTCCTTTAATGAAGAAAGTGGCGCACGCACGGTGGAGTTCGGCGTTTTATACAAACTCGGCGTCTGGTTTTCAGATACGGAGAAAACACAACTTGATCTAATAGAAAAGACGCTGCTCCTCGCCAGATGGCGTTGTACAATATATTCTATTATCGAGATCTATAACAAAAATCTAACTTGGAGTCATGATTTAACATGTCACAATACACCCTCTCCTGCCAAAGTTTCACATGCCAATGTGAAACACTCGCTGCCCTCAGCGATAACAGTCACTGGAACTATTTCAACAAGAGATTAAAAGCAAACAGAACCAGACTAAAAAAAAAAACATCTCATTGACAATGTGGAAACCAAAGAAACTTCCTGGACCTCTTTGGGCATATTGTAAATCCCCAAACAAAATATATTGAATCAAACAAACTCTAAAACGCAAACTTTAACGAAGAATGAAAACAAAAAATATGACCAAATTCCCCAACAGAATATCGCAGTTCTAAGTTCACTGCTGCAGGCGCAGGCCGAAAGTTTACAATAATTTCAATCCTGGAACTAAAATTTTACCAACAAACCTTTCTCAAAACTAAAAAAAATTAAATAATAAAAAATAAAGAAATTATCCTATGCACTAAGTCCTTCCCTCCTTCATGTGATATTTCAACCGGGTACAATATATTTATCTAGATCTCTAATTTAGCATATTTCCTCTTATATGTTTCCTAATCATTTTGTTATAATGCCAATCTATTCGGGTGAATCTATTTGTGGAAACTAAAAAAATTATACATTTACATTGCACTCCTTTTATTTACAAAATCTCTGTCAAAAATCAATCACTAAAAATCTGGTATAGTCAGTAAGTAAGTCGCTATATATCCTTCTTTCATACCATAAGTCCTGCTACACACCTAATTGTGAGCATTCACTTTCCTTTTAAACAACCTATATAGACACAGTACCGAACATTTAGCTGTTGGGACTTATGCTACATTTGGTAAAACATTAATACTCCCATAACCCTTGTAAAGAAAAGTATTGAGTGGAAAACCCGCTTTAGAATTTCTGTTACTGGTAATTAAGCTTTTTATTATAGAGGTTACCAGGAAATCCGCCTCTTCGCGCTTTTACTGGTTTTAGGCTTTTCATTTATAGAGGTCACCAGAAAAAACCGCCTCTGTTAGGTTAACTAGTTTCTAGGCTTGAGTTTAAAGAGGTCACCAGTCTAAACCGCCTCTGCGCTCGTTTGATAAAAACTACAAAAAAACATAACATGCTGGACTAGGATCAAATATGTTTCTAAATAAAATAACATAATATGCCTGAACAAAAATATCCGACTACCTAGCCAGTCTCTAAAGTTTTCTGTTAAATTTCGATCAAAGTAACATGCCAAACATTGACACAAATAATGTACTTTAAATCGTTTAGTAAATGTCACATGAGTGATTACCCCAATTCTATACATTTTTACCTTATCGAGATTGCCATTCCTTTTTTATTCCATCTGCGAGGACCAATGTTCTACACATCAAAAAAAAACCTGTCTCGTCCGGGCTACTCTATATTCTAACACAAAAATTGTAAGTTGGCTGAGCTAAACCTAAAACAAGAAACCAAAACCTGAGAATCTAAACCAAATTTACCCTGCAAAACTCGCCAGCTAATAACAATACAACAAAAAAAAACACCAAAAATATACCTAAAAAATAATAATTGGACTACCCATAAAATCTTTCTTTCTCTATTACTCCAGTAATCATTTCCTAGTAATGAGCCTTCCCCGGGACAGATGTTCACGCAACCATATTTGCGGTCCAGGGTTTGGTCTGACCCCGCTCTCCATGAAAAATAGAACTAACAAAGAAAATATGTACAAAATATTATTGGACTACCCATTAAATCTTTCTTTCTCTATTACTCCAGTAATCATCTCCTAGTAATGAGCCTTCCCCGGGACAGATGTTCACGCAACCATATTTGCGGTCCAGGGTTATCTATACTCTCCACAAAAAACCTTCATGAAAATCCATGTTTTGACCCAGGCTTCTTTAGTTCAGGTGTTGTCATCCGCACCCGTGTATCCGGCCATCAGTCTAACCCGGCTAAGGTTATTCTTGCCTGAAATTCGCGCACAGACATATGTGCTACAAAATTTGTCACACCACTAGGGCGTGCAAAAAAATCCAGATCCGTCGTAACCGGCACCACCCCACCGATTTTCCGAACACGACAGAATCTATAAAAAACGATCATTATGTATCCCATAATATACGATCAAACTAGACCTGATTGTGTTCGGCTCAACTCTACCGATCTTCCAAACACAACAGCATCTAAAAAAAATACGATCAAATGCGATCATCAAAACAAAAACACTCTCTGATTTGTCATTCTTCATGTATATACGCAAAATATGTGTATCGTAGGCTGACAATGAGAGGTGAGCGAGAGGAAGCACAAGCGGCCCTACCCCTCCTCTGAAAATATGGAGCTGTCCTCAGTTCTGATACCATCTACCGACATCTCCAATACCACTAAGGTCTGAAAAGTATAAGATATGTTGTGTTCGGATGTACTCCATCCTTTTTCGAACTTAACAATATCCACAAAAGGATGATCACTGTGTTGTCCACAATTCATGATCCAAAAACTTCTCCAAGTCATCACCGGTACCATAATGGCGCATAAAAATGTGCCTCAAAACTTCGACACCCTGTATACACTTATGTACAAAGTTCCATTCTATCTAAAAAAAAAACTGTTACTAACTGTAAAAAAAAAAGGTTAACAAATATCAACAATTACAAAAATTTAACAAAAGATATAGCCGATGGAACTAAAAAATAAACTAGACAAACCTAATCTATTCAACCAACGAAAACATCACAACCTAACTAAAAAACAAAACTGGACATAAGCAATGAACCTGAAATTGTTCAATGCTTCACAATAGAGGTAGATTTAGAACGGCACTAACCCCCAATCACCGCTTTATCGATTTTGAATTGACGGACTTGTCTTTGTGGTTGTTGACTTTAAAACCTGCCAAACAAATAGAACCCTACTAAATCTGCTCATCTTTAAAAAAAGAATACAGCGTCATTAGGTGTGCTCCATTTGTGCTACTGCATACTGTTGTGCTAAAATAATAATGAAATCCTAAAAAAATAATTAACAAACGATCCAAAAAAAAAAAACTACAGAACCTCACATATATTTTACTGAACCCTAAAATACAATGAACAAAAGGTAAATGAAATCCTAAAAAAAAAGCTACTACCTATCGATTAAAAAAATCTGCGGAACCTCACAAATATTTTGAGCGAACCCTAAAATACAATGAACAGAAGGAAAAATGTGTGTATGTGTTTTGTGTAATTAAATTGTTCTATAATGTTTTTGATATGTTAAACAATATATAAAAAAAAAAACTGTTGTGTTGTGACACACTTGCAATAAAATGGTACATATCTACCTACAAAGTAAAAGTCACTCTACTAACAGATCTATACTGTTTTAAATATCACACCAATAATCCAAAGAAAGAAAAAAATACAATCAATTACACATGATTCACCATTAAATACACATAATATTTTTCCTAAAACAGTCAAATAACATACCAAGTTTTCAAAATAACACAAACAGTATTATGGGTTCAACACACAAAGAGATATTCTAGTTTAGTTTCACACAGTAATATTACACGTGACCACGGGGCAGTTGGAAGATACTTTCATGTAAACACCTGTAACACCTGTTTGCTTGTAATTATTTTTAAGCGTTGTGCCTATTATCTATTACAAGAAATCCTCTCTGATGTATGATGCAGAAAAAAACAATAAATTTACATTGAACGCCACTGTACCTGAGCGCCAGTTTGTAAGAGAAAAAATAAATGAAAAAAAATATATGTAAAATATGAAAAAATATATGTAAATTTATTCAGTTGGGCGCCATTGAAAGGACCATTGCCCGGCTAAGGAAACGGACCTCCTTCTCAGGTAAAGGCGAGGAATTAAAACAAGATGGTAAATTCAATAACAAAGGGCTTTATTACAAAAAATAGAAAAAGCACACATGAGTTATCGAATATTGGTACTCTCCCCTTTACTGAGGAATTCAAAAAAAGAAATATTTTACACTTATTTTAGTTTGTTCTGCATCAAAATAATTCTAAACAGCAAGATCTTATAATAGGAAATAACTTAATACTCAAAACTCAAAATTCTCAAATATTATTACAATTTCATCTAACGTATAAATTTTAGTAGATAACTCCGGCCTGTATGATATGAATTTACAATAGAAAAGCTGTATCCTAGGCTAGTAAAACTTAGAGAGTCTGTGCTCAGCAGATCAACATGTATTGGTCACAACGCAACGGAATAATCTTGTCTTTGCCATAGAATGTTCTAAATTAAAAGAGAACTTGTGCAAACAGAGTGTGTGTGTGTATGATTGTGTTTCCCAGAGGGAAATCAAACTCTAAAAACAGAAAGTAAAACAGAATCTAAGACAGAAAGTATATATAAAGTATATAGAAAATAAACAGAAAGTATCTTGATAATAACAGAAAGTATCTTTCAACAATATATTAACCCACAAGTAGGCGAAAGCTTCCCTCGCTACCGTAGCTCGCTGACTCAAATTGATTTGGAGTGGACCAACCTGGAAGCTTCCTGGGACGCCGTATCGTCGTCTCGCGTACCGCCGCGGAACGCCTCCTTACTCCACTCGATCAGCTCCTACTGCTTGACCACGAACGGTGGTGATATCTTCTACTGGACAGGTGGTGCGTTGGAGTCCTTCTGGAGTCCCTCGTAGACCGGCTTCTTCCACGAACGGTGGTGAGCCCCGGGTGATCGCGCACAGCAGCTCGCAGTGGTGACGACAATAGCCGACCGTAGATGCACGATATAACCTGAAACCCACGTTCCTTCGTGTTCAAATGTGTCTCGAGATGCCCGCCTTAGATAGACGCGGTGCAAAATCAAAACAGATATTTCGTTGGAACAATACTGAAGTCACGGGAAATCACACTAACCTGGCTTTTGCACTCGTATACTTATTTCGCCTGTAACAGGGCAGCTTCGTTCTGGACAGCGTGCATCGGTTGTTTTGTTCACACAAGAGAAACTGCGTATTTTTCTGCCACCTGCGCCGATCTCTATTACGTGCCAACTATGTAAAGTAAATTCGGTTTTACGTCCGAAATCCAAATCCAATCCACAGGCTTCTCTCTTGTATATATATACGATCTTTGGTTTGCAACTTCGAGTAGCATTCTACTGAGAACTCGAACTTCCGGTTATCTAGAAAAGTCCAGAACTAACTCTGCCATTTGCTTCGTAAAGTAGACCTTGTCGGCCTAGTAATACTGGTCACTGTCCTCCAGCCAGTTCTGGTACATACCAGCCAGCATCCGGTGTTTACTTGAACAAGTTTATAGAAAAAAAACCAACTCTCCGGAACTTTCATGCGATTTAGACATTATGTCAAAACCTTCCATGGTGTGACCATCGCAAGCTATTTCTAGATTTAAATTATTTTTGACATATCAAACGCTGCCTTCTGTAATTATTATTTGTTAGCCAACTTAAAGATGCGACCTATTCTGGATTTTCAAACAACCCGTTCCTCGTCCAAAGTTATTCAGAGCCCGAAATATTCCTGGAACGTCAATTATTAATAGCAACACTAAGAAGCTCGCTACTTGCCGATAGAGATCACCACTTAGTTTCCACCTTTCTTCTAGTTCACGCCATTTGTCGCTAGCTGTCGCTGCGTGGATTAACCATTTCATCTATTTTGAGACAGTAGATGAAAAGTTTTCCCTTTCACTCGCAGAGGCAAATTCAACCATTATTTCTTGATTCTTAGATAGGCGAAATTATCAATCTGTCTTCAACAAGAAAAGCTTTCATTATTCCTTTAATGAAGAAAGTGGCGCACGCGCGGTGTAGTTCGGCGTTTTATACAAACTCGGCGTCTGGTTTTCAGATACGGAGAAAACACAACTTGATCTAATAGAAAAGACGCTGCTCCTCGCCAGATGGCGTTGTACAATATATTCTATTATCGAGATCTATAACAAAATCTCACTTGGAGTCATGATTTAACATGTTACAAACGATATAGTAAATAATGTAGATAGCAGAATTCTAACAACCTTTCTCTTGTCTGACCTTGGTTGCCACTCAGTCAAAGACTTGCTCCACCTGCCATCACCTCGCCTAGCCATGTATTCCGCCCAATTCCATTTAAGTTATATGACTCTCTTTGTAACATCTCTAACTTTCGCTTAACGTCGGATTCCGACATTAGATTTTAATGCCGAGCTCGCTCCATGGCCCTTTTTGTGCAACCTCTAGTCTGTACAGACATTCTTTTGAAAGCGTCCATGTCATGGCACCAAATCATTATAGTGGGTAGGATGCACTGGTTATAGAGTGAGGTCTTCAGACAATGCGAAAAGGTCTTCGATTTGTCCAATCTATACCTACAGGTAGAAGAAAAAGTATACGAGTTGTCACGTTTCATTGCTCGTCAGTTTAAATTTATATTAAGAATACCATCAGAGCTAAGAACCATCTCGATCACATCAGTTTTCAAACAGAAAAAAACAGCATCAAAATCTGTCCATTCTTTTGGGAGATACGATGCCACAGATGCACTATGGTACAAGATATTATGTCGTGGCGATATCATAGAATCATTTCATGAAATTTATGGTTAGCCGCATCATAAAAAAGTGATATTTCATGAAATTATCGGTGACATCATGGAATGGTTTGACCAGATGAATGAATGATCAGCGTTTGACGATATGAACAGCTAAAGGCACTAGACGCACGGCTAATTAATGATATGGTCAAATATATCATAGTTAGCCTTGTTGGGTTAGTATATCATTTGATCATATATGGTCTGTGGATCATATCGTAAAATAGAAGGCGAGGGCGGAAGCCCGACTTCGCCGTGTTAGGTCGTCTTCGTGGGTATTTTAAGCCTTGAAACCAATCTGTTTGAATATATTTGTTATCATGAAAACACTACATTAATGATATGGCCAAACGTGGATTGAAATATCATTAAACATAAATGTTTAAAAAATATGGTTAGTTTGAGCTGGCTGGTGGAAAATCCACAGCGCTGATTTTCATATTTTTTTCATTTTCAGCAAAGGCCAGTTGGTTAATAAATACAACTTGGCTAGACGAAATAACGATGTTTCACGACGAAGACAATAAAAAAAGATATAGGTAGTTACAGATATGTATGAAGCAATCGTGGGCGTGGGATATCGTGTCAATGTGTAATCGCTCAGAGTACGACGTGCATGACTGTCAACACCCATACCATGAGGGTTGATTGAGACAAGGAATAGCTCATTGATTGAAGCAGAAAATATCAAGCAGCATAATCTAAGGGCATAGCAGTGCCCCTGCACTGTCGAGCAAGCACGGCTGCATGTCGAAGCGACTCGAGACACTTATATAAGCCTTATCTTTGTTACAGATGAGTGCAAACGCCTGAAAATTATGTTATAGTAACTTACCTACCTACTTCACGTACGCTAAATTCCCAAATTACAAATTTCTTATAATCAAGCAGTAAGTACCAGCATATAAAGTCAGTACAACAAAGATAATAAAAAAAATATCAAGGGTAGGTAAATTAAATAAATAAGAATAACATTTTAATGATGTCTGTCTATCTGTTTGTTCTCGCATCACTTAGTAAACTATTGGGCCGATAAATGAATTGTGATGAAAGGTTGTATTATTGTACTTTACAGGTAATGTTGTTCCTAAAATAATGTTTATAACCCAGAAGAAATAAATACATGAAGATGAAGCGAAATGAAGAACAAGCAAAACACAAACAAGTACAAGCACCTTCATTAAAAAAAAACAGACTGCGATCAAAACTAAAAGGAGGCAAAAACAAGTGAGAATGGTTGCTAACCAAATTTAAAGCGTTATAGATCCTAAATGGTCATTTGACATGAAAAATGATAAAAAACAACTAAAGATGATTTTCAAATACTTACCTTGTCTGGTAAAAAGGGAGAACATTTTGATTGCATTAACAATACGTTTAAGATACCTAACTAATCATCGTCATCATCATCATTTTAGCTTTTAGCAATCCACTGCTGAACATAGGCCCTCCCCCCAAAGAGCGCCACGACGAATGGTCTTGTGCCGCCACCTTCCACCTACTCCCTGCGATGGCTACAATCTTGTCCGTTCATCGTGTGGGGAGTCTCCCTGCACTTCGCATTCTTGTTCGTGGTCACCATTTGAGAATATTCCCAAATTCTCTTGGAATAAATATTTGCCTTTATTCCCCAGCGAAACTAACTCTGCTCTGCGAACTATATGGCCTGCCTATTGCCACTTCAACTTGCAAAGTCTGAGAGCTATGTCGATAACTTTGGTTCTTCTACGGATTTCCTCGTTACCAATCTTATCACGTAGTAAAACAAGCATAGCGTCTGTCCATTGCACGCTACGTGACTTTGAGCTTATGTATGAGACCAATAGTTAGCGACCACGTCTTAGTGCCGTATCATTATGACTCAACATCGTATCATCACTGGCAATACGCACTGATTATAAACTTTCGTCTTGAGGCACTGCGGTATCTGTGACGAGAAGAAATGTCATAATTTCCCGAACGATGCCCATCCGAGTTGGATCCGTCGGTTGACCTCGTTGTCGAAGTTGGATCTACCCAGTTTGATCGTCTGCCCCAAGTTAACATAGTGATCAACAGCTTCGATTATATCGTTCCCAACATAGACTAGCATGGGTACGACATGGGCATTTGACATGATGTTCGTCTTACCCATGTTCATTTTAAGACCCTCCTGTTGGGAAGCAATATTGAAGTCACTAAGCATTGTGCTTAGGTCTTCCAGGGTTTCTGCCATGATGACTATATATTATATCATCAGCAAATCGAAGGTGAGTGGGACATTCGCCATTGATGTTAATACCATATCCGTTCCAGTTCAGAAGCTTTAATATATCTTCCAGCGCAGAGGTGAATAGTTACGAAGAAATAACGTCTCGCGATCTCACCCCCTTTTTCAATTCGATAGAATTCGTGCTCTGATTATACTCTTCGGTCTTTTGTATAATCTGCCGGAGTGTATGGATGTGGTCTACGGTGCTAAAGCCTTTCCGGAATCCAGCTTGTTCAGGAGGCTGAAAGTCGTCAAACCTACGAGCCAGACGGTTTGTAACTACTCTCAAAAACAGCTTATAGACGTGGCTCAGCAGCGAAATGGGCCTATAATTCTTCAAGAGGGTGTTATCACCTTTCTTGAAGAACAACACCAATACGCTCCTGTGCCACGCCTCTGGCGTAGTACCCGCGAGGGTAACAGTTAAACAGCCTCTGAAAGACTAATTACCGGTGTTCCACCCGCTTTCAGTAGCTCTGTCGTTATTTCGTCCTCCCCGGTGCCTTGTTGCTCATAAGCTGTTTGAGAGCCATTCTGATCTCGTATAGGCTGACGCTAACCTAACTAATAAACCTAACATAAACAGTAATAACTTCAGTTTGTCGAAGAGAAAGATTCAATGCAATAAATAAAGCATATATATTTTTATGACTTACTATGTACTTACTTATTCTTCATTACAATCGTTCGAAGACCGGACTCCTCTTCCAAAACCTAGCTCAACAATCCACACCAATGTAATAGTGAGTGAATGACGTTGCTGTGGAAACGAAATAATAACAAGTCTGTCAAAAAGCATCAAGTGCGTTGGTGCTATACTTTTTGCATTCGTTTATAATATCTCAGATGAACATAGTTTTTTATTCGAGTTAAACTGTAGTCCGCGTGGAGGAAGTCGCGGGCGAAAGCTTGTTTAACATAAAAACTCAAATGGGGTTCAATTCTGCTAAGCCAGCTAAATCAATACTGAGAAAATGGTGTCTAAATGCCTTTTATACATTAAAAACTGTCATTCTTAAAAAGTGATCTATAATCTGTTTTGACAAAACTTAAATCACCTGACAGTATCATTTCTGCTTTCTACTACTTATAAAGAAATATCACAATTGTTTACCTAAAAGTTAAGTTAAGTTACCTTGTTTATGCCCATGATAAAAACAGTGCAGAAATTAAGTACATATGGAAATCCAATGATCATCATTATTATTTTTTCGTTTTATCCCTGTGTTGTTTTTTTAAACTTAGCAGACGCTGTAGACAAAGTTTTATTAGTTTCATATTGAATAAATGTATTCGTCCAATAGGGATTTAAAAATAAAATGTATCTATCTATCTGTCTATATCAGCCTACATCGACCCAATGTTGGGAATACGCCTCCTCATATGCACGCCAATCTTTCCGGTCTTGCGCCAAGCGAATCCACTGCCTTGCTGACACTGACGTCTGACCATCGTGTAGGTGGTCTGCCTCTCTTGGCCACTGCCACTGCCCTTCCATCTGCCATCTTCTCAATGTACTACTGGGCATTTTTTTTAAATATGTTTGCGACGGAATTTGCTCGAATTTAAAAGGCCAAGTGACTGAAAATTGTATTGTAGGAGCTGCGTGTACTAATATTTATTCTGTAGCTTTATGTAGATTTTTTGAAAGTATTCAAGCTGTCATGTTGTTATTTTTATTTTTTTTCTTCATACTTATGTTTTTTTGAGTGTTAATGAGTAATATTGGTGGAACATTAATCGTTAAGTGTTCGTTAACGTGCACTAGGGGTAGTCAAAGGATAAAAAAAGTGACTCGTTCTGATGTTTTCAAAACTCTCCAGGAGATTTCAGTAAAACGTAAACTATTTTGTTGATTCGTGACTTTGGCGATAATTGACTGTGACGTGACAGTACTTATAATAAATAAAACTTGATACTGGTGAAATCGCTACTAGGCCAGTGCCTCCACAGAAGCCATCATAATTCACACCAATATATAAAAACGAAACGTTGTCTGTTTGTTTGGGGAGTTTTCACGCAATAACGGTTGGACGGATTTTGATGAAATTTGGAATGGGGATAGATTATGCTCTGGAATAAAACAAAGAATACTTATTATCCCCTTTTTTAACTTTCTAGGGGTTTAGTGGAAAATGTGCATTGCTCGCTGTAAGGAACGCTTGTCATAGATAAGAAATAATAACAAGTCTGTCAAAAGACAATAACCACTACCTTGCTACGCGTGCGCACGCGCAGTGTGCGCGTGGAAGCTTATTCGCGCGCGAGCAAGGCTATACTTTGGCAATGGTTTTCAAAATCCTAGAAAAACGTAGGTTGTTTTTTTCGTGATAAACTGTAGCCCGCTCGTACGAAGTCGCGGGCGAAATATAGTAAAGTCGAAAGCTAGTAAAAAAATAATCGGGAAAGCTTTGTGTAGAAGTTAATTTTATTTATATTATCTAAAAATATAAGTGAGTTTCCCTAACAATAGAGGAAATAAAAAAACGAGGATAAACTCGTTACACGCGTAAGTAATCTCTTGGACAAAAAATCATGACTGCGATATAACATAACGTTTAACACCTTCATGTATTGGAGAAATGAAAGGAATGATTTAACTTTTATTGTTGTTTTGACTAAAGATTTTGCTGTAGTGGAAAAAATGCCGATTATGACCCTCGCTAAGGTAGCTTCTTGCTTCACTCAACTTTTAGAGCCCTCGCTAAAGCAAGGAGTCCAATCTAACAAGCTTTCCGCTCGATGCAACACTCTACTATTGTTATAAATGTTTGATATGGTATTGTTCTGCACGACTAGTACATACATTTAGCCAGTGTCAAGTAAAGATATATTTACAGGTTGTGTATTTTTTTTTCAAAAAATAGTCAAAATGTCAAGTCCCAATAAGTCAGGTCGTCAAAAGTCTAGTCAAGTCACGATTCAATAAAGTGGTGGAGCTTTACTGAAACTTCCTAGAGAGTTCCGGAGAGAACATGAAGTGGCACATTTATCCGTGTTTGTATCATATGCCCACACTCGTGCACGTTAACGAACACCTATATATATATATATATAATTAAGCAGTGAGTACGAAAAAGTCTGTACACGATAATTCTAAAAATATGGTCTAGGCCAAGATTTAAAAAAAAAAACAAAAATCGTGTCTGTCTGTTTGTCTTTGTTTGTTTGTTCGCAGATCACGTAAAAACTACTGGATCGATTGCGATACAATTTTCATTGTTGGATAGCTTATACTTAGGTTGACTTAAAAACTGGTGTAATTGATTTCTCAGTTCGATGAGTAGAAGCCGAGCAATAGATAAAAAACTTTTTTACGGCTTAAGATATTTTGATCAAATAATGTCATATTGGTATTGTATGTACTGTAATAGCTTATATAGTATTTTTTAACCTAGAGAAATGACCACGCTTGCGGTTAATATTACACCAATATTACATACAAAGAAACACAGGTTTGATATAAAAATTCAAAGCAAAAGAACAAGATCCACTTCGTTTCCGCCAAAAAACCTGCATGACATTTCTTAAGTCGTTATGGATGATGGATTGATCAACACTATCACTTAGATGAGTTTATATTCAGCGAACAAATTGGCTCTCTTCTCTTTAAGTATTCAAAATTTCAGAGAATTCAGCCTGAATTTTCCAACTAATATGCTTGTTAGCTATAAGTAACCACCATTTATTAATCCAGATTCCCTATATTTATAAAAGACCTAGGTTTTTCAGCTAGAATACGGTTCGAGAATTATATAATAGAGCCATATTTCTGAATGCTCTGCCATTTTTCAAGCTTGGAAAACCAATTTGTTGCCTACGGGAAAATGAAAAACTCGTTTTAATAAATGGTTAGGTATTTGGCGGGATAAATGGAGAAAAATTATCAATTTGTCTTGGCATTATATTGCCACTACTAGCTGTGCTCGCGGCTTTGCCCACGTGGTCATTTGTCTGGGATATAAAGATCCTGTGATATTCCAAAACCAAAAGTGCCAAAATCTTCAAACTTCGTTGAGACGTCTAATGGTTTTTATCGATTGCTCAACCTCTACTCATCAGATTGAGATACTGATTACACCAGTATGTCAATTCCTAAGATATTCAATAATGAAAACCGAATCGCAATCGGTTTAGTAGTTTTTACGTGATGTGTGAACAAACATATTAATCAGAAACACGATTTAAAAAAATGATATGCTTATTTTAAGTACCCTAGGCCATTTTTTTTAATATCTTCATTGTACAGAATTTTAGACACTTACTGCTTTATTATAAGTATCTAAGATGTTTAAGTTGAAAAAAGAAAATTGTATCACCCAATATGCAGGACCCTAGTTTGTCTTTTCGGTAAAGAGGTTATTAAAGTGTTTAAGCCGAAAACTGCAAGCCGAGCATTGGAAGATATAATATTAAGTCAAGCTTCTGAACTGAAACGGATATGGTATTAACACCAATGGCGAATGCATTTTCGATTTGCTGATAATATAACATCGTGATATAGTCATCATGGTAGAAACCCTGGAAGACCTAAGCACAATGCTCAGTGACCTCAATATTATTTACATGAAACAATATTGATTATTTTAAATTGTTAATTTTAAGGTGGTTCTTAAAATGAACATGGGTAAGACGAACATCATGTCAAATGCCCATGTCACACCCATGCCGGTATAGAATTGGGAACGCTATTTTCGAAGCTGTTGATCACTATGTCTACTTAGGTCAGACGATCCAACTGGGTAGATCCAACTTCGACAAAGAGGTCAACCGACGAATACAACTCGGATGGGCAGCGTTCGGGAAATTACGCCATATCTTCTCGTCACAGATGACGCAGTGCCTCAAGACGAAAGTTTATAATGAGTACTTGTTGCTAGTGATGACATATGGCACTGAAACGTAGTCACTAACTATTGGTCTTATACACAAGCTCAGTCTCGCAGCGTGCAATGGAGAGAGCGATGCTCGGAGTTACACTACGTGAACCGTACTTACTCGTTATCCATAACGAGGAAATCCGTAGAAGAACCAAGGTTATCGACATAGCTCTCAGAATTTCCAAGTTGAAGTGGCAATGAGCAGGACATATACAACCGCTGGAAAATAAAGGTTCTCGAATGGCGACCACGAACAAGCAAGCGAAGTGTAGGGAAACCCCCCACACGTTGAACGGACGACATTGTAGCCATCGCAGGGAGTCGGTGGATAGAGGTGGCACAAGACCTTTCATTGTGGCGCTCTTTGGGGGAGGCCTCTGTTCAGCAGTGGACTTCTAAAGGCTGATATGATGATGATGATGAAGCTGAAATAGTTCCATTACTAAAGTTTACATTAGAAATGGGATTTTTGTCATGTTCTAAAAAATGTTGAGTTGTTAATATTGTGTTAAATTAATATGTTTTAAGTTTTAGTTATTTAGAAACTATTGCAAGAGCCCAACGTAATGATCCCGACTCTTGACTTGCAACTAGAAACGCGTAGGAGTATATATTGCATACTCTTAGCACCGTACCCTAGTGAGGATGTTCATGAATACTCAAAGTGTATGTAAGCTCAGTTAAGATTGTAAAGCTGACTGTACTTGAGCTAATTACTTGGTGTAGGACGAAACGGCGAAAATTTAATCAAATTAAAAATAGGCTTGTGATTAATGAGCGATAATCCGCAAGCTTTTGCTGGCAAAAGTAGCCATCTAGCTCAGTTCTCAAGCGTTTTTACGGGCCGTATCACAGAATAGATAATAGTACAGCGGCTAAATGTTGAGCTCAAAACAAATAAATAAAATACTTCAAATTTTATTGACGGCCTAAAATCTTCTACATAGGTACCTCGGTTTTTATATTAACCAAATTGTTTTCGTTACAGACAAATCGAAATCACCTTTCCACGCTTCGCGCTGGAATCTGGCTAATGCGAGCACGTTTATAGGTAGGACACGATTACCCGCACGACTACACGTAAACGTAACGATTACCTGTATGGTTATAAGTAACGTTTACTGCTAAATACGGCCATAAATAACCGCCACAAGGGTAGGTACATATGCTTATCTAAACGAGCACTTTCACCATTCAGATTTGCAAGATCCTCGAGTAAATTATTTACTAGCAAATGAACAACATGCGTTGAATAAGCTATCTTTTGTGGCTGCTTTTTGTGTTGATGACATAATTTGTTGTTGATGATAAGGTTTAGTGAGATCCTTTATATCTCATAGACCAAATAACGCGTAATTGCATATTCCATTGACATTCTTCTGAAAGTGATCCGTAACAACACAAAAACAAAAATTTTAAAAATACATTTGCACCTCATCCTCATAATAATACCTCATTCACATTAGTGTGTACGATAGGAAGTTACTTTCCTTACCTTAACACCGATGTGATTAGAGAAGAGAGATTCGGATAACCAGAAAGGCATACGAAAGCATTTTTGCCCAAGCTGAAACGGAGACGCTTTGCTCGCGCTTCGCGCTCGCTCGTTCTATAAGCGGTTAGGTATGTCTCTTATAACATTTTACACATCTATTAGAAAACAAAACCAAAATTTACAGTTCGCTTATTATCCAACACTTATTGTTGAAAAATACCAGAAACTTCACCCTTCTGATCTGAAAACCAATCGATTCTTTATCCGTTACCAAAACGGCAAATGTACAAAACAGCCCAAGGGATAAAAAAAGTCGTCCCTCAGGAGCCATGCATTTTTTCGGAATAAGTAGTAGCCTATGTGGTCCAGGGTATAAATCTACCTCCATATTAAATTTCATATAAATCCTTACATTCGTTTAAGCGTAAAGAAGTATCAAACATATACATACACACAAGCTTTCGCCTTTATAATACTAGTGAGATTATTTTTGCGGGCGGTCAGCTCGTAGTCAATAATTTTGTACGCAGTCGATTTTTTGTATTTTTATAATAATTTTACTTGTTGTTGTTATCTAAAAAAATATGATGCCGGTGACCACAAGGACTTCTGCCGTAACACCCCAAAAAGGGCTTGGCGATAGATAGGTGTGTATTGCTTGCATGAAGGTAGTAGTGGTAACTAACCATACCATACGGTTACTGTCGTATTTCACAACACTTTTGTTAATATACAAATAAAAAACAATTTAACTGTAGTTAGTTCACAGTTTAAATGTTTTTGAAACCTAAAAAGCTATAATGTTCGTTCTCCTCGGGTAGAGGTGACTTCCATTCCATTGTTAGCTCGTGAGTCAAACAATCCGCACAATCTCTAATTTAGAGGAGGTATTTAATTTGTTTATTATTATATTCATAAATTAATGAAGGAATAATTTGTACATCACAACGTAGCTCCAGAGTGAATCAGAGCGTGGGGATTTAGACACCTATTGTGCGTGAGCATATTATGAGAGAAAATAGAACGATTATTAAATATGTAGCTTACTTCCGCCAAACTATATGTATAACTCTTATCTATCCAATTTTCCTTAGACCACTGTGTGACAGCAATACGACACGTGTTTGGCCTCTGCACGAGGCACCCTCATACACCTGAGCCTACCAGTAATCTTATATCACCGAGGTTAACTGGAAGATAATACTAAAAAGCAATAAGTTTGAAACAGAAGTTTTTTTTTTTCTATCATTATCATTTTGATAGAATGTACTTCAAAAGCTCTTCAAGAAATTCTCTTACTTTTTAGCTTCATGTTTCGTACCCACTGGTTTAATACAAACTTTGCCCCTGGCATCGAGATTACTGCCTCGTCACTCTTTCATTGCCTTTTTATAAGCTTATATCGTTTTTTTTGCGTCAATTTAATTTACCCTTTCCGGAAACATTCACAAATAGATTTAATTTATGGAGGTTGGTAATATTTTGTAAGGTAAATACGAGTATTTGATAATCAATATACATAATATCTGTACATAGATATTATGTATACTGATTATCAAATACTCGTATTATATACAAATATTTGTTTAATAAACGAAAAAGCATGTTATGTTACATAAGAGATCAAAATTAACTTGTGGTCCCCACACTAGGCCAGACCTTGTGGAGGCCTTAGAGCAGGCCGTATCGACAGTGTCCACTCAAATTATGTTATAGCCCATGTTAGTGATGTTACTCGCCGAGTTTTCTATTCTTGTAAGAATATTTAAAATCGGTTATTTATTTTTTGAGTTTATCCATTACAAACAAACATACAAACACTAGAAGTATAAACATACAAACATACAATAAACAATACTTTCCTCTTAATAATATTAATGTAATATACTATCTGCCCCCGCGGCTTTGCCAAGGAATATTTCCGCAAGCCTCTATGTCCACCGTTTTAGGCTGTGCGTGCGTTGGTTGTCAGTAGCAGGTACTGTTTTTAAGTAGGTTTAGGTACCTAAATAATACGATATAATTTGATGGATAATAATATGTGATTAGATAAAAATTGCACAGATGTTTTCGTCTATTTGCTATATTATCTATGAAGAATATTAATAAATTTGCGTGACGCCTACAGACTACGGGTTCATCTGCGGGCTCTCTGTGGGCACTGTACATAAACTAACATTAAATTCAATCCTCCTTCATTTTTGCCCTGAAGCCATTTCCTTCTTTTATCGAACTTTAGAATCTACAAAAACTGCATTCACGTACCCAGTAAAATAATTTGTAGCAACTTTACTACCTATTCATCCTCGTCCATTACTAGTATAGAACTCGTTATTAGTAATAGAGTTCCGCAAGTAATTTAGTTAACAGAGAGAGTAACCTAACTCGCCCCCCCCCCACCCCCCTTGACTATAAGGGATTAGGTATTTAAAGGTTTAGTAGTGTAGAAGCAGTTAAAGTACGTATAGGTTTAGTTTCAAGGATAGTAGTATATTGCCAGTGCAGCCAAAGTCAAAGTATTTTATTGTAAATAGACAAAGTAATAGCACTTATACAAGTCAAAATTAACATCTCAATAACAAGGAGATATACATAAAATATTATAAATAGATCATATCAATAAAATTTATGTAAACTAACTATGCTAAGGTTGTCTGGAAGAGATCGCTTTAAGCGGTAAGACCGCCCATTGTATTACCTTATTTAATTTTTTATATATGTTCTTTGATTTTTGGTACGGTTGGTTGTGGTTTTAATCACGAGAATGACATTGTATATATAAAGTATCAAGAAAATTAATATGGTGGCTTATAGCTGCCATATTGTATTTACGACGGAACAAAACACCAACACAGTGAGGTATCAAAATGAAGGTCGTATAATATTTTAAAAATAGTTTTTATTTTTCCTAAGTAGTAAATTAAAAAATCCACACCAATATATTAAAGCGGACCGTTGTCTGTTTGTTTGTTTGGGGAGTTTTAACGCCAAAACAACTGATCTGATATTGACGAAACTTTGTAAATAAGTACTTTACAATATAGAGGACAACATAAGATATTTTTGATCCTGGAAAATTGTAAGTTTGCATGGGAAAACTGAAGAATGACGATTACTCGCTGTATGGAACGGTTGCCATGGAAAATAAATAATAACAAGTCTGTCAAAATGCATCAACAGCGTTGGTGCAATACTTTTGCATTGTTTTTTAATTTCCTAGAAGAACATATGTTGCTTTTTTTCGTCATAATCTGTTTTCCAAGCGGACGAAATCGCGGGCGAAAGATAGTATGTTTTAAAACGAAATTCTGTGGCAGCTACTATAGCTATACATAAAAACTTAAAAATCCATCAAGATTTTTTGAATCGTGTTTACTAAAATCTCTGATATGTTTTTTTATATAAAAGTTCTATTGAACTAAAACGTATTTTTCTTGGGAAATTGTATGATTTTAGAAAGTTTCAGGAACACATTAATAATAATAATAATATTCGGGACTTTTCCACACCAATTACCTAGCCCCAAACTAGGATACCCTGTAATTTAGGCACGAAATAATGGATAAACATCATAAATACGTATATCAACATCTATGACTCGGAAAAAAATATTTCTGCTCATCACAAAAGATTGTACCTTGCAGGATTCGAACCCGCGACCGTTTGATTTCGTTCCTAGGGTTACTAGCCACTAGACCAACCGGCCATCATTGTTCTTATCTAAAGTGTTGCAACATGATGAAAATGAACATTTTAAACATTTAACGGCGTAGCATGTACGGGGCCATACATGCTCTCTGACATAAGGTTAATTAATGATCCAGCATTAGGAGCGTTCTAGGCTTACGACTATAATTAAAGTATTTCCACTTCATAATTTTCATTTTGAATCATAACTAGCCTGACATTTTTTTTCTTTTTTCTTTTGTTACCTGTATCTATTCTATATCGATATATAATTAATCAGTATGTAACAAAAGTCTGTACAAAAAAGATAATTAAAAAAAATGGTCATAAAATAAGCTACTAATCATGACTATAACTTTTTTAAATGGCGTCTGTCTATTTGCGTATCAAGTAAAAACTTCTGGAACGATTTCGATAATCCGATGAGTAGAAGCGGAGCAATCGATGTAAAAGTATTTGGTGGCTGAATCAAATTGGTTACATTCTACATACTTAAAAGGTACTCTTGGTCCTAGAATATCGCATAGGATACCTACTTTTTGCACAGAAAAATATCAATACGGGCAAAGCTACAACTAGTTTATAAATAAACCTTTGGCGATTGCTTGCTTGTCGTATCAAGTGTGCTGGCCTCTGGTATCAGAGTTTGTTAGGACGCCTGAGGGCCTCTGACATGGCTTCATTCAACAACAGCTGGGACCAACAGCTCCGAAGCACTTTTGGAGCAAATTCAACCAGTGTGATACAAAAGGGGAAAACAGCATTATAGTAGTTTGGAAACCAAGCTCGCCGGCGACCGAGTTTGCATATTAATCCGGTTTTAATTACAATCTCTTTGTACTTCCGTGGTCGTAGTGGGTATTATAAACAGTTTAAAATTTATACGATACTACTACTAGCTTTCCCGCCCGCGACTTCATTCGCGCGGACTACAGTTTATCGTGGAAAAAAGGGGCCTATGTTCTTCTATGATATGAAAAACCAATGCAAAAGTAGGTACTCATAGCACCAACGCTTCTTGGATTTTTTTGACACTTGTTATTCCTTACAGCGAGTAATCTACATTTTCCAGTTTTCCCGTGGAAACTGGCAATTTTGCAGGATAAAAAGTATTCTATGTTTTATTCTAGGATATAAGACATCTCCAATCCAAATTTTATCAAAATCCGTCCAGCCATTATTGCATGAAAGCTCCCCAAACAAACAAACAGACAACGTTTCACTTTTATATATTGGTATAGATTTTAAGTCTTTTTTTATTACAAGCATTTATTTAACATTAGTTTGTTATTTGGACGTATGTAGGTACATACTATTATTGTCCAAGTTAAATCTTAATGTGACTATCAAATATAAATTATTGACACAAATTAGTGACACGCCCCGGCTTCGCACGGGTAGCGCTCACAACGTGGCATTTTTTTAAACTTTTAGAACGTTTGTACCCACCGTAACCTCAAACAATACGCCAGTAGCGTAATTCAAAATATTTGGCAACGATGGTGTTTTTTTTTGACCATAGACAACTGCATTATTACTCACGTGCTTGATAGACTTGTTATTATTTCAATTCCATAGCAACATGACATTTTTATTTTGTTTCCATAGCAACATGTCATTCCGTTCTGTATTTTTGATACATTGGTTTACATTATAGCAATTATTATAGTATTTCTAATTTTTTGAAAAATATAATTCTGCCAAAATCGGTCCATTTGACTAGGAGCTACGACGCCTTTTTTCGCGTCCGGGGTTAACAAACCCACAGAATAAATAATAATAATAATACAACAAAAGACGACAATAATGGATTTCAAAGGAAATTGCTGGCCGCAAAACACGACAATAATGAAATTCCATACAACTTTGCTGGCGCCTATTCAAGCAGCGCGGCAAGGTCGACTTTGCACAAAGAAGGTTGTCGAAATAATGAACACATTTGAGCATTGTTTGAGTAAATGAGTTTAACAGTCAATGAATGTATGTATGTATGTGGATGTTCCACCATTAGTGTCGCCCCTTTTGGTCCAATTTTGACAAGCTAGGTATCAATCGATTTGTCTTCATTTATACAGTATCATAGGCATTTTTTAAAAAGAACAGATGCGTGGCGGACATAATCAAGTGGTGATCCGTCGTCGAACACGCCAAGATTTGCTTGTAAATTGCAAATTTTTACACAAATGAATCCAGTATCGGTAATCTCGCCACGAGGTAGACTATAGGAGAGAGTTATGGCTTCGATAACTGCTGGAAACAACAAGTCACCGCTCCTTGTAGTCTTTGCGCGCTTATTCGCTATGACCGAATGGTACGCACGTAATGCGCGCGTTAAGATATCTTCGTGGAATCGTTCGGCAATTATCAACATGACGTCACACGTTTTAGTTAAGTAATTTCGTATTGCATAGCGAATAAGCGCCTTGTGGGTGAGGACTTTACAAACGTTCCGACTTGGCTGACACGACTAAGTAACTACTTCGGATACCGAACAATCAGATATTCTAGTAGGTACCAAACGTAACGCAAGTAACACTTTCACTGCTGACCATAAAAGCAAGTCTAGCTCCGGGTGCTGACGATGACGTCACTGGGTTAAAATCACGTCTAAAAACACGCTGGTCGTGTTTTGCCGCACTGGCGTCGCGCTTTCAGAAACAAGAGTGTTAGAGCTAAGAACAGAAAGATTCGAAACTATTACCTAGTGCTTTGAGAAGAAAGAAAAATTCCATACGGATCTATGGTTTTACCCCCAAGAGTGATGTTGGATTTCGTTTACTGACGAAAAACCCCGATAGTGTATACGGCCAATATAGTCTGTGGTCTGTCGACTGACTTTCGGGAGGGTTTGTCAGTTGTCAGGATAAATAATAGTACTACGTACCCTAATGGTGGTACCGCAGTGGGGAGATTGGTCGGGATCCAATGTAGGTACTTAGTCGTGTCAGCCAAGTCAGATCGTTTGTTACGGCTATATGTTCGAACGTGGAAATCTGTTAACTGATATGATAAATCTAGCATACTTAAAATCAATTCGTAAAATTTCAAACGTACTTAAAAATAAATGCCTTACCAAATTAGTATTTTTTGTCCAACTTTATCATTTTACCTAAATCGTGAAATCTTATTACATAGATTGTAATATCTTCCATATATTGTCCTATACATAGGGAGATATGGGAAAAGTAATTACCGTGGCTGTTTGGCTTCACCGACGCCAGAAATTGGTACGCTTAATTGTTACCCAAAATAGCCTAGCCTTTTACAAGAGTACCTTTTAGTTCTATGAATATAATAGTGTTACCACCTTAACATTCGAAGTTGGTATTGAATAGTTCTCGAGGAGTTACGAACAGTTATTTCGCAAAATAATCCTTTATTGTTTTCTCCCTTTTATGGTTGAAATGTACCTCGCACAAGAACGAAGCATTACGCTTCTTCATTTATAATAAGAACTGCAAAGGAGTGGAATGCCCTGCCCTCGTCACTGTTTCCGGTAAATTATAACCCAGGTGTGTTCAAGTCAAGAGTGAATAGGTATCTACTAGGCAAGCGTGTTATACCTTCGACCACATCATCGCTTTCCATTAAGTGAGATCGCGGTCAAACGATTGGCTAGTCCGTAATAAAAAAAAAAGTTCCTACGATAAAAATTATTCGCAGCATATCATGTGAGAGTGGGCAGGACGAGAGTTGACGATACATATAATGTGTTAAAATGTTGAATACTTTTTATCCCGAAAACTCACTATGCCAAGATCCCTGCCACGTTTCGTTCACCGCTAGACTTACGTGCCGCTAGGTAAAATTATAACTGAAACCTCGCAGCGCTGTGCGAGTTAAATCGCACTTTATTGCGTTGTAGCAGAGTCGCTATGTATTTAAATGATTCACTCAGATATTCTTCTGTACTGTACTATTATTTATTCTGTGGCCCAGGTAATTTATTTGGAATGGACTCGCACATGGCGAAACATTCGGCGCCACTATCAAACACAGTATTTATTGTAACGTGACCGACGCACATACGCATAGTGTTCAAGCTGGAACAACTTTTGGATCATCATCACCATATCAGCTTTTAGAAGTCCACTGCTGAACATAGGTCTCCCCCAAAACTATTCACTATTGGATACTAATTTACAATAGAAGTTATCCGTGTTTCTTAAAGGTAGCACCAGGTAAACCAGGTTTTTTGAAAAATTAAAAATCTTGTTATCATTTGGCTTAGAAGATGAAGTGGATGATGTCATAGGTCTCCCCTCGATTGGTTGCACATTCGAGTCGGTTTTATTTCAACAGTTATTACTAAGAACTGGCCATACAACTTTTTGAAGGAAAAAGGACTTAGTTGGCTTTATTGTAAAGTTAAAATCGCGAACATTCCATTTTTGCGGTAGTTGGTTGGGGTTATGTTGATTGGGACGTTTAACATGAATAGATGAGGCAAAAGAGATTAATTAGCTGTGACATTAATTAGTTCTATTCTAAGGCGTTCGTCACTTACCGTTTCAATCAGTGAGCTTGTCCTTTGTCACACATCTTCACAGAATCCATGATCTTGTTAGAAATTCTGCAATGTCTTTAGTAGGGTCGTAAGAATGCTCCCTCAAACTTAGCACATCCCGCGAGTAAACGGTTTTCAAGCTCGAACGTAATTATAATAATTTGGTGCAGTTCTTCCCAGGTAGATGTAGTTACGAGTCAGTTTTCGGCCCATATCTTAGCACTACATTTTAGCAAGCTAGGTATTCACTTTCATCCGGATGTCGTAGTCACTGAGCTGATAGGTATTTTTGGCTGTAGAAATGTGATTACACCACACGAACTCCCACGTTACCATCAGGGTCAAATGATGGTCTGTTATCTTAACCTTGTTGCTAGGCTGCTGCTGCAGTAAACGCTCATTTATATTCTGCATCATTGTCATCATGTGTAGGAAAAATTCAGGTGGTAAGTCACCCGCGTGCTGTGTTACCGAAACATGATACGTGGGCGCGCTTGTTGCTGGAAGGCTCGAGGGTGTCGCACCTTCGGTGGCGCTAGTGGTTGGTTCACTCGACGCCGGCGCATCCGGTTCGGGCGCGTCCATGTTGCAAACTTGACATGTCAGGATCTGAAAAGTTATGACCGGGACCGAAAAGAGATCGTTTTTACGTTTCCACTTTTGATTCTGATTTTTTCTTTAAAAAAAAAACAGATCCGTTGACCTTAGTTGCCATCAATTCTGCATTTGAGATCAGTTGACTATCGTCATTACTTGTTTCTAACTACTCGAAGAACTATCATGACATTAACTTTTTAAAACTCACTATGATTTACTTTAAATAAAAACGAATGGATAACTAAATTTAAAATAAACAATTTTGATTAATATTTACACAGGTTCTACTTACAAATAATTCAGCTCGAAAATTGAATGCAAAGTGAGCTTTCGGCTCCGTTTTCAAGCACCTGCGCGCCGCCATCTTCCCGCCTACTCGGCTCCACGCAAAAGTTGGAACAAATGGCGTCACATCCACTTGAATTTACTTATAAATCAACAATTATGATAATCACTATTTACAAAGCTTTCTAAATTAATTAACAATTTATTAAAGCCTATTAACAAAGTAATCAAAGCCCAGAAAAGCTTTGAATGATCATAAATAAAGTTACTTCGGAACACCAGAATTTGAAGCCAAATTAAAGAATCTTTGATAAAATTATTGAACTTTTTACTAAACCATTACTTAACTTGATGTTTAAATAAGATTCTATGATTTTAGAGATAAAATAGTACGCTGAATCATTTCATAATTATAATCAGGTAAATCTTCATATTTGCTTGATTGAAGAAACTTTGTGGCGACATAATATATATATATATATATTTATATATATACGCATGCTGGGGGGGTTGTTGATTTTGGGACCACAAGCTGAGGCGGCTCGTCCTAAGGAGTGCTGGAGCACTGCACTACCACATTATTTTTTAAATAAAAATATATTTAATCTGCAGGTTATTCATATTTTTCCTAATCAGTTATTGATTACCATTTACATTCTGAACTGAACACAACATTCCTAGAAGCAATTGATTTAACTAATAAAAAGATTTGGTGTGAAGTTCTATTGAGTGGAGCGCCAGCGATTGCGCTCCTATGAAATAAAGTTTAGTACAAAGTTAAGCACGGAATTCAATGAGTGCGAAAGAGGAAATTCTACACAGTCCGGCACGTGAAACAGAAGATCTCGTTATATTACGCCTTTAGGTTATAATTTTGAACTATGATTCCGGCCACAAAAGTAGTGTTGAAATTGGTGAAGATATTATTAAAATGTTATTTTATAAGGTAAAATCTGTGTATAAAAGGAATGCTGACTATGAAACATCCTAATAATCATTCCTTCAAGTGAGATCTTCTGGGGATGTATAATCATTGCTTCGCATTCGCTAAGCTGTTGGAATTGTGTTTATAAACCTTTGTATGTAAGTATGAATGTCTGTTCCTTTGTGTCACTATATAGACCAAACGCGCGTCAATCAATTTGTTTTTTTTTTTTGTGAAGGTGCTTATCCGTGTTTGTTAACAAATCAAATTGTTAAACACTTGGAGTAAATATTTTATCGTCATTACGTAGGAATGTATATTATATTAAAAATGTAATCCATAAAGAGATAGATAGATAAATTCTTTATTGCACACACCACAAACAAACTCAACAAAAAAAAACAAAGTTTTGTAAAGAATCCAGTTGCTCAAATAGTTATTCCGAGTATACAAAATTTTGCTGGCTAATATTCTTTCTCAGACCAAACTTTGTTCCACAGGCATATTTTTGCACATAAAAAATGAAAAGTTTTTCTTTCTGAATAAAGTGGTTAACATTTATTGCAATAAACTTTCTCAGAAGGTCTTACTTAACAAAAGTAAATTATTTTTAGTTTTGTTTTCCAGAAATATATTGAAGAGATTAGAGATAAGTAAAATACAATGCCGGATGGTTTAAAACTGATATATAGGCAGAAAAAATGATCGACTGGATAAACAAATCGTTATACGAAAATAATGTTTTTGATTATTGGCCGGGTTGGCTATAGAATCGAGGGACAGGAGTTGGGGGGGGAGGTGGGTTATAGGGGAAGTGGAGGGCTACCCCCTGGTACCCCTCCCCCCATGGTGACGCTTAGTTTATTAGATAGGGTTGGCTATAAAAACAAGTTGCAGAAGTTCGGGGAGGGGTGGGTGAGGAGAGCTGCCCCAGGGGGGAACCTCTCTCCCCGCGCGGAGACGCTTTGTTTGTGAGATATTTCAGTTTTCATTAGTTCATTAAATATCAGTGGAATGGTCGCCGTAACTTAATTAGTAGATGTTTCCGCTGCTTTTTCAAAAAAGTTAATACTGAAATATCTCATAAACTAAGCTCCACGTTTGCAGCCATACTCCCCCCTCACCCCCTCTCCACCCCTCCACTCCTGCCCCTCTATCTCGATTCTATATATTTCTCGATTTGCCCACCATATTATGGGCACCCTAATCGTTGATATCAACCATAAAATTATTGAACTGTTTTTATACTCTATTTGTCTTGTGTCTATGGCATAGCAACATGATGAGACTTAATAATTAATGTCACAGGATGACGAGCGCAGTGCTGTGACACACAAGATTTTGCAACCAAGGTTCTGGGTGGCACTGCAACTGTCAAGGGCAGGCGTGACGCTTACCATCAGGCGAGCGACCTGCCCGTCTCGTCACGAAACGTAATGACAAAAAAATATAATGTCATGACAATGTTACCATCCGGTCTTCTCATCCGGCTTGTTTTATCAAAATTAGTGGGAGTTTTATTTCATGCTTTGAGAAAGCAATTTAAACGGAGTTGTTTGTTTGCTCGAAGACTTCCATGTTACTAACCACTTGAATCAACATTACCAATCAATCTCCTTTGTGTATCTTCCACTCTATTCACGTGATATATGCATAATTGCGCAAACCACAAATAAAAGTTGAAGTTGACTTAATTTACAACTAAGTAGTAAGTGGGTGACGTTATTTTAGCCTAACACAATTAAGTTCTTCATCCTTTTCTGTGTTTTTGACATTCCGAACCTCAAAAGGAAAAAAAGGAACCCGTATAGGATGACTTTGTTGTCTGTCCGTCCGTCCGTCTGACTGTCTATCAAGACTATTTTTCTCAGGAACGCGTGGAGGTATTCATTTAAAATTAATATTAAATAATTAAGTCTGCAATCCCTTGGAGCTGTGAAAAAAACAATCTTCTAAATCAACGTAATCAAAAGATACAGACGTTTATGCCGCATATTTCAATATTTTTGACACTTGCAAGGTAATCAAAACCTAGGGTTCTTACCGTAGACCTAGAATCATTAAATTTGGCAAGAAGCAATACAATATTGCATGTAGCTACATCAGAATAAAATTATCTTTATAAAACTTGAGACTCAATTTCCGTGATGGTCGAACTATTTACATAGGTACCTAAAAGTTTATACGGGATTCTCAGTGCGCGAGAACAAATCGCACTTGGCCGTATTTTTGTTATTATTTTGCCCGCTATTTTTTTCACGACTGTGAGGTAAGTCAGTGAGAAGCTGGTTATCTCTGATACAATCTCCCTCGTCCCTACACTGACTCGCCGTCTTGCCCTGGGAACTGGAGGCCTTGCCTTACTCACTGAACTCTCTTCAAAATGTATTCGTAACTATCATCTGCATTGATTCGAAAAAATGACCTAAATTTTTCAAAAAAATTACCGATCGAATTTTGTCTTGCATAAATAATAGTACATGCTCGGTTACTTTTTTCGGTACAAGTTTTTGTCGGCATTCGATGAAACATGGCCTAATGTCTTAGACGCCAAGTGTTGTATTATTTATTGCTTGGGGACTGAGATTAATACGTTTTACTTTGTGTTTGGTATTTGTAAAAGATGTGACGTATTATTTACTCCATTTTTGCTCAATAGCATCAAATCTCGAGGCTTTTAAACCATTTTGTTTATCTATGTCTATGCCATATTTGATGGTATGCGCTCTGTTATCCGTCTGGATACCCTCAGGCAGAAAGTCAGTTGCCAAGCTTCTTTAGTGGGTTTCCGCTTAAATTGTATGAATATCCAATTGAAGACGCCGCGCCGCGTGATAATCTCCTATGACCAAATCATCCATTAACATCACTAACAAAACAAAAACCTCGGAGACATTAGGAACATTGGGAACTCTTAGACCGACGACGTAGTACTGTTTACTGTGCCATCGACTAGTCTCAAGGCCGTAGCCAGGAATTCAATTCCGGGGGGAGGGGTCGAGCTTTGGGCCAGAGTTTTTTTTTAAACGAGTATGGCGAAGCAAGGGAAGGGTAATGAGTGTAACAGTTTATGTATGTATGTATGTGGGTATATGGCTGTCATACTCGTAGGCTATTTTTTTTACTCAACTATGGCGAAACTGATGGTATCTACGGTATGGTGAAGAGTTATGTATTCAAACTAAAAACTTGGTCCGTGTTTGACAAGCAAGGTATCAATCGATTCGTCTTCATTTATAGAGTGACATAGTGATTTTGGTCTATAGTGAATAATGAACACTTTATAAAATCTTATGCTACTCCTGTGGTACTCGAAATTGTGGCACTTGTTTGTTTTTTTTTTCATAAAAACTACACTAGAGAGCGTTTTTGGGTATCCTTAATTTACACTTTTGCGTAGGAAACTGTTTTTTTTTTACAATTTTGAGCTCTACTTGAAGTCTGGTCCATTGCTTGTGGAGATACAACCATTCAAAGATGAGCAAATTTTTTCAAAAAATTTGTATATTTAATTAGGTAGGTTTGGTCATTTCCAAGTAAACACTAGCAACAACATTATGACACGAAGCTACAAATAAATCAAATTAAAAAACTCTTTCTTCACAGACTAATAACTATTGTTTTCTTTAATTTTAGTACATACGAAAATTTCTTTATCAACTGTGACACGACAAAGACGTGTAAGTTTATCGTTATCCCCTAAATACATTTTGTCAAATAGAGCCAAAATCCCCGGACCTCCGATACATTTTTGAAAACGCTCCGATGCACCTGGTTACCCGGTTAAAGCATTTTGAATCTTATGTCAAAGTCTATGTTTACATGGGCATACAGAATAAGTCATAGTTACTGAGGGCAAAATAGCGCGAAATATTGTTGTCGCTGTGGTCGCGTCAGACTTATTTTCCATTCTTTGCTCATTGTTTCGTTTAATCGTACAAAACTCCGCGACCGACTAACCTTCAGCCTGTGATTGGCTGAATATATGTAGGTACTGACAAACCGAACCAAAGAGTTATAAAATTATTATGTAAGTAGAGAGAACCGCGGGAAAATGATGACGGCAAAAATGGGGAGTATTTTTGGAAAAAAAATATGTATTTGTAAATAAGATCGATGATACCCTGTTATAATGTTTTATTTACATAATAAGTGAATTTATCTATCTAAAAACATTAAAATATCAACACTGTTTATTAGAAAAAGTGACCAGAAAAGCCTTATGAAAACCGGAAATAATTAAAAAATTTTGTCCAAATTATAGGTCTGTTTTATTTGCTTTTTATTTATCCTACTAAGGTAATTGGTACTTATTAGGTGTTTTAACATATAGGAAAAATACTCCTTGAACGAATAAAGCACTCAGAATGGGTAAAAAACGCGAAATCTTATTATAATCAAAAACTAGCTACCGCAGTAAGATGGTAGCACTGTGCTTGTGATTTAAGTATATTAACTGTGGAGAGTGCGATAGTAAGATGGCGAATGGAGAGGAATGCTTATACATAACACTTTATAATTTGTGGAGGAATTTCGCGGCTAACCTCCAATGGCTTGAACGAGACCACGGAGTGGATGGTGAAGAGAATGCTGTCTCCAGGAACTTTGAGGGGCACACTTCGGTGAGGCTACGAGTTTAGGTGCGGAGAGACTGCGGTGAGATAAATATTCGACCAGGAGATCGAGGAAGATGAAGGATCGTAACATAGAATCGGGTAAGATCTATCCAGTGTAAAATATAGATAATAGTGATAACTAATAGGTATATTAGGTATCTCAGGTGCAGACCACGTCTTGGTTGGAGGCCATTGGGGGTAATCTCGTAACTATTTGCTATTATATATCCTGTGACATAAGTACCACATGCCTTATAGTACGCGGCAGTTAGTGTTCCTGTATTATTAATTAATTCTGGCCGACCTTTGTTCGTATTTACTATTTTATAGTTTGTTACAAACACGGGTGCGGAGGGGACGCAGATGGTCAATATAACGTTTTGTACAAAGAAATATCTTAGTTACCTGAGCGACACCGGGTCGGCAGTAGAGATTTAACAAGATATTGGCAAAACAATCTTTCTACAAAATAAAAATGCAAGTAGCTATTGCTATTTCACAGGCATTCTTGTATTGAACAATAGCTTTTATTTTTTTATAAAGGCACGTAAAATTGACTCTTTAGTTTTAAGTTGGATATGTTGATCTTCAGTTGGCTGTAAAGGATGATTATGTACGACTATACTCTTGCCTTTTCTATTATGTTCTTGTATATACAGGTTATAGCAAAATAATGGGGCTCTAAGGGACCTTTTCCTTTGCAGTTAAAAGCTGTTGTTCTTAGAAATTATCGGGTCTATTTACCCGACTAGGGCGAAGCAAGGGAAGGGTAATAAAGTTTACAGTCTATGTATATAAATGTATGTATGTATATAATATGTGGATTTTCAAACATATGGTCGCCCGTATTGGTGCGATTTTTACAAGCGAGGTATCAATCGATTAACTTTCATGTATAGAGTGTCATATGCTATTTTTTACCCGACCACGGCGAAGCAAAAGGTTATGTGTTCAAACTAAAAACTTGTTACGAACTCGACAAGCGAGGTATCAATCGATTCGTCTTCAGCGCAAGAGTGTTTGTTTTTTTTTTACCCGGGTTATAGTTTTTGAACTAATATCTTGCTTAAAAAATGAACAGCTTTTTCTGATTTGCAAAACACGTACAGACAGGCTAAAAATATTTTTTTCAAAAAACAAGATTTTCTTAAAAGTTCCCTACCAGGAAATCTTTTTCCTAAGTTTCTTACTAAATCAAAACGTTACATTTTGGAAATACTACTTAAAATTATTTTTCCATACATTTTCTATGAAATGCCGCTAGCCGCACCACCATGGTCCATGCAAACTGATAAAAACGATGATTTAGTTAATTTTGAAAATTTACGTTTTAATCCTATCTATATTGTAAACATTTTTACCGTTCCCAAAATAGCCTTCTGGCCAACCTTTGTTGGCCTATGTCCTGCAGTGGACAGATATTGGCTGCTGATGATGATGATGATGGTGAGTGTAAAGTAGTGGAAGTTTTAGTAATGGTATGTTTAAAGTGTTTGTGTGCACATTAAAAGTATAGTTGAACTAAAAGTTTAAGCGAAAATTAAATTTCTTACTATTACTTACTATAGTAAAATGGTAAAGTGACTATTTTACACTTAAGCTCAACATGTCGCCGCGTAAAATGACATTTAACAATTTTGGGGTGAAACTGTTATTTTAAATGCAACTTTTTACTCAACTTGAAACTTGTAACTTTTTAGCAGTTAGACCATAGAAGAGGGTACATAGGCACTTCTCATTTACTTATGAACATTAAAAAAAGTTTCTTAAATATTCAGTAGACCTTTGTTTGTCCGTGAGTTAGTAATTAATTTAAATTTTACCAAAATAATTGTTCATAGCTTGTTTGATCGTATGTTACGTCAATTTATTATTGTAAAAACTATGTAAGTATACTATAGAATAAACCTGTACATTCTGGTAGTAACGTTTACAAGGTGACACAGCCTGAGTATGAAAGTTGAGCCAGTGCAAATAGAATTTGTATGTTGTTGTTTGTCGTATAAGCGAATTAATAGACTTTTACGGTAGGCCGTTTAAATTTAGCCTTAGAAGCCGTGTCCAATTGGGGCGATGCTAACTTGGTTAAGTTTAATGCTACTAAAACGCAGGCGTGTTTGTTTTATGCTATAAAGAGTGTTCTAATCCGATCTCCGTCTTTCCAAAGTGTAACAATACCAATAGGCGACCATTTGGAGCTTTTGGGTGTCGAACTCACATCAAACCTGAATTTTGGGTCTTACATTGAATCCAAAGCCAAGGTAGCTGCAAAAAAACTTGGTATTTTGTCAAGGTTAGGCGGTACTTCACACCGGGACAGCTTTTGAATCTTTATCAAGCACAGGTCCGATCTTGTATGGAGTACTGCTTCCACCTCTGGGACGATTCTGCCAAGTATCAGCTCGAGTCTTTGGATTCAATTGAGAGACGTGCTATCAGGCTCATTGGGGATGACACTCTGGTAAATAGTAAGCTTCAAAGTCTGGCGCATCGACGTGAGGTAGCCAGTCTGGCGGTATTCTACAGATTGCACTAAGGAGAGTGTGCACAAGAACTGCACAACCTGATTCCCCCATCACCTTTCCATTTTATAATTATATTCCTGGTCTTAATATATAATATTATGTTGACAACGAGCGTAAGTCCTAAAAATTATTAGCTACTACGCAACTGGCTACGGAACTCGTAGACCTTCGTAGCCCGTAGCATATTGAATTTTGTAATGTCTTTCACTTCGTTAACTTAACCAAACTTGTTTATTATTAAGTATAGTTATTAAATTTGAAGAATATTTCGCAACAAATAAATCAGATTTAAGCCACAATATTTGGAGTGCAAAATTGTAATGAGCTTTACCCATCCTTATTACCATTTATATACTTTCTCGCAAGTAATTGCCGTTTTTATATACAATTTTCTCATGAATTAATTGGTTTTGTATACAAACGGAATCGCGGTACCGAAAGAGCGTCCAAAGCCACAAGATCACAAGATGTCTTTGACGGGCAGAAAATTTTCTCGGACGACCAATTTTTACGCGTCCAAAATCATGAATGCCGCGGGGCTTTTGTAATTTGGGAAAGATTTACGTAAGCTTTTTTTTTGGAACGTGTAGCAAAAGTGTGGAATGTAAGTCTGTTTAATATTATTGTATTAAGGTTACCGTTTTAAGAAAATCTTTATCGATTCGATTTATTTGTTGCATCTAATGATTGTGTTTAAGCACCATAGAAATATACACCAGGCCTGACGCAAAAAATACTGATCTCATCTTCTAACATTTATTATTGTCACATAAAATATGTACAATTATCGAAATCAATGGCTAACTTAAAAAATGCTATTAGTATTCATAGAAACTCAGCCTGAGTCTTTTTTATATCTGAGCGGAAAGATATTCTTTCCGCTCGCTTTCCTGAAATCTATGGGATTGATTTCGTGAAAAGTGTTAGACAAACGAAGTGAAACGAGAATTATGTTATCGGAAGTGTAATGGGAAGCCGGGAAAGCGCGCTCTATTTCATTTGACTAATGAGCGCGCGTATGAAAATTGTATTTAAGTATATTTGGATGATCATTTTATTAATACCACTTTTTTTTTTTGTATATCTTTTTTTGACTACCATATCGCCTGATGGTAAGCGATGATAAGGAAACGAGAATGGACCACAAAGATATAGAAGAACTTATTCAATAGACCCTTGAAGATACTAAACATGTATAAGTCAATATATTTACACATTACATTGTTTATACATTGTATAAATACAAAATAGAAATTCTATATTTCACAATGCCAATTAAGTACTACATACAAAAACATAAAATTACATTGTGGTGGTAAAAGTGACTTAATACACACTCCCGAAAGCATCCCACACTAAGCTCGGGGCCTGTTTCGTGGGCACCATCTACTATAATTAATTTTACAAAAAGTCAAAATGGTTGACTAACACCTTGGAGTAAAAGTAACTAAACTAAGTACATAAGAATATAAATAAACGACTACATTAATCCATACCAATATATAAAAGTGAAACGTTGCCTGTTTGTTTGTTTGGGGAGCTTTCACGCGATGACAGCTGGACGGAATTTGATGAAATTTGGAATGGAGAAAGCTACCTCCATACCCTAGAATAAAAAGTATACCCTAGTATACTTTTTGTACCGGAAAATTGTAGGTTTCCACGGAATAACTGGAAAATGATGGTTACTCGCTTTAAGGAACGGTTGCCATGGAAACGAAATAACAAGTCTGTCAAAATACTTCAAGAGCATTGGTGCTGTACGTACTTTTGCATTGGTTTTCAACATCCAAGAAGAACATAGAATGCTTTTTTCGCGATAAACAGTAGTCCGCGCGGACGCAGTTGCGGGCGGGAAATCTAGTATATTATATTCTTAGAGGAGTTTATAATTTTTAAATATATGTATGTATAAATTGTTTAGGCAGTGTATCATATATCTACACAAAATATAAAGCGAAGTCACGGGTAAACTGCTAGCTACAAATATAATCGCGTCACCAAGATGGCGAACTGAAGGCAATCATATTGCGGCCTTCTTTTCTTTTGATGTCAATCCTTTTCTCGGACGGCGCAGAGCGCTCCTAAAGTAAAATAAAACGTGGCCAAATGATTATATCATTTTATTGGATTATTTCCCCGCAGGTGCTGGTGGGATCTGTTGAATATTGTATGTGATACAGAATAGATGTCGGGTCATCTGTGAGTCTAGACAAGTTTCTTTGTAGCCAGTTGCTTACCGCGTGCGCATGCGCATGTATGCGCTCAGTGCTCCGCAATGTTAGATATAGCGCCACCCGATGAAGTAGCCGAAAAAACACATTACTGTACCATAATACTACAACTAGTACATATCGATATAATTAAAGAATCTGAATTCCGTCACGAAAGATGATAAAGAGTTCTTGTAAGATCATTTCTGGAAAATGAAAACAAGATATAAAGGAAGACCAAAAATGATTTAAAATATGATTTCATATATAAGGCTCCTTTAAATTTTAAAGTGACATAACTGCAAATTACTGGGCAATGAGACATAAATACCAATGTCTCAGGTGACGATAATAGTACAAGTCGCACTGCTACTGTTATGGGCAGGCGTGGCGCTGACCATCAGGTGAGCGACATGCACGTCTCGTCGGTTAATCAAATAAAATAAAATACGTGCCTCTGTTTAAAATACCTCTGCCGGATTTTATTTTACGGATTGATATTTATTCATAACTTTCCCGCCCGCGACTTCGTCCGGGAGGACTACTGTTTATCGCGAATAAAAGCATTCTTGTTCTTTGATATTAAAAACCAATGCAAAAGTAGAACACTCATACACTAATAACTCTTGGTGTTTTTTGACAGACTTGTTATTTTGTTTCCATGGCAAACGTTCCATACAGCGAGTAATCAACATTTTCCAGTTTTCCCGTAAAAACTTACAATTTTCCGGGATATAAAGTATCCTTTCTGTTATTGCAGGGTATAAGCTATCTCCATTCCAAATTTTATCAAAATCCGTACAAACGTTATAGCGTTAAAACTCCCCAAACAAACATACAACGTTTCACTTTTATATATTGGTATGAATTCATTATATACGTACGTAGTTTTTAAAATATTTTTGCTGTAGATACTTGAAGGCTATTACATAATTAAATACTTACAATATATACAATTATTATTCTCATTGTTTCAACTAGCGCAGGGCTCACGCACATAAAGCTCAGCAACGTTTTGGTCACTGAGCGCAGTTTCGTGGACGATATTGGTGAGTTCCATATTATTATCATCCATCATTGGAGCAACTATTACATTGCGATAGATGAACGAGCTCTTGTAGCGATTGAAATCCGGTGTTAGCTTTTAAATAATACTACTAGTGCTTACATGAGCACTTGTTTTGTATTAAATTGTTAGAACTAAACACGAAATCTGTATTCTAGTCACGCCTCCCTTGGATGAGCTAAGTACGTGACAAACATCCAAGAATGTACCTGTTCTTGTTCGCTTATGTAAATGACATATAACAGGTATTTTACACCTTGGAAATTGATTGAAACGTGTCGCGAGGCGGTCCTAGGAGGTTGTTCTACTAACCCAGGGACCGACGCTCAGCGGACTAAATTATAAAGTAGGTACAGGGGAAATTTTGTGGTGATAGCTATCCTTTTGGCTTTCTCTGGAAACACATGTCTCACATGGAAGACAACAGGCTCACAGCTGACACATCATAGAATATGAACATATCTTCGAACCCTCAGTAAGGAAGTAATTTGCAACAATGGTATTTCCAATTAAAGTAATTTCACCATCAGAAATCGGCGTAAAGGTAATAATAAAAACATAGTGCTATATATGTAGGTGCACAACCATTCAAATATTATCACGAAATCTTGTTTTACAATTTCGCATCTCCTCACCATAGACAGGGCGGTCGCACTCCGCAACAAGTAGAAATAAATTCGAGGACCCAATATTCGGGTCCGTTCAGTCGAGTGTCAAGCGTGCGCTCGATGAGTCGCGCGCCTTGTACTTAGCGATAGAGCACCTACTTACGTAAAGTTATTGACAAACTTTATTCGTGTTTTAATTATGAGTACCAAGAAGAAAGCTAGAAAGTACTGCATAGCATTCGGCTGTTTGAATAGTGATAGAAATCACGAATTGTCATTATTTACGTTTCCAAAGGATATTGAAAGGTAATAAATTGTAATACCTATAATAGGTCCTAGTTATGTAGTTAGATATTGATATTTTTTTATTAGGTAGGTTCTATAGTTTTATGTTATTTCATTTGTGTTCTATACCGAAGCTACGCGTATTTAAGGTTATTCCGCGCAGAAATAAAGTCGTTTATTAAATCAATCAACGTAATTTTATAATTGATTAAAGTAGGTATTGTTGATCGGAAAATGAATTACTGTGCTGACTTAGTAAGTAGCCTACAACTAATTAGGAATTTATATAATATATGTCTCGTATAATACCTACCTACTTTTAATACCTTTTATTACGTAGGTAGCAATTTATTTTTCACTCATTAAAAAGCATGGAATTCCGACAGGCACCTTTATTCATCAAAGTGCAATACCTATAGGATATAATCATAATCAACCAACGACACGTAGGTAGGTATCTCACTAAAGTTATCGGCGGTCTGAAAACGGGATAGGTAGGTAGTAAAAATGAGGTAGTAGGTCTATTCTGATAAGAATGTCATTGTATGTAATGGAACTATTTTAATTTATAATAATAAGTAATAACATAATACATTATTACTTATTTATTCTGTTACAATATCTAAGTCATAACATATCACAGAATAATTAGTAGTACAAGTACCTAGTCATATCTTAATACAACCCTACCGAGTGAAAAATGGACAGAGCGATTCTGAAACGGTTAGAGCAATGGAAGTTCTCGCACGTTGTGATACGGTGCATTCTAGCCTGCACGCGGTGGGCCTTCTAGGTAAATATAATTGAAAGCTCGCAGCGCCATGCGAGTTAAATTGCACTTTATAGCGTTGTAGCGAGAGACGCTATTTATTTAAATGACTTTACTCTGTTAGCCTTCTGTACTTGTACTATTATTTATTCTGTGCCATAGAGTTGGGCCAAAGCATAACAATTTCCGAATGACAGGTTAATATTAGAATGTGTGGCGACGTAGAAAGGTACAGTACATACTCGCGTCTACGTGTGGTGACAATACATCAACGACAATAAGAAATGTCTATACAGTGATAGACTATGAAAATGTTTGATTATGTTCATGAAAAAAGTCGACATCGTCACAAAGATATACGGATTCTCGCGATCGCTTTGTACGTAGGACCCACAGTAGAAATAAATGTAACATGGTGAATTCCATAGCTGCGAGGCGCTGCGTTTAAGTCAAATCAGATCCGAGAATTACTCCTAATTGAACAATTTGTATAATTGTTAAATTATTTTCTATTGAATCCGATTCACTGAACTTTTCGCTCTGCTGGTGCAGTACGATGGTCAGTACATATAGAAAATTGTACTATTATTGATCTAAGCCTAATTTCCTGTCAGAGAAACTTTTTGTTGAGATAATTGTTCAAACAAGCTTCATTGTGAGCTTTATTTTTAAGATTTCTGCGCTTTGTTTGAAAAAAAGTAAGCGAGAAGCTCGTTGCAAGGTTAATGTCGTATTTCGTCATATCTACACATACAATTAATTCGTAGATTAGCCTGTATCCGTCCACAGCTGGACATAGGCCTCTCCCAATAAACGCCACAGAGCCCGGTCTTCGGCTTTTCTCATCCAGTTTTTGACGGCCACCTTTCGCAGGTCGTCACTCCACCTGGCCGGTGGGCGTCCTACACTACGTTACTTTTCGTTGCGAAACGATAATTTTGTATTTTTTTATGTATGAATATGACTATGAGTTTCAAAGATTTGCAGATGGGCTTACTCGATATTTGCAACCAGTTGCAATTAGATTTTTATATGAATACTAGCTGTGCATGCGGCTTCGCTCGCGTGGTCATTTCTCTAGGTTAAAAGTACTCTATGTGCTATTCCAAGATCTAAAATAAACATTTGATCAAAATTCCTTCCGCCGTTAAAAAGTTTTTTATCGATTGCTCGGCTTCTAACCATTGGATTAAGATACCAAGTACCCCAGTTTTTAGGTCAAATCCTAAGCTACCCAACACTGAAAACTGCATCGCAATCGGTCTAATACGTTTTTACGTGATGCGCGAACAAACATACAGACAAACAAACAAACAGACAGACACGAATTTAAAAAATGTTCTACCACTGTAAAAAATGACCATTTTTTTTTAAATTATCTTCTTTGTATAGATTTACGTTCTTATTGCCTTATAGCTGTGCCCGCAGCGTTGCTCTCGTGGTAGTTTTTCTGGGATATAAGGATCCTAGGAGTTATTCCAGTACCAAAAGTACCAATACAGGTACCTACCTACCTACCTGTGTTAACAACCTTCAGTGGCGATCCAACATGGTCGTGATAGGAAGGAGACGAAGGCGGAAGCGAAGCGTAGCGAACACCCGCCCTCGCCCCCCCCCCCCCCCCCCCATTATAGCTAAGAACTATCTTGTTTACCTCAGATTTAAAACATAAAAACCCGCAGTTAAATTAGTCCATTTGTTTGAAAGATACGATTTTCACCCCCCCCCCTTTTTTCAACTCCTCCCCCCTCCCATATAGCTAAGAACCATGATGAAACATCTCGATTACATCAGTTTTCAAACATAAAAAACTGCATCAAAATCAGTCCATTCGTTTGGGAGCTACAATCCTCACTTCCCCCACTCCCCCCCCCCTCTCCCTACCAATTATAGCAGAACCATCTTGTTTACCTCAGCTTTGAAACATAAAAAACTGCAGCTAAATTGGTCGATTCGTTTGGAAGGTACGATTCTCACCTCCTTTTTCTGGAAACTCCCCCTTATATAGATATAGAAAATATATATGTATAGAATATAGATAATAATAATATCTAATAACTACAAATAAAATATACAAACATAATTGAAAACATTCTACCGAATCAACCAATGAATCTAATTAGAAACCGCAAATACTTTCGATCACATTCCTAATTTTTTTTCCTATACTGTCCTACGACTGTTAACAACGCCTGCCTTCGGGTCGGGTCAATCAAATACTTAGCGATAGTGCGTGCGTTTTACCATAATTTTATTAAAAATATCAAGGAAAATGTTAAAAATATGGCATAAATAATGTAAAAATATTTTAATTATGGAGCAAAACATTTCTACGGCGCGTGATTTCGATCCACTTACGTCTGGATTACGCACCCATGCATCTGTCTAACTGGGCCAGTGAGCCTCATAGCGGAAAAACGAAATTTGGTACCAGTCTATAAACGGATGTATGATCACTTTAAATTTAACACAACTTTGGACCCATAGGCTGCAAGAACCTTTTAATTTTTCGGGATAAAAGTATTTAACATTTTAACACATTATATAAACATTGACTGTGCCAAGTTACATCAAAATCCGTCCAGTAGTTTTAGCTTGATACGTGTTATTTTAAATAACTTTCTACCCCTATCCTGCGGGAACCGTTGATTTTTCCGGGATAAAAGTATCCTAAATGGTAATCCAGTACATCAGCTATGATTCTGCCAAGTTGCATCAAAATCCATCTGGTAGTTTCAGCGTGATGCGTGTTCAAAGAGACAGACAGACAGACAGACAAAAAATAAAAAAAAACCTTTTTGCACTCCATATCGATTTTGAAGTTTATCTCAATCAAAATTTTCAATAAATATTTAATGTACAGATTTAGCCCAGTTACAGTTTTATTATAGTATAGATAGATATAGATAGATATAGATGTTGAAAATCTCATAGCAACAGGTTGCTTTAGGACTTTTGTAATCGGGCCACTACACCATCGAGTACACGCGATAGATATTGTGGCGATTCCACAATCAGCCTTAATAGTCCAAATCAACGACACAGACTTCCACATAAGATTATTTTATTTCTTTTTGAAGTCGCTTTATTTTTTTGTTGATTGATAGGCATTTAATCATCGGAATAAGATACCAAGTACCCCAGTTTTTATGGGGACTCGATACCGAACACTGTTTCCGCTGTTGATTCCTTTGCGGGCACATTTTTGATAGAATTTACGTTCCGAGGCAACCCTCTTTCCACCCCTTAAATTGTATCAAAATGTATCGTTATCGGTATACATACGTTTTATTATATTCAAAAATGTTTTAGATGCTGATAAATAAGTCAATAGTTTCTACTCAAATATATGGCTGTTTCAGATTCTGGTAACTTTAAAGTCATTTAAAAAACTGGAAATAATTTGACGATTAATAATAAGACTAGTACATAAAGTGTTAATAACACGAAAAAAAAACGAAGTTGTAAAATATCAGGAGGTAGAAAAGAGGTTTGTCGTTTTGTATGGACAAGTTCGCGGTGCATAATCCTCTTAGGTCAAACCTTAAGCTATCCAACAGTGAAAAACGCGTCGCTATCGGTCCAGTGGTTATTACGTGATGCGTGAACAGACATACAGATAGACAAACAAACAAACAAACAGACACGATTTAAAAATATGTTATATTCTTGTTCAGTAGCTTATTTTAAATACCCGTAACCATTTTTTATCGTTATTATTACTTTATTATAAGTATAGATAGATAGATAGATATTTGAACATTTGAACTTATTAATTAAGAAGATACGTTTGTGGTAATGTAAACAAATATATTAAGGGAATTTTCAATACATTTTTGTTAAAGCACTACCTAAGTAAGTTGTTATTAAGTTAAATCTTATATCGTTAAAAAGTGCCTGGACACACCTACTGAGAGACTGACAGACAACACACAGCCTAAACTGGTGGACCTAGACATTTTAAATTCAAAGGGAATATTATTTGAGTACCCTAGGGAAGGGGGGGGGGGGGGGCTACAATAAGGAGATCAAGGAGGATGGCAACGCTCCGCAGCCAAAGCTGCGCAGCGCACCTAGTGTTATACAATGTGTCAGGACTCTCAGGACAGTTTTGCCAAAATTATTTCCTTTTCTTTTTACTTGAAAACCTGTATATAAATGTGTTAAAAAGAGATCGCGATATGTTTCAGATCGCCTTATCGAAAAACTACATATATGTAAGTATAGCTGATTGTAACTGTATTTAAACACTTCAGTTCTTTTAGTTTGTAAATCTATGAGAAGAAGACATCAGTTTGAGTGGAATTGAAAAACTGAATTTAGATAATTTAGAGAACTAATCGTAGACAGAGTAATAATATCCCGTGACACTCTTGCGTTGAAGACGAAGCGATTGATACCTCGCTTGTGAAAATCATACGTTTTTTTAGTTTGAACACATAACCCTTACTTTGCCTTGCCGTAGTCAGGAAAAAAAAATAGCCTATGACAATTTATACTGAAGTCGAATCGCTTAACCCCTCCTTTGTTAAAATCGAACTAATAGGGACGACGCTATGGTGGAACATCCACAAACCCACATACATATAGATACATACATACATACATACATACATACATACATACATACATACATACATACATACATACATACATACATACATACATACATACATACATACATACATACATACATACATACATACATACATACATACATACATACATACATACATACATACATACATACATACATACATACATACATACATACATACATACATAGACTGTTAAACTCATTACCCTTCCATTGTTTTGCTGTAGTCGGGTAGTAAGATGTAGCTACCCTACCATATTGTTCTCCTTATCCCCGTACGACCTAAAAAGTTGTTTGGCATTAAAATTAATGACAGACATTGAGACTTTTCGATTTGCCAGCTAAAGTTTTATAAATACCCGAGGTCCAACCTCCTCACTTACAATTACCTATTGCCACAGAATAAATAATAGTACAAGTCTATTGCAGGAATTATTGCAGGAGTCATTATACCAATAGGTAATATAAATTTATGTAATTCTTCTTCTTCTTTGCCCTCGACTTTTCCCGTTATTTGGGGTCGGCTTTCCCAATCATGAGGCGCCATCTATCTTGCTGGTAGGTATCACCTTCACGCCTATAACCTCTTCAACTCTCTTTTCTTTAAGTGTGCTTCATGATTGGTATTTTATTTTGACTTAGGGTTTTACGGTCGGTTGCCAATTAAGTAATGAATATAATATATATATATATATATATATATAATCTTCAAGATTATTTTTATTCTCAGTTTTCCTATTGATTCGGAAATAAAAATAAAATGGTTAAATATCGAATTTTCATTCTGATGTTTTTTTTTATAATTGGGCTTGTTTTTGACCATAATTTGATAAAAGGGTGTTAATAATAATAAGATGGAATATGATAAGATATTTTATATTTTATAATTTATGGTATTAATTTAACCATAATATCAATCCTAATGAGAGAACATAAATAAAGTTGCCTAGAATTAATGACGGACGCCTTCACAAACAAAATTTCCCTATTTTGTGGGTAACATAGTCGAAGTGGTAACACTGATGCGTGAATGAAAGGGAGTATAGCGGTTAAGCGACCCCGCTGTCTAGCTTTTCGTCTACGGGCTAATAATGGACCACTTCATGTTGACGTATCAAGTTTTACTTTTGTACCTAAACCACAGAATACCTAATAATACTATAAACATCCTGATGACAATTTATGTAACATTTTGAAAGTAAGCGCCAGGATGGTTTAAAAAAATACGGGTATCGGTATACTTAGAAGAAGTAGGTAGAAAGTTTATGATTATGAGTTCCAACGTTTACGATATTTCCTCTATCCGAATCTCACTATCACCAGACAATGCTGTAAGCGACACGGCTGCCATTAATCAAAAAGTTTATCGGACAGCCCCCATTGTGTTCAGCTTATCTAAAAACTGGCTGATTGGAAGAGAGGCTCGTTTATATTGATATTAGTTGTTGGTAATAGAAGGGTTTGGACTTTCTAGTCCTCTCTATTATGTATTATGATGGACCAATCCTTCAGGTAGGAAGTCTCGTCCCGCCGTCTGAATTCTGCTTTGTATTTTCCCAGTAAACTAGCTACACTACCTCATTTGTAATCAAAGCAGATTCACGACCATAACCGGCATTATTCAGTGAATAGCTAAGTTCTGGCGATAATACGCCGCCGGAACTCCCTCCGCAATGTAAATATTGGACGCGGAGGGAGCGGGCGCGGCGCCGCGGAGCTGCGAATGCTCTGAATGTAAATCTGTTTCGATATTTATTCGTGTAAAGCAATGATACAACATATTTTATTTTTTTTGCTTGTTTCTGCACTCTGACAGTTTGAGGCAACGCGACGTGCAATATTCCGGCGTGTACAATCAAAGCCTGCCGTAATTACAATGCAAACCAAATAAATAACCGTGACCGAATTTGAAACGCCATCAAATTCGGTCACGCTGCTGTCCGTTGCCTAAATTGAAATATTTTAAGGTTTCCTGTTTATTTGACAACTAGCTGATGCCCGCGGCTTCGAACGCGTTGACATTTCTCTAGGTTAAAAGTACTCTATGTACTATTTATTCCAAGACCTAAAATACCAATATACCAACATTTGATCAAAAGTTCTTCAGCTGTCTAAAAGTTTTTATTGATTGCTCGGTTTGTACTGATCGGATTAAGATACCAAGTACACCAGTTTTTAAGTCAAACTCTAGGCTATCTAACAGTGACGCATCGCAATCGGTCCAGTAGCTTTTACGTGATTAGCAAACAAACATTCAGGCAAACAGACAAATGTACAAACAGATAAACATACAGACACGAATTTTAAAAATGTGATATTCTTGTTCTATTACTTATTTTAATTACATTAGTGCCTTTTTTTTAAATTATTATCATTGTACAGACTATTTCGTTTTTATTGCTTTATGTTGTTTGTTTGTCGTATGAGGTAGTGCTGGCCTCTGATGTCAGAGTTTGTCAGGCCACCCGAGAGCATCTGACATGGCTTAACGACTGGTATTAATCAATAACAGCCGGGGCCCTCCGAAGTACGGAGCGATGGAAAACCGCACATAACTTCGCAAAGTCATTGTCATTGCGGAGCCTAGGTTTTGAACCCGGTATCGTTGGATTCTAAAATGCACTATAGAACCTAGTCCACCATCGCTTTAATTTAAGTATAGATAACCCATATTTAACAAAGTGTCATTGGTGTAAGGTAAATTCAAAGCAATGGCACAGAATACATTATAGTACTCTGTTTTGACTAAAACATAATGTTGGTAGAATTAGACCTCTGCATAATCGCTATCATAGCTACTCAGCATGCTCCGCATGTTTTTAGAATTAAATACCATTACGGGAAGACATGTATCTTACACCCCAGACTAATAAATAAATAGTACTTTTAGATGATTCTAACTATTTAGTATTTATAGTAAAAGGTGAAGCCTATCTCTCAAAATTCGTAGCTCTTTGTCACTAACACACACCTCACTATAATAGCATAGTTTGACTCCGTGATAATAGTTTTATCCTACCTTTCCTCTCGGCAAATATCTATTGACCCGCTCTTTCAACTTGTTTGAATAAAAACATAAAACAGTCGAAGTGTCTTCTATTGCTGGTCGTCAGTTAATTTGGGGCGAGTTGGAGGTTATTTTTGAATGACCCTCACGGTTGTTGTCAGAAACAATTTCCTTCTTTTTCGTTCAATTTCCATTACGGTATGACGCACGGAAGCTAAAAATTTTGGTTCCGGTCTTCCGGTACCTACGGTACGGTATGATTTTATTTATGGCTTTGTTTCGAAGTAATTTTAACAAAAATAATACCGTTACTTATTCTAGACTAGCTGTGCCCGCAGCTTTGCCCGCGTGGTAATTTATTAAAAGTTGCCTTTGTGTTGTTCCAGGACCATAAGTACTTGTAAAGTACAGTATACTACTTTTCATCAAAATTCGTTCAGCCAAGAAATAGTTTTTTATCGGTTGCTCGGCTCCTACTCGTCGCATTGAGATAAAATTACAGCAGATTTTGTGTCGAAACTTAGGCAACCGCTGAAAACCGCATTTAAATCGGTCCAATAGATTTTACTTGATACGTGAATATACATACAAACTGATACGCATTCAGACATACATAATTTATAAAATAGGTATATTCTTGTTCAGTAACACGAACAAAATGTTTCTTACACTGAACAACAATATTAGATCTTAAATGTTTTTTTTTTGTTGGTTACTGCTTTATTATAAGTATAGAAAGATTATTTTTTCTATTGACATTGTGGTAATAATATAATATGCGCTACCTGAAATAATCAACTCAAAAAAAAAACATATAAATAAAAGATAAGACAGTATAATAGCCAACTCTCAGCATTAGATTATATCTACAAAGTTTTCTCGCCTTCTTTCTTTTCCCCTTTCTCGTGCAATTCTGAGTTCAATTAAATGTTCAAGTTGCAAATTAGGTAGCATTCATACGGTGCTATAAAATAATGTTTAGTGAGAGAGGTTTACTTGCAAAACGTGAGTGACACATTGTTTTTCAAGTTGTATCTAAGTGCCATTTCAATAAAACTAATAAAAAAACACTTGAATTTAGTTATCGATTGAATTGTGGTTTAAAGTTTTACAAGTTTTTGATAAACTTTTACTGCAAACGGATCTAATTTGGTCTATGACTAGTTACTATATATCTACGAGTATCTATCTTCTTTTTATATCTAAATTTTCCATCTATGCTTATAATAAGTATAGGAAGTCACAAAAAATGTGCACAAAGAAGACAATAAAAAAAATGGTCTAGTGGACTTAAAATAAACTACTGAACAACATATAACATTTAAAATTGTGTTTGTCTGTCTGTCTAACTACTGCATGGGCGGATCGAAATGCGGTTTTCAGTGTTGGATAGCTTATGTTATGACTTAAATCTGATGTACTTTGTATCTCAATCTCATAGGTAAAGACGGAGGAATCGATAAAAACTATTCGATTGCTTAATGCATTTCGATGACATGGTAATACTTATATTTTGCTGGTACTCTTGGTCCGGGAATAACGGGTAGGTACTTTGCGTAACTTTGCGGCTGGCTGAAGAAGCCTTGCAAGGTAGTTAACTGGCGATCTGCGAGGTATAATAGTTCTACGTTAACGGCACTTTAGTATGGTTTTCTCGGCGGGTTTCATGGGTAATTTATTGGAAAATCTACTCCGGGAACTGCTAATGAGTGCTTGCTATAAAAATGAAACAGAAAAACAAGTTTGTTGACTATCGTGGAGAAGGATAGTAGAATGAGGGCATAAAATGCTATGATGGATTCCTTTTTTCTATATTAGTAGTTTAGTTACCCATGACTTCGTCATTTCGCCAATTTGTACTTGCACAAATTGTCAAGAAGGTTTCAAAAAATAGACGAATGAAGCAAATGGCTGCTGCATATGGATGGGTGAGTGGATAATTTGTGATTGATACACAATTTCATCACATTGTTTTATATTTTCCGTAAGAACTTGACAGAATTAACAAGACTAAAAACGTCGTGATCTTACTGTGATGTGGCGCCGATCGACATAGCATGATGTAAATGTGTGCGTGAGACATTTACATTATTAGGCGGTGTAGAATCCTTTTTTTTAAACACTCTTGCCTATTATTTTGATATTTTTATTTCATGATCCTTAAAACATGTCGATGAGTATCTAATACATTATCTATTCTTATATTATAAAGAGGATTATTATTTTCCTATAGAAAGCTACATTATTAGGGAGTAACATGGGCTGAATTTAATTATTCAAAAAAATTGAGATCTCTACTGAAATAACAATAATGTAACACAAGGTATAAAAAAATGCCTACAGAAATGTCGATTACTCGCTGTAGGAACGAAATGAAAAGTTGCCGTGGAAACTTTTTGACCACGCATTACGTCGTAACTACTGAATGAATTCAAATAAAACTTGGTATAATATGAGTTCATACTACGTGGTAGGACATTGGATACTTTTCATCCCAAAAAATTAAAGTTTCCCGCAGGATAGAGGTTGAAAGTTATTTGAAAGAACACGTATCACGCTGTAACAACTGGATGGATTTTTATGCAACTTGGCACAGCCATCTTATATCTTATCTTATAATAAAGCATTAGGTACGAAAAAGGCTGTACAAAAAAGTCAAATCTAAAAAAATGGTAAAAAAAGTTTTTTTTTGTTTCAATTCGTGTTTTTCTGTCTGTTTGTTTGTATTTTTGTGCATCACGTAAAAACTACTGGACCGAGTGCTATGCTGTTTTCAATGTAGGATAACTTAGGGTTTGACTTAAAAACTTGTGCAATTGGTATCTCAATTTGGCGATTAGAAGCCGATCAATTGATAAACATATTTTTGAAGGCTGAATTAACTTTTAATCTAAATAAATAACCATGCGTGTGAAGCCGCGGATACAGATAGTTTCATAATAAAATCAGAAGAAAGGCGGGTGCACGGCGAGTGCCGTGCATCTACTTACAGGTCTGAATGCTATTTAAATATTTATTTCGTAAAATGAAACATATATTTCATAAGAGGTTGAAAAATTTATATTTTAACGTTACCACATAGTATGTACTCGTTACTACTATTAACGTGAATTCCATCCGAACGTGAATGTTTAAAAAGCTTGACACCATAAAAACGGCAAAAAGCGGGACACAAAACTCTTGAACAAAATTAAATATTATATATATTCAACCATGTGTGAAATAACATACAGGGAGTTGCCAGACTATCCTTTCATAATTATAATACAACAAAAAGGTTAAATTGTTCATTAATATTAAATAAAATAAAAAGACAACTAACGGAAGTCCTGCATGTACAAAAATATGTAACCAGAGAAGGTCGAGCATCTACTTCTTGGGTGGCGTGCAACCAGAGAGGGTCTTATTCAAATATGCTATTTACAATACAGATATATTATTTCCTACTAGGAGCTCAAGGAAGAACGGAATAATTCCATTTTAATTGAAGACACCGCGTGTGTCTTGAGCCGAGCCGGACTCGGATTGACATACAGATTCGTACGCGCATTAAATATTAGGGAGGGTTGGATTGTAGACTCCTATTAAGTACGTGCTGTGGGTAATAATGCCAATCCTTCTCATTTCCTTTGTAGTTGTACTTGTATGTTGCAAATGTCAGAATCCATACTTCAAAGGCCAATGATGGATGTCTGACATGAGACTGAAACAAGGGGAGCAAGACATGTGCCAGCCATGTTGATGGTATACTAACTTACTACTACTTACTTATATTCAGGTAAGTTTATATTCTAGCCAGTATGGAAAACTTCTAATCTATAGCACAAGGGGAAAATGCTGAAAGGAACAACGGTCACTTTATTTTTAATATAACTTGTAATTCGATTCTGCTGCTTATCTATCTATATAAAGTTTAAGAAAAAAACACTTGTTTATTTTCAAATATTATGTTAGTGAAACAGGGTGACTCACTATATCCAAAACTATTCAAAGCTGTGCTGGAAGAAATCTTCCGGAAGCTGGCAGCTGTCTGGGACTGGAAGGGCATTGCCGTTGGCGAACGTAGATTAACCAATCTTCGTTTTGCCGACGACATCGTGCTATTTTCTTCTTCAGCAGCTGAGTTAGGTCAAATGTTAAAAGATGAAGATAGGTTAAGAATGAGTAAACTTTTTTTTAAAGTTTATCTGTTATAATGTAAAGAAACTTAAGAATGATAATATAGGTGCTAAAAGTTAATAAATAAAATAAAATCGTGGGGCGTAGCGTAACATGAAGTGTAACATTTTCATGAAGTTGTATCAACACAGTGTGTGATACTAAAAAGTTAAGTATCAACTCGAGTAAAAAACACATACAGCTTTTTGTTTTCGAGATAAGCAGCAAAATCCAATTTCACGAAAAATATTTTTATTAAAAACTGATAAACATAACATTGCAATAATTATAATAAATGAAAAGTTTATCATGTTTAAAATTGAGCCCATGGTTCATTTAAATATTTTTCTTTATGTTTTATTAGGATTTACCTGTACTGGATGGAAAAAACTCATCTATATAATTAATTGTCAAAAGTTAACTGTTTTATGAAAAAAAATATGAGATCATCACAAAGACATGATACTTTTCCAGGTGGACTCTTGCAGAAGAGGTCCCACAAGAAATGACTGGCGATGGTAAAAAGAGTATAGAATGAAAGACACAAATGGCGACGGTTAAAAGAAAAAATGGAGGAATGATTCCCTCTTCTTATATATACAGGGATAGTGACATAATAATATAGGATGTTTTATCAAAAGAAAACACCCGCAAAATACAAGAAAAATACATCGAATATATTTTAGTAACATATATTGTGGTTCCTATTCCAGTGATAAAGACCGCGCAAGGCTTCTAGCTGTCTCGGAACATGAATCAGGCCAGTGGCTGCATGCTCTTCCATCTGCGAACCTCGGAACGCAGCTTGAGAATGGCAGTTTCCGGTTTGCTGCTGGTCTCGGACTGGGTGCTGCCATTGTCGAGCGAAACTTTAAAAAAAGGCAAATAAATATCTCCCCGCCTATTCGACGTCGCTGGTGACAACAGAGCCAGCTCATTTCACGCTCAGAAAATTGCTATTACTATGCAACGCGGAAATGCAGCTAGCGTTCTTAGCACCATGTCTCATAGACACTAACAATTTTTATATTTTTAGTTAAGCTAATAGTTAGGTTTAGGTGTCATTATTTCTTTTAGATTAGGTTCCAATTTATTTTTATTTCTAATGTAGGTTTATATTTTGATGTTGTTATTATAGATAAGAATTGGTAATTTAAAAATTAACCTTTAATCCTGCCTTAGGGTAGACAGAAATAATATATTAATATAAACATTGTCTTAAAAACTCCTCTTTCTTTTTCTTCGTTTTCTCTTTTTGTTTAGGTATGGAATTATTTCAGTAAACAAACAACTCATGGATCCAATGTATCTCATCCCACAATGTATGGTCGGCTAACAATAGCTCTAGCTAATGTGCCTAAAATATATGTTTAATATCATTCGGCCCTCATAGGTCTGTTCGGCTTGTAGCGGCCGGCCCGTCGAACAGACTTCTCAGGTCCGTGAAAAATGTTCCGCGATTGGGCGGTTTAAACTCGGATAAGTTCTAATTTTTACCATACTTTCTTGGTACAGTTGAGAAGTGGCGTTTAAATTGTTTGTCTTTCATCTGAGCTAAACTAAATCAAACCAAACTAAATTTTCGACCAAAAAGAAGTGAAGCGAAAGTGAGCGGGCTGTTACCATTTTGCCGCCATTTTGGGTGACAGGCGTTCGTCGCGTGGTGTTATAATTGCAGTTTAGTGCTTCTGATTGGTGTTATTTGTTATTCTGTTTCGATAAAATTACTAATAAAATAACGTGTAACATATTACAATATTTTTATTTGTCACTTTGTTGAATTTAGTGTTGATAAAAGGCAAATAACTTAGGACGCGGACAGTAGTTATTGACCTTTGTTTACGTGATCATGCCGCCGAATTATTAGTGTTTTAGTGTAATCTTTCCATATGTTTAAAACATGCTTATTAGATATGTTGGGTTATCTATGTAATGATATTAAAATATAGTTTAAGTAAAATAAAAACCTATTTTTAAGATTTTAGGGTAAATTACTGTTTTTATGAGATAAAAAAAGGATCTATGAAATTCATCAAGTCCTATAAAAATTAAATAAATTTTTAATTATTTGTAGTAATATTTAAATGACAGACACATTAATGTACAACATTTTGGTAGGAGCTTTATATTTCTAACTTAATAGCATCTCCGAGTAATATTTGTTTTTGTCGATAAACTCAACAATAAAATGAACAATTAAAAACCAGTCGACACGTATTATATCTCTTTATTGACACACGGGGCATATGTTATCTATAGCGCTGCAACATTTAACGGGTTCTACTTCAAGGCAGTGTTGCACGACAGCCGGGTCGAGTCAGCCGATAACAACCATGTCTCAATAACCTATAACTACAAGCAATTGCAACTATTGTAGTACAATACTGTAAACTGTTGAACATAACATTAATGCTCTGTACATAACATTAATTCTTTACTCTGTGTATTGACTATATCTTTACTCAGAGCGATGGTAACCTAACGGTTCAATAGTGTAACATAGGATCCAACGATACCAGCTTCGTTCATAGGCTCCGCACCAATGACTTTTCTAAGCTATGTGCGATCTTCCATCGTTCCGTACTTCGGAGGACACGTTAAGCTGTCGGTCCCGGCTGTTATTGATTAATAGCAGTCGTTAAGCCATGTCACAGGCCCACGGGCGGCCTGACAAACTCTGACACCAGAGGCCAGCACTACCTCATACGACAAACAGACAAACTTTTTATATTGAGAGTAATGTCTAGAATCAACGTTGAATATAACACCGCTGTAGAAATAATTTGTATAGAACTCAGATTTGGTCATCTCACAAGTCACAATATTATGCGAGACAATATTAATTGCTATTCGTGTAAGGTAGTGCTGGCATCTGGTGACTAAGTAAGGCCGCCCGAGGGCCCCTGATATGGCTTAGCGACTGCTAATAATCAATAACAGCCTGGACTGAGAGCAAAATGTGCCCTCCGAAGCACGGAGCGATGGAAAACCGCTCATAATTCAGAGTAAGGCTGCCTGAGGGCATATGACATGGCTTAACGACTGCTATTAATCAATAATAGCCGAGACCGAGAGTTTAACTTGCTCTCCGAAGCACGGAGCAATGGAAAACCGCACATAACTTAGAAAAGTCATTGGTGTAGAGCCCAAGACGTAATCTAATCGTTGGATTCTATCTCGCACAAGTAAACCGCTAGGCTACCATCCCTTTATAATTTTAATCCCCACTGTTAAAATATCTCTAGTATTGTGCAAATTAATTTGAACAAAGGCATATTTAGTTTAAATATTGTTTATTGAAAGAAAAATGAAAACAGGACTGTTTTATAAATCATTTAGTATTATTTAATAAGGTATGTGTCCCCATTTGGCTTTTATTACAACTCATTTTGGCATAGAATCAAATGTTTTTTTTGCAATTCCCCTTGATTTTGTCATATCGAAGCCACACCTGAATGGCGGCCTCGATCATTAGTTACTTTTTGTTGTACAATCCCTTGTCCGCAATCTAGCCTTGCATATAGGCCACAAATTCTCAATAGAACTCAAGTGCAGAGAGTTTCTCTGGCCATTCTAGAAGAGTAATCTTTTGTCCTTGAAATATTTCATCACCAAAGTCAAAGTCAAAGTATTTATTGTAAATATGCAAAAATAATAGCACTTTTATTATATCACTTTTTTACATGTCAAAATTAATATCTTATGAACAAGGAGAAATACATTTAATATTATAATAAGATCAAATCAATAAATTTTGGTAAACTAGTATGCTTTGAGTTTGAAAAGGAAATTTCCCTTTCATGTGCCAACAGAATCAAATCTCACACTGGAAAACCCGTTAGAGAAGAGAGCACTAAGAACCTCTACGGGGATTTATTTTTTTATAATCACGTGTAAGTATGTTTGTATGTCGAATGATGCAGTGTAGAGTGTAGACCTCTGGTGTCAGAATTTGACAGCCCGCACGAAGCTTCTTTTTTTTTTTATAAAGGATATGTGCTGTTGGTCTATAGCTGACCTCTACAGCGTCACCGGATGGCGGGGCGGGCGCAAAAGCGCTCCGCCGCAATGGCGGCACGAAGCAATGTCAAAATCTTCCCACTTATGATATCTCATCATAAGTGGGAAGAGTTAGGAACTAGCGCCAAGGGCGTGGACCGCGTTAATTAGGTGCAACGGACATAATTGGTCTTAGTCACAATCGAAGTGGCGTATGTGTAGCACGTGTTGGCAATTATTGTTACTTCATTCGCGCTACTGTATGCGTATACATCTCTATCTTTGTTGTTGATGCACATGAAGTGCGCCGTTTTTGGCTGTAGTTGTATCTAGTTTTCGTTTGCATTATATTAAAGCGTACCGTATCTTTCCCCCTTTAACTAGATTTGTGACGATTTGCACCGTTTTTCACCATGTCAGTTGATGTCCCGGACGACCTTTACAATAATATTATCGCTGAAAGTTGCCACAGAGTCGGATGGGAACAATATTCGTAGCTTTGTTTATTTTCCATTATCGTTTCTTAGCTATTGTTAAACTCTAAACTCTCTTTGTTAACTCTATGGAATTAATTCAAGTCAACAGCTGTTGTGGCTGTGAACGGTCTTATTTCAAATTTATTTCATCTGTTATTAATGTTTACGACCAATTTTCCTTTTATTACGGATTTTATGTAAATTTAGGCTTTATAGTCAGTCGTAATTAATTTGTGCTTTGTGTGATTTACTAAGAAATATTGATGTGTTGATGAAGTGAAAGAAGAAGGTGTGGAAATAATGGTCTTTAGACAAGTATAGCAAGCTTTATTGACGATAAGCATGATTTCCCTTGCTGATGATGATGATATTTACTTTGACGATTGCAAGTCCACAGAACTTATAATGGCAACGTTTTTGAAAGCACTGCAACTTTCGAAAAACCCACCAACTCCGTGTTGGTTGTTTTCTCGACGACTGTAACTCATTATAACCATTAATTAAAAATAAAAAAACAGGCAAGTTCGAGTCAGACTCGCGCATCGAGGGCTCCGTACAAAGGTAATTGTGCAACTACATTCACAATAACAAAACAATTGTGTAACATTACTGACGTTTATAAATTACGAAAGCAACGAATATTTCTGTAACGAAAAGATAATACTGGAGCCCTCACTCTATTTGCATCATTTTTTTAGAGCAATGTTAACTTTGCTGTTGGAAAACTATTGTCCCCATACATCGTCATATATAATGTCACGGTCAGTTTACCAGCTGCAAATATGTATATATAAAAGAAAAAAAAAACAGAAGTGCTTTACTTGTGCTATAAGACATTGAAATTTCATGATCTTAGGTCAACTGAAAGTGCCGTGTAGATTTTGCTTTCCTAGCGAGTGTCAAAATTAGCAGCTTAAACGGCGTAATTTGCATTTAATTTGATTGCGTTGACATAGAAGTTTAATTTTTTCACAGCTCTAAGGGATTGCAGACTTGACATTTGTTATTAATTTCACATAGACAGACAGACATACAGACAACAAAGTGATCCTATAAGGGTTTCATTTTTACTTTTGAGTTACGGAACCCTAAAAAGACAAAAGAAATGTATTGGTGCACATGTTATTATGGAGTTTTTTCTATACATTGAATTGGAAACAGCAATATAGGGTTGTTTCTGGATCCTTTGTGACAGAGTCCAGAGGCTTATAAACCAAAAACTAGTGGCTCTGTGAACTGTAGACATCGCGAGTACAAACTTTTTTGCAAACAATCTAGCGGTGCACAGTAGCACCATATACTTATTGTAACACTAACATACATTAATAACCAAGGTGCTCTATCAATCCCTACCGAGGAGGTAAAGGGCTGATTACAGTGGTAGAAACCTCGCTTGAGAAATTTACTACATTTTAAGGAGCTTTTCTGCTCGTCACGCCGAAGATCCTCATCAGATCTTCACCAAATTTTCATAAGACTAATTTAAAGTATTTACCTTTCAAATGAAAAAAAGAACCATTGAAATCGGATTTATATGGCGGAGATATTCAGTAGCCTCCTTTTTACCCTTTTTTGAGACAAGACGAGGGGATTTTTGATTGGGTCCTCAATCAAAAATCCCCGTCATCATCATCATCATCATCATCATCATGTCAGCCTTTAGAAGTCCACTGCTGAACATAAGCCTCCCCCAAAGAGCGCCATGACGAGCGACGAAAAATCCCCGACGACTAAATTTAAAAAAAAAATCGCTAAACCTGTATACCAAGTTTCGTATAGATCGGTTGAGAAATGCGACCTGTAGAGGAGAACAGACGAAAATCCGGACAGACATCCGGAAACACAAAATATTATTTGCCGAAGCTGAAACAGAGACGCTTCGCTCGCGCTATGCGCTCAATCGGTCAACCAAAATAGTAGGTAGTTAGCTATCACAACTTATTAGATACTACCTGCTGTGCCCTACGGCTCCGCCCGTAGTATTTTCATTGTAACACTTTGTTTTTTTTTAAATACAATATAATTAGAAATGATAAAAAAGTAGCCTGTTTCCATCTGGAATAGTGAAGTTAACAGTGAACGAACTTTTAAAACCGGTTTGTATGTTTGGTGTATGTCCATTAAAAACAAACACAAAAAACTTTTCTCGTTATTTATATTCTATATACTTATAATAAAACTGTAACGTGTCCAATTCTGTACATTGAAGATATTTAGAATATTTTTTTAGAGGATACTTTATATCCGATATTGAAGCCAAAACTGTTTTTTTTTTTTTCATTTTGTCTGTCTGTCTGTCTGTTCGTCTGTCTGTATCTTGGCTAGGCATCACGCAGAAACTATTGAATAAATTTAAATGAAACTTTATATTATTTGAGTTCGTACGTAGTACGGTAGGACATAGGATACTTTTCATCCCGAAACATTAAAGGGATCCCACAGGATAGGGGTTAAAAGTTATTTAAAAGAACACGTATCACGCTGGAACTACTTGACGGATTTTGTTGCAACTTGGCACAGTCATAGTTTGTATAATGTGTAAATATTGAGAATACTTTTTATCCCGAAAAAATAAAGAGTTCCTGCGGGATAATGTCCCTAACTTTGTAAATTGAAGATATTTTATAAGATTTTTTGGAGGCTGTTCTATTTTCAATACTGAAGCCACAACGGATTTTTTTAATTTTTGTCTCTCTGTCTGTTTCCTGCAGGGTAGGGGTGGAAAACTATTTAAAAGAACACGTAGCACGCTCAAACTATTAGACGGATGTTGATGCAACTTAGCATATAGATAGTTTATAAGATGAGTAAATATTAAGGATACTTTTTATCCCGAAAAATAAAAGGGTTCCTGCGGGATATTGGTTCAAATTCTATATATTAAGGATATTGTGTTTTTTTGGATGTTTCTCTGTATTCGATAATGAAGCTTAAACTGTATGTTTTTTCATTTTTGTCTCTATGTCTGTCTGTCTGTATCTTGGCCACGCATCACGCCGCCGGAACTACTTGATGGATTCAAATGAAGCTTGGTATGATTTGAGTTCATATTTCGAGGTAGGACTTAGAATACTTTACATCACGAAAAATTAATGCATTCTCGCAGGATAGGGGTTGAAACTTATTTAAAAAAACATGTACCAAGCTGAAAATAATGGACTGGTTTTGATGCAACTTGGTACCGTCGTAAGTTATTATTATGATGGATTAAAATGGAGGATACGTTTTATTCCGAAAACGTAAAGGGCTTCTGCGGGATATGGATCCAAAGTTAAGTCAATATAGAGCGATGGTGGTCTAACGTTTTATAGTGTAATTTAGAATCCAACAATAACGAGCTCAAAATCTAGGCTACGGACCAATGACTTTTCTAAGATATGTGCGTTTTTCCATCGCTCCGTGCTTCGGAGGGCATGTTAAGCTGTCGGTACCGGCTGTTATTGATTAATAGCAGTCGTTAAGCCATGTCAGAAGCCCTCGGGCGGCTTGACAAACTCTGACATCAGTGGCCAGCACTACCTCATACGACAAACAAACAAACAAACAAACAGCAAGTTTTTTTTTTTTTTAGTGTTCTCTATATTCGATACTGAAGCCAAAACTGTTTTATTTTTTATTTTGTCCATCTGTCTGTCTGTTTGTCTGTATTTTGACCGCGCATCGCACCGAAACTACTGAAAGAATTTAAATGGACTTGATATCATTTGAGTTCATACTACGAGGTAGGAAATTGGATACTTTGATATTCCGCAAGATGGGGTTGAAAGTTATTAAAAATAACACGTATCACGCTGAAACTACTAGACGGATTTTTTGATGCAAATTGACACAGTCATATATCTTTACTTATAATAAAGCAATAGGTACGAAAATGTGTAAACAAAGAAGATAAATGAAAAAATTCTCTTAGGTGCTTAAAAAAGCTATTGAACAAGAATATAACATTTTTTGAATCGTGTCTTTCTGTCTGTTTGTCTGTATGTTTGTTAGTTCACGCATCACGTTAAAATTAGTGGACCGATTGCGATGCGGTTTCCATTGGTATATTAGTATACTGGTGTATTTGGTATCTCAATCCGGTGAGTCAGAAGCCGAGCAATTGATAAAAGTATTTTGGACAGCTGAAGAAATTTTGATCAAATGTTGGTATATTGGTATTGGAATAGCACATTATGGTACTTTGAACCTAAAGAAAAGACCACGCTTGTGAAGCCGCGGGTACAGCTAGTAATTTATAATATTAGTACAGACTGGAACGATTCACACCACGTGCGGTTCGGGTTATGGTGTGAATCGCCCAAGAGCTCTTTTTAAATGTATTTTGTTATATTGGGTCTATCTTAACTAAAACAAGCTACAATTGTGGGTTACTAAAGACTTCGTTCCACTTGTATATACCTCAATTAAGTTGATAAATGAACACGTAATTGCTCGAAAATCAGGAAGCTTTTACACGCAGTCCCTGAACGTGACTGATCAGTCTAGACCTGGACTATTCTAAGTATGCTAGACACGATCTGTGTGTGTTTATATTGCATAGGTTGAGAGGGTAAATATTTGAACGAGTGTTTTAACGTGGACTGGTAAAATATACTGGCAATCGCTGACAAGATTATTAACTAGACATAAAATCAAAAACATTTTATTATTTTTGTCATATATCGCCACCCGATGATCTACTGGCTATGACACGATGAAGACGAATCAGTTGATACCTGTCGGTATTCTACAGATTGCACTATGAAGAGTATGCACAAGAACTGCACAACCTGATTCCCCCATCATTTTTCCATCACCGTACGACTAGACGATCAGCAAAGCGCCACCCTTTTATGGTTAAAATACCTCGCACAAGAACGAAGCGTTACGCTTCTTCATTTATTATAAGAACTGCAAAGGAGTGGAATGCCCTACCCTCGTCAGTGTTTCAGGTAAATTATAACCCAGGGTGTTCAACTCAAGAGTTAATAGGTATCTACTAGGCAAGCGTGCTTGCTACACCTTCGACCACATCATCGCTTTCCATCAGGTGAGATCGTGGTCAAACGATTGGCTAGCCCGTAATAAAAAAAAACCTCGCTTGTGAAATTTACTACATTTTAAGGAGCCAAATAGGACCAAGTGTTTAATTAAAATCATAACTCTTAATTTGCCTTGCCGTAGTCGTGTAAAAAATACTCTATACATGAAAACGAATTGATTGATACCTTGCTTGTCAAAATCGAACCAATAGAGGCGACGCTATGGTGAAGCATCCACATACCCAAATACATATATACATACATACATAGACTGTTAAACTCATTACCCTTGCCTTGCTGCGCCGTAGTCGGGTAAAACACATGTGCTAATAGCAAGCTGTAACTGTCCAACATATTTTGTTGATTGATTTTAAATTAACACAATATTTAATTGTAATTTCAGGAATCTGTTATCGCCCTCTTTTTATCTGGTCTGCGATCGATTCCATCGATTATCCACCATTTCCCGCTAGTGGGTGCACGGATAAAAATATGGAATGAATTGCTTCTAAACTTTTCAATCTCGGTAACAACCTATACCAACTATTATATATTCTGTGCCTATGCCTATCATACTGACTATTTTGAAGATCACATGAAATTGGTTTTTAGTCAACACATTTTGTCAGTTTCTTTTGATGAAGTCTTATTCGACATTCATATCTATTGCGCGTGAATCGCTCCCATGCGTAGTATTTTCAACCAACTTCAAGAGGAGGTTCTCAATTCGACCCGTATGTTTTTTTTGTATGTATGTTACGTGATATCTCCCGGCAAATGAGAATCGATTTCAAAAAATATTTTTTTATTCGTTCAGGTACTTCAAAGTTACATTTTCCCACTCCCCACTCCCTTGCCACCTCCCCTACACTCTGCCACCCACTACCTGCAATAAGCACTGAAGTGCATGCGTAACAGGGTTGAATATCGCGACCGCTGTTTTAACACACAATTTAGCTCGGAACGTATGTCTCAAAAGTTATTTATTTTATTGGCAGGCTAATAATTTAATTAGGTAAATTTCGTCTATGCATTATATAATAAACTATATTTTCTTGCTGTGAGATTTATTTTAGAGATAAAACTTAAGCTTAAAATTTTCATTTTTCTACTCAATGGAGTAGAAAAATGAAAATTTTACCGCAATAATGTTATTTTTGTTAAGAAAATGTGTGGAATGAAATTCTGTTTATCATGTTTCTATCTTAGTCTTAGAGAGATAAAGATCTCAAAAACATATATGTTAAGTTTCACATTTATCAGGTTTGTGGTTGGCCCAGCATATTTATGGAAAAAACCCTTAAAAGGCAGAGCCTGGTCTTAAATTTTATGAAAATGTTCTACCTCTTAGGGTGGAAAGTCAGGGGATGACTAAATTTTATTAACTTTCGCCCACTTAATAACGCGCAATGCAATAACGCGATATGTCCGTCAAATGTGGGTCGATTTGTTTTTTTTTTTATAGAATAGGATATGCTTTAGGTATGTTTCCATATATATAATTTGGTGAAGATCTGATGAAGATATAGGGATGCAGTACTAGCATAGGTAAAGAAACCACGATGATACACGTAGGCTGTAATCCCCATTTATATATTTACAATATTATTTATAAAAGTAGCTTTGTACAAGAACTGAACTTTTCTCTCTTGACGGGCGTGTCACTCTGTTCTGCCATCTGTTGCCATGGGCAACGGTAGAGATGGGCAAGCGAACTAGTGTTGCGCTGCCACAAAGACTTTCGGAGATACAAAGGAACTCCTCAATAGATAACAGCAAGTCATTTGCAATTGCTGTAATCGCATGTTCATGTATGGTTCACGCCACTCAAAACAGGGAAATAAAATAAACCTTCAAAAAAATAATTCAAAATGAATAATATAATCTTATGTGGGAAACAGTTAAGGAAGTCGGTTCCCAATTTTCCTAAATCTAAGTAAATCAATGGCACAGGCCTTCTTAAATGTATCCCACATAAGACTATTTTATTCATTTTGAAGTCGGTTTTTCCTTATTTGTAAAGTTTATTTTATTCAATTTTGTTTTGCATCTTATACGAAATCATTATCTGTCCGTAGCTGCAGTTGGTTACTATTGATGGTGGTGTCCGGGAAGACTTTTTAATAAATGTTTATTTCAAGTTCATCATTATATCATTATTTTATTTAAGACAAATAATATCAAATAATGAACTCTTAAATTTTTTCATTTCTATATTTATAATAAGTAGTAATCTAACACGTTCGAGCCTCGGTACTGCAGCAATCACTTATGTATTTGTGTGGGTTTGCCACACATAAAAGATAAGACTTGTTTGAACAAGACTTGAGTTTGAAGTTCTCAAGAACTACACGTGACATTCACATCCCCAGGACCAGTGTGGTGGATGTTCCATATTCTGTCTCTTTTTTTTCACTGAATAAACCGCCACAGTAGAACTTTCGCCGCTATTTCCCCAAATGTACCTTGAACAACGTACAACACATAAGATTATTTTATTCATTTTGAAGTTGGTTTTTCCTTATTTTTAAAGTTTATTTTATTCAATAATTTTTTTTGTATCTTATACGAAATCTATATCTGTCCCTAGCTACAGTTGGTTACTATTGATGTTGGTGTCCGCGAAGACTTTTTAGTAAAATTTTATTTCATTTTCACAATTAGTTATCATTATTGTATTTAAGACAAATAATATCAAATATTGAACTCTTAAATTTTTTCACGTAAAATGATATATTCACTATGCCACAAATTATTTGCAGAAAATGTGTGACGTCATTACGTCAACTCAGAACAATACAGGAAGATATCGTAACGCAAAACGTTACGTTGCCCAGACATTTCATACAACCGCGTTGATTTAAATACCTACTACTCTCACATTTAAACAGATGCCGTTACGAAGCATGGTGTTCACCAAGTATCGATCTTCTCGTACTGTGGTACACCTGGTTCTGCCTATTCCTGGTCTACGTAAGTTAGAGCCAGTTTCCTCGTTAACGTCGGAGAACTCTTTGTACTGTTGACAGCGACACACCGACAGTCCTGGCTGTATCGCGCTGACTGCGGCCGGTTTCGAGCATTGTGAGAATTCTGGTGCATTCTTCAAGTGTAAGCGAAATGATTACAGCTTGAATTATAAATATCGAACACTATCAATATGGTTTAGATACCCACTTAAATGACAGATTAGAAAAAAAAGCAAAATCAAATGCAGTAATTTCGTAGTTCCATCTTCGAAGGTCTCCCTTTTCCAAATTTGTTTTTTTTTTAATGACATAATTTTATAATAACTAAGAAGTTTTAATACCTAAGTTTAAACAATATTTAATTGTCTATTGAACACAGTTTATTTCATTAAGCTAGCATTCTTAGTTTCCGAGATTTATAGGTTTCTTTAAGTGACCCGTATTCATTGCTCTCGAGATACTATTACCATTCAGGGTACATACGCGTTCGAGCCTCGGAACTGCAGCAATGACTTATGTATTTGTGTGGGTTTGCCACACATAAATGATAAGTCTTGTTTGAACAAGGCTTGAGTTTGAAGTTCTCAAGAACTACACGTGACATTCACATCCCCAGGACCAGTGTGGTGGATGTTCCATATTCTATCTGTCTCTCTTTTTTTCACTGAATAAACCGCCACAGTAGAACTTTCGCCGCTATTTCCCCAAATGTACCCTGAACAAGTGAAGTATAAAATACCGTGGCACAAAATAACAACTTCAAATGGATTAAGTCATAACTAAAAAAAAAAACTACTGATCCAATTTTTATACAATTTATATGGGTTTGGTCCCATATAAATTGTATCAAAATTGGATGTCACTTCTCATTTTAAACGACATTATAGCTTATATCTTTTCTTTTCATTGGAAACAAAAGTTACTTCTGTTTACAAGTGACATTAATAATAATAATAATAATAATAATAATAATAAACACTTTATTACACCATATAAGGAACAAATACAATAACTTATTTTTAAAATACGGCACAATGGTCAATAAAGACAAATATATTTTTTTTATAAAAAAAATGGGCTTTTTAAGGCAGGGTTATGAGAGTAAAATCCCCTTAGCTTCTTGAATGAAGGCAGGTATTCAAAACTTAATTGACACCAACATTGAAAATTTATAAAACTATTTACAACACAATTTTTTAATACTCCTTTATTTTACAACTAGCTGTACCAGCGGCTTCGCACGCTTGTTCTTTTCTTAAGGTTCAAAGTACCATAATGTGCTATTCCAGGACCAATTTACCAACATTTGAACAAAATTTCTTCAGCGGTCAAAAATACTTTATCAATTGCTTGGCTTCTTACTCACCGGATTGAGATACCAATTACACTAGATTTAAATCAAACCCTAAGCTATCTAACGATGAAAACCGCATTGCAATCGGTCCAGTAGTTAATACGTGATGCGTGAACAAACAAACATACAGACAAACGGAAAGAAAGACACGATTAACAAAAAATAATTGTTCAATACCTCTTTTAAGCACCCAAGAGCATTTTTTTCATTTGAATTTATTTAGTAGTTTGAGTGCGATGCGCGGTCAAGATACGGACAAACAGACAGACAAAATTTAAAAGTAAAACGGTTTGACTTCAGTATCGAATATAGAGAACCATCCAAAAAATATTTTTTATTGCTTAAATATCAGCATAACATTGGAGCCATATCCCGCAGAAACCCTTTACTTTTTCGGGATAAAACGTGTCCTCAATTTTAACCCATCATATAACTTAAGACAGTCCCAAGTTGCATTAAAACCCGTCCATTACTTTCAGCGTGGTACGTGTTATTTTAAATAAGTTTCAACCCCTAAATAATAACCCATACATTTTACGATATGTAAAGTATCCTATGTCCTACCACGTAGTACGAACTCAAATCATACCAAGTTTCTTTTGAATTCATCCAGCAGTTCCGGTGGCGTGATGCGCGGCTAAGATACAGACTGACAGACTTACAGAAAAAATAAAAAAACATACAGTTTAGGCTTCATAATCGAATAAACAGTAACTTCCAAAAAAAAAAAAACTATATCTTTAATGTACAGAATTTGGACCCATATCCCACATGAACCCTTTATATTTTCGGGACAAAATGTATCCATAATTTTCATCTTATAAACTATGTCTGTGCCAAGTTGCATCAACATCCATCCAATAGTTTCAGCGTGCTAAGTGTTCTTTTAAATCATTTTCCACCCCTATCCTGCAGGAACACTTAATGTTTTCGGGATGAAAAGTATCCAATGTCCTACCTCGAAGTGTGAACTCAAATCATACCAAATTTAATTTAAATTCATTAAGTATTTTCGGCGTGGTGTGCTGTCAAGGTACAGACATACTGACGGACAGACAGAATGACAAATATAAAAATATACAGTTTTGGCTTTAGTATAGAATATGGAACGGCCCCCAAAAAAATTTACAAAATATCTTTAATTTACAGAATTTGGGACATTATCCCGCAGGAACTCTTTATTTTTTCGGGATAAAAAATATCCTCCATTTTAACCCATCATATAAACTATGACTGTGCCAAGTTGCTTCAAAATCCGTCCTGTAATTTCAGAGTGGTAAGTGTTTTTTTAAATAATTTCAACCCCAATCCTGCGGGAACCCTTTCATTTTTCGGGATGAAAAGTAGCCTATGTCCTACCTCGTAGTATGAACTCAAATCGTACCAAGTTTCATTTAAATTCATTTAGTAGTTTCGGCGTGCTGCCTTGCCAAGATACAGACAGACAGACAGACAGATAAAAATGAAAAAAAAAATACAGTTTTGGTTTCAGTATCGAATCTAGAGTAACGTCCAAAAAAAAATTCTAAATATCTTCAATGTACAGAATTGGACCCGTTACAGTTTTATTATAAGTATAGATTAAATAAGTGCGAGCCGGATTAGTGCTTAATGCTATGTTTTGTATACTTGAGAGCATTTATTACTGGTTTTTTTTTATGATTTTGTTACCAAATTTTTATTTCCTAATTGGATAATAAAGTACATAATTGAAAAAGGCGATTGAGGTAAACATAACAAGACAAGTTCAAAAACTAAAACCCTACTAAGGTTGGATAAAAAATTGCCTCTTGCGATGAAGACCTCGCTTATCTAAATCAGACCAAGTTCTTTGTTTGAACACATAACCCTTCATTTTCCTTGCCATATACGGGTAAAAAAAAATAGCCTATGACACATATACATGAAGACAAATCAAATGATACATCGCTTGTTAAAATAGCACCAAGGTTTTAGTTTGAACACATAACCCTTACTTTGCCTTGCCGTAGTCGGGTAAAAAACCTGCCTATGACACATTATACCTGAAAACGTATCGATTGTCACCTCGTTTGTCAAAATCGGACCAATAGGGGCGATGCCGTGGTGGAACATCCACATAACATACATACATACATACATACATACATATACTGTTAAGCTCATTACCCTTCCCTTGCTATGCTATAGTCACAAATAAACTGTTGCAATAAATATTTCCACACATTGAAATAAGTTTAGTTCACAAAACACTAGTTTTTCTGCATCCGGTGGTACGAGTATTGTAGTTGTATCTGAACTCGGTGCACAAGCTGTAGCGTCCAAGTCATATCGTTAGCTCTCTAGTTTATCAAAAAGATGTAGCAAAATGTATCGTGAAATCATCAGATATTGAAAAGAGACCCCTGCAACAATCATTTTTAAAGTTAATTGCATTTTTCCCATGGCAGCCATGACGAAGCAACCCTATCGTGTGTAAAACAGATTGCTTAGGGGAGAAACGGATAAAAGTTGGCCTTTTTTAAACATTAAATTAAAGAGAAGGGCAGGTCGAAACACCGACAGTAAGCGCTGTGACTGTTCTTAATAATCTTATAATTCTTATAATAAAACAGTGACGGGTCCAATTCTGTACATTGAAGATAATTTGAATTTTTTTTTTGGCCTTACTCTAGATTCGGTACTGAAGCCAAAACTGTGTTTTTTTCATTTTTGTCTGTCTGTCTGTCTGTCTGTCTGTCTGTCTGTGTCTTGGCTAGGCATCACGCCAAAACTACTAAATGAATTTAAATGAAACTGGGTATGATTTGAGTTCATACTACGAGGTAGGACATAGGCTACTTTTCATCCCGAAAAATGAAAGGATTCCTGCAGGATAGTCGTTGAAAGTTATTTAAAAGAACACGTATCACGCTGAAATCACTTGACGGATTTTGTTGAAACTTGGCACAGTCATAGGTTATATAATGGGAAAAAATTGAGGATACTTTTTATCCCGAAAAATAAAGTGTTCCTTCGGGATAATGTCCAAAATTCTGTAAATTGAAGATATTATGTAATTTTTTTTTGGAGGCCGTTCTATATTCAATACTAAAGCTAACACTGTATTTTTTTTATTTTTGTCTGGATGTCTGTCTGTCCGTCTATCTGTCTGTACCTTCGCAGAGCACCACGCCGAAAATACTTAATGAATTCATATGAAATTTGATATGATTTGAGTTCACACTTCGAGGTAGGACATTAGATACTTTTCATCCCGAAAAAATTAAGTGTTCCTGCAGGATAGGGGTGGAAAATGATTTAAAAGAACACTTAGCACGCTGAAACTATTGGACGGATGTTGATGCAACTTGGAACAGATATAGTTTATAGGATAGGTGAAAATTAAGGATACATTTTGTCCCGAAAAAATAACGGGTTTCTGTGGGTCCAAATTCTGTACATTAAAGATACAGTGCTTTTTTTTTGGAAATTACTCTATATTCGAGTATGAAGCCTAAACTGTATGTTTTTTCATTTATGTCTGTAAGTCTGTCAGTCCGTATCTTAGCCGCGCATCACGCCGCTGAAACTACTGGATGAGTTCAAAATAAACTTGGTATGATTTGAATTCGTACTACGAGGTAGGACATAGGATACTTTACATATCGAAAAATTTATGGGTTATTATTTAGGGGTTGAAACTTATTTAAAAGAACACGTACCACGCTGAAAGTAATGGACGGGTTTTATTGCAACTTGGCACTGTCTTAAGTTATATGATGGGTTAAAATTGAGGTCACGTTTTATCCCGAAAAAGTAAGGGGTTTCTGCGGGATATGGGTCCAAAGTTATGTTAATAATTAAGTAATAAAAACATTTTTTGGTTCTCTATATTCTATACTAAAGCCAAACTCTTTTACTTTTTAATTTTGTCTGTCTGTTCGTATCTTGACCGCGCATTGCACCCAAACTACTAAATGAATTCAAATGAAGAAAACTCTTGGGTGCTTAAAAAAGGTATTGAACAATTATTTTTTGTTAATCTTTTCTTTCTTTCTGTTTGTCTGTATGTTTGTTTGTTCACGCATCACGTAAAAACTTCTGAATCAATTGCGAGGCGGTTTTCATTGTTAGATAGCTTAGGGTTTGATTTAAATCTGGTGTAATTGGTATCTCAATCCGGTGAGTTAGAAGCCGAGCAATTGATAAAGTATTTTTGACGGCTAAAGAAATGTTGGTCAAATGTTGGTATATTGGTCCTGGAATAGCACATTATGGTACTTTGTAACTAAAGTAAAGAACACGCTTGCGAAGCCGCGGGTACAGCTAGTAAGTAATAAATTCAACAAGTAAAATTATTATAGAAATACAAAAACCTGATTGTCGACAAAATTATTGAATACGAGCTGACCGCCCGCAAAAATAATCACACTAATATTGTAAAGGGGTTTGTATGTATGTAAGGGTGTGTGTGTGTGTGTGTGTGTGTGTATGATTTCAACTACTTCTCACTTAAACGGCTAAACGGATTTGGATGAAATTTGGTACGGAGATTAAAGACCCTGAATTAATACATAGGTTACTTTTTATATCAGAAAAATGCACAGTTTCTGAGGGACGCGGGAGAAACCGCGGGGCATAGCTAGCTATTTATATAAATTTAATGTTTCTTTTTTACTTACAAATTTTACTTTACTTTAATAGATGTAATTCTAAAATTGAAAATGTTTCAAGAAGCTTAAAAGACCATTGCTACTGTTTAATTATAAGAATTATATATTTTTGTAAATATATTTTAAAGACCTTCATTTCTATACCTCACTCGATAGGTTTTGGTCATTTTATGTTCCGTTGGAAATACAATATGTCAACTGTACGCTACCATATTAGTTGACATTTCATATATCTTAAAGCACTTTTGTGATCGAGGCAAATCCAATCATAATACCTCATTTATCAAAATCTATCCAGCCGTTTTGGCTGTAGGTCGTGTCTAGGAAACGTAGAAATAAACAATCAAACAAATATACAATCCAAACACATAACCCTTCGTGCAGTCGGGTAGAAACTAAAATCCGACTACGGTCGGGTAAAAAATTGCCAATGACACTCTTGCGATGAAGACGAATCGATTGATACCTCGCTTGTCAAAATCAGACCAAAATATTAATTTGACCACAACTCTTCCTTTGTAATGTCATAGGCATCTTTTTTTACCCGTCTACGCCGTATAGTCTGGGTAAAAAAGATGCCTATGACACTATAAATAAAAACAATCGATAAATACTGCGCTTGTGAAAATTGGACCAAGGTTTTAGTTTGAAGACAACAACTTCTATGCTTCGCCGTAGTGGGGTAAAAAAATGCCTATGGCAATAACTGAAGACGAATCAATTAATAGATCACTTGTCAAAATTGGACCAATAGGGGTGACATCCACATACATACATACATACATACCCTTCCCTTGCTTCGCGTAGTCGGGTAATAAGTGTCCTGGTTTTAGGACAAAGCTTTACAAAGTTGGTGTTTGGTCCGTAAAAGCAATTTATTTTTCGAGCCTCTCTCTAAAGATGGACACTTATCTTTGTTCAGATCATGACACAGTGTGCAAATAACCCTACCGCACTGGCAGCTGGCGTGCGAGTGATGCTGCGGCGGCCCGATGCACACGGACAATGGCACCCGTTGTGTACGAGATACTGTTTCTCATAACGTTTCCGAGCTTAATGGTGGATTTACTTTAGGTTTGTCACTCACTGATACGCGTAATAGCTGTTTGTATCTCTAGGACTCAGAATACGGACTGAGTAAGGCATCTACGATCAGCAAGGGATAAGAAGGGAAGAGGGAGGGGGCTACTCGGATAGCTAGAGATGGGATACTGGTAATAAAAGGAAACATTGAATATGCGATCCATTCTTAAAGGTTATCCTTATATCTACGTGTGTTTGATGGCATACAAATCATACAAGGATCATAATGAAGCACAAGTGGAGATGGGCAAGTCACTAGACTAGGGCAAGAGATGGAAGAGGACTAAAGTGGTCACACAATCAGCCCTTGGTGGAGACTGTCAGACCACCAGCCAAATGGACAGAGTATATCATTAGAGTACGGCCAGTACAGAGTAGGTCGTGGGTGGATTTGCTGGCGCAAGACCGTTTGTGGTGTAGTTAAGAAGAAGATAATATCAAAAAGAGACTGAAATGAAGATTAAGTATGTACGTGGAGTTTGCAATCTAATGACACTGGATTTGAACCCCAATCCCTCACCAATGACTTTTATTCAGCTCCGTGCGCCGCAGTGGGTAAGCCACACTAAAGACCTTTACCTTGGGCGGCCAGAAAAACTCTGGCAGCAGAGGACGACACTATAGAGATCGCTGCTTTGTGATAAGGCCTTCAATTGCACTATTTACCTGACTAGAAAGCGGAGGGTAATGTGTTTATGAGCCCATATATAGATAGATAACTCTTTATTGTACATCAAAAATTTACAATTACAAAAGAAACTAAAACTAAGAAATATTATTGTACAATGGGCGGTTTTTTCGCTAAAAAGCGATCTCTTCCAGACAACCTATGTATGTATGTTTGTTCCTTTGTAGCTCTATAAAGACAAAATGCGGGGACCAATTTTGATGATTCTTACATAAATCGATTTATATTAGTTTTGCAAAAGTCACTAAAAAAGGACAGTAATTTATATTCAATATGGCGACACCCAGACGCCATATAGTGAAAAATAAAATAATTAAAGTCGACAAACTATGTAACTGTAACTAAGTGGAGTATCATTGAATAGGTATTTGAAAATAATATTTAGGTTTATCTTATCAGCTTTCATTTCGAATGCCCATTTAGAATCTATAACGATTTAAAGTTGATTAGAACCATTATCTTCTTTTTTGCTTCCTTTTAGTTTTGTTCGCAGTCGGGTTTATAGCACTTTCGATTATTTAAGGTCAATGTTGACTTGCTATAATTTAAGTTTTGTAGTGCTATTAAGAGTTATCTTATTCGACATACATAATATAAGTACATTACATTACATACATCTTACAAAACACGTGCCAAGTTAATAAACCAACCCCTACACTAACTTGGTGTACTTGCGGTCACGAAATATTATTCGCTTAATTCAATTAAAGTGACAGAAATTATTAATTAAGTAATCATTATTTATTCTGTGGTAATAGTAGACTTATAAAATGAATATAAATTTCAATTAGGTAGCTTTGCTAGTTACACAACTGCCCAAAAAAGGAATGTAATGTTTTCAGGGTTCACGTATGTTTGTATGTGTATGTGAGTTTATATATTCCACCATAAGTTTTAAATGCCGGAAGCCGGAACAGATTTGGATTTATGGGAATATGGGATCGTTAGAATCTTTACAGCACCCGGAGTAACATATGCAAAATATTACTTTGAACAAAAAATGTAAATATGGCGGCAGTATGGCTCCAAATAAAAAGGTGAAAAGAATATATTCTTCCTATTTTACAATAAACGTATCAAACGGAACAATACATACCTAATTTATTGGCATCGCAGGCGTGTTTTATTTTATTTATGGTTTGTTTTCCTAGCTAGTCTTTGATCGTAGGTTTATTACAGTTGAATTTATTTACTAAAGGTTTCTTTTTTTAATCCGTTTGGAAGTGAATGAACTATGGTATCAAGGAAATTTTGCAGGTTCTATTCAGCAGCGCGTTTCTACTGCTGTTGCATTGCAATTCATCGCGGTACAAACGACTCAATGTTAGTTTTCGGGACATTTTACCATATTATTATAACTCGTAAAGGCATTAAAAGCTTTGTGGCATACCAAACATATTGATATCATGGCTACTGACAAAGCCTTAAAATCATATAGGATTATAATATAAACAAAATAATGTTATTTCGCTAGTATCCTAAAAATGACATGTTTTTGTTAATATTAAAGTTGACTGATAGCATGTGACGCGCATCAACCTAGATCTACTAACCTTTAGTTCCAATATCTCAGAAAGGCGATACTTTAGGATACTGGGCCCTTATTCGCTGTACACACGTAACTCGTACCTTTCGGCATATTACGATTATTCACCAATAATTCTACGCAGATATCTTGAAGCGGCGTGTTACGTGGCCGAATGTTTACAGCGAACAAGGGCCCTGGTGACTTAATTTTTTTATTTTTAGTGAGGTACAGTTTTAGTAATTTAACAAGGCGTGACAGTTGTATGTAAAACTAGTAGGTATTATCCATCTCCATAGTAAAATTAAGTTCTACTTTCTGGCATTAAGTGTTTACAAGAGGTCAAGTTACAATCTCTGCAGCCTTTGAACATCGCTCAGTATATTTGACTTCTGTTCGCTGGCACTGCGCCCCGAGCTGATAAATATTTTCAGTGACTGGAGAGTTTTGTGTAGTGAGTCGACGCTGCGTTTGGGACTCGCGGATAATGCTTTTTAATGTTAGTTTTGATTTCGGTGTAAGCCTTCTTTTGTTGCGATCTCGGAACCGACTCAATGGCGTAAGTGGGATTTTTGGTGATATTTTTCAGTTGTAAAGAAAACAATATTCAGCTTATTACGAAGCTTTAACTTGTAATATTCAAACGAAATGTTCATTGAGTTATGGTCAACAGTGAACAAATATAAATCAGGGGATCCAAAATTAATAGCACTATTAAATTTGGATCCCAGAGGGTTTGAATGGAAAGAATGCGTTCATCGATGGACAAAATAATGGTCGTAATCTGACTCAACGTTCCATTCAGAAAAAAAACGCAAAAGTGGATATTTCTTAACATATTCTTGTTTCCTGAAAACTCTCAACTGTTCTTATTCAAGGCTAGGTTCAAGGTTCAAGGTTTATCCTCTAGATTAGCGTGATCCTTCTTTAACCATATCCTAGCTTAACATCTGGCAGATAAGTCGCAGTCAATCATAAATATATTTATAAAAAAAACCTTTTAAAAATAATAATAATAATAATAATAATAATATAATAATATTGTAAGTTGCTCGCAATCGTTGTGATATTTGTATACATACTCGTATCCCGGGCGCTTATTCGCTATATACCACACACGAAATTCCTTGCAGAAAACGTGAGTAGTCGGCATCGTAACGTTACTGGACCCTCATTCGATTTACCCATTCAAACGCGTAACGTGTAACGTTACGATATCTTCGTGGGATCGTTCGATAGCGTCACACGTTTTCTGCAAGGAGTTTCGAGTGGCATAGCGAATTAAGGGCTCAGATGTGATTTTTATGTGTTTGTGATAAACAAGTAAGTGTAATAATATTTATTTCCCAAAGTGACCTTGGAACATTTCATTTCACAACCTATCTCTGTTTGAAATATTATAAAACAGCAAATAAAGATTAACATAATGAACAAAATTTCAAACACTTAAATCTATACAACAAACACAATGAATACTGAAATATTTAAATTGATGAATAAAATCAATCCCGAAAGTCGTAATGGAAGCAAACAAAACGTTAAATGGCATTTTTGCATTTTAATCGAAATAACAATTTAACTCCGGCCATGTGATAGTTGGAATAACAGTCACTGACAAAAAACTGCAAAATGGCTGCAAGTGCGTTGCAAAGCTTTATATTCTCTTTGTGTATGGCTTGAAGTGGGGGGAGGGGGGGGGGGGGGGCGAGTTATTGAGTAAAGACCGCGTACAAGCAATCGTAGTTTAAGACGCCCTACGGTAAGATGGAGTGACGACTTACGTAAACTAGATGGCAGTAATTACATAAGAAGAGCTGAGGATCGGGCTCGGTGGCGCGTGTTATATTAATTACTAATTTAGAAATATATTTGTAGTTTTGACAACTAGACATATATAATTTTGAGGTTACTTGTAAACAACATTCTCTGCAAATATCAGATCACTTTCAAATTAAAATGTTCGTTCTAAAAATGGTAATTTGTATGTATTCTGAACCTGCCTTGTGGCAAAATATTTTTAAGATTAGCAAACTATAGACTACCGTTTATATATTACTGTAGTAGGTAAATTAATTTAAGGATTACAAGAACGATAAATTACCCGTGTTTTTTAATCCAAACTACGTTTTGTACATATATCCATAATAATTATATTATTTAGTTAATTATATACCTTATAGTTGCTTACAACCATTTGTTTTAAGTATTTCAAACAAATATAATTACGAATGTACCGTATGACTCAGAGAATCAAGTCATTACTTGTTTATTGCTCTGCCGATATATAAAGCCTTCAAGACAAAACAAACAAATCTACACCAAGCACTCAAAACTATTCAAAAAAAAAACACAACGTGCCCAAAAAACATATAAAATCAAGACATTAGATAATTAATCGAAGGCAATGTGGCAAATAATTAATAATTCTAGATTAAATATTCCACATGACTCGATTACGAGACTTAAAATAAATAATGAGTTTATCACCAATCCAAATGACATAGCAACTTCTTTTAATAATTATTTTATTGTCAATATTGTACCAATAACTGGATCAGGACTAAATGTGACGTCACGAATACATAATATGAAAAATTCGATATTTATGACTCCTTGCACACATTCTTAACATTATAAATCGACCAAAAAATACAAATAGTGTAAAATAAATAATAAATAGTACGACAACATATCCACGAAAGTAGTTAAGTCAGTTTGTTTATTTATATGTGGACATTTAAGTTATTTAATAAATTTGTGTATTGTTTGTGGCGTATTCCCTGATGGTTTAAAAAGAACAATAGTTTAGCCACTTTTTAAAAAGGAGGACAAGGAACTTATGCAATATTACAGGCCGATTGCTCTTATACCCATATTTTCCAAAATCTTTGAATAGTATATTTACAAGCAATTAAATAACTATTTGGAATGGAATAAAATTCTTTGTAATGAGCAGAAAGACTTCCAGAATAATAAAACCATAAATATGGATATATATTATTTTTACAATACGGTAATTATTAATGTTAATAATAGAACTCTTGCGTGTGCTATATATTACGATATGACGCAGGCATTTGATTATGTTGATCATAATATACTTATAAGTAAACTAGAGGCATATGTCATAAGAGGAAATGTTCTAGAATTAATACAATCATATTTATCTAATAGAAAACAAATTACGTAGAGTAGGTTATATGGATATAGGTTGTCTGGAAGAGATCGCTTTAAGCAATAAGACCGCCAATTGTATTACCTTATTTAAGTTTTGATATTGTTTGTTCTTTGTTTTGGTATACAATAAAGTATTGCGTATCGTATCGTATCGTAGAGTAAACAATAGTACAAAAAAGGAAGTATCCCACAAGTCTGAAGAGCGTGATGGAGCGTATTCCATATTGGAGCGTATGGAGTACCACAAGGGCTTCTTTTGTTTATAATCTATATAAATGATTTGCCTAAATTCACCGATCACCCTATGTCACTTTTCGCGGATGATAGTACTATAACCATTTCATGCAGAACCAAAGAGCTCGATGAAACTGATATTAATACTTTTTTGGCTTCAATTATTTTATGGCTAGATAAAATTAATTTAAAGATAAACTTAAATAAAACTCAAGTTATGCATTTCAGTCAAAGACCGCCAAAAACGAACGGCATTAAAGTTCATTACCAAAATGACTCCATATTTGAGGTAGATACTGCTAAATTCTTAGGTATAGTAATTGATAAACAGTTAAACTGGAAGTCACATATCACGGAACTGTGCAAAAAAATAAGTAGTTCTGCATATACGTTGTATAGACTAGCCCCAATTGTGAATATGAAATGCACTACTTACAGCCTATCAAGGGCTAGTAGCTTCAGTTTTGAGGTATGGCATTATGTTTTGGGGAAACTTAACAGACAATGAAATGGCTTTTAAATCACAGAAGAGATGCATAAGATTCATGTTTGGACTGCAAACAACAGAGAGCTGTAAGACATATTTCAGCAAGTACAACATTTTATCACTTACGTCCCTCTACATTTTTGAAGTATCCTTGTTTGTATGTACAAATCCAGATATGTTCAAACGCATGTCAGAAGTTGTTAAGAAAAACAGACGTGATAAGGACAGGTTATGTTTACATGCCGCCAAAACAGCGCTGATGCATATAAGTGTGCTATGTATGGCCCCGAAATTTTATAATAAAATACCTAGTCAAATTAAAAATCTAAATACAATATTATTTAAAAAGAAATTGAAATAATTACTGACTGAGAAATGTTATTATACGATAAATGACTTTTTAACGGATAAATTTTGATGACAAATGTTTATTATACGATAAATTACTTTTTAACTCATAAATTTTAATAATAATTTGACTCAAATTGACATGCTTTTTATTTTTATTGTATATAATATTTATTTTTTCATTTATTGGACGCGCTGACAGTTTTTTTTTAGTTATAATTATTATTGTTGACATGACTATCACTAACATTAATTTTTATTGTACTAAGTTAAGTTAAATATATTTTTGACATATTTCATTACATTCAATATTCAATCATTCAATTATTACTAATTTTATTTTAAGGCACTGTATTGTATTTTTTTTTAATTGCTTGTGTTTATATGCATGACATTTGATGTTATTATTTAATTTTATTTCAATTTTGTACGTCTATTAACGGCAAAGCATAAGATCTGAATACAGACTATTATCATCTGTGCATTTTTCTGATATATTATTCGTGTTTTATGCAAATAAATAATCTTTATCTTTATCGGAATTCAATAAATTTGGAATGGAGATAGCTTATACCCTGGAATAAAACAAAGGATACTTTTTATCCCGGAAAATTGGAGGATTCCACGGGAAAACTGGAAAATGTTGAAAACTCGCTGTAAGGAACGGTTGCCATGGAAACGAAATAACAAGTCTGTCAAAAAACTAATGAGCATTTTGTGCTATACCTACTATTGAATTGGTTTTTTATATCTTAGACAAACATAAGATGTTTTTTTCACGATAAACAGTAGTCCGCGCGGATGTAGTCGCGAGCGGGATAAATAGTAATATAAAGAAAGAAAGAAAGAAAATACATTTATTGAACACACACAAAAATAAAAGATACAAATAATTAAAATAATTAAGTAGGTACAATATAAAAAGAAAACAAAGAAAAGGTAAAAGTAGATAGTTAAAGTGGTGATGAATGGGTCTCAACAGCATAACTCAGCATTAGGCTGTTTGCCGAAGGCACGCAGCGCTGGTTTTCAGCTAAAGCCCAGAGGGAGCGGAAATAAATAAACATACAAGAATAGGTATAAGAAATGAAATGAAAAATTAATACATTTACAAATACATATATATATATATATATAATTTATATTAAATATATATTATTATTATGTATATATATATATATATATAATAATAATAAAAATTACATAAAACAAACAAACAGCCGTTTTACTTAGATATATTGGTATGGATGTAGGTATTAATATTTTAGTAATAACGAATAAAGATATATAAATATTTATACACATGCCATTATATACAAATAACCATACTGGTACAACCACTGGGGAATAAAGGTTCTCGAATGGTGACCACAAACAAGCAAGCGAAGTGTGGGGAGACCTCCCACACGATGGACCGACGACATTGTAGCCATCGCAGGAAGTCGGTGGATGGAGGTGGCACAAGATCACTCGTCATGGCGCTCTTTGGGGGATGCCTATGTTCAGCAGTGGACTTCTAAAGGCTGACATGATGATGATGACACATACTATAATTAGATCATACAAATATAAATAAAAACTTATAATAATAAGAATATAGATACCTATAAAATTTAAGAAGATCCTAGTTGAAACTAAGACAAAAACTTTTAACTTACCGTTTAAATATTGCAAATGACGTATTGTATTATATATATGTTGTGAGTTATGCAAATGAATTGTTTTATTATGTGCAACATGGATGTGACTAGTTTTTACAAAACAGGGTATCTTATAAATAATATTGTGGAACAAGAACTTGTGTAACTAGAAAGCTCAAATGTCAAAGCAGCATTAACTGTAGGTATAACAAAATAAAGTTCCTAGTTTTAAGTTGAATTGAGCTTCTTGCTTTCTATATATATATATATACATATACCTTGATTGGTAAAAAAAAACAATTACTGTCAAGTGATTCTATTTTGTTCCAATTTGGCAAACATAGGTTGAGTTGAGTTATTCAAGGTTTCGATTTGAGCCTTTATATTTGATTCCGTAGATACTTAAAATATCTATAAAATGCACACACCTACTTGCTCCCCCTTCCCCCACAGCTTACGTAAAACAGTCGCAAACATTCAAACCGTGTTCGTAAATGAGTCGCAACCCGAAATTGTCGGTGCAGCGCGTACATTATTCAGCGATCCCGTGAAATAAATATGAGTGCCGAATTAGCCTAAGGTTGTGTGTAGAATTGTTATCAATGTTATGCGCAAATTAGAACTGACAGTCCACACAAAACGTCTCAAATTGCATAAAATTAGTGTGTGTGTGTGTGTGTGTGTGTGTGTGTGTGTGTGTGTGTGTGTGTGTGTTTGTGTGTGTGTATGAGGTTGTGTGTGTGTGTGTGTGTGTGTGTATGTATGAGGGTGTGCGTGTATGTGTGTATGTGTGTGTATCTTTGTTACTCTTTCACGCTCAAACGGCTGAACGGATTTGTATGAAATTTAGTACCAGGATAGCTTATATCCTGGATTAACACATATGCTACTTTTCATCATCACCAATCATAGCAATTCATGCGGGTAAAACCGCGGGGTGCAGCTAGTAGCTACATAACAATCAATTTTCGTGTCACACTAAATAATTATGCTCGGCACTCTCCGTTGTTTTAGATGTGCTCAACATATTTATTGTTATTTTTGGCGATCCCATCAATTCTATTAAAATACATTGTTATTCAAAATTTTATTTCTAATGTTTATTTAAAAGTTTTATTTATATTTTATGAAAGTTATTTATGGATAATGTATTTTAAATGAGCGTAAGTGTTATTATTTATGGCACGCTGTGTTTACATCAAGAAGAGCGTGCACTCATTGTACAAATATTTTTGTATGTTTCATATTATGAATCAAAAGTCAGTTTGGTTAACCTATCAATAAAAAGGCATTTTATTCTAGTTAACAATTATTCATATATTTATTGTATCACAGACATGTTGATAATCGTCAATATTGCGTAAAACCTAAAATTGTTATGTTCTTCAATGAGAATTGATCCTAATTGTCCAGTTTTGAATCAGCTTATTCAGCTTTTTTTTGTGTCTAGAATGTATATATGAATACGATGATTTAAATGCAGATGTTAGAACGTTAGCAGTATTTTTACCAGTCAAACTTTTCGCATTGGTTGAATTTCCGCCAAAACATTTTCAAGTTTTATCGTTTGTGAACTTCGAGATATCTACTGAAGAGAACATTCAAGGATCTTAAAATTGTCCGGAAAGCATTATGTAACTGTTTTATTTATTTCTGGTTATATTTTGCCACCATTTTCTTATGTAAGTAAAATAAATCAGTCAATTAACAAGACATAACAATATATTTAATATCTAAAACCTAACTAAGTACGGTCGGGTAAAAATAGCCTATAATAGACACTCTTGCAAAGAAGACGAATCGGTTGACAATGCTTGTCAAAATCGGACCAAGGTTTTAGTTTGAACATATAACCCTTCCTTTGCTTCGGTGTAATCGGGTAAAAATGAAGCCTTTACAAATGACGACGAATCGATTGATACATTGCTCGTCAAAATCGGACTAATAGGGACGATGCTATGGTGGACTATTCACATTTCCCACATATATGTATACATACACACATGCACACATACATAGACTGTTAAACTCATTACCCTTTCCTTGCTTCGGCGTAGTCGGGTAAAAACGACAGCAGTTTAGCACACTTAGTATCTAAATTCCACCATTCTTCCATGTTCAAATTCTGTGACTCGAAGCCTCACCGTGCAAATGACTTCAACCGTTTACATTTTTATTACATGGACCCTATTTTTCACGAATACCGTTCGCGCATATTTTTATGACAATATGCAGCCTTATAACGTTTTACGATATTAAACGTGCAATAATGTATATTTTAATAAAGGTCGTGAAAAACAAGCATTATCCCAACAGTTGTTTTGTTACTTATAAAAAAGGTGTCATTTCATGTCATTGTCAGCTTGATAAGGGCTTCATAAAATGAACTTATATTTGTTATCACTATAGATATGACCGCAATAAATAGCAGCACAAACACTATGTTGTGAACATATCAAAGTTTAATCAAATCAGAAACAAACTTACGCTGCTACAATCATAACAGGTTTTATTTTGTAGTCAGGTAAAAGTAGCCGCCAGTGGCAACCATTGTCTCCGATTGATTGAAGGCATTGATTTCGAAAACAACGCCTCTATAAAATACCACTACTATCCATAATGATATATATGTACTTACAGTAGTCACAACCAATCTATAGGTTTGTGAAGTTAGGCTCTGTGAACGATTGCGCAGGTACTGCTGTGGATCTAAAACAGCTTAAAGTAAGAGCGAGATAGAATGTGCGTAAAACGTAAGCCAGTAAGCGACGCAGTTATACAATTCTGTCTTCACCTTCAACATTGGGATTGCGCTTGAAAAATAGCAGTTTGAGTTGCGTCTAGTAGATACCTTCCGAGAGTTCCGAGACACATACTTCCGCTGAGTCTACTGTAGATAGGTACCTACTTGCCAGAGGTTAGTCCTTAGCACTATCTATTTATTCTGTGGCACTACCACATATAAACATAGCGCAACAATACAACAGCGAAATAATTATAGCCGTTACTCTAATCACTTCAAGATGACATTTAGGTAATTCACTGTTTAATACGAGTATAACTTAATTTAAAAACCATCCAATATGCTCTTAGCATCCCTTGTTTTGTAGAGGCTGATTAGGTACCTATCAATTAGATACTTCGGCTTTCTAGAACACTCGCTTAGCAATATCTAGGCCTCCAGGCAATCTGTGTTAACTCTACAAACATACAGTTAATTAAAATCAATTCTTGCCAGCGTACAGACTTGTATTATATTGAAGTAACATGTACCCAACCTCAATAATCTATCATATGGAATAAGATGATTTATATTTTAACCCGAGTACGGCGAAGCATGGGAAGGGTAATGAACTTATCAGTCTATGTATGTTTGTATGTATGTATGTATGTATGTATGTATGTATGTATGTATGTATGTATGTATGTATGTATGTATGTGGATGTTATATGATAGCGTCGCCCCTATTTTTCTAGTTTGATAGTCGAGGTATCAATCGATTCGTCTTTATTTATAGAGTGTCAAAGGCTATTTTTTTTAACCTGACCGTAGTCGGGTTTTAGTTTTCTGAACTTATTTCTACGCAGCAATGTGTTTTTACAAGTCTATGTCACGCGGACAATCAAGGTAAATTCAGCGATATCTCATAACAAGAACATCGACCCTATTAAACAAAGGAGGACGGGGCAACCTTGAACTTCATGTAAACTACACCCGGACTAGATACAACTACAGAAAAACACACCTACACAGCTAAAGGACACGGCCCGTTTTGCTAGCGCTCTCTGCCTAGATATTAAAAGTTAATGTACATCAATAATTTAAAGTTATTCGTGTTCAAGATTACCCTATTACTAATTGCAAATAAGCAATATCTCTCAAGAACTTCTAGCTTTAAAGATAACAAGGTGCTTTTTTACTAACTGAAACGCATTTCAAATAACTATACAGGCGTTTTTGGTCACAAAAACCTATCAGGCACTCCATTTGAATTTGTTTTGAGAAAATCTTTTGAACTATAGAGTGTATCATTGAAAAATAACTATTATTAGACACAATCTTTACATAGCCCAATTAAAATTCATTTTCACATGCTTACCTCAATTGATAGCCATCGTGTAAGTATCATCAGAAAATGCGTTGATAGTGAGAACGCATTATTATGCCTTTGCAAACGTGTGGATGTGCTGCAGTTGATACACCTCATAATCAATTAAATTGTATAAATATTTTTCCAAAACGTGAGCAAAACTGAGTCCGTAATATAATAACAAGCGAAATATTATATTATTATTTTTTATTACGGACTATGCAATCGTTTAACCACGATCTCACGCCCTATTGGCCCTACGGCGACAAACTTTGACACCAGAGGTTAGCACCCACACATACAAACAGCGAAATAATGTTAGGGTTTACTTCAAAAAAACAACATAGAATAATCATCAGAATAATAGACATACTAAAAGATTCGGATACCGGCTCGTACAACAATTTCAAATATAGAACTACGAGGCTTTAATAAAAACCAACTAAATTCTCAGAACATATATATTATAACGAGCAGCAATTCATCTTCAGAAAAATTTAATAATTTGACGAAAGAAAACGCCCGGTCAATAGAAAGTCAGCGAATATAACTACTCGTCAATTATGTTAGGAACATTCTGATCCACAAAATATTTTCCTAAAATAACCAAAACTCGTTAGCTTCATCCCGACAAAGCCAAAGTAAACACGAACTTTCTCTGGTTAAGTTTAGTTTCAGAAAAAAATTGAAATTAGCATACTTATTTTGTACCTACTATTGAACAAACATTAGCTACAACTCCTACATTTTAACATGCTGGAGTTTCAAAAGTATTGACACTTATTTTTAAAAGATTGGTTTATGTATAGCTTTTTTCTTTTTTATTTGTTATGGACTAGGCAATCGTTTGACCACGATCTTACCTGATGGAAAGCGATGATGTGGTCGAAGGTGTAGCACGCTTGCCTAGTAGATACCTATTCACTCTTGACTTGAACACACCGGGGTTATAATTTACCGGAAACACTGACGAGGGCAGGGCATTCATTCCTCCTCGCAAAAAAACACAATAACAACACATTAATTAAAGGAGCCTAAAAGTAGTTAGGGATAATAACACGAGAACAGATACATAAGTGCATATTTATTTACACATAGTCGAGAACTGACGAATATTGTTGTAGTATCTGATTCTCTCAGATATCAAGAACATGCATGTGGACGATATAAGTACTCAAAAAGAGTCTTCTAAACCTATTTCCGTCTTTCCAAAGTGTAACAATACCAATAGGCGACCATTTGGAGCTTTTAGGTGTCGAACTCACATCAAACCTGAATTTTGGGTTTTATATTGAGTCCAAAGCCAAGGTAGTTGCAAAAAAACTTGGTATTTTGTCTAAGGTTAGGCGGTACTTCACACCGGGACAGCGTTTGAATCTTTATCAAGCACAGGTCCGATCTTGTATGGAGTACTGCTACCACCTCTGGGAAGGTTCTGCCAAGTATCAGCTCGAGTCTTTGGATTCAATTGAGAGACGTGCTATCAGGCTCATTGGGGATGACACTCTGGTAAAGAATATGCTTCAAACTCATCGACGTGAGGTAGCAAGCCTGGCGGTATTCTACAGATTGCACTATGGAGAGAGTGCACAAGAACTGCACAACCTGATTCCCCCATCACCTTTCAATCACCGTACGACTAGACGATCAGCAAAGCGCCACCCTTTTATGGTTTAAATACCTCGCACAAGAACGAAGCGTTACGCTTCTTCATTTATTATAAGAACTGCAAAGGAGTGGAATGCCCTGCCCTCGTTAGTGTTTCCGGTAAATTATAACTCCGGTGTGTTCAAGTCAAGAGTGAATAGGTTTCTACTAGGCAAGCGTGCTACACCTTCGACCACATCATCGCTTTCCATCAGGTGAGATCGTGGTCAAACGATTGCCTAGTCCGTAATAAAAAAAAAACTATCGCCACAGTAGGTACATAATAATATTATGATTATATTACTGTGCTATATTTAACCAACTGAAAATTACATGATTTAGGTCAATTGAACCAGCTGCTAATAGAGTATATCTATAAAGCTATATCACTCTTATTTGATGAACCGAACATGTAAAAAATCTCGACATGACAGTATTTCTCTCCGGGCTTTCAGGTTCCATGAAAATTACTTGATTTTAATTAAATATTACATTATCATGTTTTTCGGCAAATTGAAGCTTATTTTTTTATTTTTTTATTACTCCTGCTGTTGGCGTCAGGGCTCAGAATTTAATTAAATAAATGAATTACACTTTGAACAAATACTAATGAATTTCATTTTATCTCCGCGATCGGATAGAAAATTTGATTAATATATCTGAGATTTACCAATGTAAAATCGACTTCGAATGACACTTATTTATTACTTAACCTTAACCTACTTGATCACCGAAATCGGTAAAAAACCCGTATGTTATACAATTTACACTTAAATAAAAAAGGAAAGGGAGGACCTTTACCTTTTTCAAGTCTGTTCTAGGTAAAACATTTCATTGCATAATCTCCACCAAAAACTTTAAAATCTTTGTATCACAGAAGAATTAATAGTACATGTACAGTGACAATTTATTTCAATGTGATGCTTATTAGGCCCCTGCTCGTTTTTACTCATAAGGCACCAGTTAAGTGCTGACGAGGACCATGTCATAAACAGTCCAAAAAATTACTCCTTCACAGCTGGTTTTGAAAGAGGTAAATTGGTAATCAAGACAACAACAAAATTCTCATTCAATAACCAGTTCTAAATCAGTGAAAAATTCTCATATCATAGCTAGTTTTAAAAAATAGTTATGAAAATGGCACAGTAGGATGTCAAATAAAGGAGAGATATTCAAAAAAAAAAACTTGAATATGAAGAGACACTGGCATTTAAATAAAATTGATTGATTTTATAATTCATGTTTCGTTGATCCATATCATTATCTACCATTAGATACCTGTTATTAAATTAAAACTAAAAGCAGATATTCTGTCTGAGCTAAAAATAATTCCTCGTTATAAAGATCACAGGTTTGAAAGCAAATCAGCTGAAAAAGCAGGAAATTCTAAGAATTATCGATACCTTTTTATAAGCCTCCTTAATTGGATAGAAATTTCAAGGGGTCATCGAAAGATGTCTATTGGAGCAAAGAGTTGAGCAAGGTAGATCTGTCCTAAAATTACTCGTTTAGTTATTGAGGATTTCGCCATCGCCATTGACTAAAAAGATCGTGAGGAAATCGCTGTAGTCGAAAATTAAATACGTTACATTCTCGAACCCGCACTTCACTATGCACGTGGAGATTATACACTGACCTTCAAAACATAGTACCATACTTTTAATGTCTGTCTATCACGTTTAAACTACTGGACCGATTGCGATTCGATTTTCACTTATGAATAGCTTAGGTTTTTGACTTAAAAACTGGTGTATTTGTATCCTAATCTTATGAAACCAAGCAATTGAATTAAAAAACTAAATGTATTAGTTTTAAAGGTGTGGTATTAAGTTTTCAAGGTCAGTGTATATGGAGATGGTCATGATGAAATCTGTTGTACCATAATCATTATACATTTATTTAAGCGTGCTATAAAACGAGCTATCCTCGGAGTTTCTCTCAGGGTTGAATCCAAAACAACGTGATCCGACAGAGAACGAAAGTCATAGCTCAGAGAATAGGGGTACTTCCCATCAGATCTCGATATCAGAATTTCTAATTAACTGATCTTGCTCGGCGTTCCCATTGGATATCTAAGTAGGCTGAATTGGCAATGTGCGGCCACATGTATGTCGAAGAACCAATAACTGATGTGGTAGTTCTTGAGAGAATACCACGTATAGGTAAACGTTGTGTAGGACGCACTCCAAATAGATGGAGCGACGACTTGCGGAAAATAGCTGGCAGCAATTGGGTAGAAACATGAGAAGAGCCGAAAATCGATCTCAATGGTACATATCAAGAGATGTCTATATTAAGCTGTTTATAATGATGATAACATCTATATCCCAGATTTAGCCCAGTTACAGTTTCATTATAGTCTAGATAATACTATAATAAAACTGTAACTGGGCTAAATCTGTACATTAAATATTTTTTGAAAATTTTAATTGAGGTGAACTTCAAAATCGATATGGAGTGCAAAAAAGTTTTTTTTTGTCTATCTGTCTGTCTGTCTGTCTGTCTCTTTGAACACGCATCACGCTGAAACTACCCGACGGATTTTGATGCAACTTGGCACAATCATTGCTTATGTTATGGATTTACATTTAGAATACTTTTTATCCCGAAAAAAACAATGGTTCCCGCAGGATAGGGGTTGAAAGTTATTTAAAAAAAACACATATCACGCTGAAACTACCGAACTTAGTAGTAACTTGGCACAGTCAAAGTTTATAGTATGTGTTAAAATGAATGGTACTTTTAATCACGAACAAATACGGGATTCCTGCGCGATATTAGTCTAAAGTTATGTTAATTTGAAAGGAATAATAATTGCACACCCGTTTATAAAACGGTACCGTACATTCGGTAAAAAAATGCCACAACCCAGAGGCACATGGATCGAATCCACGCGCTGCTATGAATGTTTTGCCTCAATATTTATAAGCATTTACATATTTTGTGCGTTTTTTTTACATTTTCTTTGATTTTTTTAAGGCTTATGTAATTTCCTGAAGTAAACCGTCAAGTTTTGTTACGTAATATTGCAGATGGTAGTTTTTTATTATTATGGTTTACAAACAAAGTGTAAAGACAGAAGCGCACACTAAATTTTCGGCCAGTGTTTAAGTTCCTTTGTGCCACAGTGGTGTCAGTACCCAACTGACGTGCCGTCATTTCCAGGTTCGTATCCGAGTAGTCTCAAAAACTTTTGCACTCAACAAAAACTTTTCATGAAGCAATAGTTCCATTAGCTAAATACAGAGGCGCCACTGAGCTTTACCCCTATTGGGCGCGAAGATAGGCCTCTATTTTCTTATATACATAGTACTCTGTGCCAAAATCCTTAATGTTTTACATGTTGTACTAACAGAACTGTCTGATGCACTAACTAAAGGAAAGCCGACGTCGTTGCATAATATTTCGAAAATATACATTACGTACACAACGTTCTTGACGTCAGAGACTGTGTTGGCATCATGAATCTGTAGAGGTTCGTGGTTGGCATCGAGTATGTTTTAAAATCCAGAAAGCGAAAATGTATTCTTCGAAAAAACACCGTAAAGGCTTTGAACATTTATGACGTCACTGGCCGAGCTGCGATCGACATCACCATTCGAACATTTATGACGTCACTGGCCGAGCTGCGATCGGGTATAGGTAGTTTCAAATAACACTCCACATAACGCTATTCTATTCTATTCTATTCTATTCTATTCCACAAAGTGTATTGGTGGCTGTACAAACATTAATAAATAATAATAAATATATTGGGGACAATTCCATGCCAATTACCTAGCCCCAAACTAGGATACCCATATATGGGCACTAGATAACGTAGATAAATACGAATATCACATTCATGACTCGGAAACAAACATTTTTGCTCATCACACAAATGATTGCACCTTGCAGGATTCGAACCCGCGACCGTTTGATTTCATTCTCAGGGTCAATAGCCACTAGACCAACCTATTAATTATTTATTTGCTATTGCAACACAGATAGATTTCTGCCAACAGCCTTCAGTAGCAACCCAACTTGGCCGTGAATAGTTAGAAGAAGAAGGTGAGAGCGAAGCTTAGCGAAGCTTAGCGAGCTCCCGCCTTCGTTCTAACCTATCACGGCCATGTCGGATCACTGCTGAAGGTCTGTATGTAAGTTTGTTCGCGCATCAAGTAAAAACTACTTGATCGATTGCAATGCAATTTTCACTATTGGATAGCTTAGGGTTTGAGTTAAAAACTGGGCTACTACTGGCTGGCTAGTATCTTAATCTGATGATTAGATGCCGAGCAATCGATAAAAATTATTCGACGGCTGAACAAATTTAGTATATTATTGTATATTATAGTCCTGGAAGTTATTTTGGTCCTGGAATAACACGTATGAGTAACTTTTAAATGAAATGACCACGCGGGCAAAGCCGCGGGTACAGCTAGTAATATATATAAAAATATGCACACTTATTATTTAAATGTTGTTATAGTCTTTCTACCATAAATAATGTGCTTCCTTTGAGGGAATTATCATGAACAAAGCCGACCTTTGATTCATTAGATAAACTTGATAAATGACATCTATTTATAGTTAGCTTACAGACACTTTATTGAACACATTAAAACAATACATTGATTACACATGAAGAAGTGATCTGCAGTAATACACATCTAGAAAACAATATTCCTACGTTATTAGTTTACTGTAGCAAATAATAGCTTCTGTTACTGCACTACACGGTAGAAATCGGGTTTACAACCAGAATGCCTGATTTGAGTCACCTACATTAAAGTTCAAACTCCAATATGGTGTTTAATAACGTGAAGTTAAGCGACATATTTGTCTGAATTTCCTAATCCAGTCTTAAATTTTAACATCACCTTAATTTTCTCCCCCATCGTTGTCAGCAGTTGTGCCAGTGGCCCAGGACCACACTCCACTGCAAGGAATTGGCATGGCTTGGGTAGAAACTGGCAGGGGCAAATGCGCAATACGCTCCAATCGGGACTTTAGTCCACTCCAGTCCCCCCTTTTGAATAAGAATAACTAGCTTCAAAGCTAAAAAAACATACCTGCCCTACCAAAAAAGAAATTAAGGCCGCAACAATGGTGAATCACGAAAAATGCGCGCTGTGCAGAGGAACCTTTAGATGAATCCTTTTGTTCATTTCCTATATGAAAAATATATAGTAAATTTAAGTTCACCATAAACAATTTGTATTGTTTAAAATTCTTATAAATATTTATAAAAATTGTAGAAAAAATCCTAAAGCGTGTGCTATTTTTAAAATACATTTAAATATTGGTATGGATTGGAATGTGTAAAGATACCCATATTGTAAAATTCAAAGAAAAAATATTTTTTTGCAATTGAAAATGGAGCCATACTGCCGCCATACTGTTTTTTTTTTAAATAATATAACCTATGTTACTCGAAGGGATTTAAGGATTCTAACGATACGCCATACGTCTAAATCTGTTTAGGCATTTCAAAGTTATGGTGGAATAAAGAAACTCACATACAAACTTAGTTATATTAGTTAGTATAATACAAACATACATGATTGCTAAAAACATAATACTCCTTTTTTTGGGTAGTCGTGTAAAAACAATAACACTAGCCTTCGCTTGCGGCTGCATGGGTGAAGCCGAGGGTGGAGGATAGTCTACACAAGTATTATAAAGAAGAAAGATTTGATTGTTTGTATGTTTGTTTGTTTGTAATGGATAAAACCAAAAAATACTAAACGGATTTTAAAGATTATTTCACTTATAGGTCATTATCAGCGAGTAACAATGGCAGGTTTTTTTTTCAAAAAATTAGCGTTCCCTTCGGAAATTGCAATAATGTAATTCAAGGTATCATAAATAAAGAACGGAATGACGTTACCATGGAAACGATATAATAACAAGTCTGTCAAGTAGATAAGTAATACTGCAGTTAATGATGGTAAAAACACTGCTGCCAATGATTTTTAATACGCTTACTAGCGTTTCTTTTTTTTAGAAGTTAAGTTATAAAAATCCACACCAATATATGACAGTGAAACGTTGTCTGTTTGTTTGTTTGTTTGTTTGTTTGTTTGTTTGGGGAGTTATAACGCGATAACGGCGGGACGGATTTTGATGAAATTTGGAGTGTTGATAGAAATCCAAACCAATATATGACAGTTAAACATTGTCTGTTTGTTTGGGAAGTTTTAACGCGATAACGGCGTAATTGTGTATATATATTTCTATATATAAACAAACCCTACCCAAATTGAACTATTGTAAAATATACATAAAATGATAGATAAGGCCTGGAGGCCAGAAAAAACATTTATTTATAGAAATATATATACACAATAAAAAACCCCACGCAAAAAAACCCTTCCCAAATTCAACTATCGTAAAATATAAATGAAATGAAAGACAACGCCTGCAGAAAAAAACATATCTATACAATACAAAATATATCTATAATATAATTTATTTTGTATAGATAATAATATATCTATACAAAATAAAAAACATATACCTCGGTCCAAATACCAAACGACACACGAGGCATCTTCGGGTGATGTTGATTCGTCGAAAGCTGGACTGATGCGTGTACTTTTGAATATACTCGAGCCGAGGCGGAAAGAGCTGACGAGTCACGGAAACTCATTACTGCCCTCTCCGAAAATCTTGAACAGAAAACATCTACTTTGCTCCCACTTTTTGATGAACCAATCATCGTTTTTCGAATAGATGGGATGAAAAGATTCTAACGATACCCAAAACGTCTAAATCTGCTCATGCATTTAAAAATTATGGTGGAATAAAGAAACTCACATACATACGTACATACAAAAAAACAAACATAAATGAATTATTAAAACATGACACTCATTTTTTTGGGCAGTCGTGTAATAAAATAACAGTTAATTTGAAAGTGAAATATCCACTTTAATAAGTAACTGTATATTGTAATAAACTAGAGTTTGCATTCTCCTGTGTAAGTATCAACATCTACCTTTTTTATACTCCTATTCACTTTTGACTTGAACACACCAGGGTTATAATATGTAACCGGAAATACCGATGAGGGCAGGGCATTCCACTCCTTCGCAGTTCTTATAAATGAAGAAGCGTAACGCTCCGTTCATGTGCGAGGTATATCAACCATAATAGGGTGGCGCTTTGCCGAACGTCTAGTCGTGCAGTGATGGAAAGGTGATGCGGATATCAGATTGTGCAGTTCTTGTGCACACTCTCTATGGTGCAATCTGTAGAATACTGAAAGGCTTGCGACATCAAGTCAATGCGCCAGACATTGAAGCTTAACTCTTTACCAGAGTATCATCCCTAATGAGCCTCATAGCTACGATAACCAAATAGGAGGATTATTGCGAATAACCCCAATTATGGGGAGACCCGTGTTCAGCAGTGGACTTCTTCGGGCCGATGATGATGATGGTCTTTGTTTTGCCTTAAGTTAATTATTTTCAAGATTTGATCCGCATCGCAGACACAGTTGATTGATAAAATATAACTGATACATAAATTACTCCATAAATAAACAATGACTATGTCAAGTTACATGACAATGCATTCTAAAAAAACGTTGTTTTTAGATTAATTTTATTATCTTCATTTGCTGATTGTTTGATTTTTTACTCTACTAGCGACCCGCCCCAGCTTTGCATGGGTAGATATATAAAAAGATAAAATTAGTAGGTACTTTATTTGGACAAATAGAACAATAACAATTTCTTACACAAAATATTTATACTCACGTACCATTTCGTCTATAGTATTAGTATAGTTATAGTATTTGTTTAACGCAAGGAGGTTGAATTACGGTTACTATTACGTGTATTATTAGCATAGAGCATTTCCTACGTCAATGATTATTAGATGTGATGTGATTTCGTTTCCATGGCAACGTTCTATATACTAAGACCCGTATCTCCTTCTTAGTTTGTGATCTGACGTAGTATTTAAATACTCTTTGGTTTGTGATACAAAGTAATCGATATTTTTCGCAAAATTTAATATCTCGGGTTTCATTATTGCAATTTTTGAAGACAACTCTAATTTTTTGAAAAATAAAGTCCTTTTAGTGTTACTCGCTGATAATTCAGCTTTCTTAGTGTGAAAGAATTTTTAAAATCGGGTCTGTATTTTTGAGTTTATCCATTACAAACAAACAAACAATCAAATCTTTCCTCTTTATAATATTAGTGTAGATGTAGATAAAAATACAATAATTATGAACCTAAAAACAAATTTCATCAAAAAGTAATTCTCGTATTAGAGAATTGCCCTGCCTATAGCATAAGAATATTACTTTTTTTATTGCACAGGTATCATTTTATTTTCATGTATACAAGACGATTGCGATGATTCTATAGAATCAATATCTAATTATTTACAATCGCATCGTTCTGACATACCTAGTGGAAAATGGGACCTGAGTTGCCCATTTTCGTACACCATCCCTGTTGCACATAATTATGTGGATTTTGTCGATGAAGCTGGTAGTTACTACAAAGAGTGTGTTTGTGAGTATTTTATGGTATAATTTTTCAAAGATCAACAGTTCTTGCATCACCGCTTATTTACTTACTTTTAAATTAAAGTTGGAATTTTGAATAATCTAAAGATATTGTCCAAAGAATAACTGGTATTTGATTCCAAGAAGAGAAGAAAAGTTCAAGCAATCTGCCAAACATGAGATAAAAGTAGGCGCTTCAAAAAGATTTGTGAGTACAGTTTCATTGACGAGAAATGCGTTTTCACATAAAATATTTCGAATATTACGTTACCAAAGCCAACAAGTTCACAAGATTTTCTTTAAAATTGTTGATATTATGAAAATTGATATCCTTTCGTTTATTTTAAATATATATAAGTTTACTCCGAGTTTCATTATTCAAAATTATAGTATTTTACCATTGTTCAAGAACTTTTATGCTAATCTACGTTGGACTCACTTTGCGTTCTACAAAAACGGTGGTCCTGCTGTAGTCTGCTTTTGCCTAAGCTACATGGAAATTGTATTTTTTAAGATACATTAATTTCAAGAAAAGTACGTGGCTTTTTAACAGACTGCGCAACGCAAAGGCTCACTAATGTGTCTATTTATGTATAAATATCTGTTCATTTGTGGCGCTACATAGACCAAACGTTTGGACCTATTTTGATGATTTTTACGTCAATCGTTTTGTCTTAATCTTGCTAGTGATTTAATTAAACTTCAATATGGCGACAACCAGACAAAAATATGAAAGTCGATGAACTATGTCAAGTAGGGCATTACTGAATAGGTGTTTGGAAATCATCTTTAGGTTACTCTTAGGTTAGGTTAGGTTAGGTTACTTTTCCTTTCGAATGAAAAATATATTATAATAACAAAAAAAAAACGACTGCGAACAAAACTAAAATGTGGCAAACAAGCTTTAGATTTTTGATTTTGAAATATAAGATGCAGTCGGAGGCATGAAGAGTAGGTCACCAGGTTCTAGCTGATCCCGTCAAAGGAGAAGTGAAAAACATGATGCCTCTGACTTTTGTATGTTTTTGTTTGTTTGTCGTATGAGGTAGTGCTGGCCTCTGATGTCAGAGTTTGTCAAGCCGCCCGAGGGCCTCTGACATGGCTTAACGACTGCTATTAATCAATAACAGCCGGGACCGACAGCTTAACGTGCCCTCTGGTTTACGTGAAAACCGCACATAACTTAGAAAAGTCATTGGTGCGGGGCCTAGGTTTTGAACCCGGTATCGTTGGATTCTAATTTGCACTATAGAACCGTTAGGCCACCATCGCTCTGACTACACGATGCAGTAAATTTAAAAATCAAAAATCTAAAGTGTGTTTGCCTCTTTTTAGTTTTGTTCGCAGTCGGGTTTATTGTTATTTATAGTAATGTACTTATACTCTTATCTTTTTAAAATCAGGATTTGACAAGCATCTCCACCACTCCACTACGCAACATACTCGAAAGTGAACTTGTATGTTTTGATAAACAAACCCCGGAAAGAGGATACGCAAAAAGAATTAAAGACTATCGTTTATTCAAGCGAATGCTTGGGAAAGGTTAGTACAGATACTACGCTCTCTAGTATAGAGGTCCTACAATAAAAAGACTTACGCCCGTGTTAAGGAAGTAGGATACTCCAAACCCAGAGCTTAAAATTAAAAATGTAATTGCCCTCTGCAAGAATAACACGTGTAAGTTACGACACAACAATGACTACTCTTCATAATTTTTTCAGCTACCTATGACCATTATTGTTTGTATATTGTGGTACTGTTTACCATGTATTCTTTTTACCAAACGTCGCATATTTGTTTTGGTATACAAAAAAAATGTATACCAAAAAATTGATTGTTTGGTTAGCGACAAAATATTTCTAAAGTATTTCTGTAGAATATTGGACCTTATTCAAAGAATAAATAATGTTACTCAAACAACATGGAATATTGTCGGTTAATTCTTAGTTAGTACCTGAATTCAGGATAGGTAAATGCAACAGAATTGTCATTGTCTTCGTACCTACCATGTTATTTTATTCTTTTTATTAAATTTTACTGACTTGAAACCAACCCTACGTAGACTTTTAGTATGTGCAGTACAATGCTGAGCATATAATTATAATTATATATTAATAGCACATTAATAATGTATAATTGCCAAACAAGCTCAATATTGTAAAAAAAAACATCAGTTATGCATGCTAACATGATGCGTGGCACGGTAAATTTGTTTTTATAATGTTAGTAACTATCGCGAGTCATGTTATCGTGGAATATCTGTATTTATGATTATATTGATTGTTTTGTTTGTTTGCAATAAATACATTTTATAATTTTTATAATTATTATTTATTCCCGCCCATGACTTGGTCTGCGAGTTTATCTTGGAAAAAGCATCCTATATTATTCTAGGAATTTAGGATATATTATTATATAATTAAAAACCAATGCAAATGTAAGTGTAGCATCAATGCTCTTGAAGTTTTTTGACACACCTGTTTTTTAGTTTCCGTGGCAACCGTTCCCTATAGTGAGTAATCAACATTTTCAGGTATCCCAAGAAAACTTACAATTTTCCGGGATAAAAAGTATCCTTTGTATAATTCTAGGGTATAAGCTATCCCTATTCCAAATTTCATCAAAATCCATCCAGCCGTTATCGCGTGAAAGCTCCTCAAACAAACAAACAAACAAACAAACAAACAAACAGACAACGTTTCACTTTTATATATTGGTATGGATAATGCTTACCAATATAAATGAGAATGTGGGCTTTCAGCTGTAGGTATTTGTGTGGGTGCCGAAGTTACAGACGATTTTTTATGGCTCATTAATCATTATGGGTTGGAAATTTAGATGAATGAGAGAAATGAGAATTTCATGCATATTAAACTCATGAGCTGCTTAGCATTTTGATTTATTTTTTATTTTTTCCCAATATATACGAGTTTGGCAATAGAAACGATTGTACAGTGACGAGCTATGAAATTTAACCGTTATTAATTTTCAGATCTAAGTTAACTCTGTGTTTAATAAAAATATGTTAAATGACTACGTAAGTTATATTAAAAGTCAATAAGAAACTTATATTTGACACAATTGGATGGTTACTTTATTTTGATGGTTAACAGAAGTTCGTTCAGTTATATATGAAAATATAATGTGTGCATTCCTAGATTATTAAGATTTGTACATTAGAAAATCTGAACGTTAACATCGTTCGTATAGTATCACACTAATAATATAACTGTGAATGTTTGTATGCTGAAGTGTTTGTATGTGTGTATGTATGTATTTTGTTACGCTCAAAAGGCTGAACGGATTTGGGTGAAATTTGGAATGGTTATATAGCGAATACCCTGTATACATAGGATACATTTTGTCAACATCACCATCATCATCCAGGCGCAGCTAGTACATAGATATATTGAAAAACACATGATCACGCTAATATACATAAATAAACATATATTCCATGTACGAATTTAGGTAATACAGTATGTAGAGTCAACTTCTTTGCCCCAACTAACCGAAAAAAAGTATGGCGATTTATAGGTACTGCTTCATGGCATCGCCGATTCATCCCCAATTTTATCAGTTTAGCGGCACCTTTAAACAAGCTTACATCTCAAGGTAAAAATGCGTCTCCTTTAACGTGGTCTACCGAAGCTAACAATGCCTTCGAGGAACTAAAAAAACATCTTGTTTCTGCACCTATATTTTGCTGCCCAGATTATACTAAGCCCTTTGAATTGCATACCGATGCAAGTGACTAAGGCATTGGAGCTTTTCTCTTGCAGACTGAGAGTTGATGGGAAAGAAAAGGTAGTTGCATATATGAGTAAATCCTTGTCACAACAAGAACGCAACTACAGTGCCACAGATTGCAAGGCATTAGCTGTCCTCATGGTGATTGAGTTTTGGCGTTGTTATCTGGAAAATGGACTGAAGTTTACTGTTTACACGGACCATTCTTCCCTTAAATGAGTTCTGAACTTAAATAACCCAACCGGAAGACTAGTTCGCTGGGGAGTTAGACTCTCAGCATATAATTTCGAAATGAAATACCGTAAAGGCTCTGAAAATTTTATTGCAGATAGTTTATCTCGCGCTGTCCCTATATCCGCTATTATTGATGTTATCTCCGCTGAAGAGAGTATATCTATTCCAGATACAAATGACACCTGGTACTTGAACATATTTCAGGACTGTCAGAACGCACCTACAACATTTCTAAATTATCATATAATAGACGGTAAGCTCTTTCGTTATATGAAATCCATCAATCCTCTTTGTAGAGAATTTGAATGGAAAAAAGTGATTCCATCAGAACGTCGATATGACATTATTTCTCAAAACCATTGCAAACCTACTTCTGGTCATTTTGGACTATTTAAAACTTACAAACATCTTAGTCTAAAACATTTCTGGCCTAACATGCATCAGGACTCTACGAACTTCGTAACAACTTGTGAGACTTGTCTCTGTTACAAACATCTTAATCATACTACGCTTGGTACAATGGGCAGACCTAAAGACTGTGTCACCCATTTCAGATGTTACGTGTAGATCTAGTTGGCCTTTTACCAGTTAGTAGGAAGCAAAATTCATTTTTACTTGTGATAACTTGCTGTTTCTCTAAATACTGCATGTTATTCTGTATCTGACGAGCTACGGCTGAGATAATCTAAAATTATAGAAGAAAGCGTTTTTCTTATTCATGGAATCCCTAGCATCATATTGATGGACAACGGTAGACAATTTATAAGCCATACTATGCGTAATTTATTTGACACCTACAAAATTCCAAACGTTTTCTATACCCCTTTATACACCCCGCAAATTTACACAGTTGAGCGCTACAATAAAACTATAATAACAGCTGTGTCTACTTTTGTCAACAACGACCATAGAACTTGGGACTCTAATATACCGAAGATACAATTTGCATTAAATAGTTCCATCAATGAGTCAACTGGCTTCACACCATCTTTTCTTGTATTTGGTCGAGAGCTGGTAAGCTGTAGTTCCCACTACATAGACACTGACCTAGAAAATCAAATTATATTTGCGCCTAGTGATATTTACGTGGAAAACTTAGGTGCATTGCACAAGATATTTGACAGAGTACAACTGTTACTTTTAAAGGCACATTCTGGCAATTGTACATATTATAATCTCCACCGTTGAAACGTGGAATTAAATGTGGGAGATACAATATGCAAGCATATGTTCTACCAATGTGACAAAGATAAGAAATTTACAAAAAGTTTGCTCTAAAATTTATAAAGTCTAGCATCACCAGTAAGAAGTCAAAACTTGTCTATGACCTGGAAGACATGTTGGGCAATAATATAGGGACATGGCATGTCAAGGACTTTAAGCCGTAAGGTAGAGTAGAGGGATTTTCTCATAGGAAAATCCTGATCTAAAAAGGGGGGTATGTAACGGTTTTGCTACAAACTGTACTATCTTTTAAATTAACTTTATAACTGGCTGACTATAAAAATACAATATTAATTAATGTTAACAAATCATCTTAATAGAAACAATAATAATTACAACTACTTTCGCAAACGCACCTTGACCAAGACTGGTTTAGCGGGGTAGCAGCGCGGGGAACGCAAGCATCGGTCGCCGGGCGATTCCTTCGTTGCCATTTTACCACCTGTTTGTGTATGCAGTAAACATTGTGCACGGAATAAGTCATGCAGTTTAATCCTGAAGTCTAAATACTACTTGTTAATAAAATCTATTTGTTTTACCACTTGTTATTACTTGGTCCACCGCACCGGTAAAAGAACCGTTTGGGCAACGCTTGGCCTGTATTTACGCTAACTTTTTCTTCTGCTTCTTCTGCTGCTTTCTTCCTTCTTCTCCGGGCCACTTGCGCTACACTACTGGCCACTGCGACTGCATCTACCGGTTCCAGTGTCCATCTGCACGCAACGCTATCCGGACGGCGATACGCAGGACAGTGATAGTGTTAAGTAAACACGGCTACCCTCTCGGCGTGAACGTAAACCCCCGACCCAGTTGCTGCCTCTTCTGATACAATATAGCTATATTATAATATGTACTACTGTTGTTTTCATTGATCTCCAGTAGATATGATATGAGCCATCCAGGAATAGATGTTACAAGTTATAGCCGTTTTAAGCTGTTAGTTTTCAAAATCAATTCTTTCCTTAACCATGGATCCTCCTCTGCATTCTTCGTTTCCTTGCCATCTTTTCTTGAAATCGGAGAATGTTATACCTGTCATTTCTCATATCGGACCTTAAGTACGACAGCTTCCTGTGCGGGAACAATACTCCATCTACTGCCTATAAGTGTGTATATAAAGAAACAATGTTTATTTAATTCCAGCTCAGTTCTTCCCTGTAGAACAACATCGTGTTCATCAATAGAAATAACCTTTTGTATCTGATATACTGCGTATATCTTTGTTCCGAGCTTCCGCGCAATAATCACGACAAAATAATACTAAATGACGTAAGTGCCACGGCTTTTACACTTATGCCATAAAGATGAAAATGTCATAAAGCTTACGTCCTATAATTTGGGCCCTTAAAATGTAATGAGCTTTATATACATTAAAGCAAAAGCTTCTGGGAATATTTGTAAGTAGACATCTATAATTATTACAGAAAATTTCCTAATGTTAGAAGCTTTGAGCTAAGTAGCTTTTTGTAAAAATATTTTACGTTGATTTAAATATATGAACAGAATTACTTAAGTATTTGTTAACAATCTAAAATCTGTTTTTCACACAAATAAGTCTGAAAAGTTAATGATGAAAAATAAGTTTTCATTTCGACTCATGTAAAGGTTTGTTTCATCGTCTTCAGATAAATACTGAACAAGTTTATCGCTCTTGCAGGTATTCAAAAAAAATGGCAAACAAACAGTATGATATTTGATAATACTTAAAGTTAAAAGAAACATTTTGTCTTATCAAGAACATTGAACATACAATACTTATAATATATTTATATATTCAGTTCAATTCACACCAAATACCTAGCCCCAAACTGGAATACCCTGTAATATGGTCACTAGACAACAGATAAACTTACATAGATACGAATATTACATCCATGACTCGGAAACAAACAAGTCTGCTCATCACACAAATGATTGCATCTGGCGGGAGTCGAATTTTAAAGTCAGGGTCACTAATAACCATTCGGCCAACCAGTCAACAGTAATATAACAAAGGTGTACAGCATTGTGTTCGAGGTGTAGTGTAGTATTTAACTAACTATGGCGAAGCAAAGAAAGGATTATGTGTTCAAACTAAAAACTTAGTCCTATTTTGACATGCGAGGTATAAATCGTTTCTTCTTCATTTAAAGAGTGTCATAGGCAATTTTTTTACTCGACTATGTCAAATAAAAGGATGTATAATGTGTTCAAAGTAACAGCTTGATCCGATTTTTGAGAAGCGAGGTATAATAAATAGGTCGCGTCATGTAAAAAGAACGCGTTAGGTTGCGCATTAGGCGATTTATCGGTCTATTTGGCGGTATAATATATAAAAGATAATTTGATAAGGCTAATCCATACCAATATATAAAAGTGAAACGTTGTCTGTTTGTTTTTTTGGGGAGCTTTAACGCAATAACAGCTACACGGATTTTGTTGAAATTTATAATGGAGATAGCTTATACCCTAGAATAAAACATAGAATACTTTTATCCCGAAAAATTAAAAGTTTTCACGGGAAACTTAGAAAATGTTGATTACTTACTGTAAGGAACGGTTGCCATCACCGAATGGTCTGTGGTTGTCATGGACACGAAATAACCATTCTGTCAGAAGAACATCAAAAAAAATTGTATTATACCTACTTTTGCATTGATTATTAATATCCTAGAAGAAAATAGGATGCTTTTTTCGCGATAAACAGTAAGTCTGCGCGTACGAAGTCGCGGGCAGGAAAACTAGTTTTGTATATAAACTGACCTAAGCGTGATTCACTATTTAGCGAGATGCTACGCTGACGCAACGAGCGACCCGCGCGGACGTCCGCAGTTTGCGTCGCGCTTTCGCTATGCAAACTCCTGAGGATGGGCGTCTTTAACGTCCTAACACCATTCAAATGGTTTAACGAAATAACTCGTGAGTGACAGTCGTAACATATCATATAGGTATCAATTTATACATCTTCATCGCAAGAGTGTCAACGGCGTGGTCTGCGCTATTTTTTATCCGATCGTTGTCGTTTTTTGAACTTATTTCTAGTTGATAACTTGGACAATAGAGTTAATTTTTCTTTACCTTTTCTGTCGAGGAAATTCCTCTAAAATAGATTGTGCTTCTGCTATCTAATCTAGAACAACTAGGATTAAATTAATCTAATCATAGGGCTACTAATGAGAAAACCAAGCTGTTCAAGTAGTGTTCAAGTGTTCAGTTCTTTATTTATAGTTGTTTGTTACTGTTTGTTACCAACCATTACAATCCACCAACACAATTCGAAATGCCAACAGCATATTTCAACAAACATAATATAATAATAATAATAATAATAAATCTTTATTTCAGATGTCAGGATCCCTAATACACATCTATACTTATAATAAAAATGTAACGTGTCCAATTCTGTACATTAAAGATATTTAGAAATTATTTTTTGGACGTTACTCTAGATTCGATACTGAAGCCAAAACTGTATTTTTTTTTTTCATTTTTGTCTTTCTGTCTGTCTGTATCCTGGCTAGGCATCACGCCGAAAGTACTGAATGAATTTAAATGAAACTTGGTATGATTTGATTTCATACTACGAGGTAGGACATAGGATACTTTTAATCCCGAAAAATTGAAGGGTTCTCGCAGGATTAGGGGTTGAAAGTTATTTCAAAAAACACGTATCACTCTAAAACTACTGGAGGATTTTGATGCATAAAATTGACAGGGATAAAATTGAGGATACTTTTTATCCCGAAAAAATAAAGATTTCTTGCGGGATAATGTCCCAAATTCTGTAAATTAAAGTTTTTTTTTTTTTTTGGGGGGGCGCTCTATATTCAATACTAAAGCCAAAACTGTATTTTTTTTAATTTTAGTCTTTCTGTCTGTCTGTACCTTGACAGCGCACCACGCTGAAAATACTTAATGAATTCAAATGAAATTTGGTATGATTTGAGTTCACACTTCGAGGTAGGACATTGGATACTTTTGATCCCGAAAAAATTAAGTGTTCCGGCAGGATAGGGGTGGAAAAATATTTAAAAGAACACTTAGCACTCTGAAACTATTTGACGGATGTTGATGCAACTTGGCACATACATAGTTTATAAGATAAGTCAAAATTATGGATACATCTTGTCCCGAAAAAATAAAGGGTTCCTGTGGGATATGGGTCAAAATTCTGTACATTAAAGATATAGTGTTTTTTTTTTGGAAGTTACTCTATATTCGATTATGAAGCCTAAACTGTATGTTTTTTCATTTATGTCTGTATGTCTGTCAGTTTATATCCTAGCCACGCATCACGCCGCCGGAACTACTGGATGAATTCAAAAGAAACTTGGTATGATTTGAGTTTGTAGTTTTTTCCATATCGAAAAATTTATGGGTTATTATTTAGGGGTTGAAACTTATTTAAAAGACCACGTACCACAAAAGTAATTGTCGGGTTTTGATGCAACTTGGCAATTGACTGTCTTAAGTTATATGATGGGTCAAAATTGAGGACACGTTTTATCTAGAAAAAGTAAAGGGTTTCTGCGGGATATGGGTCAAAGTGATGTTAATATTTAAGTAATAAAAAATATTTTTTGGTTGGTTCTCTATATTCGATACTGAAGCAAAACTGTTTTACTTTTTAATTTTGTGTGTCTGTTTGTCTGTATCTTGACCGCGCATCGCACCTAAACTACTAAATTAATTCAAATGAAAAACAATGCTCTTGGGTGCTTAAAAGAAGTATTGAACAATTTTTTTTTGTTAATCGTGTCTTTCTTTCTGTTTGTCTGTATGTTTGTTTGTTTACGCATCACGTAAAAACTACTCAACCAATTGCAATGCGGTTTTCATTGTTAGATAGCTTAGGGTTTGATTTAAATTTGGTGTAATTGGTATTTCAATCCGGTGAGTAAGAAGCCGAGCAATTAATAAAGTATTTTTGACGACTGAAGAAATTTTATTCAAATGTTGTTAAATTGGTCCTGGAATAGCACATTATGGTACTTTGAACGTAAAGAAAAGAACACGCGTGTGAAGCCACGGATACAGCTAGTTAGAAAATAATTTACACAGACAATACAAAAATAATAATAAATAAAAATATTAACTAGGTACATATTTATTGTGTTGGCGTTGTTAAAATAATTTCATGGTTTGTTAAAAGTAATGACTAGGTTAAGCGTTAAGCGTCGACGATAATTTAGCTAGTAAATCATATGTATAGATACATTTCTTTTAATCATTCCATTATTTGTCTGTACCACCAATATAACATTTTCCAATCATTACATTATTTGCATGTGACATGTTCTACAAGTAGGTAGTAAAAATATACTCTAATAATTACGAACCTTACTCTACCAGCGCGAAGTCGTACTCGCGCTTTCAGTTAGTATATATTTTGTGCTCGCAGCTCGCTTCACAGCCGCCATAAAGTTTGGTTACTCTAACACTACTGAGAATAAAGATTTCAAGTGAGTGTGCGATTTTCCATTAGTACTACCGGTGGTACTAAGCAGTGGTATTAATGGGAACAAACTATTATTGTCCCCATCGTAGATGCTGCATCGAAAAGGATGCTGGTACGCGGTGGACCCGCAGTCAGCCTGTGAACCTGCCGCGTTTTCTTCCTTTTAAACCAGTCATTTTTTTGCATCAATGCAATCAATCTCCGTGTGCTGTGGCCCTAACAGCCATTACTGTTTCTGCCGAATCGTCAAATTATGTCTTGTAGACCTTGTAGTAAGTTATTCTCCGATGTTCCCAACAAATACATTGTCTAAACAATTTCGTTCCGCATGTCAGATATATGCTACCCAACTTTACCATGATGTTTGTGTAACAACCGCACCGACTGGCAGATTTGGAATTCCTACGAAATTAATAATAGTTGATGTTACATTCTGTTATATTGTGTAGATTTTAGGTTGATGTTTAACCATTTGAAGGGAGATTATTGTTATTAGATAACGGACTTGGCTTTGCAGTTGTTTGCAGACTAAGTTTTTTTTTTCTTTTTTATTATGATGGCTTCTGTGGAGGCACTGGCCTAGTAGCAATTTTTCCAATATCAAGTTTGTAGGGGCTCATATACCTACAATAATATTGCACAATATAGATGATTCACAATTATTGAAGGTGTCCCTACATCTTCAATAAGCGTAACAGCGTATATTGCATGTAGTAGCCAATAAGTAATTGTGTCTGGCCAGCGGGTGCCCGCTGGCCAGGTGGACTGACGAATTGCGAAGGTGGCTGGTAGCTACTGGATGAGGAGAGCCGAAGATCGGAGTCAGTGGCGCTCACAAAGAGAGGCCTACATACAACAGTGGACGAATACGTACTGATGATTATGATTTATCATCATAGGTCATGTGATTTAAATACTAAAAAAACACAGTTTAACAGCGTATATTGCATGTATTAGTTTGTATAGGAAAGGTTCCGTACACATAAACATGACAAAAGTGGAGTAGTCACTGGCTGCCGATGCCATTACAGATGCTTTTAAAGAAGCTCCACTCCCGGGTTCTTATTTTAAGATTTGAAGTAACATCAAGAAATACATTTTTAAGCATAAGCAAATAAACTTAGTCTTGACTTCGGAAGTGCTCTGAACAAATCATAGTTACTTTAGTAGGTAACCAGTCCGTTTCCTTTCATAGCATTCGAATTATTATCACCCACTTCTCACGACGTTCTGCATCTTTAGGACGACAAAATTAACATAGTTCATTTAATTCATTGACAAAACTCCCATATTACTGGAGAAACTGGAATGCTGTTTTACTGACAGCACTGAATGTAAAGTAATAGTAGCCAAGTTGGTATCGGTTTTTTAACGTTATTTACACAGATATCATTGAAAAAACAGTAATTTTACGTGTGAAACTTTATTCCGCTTGCCTTTTATGTGTTTGCAATCGAGAATCGCACTCTTTCACCACACATTTACCCATTTTACCGTAAATAATTTCACGTTGACTTCAGGCTGATAACTGACTGGCATGAGGCCATTACTGTAGATGTATGGGCCGCCTTATAGCATGAGTCACAGTCAATATTGTCAAAATCATGAAGCAACACAACATTGAGAATAAAATCAAACTCTACAACACAACTTTTTTTTTCTTCCCAAATACGATTTTCTATAGGGACTTCTTTGACAGCTATGTAAGATTATCTTTTGACGCAAAGTTTTGACACATGAATTTGTGAATGCTTGACATTTATGAAAACATGCACAAATTAAAAAAATATATAACCCCCGACCCCCGCCACCCCTCATTATAGCTAAGACGCATCTCTATTACGTCAGCTTTCAAAAAGAATAAAACCGCATCAAAATAGTTCCATTCATTTGGAAGCTATGAACCTCAAATATTATAGCTAAGCACTACCTCGATTAATATCAGCTTTTAAACAGAAAAAAACGCATCATAATAGATCCATTCGTTTTAGTGCTACTATGCCTCAAACAGACACTGTTATACAATGACACGTGTGATACATACACACCCTAAACTTGTAACACCCTTCTCTTTAGAATTCGGGGAATAATTAAAAAAAAACACTATGTGACGAACAATGTCCTTTTTACGTAGGACGATTATGGACCCAAATGTGACCAAGTTTCTCGAAACGCACGTAAATTTTGACGATTTGAATAATCGTTTTGATACTGTTGAACTGTATAGCGACATACAGTTCAACAGTATCAAAACGATTATTCAAATCGTCAAAATTTACGTGCGTTTCGAGAAACTTGGTCACATTTGGGTCCATAATCGTCCTACGTAAAAAGGACATTGTTCGTCACATAGTGTTTTTTTTTAAACTCCTGTCTTTTTGAAGACATGTGGTTTCAACAGAACGGCACTACCGTTAAAATATATAAAAAAAAAAAAAAGAGACGGTTTAATTCTTCCTAATCTCAAGATTTGGGGCCTCTCGATTACGCGCTACCATTAGAAGCCAGGGAAGCTGTTTATATCTTCCCTGGCTTCCCTGCTAGCTGTTACATACATAATATCAAATACTATACTAACTGCAAACAATACCTACAATTATTTTTATTTCAAATTAAATATACCCAGTGTAAAATTAGAAGGACTTATCGTTGGTATCAGCCGGTAGCCTTTACTTACCAGTGCTGAACATCGGCCTCCTCCATAGAACAAAACGTATAAGTGGTTGCTAGATGTTTGCCTACCATAATGGAGGGGATTTGTTATAATCACCATGCTTGGCAGGCATCTTGGTGATCCCATTATCGAACGTTAGCAATACACAACAATAAAATTATAGGTATTGTATTTTCATTTTAATTTGTTTCTTGTAGTAGTTTATCAGTGAAACTACTAAGCCTAATCCAACCATTATAACTTTTAAGCATTCGTAATTCGAAAATAAAGTTATTATTTAAGCAGGACTTAATCGCACCGAAAGCGTTTAATTATTTACCTCGATGTTTCGATCAAGTTGGATTGATCGTGGTCACGAGAAAACTGAAGTATAGTGGGTGTCAGCGTCGAGAAGGGCGAGCGTTATCTCAAACTATCTGCATTAAAAATTCAGAATTGTCACGACACAACACCTAACGATATCTGCAGTTTTTTCTTACTTAAACCATGACACGATCAACCATTGTCTCAGCCATTGCAATCAATGCAATTTTATGTGGCTTAATTTTAAATTGTAATGGGCAGCGAAAGCATCAAAATCAAATGCCTTATCAGTATTCCGCTAGGACTGCGCTCCCAGTTTGTGATGCTAATGCGGCGGGACCGCAGAGGGTGCTCCAAAGACACTTGTGAATGGTGATTGGCACCACCGTTTGTTGCAGTTCAAGTTAGAATAGTTTAGGAGAATTGCAGTACTTCCTCTATTGTGTTCATGTTGTGTACACTAATATCATAAAGAGAAAAGTTTTTTTTTTGTATGTTTGTTTTTTTGTAATGGACAAGCTCAAAAAACATGTAACCAATTTAAAAAAAAAACTCCTTCACAAGGAAAGCTAGATTGTCTAAGAGTAACAAAGGCAGTATTTAATTTTCAAAGATTTTACATTCACTACCGGCTATGACTCACGTGTATATAGTCGAAAACATCTACCTAGGTTTCGAGCGTATCCAACGCTCTTCTTCAGGAGTTCACGCCGCGAGATCCCGACGCGCACTGCGGGCTGCGGCCCGCTGCGAGCGGCGCGTGAGATGCGGCGGCGACTGGGAACGGGGACGCCCGGTGCTCGTACTGCTCTGCACCGCCGTCGACGGAGATTGAACTCCTGCTGGTGGTGGCGATGGAACTCCATCGCTATCCATTGCATCATCGCCAAACGTGCTGCCACACACAATGCTGACCGTGTCACACTCCAGACTACCTACCACTTGCTGCGTCGAGGAAACATTAAGCACGGTTTTCCAAGCTGGAGGCAGAGTCCACCCACGGTCCCGGTTGAAATTAGACAATCAAGAGATCTCTATCGCTTCACGCACTTTTCGAGGCACAAAGAACTTCTCTCGAGCTAGTACCGAGGCTTTGTCGAACCTTATGTAATGATTCGAACCGGAAAGACACGCATGCTCTGCAATGGCCGACCCAGCTGTGTTCAGATTCTTAATGCTCCTTAAAAAATCTGCCTACTCCCCAGAACTACAGTATTTTTGTGGTAACTGTTGCCTCTGTGTTAGGCAAGTATATCCCACGTGGTTGCCGCAGCTCTTACATCCCAGGTCTCTCCTCTGAATCCGCAGCTGTTATGGAGTGTTACAAAAAGCTATATAACAGCAAACCGTTCTCCGTTGAAACATAACAGGTGGGAGAAGAGCTTTTTGTGCGAATATCAGAAAGTCGCCGCGAGAAGTGGATAAACACTGTCGGTAGCATTGTCTTGACTCACAGTATCAAAAAAGCATGGACAACAATCTGGAAGCTTACGAGCGAACCACCACCACCCAAGCAACCGAGTCAAGTCACTGCTAATCAGATAGCCGGTAAATTTCTTATCAATGGGAAACCCGACTGGCGACCAGAGCCAACCCCGAAACTATATTCAATGCCAAACAGCACAGATGTAGTTAGCAAACCATTCTTAGTTACTTAAAAATGACATCCATAAAAATACTTAAAAACGGAAAAGCAAGTGGTGTTAACGATGTTTGAGTGGAACAAATCAAGCATCTAGGTCCAGTGCGACATTGTGGTTGCTAGAACTTTTCAACTGCTGTATCAAGACTGCCCAAATTCCCCGCCTGTGGAGAAAATCCAAAGTGATCGCTATCTTAAAACCAAAAACACACCCGGATTACCCTAAAAGCTACCGACCGATCTCCTTGCTGTGTCATACGCTCAAACTTTTTGAAAGGATGCTTCTAAACCGCCACACGATCTTCGTAGATCCCAAACTCATCCCTGAGCATGCCGGTTTCAGACCTGGCAAGGCATGCTGTAACCAAGTGTTAAATCTGAATCAACACAAAGAAGACGGGTTTGAGACTAGCTGTGTCACTGGGGTGGTGTTTGTGGATCTATCTGCGGCGTATGACACAGTCAACTTTACAAGATTGCTGTAGAAAGTGGATGATGTTACCGTTGACCACTGTTTTGTCATATTCCTCAGTGAGCTGCTGCACAATCGCCACTTCCAGGTGCAACTCACTTCCGGTATAAGTACATGGCGATCCCAAAAAATGGTCTTCCACAGGGCAGCGATGTGGCTCCAACATTGTGTAACATATATACAAATGACCAGCCCCAAATCTCGGAGACAAAACGATTCATCTACACTGATGATCTTGCTCTAGCTGCTCAAACCAAGTCCTTTGAAGAATCCAAACACCAACTGTCGGTTGCACTCGATCATCTAAGCCAATATTACGACAAAACGCCTTAAGACCCAACCCTTCAAAGACCCAGTCTTGCTCACATTATGTGCCAATTGAACATACGGTCCATCCAAAGTACCTCGGAGTAACCTTAGACAGGTCACTGACATATAAACAAAACTGTCAGAGCTTAAAACAGAAAGTTAATGACCGCAATAACCTTTTACTCCACTTAACATAATCAAAGTGGGGGGCTACTCCGCAGGTCTTACGTACAAGTTTCTCCATGGGTGAATATGCTTGCCCAGTTTGGGATCGTTCAGCTCATGCAAAGTCAGTGTATATAGCCTTAAATGAAACGTGCCGTATTATTACAGGCTGCCTCAAGCCAACTCTGGTATCGATGCTATATCTGCTGGCAGGCATTGCGCCGCCAGTTGTACGAAGAACTATTGCAAGCTCCGTAGAAAAACAAAAACAGGAAGCGGATCCCTCTTTATGGCTGTAGTCCTGCGTCGCAAAGATTAAAAAGCCGTTTTCTCTACAGTGTTACCTCCGTTACCAAAAATGCACCAAAATCAAGAGTCAACCTGTGGCGCGAGACGTACTCTTATCATACTTTCGTTCCACCTGAAGAAAAGCTTCCACCTGGCGACAAGCTACCTTGACCGAAGCGGAGGTCTCTAAACAGGTAACGCACTCAGGTTGGCAGATGCAAAAATAGCTTGTGCCAGTGGGGTTACGCTGGCGAGCATGAAAACCTGTATGATTGCGGCGCCATTCAAATCATGCCTCACTTAATTAAATGCCCCTTATGTCCCGATTCTTGCTTTGAAGAGCTATACAAGGCTAGCGGTTCAGCAATACGGGTTGCGGAATGCTGGTCGGGTAAAATTTTACATTTAAAATGTGACAAGGGGCTGACCCCCCCAAAACACTTTTTTTCTGGAGCATACAATACAAAAAAATAAACTGTGAAATCGACTTTAATGATTTTCATATAAAGTACTTTCTAATGCTGACTGTACCTACAATCCACAAACGTTGCTACCAATCTAAAATCTTGCTCCCACTGCATTAGCATCTCAAGGGGTAGTGTTGAGAAATGCATTGACAAGCATTGAATTTGCAACGCATAGGGTTCCGCGTACTGTTATTTATTCTGAGGTTCAGCGACGATAGATTCTAGTGATTTCGAAACTTTTCTTACAATAAATACTTATAAACCAAGATTTTCTAGGTAGGTACTTGGTTGGGACTTGGGCTATACATTTTAGGCCTTAATAAGATAAGGGGGGGGGGGGGGGGGCGGAGGAAGGTGCAGCTGAAACTAATAAAAAGCTTCCTATAATAAAATACATAATGTATTATAATGTTTTATACTACCATTTTATAGATAAAACAATAAAGAACCTCGACAATAGTACATTACTGCCGCGGTCTGACCGATCGACCATCATTGAGAGCGTAGCTAAGTTAAATCGAGGCCATCACAGCATGGTCAGCATTGCAGCTCTTGATGGCCAAGCTGGAATGAAGGCCGAGACCATAAGGTCGAGGCCTTTATAGCGTGGACAGCAAGGGCTGCAATGATGGCCAAGCTTAAAGGCCGAGAACTTAACTAAGCAAAGCTCGAGGCCATCATAGCGTGGCCAGCAGGGCAGTCATTGTGGACCAAGGCTTGTATAGTGCTTTACTCAAACAATGCGAGGTATTTAAATAAAACTAGCAAACTGATGAAAAAATTATAAAACCCACTAAAACAACAACAACAACAACAACAACAACAACAACAACAAAAACCAAAACAACACCAACAACAACGTCAAAAACAATAAGAACAACAAAACAACAAGAACAATTAAAAAGAACAACAACAAGAACAACAAAAAATAACAACAAAAATACAAAATTAACAAGAACAGAAACCACAACAACAATAACAAAAAAAAACAAAATAATAAACAACAACAACAACAAAAACAAAAACAACAAAAACATAGTTATGATGCAGCTACCCAGTCGCCTCATAACAACAGTCAGCACCTAGCGGTAGATTACCGAGAATATGGCGTGGGTGGCCGTACCATCGTCCATCCGCTCTAATTGCAACTTAGCATTTTAAGTTCCTTTGTTCTAGTTAGTATTAAGACAGTCGATTCGTGAATCGAATTCTTTGCGGTCGCTCTAATTAAAAATTATATTAACATTTAAAATTTTATATTAAATAATTTAGTTTTTAAAAACTGTTTTTGTGCTCCCGCAAACTTATCTGGCGCAGCCGGTAGGATTGCTGGTTGTTGCCATCGCGAAAGTACGCGTTTGTGTAAAAACGTCCAAACCATCAAGTGTAAAAACTTGGAGTGGAGCGAGTGGCATCTGTTGGTGCGTTATCCCTGTGTTTTACATAAATCAGTGAATCGTACTACACAGCAATCCTCGAACCAAATAAATATGACAAGTTCCGGGACGACAATGGTGACTGGCTGGTGAGTACAATTTTTCACCATCCATTTCCTCACCTTAGTTATTTTTGGAATCGAACTTATTCCACCATAACGTATTTGGCTTTTCTGTATGGTTTTTGTGTTAACGTTTTGTTGTGTTTGTTTAAATATATCGCATAAATTCGAATCTTTATAGCGAAAATAGTTATAAGTATACTGTGTATTATAGATAGAAGTGTTACTTAAAGAGTGCAAAATGGCGACTATCCGCACAATACCGGCTGAGATGTTTAAACTAATCCCCTTGTTCGGTGGGGACAAGAGACAGTTAAACTTATTTTTAAGAAAAAGTGAATATATAATAAATAAATATAGAGGTACCGGTGAAACAGAACAGGATGTGTACGTTATGCACTCTATCACGAGTAGGCTAATAGATGAAGCTGCAGCTCTCGTTAGCGAGCGAGAGGATGTCAAAACCTGGAGTGAATTGAAGGGATTATTAGTACAGCATTTTGGGGATCCTCGAAGCGAGGAGTGTATCGCTATAGAATTAGAAACATTAAAAATCAAAAGTAACGAAAACTATTTGGATTTTTGTAACCGAATTCAAGCCGTACGTGCTGTTTTGATCTCTAAAGTGAACCAATTGTCTGACGACTAAATTAACCGCATTAAAGTAATAATATACAATAACACTTCCCTAAACGTGTTCTTATACAATCTACCCGAAAATTTAGTACGCATTGTAAGACTGAAAACTCCTGATACCCTTGAAAAAGCTCTGGAGATTGTTCTAGAAGAAGTAAATTTCTATGAACAATATACCTTGCGAAATAAAATGGGAGTTAACTCTAATAAGCCACAACCGCAAGTTATGCAACCCACGCCCAGCGCACCATTCAAGTTTGGTGTAACACAACCATCACCAACCTCCGCACTAGGTTTTAGGCCGTTACAGTTCCAACCTCCACGCCTAAATTTCGGCATACCAAATAACAACCAACAGAGCTTGCCCCTATTTAAAAGTCAAGGCTTCAGATTCAATAGCCCTCAACCACAGCAGTTTGGTTATAGGCCCCACCTAGGACCTCAGGGTGGCATGCGCCCCCAACAATTCGGGATGCAACCCTTTAGGTCATCTTATCAACCCCAACAGTTTGGCATGCGACCTCAACCCATAGGTTACCGCCCACGGTTCAACCAACCCCAGTTCGGTTACAAACCACCCCAAGCTATTACTAAGCCCTTGCCTAACGAAAGTACGGATGTATCCATGCGAACTGCAGCCCCTGCGAAACCACAGCAACAGGGTTTTCGCCTCAATGAAATAGAGCTAGATGAAAATCAGCTCTATGATCCCTATGATCAATATCCACAGGAATATCAGGATAATTACTACTACAACTTCAATGATCCTGAAGGCTATTACCAGGCGGAAGTATGTGAAGTAGTAGACGAAAATCAGGGAAATAAGAATGAAAGTGACGAAGCTCAGTGTATCGAAAATTTTCACATATTGGCCTCCACAGTAGGGAACGTGAAGTAATTAACATAAATTGTGACTTAAAATTAAAACTGCCATATGTATATATACCGGAAATAGATGGGAAATTTATGATCGATACAGGTAGCACACGGTCGTTTATTAATCCCGAAAAGGCATATAGATACTTTGGATCGGAAATTTATCACGAACCATTTACTGTGATTAGTACACATACGTCCAGTAATCATGATGAAGCTATCCAAATTCCTTTGCTACCCTCGTTCAATGATCACGGTCACCATAAGTTTTACCTATATGACGTGGATAAACGATATGACGGACTTATAGGAAATGACCTGCTTGTACAATTACAAGCAATAATTGACTTAAAGAATTTAAAGCTCGTCACCAACAACGCGAGATTGCCTATCGTGTATACTACAGACCATGTTATTGAGCTAGCACCCCGTACAGAACAACGTGTTAAAATTCCCACGGATTTGTATTCAGGTGAAGCTATTATGAATTTCACACGATTTTGTGAAGGCGTGCGAATGCCAAGTGCTATCGTTACCTGCCAAAATGGATACGCAACAACTGTGATTCAAAATACACTAGAGACTCCAATGACCTTAACACTTACCACCCCCGCTAGAGTTTTAAAATTTACTGAAAATACCACCAAGGTCAACAGCACGGACGTGGAAATGACTGATTTGGACACAGACTCGATGTTACGTGACAATTTAAAGCGACTGCGACTAGACCACATGAATGACGAGGAAAAGACACTTATTTCTCAACTTTGTAAGGAATATAAAGATATTTTTTTTTGTGAACAAATACCATTGACATTTACGAACCAGGTGAAGCACTCCATTAGAACGAAAAATGAAGATCCAATTTATGTTAGGCCATACCGCCAGGCACCTGCACAGGCTGCGGAAATAAAATCCCAAGTCGAGAAATTACTGAAAAACAATGTTGTTCATGAGTCGTATTCTCCTTGGAACGCACCCGTGCACTTAGTACCCAAGAAAATGGACGCCTCCGGCGAAGTCAAATATCGAATGGTAATTGACTACCGCCGCCTTAATGACATAACAATAGATGACAAATACCCACTACCGAATATCACTGACTTATTTGACAAATTAGGTAAAAGCAAATATTTCACAACGCTTAACCTTTCCAATGGGTTCCATCAGATAGAGGTAGACAAAAATGACACACAGAAGACAGCGTTCAGCACCGAAGCAGGACACTATGAATTTTTGAGAATGCCCTTTGGGTTAAAGACTGCCCCAGCAACTTTCCAACGTACTATGGACAATGTTCTGAGAGGCCTACAAGGATTACACTGCTTGGTTTACATGGATGACATAATTGTATATAGCACCAGCTTACAGGAACATTTAAATGACTTACGGACAGTTTTTGACAGACTGAGGGAAACCAACCTCAAGGTACAATTAGATAAGTCGGAATTTCTAAGAAAGGAAGTCTTATATTTAGGACACACGATTACTGAAAATGGATTAACGCCTAACGACGACAAGATAAAAGCCATATTAGACCCACTCCCAAAAACAACAACCGAAATCAAGAGCTTTCTCGGACTTATCGGCTACTACAGACGTTTCATTAAAGATTTCGCAAAAATTACTCAACCTTTAACGTCCTGTCTAAAGAAGCGAAATAAGATAATAATTGACCAAAAATACATAGATGCCTTTCAAAGATGCAAATAAATTCTTACAAACGCGCCGCTTTTGCAATTCCCGGATCAAGGTAAGCCCTACATACTTACAACAGACGCATCCAATGTAGCCTTAGGCGCCGTTCTGTCTCAAGGAACTATAGGTAATGATAAACCCATTGCCTACGCAAGCCGTACTCTCAGTGAAACTGAAATGCGCTATAGTACCATTGAACGCGAACTTCTTGCCATTATATGGGCAGTGAAATACTTCCGCCCGTACCTTTATGGCAATACTTTCACGATTTTTACCGACCACCGACCCTTAGCCTGGCTTTACTCGCTAAAAGAACCTAATAGTAAGTTGACCCGATGGCGGTTACGCCTACAAGAATACGACTTTAAAATCATTTACAAAAATGGCAAACAAAATACCAACGCTGACGCATTATCTAGGATTAAATTAAACGCGATCGGTGACAGTGATGACGAATCCATGAAAGTGAATATTGACAAGGACGAGACGAATCTGCAAAAACACTGTCAAGACGTAATAGACGAATTGGTGAAATTGACTAACAAAGATAAATTGGTTAGAGACAGCTCAGATACCTTGACTATTAGCGACATATCTAGAACAATATCCGACATGAGCATTGACCCTGATTTCACAACAGGACATATGTCCTTGCCCCCGTCGTCAAGTGGTACAGAAACTGCTCACTCTGCTAATGACCTAGAATCTAAAGGCATTCCTATCCTGAACGAGGCCATTGACACCAAGCCAAATCAGATATTAATTTTTGAATGGTTTAAAAATGATATTCAGGTACGTGACTTATCCCGGGACAAACAAAAGGTTTTAGAAGTATTTATGCCGACTAACAATGATGAAATAATAAAAGCGTTTTTGAAGGAATACATTAAACCAAAACTGAAATATTTCGTATTTTTTGAAACCGAGCAACACAGAAAGGATTTTAATAGGATAGTTATTCAGTTATTTAAGGAAAGCTCAGTGAAGTTCCTCGAATGCACTGAAATAGTAGTTTACGTAGAAGATGAAAAAGAACAGAAAGCGATAGTTTTAAAACACCACGATGGGAAAACAGTTCACAGGGGGGTTAAAGAAACAATGCTTAGAATCAAAAGAAACTATTATTGGAACAATATGCAGGAAATAATATCAGCTGTTATTAATAGTTGCGAAAGTTGTCAAAAGATGAAATATGACAGAAAACCTCTTAAACCCGCAATTCAATTAACTCAAACGCAAGATGCACCATTCCAGGAATTATTCATTGATCTTTTTACAATAGACAGCCGATACTATTTAACTATAGTATGCGCTTTCAGCAAACTAGCGCAAGCAATTGAAATATCAAACAAATCCACAGGCGAAGTAGTGCGTGCGCTGATAAAATACTTTTCAATGTATGGTGTACCCAAAAAAATTAGTAGTGATCCAGGAACCGAATTTAATAATGAGCTTGTTAGAGAATTAACGTCCATGTACAAAATCCAATTACACATTTGCACCTCAAATAACCCAAACTCGACAGGTATTGTAGAAAGATTCCATTCCACTTTAATTGAGATTTACAGACTAGCTAAATATGACCAAAAATGTACTGACGCCGCATCAGTGATGACGTACTCTATAATGGCCTATAACAACACAATCCACTCAGCTACGGGATTAACTCCTTTTGAAATTGTATTTGGACACACAGACGCTAATAAAGCATTTGATGGGGAATTTGAAAAGGCATACACTCAACAACTTTTAAATGATCACGCCAAACGTACAAAAGTCTTGTATCAATTTATAGCCAGTAAAATGTTAGAGAAAAAGCAGAAACTTAGAGAAAAACAAAAGGGAAACGATGAAATCGAGTTAGAAGAGGGAAAAATTATATTCGCAAAAGATGTGAATAAAAGAAAAAGTAAAGACAAGCCCCGATACCATAAAGCAGTAGTTAAGGGCTCAGTCGAAAGAAACGTAGCACAAGTACAGATAGGTAACAGAGACACTAAAATTGCCGTTAAAAATATTAAACGTCCTCCACAGGTGGTGCTTGGTCGTGATGACCCTAATCATCCCAAACCAGGCCCTTCATCTGCAAAAGATTAAGGATAACCCTGGCATCTTACCTGTTAGACAAGGAAATGCCTATAATCAAGAGGATCAATGGATAGTTATTAAGGTATTAGACTTAAGCGGCATAGCCAATGACTTAGATTTTAATATTAAACAATATGATGTATTTACCAAAATAATAGATACGAAAAAGGATTTTATAAACGATGGGCACATGGGAATTCTTGGTATAAGAACACAGTTTGAAAACTTACTAGGCAACACGATTTATAAATTCAGGCAATTGTTTCCCTCACACAAAATAAAAAGAAGCTTAGTAAATCCACTTGGTTCATTAATAAAATTAATATCCGGAAATCTAGACCACGAAGATGCTGTTCGCTATGATTCCCTCATTTCACAAATCCAAGCTAAGCAGTTATCGACCGATGGTAAAATTACCTTGGTTACAAAAGTATTCGATAGTTTTATGAATAGTACGGACACCTTACAGGATAATATGCTTATTTTTAGTAAAAGACTTAAGAGAATCGAAGATTTTGCCACAGCCATTAGCAATAAGGAAAATTACTGCTTATATACATCATATGTTTTGAGCATGTTTGACATGTTTATAAATGTTTTTAGAACCATTTCTAATACATTAAACGAAATAGAAACCGCCTTGGCCTTTAGTAAGGTATCAGTACTACACCAATCAATTATTAATTCTACAGAATTGTTGTCTTTACTTAAATCCATAGAAATGGTCGATAATCTGATGTATGAAGCTTCCGATGAAAACTTGTTGAAGTTAGAAAGAATAATTAATGTGAAAGCATACATAAAGAAAAGCCAAATAACATTTATATTAGAAATCCCACTAACAGAAAAGGAAGTTTACAATTACTTTAAATTATACCCTATTCCAATTTTTATTGATTCCATGAATAAGACTCTTGTTGTATTCCCTGAAACCCCTTACCTTATGGTGAAAGATTGGAAATTCCTACCGGTCACTAAACCATGTCAACGAGTAGCCGCTGATGAAAATTTCCTGTGTACCGAGGAAAACGTAGTTCCACTTTCCGGGCCTTCTTGTGAAGAACAGCTGATGACATTCCAGACAAAAATAGACCAATGTACGCCTTACTCAATTGAAATTGAGGACATTAAGGTACAACGCATAAGCCTTGACAGCTGGACTATATTTTGCCGAAACCCAACAGTACTGACGGAAAAATGCGGAAACGAGGATACTCGACAGTCACTACAGGGAACGTACATTGCCACTATCAAACAAGAATGCAATATATACATTTCTAAGTACAGACTTAGCTACAGAAAAACCTTAGCCGACAATATCCAGTTCAAAATAACAGCTATAACTGCAATCCCGGAATTTAAAATAGAAAATATCACAAATCTGAAACCCATCAACATAAAAGGAATCAACTTGGAGGAAACACGTCAGCTCATCAAAATTCTGCGGGCTCACGCCAGCAGTGAAAGTGAAGTGCCAAAATTAATCAGTGTCGAAAGTGTTAGTTTTAGTGTATGCACAATTGTATTCTATGCCTTTATTGTGTTAATTATAACTAGTTTTATAGTTTTTAATCTTTATAAACGTTTGCGAAGTTATCGGAACCCGACATCAACTTCTGCGGAACCCGATAATTTCGCACTTGGGGAGGGAGAAGTTATGATGCAGCTACCCAGTCGCCTCATAACAACAGTCAGCACCTAGCGGTAGATTACCGAGAATATGGCGTGGGTGGCCGTACCATCGTCCATCCGCTCTAATTGCAACTTAGCATTTTAAGTTCCTTTGTTCTAGTTAGTATTAAGACAGTCGATTCGTGAATCGAATTCTTTGCGGTCGCTCTAATTAAAAATTATATTAACATTTAAAATTTTATATTAAATAATTTAGTTTTTAAAAACTGTTTTTGTGCTCCCGCAAACTTATCTACATACTACAACATAACAATAACGTCAACAAAAATAAATAACATCAACAAAAACAACAACAAAATAACAAAAAACAATGAAAACTAAAACAACAAAACTACAACAACAACAATAATAGCTAAGAACCATCTCGATCACATCAGTTTTCAAGTAGAAAAAAAGAACATCAATATCGGTCCATACGTTTGGGAACTTCGACGCCTCTCTTTTCGCGTTCGGTGGTTAACAAAACCACAGAATAAATAATAGTACTAAAAAAACACGACAATAATGGATTTTCAAAGGAAATTGCTGGCCGCAAAACACGACAGTAATGAAATTCCATACAACTTTGCTGGCGCCTATTCAAGAAGCGCGGCAAGGTCGACTTTGCCCAAAGAAGGTTGTCGAAATAATGACCACATTACAAGCTTGTTTGAGTAAATATTAAACAGTATGTAATAAAACTATCTATACTTATAATAAATCTGTAACGGGTCCAATTCTCTACATTGAAGATATTTAGATATATTTTTTCGGAAGTTGCTCTTTTTTCGTTACTGAAGCCAAAACTGTTTTTTTTTTATTTATGTGTGTCTGTCTGTCTCTCTGTCTTTATCTTGGCTAGGCATCACGCCAAAACTACTGAATGAATTTAAATGAAACTTGGTATGATTTGGGTTCATACAACGAGGTAGGACATAGGATACTTTTAATCCCGAAAAATTAAAGGGCTCACGTAGGATAGGCGTTGAAAATTATTTAAATGAACACGTAGCACGCTGAAAGTATTGGACGGATGTTGATGCAAATTGGCACAAAAATAGTTTATGAGTGAAAATTATGGATACTTTTTGTTCCGAAAAAATAAAGGGTTCCTGCGGGATATGGGTCCAAATTCCGTACATTAAAGATATAGTGAAATATTTTTAGGAGATTTCTCTATATTTGATAATGAAGCCTAAACTGTATGTTTTTTCATTTCTGTCTGTATGTCTGTCTGTATCTTCGCCGCGCATCAGGCCGCCGGAACTACTGGATGAATTCAAATGCAACTTGGTATAATTTGAGTGCATACTACGAGGTAGGACATAGGACACTTTACATCCCGAAAAAATAATGGGTTCTCGCAGGATAGGGGTTGAAACTTATTTAAAAAAACACGTTTCACGCTGAAACTAATAGATGGGTTTTGATGCAACTTGGCACCGTCTTAAGTTTTATAATGGATTAAAGTTGAGGATACGTTTCATCCCGAAAAACTAAAGGGTTCCTGCAGGATAAGGGTGGAAAATTATTTAAAAAAACACGTAGCATGCTGAATCTATTGGACGGGTTGTTGATGCAACTTGGCACAGACATATTTTATAAGATGGGTGAAAACTATTGATACTTTTCATCCCGAACAAAAAAAAAGGATTGGAGGTTACTCTATATTCGATAATGAAGACTAAACTGTATGTTTTTTCATATTTTTCTGTCTGTCTGTACATTGGCCGCGCATCACGCCGCCGGAACTACTGGATGAATTCAAATGAAACTTGGTATGCTTTGAGTGCATACTACGAGGTAGGACATAGGATACTTTACATCCCGAAAAAATAATGGGTTCTCGCAGGATAGGGGTTGAAACTTATTTAAAAGAACACGTTTCACGCTGAAACTAATAGATGGGTTTTGATGCAACTTGGCACCGTCTTAAGTTTTATAATGGATTAAAGTTGAGGATACGTTTCATCCCGAAAAACTAAAGGGTTCCTGCAGGATAAGGGTGGAAAATTATTTAAAAAAACACGTAGCATGCTGAATCTATTGGACGGGTTGTTGATGCAACTTGGCACAGACATATTTTATAAGATGGGTGAAAATTATTGATACTTTTCATCCCGAACAAAAAAAAAGGATTGGAGGTTACTCTATATTCGATAATGAAGACTAAACTGTATGTTTTTTCATATTTTTCTGTCTGTCTGTACATTGGCCGCGCATCACGCCGCTGGAACTACTGGATGAATTCAAATGAAACTTGGTATGATTTGAGTTCATACTACGAGGTAAGATACGGTATACTTTACATTCCGAAAAGTTAATGGGTTCTCGCAGGATAGGGGTTGAAAGTTATTAAAATGAACAAGTATCACGGTGAAACTACGGAACGGTTTTTTTATGCAAATTGACACAGTCATGTATCTATACTTATAGTGAAGCTACCTATTGCTAAAGGAAAAAGCTGTACAAAGAAAATAAATAAAAAAATGCTCTCGGGTGCTTTGGTTGAAAACGTATTGAACATGAATGTAACATCTTTTTTAAATAGTGTTTTTCTGTCTGTTTGTCAGTATGTTTGTATGTTTACGCATCACGTAAAAACTACTGGACTGATTGCAATGCGGTTTTCATTGTTAGATAGCTTGAGGTATCGTAATCCGCTGAGTTAGAAGCCGATCAATTGATTAAAGTATTTTTGACGGCTGGAGAAATTTTGACTAAATGTTGGTATATTGGTCCTGGAATAGCACATTATTGTACTTTGGACCTAATGAAAAGACCATGCGTGCGAAGCCGCGGGTACAGCTAGTACTTATAATAAAACTGTAACAGGTACCCGATTCTGTACATTGAAGATATTTTGTAAAAAAAATGGAAGCTGTTCTGTGTTCCATACTGAAGCTAAAACTGCATTTTTTTTTTTAATTTTTGTCTGTCTCTCTTTATTTTGGCTAGGCATCTCGCCGACACTACTGAATGAATTTAAATGAAACTTGGTACGATATGAGTACATACTACGAGGTAGGAATAAGATACATTTTATCCCGAAAATTAACAGTTCCCGCAGGATAGGGGTTAAAAGTTATTTAAAAAATTACTTACCACTGAAACTACTGGACAGATTTTGATGCACTTTGACAAAGCCAAAGTTTATGTGGGGGTGAAAATTGAGTTTACTTTTATCCTAAAAAAATATCAAGTTCCTTTGGGATAGGGATCCAAATTCTGTACATAGAAGATATTTTGGAACTTTTTTTGGAGGCTGTTTTATATTCGTACTGAAGCCAAAACTGTATTTTCTTTTGTCTGTCCGAATGTATCTTGGACGCGCATCACGCAGAAATTATTGAATGAATTCTAATGAAACTTGGCATGAGGTATAGCATACTTTTTATCCCGAAAAATTAAAGGGATATGGGTTGAAAGTTATTCCAACGAATACTTATCACGCTGAAACTACTGCACGGATTTTGATGCAACTTGACACACTCGAAACTTATATGATGTGTGAAAATTGAGGATTCTTTTAACCCCGGAAAAACAAAGGGTTCTTGCGTGATATGGGTCCAAATTCTGTACATAGAAGATATTTTGTATTTTTTGTGGAGGCTTATTCTTTCTGAAGCCAAAACTATATTTTTTTTTCTTTTGTCTGTCTGTCCGTCTGTCTGTACCTTGGACGCGCATCACACTGAAACTACTGACTGAAATCAAATTAAACTTGGCATGATTTGAGTTCATACTACGAGGTAGTACATACATTGGATACTTTTCATACCGGTAAATTAAAGGGTCCCCGCAGGATATTTTGAGTTGGTATTCATGTTTTACGGTTCTTAGTTACTTCCGTAGTTCACCTCTAGGATACTCAAAGAATACTCCTCCAAATTTCAAATATCTAGGTCCACCGGTTTAGGCTGGGCGTTGTCTTTAAGTCAGTAGATATGTCACGGTACTGTTTCATAGGCATGATTAAAGTAATGTTATATAACACATTTTTTAATTATTCTGCCCAAAAGTGAAGGGGATCTTATACTTATAATTAAGGAGTAAGTACCAAAAAAACTGTAAAAGGAATATAATAAAAAAAAACACACTAAAAATAAGCTACTGAAAGAGAATAAAACATTTTTTAAATTCGTGTCTGTCTGTTTGTCTGAGTCTGTTCACGCATCACGTTAAAACTACTATTTAGATTGCGATGCGATTTTCATTGTTGGATAGCTTAGGGTTTGACTTAAAACTGATGTAAGTACAAATCTTGGAATAGTAATAGAGTTATATTATCCTAGAGAAATGTCCACGCGTGCGAAGCCGCGGGTACAGCTAGTCTAGAAATATACTCACTTAATTTACGAAAACATCCTCGCATTTCCTTTTTAATTTTCTGTGTTAAGACACAAAACATGATTGTGTTATCATAAACTATTATAAATTGTTGTAGTATTTTTACCCGTCTGAGGAGGGTTATGTGTTTGGTTTGTGTGTTTGTTTGTTTATAAATTTCAAAGGCGCGTCCTACAGCCTAAACGGCTTGATGGATTTTGATGAATGAAATATCATTGGATTTGTTCTAATCACGAGAGTGCTATATGACGTATGAAGTGTCAAGAAAACTAATATGGCGGCTGCCATATTGTTTTTCCGACGAAACAAAAACTGATCAAAACCTATCGAGTGAGGTATCAAAATAAAGTTCTTCAAAATGCTATTCCAAAAATATATAATTCTTTTACCTAAACAATAGCGATTGTCGTTAATACTTTTTACAAAATTTTCTATATTGGACTATTAATGTTAAATAAGTCCAATGTTTGTTTTTTTATTCCGGAAAATTGTAAGTTTCCACGGGAAAACTGGAAAATGTTGATTATTTACTGTAAGTTACGTTTGCCATCACAGAATGGTATGTGGTTGCCATGAAAACGAAATAACATGTCTGTCAAACAACATCAAGAACATTGGTGTTATGCCTACTTTTTCATTGGTTTTTAATATCCTAAAAGAAAATAGGATGCTTTTTTTGCGATAAACAGAAGTCCGCGTGGACGAAGTCGCGGGCGGGAAAACTAGTTACTAATATTTTAGCGGGCGGTGCGTCCGTCCGCTATCACGGCTGAAAACTAGTTACTAATATTTTAGCGGGCGGTGCGTCCGTCCGCTATCACGGCTGAAAACTAGTTACTAATATTGTAGCGGGCGGTGCGTCCGTCCGCTATCACGGCTGAAAACTAGTTACTAATATTGTAGCGGGCGGTGCGTCCGTCCGCTATCACGGCTGAAAACTAGTTACTAATATTGTAGCGGGCGGTGCGTCCGTCCGCTATCACGGCTGAAAACTAGTTACTAATATTGTAGCGGGCGGTGCGTCCGTCCGCTATCACGGCTGAAAACTAGTTACTAATATTGTAGCGGGCGGTGCGTTCGTCCGCTATCACGGCTGAAAACTAGTTACTAATATTGTAGCGGGCGGTGCGTCCGTCCGCTATCACGGCTGAAAACTAGTTACTAATATTGTAGCGGGCGGTGCGTCCGTCCGCTATCACGGCTGAAAAGCAAAAACCCGAGCATGTTTGCGTCGTGCGTTCCGCACCCCATGCCTGTACGCCAGTCGGGCTTTTTGTATATTTATAATAATGTTTACTTGTTAGACGTAGAGGTAATAAAGACTTGCGCTACAAGTGTCAAGCTTCATGTGTTCCTGAAATTACCTACGATTCATGCATTACCCATCCTCCATATATCAACTTGGCCCCCCTCTGGGCCATGGGCTGGTGACACCGTTGACGTGCTATACCTTAAAAATAAAAGACTGCTTATTGAGAAAACATAAGCGAGTGCCTACGCATAATACATTCTATATTACTCCTCAGTAAAAGCTAAGTGAAACGTTCTTATCACTTGCATGCATAGTGTTAAACCAAGTAACGTAAATAAAATTAAGATGCTGATTTACAATGAAAATAAGGTAAAACACAAAATACCTCCTTTTAATCCCCAGACTTGGAAATCTCTGATCTATAAAATAATATACCTACATATCCATGAATGAAACGTTTTCTGTTTGTCAACAACTTATTACCCAGCTGAATAAATGTTAGTAATATTTATAAGAACTGGGGAACAAATAGCTGGAGATGAGAGAAGCCATTGTTTGTGAGAAGTTTATTTGTTCAAATAAATTACTTTCGAGGACCGACAAGAAAATAACAAGTTACTGATATTGGAAACATACGAAATGACATTATGTCATTTTTGTCCGACTACGGCGAAGCAAGGGAAGGATAATGAGTTTAACTGTCTATGTATGTATGTATGTATGTATGTATGTATGTATGTATGTATGTATGTATGTATGTATGTATGTATGTATCTGGATGTTCTACTATAGCGTCGCCCCTATTGCTCCAATTTTGACAAGCGAGGTATCAAACGATTCCTCTACAGGTATAAAAAATTCTAAGACAATTTTTTTTTTCCCAATTTTGGCGAAATTAAAGAAGGATTATGTGTTCAAACTAAAAATTTGGTCCGATTTTGACTAGCGAGGTATCAATCGCTTCGTCTTCATTGCAAGAGTGTGAAAGGCTATTTTTAATACCCGACTGAGGAGAGTTATGTGTTTGTGTTATATGTGTGTTTGTTTGTTTGTATAGATTTTGATAAATAGGGTATCATTAGATTCGTCTAGATCACTAGAGTGCTATAGAATATATTATGAAGTGTTAAAAAAACAAATATGGCGGCTTACAATTTCCATTTCCAATTTTAATTTCCGTCGGAACAAAAAAATGCAAACTCGATAGGTATAGTGGGGTATCAAAATGAAGTTCTTTAAATCACCATTTCAAAAATATATAATTCTTATACATAAACAGTAGCAATTATCTTCTAAGTTTCATATAAAAAAAAAACAACTTAATGTAGTATGCAATTGCAAATATTAAATTAAATATGTAAGTAAAAAATAAACATTAAATTTATATCAATACTAGCCGTGCCCCATGGTTTCACCCGCATCCCTCGGGAACCGTGCATTTTTACGGGATAAAAAGTAGCATATGTGTTAATCCAGGGTAGAAGCTACCTCCATACCAAATTTTATACAAATCCGATCAGCCGTTTAAGCATGAAGGAGTTACAAACATAATTATACACCCACACACCTTTACATGCATACAAACTTTAAAGTGTGATTATTTTTGCGGGCGGTCAGCTCGTATTCAATCTTTTGGTTCTCAGTCGGGTTTTTTGTATTTATATAATTATTTTACTTGTTAACCTGACCGGTAGTAGGGTTTTGTTTTCAGAACTTATGTCTTGTCCTAAAAATAATAAATCTAACGCTTTTGATTTTATGAAAAATCCACCATACTGTAAGCGCATGCGTGTAGTTTGTTTGTTGTATGAGGTAGTGCTGGCTTTTGGTGTCAGAGTTTATCAGGCGCGAGGGCCTCTGACATGGCTTTACGACTGCTATTATTCAATAACAGCCGGGACCGACATATTGACGTGCCCCCCGAAATACGGAGCGATGAAAAACCGCACATTACTTAGAAAAGTCATTAGTGCGGAGCCTAGGATCGAACCTGGTGTCATTGGATTCTAAGTTGTACTATTGACTAAAGCTACCATCGCTTGCGTGCATTTAGCAGTACTTGCTTTGGCGCTATAGCGACTAGCGTCAATGATCATTTTGGTAATATGTATTAGGAAAAGCCCACAGGGTTGAGAATACATATTAATCGTCATCATTACAGTCCGTAACACCCCTTTCATCGATCTTCTTCGATCCTGTGCATATTCTCATCCACGTTCTGCCTTGAATTTTAACAGAATCTGGCTGGTGCCACACAACACGTGGTTAAACCAGAAGGTAACTTGAAATGAATTTGAAACTGACATGCATTTAGAAAGTACCACATGCTGGTTGGTGGTTTACATATTGATCTTTTCAATATGTAAACCAAACTCATTCTGTATAGTTTTCTATGTTACGAGTACTTCAGTGCTGTTTTTTCTTATTTTTTCTTTATTACTATAATTTATTCTGTGACAGTAGTTACTTTCGTAGAGGTCTTAAACATTTTTATTTTTTTTAGTTTTTCTTGAATAAATAAACCCTTCAAAAGTTATGCGAAAAAGAAAAAAAGCTTTTCACTAGGTTCATCTTGTTCATTTGCCGTGCCCAAGATCTGCCGAGTGGTTATTTGTTTACTGTACAGAAATCTAGAAATATTGTGTAGTCATTACGACAATTCACGAACCATTCTCGGAAGATATCGTAAGACGACGCGTTACGTGTCTGAATGGTCATAGCAAATAAGGGCCCTGCTTCTCTTGGCACGGTCCCGTCCACAAGCAGCTCCCCTATGTTCTTGTTCCATAGGCCAATTCACCCCTGACCTTCACTATAGTATTTACTCAGCAGGTTTGAGAGGTGGTCTAGAATTTATAGTGTAACTTATTAAGGTCACACGTAAGGGACATAAATCTTTACGATTAATACGTGTACTTTGACAAAGTTAAGTAAGGTCGTTTGATGACCGTGCACTATATTCTACGGGAGTAGCTATAGATATCGGTATGGACTATTTACTCAGGTACGATTAAATTTGTAGGGGTTAACAAAGATTATTCATGACATGACAGTCATGATAAAATTTAACTGAAAAGATTATTATTCTTCTAATCTGTGCATCGCTGGTGACTACTTGTGATCATACTTTTAGAGGTTACATTTTTTTTTAGCACTGTCCTGCTAAATTTGAACTACTATCACCTCCTTATTTTTATATCACATGCAGATCTCATATTATAACGTCGTAATGTCTTGTAAATAAGCACAACCACTCCTTTAACGCAGATACATTTTAAAAATCTTCTGTACCTACTTAGCTATACCTACTTATAATGAAGCAGTAAGTAGCAGTCTGAATAACGAAGATAATAAAATAAAGCTCTAAATACTTAAAATAAGCTACTGAACAAGAATATAATATATTTAGAAATGGTGTCTGTCTGTCTGTTCGCGCATCACGTAAAAACTACTAGACCGATTGCGATGCAGTTTTACTGTAAAATAGCTTAGTTTTTGACAATAAAACTGATGTCATGGAATCTCAATCCAAAAAAAGAAAAAAAAAAACGATAAAAAAATATTTAGGGCTGATCTTTTCTAACTTTAATCTTTCGCGATTCTAAAACAAATAAGTATTAATCGCACTAAAAACTTAATTTGAAATACCTCGACGTTCCGATCAAGTTGAACAAACATTGAACTTGGTCACGAGAAGACTGAGGTAGCGGGTGTCAGCATCCAAAAGGGCGAGCGTTGACTCCAACTACCCGCATTTGGTTTTGGAAAAATCAGAATTTTCACTACATATTTTGGTTATACGTATCCGTATTTATTTCAGACCTTCATCACAAATAACTGTTTACCTATCTATTGTTCTTCTTCTACTAGTTGCAATGAAATTGCAAAGTACTTACATAAGGTTTAAAGTCAAATCCTAAATCAGTCCAGTACATTACGTAGTACAGTAAAATATGTGAAAACAGACAGACAGGTACCATTTGAAAAGCTTTCATTTAACTTGCAATGTTTGTATGTATGTATGTTTGTTTAGGTCAAATCTTGCAAGCTGAATTAGAACCACTTTTTCTTATCCTAGAGAGTTGAATTTTTGCATGATGGTTCAGTTCCGATGAGAATGCATAGGTTGACCTGAATCGACATCCAGGAACAGCTCCATAAAGGTCAACAGCGTAGACACGACATTTTGTTTACCTACGCCTTTTTTATGATAGCCGGTTTTAAGTTTTTATGAAACTTTTGCTGCGCTTGGTGTTGGGTCCTGACTAGGGAACTCCTCCTCAATGGTTAGAAGTACAGACACGAAATGTTCTATACGCATTTAATTGTGATAGCCCGTTCTAAGTTTCAACATAAAACTAAGAACTGCATAAACGTTTTTTTTAAATTATTTTTATTAAACTTATTCATTTTAGAAGATATTTATGTTCAGTATTTGTTTTTCAATTATATTCATTGTATTGTTGTTACTGCTTGAATATACCTATGCATAGATTCCTCTGTTGCAATCTATACTTAATTATTATAACTGCTTTATAATAATTAAGTATAGATTGCAACAGAGGAATCTATTACCAAAGTACCAAAAATTCTGTACAAGGAAGATAATTGAAAAAAAATTGGTCTATGGTACTTAAATTAGATTACTGAACCGGAATATAGGAATATATATATTTTTTCAATCGTGTCTGTCTGTTTGTTTGTTTGTATGTATGTTTGTTTACACGTAAAAACGAGTGGACCGATCGCAATGCGATTTTCACAGTTGGATAGCTTAAGGTTTGACTTAAAACTGGGGTACTTGTTATCCCGATCAATCGATAAAAAACTATTTGACGGCTGAACGAATATTGTAGAAATGAAGTAAGTATATTGTACTTTTGGTCCTGTTATAACACGTATGGGCTACTTTTAAATGAAATGACCATGCGGGCAAAGCCACGGGCTCAGCTAGTCCTATATCTGAATCGGACCCAAAACGAAGAAACATATACCTAACTCTACCAAAGCTTCAGAAATAAAAAGGTTGGCACGTGGGTATCTAAAGGTGACGAGAAACGGTGAAAAGTTGATGGATTTTTAGACGGTCCTTTTTAACTGGAGATCTTACGTTTTGATTCCCGTAGGAAATGTACCTCCCAATCAATCTATACTTATAATAAAACTGTAACGGGTCCAATTCTGTACATTGAAGATATTTTGTTTTTTTTTTTGGAGGTGACTCTATATTCGATACTGAAGCCAAAGCTGTATTATTTTTTCATTTTTGTCTTTCTGTCTGTCTGTATGTCTGTATCTTGGCTAAGTACCACGCCGAAACTACTGAATGATTTTAAATGAAACAAGGATACTTTTAATCCAAAAAAATAAAGGGTTCTCGAAGGATAGACGTTGAAACTTATTTAAAAGAACACGTACCACGCTGAAACTATTGGACGAGTTTTGATGCAACTTGGCACCGTCTTATGTTATATGATGGGTTAAAATTGAGGACAAGTTTTATCCCAAAAAAGTAAAGGGTTTCTGCAGGATCTGGGTACAAAGTTATGTTAATATTGAAGTAATTAATTTTATTTTTTGGATGGTTCTCTATATTCAATACTGAAGCCAAAACTGTTTTACATTTTATTTTTGTCTGTCTGTCTGTTTGTCCGTATCTTGACTGCACATCGCACCAAAACTACTGAATGAATTCAAATTAAACTTGGTATGATTTGAGTTCATAATACGAGGTAGGACATTGGATACTTTTCATACCAACAAAATTAAAAGGGTTCCCGCAGGATAGGGCTTGAAAGTTATTTAAAAGAACACGTATCACGCTAAAACAACTGGACGGATTTTGAGGCAACAAATGAATCGTTTATATCTTCATCAGCCTATATCTGTCCACTGCTGGACGTAGGCCTCTCCTAATGCATGCCACTGAGCTCGGTCTTCAGCTCTCTTCATCGATTTTCTTCCAGCCGCTTTTCGCAGGTCGTCACTCCACCTGGCTACAGGGTATCCTACACTACGTTTGACTAAACGTGGTCTCCACTCGAGAACTCATCTACCCCAACGGTTATCGGTTCTTCGGGAAATGTGACCAGCCCAATGCTACTTCAGTTTGCTTATCCTTTGAGCTATGTCGGTTACCTTGGTTCTCCGTAGGATATCTTCATTACGAATCTTGTCCTTCAGAGAAATTCCAAGCATAGCTCTCTCCATAGCTCGCTAAGCGACCTTAAATTTGTGGACTAGTTTGACCGTGAGTGTCCACGTTTCGTACCGTAGGTCAAGACTGGTAGGACGCACTGATTGAAGACTTTTGTCTTCAGGCATTGGACGACGAGAAGACTTGACGAAACTTACCGAATGCTGCCAGGGCCAACTGAATTCTTCTGGTGGCTTCATTCTCACGGTTGTTCTTACCCAATTGCAATATTTGCCCAAGGTAAACATATTGTTGGACAACTTCAAGAGGCACACCATTAACTGCAATCGGTTATGGGTCAATAAGATCGTTGAACATGATCTTGGTCTTACCTATGTTCATTCCGAGACCGATCCGTCCAGAAGCATCCTCAAGGTTGGTCAGCATACTTTGCAAGCCTTGCAGCGACTCCGCCATTAGGACGATATCATCGGCAAATCGTAAGTGTGAGATGTTCTCGCCATCGATATTAATGCCCATTCCGTTCCAATCCAGCGTCTTAAACATATCTTCCAGGGCATTAGTGAACAGTTTCGGAGATATAACATCCCCCTGTCTCACTCCCCTGCGCAGATGGATGTGTTTAGACTGCTGGTTTTGTACTTGGACACTCATAGTCGCGTCGTTATACAGAAAGCTCAAGATGCCGGAATTCGTCAAGTCTTTTTGCGAGACGATTTAAGATGACCCTCAAAAATATCTTATAGGCGAGGCTCATGAGTTTTATAGGTCGGTAGTTCTTTAAAATGGTTTTATCCCCTTTTTTAAAGAAGAGTACTACCAAACTCCTGCTTCACGCCTCTGGAGTTCTCCTACTGTTAATACCCTTGAAGCTCTCGAAGTACAGGTTTCCCCCCCTTCTTTCAAGACCTCCAAAGTTATACCATCCTCACCGGGGGCCTTTCCATTCTTAAGTTGTTTGAGTGCCATCTCAATCTCGTCTAGGCTGATGTCGGGCAGTTCATCAGAATAGTGGCGGGTCAGTATTGTGCGGGAATCCTCTTTACTGGGTTTGGGTCTAGAAGCATGCGATTCGTACAATTGACTATAGAAGTCTTTAATTTCAGAAAGGATTTCCGGCTTAGAGATGACGGTTGTGCCATTATTGGTCTTGAGCTTTGTCAGATGGGATCTACTCAATTGCTGGGCGAAGACTTTTGACCCCCGATTTTGCTCACTTTTCTATTCGGCGTGTATTTGAGCATCTGAGGTCACGTCACACCAGCTTGCTGATCTTTTTATTGAGTTCCCTTTTCTCTGATAGTGTGGCTTGCTGTTACTCCCGTCTCTCGTCCATAAGCCGAAGAGCCTCATCCGAGATTTTAGACTTCGTGCCCGTACTTTGCAGCTGACAGAATCTAGTAGCCTTCCTCCCTAAGGATTCCCACAACTTTTTGAAGTTCCTCGTCTACGTCATTTGTGGTTTCCAAGGCAGCGAATCGATTTTCCAACTTGAGTTGAAACTGTTCTGATCCAACAGCGGCCTAGAGCAGGTTGTGTCGGAGCGTAGACTTCACCAGATGGCATCTTTCAAGCCTGTGGTTGATATTCAAGGAGCCTCGGACAAGTCTGTGATTACTACCGGTATTAAACCTTGCGATTATTGAGACTCCCTAAATATGTGCTTATTGTCCGTCATGATGAACTCAATCTCATTTTTAGTCACACCGTCGGGACTTTGCCAAGTCCACATCCTCTGGGGTTGCTTTTTGAAGAAAGAGTTCATCAAAAGAACCCTTCTTTTCCCAAAAAGTGAACTAGCATTTGCCCCCTGTGATTTCTGTCACGATAGCCGTGTGGACCTATTTTCGATTCACTGCAAGTCTGTACTCCCACTTTAGCATTTAAGTCTCCCAGTAGTTTATGTGTGTAAACCTCCCGATATTATTGCAGGCTCCAACGGCAGTTATAAATAAAAAAACACCCAGGATTACACGTCTTGTAGGTTTATTTATTCCAATATACTGTCACTTTCAGCTTAGACTACGTCCGCGCGCTTCAGTTGTCCAGAGCCAAAAAAAACCCGAGCCCTTGCTCTGCCAAGCGTCCAGCTACCGGCCGTGTTGCCAGTAAAAAAAGCGCTAATCGCCAACTTACCCTAAAAATTAAGGGAAATACGTTGACAACCTTACACTCGACCATCCTGATGACATGTATGTCCTCATACATGCACCAGGTGGAACCAGTGAAACCTTACACTTGGCATAACGAGGTATTTCTTTGAACAATCTAATACAATAAGGCTTACGATCAGAACAATAACAACAGTTTAGGCACTACTATGAATGATGTACTTATGTATGTTAATCATCTAGATAATAACAATGATCAAATATTTATAACAACATATTTTGATATACAATAAGTAATTCACAATTTTGAAGTCAAATTATTATTTTAATATATCATATTGCAAGCAAATCATTTTAATTTAATTTATATCTTTGTAACCAAATAACTTATATCTATCCTTGTATCCTTGTAACCTTGTAACCTTGTATCCTTGTAACATTGTAACCAAAAACTTATATCTATCCTTGTAACCTTGTAACCAAATAACTTAGATCTGTCCTTGTAACCTTGTAACCAAATAACTAATATCTATCCTTGTAACCTTGTAACCATGTAACATCCTTGTAACCAAGTAACTGAAATTAACCATTTTAACAAATTTACTTTCTTATATCCTTGTAGCTAAATAACGACGAAATTAACAGGTACGTGATATATATTTATATAAAATATATTTTACTGAAACATTGTACGAAACTTCAGGCAACGATGGAGCTCGATATTATTTTATGTTGTGTGTCTAAAACTTAACATTGAATTATTGTAATCGCGCTTTGTGTGGCATCAAGCGAAGACACGAATCACGCCAGCATCTCGCGCTTGACCTGAAACAACACAAAACGACATGGATATCTTACTGAGATAAAATTATTAGACGCCTCTCCTGAATACGAAACGTATTAAGTGCCGGACAGTTTAAGAACAACAAAGAGAGTAATTGGGATTTGAAATAATGACCATGCAATCTATTCAGTAGCACTATGTTCATTGTCTGTATCATCTAGACTCAAGGAAGCCACATGAATCCATGGTTGCATCCTATCTGCGGCAACCGTAGTTTTGCGTTTGTTTTTCATACCTTCGATCTCCACCATTGGAGCGATTTTGTAACGATCGTTCCCTAATACTTTTATAACCTTGAAGGGGCCTTCATAAGAAAGCATTAGTTTCGTACTATGACCTCTGTTTTGAACTGCCACTTTTGTGATTTTAACCAAATCGCCTTTGCTGTAGGTACGCGCAGGATGCCTACCCCTATCGTAATATTCTTTTTGTGTAGTTTGGTCTTTATCGATTTTCTATTTGACTTCAGCGCGAAGGCAAGATAGATCGGTCACCTTACGGGCGTCTTCTACAACCACGTTTAAAGCCGGCTTTACTTCACTGTTCATCGATATACCAAACATGACCTCAGCCGGTGTGTTTCCTATGGTTTCCTGCGCTGTATTATTAAGCCCCCATTGTATCTTTCCTAGTTTGCTATCCCATTCCTTCTCGTTGTCCCTTATATTTTGCGCTGTCAAAGAGTTGAGTATGGTCCGGTTATAGCGCTCTATCTGACCGTTAGATCTCGGACTTGCTACAGCGTTCAATATATGTTTTATACCTCGGTCAAGACAGAACCTTCTGAATGCATGTGCAGTAAAACAAGAACCTCGATCGCTCACTAATCTGTCAGGGGCTCGAAATATATCGAAGATGTCTTGCAATGCCTTTATCACATTTTGAGTGTTAGTGTTCCGAACAGGTCTTATAAACAAAAATTTGATAAAGGAATCTACAACAGTCAGTATATGTGTGAACCCTCTTTTAGATTTTACAAAGGGCCCAACATGGTCAATGTGCACGGTATGGAACGGGATCGCGGCCTTTTCTATGGGATGAAGTAACCCCTCTCGCCCGTTCGTAGTTTTCTTAGTATACGCGCAGTCGATACACGCATTAATGTATTTTTTTACAAATCACGTCATTTTTGCAAACCAGTAAGATTTTTTCATACGTTCTAAGGTTTTCTCGAAACCGACGTGGCCTATGTCATCGTGATTCATTCTGCATAGCTGCCACCTTGCACCCTTTGAAACTACCCACCTAGTATTTTCTTTATCGCCCCCAATACACCTAAACAATATATTATTCTTTAAGACATAATTGTCTTTGATGTAATCTAATCCTTTGGGATCTAAGTCGCTGCTGACAATATCTCGTATCTTACATAACTCGGGGTCCCCCAACTGTAGGGTAAGTAGTCAGTCATCATCAGATATAACCAGTACCGGCGGATATCTCACAGGATCCGAAGCATCCGAATCGTGAGTAGGGTTTCTGGATAGAGCGTCAACATGACTCATTTTTGTCCCTGCTCTATATTCGATACTGCAGTCGAATTCTTGTTACGCGATCCACCAGCGGGCGATCCTAGGTATAAGATCCCGTTTTTCGAAAGTGGAGCGCAGTGCACTGCAGTCAGTAACTACCTTGAAAGTTCTTCCTAAGAGGTATACTCTGAATTTCTTTAGGGCGCAAATAACCGCCAGCATCTCTAACTCGTAAGAATGAAAATTCCTTTCTTCGGTAGTCGTCTGGCACCTATAATAAGCCACAGGATGGAAAGGGCCTTGACTTCCCAGCGGACGCTGAAGCAATATTCCTCCGATACCAACCTTGCTGGCGTCCGTGTGGAGCTCTGTCTCAGCTGCGGGGTCATACAGAGCCAAGACCGGCCTATCCACCAGCTTAGATTTTAGGGTCTTGAATGAGTCTTCTTGTTCAGTCGTCCATTCCCATGGAGCGTTACTTTTCAGTAATTTGGTGAGTGGATGAGCCAATTGGGCAAATGACTGAATAAACTTTTGGAAGTAACTCACGAGCCCTAAAAATTGGCGCACATGGTGCAGGGGAAAATCTATTACCCTCTGTATTTTAACTGACCCAGGGCGCATACCATCCGAGCTGATTTCGTATCCTAAGTAGTCAATTTTATTCTGTAGGAAACTACACTTTGATAAGTTCAGCTTGAGTTGCGCACTTTCTAATAGCTTGAGGACTTCTTCCAATCCTACCAAAAATTAGCAGATCATCTAAGTATACTATGGCTTTATTGAACCGAGCTTGCCCCAAGACTCAGTTCATCATCCTTTGGAAGACAGCTGGAGCATTTGACAAGCCGAACGGCATACGGTTGTACTCGTACTGACCGTCCGGCGTGACAAAAGCAGTCAAATGCTTGCTCTTCTCCGCAATAGGTACTTGGTAGTACCCTGACATTAAGTCAATGGTAATGAACCATGCCTGACCTGTTCCTTTACAGTGATTGAATTAAGCAGCCTGTAATCCACACATAGTCGCATGCCACCGTTCTTCTTCCGCACAAGTATTATTGGGCTAGCATAGTCAGATGTCGACTCTCGGATGACTCGGTCTGTAAACTGATTCTACCCTTTCAGCCTTTGAGAACACCGAATTTTCTTGGAGGCAGCATGGGACCGCGCAGGGTTGCATTGTTACGAAAAGCGAACCGTTCTTTACTTCATAAACCCCACCGCAGATAATGTAGTGTTGGCCTAGCTTACCCACTATCTTTGTGTCGACTATTATGCTGCCTGTGAATGGAGTCTCAGTCCTGACTCTAACGCTAGCAGTCCCATAAAGTTTACAATACGCTAGTATCCTGATTTTCTCCAGTCGGTCAACGTCCTCGTCTTGTACATCATTAGGCATTTCAGTGTCAACATGTATAAACTGAAGCCTATTTACGTCCTTATAAATAACTATGTGAGGTTGCTCCGTGAAACTGACCAATGAGCAAATACTTCTCCAAGAACCGATCCTCTACTACGCGACACAGAACGATAGCATCTACGCCATCTATTGATAAGTTCAATTTCGCAGAACCCATCGAGCATACAAGGTGGTTACCAAAACCCTTCATTGAAAATGGGGTATGGTCATGAGTTAATCCAAGTTTTGTAAACCTGGACTGCGCAATCAAAGTGACTTCACTACCAAGATCAATGAAGACTTCGAGTGGCACACCTTCTACTTTTACCTCTTTTATAAACTTGTTGCATGGCTTCGTATTGGATATACGCATAGTTTTCGCCATTGTGTCAGCCTTCGTTGATCCTTTGTCCAGTTTAGAGTGACATAATTCAGGTTTATGTCCTATTTTGTTACAATGACTGCATTTAACGAGGGGCTTAGGACATCTAGAAAAAGGGTGCCCTCTTTCCTTGCACTTGTAACAAAACAAGCCATGATTGATTTTGGCACCAGTCCAATTGTTCGACTTATCGTCACCCGTATTTACATTCCTGTCTTTAGAAAATGGCTGGGGAGCATAAGGCTCTCTATTATTGCTCATTAAGAACTTAATAGCTCGTCAGGCTCGTCACATCGCAGCGCTAAAGTACTAGACCTTGTGGTCCTGTCACAGATTCCGTGGATAATTCAGTCGACGGCACGCCTACCGGTAATAACGCACTGATTGAGGAGTGCTAGCTTTTCATAAAATAATTTTGGATGGGTTCGTTAATTCTACACCTACGCTTTAACATGTCCTCAAGCATCTGTCCGTAGTGTTGTTCACATGGAAAGGCGTTTAACAATTTGACTTGCCATTCCTCCCAATTGTATAATATTAAACTCTGGCTTTCGTACCAGGTTTTAGCTAATCCTGACAGTTTCTGCATAGCAAAATGAATGACGGCCCTTTCATCCCAACCGTAGACCTTTGCACACTCGTTTACCTTTTACAGCCAAGTATCCATACGCTGGTTTTTCTCTGAAGGGTTAAACTCAGGAATTATGTTTTTACTATCTCTATTCGAAATCTGCGTGCTCTGGCCAAGTTGCGATGGAAGGACGTCTTTTATAGACTGAATCATTTTGGTTACATCTCTGGTAGAAAAAGAAGGACTACGTGACCTTTTTGTGCGGCTACGGCTTCGGCTGTCGCGCCTCGTTTCGTGGCGTGACCCACGCCCCTCGCTCCGTCGCCGGTGATGCTCGGCGTCTCGTTCTCGTTGCAGCTCGAGCTCCAACAGACGAACCCGCTCCTGTTCTTGCCTCAGTGCCACTTCGCGTTCCAGCAAACGGCGACTGTGACTGCGACTGTAGCTGCGACTCCGTCGAGTGCTGCCGTGACCATGGTCAACATGGTCATGGAGTGAAGCTACGCCTGGAACGCGAACGGTTGCGTCGAGGAATTTCCACACTCCGTGACTTATCTCTTGGTTCCATCCCCTGAAACTCGTATCATGTAATTGTTTGCATTAGAATTGAGTTCGACTTATAGGGGGCAATATTTATGGTCGAAAGAAAATTTAAAATATCTCGGAAACAGTGTTTCCTACGTAAAAAATAACAAAATTTTGACCCCCCCTTTAGGAAACCCCCACTACCTGAGCACCGTAAATGAATAGAACTTTTCTTCTTTTTTTTTACCCTTTAATTGTAAAATTAATTGTACAGATTTTTAATCTTTAACACTCATAAAAGCGGTGGTAGCCTAACGGTTCAGTAGTGCAACTTAAAATCCAAAGATACCGGGTTCAAATCCTAGGCTCCGCACCAATGACTTTTCTAAGTTATGTGCGGTTTTCCATCGCTCCGTGCTTCGGAGCGCACGCTAAGTTGTCGGTCGTCAAGCCACGTCAGAGGCCCTCGGGCGGCCGGACAAACTTTGACACCAGATGCCAGCACTACCTCATACGACAAAGAAACAATAATAGAATTCACTTGGAGGGTAGGTACGTCACGTATTTTACCATATTATGTGGGGTCTGGAAGCTCATTATGGGGTAGGAATGCTGCATGATAAAATGGCTGTGATGTGCGGAAGTTAGGCATAAAACTATATTTTAGACGTTCGATGCTAGTAGAATCATTAACTAGTTTCGTTTTCAGGCAATTTAGTAATAATGTAACTACTTAGTACAGTAAAATACGGTGCAGGCGTGTACTTACAATATTTTTGCTTATCCCAGCTTCTGATATGTAAACCTCCCGATATTATTGCAGGCTCCAACGGCAGTTATAATTAAAACACCCAGGATTACACGTCTTGTAGGTTTATTTATTCCAGTATACTGTCACTTTCAGCTTAGACTACGTCCGCGCGCTTCAGTTGTCCAGAGCCAAATAAACCCGAGCCCGCGCTCTGCCAAGCGTCCAGCTACCGGCCGCGTTGCCAGTAAAAAAAGCGCTAATCGCCAACTTACCCTAAAAATTAAGGGAAATACGTTGACAACCTTACATGTGATAGGTGAAAATTAAGGATACCTTTTATCCCGAAAAAAATAGGGGTTGAGTTCATATTACAAGGTAGGATATCGGATACTTTTTATCCCGAGAAATTAATGGGTTCCTGCAGAATAGGGGATGAAAGAAAAAAGTTGTACCACGCTGAAACTACTGGACGGATTTTGATGCATAGTCATAGTTTATATGATGGGTTAAAATTGAGGATACTTAATATCCCGACAAAATAAAGGGTTCCTGCGGGATAGGGATCCAAATTCTGTGCATTGAAGATACTTTGTAAAAAAAAACCTTTTCTGTTTTATATTTGGTACTGAAGCCAAAACTGTTTTTTTTTTCATTTTTGTCTGTCTGTCTGTCTGTCTGTAACGTGTCTGATCACGTCGAAACTACTGATTAAATTCACATGAAACTTGGTATGATTTGAATTTACTACTAGGTAGGACAATGGATACTTTTCATCCTGAAAAATAAAAGTGTTCCCGTAGGATAGGGGTTGAAAGTTATTTTAAAGAACACGTATCACGCTGAAACTACTGGACAGATTTTGATGCAACTTGGCACAGTCATCTATCCATACTTATAACAAAGCAATAGGTACGAAAAAGGTTGTACAAAGATCAAATAAACAAAAGGTCTAGGTTGCCTAAAATAACCTATAGAATAAGTTTTATCTTTAAGTCTATTTTTCTGTATTTTTGTTCGCGCATAACTTAAAACTACTGGTAGGTTTGCTATGTCGTTTTCATTGTTGGATATCTTAGGGTTTGAATTAAAAGCTGGTGTAATTGGTATCTTAATCTTGCGAGTAGAAGCCGAGCAATTGATAAAAATAATTCAAAATTAGCCCTTTACCTACTAGTAAGGATTGATGGAGCACCTTGGTCAATAATGTTAGTTTTACAATAAGGTAACTAGATGGCGCTACTGTGCACCGCTAGATTGTTTGCAAAAAAGTTTGTACGCTCGAGGTCTACAGCTCACAGAGCCACTAGTTTAATATAGTTTATAGTTGCCTTATGTAGTACTCTGTCGTATTTTTAATCTCCGAACGAGAAAAGAGAGGATGTTATAAGTTTAGGGATAGACTCGCGTCTATGGATTAGTGTGTATGTCTGTCTGTGGCCATCATAGCTCACAAACGAATGGGCCGATTTTGATGCGTTTTTTTTTTCTGTTTGTATGTTGACGTGATTTAGATTGTTCTTAGGTATAATTGGGGATCGAGATCGTAGCTCCCAAACGAATGGACTGATTTTAATGCGTTTTTCTATGTTTGAAAGCAGATGTGATCGAGATGGTTCTTAAAAATAAATCTATCAATCCATAAAATAAAGCAATTAGTTTTGTACAAAGGAGGTTATAACAAAGATGGTATAGGGTACTTAAAATAAGCTGCTGAACAAGTTTTTTTTTATAATTTCTTTCTGTTTGTCTGTCTGTTTGTCTATTTGTTTTTTGTTCACGCATCACTTTAAAATTACTAAACCGATTGCAATGCGGTTCACTGTTTGATAGCTTAGGAGTTGACTTAAAAACAGGAGTATTTGGTATCTTAATCCGATGAGTAGAAGCCGAGCAATCGAAAAGCTTTTTAACGGCTGAAGGAATTTTGATCAAATGTTGGTATATTAGTTTTTTAATTTTGGAATATGAATAGTGTATTTTTAACCTAGAAAAATTACCATGGGTACAGCTAGTATTATATACATTTTTAATTTGTGGTTGTGCTGGAGTTAGTTATTAAAAGTCCGGTTAGAAATGTATATTGATATGTTCGAGATATAAGCTGTCATAAAGCTCATAAGAAAAAACGCATACATAAATTAGGTAGGTTACTAGGTGCATAGTGTATATTTGATTCCGTTTCCCATTCTTTAATTAACAAAGCTGGAAAAAAAACAGAGCTCTCAATCCAATATGCTTGGATCCAATAACAAAATAATACAGACCGACATCGTCTAGACGAGTATTAATGCGCACCACTCGGGTTACAGTCAGGAGTGGAGTTATAAGAACCCTTGGATTGGATACAGTTGAATCACGTTAAGTCGTCAGTTGGGAAGTACACTTGGTATTGCGATACCGGGGTATCGCAATACCAAGTGTACTTCCCAACTGTAAAGTCACAGGATGTTAACGTACCTTTTCAAATACAAATGCAACACACAGAATGAAAAGTTTGAATTGGATCTTGAGGAAAAGTGACCTCAATATTGAAGCAAGCAAATTTGACTACAGGAAACATTCGCTTATTTTTACAAGTAAGTAAAATTATATTCATACTTTTTTTAAAGTTGCTTATCTCAGCCGGGAATCGAACTGACACAAATGTGAAAACGTAACATTCTGTAGCTTACGACACCAGGCGTAGGATCAGTCATAAAGATCCAACCTCTCTCAAAATTTTCCATTCTGTAGGTCTCATATTTTTTAAAGTCCAAATTATAAAACTTTTAAATTATGTCCAAATGAAGTACATGTTCATTTTTATGAACAAAATATCACTTAAACTTTAAAATACTTTATTTTGTACGGAAGTGCATCCACTTAAACAAATTAGAATGCCGCCCGAAATGCCGAATGTACTATATGTGCCCCGCGGCACATATAGTACATTTGGCATTTCGGGCGGCTTTTCCCGCATGCTTACTTTTCCACCCCCGTTCACTTTCATAGAATACGGATTTTTCAAATTATTTTCTTAACTTTACATTTCCAAAAGAAGCAACACAGAAAATGACATCCTGAAAATGTCACGTCTCTATCACCTCTGGTTTAGGCAATGCCGAACTGCCTCTCGCCGCTACTTTGATGCGGCGCCCAATCACCCCAACCCCCTTGTAGTCGAAGCCGCGAACTACACGACAGACACGAAAACCCTCCGTAGACGCCCTCACATCATAAGTTATGAACGATATCTCACTGTACCTAAAACTTTAACTGTACTTTAACTCCAGTAGATTTTACATTCTCTAAGCATTTTAACTTAATCTAATTGATGCAAGAATCTTTAAAAGGATCAAGATTAAGATTCATTTGTTTAGTGACTTCTCTTCTACCACTTCATTTTGAATTTGGATCTTGAAAAGTTTTCAGTGGAATGCTCTGAAATAGAAATACTTTTCGGGTGTAAGCTAAGAGTGTTTATCTTAGACCACATCAAATACACAGTGGAACTAGTGAGGATGATGATCCTCATCACTTTACACCAGACGGGATAGTGATCATGCGCTAGCCTATACAAGGTGTCCCAAGGAATATGAAATAAACATAAGTTGATTTAAAAACATTTATGCCGTAGCAATGTTATGATGAAACTTAGAATGGTCTATGACAATTAAATGCGTATACAACATTTCGTGTTAATGCTGTTAATCGTTGAGGAATTTCCAAGTCAGGAGCCAACCCAGAGTGCAACAGCCATGTCATAGTAAAACTTCAAAGCGGCTTTCATAATATAATGTGCACACAAAATTTCAAGTCTCTGTTGTGAACCGTTGAGGAGTTCCCTAGTCAGGAGCCAACCCGGAGTGCATCAACCATGGTAAAACTTTAAACCAGCTATCATAATAGAATGTGTACACAAAATTTCGAGATTGTGCTAATGACACTTGAAGAGTTCCTTTATCTGAAGCTGTTCCTGGTTGTCGATCCAGGTCATGTTTAACATAAAAAGGCATGGTCTTCAGAACGGAACCACAATGCAAAAATTCAACTCTTCAGGATACGAGAAAGTATTTGTTCAGCTTGCAAGATTTGAGCTAAACAAACATACATACATACATTATACGATACATATATATACATACAAGATACAAACATTGCAGAGGAAATAAAAGCTTTAAAAAAAATAAGAGCCAGACACCCCAACGCCTACCGGAATCACCCCATGTAGGCATTTGCCGTAATTTTTGTTGTTCTGAGTTTTCCATATTTTTTATTCACCGTACTTATAACATCACGAAAATATTTGTGACCAATGTAACACAAGTAGGTATCTAACATAGTGCTTTTCATTTTGGTAGTCCTTTACCTTGGAATTTAAAATGTATACAAAGTGTATATCATTTATTAGGAACACACGCTGAAAGGGCTCAATGAATTTTGATGAAATTTGGTAAGTGTATACTTTAGTCCCTTGAATAACACATAGGAGAGCTTTCAATTTCATCATCATCATCATCCACACGGGTGAAACCGCGGGCCGCAGCTAGTAAAACATAATAATTTTCATCATCATCATCATCATATTCGTCCACTGCTGAACGTTGGCTTCTCCTTGTGAACGCCACTGAGCCTTAGGTCATAACTGGCAGAACACACGCGTTGAAGACTTACGTCATTAGGCACTGTGGTATGGACGAAGAAAAAACATTACATAGTTTACCAAATGCTTCCCATCCCAGCTGAATCCTCCTATCGGCTTCCTTTTCGAAGTTGTTCCTACCCAATTGCATAGTGCGCCCGAGGTAAACATATTTCTGAATAACTTCAAAGGGGACACCGCTAACGAGGAACGGTTGCGGGGTAATAAGGTCGTTAAACATAACTTTGGTTTTATCCATGTTCATCCCGAGACCGAGACGACTAGAGGCGTGAGATAGGTTGGTCAGAATTTGCTCGAGATCCTGCAGCGACTCTGCCATAAGGACAATATTATCAGCGAAACGGAGGTGTGAACAGTTTCGAGAATATGACAATAATTTTACTATAATAATAATTTTACTATATACATATATAAACCTAAAATTTAGTTCATTTAATTATGTAAATCACCCGCGAAATGCGGCCTGCAGAAACTGGATGTGAAGCGCCGAAGACCAAACTCTGTGGCGTTCATTAGGAATGCCTATATACAAGTGGACGAATACAGTCTTGATAATGATGCACCTAGAATTTGTTAACACTTATAAAACCAATTTACTTTAGAAAATAAGAGAAAACTTCATGTAACAAAACAGTTGGGCTTACGAAAAGGAAAACTCCTCCTAAAACGGTGCAGCAAACAAGCAAACTTGGGCAGTTTACACAGGATCGTTCAAGGATCGTTTTAGCCGAAGTAAAATAAATTAACGCCTCTTGGAAAGTCGACCCTTGAAACATTAGAAGTTTCGATTTCCCTTTGAAAAAGGGTGAGAATATAGGATATTTGCACTTGTAAGGAACTAATTTGCTGAAGTAGGTACTTTCGTAGGTATAATTTAATCTGAGCAAGTAGTAGATAGTAGATACGCAACGAGCTGTAATGTGAACCGACTATTTCACCTGTAGATATGCTCACCCATCTGATTGAAACTTAATGTTACAATACTAGCTGTGCCCGCGGGTTCGCATGCGTTGATTTCTCTAGTACGTATTAAGTACGTTCGTAGGAAGTACTCTATGCCCTTCCAGGACCTATCTATACTAATAATAAAGCAATAAGAACGAAAAAGTCGGTACAAAAATGACAATTTAAAAAAATGCTCTAGGGTAATTTAAATAAGCTCCTGAACAAGAATAAAACATTTTTTAAATTCGTGTCTGTGTTTGTTTGTTTGTCTGTTTATCTGTTTGTCTGTATGTTTGTTCGCGCATCACGGAAAAACTACTAGACCGATTGCGATGCGGTTTTCACTTTTGGATAGCTTAGGGTTTGACTTAAATCTGGGGTACTTTGTATCTCAATCCCATGTTAAGGAGCCGAGCAATCGATAAAAACTTTTTGACAGCTGAAGGAATTTTGATCAAATGTTGGTCTTGGTCATTGAGTACTTTTAACCTAGAGAAATTACCACGCATGCGAAGCCTCGGGTACAGCTCGTAATACCAATATACCAACATTGGATCAAAATTCCTTAAGTCGTCAAAAATATTTCTAATGATTGCTCGACATATAATCATACGATTAAGATACCAAGCAATCCAGTTTTTAAGTCAATCCTAAGATATCCAACAGTGAAAACTGCATCGCAATCGGTCCAGTAATTTTTATGTGATGCGCGAACAAACATACAGACAAACTAACAAACAGACAGACAGACACGATTTTTTAAAATGTTCTATTCTTGTTTAGTAGCTTATTTTTAGTCAAAGTCAAAGTCAAAAGTCAAAGTATTTTATCGTAAATAGACAAAACTAATAGCACTTTTACACGTCAAAATTAAATCTCATGAACAAGGAGAAATACATAAAATATTATAAAAAGATCAAAATTAAGTACCATAAACCCTTTGATTATATATCTGTCCAGATAGAGAAATGTAAACATACAACACGCAAAGAACGGCCCAAGTTAGGCACAATGTGTGAGTAGCGCTAGTGTACATATTGTCTTATAACTAGCACTGTGTACGTGTTTAGGGATATCAGCATAAAATAATAAGGTACTATTTATTACAAATCTACTATTATCATTCATTACAAAATCATATCGAAATGGTGAGTTAAAATGATTATGACTTTAATTGATGTGTTTTGTTTATACGGCGTTTGTTTAAAAAGTCAATCAAAGGATTAGCAGGGAAAATGGCAATTAAAAAATAAAACCGTCGTGGGACGCCTAGCAGATCTGTAAACATAAAAAATATAATATCTAAAATAATGAGCAACGTTTTGCACCAAGCGCTCTCATTGGTCAACTGTGAATCAGAAACTCTTCTTCTTCTTCTTTTTCTTCTTGTTCTTGTTCTACTTGTTCTTGTTTTTCTTGTTCTTGTTCTACTTGTTCTTGTTTTTCTTGTTCTTGTTCTTATTCTTGTTCTTCTTGTTCTTCATGTTTGGTTCTTGTCTTCTTCTTGTTATTCTTGTTCTTGTTTGCGTGTCGGAACGCTCGCGACTCTGAACCGCTCGATCGCCACACCGCCCGATCGTCACGGCACTCGATTACCACGCCGCTCGATCGCCACGCCTCTCGACGTCAACAGTCGCCGTTACCCCCGTACCGCGCCAATAGATGTTTACACATCAAAAATGGCAAACATTATCATAATCATCTTTCGTCATCATTATCATGATGGAAGAAATATTTAGATTAAAATATGCTTCTTACCTACCTAACACGTGTTTTTTTTGTAAAGGTAAATAAGGTACAACCTATAATGATGATATCGGTGATGAAGAAATAACTACCCCGATTTACCAAGGTGTCTAAGGAAAGCACAAATAAAATTTATATGACCCCCACCCCCATTATAGCTAAGGACCTTCTCGTTTACTTCAGTTTTGAAACATAAAAAAAACCGCAGTTAAATTGGTCCATTCGTTTTAAAGATACGATTCTCACCCTATTTTCTAACCTCCGTCCTTCCCCTCCCCCATATAACTAAGAACCATTTCGATCACATTAGCTTTCAAACAAAAAAAAACGCATCAAAATTGGTCCATTCGTTTGGGAGCTACGATGCCACAGACAAACACACACATACACACACATACGCACACACACACACCCACATATACAGTGATACAAACCCTAAACTTATACCTCCCGTCTCTTTGTTCGGGGATTAAAGACCGCGTGAAATCGGTTCCTCCGTTTATTACTCGACTGGCAACTCCGTTCAATTCTAATAACCTACAAAATATCCAAATGAAATTGTGTTTTGATAAAAAATATACTAACAGAATTTACTAATTTACCGATGGAAAGTGATCTTTGTCTTATTATCACGTTTTCCTGCATGGTTGTGACACAATTTAACTGCACAAACTGGCATAGTATTTTATTTTTCAAGAGCTTAAAAAAAAGGCTGTTTTTAATCGGCCAATTCGGTACAGGTCAGATATATAATCAAAGCATAAACCGTTATTTTTAAATTATCTTCAATGTACAGATTTTTCCGGTCTAATTGCTATATTATAAGTATACGATACGATACGATACGATACGAAATACTTTATTGTATACCAAAACAAAGAACAAACAATATAAAACTTAAATACGGTAATACAATTGGTGGTACTAGAATTTATCCTCGGGGTTTCACCCGCATGGTAACCTTCTTGGTTAATAAAAGAGAACTCATCTCAGGTTTGGCTACTATTGGAAAGCTGGCGCCTGGCATGAAATATAATCTACTAGCTTCGCCCCTTCGCACAGTAGCCAGGTTACCTAGGCTAATACCCACATGATATATTTCGACCATATTACCTAGGTAACCTAGTTTAATACCCATTTAAACTAACTGGACCATAGTAACTAGGTACCCTAGGTTAATACCCACTTGATCTAACTCGACTATAGTACCTAGTTATCCAATAAAAACTGTAAATATAGTACTGGTTGACAGTCACTGATGATTTTCGGTTGTTTCAATAGTACAACTATAAGTTAAAAGCTGCATTACAGAATACATTACAATATCAATTTACACATTAGTCAAAATCCCTATTTTTGCATAACAAATAAAAAAGTCAGACCCAATCATTACACAATAAATTAACTAATTTGTATAATAAACTTGCGAAATAAGTTATTAATAGACTTAATTGCTTAAAGGAAGACGACATTCTTGTTTCAATTAATATTATACAATTAGCTATCCTTTCAACTAGGCCGGGTCACTTCTGCTAATAATTTCATGAATAATAAAATTATCTCATCAGAGTAGATCACGAGTAGATTATATAATTCTGCAGAAAATTGACTAAAATTTTATATAATGTCTTTGTTTTAGTTCCTATTCTTGGACTTTATCGGATATCGGTCGATAATCTTATAGACTGTTTATTCACTGTGACTGATAACAACAATCAATATTTCGTTCGGTGGTCGGAATCTTGACTTGATGATCATCGTTGTCTTTTGAGACCGTTCAAAAGTCGGCCATACGAATACAGCCGTCATATTAGATAAACTTTACTATCTGATTTCTAGAACTTCCATGCAAATGAGCTGACAAGATGTTACTCTTTCAAAATGTTACTTTAAAATATGTAAAAAAATATCTGGTTCAAAAGCAGTGTAAACTTTCTCACTGCGCTTTTATTTGCTACAACCATAGAGTTTTCAAGAGAAATGTTTAGTGTTCTACATGATGAGTTGTGTTATTTCAAAACACAATCCTATTTTGGCCTGTTTGTTGTTGAGATATTTAATATATCCACAACAAACCAGCCAAAAAATAACTCTGATGAAAGTCTAGAACCAAAATATATTTTTATGTTAAAATGTTGGCTAACTGGAAAGTGTAACTATTAGCATGAGGAAATGAAAAAGTTGACAAAATGGATCTGTACTTGATTGTTTGAGAGGTAGGCAAACTGAGAAAGTTAGGAAAGAGTACGCACACCGAGTACCTTATTATATATTCTGTGCCTATATGTACCAAATGTGTAGCTTCTGTACCAGTTCAACCTTGTCTTTTGTTTGCAGACGTCATTGCGATGGTGCCGTGCCATGTGACGTCAATAATTCCCGTCCCTTGTGACGTCAATAATTCCCGTCCCATGTGACGTCAATAATTCCCGTCCCATGTGACGTCAATAATTCCCGTCCCATGTGACGTCAATAATTCCCGTCCCAGGTGGAACTTGGTGGAACCGTACTTATAGGGCCAAGATGCGATGCGCGGTGATGCGTTGCGATTATTAAGATGCCGTATGCTCAAAGCCCCAAAAGTTCTCTTTTCTCTTAGTGAATCATGAAAACAGATTGTTCCTACTTAGTTTGCTGACCTAATGGTATAGTTGTTTATTATTCTGACTATAAATTCGTTTAGCCACGATCTCACCTGATGGAAAGCGATGAAGTGGTCGAAGGTGTAGCACGCTTGCCTAGTAGATATCTATTCACTCATGACTTTTTTTTCCACTCATTGCTTTTAGTTCCCGTAAAAATTGCAGTGCCGATCTTTGAGATGTAAGGTTTTGTCTCTCTTCACATTGAGACATCAGGGTCTATAGGTAGGCTCAGAGAAGTTATAATTTCTCTGAGACAGGTAAGTTACTTTTGCTTTGCTTCAGTGTCCTTCAAAAGATTCAAACCTACTTCAAACTGAAAGAACATTTGCCATTATTTCCTTACACACTTCTTCTTTCTTCACAGTTCTTGTGTGCCACAAGTGACACAACACAACCTACAAAGTAGTTTTTTTGTAATGTCACTTTAGCGTGCTTATCCGTGCTTATCCTTTGAGCTAAGTCAGTTGCCTTGGTTCTCTGTCGGATATCATCATTACAAATCCTGTCCTCCAAAGAAACTCCAAGCATAACTCTCTCCATAACTCTCTCCATAGCTCACCGAGCGACCTTTATTTGTGGACTAATTTAACCGTTAGCATGCACGTTTCGTCATGACTGGTTGAAGACTTGTCTTCAGGCACTGTGGTATGGACGACGAGAAGACCTTCGTCAGGTCTTTTTGTCGTCTATACCGAATGCTGCCCAACACAGCTGAATTCTTCTGAATTCTTGTCAGGTCTAAGCTCAACAAATCACAAGTGAAGGCTTTTAAAAAATCTCAGGTGTTTTTTTATTCATTACAGGTGATACAGTAAATTAGTAGAAAAAGAGGTTTTGAGTTGATGAAACTTGTTTCCCACGAAATATGACTAAATACGAGTATAAACTCATGAACTTTATTAACGGTAAAGGACTTGGCCAGTCTGCAAACGAGGCGCTGGGCGGGCGCGGCGCGGTATTCTAAGCGTAGTCTCCAATGGAAATGAAATTTGTTGTCAAACACTTGCGTGGGCGACACGGGGCTGCGTTTGCTCTAAGTCAAACACTTTTGATCTCATGTCCGTTCTCGGAAAACTAAGATCATTATTTTTTAAGTACTGCTTGATTAATATGTACTTTAAGTTTCTACAACATTCACTGTATTATTACAAAAAACTATTTTAGTCGTGGATTATACCAGAGGTAAAAGTCCGAGTTTGTTACGATAATATGGGATTAAAACTTGACATTATTACAAATCTTCGACTAATCGAGGACCAGCTGATACCAAAGATTCTCTATAGTTAAATTTTTGCCCACAGATTAAGTACAAACATTTACATTCATTTAGATCACGTTTGTTCACAACGTTCCATTTCTTCACAATATTGATATATAATTTTCGATCTTCGTCAAACATAAGTAATTATTACTTACGTTCACTTAATATTTGATTGATTTTCAATCAATACTTATTCAATTACAAGGAAATGGTTTTATCGGCCATATTTAAGTTTGACAATTTTATTAGGAAGTAAGTAATGTTTTTTGCGAGGATTGGAACGTAAACATAACATTGTAGAGTGCGCGTAATTTGATAGTTTTTACTTACTGTAAACAAAGTTGCCCTACTTATTGAAAGGGAATTTTTCAATTGCTTGTGATACAAAGCGTTGTGTCGAGTTGAACTTGAACAAAAAACGAGTGTGCTTTTTTTTTCTTGACTCATCAAATAAAAAGGTGAAAATTGGAGTTCTGAAGAGAAATAGAGTCTTTTTCAAATACTACGAGTAGTTACGATCGCATGACAAACATTGTCATGCAATCATTGACAAATCTTGTGAAAACACTGATTTCCTAAATTTCATGTGAGATGAAGTCGATTAAAAAGGGGTAGACATATCTCACCAACGGTGTCGAAAATTAGGGTCTACAAATCTATTTATCAAGGTACGTCTGCAGGAAAATTTTAACACCTTGTGAAAAGGTTGACGAAAATCGGTGGGTAAGTAAAAAGGCAGGTAGGTACCTACTTTTATACTCAAAGCAACAAAGACCGGACTTTTAAAATAGGGTATCTATTAACCAATACTTTAACAATTTTGTTACGTATTACGTTCCTGTTTAGTACATCTTACAATTGTATGTACGCGAGAGCAGCTTATAACCGCAAGGCATTGGATCGTCTGTCCTGCAGGCTCCCTTTACCATACTTTCTACTCTAACTAAGCTACAGTACTGCCTGTGGTGTGGCATTTCTCGAACGAAGTTGACAGCCTAAAATAAACAAATTATCCTTCCACCCGCCAACACTCGAGACTTTTCTAAACTTCAAACACCAAAGACATTTTATCAACATCAAAAACATTTTTAGAAGCTCATATTCCGCTGCTCCAAGGATCTTAAATATGCGTCTGAAGGCACAAAGCGTAAACACTCGGGACAGAGCCGGCGATGTATGAAAACTTCAGACAGGTGAAGAATTTTTAAGAGTGAGGAATTTATTTGAAGTGTTCTAAGAAAATTGTTCGTACTTCCTCATGTTAGCTTGACAGGTATAAGATAGTCAATAAATTTCTGATAAAATAATAGGTCACCTATATGTGTTGTAGTATACCTACCTGTGTAGGTAGAAACTATCATTGTATACTTGGATAAGTACAATAATGATAGTAGTGACCAAAGCAGTATTTTTTTTAAATAATCACAGTCTACTGAGATGATTTTTGTAAATCGCCACACATAATCAGTAGTTGTAGAATAGCGAATCCTGAATCTGCAGATTTCTAGGGTTCCTCAAAAAGAAAACAGGAATGCTTATATAGATTCACTTAGTTGACCATCCGTCTATCTGTCCAGATCCATTTTCTCAGGAACGCGTCAAGTTGAGATAAATATCAAATACAAGGTCAATAAAATGTCTGCAGAGTAGTAAAACAACAAACTTTCTAAGTCAACGCACTCAATAGATACGGCCATTTATGCCTTATATTATAGCCCAATAGCCCGCGACGATCTGACCTTCGTCGTTATTTTATAAAACCTGAAAGTTTATCTGTGTATGTGCCTAGTACAGGTAAAAACAAGCTCCGACTATGAAGTCTGGATCACGGTGGCTTTGAAAGATAACAGGGCCATTATTCTCTATTGCCACACGAAATTCCACGCAGAAAACGCGTGACGTCATAACATGCTTTAAACACAAACGCGTTTCCTAAACGCGCCCTAGCGTGGAATCGAAAACAGAATTCTGTATGCCACAAGAAACGTTGTCTACGCCCGTTTTTTTTTAAAATTTGATTTCACTTGGTACCAGCGGGGCTATTACATAATATCTTGTTGCAATCAGATTTTGCACCTAATGCGGCGCGTCTGAGTTGATATTGATTTGAAAATCTGATTGAAACAAATCGAATTGGCTCATGTAATTGCCCTCGCGTGGTAGGTACCTACAGCCAAAGAGTATATAAATACTACGTAAGACCTACAGCTTTACCCCCCATTCCTATAAAAATTAAACGAGTCGTTTTTCTAAAGTCTCGTTTCTTTTTGACGTATTTTGTTTGGCGTTTATGTCAAAAGCTGATGGACAGTTCGCGAAAACGGTTCGTTTTAAGATAGGTACCGGCCAATAATAAGCTTAGGTACGTCTGTTCGTTTCCGAAATGTATCGGGGCAATTAGGTATCTAGTAAGAATATTACTAAAATGTAATAAAATATGAATATTAATTAGCACTATTTTCGTGTATTTTACCGATTTTACCAAAACAATCATTCTCCGTGCGTTCGAGATGATGAGATGGCGTAGTGGGCAGTTTCGAGATGTACATTTACTCGTTAACAAGCCATTTGCTTTGAATATTTTCAACAGTTTTGCAATTTTTGTAACTTTTGACATTAACGATTGGGGGAATTTGGGATGGCCCAAACCGAATAAAATACGTCCCTATACCCAAATGAAATAAAGTCGCTTTTCCCATGTCAAATTTAACTGTCATGTCATTTAAACATGAAAAACGAACGTTGATCGAAAACATTTCAGAAATCTAATTTTGCCCACAAATGCCCAATGTGAACGCCAAATGTAATCATAATTAGCGTTTTAACATTTATTTTCGCCATCTGCTTCAAAGCAAACGGCCTATTTATTCACACGTACAAGTTTATGATCGCGTTTTACTTTCCTTTGATGCGCTAGTTTTGAGCATAATGGAAAAAACGCTAAAAATAATCACCTTTGGCGTTCGGCTATAAAATATTGTGGGCAAAATTAGCGTTCTTATATGATTTCGATCACCGTTATATTAGTAGATGACTTAAAGGATCGTTTGTTTTTTTTTCTAAATTGGCAAATGTGTTGAAATTGGCCAATCCAACGGTTTGTTAAAGATATATTTCGAAACTGGCAAAAACGCCATCAACACAATCCGAACATATGATTTATTGACACATAAATTAGGGCTGCCAGACGTCTGGCTTTTGACGAATGACGTAGGATTAATGAAAAAATATATATAAAAAAACGACTGGAAAGGCATGAAGACAACATAACGGGTCCAATTCTGTACATTGAAGATATTTTGAATTTTTTTTTGGACCTTACTCTATATTCGATACTGAAGCCAAAACTGTTTTTTTTTTCATTTTTATCTCTCTGTCTGTCTGTCTGTCTGTATGTCTATCTGTATCTTGGCTAGGCATCACGCCAAAACTACTAAATGAATTTAAACAAAACTTGGTCAGATTTGAGTTCATACTACGAGGTAGGACATAGGGTACTTTTCATCCCGAAAAATGAAAGGGTTCGCGCAGGATTGGGGTTGAAAGTTACTTAAAAAAACACTGAAACTACTAGACGGATTTTGATGCAACTTGGCACAGTCATAGTTTATATGATGGCTTAAAATTGAGAATACTTTTTATCCCGAAAAAAATAAAAAGTTCCTGCGGGATAATGTCCCAAACTCTGTAAATTAAAGATATTTTGTATATTTGTATTTTTGTGTTTTTTTTTTGGGGGAAGTTCTATATTCAATACTAAAGCCAAAACTGTATTTTTTAACTTTTGTCTGTCTGCCTGTCTGTTCGTCTGTCTGTCTGCACCTTGGAAGTGCATCACGCCGAAAAAGGTCAATAAATTCAAATGAAATTTAGTATGATTTGTGAACATATATATAATAATTATACGTACTGTAAGGTTATCAAAACCTAAGTTTTGTAATCTTGGCCTTCAGTTGGTTAGGTTTGTCGAGTAGGAGATAAAACTTATCTGCACCAACTATAGTACCCAGTAGCTACAGCTACAGAATAAATAACTTAAGGAGTATTCATAGAAACAAAGAAATGTAATTGTTATATTTTTATTGATTCTACCACCAGATTCGGAATACACTACATAGAAGAACTGGCAAGAAACTATGTAGCAAATATATTTTTATCATATTTATTTACAATTATAATTAACACATTATTATTATCATACTAACAACCTATATACTTGGTCATAGTGATATTTTATTATCATTTTACAATCACCACAGTTACACCTGGCACAATAATAGCATTTAAACAAAGTGATCCTAACCTAATCATTTCGGACACAATAACATTGACCATATTGGTTATAATAACATCACATTGAACCAACAGTACCTATGTAGTATTTGTATACTCTTTGGTACCTATTTGCAAAATACTCCGTTACACACAGTAAATATGAGACAAGGAAACAGTAGCAGAACAATAAAGTAATATAAATAGTACTTAACTTGCCAAGGTCCTCTCGGTGCGGCGGCCACAAGTACATTAAACATTGGCAATTTTTTTATTTTTTTTTATGGCTAATGCTGTTGGCCTTATCGGCCTCTACAGCTTGAACCGGACTTGGGGGCGGGCGCTCACAAGCACTCCGCCGCAATGCGTGACGCAGAAGGTGCACGCCAAAGTTAAAATTTAGACGACCCGCACGAGGGTACCCAGGGGGTACGGCCCTCGGCTTGGACGGCCGTCTGATTACGGGGGTAACGAACTAAACACCCCTGGATCGCTACCGTTAAGTAGTGATCGAGGGGGGCCTGAACAATGGCTAGGTGCCCTTTGATTGACTTTTATAACTGACTATGTTCGGCCTGCACAGTCACTTCGTTGTCTGTCGAGGAGTTATCACTGTCACTCACTTCCGTTAACTTTGATTGTTGGCACACTGCGCTCGTTGCTCGGTATCCATAATCTTAGCCGTTTTTAGCCGTTTTATTTATATTTAATACTTTTTATCCCAAAAAATAAAGTGTTCCTTCGGGATAATGTCCAAAATTCTGTAAATTGAAGATATTATGTAATTTTTTTGGAGGACATTCTATGTTCAATACTAACGACTACTACTACTACTACTACTACTACTACTTTATTTTTTCGGGACAAAATGTATCCATAATTTTCACCTATCTTATAAACTATGTCTGTGCCAGTTTGCAACAACATCCGTCCAATAGTTTCAGCGTGCTAAGTGTTCTTTTAAATAATTTTCCACCCGTATCCTGCAGGAACACTTAATTTTTTCGGGATGAAAAGTATCCAATGTCCTACCTCGAAGTGTGAACTCAAATCATACCAAATTTCATTTGAATTCATTAAGTATTTTCGGCGTGGTGCGCTGCCAAGGTACAGACAGACGGACAGACAGACAGACGGACAAAAAAAAAATAGTTTTGGCTTCAGTATCGAATATAGAGTAAGGTACAAAAAATAAATCAAAATATCTTCAATGTACAGAATTGGACTTATCTCTAGGAAGGTACAAACTATCATATTGGCAGCAATTTAGTCATTTTACTCTTTATACTAAACTAGGCTATATTTCTTTAAATGTAATTTAACCTTGTCGACTTTGTAACAAGGTCTTTTTGCCCATGGCATCAATCATAAACTTACGTCAACTTAAGCTGCATCGCTTAAAATAACGTAATTAAAACAGGTTTTCAACACGCCGTCTAACAGCATTTGGATAAATTCGGACACGTTCTGAGAAAGCGTTTGGACAAATCGGGACTGTCACCGCGTGGAAACAAAGTTGATTTTACGCTGACAGACTTTAGTGATAGTTTAGTGAGTGAGGGTTAGATGCCAGGGGAAAAATACCTTGTTACGAAGCTAACAAGGTAAATTACATTTGAAGAAATTAATTTTAATTTAGGGGATGTCTGAAATACTGAATCTACCATTGCCTCGTATGCGTTTTTCTCACACGCATGTCAGACTTTAGAACATAATATAGGTCTAAATTGTTTTTAACAAAAAGCCACAGCTCCAATATGAAAATTTCTGTAACCGTGAGGTACCTTTTGTCTCTAAAAATTCGTCTTTAAGATTCATCAAACTACTATTACTACTGTGTGATACTTTAAATTATTCGATACTATAAGTATAATCATAAGAAACGGGATATTTGCCATGGAAACTATTTGTATTGAGTTCCCGATATATTTCAGCTCTGTTGCAAGTGCCATGATCACGGATAACTGAAATAACTGCGGGTGGGTTTGTCTGCCCTTAAAAACTATTCCACCCGCAGTTACTTCAGTTATCCGTGATCATGGCGCTTGCAACAGTGCCGAAATATCGGAAACTCAATACAAATAGTTTCCATGGTAAATATCCCGTTTCTTATAAATAAAAACTGATACTTAAATAAAAATTGATACTTATAGTGTACGTGTCCATGTCAGTTCAAAAATATATAGTGGTAACGTGGTCTCCATTATAAAACTCGCTTACCACAACTGTTGTCGATTTTTGAGTTATGTGACCGGCCCATTACCACTTCAGCTTGCTAATTCTTTAAACTATGCCTGTCACCTTGGTTCTCTAGCGGATCATCTCATTTTGGATTCAAAGAACCTCAGAGCATAGCGCTCTTCATAGCTCATGTTCATAGAACAGAAACTACTTGCTCATTTGAACATTCTCTTTACTCAAGAGTTTGCTGGACGAGCTTAAACCTAAAAATAAAACTTATTTTTAGGGTTAATCTCGCCTTTGTACATCTACTATATAAAAAGTAATGTTTGTTTGTTTGTTCGACGTCTATGCCTGCGCGCATCCAATTAATTGAAACTTTGTACAGTTGTAATTGATACTTGCGTGAAGGCATCCGACATAAAAAAAACTTGAAAGAATAAAACAATAGAATAGAAAATAGCGTTGCGCAGTTAGTAAAGAATATAGGAAAATTACGCATAAAAATATCGAAAATTTATTAACGGTGAAAGGCTAAGAACGCTGCATTAATTTGCTTCGTCGATGAATGTGATTTGAACACCAGTAGAAACCAAGCTATGCTTTGGCAAAAATATATTATTTAATATTTTCCCGATTAACAAAATAATTTCATACATTGTACATCACTGTAGTAATAGTATACAACTTTTTTCCTTGGGTGCATAAGGGCCCTCTAGACCAAATAAAACGCAACATTTTACTAGAACAAAATTTGTTTAGCGTGGGATTTATTTTACATCAATGTTTAAAACAAGACGGATTCCACACCGCTAAACAAACGAGTGAAGCATAGCAAATGGCTGCTGTGTATAATATATAATTCAAGATATTTGTGTAGAGCATCGTGTTTTTATCAATACAAAAGCGGTCACTCAAGATACGCCAGTACTCATAATCATTTCTCTAAGCTCAAGATAGTTGTCTACGATAAATATAGGAAACCTTATAACCTCATGCAAAGATATTGAATTATGCTTACTGCTTTATACTACCTCTATGGGTTCATATCTACTGACCGAGCAGTGGCCCAATTCCATAACTTGGCTACAATCGGATTATCACTTTTTTCATAGCAAATTCGACTCTATCGCAAGGCATTAGTGGTTGCGATACTGAGAATTCGATTGAAGCCAAGTTTTGGAATCGGGCTGCAGGTCATTAAATTATATGTCAACTTTAAAATTAACCCGTCAAATGTTGCAGCATGCGGGGCGTTTAAATTTAAGAGTTTTATCATCAAAAAGTTATTAACACTCTTTTAGTTGAATCAATGCTACACTATTAAAAAGTAACAAGTACCTAAACATAGCAATTTAGGTGTTAATGCACACAGTGTGCTACATATGATTTTTTGACTGCGATAGTACCTAGCCTAACTACTTATGTATCTACTTTCAGAGATATTAGCTGTGATATTAGTCAAAAGGTCTGAACATGTTCATGGATTTTAACATAACCGAATCAGAAGAACAAGCAAACTAATCAGTCTCATTGCCTCCTAACATTTTAAAAGAAAACGGTAATGAGGTACAAGAAATAATCTAAATCAGTTTTGCACTGCACTGTTACAAGTGAAAGGGCCTTCGCTTCGCCTACTTGTCACTGCTACCTAAATTATCACTTGTACATGACAATAGAACACTAGAGAAATAAAACCATTGATTTAATAAAGAATATATGTATAAAATCAGGACTATTATTGAAATCCCATTCCACCTTTTCTGTGCATGACGACATCAGACAAGCGGCAGGAGTGATGTGGAACAGAGTGGCTCAGGAAAGACATGAATGGAAAAGGTTGGCGGAGGCCTTTTGGTCACAAAAACCTATCAGGCACTCCATTTGAATTTGTTTTGAGAAAATCTTTTGAACTATAGAGTGTATCATTGAAAAATAACGATTATTAGACACAATCTTTACATAGCCCAATTAAAATTCATTTTCACATGCTTACCTCAATTGATAGCCATCGTGTAAGTATCATCAGAAAATGCGTTGATAGTGAGAACGCTTTATTATGCCTTTGCAAACGTGTGGATGTGCTGCAGTTGATACACCTCATAATCAAATCAATTGTATAAATATTTATCCAAAACGTGAGCAAAACTGAGTCCGTAGTATAATAACAAGTGAAATATTATATATTATTTTTTATTACGGACTATGCAATCGTTTGACCACGATCTCATCTGATGGAAAGCAATGATGTGGTCGAAGGTGTAGCACGCTTGCCTATTATACCTAATCACTCTCGAATAGTAAATAATAATATCTCGAATTCGTCGAAGAAATCAGTCCGGGAGAAGGCCAAGGTCGTCGGTTGTAGAATGCAATAACAAGATCAGAATTAAATGGTACAGTACACACGAATGCAAGTGCATCGGAACCAATGGATATCGCATTCACAAGTGACATGACATTTTGTGATATCACAGATGTCTGACATTTCTCGTAGTCCGTTTTTGCTAAGTGAAAGTGCGAAATCGTATTGTATTATTTGTATGAATGAAATAACAAACAAATAATGAAATAGAAAAATGTTGCAATATACAAAATGCATTTTGAATAAACCTTATGTGCATTCACTTTAATTATTGATACATTTGTCATATAGAAGTTTATTTATCATCGTACATACATTTCGTTGAACGGAACGTAAGACATTCAAAATGTCGTTGATTTTCAGGTAGAACAATTTAATTACTTTTATTAGCAGCCCTTTAAAGCCTGGAGTTCTAGAGATACAAAACACAAGCCATAACTTTTATTTTATTTTTGTGAATTTTAACAATTACCTACAGTCAAAGTACATTCTAGGCAGGAACTGTCCATGTCCTTTGAATATATATATTTTTGTCGTAAAAGTTACGTAAAAGTAACATTTTAAGTCGTGTAACATGAAAATAACATGAGGGGGTCAAAAGTAACGTAAAATGTTACAAAAGTAACATTCTGGCAACCCTGATGTCAACGAAAGAAATGTCGTTCATAGACAATTTGTAAAAAAAGGAGTTTTCACAGAACATACATTATATTATTAGGTTTTCAAACAAACTATTCGTTCTTTGTTCATTCAATTTGGCTGGCTTTCGTTCAACCGAGCTCATCCTTATTTACATTAGAAATACGTCACTAACGTAAGGACGCTAGTCGTACGCAAGTCGTACGCAAGGTGTTGTGATGGCGACTATCGTCTTGCTCTGCAGCCCGATTCCATAACTTGGCTTCAATCGAATTCTCAGTATCGCAACCACTAATGCCTTGCGATAGAGTCGAATTTGCTATAAAAAAAGTGATAATCCGATTGCAGCCAAGTTATGGAATCAGGCTGCTGGTAAACACGGTACGCATGCGATACGCATGCGATACGAATGTTTGAAAAAATTGTGCTTGGCCTACTGACGTCACACGTTTTCGGCAAGGAATTTTATGCGGCATATTGAATAAGCGCCCAGTTAACGTAATTCTAAATCTTTGATCGCAATAGACTGAACGCAATATGTCACTCGCACCCCGCACCCCTCAGTCAGACGTGTCAGCCAAGTAAGATTGTCTGTTTCGGCTATATTATGTTTGTCCGTGGAAATCTTCTAACTGATAATTATGATGAATACCCGTCATAATTTTTCATACAAATGCTCGTACATGATTATGGCATTGTAACACATCTTTCTTTGAAATTTTTGAACTAATAGGTATTTGGTGCATTGTGTCTAGGTTTTTACCAAAGCAAGAAATAAAAATTTTGAGAAACTAATTCATTATAAGCTTCCAAAATTCTGCCTTTTCGCATGAATTTTACCTGAATTTTGGCCGTTCAAAACGTACTCATAAATTTTACAAGTAAAGAAATTGTCTGAGTAGAAACCTCACACAATAATGGACATTCTAAATGAAAAACATTTATTTCACACACTTGTAAGGATTACTCAAAAACACGTATTTTCTGGAACGAGTTTTATGAAATTTCCGCACATTATTTTTTCATTAATATGTTGTTCTTGTAACTTTTAAACACATAGTTAAATGTGTTCGAATCGCGAAAGTTTAAAAGTTACAAGAACAACATATTAATGAAAAAATTCAAGTTGCATTGATCGTGGTCACGAGAAGACTGAAGTAGCGGGTGTCAGCGTCGAGAAGGGCGAGCGTTGTCTCCAACTACCCGCATTTGGTTTTGTAAAAATTCTGAATTGTCACGACAAACGACACTAACGACATCTGCAGATATCTTCTGACATAAACCGCGACGCGAACACTTGCTTATCACGGGATTCCAGGACGCAGCCAACTTGAAACCATCCTCTCGGTGGAAATTGGAATACTTTTTAATTTCAACCGCTTCACGTACAATCCTGGAGTAGTAGTGACGTTCTGTGGAGAGGATCTTCGGGTCATGGAGTTTAATCCAGTGATTAGGGCCCGATTCGAGCAAATGCTCAGCGATTGCAGATTTATTTATCTGGCGGTTCTTTACAGCTGCAATGTGTTCTTTGTTTGATGTGTTTTTGGTAAATAAATATAAAGTTTTCAGCGCGATTAAGTCCCGTTTAAATATTTAACTATATGTTGTTCATAGTATTATAATTAGCTGATGCCCGTGGCTTCGCACGCGTGGTCATTCTTCTAGGTTAAAAGTACTCTATGTGCTATACCAGGGCCTAAAATATTAATTTATCAACATTTGATCAACATTTTAACAAATATTTTTATCGATTGCTCGGCTTCTATAATCGGATTGAGATACCAAGTACCCCAGTTTTTAATTCAAACCCTAAACTATCCAACAATGAGAACCGCATCGCAATCGGTCTAGTAGTTTTAACGTGATGCGCGAACAAACATACAGACAAACTAACAGACAAACTTACAAACAAACAGACAGATATGATTTAAAAAAAAAACTTATTCATTAGCTTATTTTAAGTACCCTAGAGCATTTTTTACACGACTACCCAAAAAAAGAGTGCATTGTTTTTAGGATTCATGTATATATGCATGTATGTGAGTTTCTTTATTCCACCACTAGCTGATGCCAACGGCTTCGCACGCGTGGTCATTTCTTGAGGTAAAAAGTACTCTTTGTGATATTCCAGGACCTAAAATACCAAAATACCAACATTTGATCAAAATTCCTTCAGCCGTCAAAAATATTTTTATGGATTGCTCGGCTTTTACTCATCGGATTGAGATATAAAGTTAAGTCAAAACATAAGCTATCCAACAGTGGAAACCGAATCATAATCGGTCCAGTAGTTTTTACGTGATGTGCGAACAAACATACAGACAGACACGAATTTTTAAAATGTTATTTTCTTGTTGACTTGCTTATTTTATGTACCCTAGACCATTTCTTTTTTAATTATCTTCTTTGTATAGACTTTTTCGTTCCTATTGCTTTATTATAAGTATAGATAACTTTAAATTCCTTAACAGATTTAGACGTTTGGGGTATCGTTATAATCCTTACATCCCCCGAGTAACAAAGGAGATTTTTATTTAAAAAAAACATATGGCTATAAAAATATATTCTTCTTATTTTACAATATGGGTATCAAATTGAAGACCTTTGATAAGCACATTCCAACAGTATATAATTTATTGGCATAAGTTCTTTTTTGGCAGAGCAGGCGTGTTATTTTAGCTGAAAAGCAATTTTTTTTAATTATCTTCCTTGTAAGGTTTTTTTTAGGATGGTTAAATGCTGTTGGTCTATAACTGACCTCTACACCGTCACCGCTGAGACGGTGGAGACGATGGGACAGTGGGGCGGGTGCGAAAGCTCTCAGTCGCAATGCGTGACGCAGAAGACGCACGCCAAAGTTAAGTTTTGACCACTTGCTCAAGGGCACCCAATGAGTACGAACCTCAGCTTAGACAGTTGCCATTGATTACGGGGGTTTGACTGAACACCCCTGGATCGCTAGTTTTAGTAGTGATTGAGGGGGCCCTGATGAAATGGCTGGAGTTCTTTAAATTATTTGGATAACTGACCACCGATTCAGAATACACCTTCTAGAAGAATCGGCAAGAAACTCGAAGGTGAATAAAATTGAATTTAATTACGGGACTTTTGACCTAGCCGGTGAGATCGGTGTCTGTGTCTAATTGTGTTGACAGACGGTGAGGAAGGGTTGGACGAATCTATCGCTGCCTGCACTGCGGCAGCGATTTCATCGGCCGGATCGCTCAAGATGTCTCTAGGGCGTCTACGGTGGGGTCGTGCGTCTGTCGCGTCTGTCGAGTAGTAAGATGCCTGGACTACAAGAGGGTTGGGGTGATGGGGTACCGCGTCAACGTAGCGGCGAGAAGCATACTTCATGTATTGATGAATCGAGGGAATCTCAAGATTACTATGCAGGTCAATGTTACTCTGGTACCAGGGGGCATCTACTGCACTGCGGACAAATTTATTCTGTAAGGTCTGAAGTTTCTCTTGGATAATGCGGGAGGCGTGAGCGAATACTACAGATGAGTATGTCAATGTCGGTCGGACGCAGTTTTTGTAAAGTATTGACTTATTTCTAAGGGACATTTTACTACGTCTGCCTAGGAGTAACACGAGGTGACCTTGGTAGAAGGCCGCCTTTTTGTGGACGGTGCTGATATGCTTATCGAAGTTGAGTTTAAGTATTTAGTTGACATTTCCCACGGTATGGGTCGGTCATCAATCGTCTTGTTATCGATTGGAAAATAGCCTTTAACCCCGTGAGTGAAATGTATTGCCACGCTCTTCTCGGGATTAACCGTAATTCAGCACTTTCGGAACCATCCATTAAGCGCTTGGAGCGCTCGTTGGATGCTTCTTTGAAGTACGGTTGGTTTTGGAATAAATCGTGGTGTCATCCGCAAAGAGAACGATCTCTACTTTAGGAGTGCAGGGGAAGTCGCTTGTGTAAAACGTGAACAGGAGTGGAGACAGCACGGAGCCCTGTGGGACTCCGGCTCTGATGAGATGGAGGGTGGATTGTTCGCCATCGACACGATAGCGGAACCTCCGGCTCGTGAGGTAGTCTTGTAATATAAGCACAAGACGATCTAACAACCCGAGCTGGTACAGCTTGTATATCAGCCCGGCAAGCCACATATTGTCAAAAGCCTTCGCCACGTCTAGGAATACGGCAATCGTGGTTTGGCGTCTTGGTTTCTTATTGAAACCCTTGAGGATGTGTTCTGTGATGCGGTGCACATGCTGATGGCAAGAGTGTCTTGCTCTAAAGCCGAACTGCTCATCAGCGATGAGTATTTTGGATTTCGCGACGGACCAGAGTCAATTCAGATGGAGTCGCTCGTAGATCTTCCCCAGAGAGCTGAGGAGACGGATGGGGGGTATCTAGAGGGTTCTTTCCTCGTTTGTGAATGCCGATGATATCGGCACTCTTCCAGGCGTCGGAAAAGGAGAAATTACTCATGGCTGAATTGAAGATGCTAAGTAAGAGATAAACTAGTGGGACAGAAAGGTACTTGAGGACCCTGTTGCTGACGCCATCAGCACCAGGGGCCTTGCGCACTTTGAGGTTATTGATGATCAACTCAACCTCTGTGGCTTTAACGGGCTCAAGGGGGGTCGGTTGGAGGTAGGGCATTCCTATGTTCTAGTTCGCGGTCTACCGCGGTGATGTGGACAGGCTTTTTTGTCATGCTCGCGTTGACGATAGACGGACCGCGAAGGGAAGAATAATAGAAATAAAACCCTATACCAAATTCCTGTTTTTCCTCCATTATATCATTTTACTTGAATCGCAAACTCTTATAACGTAGATTGTAATTTCCTCCATATATTCGCCCATACAAAAGAAGATATGGGAAAAGTGATTCCCGTGGCTGTTTGGCTTCACGGACGCCACAAGTTGGTACGCTTAATTGTTACCGAAATAGCCTAGTACACGAGTACTTTTACGAAGTTACTGGATTTTAACGGTTTCTATTTATTGTATTTTACTTATTTAGTAAAGTTCTAAGAATTTAATAGTGTTAGCAAGAAAGTACCTTCTTGAGTGTTACCCTAACATTCAAAGTTGGTATTGAATAATCGACTTATCATTTATTATAGTAAGTATCATTTATTTTGCAAAATAATCGTTAACTGTTCGAGAATAAAATATCTTATTTATTTATTCTACGTACGATAAAACTACAAAAACAAAATACAAACAACAAATTAATCTAGGACATACATTCATACAATATACGTTGTATGTTTCTTTATTCTACGGTGTTCAAGAAGTTTGAGAAATATGACGGGAAAGTCAGGCAGGTCATGAAACAGCGTTAGGATGATCAATGCTGTATAAGGATTATAGGTATTGGTGTCATAGTTGTGGGCCCTTTGTGTTTAGGTTCGATAAATCCTAGGCATTGACAGCAGTTATGAAAACAATGATTTAAGACACGTTTAATGTAAACAGTTACAAACAATAAAACCAGTCTATTCCAAATCACAATCATTTGCTATGTGGGTAGGTAAAATAATCGGAGTCAAGATAACTCGGTATTCCTGTGGCGCTGCTACACGAAGCTACAAATCAAATTAAAAAAAAACTAGTTAGACTAATTACTATTGTTTTCTTTAATTTTAGTATTTTGTACTTTTATTTGAATATTTATCAAACTGCAAGCCAACTGATACAACTGGAAGTCGACTGATACACGACGGAAACATGTCAGTTTAGCGTTATGGCAGCACTGTGGTGTAAGATTGTCAGTTGTTGGTTGACGATGGACTTAGGGATAGGTATTATCTGTGGAGAGTACTATGGTAAGATGGCGAATGGAGAGGATTGTCGCGGCTAATGTCCGACGGCACGAACGCGTCCATGGACTTGATGGCGAGATGTATGCTGCCTCCAGGAACTTTGAGGGGGCACATTTCGGTGTAGCCACGAGTTTTGGTGCGGATAAACTGCGATGAGATAGATACTCGACCAGGCAGAGAACGAGGAAGATGAAGGATCGTAACAAGGAATCGGATGAGACCTATTTTATTTTATTTATTTATTCATTTTTATTAGGAAAACTAACGACTTAAAATGCAAATAGTTACACAAATAGGTAGTAAAAAAGTCAATTACAAGTTTCCACTCATAGTTCTCACTCATATACATTGGGTTAGTAAAAAGCTTTAACATACTAATAATATGATTGGTGGAAGTTTGTAACAATATATGTGAGATTATGTGAAAATAATATTACTAGTGTAGTATTACATTATGCAGAAGTATACTATAGTCAGAATTAGAAATTATACAAAAGCAAATCACTTTAATTATTACATTTATTTATTCTATCAAAAAACCCTTTACAAAGCTAAAGGTAAAAGGAAGATAATAGTGATAACTACTAGGAATATAAGGTATCTCAGGCGCAGACCAGGTCTTGCGAGGCTTGTGATGGCTATAAGTGGAGGTTGGAGGGCATTCTCCTATATCTCCATAGTCTCCTCCCAACTGTATACATTTATTTATTCTGTGACATAAGTACCCAATGCCTTATGCCTTGATTACACGTAAACAAGTACCAAGTAGATGGCCGAGGCAGCACAATGATACTAGGCTAAGAGAGTTGGGTGGTCAAATAGGTCTATACATGTATTTTTTACTTTGCACCGAGTCAGTCAGTCAGTTCAGTTTCGACGCAGCAGACTAGCGAGACAAAGGATATCAAAAAGATAATTAAATATTTAACGAAGTTACTCATACCACTCCAACACACAAGAACTGAGAGAAATATTGCAGGAAAAAGAAAATTATATTTGAACGAGACCAAGGATTTTGGGGAGACCTGATTTTGTGCGTGGAATGAAAAAGCGTGGAAAGCGTGGTCTGCAGTGCATAATGCAGGATTATATCCTTACCATTATACTCCTGTGCAAGTTATTCACGAAGAGGACCCTGAAAGGAGATTCATGCTTTCTGTAGATTCATGTTAAATGCGGATTCAGAAGATGCATATTTTTAAAAAAGAAGCCTGTGGACCGACGAATACAAATTCGATCAAGATGGGATTGATCGAATTGTATCTAACTACCACAATTAACATTATTGAACTGAGAAAGTGCACAAAAATCCTAATAAAAAGAAGCCAAAAGGGTCACAATGCCATTTTTTAGTCCATGTGTGGATGGGAATAAATGACGACAATTTAATTGGACCACATTTTTTACCGAGCAATCTAAATGCAGCAGATTACGAAAAAAAATTGACAAACGAAATGTTTGACCTCCTCGAAGACGTGCCTTTAGCGACAAGGCAAAACATGATATACTAGCAAGACAAATGTCCTGCACATTTTGGTGTCAATGTTAGGCGATGGCTCGATAGCCATTTTCATAATCGTTGGATAGGGCGAGGAGGATCCGTTCCGTGGCCTGCGAGGAGTCCGGACTTATCGCCGGTTGATTTCTTGTGATTTCTTCTGTCTGGGGTCACATGAAATCCCTAGTTTACGACGTCTCGCCTGTATCATCCGCGGAAGAACTCAAAATAAGAATTATAAACGCAGCAAATGCGATACGGAATAATTTGATTACTTCGTTAGTTAAGTCACAACTCAGAAAAAGAATGTGACTTTGCGTACGCAATAGGGGAAATCACTTCAAATAAGTATTTTTAATTAGACTAAATTACAAAATGTCTTAATTGTTAATTGTTTTTTACTACTAAACTGTTACTGGTTCTAAATTTTGTTTTTGTTTTATTTACATTGGGTATTGGTTTTAATTAATTTTATGGAAATTTTATAGAACGACCTTAAGTTTAGTTCTAATACGAATTTCCGCCTGCTTCCTTTGTGTTTTTTTTTCAGTTTCTTTGAAATGAGTTCCTAGTTGTTATGCATTGTTGGAGAGCTAAGAAAATGGTTATGTTTTTCAATGAAAAAAAAAAACAAAAAAATATTGAAATAATATCGTTTTTCGTCTCGCATTTTTTAATTTAGGCCGATAATTGTTGTTTTAATATTGATAAATGACCAGTGTTTAATAGTTATTATAAATCAGAAGAAATAATGAGATTTAAATTGATGTTTTTTTTTAATAAAAAAATATGTTGCTTTTTTGACTTATTTTGAAAAAAAGCTCAAGAACATGATAACTCAAAAATGGTTCACATTTGCATTATGCATTTCAGGGCTAAAATTATCGCAAATAGTCGTCCCTATCACCTTCTAACGGGAATATGTCGAATTACCAATAATCCTGTATAATTGTCATACCTAACTTATCAGTAGCAATTGTCTTTTAAGCTTCTTACAAAATTTTCAATTTTAGATTATTCAAGTTAAAGTAAATACTAGTCTATTTTTGCAATTAAAGTAAAGTAAAATATGTTAGTAAATAAGAAACATTCAATTTATATAAATACTAGCTGCGCCCCGCAGTTTCACCCGCGTCCCTCAGGAACCGTGCATTTTTTCGGGATAAAAAAGTAGTACAAATTTCATCCAAATCCGTTCAGCCGTCCTCTACATACAAACTTTCGGCTATATAATATGAGTGTGATTATTTTTTCGGGCAGTCAGCTCGTATTCAATAGTTTATTTTGCAGTCGGGTTGTTCGTATTTTTGTAATAATTTTACTTGTTACAAACGTTTTTGTTCGAAATAATAGGATTTGCTTTGGATTTTGTAAAGCTTTAACGAGTTTCCCTCTATTTCTTCTTTTGTGAGGTAAAAATTATAATAATTGTTTGTTTTTGGTTCTCTGACTGGGTTAATTTTAAAGTTGTTGATTATAAAGGATGGTTATGTAAGACTTGACTTTTCATTTTTCTGATACGTTTTGTAAATATAGGTTGTGGCAAAAAATGGGGCATTAAGGGACCTTTTCCTTAGTAGTTCTTAGGAAATATCGGCTCTATTTACCCGACTACGGCGAAGCAAGGGAAGGGTAATGAAGTTAACAGTCTATGTATGTATGTACGTATATATGTGAATGTTCCACGTTGCGTCGCCCCTATTGGTCCATTTTTAACAAGCGAGATATCAATCGATTCATCTTCAACAATAGTTTCGACGTCTAGATAGGCACCTAAAAATTACACATTCATTTGTCTCTTGCAAATCTTTAGTAGTACGTTACGTTTTGAAAAATATCTGTCAGATTAAGTGTCCCAGCTTAGCGTTAGTCCTTTACAAGTTATGATGTATGTCCCAGAGTTCTCAAGCCCTGTCCCACTACACGCCGGCAACGCTGTAGGACGAAATAATGTACCTACATAAAAAGATTGAAAAGTTTATACGTATTTTGTTTGTTTCTAAGAAATAATCATGTTTTTATTATGTTTCATACAGTTGGTCAATAAAATTATTAAAATGTATGCCGAATCTCACGAGCACAGACTTCATCTCTTGGACCACACCTTTGATAAATTCAGTTAAGAGTGGTGTTCAATTTTTGTGTATTATTGTCTTTACACTAATACACAAAAAAAAATGTATAAATTTATAGTGCAAGTTTTAGTAAGGGTATGTTTAATGTGTTCATGTGCTCATTCATGGTATAGTTAATCTAAAAATTAAAGCTAAAATTAATTGACTTACTATAGTCTCCTAATGGCTACTCCTAGACCGCAAACATGACCAACCACACCAATATATAAAAGTGAAACTTTGTCTGTTTGTTTGTTTGGGGAGCCTTTATGCCAAAACAACTGAACGATTTTGATGAAACTTTGTAAATAGTTACCTACTGTACAATATAGACACCAACATAGGATATTGTTTATCCTGGAAAATGGTAAGTTGTCACGGGAAAACTGGAATAAATAGGTCGATTACTCGCTGTAAAGAACGGAATTACGTTGCCATGGAAACAAACAAGAACAACATAAACAAGCACAAATAAAAAAAAATATAACCCTAGAGCCCCCACCCCCGTTATACCTAAGAAGCATCTCAATCACATCAGTTTTCAAACTTTAAAACCGCAGCTAAATTGGTCCATTTGTTTGGAAGCTACGATTCTCACCACCTTTTATCACCTCCCCCAGCCTCCTTCCACCTCCTCAAATAGCTAAGAACCATCATTAACTTTCAAACAAAAAACCCGCATTAAAATCGGTCCATTCGTTTAGGAGCTAACAGACAGAGTGTGTGTGTGTGTGTGTGTGTGTGTGTCAGACACACACACACGCACATACACACACACACACACACACACACACACACACACACACACACACACACACATACACAGTGATATACATCTTAAACATAAACCCGTCTCTTTGTTCGGGGGTTAAAAAGCATCAAGAGCGTTGTTGCTTTACTTTTGCATTGGGATTTAACTGCGAATAATAATAAATAAGGAAACATAATTCTCATACATATACCGTTTCAATTTTGGACCCACTTACGCATACCAACTAACAGCAAAACAACGAATCACTCACACTCTTTCCCTGTCAATTTCGGCAATTTTGTCAAGGTTCTGCGATTTCGTAGGATATTATGCCGATGCTTTTTTCTTCGCAATAATCTTTAGTCTGCGCGGATGTAGTCACGGGCAAAAGCTAGTTTTACACGTAAAAAATAGGGCACCTTTTGGTAGGGTAAGGGCTAAACGTATCGCCGCGAAAAAATACTATTAACAAAATTTACCATTGAAGGCATTTACCAATTTTGGGGGGAAACTGTTTTTTTAGATGTAACTTTTTACTCAACTTGAAACGTGTAACTTTTTAGCAGTAAAACCATAGACGTAAAAGAGGGTACATAGGCACTTCTCGTTTAGTAAAGAATACGAGTATGAAAAAAAAAGAGTTTATTAAACATTCAGTAGATCTTTGTTTGTTTCCGTGAGTTATATAATGTTTTTATTTTCATCAAATAGTTAAATTGTTGATATCTTGTTTGATCGCACATTACGTCAATTTATTATAGTAAAAAATGGTGTTAGTAAACTATAGAATAAACCTGTACATTCAGGTAGAAACGTTTACAAGGTGCCAAAGCCTGAGTACGAATGTTGGGCTTGTGCAAATAGAATTTGTTTGTTGTTGTTTGTCGTATGAGCGAATTAATTGACTTGTACGGTCTTAGGTGCAATTCTTTCATAATTATCTTCCTGGTCTTAAAATATAATATTATTTTGACAACGAGCGTAATTCCTGAACATTTTTAGCTACGCAACTGGCTACGGAACTCGTAGAGCTTCGTAGCCAGTTGCATATTGAATTTTGTAATGGTTTTCGCTTCGTTAACTTAACCAAACTTGATTATTATTAAGTATAGTTATTACATTTGAAGTATAGTTATTAACATTTCGTAACAAATAAATCAGATTTACGCCACAATATTTGGAGTGGAAAATTATAATGAGCTTTCCCATCCTTATTACCATTTATATACAATCTCACCAGTAATTGCTTTTATATATACAATTTTCTCATGAATTAATTAGTTTAGTATATAAGATAAAGGAAATCGTGGTACCGAAAGAGCGTCCAAAGCCACGAGATCAGAAGATGTCTTTGACGGGCAGAAAATTTTCTCGGAAGACCAATTTTTACGCGTCCAAAAACATGAATGCCTTGGGTCTTTTGTAATTCGGGAAAGCTTTACGTAAAGAATCAAAAGTTTTTTTTTGGAACGTGTAGGAAAAGTGTGGAATGTCAGTCTGGGTTTATTATTGTATTGAGGTTAACGTTTTAGGAAAGGCTTTACCGATTCGATTTCTTTGTTGTTGTGTCTAAGGAGTATGTTTAAGCACCATAGAAAATTACACCAGGCCTGGCGCAAAAAATACTGATCTCATCTTCTAACATTTATTTAATAAGATATATAATTTTATTGTAACATAAGATATGTACAATTATTGAAATCAACGGCAAACTTAAAAAAATGCTATTAGTATTCATAGAAACTCAGCCTGTTTTTTTATATGTGTAATATCTTTCCGCTCGCTTTCCTGAAATCTTTGGGAGTGATTTCGTGAAAAGTGTAAGACCATGTGTAACCGGAAGTGTAATAGGAAGCCGGGGAGGCGCACGCTATTTGATTTGACTAATGAGCACGCGCAGTGCTATCAAGCTGGAAGCCATAGCATCACTTTTTTATAGTGCAAAATAAACATTTCAGTCGGAAAAAGAACTCGGGTACTTCAGGCTATCAGCAGAACGGTTCCCGTCTAAGCTATCAAGGCATACGATTTTCTGATGAAAATTAAGATCAGATAGGTCAGAGAAGTAGTTGCTGGTTTACAGTTGACCAATGAGCGCGCGCGGTGCCAGAATATTTTAATGTTGCTTAATACCAAGGTGAGATGTCAAATGTTACACATCACATGCGACTACTGTAAGGGTCGCTCGTTTCTTTTTTCTAGATATCTACACACACCCTTACAGATAGGAAGACTTTTTCTTAAGAAATCATCTAGAGGTTTTCAAACGTATAAAAACTGCATTTAAGTATATTTGGGTGGTTATTTTATTAATGGTAGCAATTCGGACATCCCCTGAACAAAACTTAATTTCTTCAAATGTCATTTAAACCTTGTTGGCTTCGTAACAAGGTATTTTTCCCCTGGCATCTAATCCTCACACACTAAACTATCTCTAAAGCCTGTCAGCGTAAAACTTTATTTCCACACGTCGAGAGTCCCGATTTGTCCAAACGTTATCTCAGAACGTGTCCGAATTTATCCAAACGTTACACATCGTGTTAAAAACCTGTTTTAATTACGTTATTTTAAGCGGTACAGCTTAAATTGACGTAAATTTAGAATAGATGCCAGGGGCAAAAATACCTTGTTACAAAGTTTAAATTACATTTGAATAAATTTAGTCTAGTTTAGTTTAAAGAGTAAAATGACCAAATTGCTGCCAATATCACTTCTTCTTTTTTTATCTCTTGTAGTTCTTTGTTTGACTACCATCTTGTAAGTGGTAATGTGGAACCGAGAATGGATCAAAAAGATCTAGAAGAACATATTCCATAGAGCCACTATCACTATCATGGTAAGTGGTAATGTGGAACCGAGAATGGATCAAAAAGATCTAGAAGAACATATTCCATAGAGCCTTGAAGATACTAAACATGTATAAGTTAATATATTTACACATTACATTGTTTATATACATTGTATAAATACAAAATCTATATTTCACAATGCCAATTACGTACTACATATAAATACATAAAACTACATTGTGGTGGTAAAAGTAACATAAAACAAACTCCTGATAACATCCTACACCAGGCTCGGGGCCTGTTTCGTGGGCGCCATCTACTATATTTTTTTATATTTTTTTGCAGCCTGTGTGTCAACTATTCGCAGAGGGCATGCAATGCCCTTCGGGCTCAGTACAATAATGCGTTCAGGGTGCTGATGGGGTTGCCACGCTTTTGTAGTGCTTCTGGTATGTTCGCGGAGGCAGGAGTTGATGATTTTTTTACGATAATACGCAAAAGATGTGTCCCTTTTCTAAATCGCGTGCGTACCAGCTCTAACAGCATTCTGAGCACATTAGCTGACAGATGGGACTGTCCTGTGCTGAGACACTGGATATGTGTACACACAGCGCCAAATTAAGTTGTTTTTTATTATGTTTTTTATAATTTTGAGTGTTACTAATATTAGTTATATAAGTTTATCTAATTTGTACTAAATACTAACAAAAATATGGACTACGGTCTGAAATAAAATATTGAATTTGAATTTGAATAAGTGTCAAAATGGGAGACTAACCCCTAGGAATACAAGTTAGTTACTTATATTCCTCTAACCTAACCTAACAATTAAACGATTACATTAATTTATTATATTCTTCGAGGAGTTTATAATCTATACATATATATCTATACATATATCTATACATATATATGTATGTATACATTAAATAGGCAGTGTATCATGTATCTACATGAAATATAAATCGAAGTCACGGGTAAACAGCTAGCTACAAATATAATCGCGTCACCAAGATGACGAACTGAAGGCAATCATATTGCGGCCTCCTTTTCTTTTGATGTCAATCCCTTTCTCGGACGCCGCCGAGCGATCCTAATGTAAAATAAAACGTGGCTTAATGATTATATGATTGTATTGGTTTATTTCCCCGCAGATGCTGGTGGGATATTTCGAATATTGTATGTGATACAGAAGAAATGTCTGGGTCATATGTGGGCGTTGACAATTTGCTTTTTAGTGTCATGTGAAAGTAGCCGAAAAATTACATTACTTTCACATGATACTAAAAATCAAATTGTCAACGCCCACATATGACCCAGACATTAATTCTTCTGTTTACCGTAATACTACAACCATTGCATTTTGATCTACTTAAAGAATTTGAGTTCCGTCATAAAAGATGATGAAGAGTTCTTGTAAGAATATTTATGGAAAAGAAAAACAAGATATAAAGGAAGACCACACATGATTTAAAATATGATTTCATAAATTTTACATTGACCTAACTACAAATAACTGAGCAATGAGACATAAAAACCAATGTCACGGTAATGTTATCTATACAGTATTGTGACTCGGCTCTGTCTTTGAAATAACTACCTACAGCCGCGTGGTACGTAAACACGCGATAGGGCTGCCCGCCTGCAGTATTTTAATTTCATCTACCTACTTGAATTTCTTTCTAGTTTTGTGATTGTATATTTTAATATGTAAAAAAGGAAGAAATTTGTTGTGAATGAAATAGAAACTGTTCAATAAAAAGACGTGTGTTTTTTTAATTAGTAGATTTAATAAAAAAATACACCTTTATAAATTTGATACAGAAAAGTATTTGCGCCTCGACTGAGACGTACGAAAAGCTTTATTGTTAAATTTAATAGTATAAAAAATCCGCATTAGGATAAATAGTATAATTAAAAATACTTTTGGGAAACATGGACAAGGAGGACAAAAAGGTATCTTTCACTTGGTTATAGATACCTGCAGCTACTTTACAATTAATATGTTTTGTTTTAAATGACGTTCGGAATATTTCCTCCATTTTTTTCTACATAATCCACGAAATCATCACTGGGTACTATTAAAAAAGTTTGTGAATTACTCTTACTGTAGTCCCGGTACCTTAAATACCGGCCACGACATTACTGAGCTGCGGCGCATTCGCTACTAGCCGTGTACCGAGTGGGTACCGACTAGAGGTGTGAATAACGGCTAGTTTTTTTTAACGAGCTATATGCGCTTAGCTACACTTATATAGCCAGCTATTTAAAAAGCTATCGTTATAACGTGAACTTGAACGCCAAGACGCGAATCAAAGAACGGCGAGACTGGCACGGAATAACAAACGACGCGCGCGATCTACATTACTTCAATATAAACTGGCAGTTTCTACCCATTTTAAAAACAGGAGCAGATTGCATGTTTACTGTTATCACTGGACTTTTCAATAAAGTTCCATACCATCGTATTACTATACTTTGTAGTCATTTTTTAATTCACTCAACCTTAAAACAACCCTACTAACAAAGTCTATTTACACCAATGATTTTATATAACATCATTGATTCACACAATAAAGTCAAGTAAAAGGAAATAAAATAAAAGCATTACCATATTTTCATCCTTCAAAGCGACAATTTTGCAAAAAAAAGTTTCACAAATGTGTAAGTTCCTTGGTCCGTAAAAAAAAGCTAATAGCTGTGGCTATAACGTATAACATACTAACTTCATAGAGCAGAACAGCTGATGTAGCAGAACATAACACTAAATAATTCAACGAATCAATAACATAACTTCGCGTTTTGTACATTTCGTTTAATTCACGAATCACATCGTTTCGCGAAGCTACAGTTAAAACTCGTTGCGTTATAATTCAACCAATGAGCGCTCAATGTGTGTCTACGATTAGCTTTGAGAAAGTGAATGAATTGAGATTAGCGCCATCTACAATTTGTTTCGTATTTTCTTCCAATCAAATAAATCAATATCAGGAAGGTGCGTGCTGGCGGACCAGAGCCATCTATGGTACTAGTTTGTCATTTATGATTGTGCAATATGATGCGACGTGACTTCCTAGATTTACATGTAAACGTTAGTTCCTCTTTACGCCGCGGTATTTCTTTTGTGGCGCTGAGTCGCAAATCGCTGTCTAATTGTCGAATAATGATAAAGATTTGAGATGTAAGTAAAAAAAATATGGTTATAACATTAGCGGATTAATTTATTATATTTTATAACGACTATAGTTATTCATAAATTTAACGTTATAATAAGAGCTATGTATTATATTAACCACCTCTAGTACCGACACGAGGCGCGTAGGTATAAGTCACTTTCCGGCCGCTTGTATGAAGATAGAATACTGTATAGATAACATTACCGTGCCAATGTCTCAGGGTGACGATAATAGTACAAGTGGCACTGCACGCAACAATGGTGAATCACGAAAAATGCGCGATGTTTAGATGAACTTTTAGATGAATCCCTTTGTTCATTTCCTATATGAAAAATATATAGTAAATTTAAGTTCACCATTAACAATTTGTATGGTTTCAAATTCGTATAAACAACATATGAATAATTTACGAACATTGTAGAAAAAATCCTAAAGCGTGTGCTATTTTTAAAATACATTAAAAGTTTCCCAAAGATCCGCTCGTCAGAAACATGTAATTTTTTTACACAAAGTTTGTTATAATATTTTCAACAACTTGTATTGTTTAATTTGTATATTTTCTAAATAATAAATGGAAAATAAAATAAAAACCGTTAACGCAAAGCGTTTTCACTTGCTCCCCGCTAGAAGCACCCCCCCGAGGCCTGCGAAAGTTCTACCGGCCGGTCCGGCGCCAACACATTCAGTCTACAAGGACCACGCTCGCGTTACGGATGAAAATATTTTGATCTTTTCTAGCTTTTAGACTATTTTCTTGAATTAATAAGATAACAAATAAAGATTGACACATATGCAAACTATCGCGATCGCTTTCTATGTAGGTAGAAAACATGAGTCATGGTGAATTCCATAGCTGCGAGGCGCTGCGTTTAAGTCAAATCAGATCCGAGAATTATTTTCAATTGAATCCGATTCACTGAACTTTTCGCTCTTCTGGTGCGGTACGATGGTCAATACATAATGAAATTGTACTATTTAACTAAGCAATTTCCTGTCTGAGAAACTTTTTATTGCGATATTTCTCTTAACAAGCTTCATTGTGAGCTATTTTCAGATTTTTTTGCTTTGTTTGAAAATAAATAAGCGACAAGCTCGCTGCAGGCTAATCGCGTATTTATTCATCTACACTTACAAACGTCTAGTACACGTTCATAACCAGCCTATATCCGTCCACAGCTAGAAAGAAGGCCTCTCACAATGAATGCCACAGATCCCGGTCTTCGGCTTTTCTCATCTAGTTTTTTGCCGGCCGCCTTTCGCAGGTCGTCATCTCACCTGGCCGGTGGGCGTCATACACGACGTTGCGAAACGATAACTGACAAAGTTATCGATAACTGATTAAGTATTTTTGATGTATGGATATGACTATGAGTTTCAAAGATTTGCTGATGGAATAATCGTTGTGTGCTTACCCGATAATATCGACCAGTTGCAATTAGATTTTCATATTAATATAATGAAAATGTCATAGCAACTGGTTGCATTAGGACTTCTGTAGTTGGGCCACTGAGTACACGCGATAGATATTATGGCAATTCCATATTGTTACCAACTTTCGTTTTTATTTCATACTAGCTGTGCACGCGGCTTTGCCCGCGTGGTCATTTAAAAGTAGCCCATATGTGTTATTACAGTACCAAAAGTATCTATAAAGTACAATATACTACATTTCTTCATTCATTCATTTGTAACGATTACACGGCACATAATCATCGGTATAAAATATCAAGTACCCCAGTTTTTAAGTCAAAACCTAAGCTATCCAACCGCAATCGGTCAAGTAGTTATAACGTGATGCACTAACAAACATATAGACAAACAAACAGACATACACGATTTAAAAAAAAAAAACTTGTTCAGTAGCATACCTTAAGTTTTTTTCGTTCTTATTGCTTTATTATAAGTATAGATATCATATAAGAACAGTGTACTAATTCCAAATTCAATAATTTTCCTAGATGGGATAGGTAGAATACTTGGGATTCGAGATAACGCGGTATACCCGACGTGCGCGTGCAACCGCTCTGCTCCACGGTTCTCGCCGTCGCTGTCCTTGCACTGCCACCAATTATACTCGAACGTAGACAAGCTTGCAACCATCGTTTGCTTACGCTTGACGTTAATCATCTCCGATACGGCTATTCTGACCTATTATACGTCCTCGTATGACGTCTCTGTAACAAGACAACGAGAGTAGATCCACTCGATCTTCCTGCCAACATACTAGGGGTCCCAAGAAAGTAACACAAGATCTCAAAGGTATAGGGTATGATTACAAGAAAAACTCAAACTTTCTTCTAGGCACAACAGACACATTACCCGTGAATCAATTGAAAATCAAATAATCAATCTCTATCCAAGAACTTAAATTTTCTATCTAGGTACATTATTATTGCCTCGACCACACTGCCCCACTGTATCACATAACCAGCGATAGCAAAACCCCAGTGCTTAACGAGCACTCTGCCACTATCACTTAACCAGCGATAGCAAAACCCCTAGCGCTTAACCAGCACTCTCCCACTATCACTTAACCAGCGACAGCAATTATATAGTGTGGTAGTCAACTAACATGAAACAAGTCAATCAGTTTTTTTTATCCTTTTTAGGCTCCTTTTATTGACATGAATTTTACTTTCAGACATTCATCTTAAACGATCATGCGATAGGTAGCTGTCGGGCAACAGTTTGAAATTTAATATCAAGAGACACGCACGTCTTTAATCTGTACTGTGACTTAAACCACGAATATTAGGCACAACAAACATCATAAAATCTAAAGAACTGATCAGATTTGTAAAACGACCTAGGGGCGCATCGATTGTGCACATGTGCATCCGCTTCTCTGCCGCTGCCCTGGAGCTCAGAGGTCCCGGAGCCCTGCAGCTCCCAGCGCCAACCTTTTATCCTGGCTTGTCTGATCGCAGTGTACTCAGACAAGCTTGCGACTATCGTTTGCTTACGCTCGATGTTACTCATCTCCGACAGATAGTTAATTGAACATTTGAACTTAAACATATATTATAAGGGAATTTTCATTAAACTTTTTTAATATTTTTTTTAGGTTCTAAAGTTACTTGTTATTGTAATTAAGTTAAATCTTATACCTTTAAAAATTACCATGACCCATCTACTGCGAGACTGACAGACAACACAGCCCAAGCCGGTGGACCTAGACATTTTAAATTTAGAGGGAATACTCTTTGAGTATTCCCTCTAAATTCTAGGGGTACACCAAGGTGGTGAACGAGGATGGCAACGTTTGCACACAGCCAAAGCTGCGGAGCGCTGCTACTGTTAGCGCACACAAGATTCGGCGATTTTAACAGTATGTCAAAAACTTAGTCTAATTGATGAATTGTTTTCAATGTTTGACAATATTATTTCCTTCGGTTTTATTTAAAAAATTGATAAATGTGTCAAAAAGAGATCGCAATATGTTTCAGATCATTTTATCGAAAAACATTATATATATATATATATATATATATATATATATATATATGTATATCTCTGATTGTAACTGTATTTAAACACTTCAATTCCATTAGTTTGTAAATCAACGAGAAGAAGACATCAGTTTGAGTGGAATCAAAAAACTGAACTGAGGTAATTTAGAGAATTACCTACCTGGGGCTGATCGTAGACAGAGAAGCTAATAACCGCTTGACATGTTTTGTTTCATTCAATTAACAAAGGATGCGTATATAATATTAACACTTGTAAGAAAAAGATGTAGCTACCATATTGTGGTCCTTATCCCCGTACGACCTAATAAGTTGTTTGGTATTAAATTTAACCTACTTTTTTTTTAGGTCCGACCTCCTCGCTTTCAATTAATTACCTGTGGCGGTAGTGTGATTATACTATAAAGTTATTTAAATTTATGTAATTTATAGTCACCTTCAAGATTATTTTTATTCTCAGTTTTCCTATTGATTCGGAAATATAGAGAAAATGGTTAAATATCGAAACATTTTCATTTTGCTGTTTTTATGTATTAGATGGGCTTGTTTTTAGCCATAATTTGATGAAAAGGTGTAAATAATAATATTATGATGGAGTATGACATTTTATAATTAATTTTACTAATATTACCATAATATCTTTTATTTTGTTATTTATACTATCCTAATGAGAAAATGTAAATTAAGTTACCTAGACGTGATGACGGACTTCCCAAAAAAGAAACTCGATATTTTGTGGGTAACATAGAAATAGAACGCTGATGCGTGAATGAAAGGGAGTATAGCGGTTACGCAACCCCGCCGCCTAGTTTCTCTGTCTACGGGCTAATAATGGACCACTTCACGTTTACCTATCAAGTTGTAATTTTGTACCTACACAAACATCCTGATGACAATTAAATAAGTAATATGAAAATGATGATCAATAAGTAAGAACCAAGAAGATTTAAACAAAGATGGATATCGGTATACCTTTATGGAAGTTAATGATTATGAGTTCCCAATTGCACAGCTATGCTACATTAAGTAAGATTTATATAACCAGCTTTAAAAAACTTACTATCCTTTTTTTGTCTACAGGAGGAGTACCGGTGCCGTTAACGTACATTTGGTTCGTTACATCGTTACATGTAAAAGACTTTTACCAACATAAATAATTTCCCTCTTCTATCTAAGTTCCATACGATATTTGATCTATTCGAATCTCACTATCACCTATCATCAGATAATGGTGTAAGAGTGTATCAGACACGGCTGCCATTAATCAAAAACTTCATCGGACAGCCCCCATTGTGTTGAGCTTATCTAAAAACTCACTGATTGGAGGAGAGGCTCGTTTATCTTGATATTAGTGGTTGGTAAAAGAAGAGACTTTCTAGACCTCTATATATTATGATGGACCAATCCTTCAGGTAAGAGAGTCCATGTCGGCCCGCCGTCTGCGATCTGCATATCTGCATAGATCTGCATCTGGTATCTTCCCAATAAACTAGCTACACTACTTCATTTGTAATCAAAGCAGATTCACGACCATTACGGGCATTATGCAGTAAATAGCTAAGTTCTGGCGATAATACGCCACCGGAACTAGCTCCGCAATGTAAATATTGGATGCGGAGGGAGCGGGCGCGGCGCCGCGGAGCTGCGAATGTTCTGAATTTAAATCTGTTTCGATATATTATTCGTGTAAGGCAATGATACTATCCATACCAACATATAAAAGTGAAACGTTGTCTGTTTGTTTGTTTGTTTGTTTGTTTGTTTGGGGAGCTTTCACGTAATAACGGCTGGACGGATTCTGATGAAATTTGGAATGGAGATAGCTTATACCCTAGAATAAAACAAAGAATACTTTTTGGCCCGGAAAATTGTAATTTTACACAGGAAAACTGGAAAATTTTGAATACTCACTATAAGGAAGGTTTCCATCACAAAATAGTCTGTGGTTGCCATGGAAACGAAATAACAAGAAAAAAATATCAAGAGCATTGGTGCTATACCTACTTTTGCATTGGTTTTTAATATCCTAGAAGAAAATAGGATGCTTTTTTTTGCGATATACTGTAGTCCGCGCTTACAAAGTCGCGGGCTTGAAAACTAGTCCATACCAATATGTAAAAGTGAAACGTTGTCTGTTTGTTTGTTTGGGGAGCTATCACGCTATAATGGCTGGACGGATTTTGATGAAATTTGGAATGGAGATAGCTTACAACCTGGAATAAAACATAGCATACATTTTATCCCGGGAAATTGAAAGTTTCTACGGGAAAACTGAAAAAACTAGAAAAAAGATTACTCACTGTAAGAAACGGTTTCCATGGAAACGAAATACCAAATATGTCAAAAAACAGAGAATATTGGTGCTATACCTATTTTTGCATTGGTTTTTAATATCCTAGAAGAACATAGGATGCTATTTTTTGCGATAAAAAGTAGTCAGCGCGGACGAAGTCGTGGGCGGAAAAGCTAGTTTTTAATAAAGGTGGTAGGTATGCCGTATACGCACTCAAAATGTAGGTACCCACAAAAACGACTTAAAAGACGTCGTTTCTGCACAGTTTGAAGCAACGCAACATTTAAAATGAGTATATGCATTCAAAGACTGTTAAATGCGATGCAAAAGCAATTAAATAAACAGAGGGTTCTTTAAATATTCCCATTTAGGAATGGGCTGCAGCGTGACTGAATTTGAAACATCATTTTGTATGAAAATAACCCGTCTATGACAAAGTGTAATTGGTGTATGGCAAATTCAATGTATGGTGGAATACTGATAAAGGCTCAAAGGGAGCGCTCTTGCAGAACCGTGTATAATGTTACGGTAGCCAGAATTACTGCTCGTATTAAGCCATAAAAGATAATTCTGTTGAGTTAAATAGATGTAGTTCTTAGCTTGGCTTTTTACAGGTGTCTTATAATGCGATGGTGCACAAACGGCATACGAGATCTGGATTGATGAGTATAGTATACAATATGGTTATACACCGGAATGGAAAGGCTGCGAACTAAATTTCGTATGAAACGCAGTGTCGCCTGTTGCATATTCGAACGTTGTCTTGGTTGACGCACAAATTGCACAGATCCTATTCGTTTGCTTGGACACTTGAAACGTTTCAACAGTGAAAGCACACATCTAAAGAATATTCTCACTAACTCAAGAAAATTTAGTAGATAACTCGCACTGGGCAACTAGGTATGTTCCAACAAATCTATCCATCTATCCTTATATAGTAACGCAGAGTAACAACGAGTCAGTACAAAGATGATAAAAAAAATGGTCTAGGAGACTTAAAATAAGCTACTGAACAAGAAGTGTCTGTCTTTCTGTCTGTATGTTCATGCAACACGTAAAAACTACTAGACCGATTGAAATGTCGTTTTCATTGTTGGATAGTTTAAATTTTGATTTAAAATCTGGTATACTTTGTATCTCAATCCAATAAGAAGAAGAGAAAAAAACTACTTGACGACTGAATTAATTTTGATGAAATGTAGTTTGTATGTGTGACTGGTCATAGCGCATAAGGGCCCTGTTTTGACTTAATCATCGTGGTGGCAGAACTAGCGTACCTCTGCATAATCGAAGTCAGTCAGAATTAAATGCCATTACGGGAAAGCATGTATTACACTCCAGACTAACAATTAAATAGTAATTTTAGATAAATATAGTAAAAAGTGATTGATGCCTATCTCCCAAATTTCGTAGCTCTTTGTCACTAACACACACCAATCTACAATAACATAGTTTGACTCCGTGAAAAATAAATATTATCCTACCTTTCCTCTCAGCAAATATCTATTGACCCGCTCTTTCACCTTGTTTGAATAAAAACACGAACAGTCGAAGTGTCTTCTATCGCTGGTCGTCAGTTAATTTGGGGTGAGTTGAAGGTAATATTGGAATGACCCTCGCGGTTGTTGTCAGAAATAATTTCCTTGTTTTTCGTTCAATTTCCATTAAGGTATGACGCACGGAAGCTAAAAATTTGGTTCCGGTCTTCCGGTACCAAACCTATGATTTTATATATGGTTTCATGTCGAAGCAATTTTAACAAAAATAATATCGTTAATTATTCTAGACCAGCTGTGCCCGCGTCTTTGCCCTCGTGGTAATTTATCTCAGTTAAAAATTACCATTGTGTTGTTCCAGGACCAAAAGTACACGTAAAGTACAGTATACTACATTTAATCAAAATTCATTCAGCCGTGAAATAGTTCTTCATCGACTGCTCGGCTCTTAATCGTCGGTTTGAGATACAAGTTACGCCAGATTTTAAATAAAAACTCAAGCTATCTGACAGTGAAAACTGCATTTAAATCGATCCAGTAGTTTATATATGATGCGCGAACATACTTAAGACAGACATCATTTAAATAAAAGGTAAACATAACTTATTTAAATTATCTTCTTTGTACAATTTTTTAGTTGCTTACTGCTGTTTTGTAATTATAGAAAGATTATTTTTTCTATATCAATTGTGTTAATAATATATGCGCTACCTGAAAGAATTAACTAAACATTTCCTATAGACGAAAGATAAGACAGTATAATGGCCAACAATATGCGGGCACAATATGCCTAGTTATTATAGTCTCTTCATTGGGGAACGCTGATTATTCCTTCCCCACTTCTTTGCTGTAAGCATGACAAGTTGCGTTTCACATAGCATTATTTTAATATTATAATAGAGGTTGAGGCCATGTTGAGGCCAAACGGTAGCATAATGAGTACTTCAAAATCCGACGGCACCCGGTGTGAACCTCGGCCAATGACTTAATGATTAAATAGTGCAGTCTCCAATGCCGTCGCTCAAAAACGGTAAAGAAAAACATGAGAAAACGGACATGTCTTCTAACCATAAAATTCAAGTGACATGTGACCCTAAACCGCAATGGGAGAGAAGTGGGATAGTGAGCCTATTTGCCTGATGATGAAGAATCACAAGCATAAATTACAGCTAAGAACTAACTCGATCACATCAGCTTTCAAACAGAAAATAATGCATCAAATTTGCTCCATTCGTTTGGCAGTTACGATTCCAACCAATTATATCTAAAAACCATTACGATCACATCAGCTTTTAAACAGAAAAAACCGTATCCATATCGGTGGGTTCATTTGGGACCTACGATTCCGACCAATCTATACTTATAATAAAACTGTAACAGGTCAAATTCTGTACAATAAAGATATTTAGTAATTATTTTTTTTTGAGTTTTTCTATATTGTACATTATTCTGAAGCAAAACTGTATTTTTTCCATATTTGTCTGTCTGTCTGTCTGTCTGTCTGTCTGTCTGTCTGTCTGTCTGTCTGTCTGTCTGTCTGTCTGTCTGTATCTTGACCGCGCATCACGCCGAAACTACTGAACGAATTCAAATGAAACTTGACTTGATTTGAGCTCTTAATACGAGGTAGGACATAGGATACTTTTCATCCCGAAACATTATACGGTTCCCGCAGGATATGGGTTGAAAGTTATTTAAACGAACACGTATCATGCCGTAACTGCTGGATGGATTTTGATCTTCGGGAACTTTGCAATCTGAAACATGCCATTGTTGTACTTTATGAAACATTTTTGCAGCGTAAAGTGTTCATTTTCAACAACAACTAACAGTTTTGCATCACAACTTTAAGCGTGCACTCAAACAGTTGTGAACGTCACTTTGAAATTATTATAAAGCATTCAAAATTAGATGACAAAAAATAACATTCTTGCAAATCTAAATAGCTCATGAAATCTCAATACTTGTTAACTTTAAATAATGAGATACTAAAATTCACAAATGACATAACTACATATCTGCGTCATTCGTGTCGAATCACGAAAGCATTTTGTTTTTAAATGCAGACGTCACGCCATAGACTCAAAATTAGAGTGTCTCAATAGAGCTACGTTCGATGCTTTCATGTTACAGATGAACGCATCAAGTAAGCATGTCGAAGCCGAGTTACGCTCGATGCTTACACGTTACAGTCAGTCACCAAGTTAGCATGTCAAAGCAGAGCGCAGCTCGATGGTTTTGCGTCACAGACAGTAAACAAGCTAGCAAGTCAAAGCAGAGCTCGGCTCGATGCTTTTACGTCACAGATAGTAAACAAGTTAGCATGTCAAAGCAGAGCTGTAGAAGAGTCGCAGAAGAGTCACAGACAGAGGCGCACAGTTAGGTCGTCTCAGCAGAGATGTAGAAGAGTCGAAGAAGAGTCACAGACAGAGGCGCACAGATAGCTTGTCTCAGCAGAGATGTAGAAGAGTCGAAGAAGAGTCACAGACAGAGGCACATAGTTAGCTTGTCTCAGCAGAGATGTAGAAGAGTCAAAGAAGAGTCACAGACAAAGGCGCACAGTTAGCTTGTCTCAGCAGAGCTGTAGGCCTCCAACAAGTCCTGAAGCTCAGCTACCAAAGTCGCTGTGGTATCACCACGATTGAAGAACGCTGCGCACTTGTCCGACGTCCATACGCCTTGCCACAAAACCATGTGCTCCACCGCCGCTTGGGTCCACCGCCAGTGGAACCCACAAGCAGGCACAACCCACAATGGTGATGTGGGAGCCGCTAAACAAACTGTTATGGACTTGTTGTGTCGCAATGCAGTCCACCGGAACTCTATGAACACTTTCCATTAAACAAAGTCGCCCAGTGCAAAAGCAGTGGTTTTTTCCTTGTCTTAAACAGAGTATGGTCTTATTGTTTGTCTCAAATAGTTCTGAAGCCCATTGTCGCCTGAGAGTTACCATCGCCTTGCGACTTGGATAAGAGTTTCATAAGTTTTTGTATAACGAGTAACCTCAACATAGGCCCTCGGGCAGCCTGACAAACTCTGACACCCTTATGATTTGCCTTGATAGATAGCATGTTAAATTCAGAGCGGCAGTATCGCTCATACTAGTTTGCTCGATGCAAGCAGTAGATATAGATCCGTGCTGCACTAAAAACTAAAATTACAGCATCAAAACATTGACCTTATGAATAGTACATTTGGCGACCTAGCAGTAGCAATGTCCGCCTAAAATGTCCATACTAGACCTAAAACTTGCTTGCTATTCGGTGATTTACTAAAACTTCTACATTCAGACTCGGCCGCACCTGATCCAGACTTATGAGCCTGACCGGACACTCAACTTGTCTTTAGAAAAGTGCACTTTTTCAGATCCATCAAAAACCCTGCCATGGTTAGCATAAAAATAATTACCTATCGCAACACATCCAGCATTGATAGTGGATGTCACAGTACCAGTAAACGTCTACCAAAAGCGGGAAATTCGCTAAACAATGACACCAAACGGTCCATCTCGCCTACCAACGGCGTAACTATGATGTCGGTGTCTATAGAACGTAATACGTAAGCTAGGCACCTGCGACAAACTTTCAACCCTAGCAAACCACGCATAAGTTATCACTTGAAGGCTCCAAACATCCACCTCTAGTACGGAACAGGTCAGGTGTAATTAGGGCTTTTGGGGCAGAATAAAAAGATCAACTTCTATTGGTATCTCAGAGATTAACCCAAACTTGTGATCGGTCCCACCGACGTGTCCCAACTAGTTTCCAACGTTTGTTCACAGTTCTAACCTTACCAAACATAGCCCGTTGTGCTACGTTTGCTCCATTTCAACGGGAATTTAACGATCGTTGTTATTACAGGTATTGAACACACTTTGTACCATTATTATGTAACAACGTTGTGTTGAGAACGGGAAAACTAGCCATAGACTTATCTCGGGAACCCAGACAAAACTACCAATATGCATTGATGTCTACACTGTTCACCTAGTAAGCAACACAATTTTAACATTTACATGAGGTTGGTTCTTTTTGCCAGCCACTTATCCCGTTCACCACATGATACGTAAGAACCCTGTTGCAAATGAGGTGCCTTCAAAATAGCTACCAGAATCTACCTCAAGTTAAAAGATACAGAGCCGAAAAAGGTGGCGAGAGTTAGGCACCCTGGGTACACATTAGCTGCCGACCTGTCCAACCACACAGATAATGAGAGGCAAATATGAACCATCGCTGTGCGTGGCAACATGCTGGCAAGACGGTTCAGCCGTTACAACGCCGCGGTAAAGAGTCAGCCGTTCGTCAGTTAATAAACCAGCGTCCACAAGGGTCGATCTGCAGACGCATTATAACAAGGCTGTCATGAGCGACGCGCGAGTGCAGTACAACGACGCGTGGTGTGTAATATTTAGGTTGCCACGTTACTGCAGTGCTTGTACTATGTTTGCCGAAGGCCACGCGCCCTATAGGCAGGTGCCACTTAGGAAACGTACGCTACGTAGTGACACGCTCTGCGCTGTACGAGTATCACCCTAATTACCGCGGTGAGAGCCTGATACCAAAGCTACAGAACAAATAACCAAAGCCATCACGTTTCCATCGCACGTGGCAACTATATCACGCGCCTATTACCCAGTCTTTAGCCTTGTTAGTTTGTTTTGTCAGTATATAGCTGTTTATTATTTTAATTCCGATGAATAAAACCATTTTTGTACATATTCGTTTCATTTTATTTCCTCATTGTTTACGCGTTACAGACAGAGGCGCCAAGCTAGCATGTCTAAGCAGAGCTGCTATGCTCAATGCTTACCTACGTGTTACAGACGTATTCAGTTGAATCATTCACGGGTGCAATGATTGATTAAACTCATAACTCTAGTTTAGAGGGAAAAGGTACGGCACGCTTTAATATCACGTGAACAATCATTGGATTAGATAACACTGCAGGCAAACACTTTCAGACAACTATATTTCCAATTTAGTGCTTCTGTGGATCAACGAAAATGATAAAGAGTCATATGTAGACTAGCGCTAATGACTAATCAATAGCTGACAGTGCTAACACGTTGGCCTTACCAATGCGTTGCACCTTATTTACGCGGTCCACGCCTATAAAACTGATCTCTGATTAAACTTCAATGTATGCCTTGTTGCACATTGTGACTTACTATGACCAACACTAGCACATTTAAAACAATTCATATGTTGCTTTGTAGTCTATTTGAGAGATACAAAACGGCCTCAATTTCTAACCGAACGAAATTCCATGTAGGTATTATGAAAATAAGTCGTAGCTTAAGTAAGCAGATTCAAGTCACTGTCTTGATCAACCTTCGCGCACTTCAGATTTCATGGAATATTCTTACTTGAATCGGAGACGACAAACGTACGTGTCACGTGTTTGCTGCGCATTGCACTGCGCTGCTGCGGTGATTGCGCATCGTGCTGCTGCGGAGAGCATTAAGCAGACCATTGGGCAGCATGGCGCATGCGTTGCGCCATGCTGCCCAATGGCGGATCGACGGTTGCTGACCGCGCGTTCGCCAACCTTGTGATCGTCCGCTGCGCGAACGTCAGGATGCTGCACACGCAGGCGTTACTCGTACCCTTAAATCAGAATTAAAACGTGTTGCGTATACACGCAGCAAAGATTAAACACAAAACAGTACACAAAAGTGAGGTTAAAAGCACGTGTTGTGTGTGAATGTGCAAGCAAAGAGTTGTGTGTGAATGTGCTGACGATCTGATATTTTTTTACCAGTTCAAATAAGCAAAAACAGTGGGCATGTTAGATAAAATCACGTAAGTTCGAATCCCACTTCTGATATTAGCAACCAGAAGCGGGTTTAATAAAAAAATATACACGATCACACACAAAGGTATTATTAAACTCAACAAAGTAAACTAAACACTGTTACAAAATCAAATGGGGGGAATTAAGGGACTCAAGAAATATTCAGGAACGTCCGGCTGCTTCGACTGCTGGCAGAAAATTGGCGCTCCGCTCTCGCTGCCTCGCCGAGGAAAAGCTCTGCCCGGCTGGATCCAGTTTCAGCTAGTATTGCGCGCAAACAAGTCATCACGTGATGCTAACCCCCGCCTCTAGGCTCCGCCTACTTCCTGTTTTTTTCTCCTTATAATATAATAAGAGAAGTTTTAATGGCACAAAAAAAGACAAGTAAATAGACATTATTCCTATTTTCTGAATTCATTTGGATTTTATCAAAATCTACTAAAGGCAACTAAAAACGGTAAATTAAAACTGGATGTTTTAAATCGCGTCGTCATAAATGGCAGTGTTGCTATGCAAGCACCAAGATGAATCTCCGTTAGTCTGGTGTCGGGTTACTCTATGATGTATACCGGCCAAGTGCGGGTCGGACTCGCGCACTGAGGGTTCCGCAAAAAAACTTAAAATTAAATATACATAAATTAAAATCTACTTTATTATACAGTTACAATATTGCTCTCCTAGTTGTGGCATATTGTAGCCAGATAGCCTATATAAATTCCGTAACCTATAATTGATTTCTTTTAACAAAGTTTTAAAAAAATATTAAAAAAAAAATATTTTAATATTTTTGAGTATAGCATAATAAACAATCAGTTCCTAAGCTACGACCACGTCCGTGTTCATTATGTAGGTGTTGTTGCAGATATGTAGTTAGTACGTATAATGTAGCTATATGTTGCTACTCCATACAAATAGTATGGGATAAACAGTATATAGGTATGGTTAGCTATGTGTGCTGCCACGGCGCGTTCCCACCGCGTTATGAATGATAATGGAGCGGGAAGATATGCATTACTGATCAATTGTGCGTGTTGATAATAAAGAGCAACATACCTAGGCTACATTGGAAAACACCACCGAGTTAAAGAGAAAAATGTTATGTAGACAACGTTTCACTTTTATATGTTGGTGCAAAGGTGTGGTATACAGTAGTCCAGTTGTCCACATCTCCACACCAATATATAAAAATGAAAAAAAAACTCTTTGTTTGTTTGGGGATCTTTCATGCGATAACGGCTGGGTGGATTTCGAAGAAATTTGGATTGGAGATAGCTTATACCCTCGAATAACATAGAATACTTTTCATCATCATCATCCTTCACTCTCAAACAGCTTTTCGAATTTTCATGAAATTTCGATTTGAGATAGCTTATAATAACCTGGAATAACAAATAGGATACCTTATATCATCATCATCCCTCACGCGGGTGAAACTAGCTAACTAACTAGCACAAACTAGCTAGGGGTTTCACCCGCGCGCTATCTTTACCGCCCGGCACCCCCATAGAGATAGAATTAGAAAAATCCTTTATGATACTCAAGGAATATATACTCCAAATTTAAAATTTCTAGGTCCACCGGCTAAGGCTGTGCGTTGTATAATTAGTCAGTATAGGTAGGTATTTCACGGTATTGTTTTATAGGTATACTAGCGACCCGCCCCGTCTTCGCACGGGTGTAATTAAGATAAAAAATGAAGTTGAAAAATATAGTTCTCGCACACTCGACCTTCACTCCGCTTCAGAGGACGGCGTCTCGCTTCTCTCGCCACCTCCCCTTGCGCTACGTTCAGGTCTCGTATGCTCGTATATTAAAATCCGTTGCGTAGTTTAAAAAGTCTAAGGGTACAGACGGCGGGAAGCAACTTTGTTTTATCAAAATGTATTGTTTTTTTTCGTTTAAAAAGATAAAGCGTTACAGGGGGATAGACGGCGGGAAGATATTATGAAAAAAATAATTGTAGGGTACATTATATTCGACACTGAAGCCAAAACTGTATTTTTTTATTATTTTCCTGTCTGTCTGTCTGTCTATCTGTCTGTCTGTCTGTCTGTCTGTCTGCCTGTCTGTCTGTCTGTCTGCCTGTCTGTCTGTATCTTGGCTAGGCATCACGCCCACACTACTGAATGAATTTAAATGAAACTTGGTATGATTTGAGTTCATACTATGAGGTAGGACATGGGATACTTTACATCCCGAAAAATTAATGGGTTTCCGCAAGATAGGGGTTGAAAGTTATTAAAAAGAACATGTATCACGCTGAAACTACTGGACGAATTTTTTGATGCAAATTGACACAGTCATATATCTATACCTAGAATAAAACAATAGGTATGAAAAAGGCTGTACAAAGAAGATAAATAAAAAAATGCTCTTGGGTGCTTAAAAAATATATTGAACAAGAATATAACATTTTTTTAATCGTGTCTTTCTGTCTGTTTGTCTGTATATTTGTTTGTTCACGCATCACGTAAAAACTACTGGACCGATTGCAATGCGGTTTTCATTGTTAGGGTGTGATTTTAAAACTGGTGTAATTGGTATCTCAATCTGGTGAATTCGAAGCCGAGCAATTGTTAAAAGTATTTTTGACTGCTGAACAAATTTTGATCAAATGTTGGTATATTGGTCCTGCAATAGCACATTATGGTACTTTGAACCTAAAGAAAAAACCACGCGTGCGAAGCCGCGGGTACAGCTAGTGTATTAATAGATGTAGTTCTCCCTACTTGCTTGCTTGTCGTATGAGGTAGTGCTGGCATCTGGTGCCAGAGCTTGTCAGGCCTACTAAAGAGTGGCTTACCGCCTGCTATGTATTGTTATCAACCGGGACCGATGGCTTAACTTGCCTTCCGGAGCGATGGCAATTCTGCAAGTAATTAAAGTAATAGATGCTAGGCTGAGGATCGAACCCGATATCATTGGATTGCAAACCGCACATATTCCCGTCTATTACATTAACCACTGCGAGAGTCAAACACGTGTCCGTCTCTAATGAATTTACTCAAAATCTTTTCAACGTAAATGAGCTCAATAAGAGCCCCTTCATCTAGCTTGTATTATCTTGGTTGTGAAGTTATTAATTACCACTCAAATACCAGTAGATATATAACCGAAGATATATCTATCTACACAACACTCCGGTAACTTTGCCCATTATGTCACTGATTAGCATTAGCCCGCGGCTGGTTTGCAGAATTTGACATGTCATTGTTGATCGTAAGATAGTAAATGACACTTAGTGATCGTAGTATGTTTCACTTTGGTCTATATAATGTGTGTGTGCGTCTGTGCTCAAACACTTGCATCACAATGTGTGCTCGTACACTTGCATCGGAAGTGTATGAGCACACATTGTGGTATGAGCGACTGGTTATGCTAGGATGGTAGGCCTATGTTTACAATTAGTTAGGTAGATATATCAGCTGACTGATTCCCCAATCGTGCACATACATTGCTCGACATCAGAACCAATTACTGGTCCGATATCCATTTTTGCAAGTTTTTAGGAGAGCCATAATGAACATTAAAAAAAACATTATTGTTCTATAGATCTGAAGATTTTGGAGTAAAAGGCTATAATTATTTAGGATTGGTTATTTAAGATTTGAGGAGGCCAATTTTTAAGTCGGTTCTTCAAATAAATTCAGAACAAAGTTAGATTTTATATCCGAGGGTAGTTACACCAGACCCAGTTTTTTGGGTCCAGATGCAATCTAAAGGTTACGTATCAATAAAACACCGTATGTCTCTATGAATAATCATTAAGACATCGTAGATGTTAAAATCAGACCGTTAGGTTCAGAATAATAATGTTAGAGTGTAAAAAAACATGTTTTATTTATTTTATCAACAGACTCTATGTTCCGTAGCAAAAATAATTTTAAAGAATGTTATGGTTGCGTATGTTTGTATAAAATAAGATGTCTTAACTCATCATAATACCGTTTGTCTCTTGTAAACATTAACGTACGTATTTATGAAACCGAAATTATGCCTTATTTATGCTTTTTATCAGACTCTTTGGAACTGGGTTTATTTGAGTGATGTGTGGTCTATTGTTAAATAAGTCTTAATCGTCAGTCTAAGAAAACAGTAATGAAAATTACATTATGTTGGAATCTGAATGAAATGTTAATGGATAAAATAAAATAATTTGTATAAATTCTTAATCAGTTTTATTAGACAAAATTTAAATTTAAAGTTTAATTTTAATAAGGCGGTAGTTGATTAGTATTTTTTTTTTCAAACTAAACCAAGTACTAATTGGAACTGGGTTTATTTGAGTGATGTGTGGTCTATTGTTAAATAAGTCTTAATCGTCAGTCTAAGAAAACAGTAATGAAAATTACATTATGTTGGAATCTGAATGAAATGTTAATGGATAAAATAAAATAATTTGTATAAATTCTTAATCAGTTTTATTAGACAAAATTTAAATTTAAAGTTTAATTTTAATAAGGCGGTAGTTTATTAGTTTTTTTTTTCAAACTAAAGCAAGTACTAATTGAAACCAAAATTTAATAGAGCCAAGTACAAGCTCTGATGCAAGTTTACGGTTGTGATAGACTACGACACAAATGTTATAAGTGCGTTGGAAGGCAACTGGCTAACTTGAATCAGATTCAGATGGGATGTAACAAAAAATATAGATATTCTTTAAACAAACTAAAAAAGTCTATTATTACGGAATATTATCTGACATCTCATCTGAAACCTCAGTGGCATCACATACTTTTTCTGGTCTTTTTATAGTTATGGAATTGTTCAGGTATCCAATTAGTTAATACTTGCAGTTCTCGGTATTTTGCCAATGAGATTGTTTTTTCTACTACACGAACGTTTGGGAAGTCTGTAGAGACAGGCACATTACTTTTTTTTAAGTTTCTCTTCCATTTGCGCATAAAACTAGACAAAAATAACGTAGCTACTACTGTACTGTTTTATAAAATATTGACCCAAGTCTTTTTTTGCAAAACTGCTACCAAACGCTGTTAGATATTTTAAAATCGTTCCCACTCTACTTTTTTTTCCGTTGATAAAATGGACCAGATCTTTTATAAAGATGCGTTAAATCTTAATAAAGTTACTAATAGCCAATTCAATGACATTAAATGGGTTGCGGCCGGCACATGTATATAAAAACTGGGCCCAGTCATGAGATATTAGGTAAGGCGCTTCTTTCGCAGTCATGAGGTAAGGCGCTTCTTTTTTCTCTTGATCATTGAGTTGACGTGGTCGTCTTCCATATGGGTGTGTTCTTTAAGAAGGAATTTGTAATTCATACATTCTAGACTGGGAAACTTATTAAATACCATTAGACAGCAGGCCATAACATTGCGGTTGTATCCGGCTCAATTATCCGTCCAAACTGTGATCGCTTCAATTGTGGGATCTTTAAGGTATTCTTGGCAGCACAGCAAAATGCAGGAGGCAATTTCATTACCACCTCTTCCTGCTACATTTTCAGGCCCAAAAGCCTGTTCGTGAGGCTTGGTGTAGGCTGACATTTCTGTAAATCCAAAAAAAAAGGCGCTCTTGGTTTTTTCATTGTAAGATTTCTTCTTGTCGTCTGCCTTTAATGAGTAGCGTGCTTGAGCTCTTTCTAAATGGTTTTCTTTACCTTTAATGATCGTTTTTTGTTTTTCCTTGTCTGGTGCATCTTTAAATAATCTCATACATTTGTCGCAGTCATCGCACGTATCTATATCCGGCGATTTAAAAGGTAAAAAAAAAAAAAAAAGGTAGGGTTAAATTTTGTGTTGAAATTTTATCTGTAGAGCCATTCTTTGGCTTGTTATTAATCGCCTTTTCCTGCTTCGTTTTTTTCATTATTTTTTTGTATTGTTTAGACATTATAGCAATGTTCAGTTCAGGGCCATTTCTCAGGGCATTATTCTCTATTAACAGTCACACGCGTAACGCGTCTCGCTGTGAAATCGTTCGGAAAAGAACGGCAATTCTCGAACATGCACAAACAATTCCACGCAGATATCGTAACGAGGCGCGTTACATGGCCGAGAAGTCATTGTTGCGGAGCCTAAGGCCGAACCCGGTATCGTTGGATCCTAAATTACACTATTGAACCATTTGGCTACCATCCCATCTATGCATCCACATGCATAGTTTTATGCGTATAACTACCTACATAGTTTGTATTTGTTTGCTACTGCTTTCTATGCTACTGTTCTCGTTTCCATATCGGCACTAATCAGCGACAGACTGTACATGTATCTTCCGACCTTTCCGCCCTACAAGCAGTAATATACCGAACACGGTTTAATTATGTAGCGCGTCAAATTTGGCTTATTCCCGAATTACACAATCGACAAACATCCTTCTCACCCTTACTGCATCCAAAATAAGGTCTAAGTTAAAAGCAGAGTGGATTCGGATTATTTTATAAATTGCGAAACTTGCTGAATATGAGTGACAAGATAAAATAACTGACGTGGGTGTTTTGTCACGGTTAAGATGTCGTTCAGTGGAACTAAAGTCAAGACTGCTACATTTCAAATTTCAAAAATTACTATATTACTGCATTTTATATCTTCATTAAAGACCCCAGCTATTTTCAGTGGAGTAACTTCCAGCGTTCACTATCTTCAGCCAAAGCTTTGCCTTCCATAAACGACATGACATTTGCTTCTCCTTTATCTGATCATAAATTTCCTTTTAGGTCTGCTGGTCTCTTCCTCTCTTCCCTTGTACCTTCCCTTCCATGATGGTTATTATGAAGTTGTCATGTCGTATAAGGTTGCCAAACATCTTTCCTCTTCTCTTTTCTATGGTCTGCATTATCCACACCAATATATAAAAGGGAAACGTTGTCTGTTTGTTTGTTTGTTTGGGGAGTTTCAACGCGATAACGTCTGGACGCATTTTGATTAAATTTGGAAAGGAGATAGCTTATAGCTTGGAATAACACATGGCATACCTTTTATCCCAGAATATTGTAAGTTTGCACGGGAAAACTGGAAAAGATCGATTACTCGCTGTATGGAACAGTTGCCATGGAAAAGAAATAACAAGTCTGTCAAAAAGCATCAAGAGCGTTGGTGCCAATGAGAATACAATACGTTGGTGCTATTCTTTTGCATTGGTTTTTAATATCCTAGAAAAACATAGGATGCTTTCTTCTCGATAAACTGTAGTCCGCTCGGACGAAGTTGCGTTCAATTAAATTTAGTTTGAACTATCAAACTAAATTTAATTGAAACAAAGTAAATAACAAAACTACAATAAGGGAGAGTACGTAAGTATAATCTGACTAATATATATCGGTAACAGTTAGCAACGGCGAATAGAGTAGGTATAATAATAATATAATAATAATATTTTTAATGTACCAAAAACATACATTTAAAACGTAATGTAAAACGTTCCAATCTATTCAATAATACGCAAAAAAATAAGTAAGTATAACGAAACGGAACGCTAATGTACCTACATTACGTGATAAAGAAAATCTGATTGCAACAAGATACGTAATTGCCCCGCAGTTTTGTTACCTTTTCACGACTGAACGGCTGATCTTGGTGAAATTTGGTATGGAGACTGGGGAAGGACATGGCATGGGATACTTTTTATCGTGATAAACTGTAGTCCGCGCAGGCGAAATCGCAAGCAAAAGCTAGTAATACATATAATCGAATATATATATCTATACTTATAATAAAACTGTAACGGGTCCAATTCTGTACATTGAAGATATTTTGACATTTTTTTTGGACCTTTCTTTAGATTCGATACTGAAGCCAAAACTGTATTTTTTTTCATTCTGTCTGTCTGTCTGTCTGTCTGTCTGTCTGTCTGTCTGTCTGTCTGTCTGTCTGTCTGTCTGTCTGTATCTTGGCTAGGCATCACGCCGAAACTACTGAATGAATTTAAATGAAACTTGGTATGATTTGAGTTTATACTACGAGGTAGGACATAGGCTACTTTTCATCCCGAAAAATGAAAGGGTTCCCGCAGGATTGCGGTTGAAATTTATTTCAAAAAACACTTACCACTTACACAACTTGGCACAGTCATAGTTTATATGATGGGTTAAAATTGAGGATACCTTTTATCCCGAAAAAATAAAGAGTTCCTGCGGGATAATGTCCCAAATTCTGTAAATTAAAGACATTTTGTATTTTTTTTTGTGGGTCGTTCTATGTTCAATACTAAAGCCAAAACTGTATTTTTTTAAATTTTGTTTTTGTGTCTGTCTGTCTGTACCTTGGAAATGCATCACGCCCAAAATACTCAATGAATTCAAATGAAATTTGGTATGATTTGAGTTCATACTTTGAGGTAGGACATTGGATACTTATAATCCCGAAAAATTAAATGGTTCCTGCAGGATAGTCGTTGAAAGTTATTTAAAAGAACACGTATCACGCTGAAACCACTTGACAGATTTTGTTGAAACTTGGCACAGTCATAGTTTATATAATGGGTAAACATTGAGGATACTTTTTATAACGAAAAATAAAGTGTTCCTTCGGGATAATGTCCAAAATTCTGTAAATTGAAGACATTATGTTATTTTTTTTGGAGGCCGTTCTATATTCAATACTTAAGCTAACACTGTTTTTTTTTATTTTTGTCTGGATGTCTGTCTGTCCGTCTGTCTGTACCTTCGCAGCGCACCACGCCGAAAATACTTAACGAATTCAAATTAAATTTGGTATGATTTGAGTTCACACTTCGAGGTAGGACATTAGATACTTTTCATCCTGAAAAATTAAGTGTTCCTGCAGGATAGGGGTGGAAAGTGATTTAAAAGAACACTTAGCACGCAGAAACTATTGGACGGATGTTGATGCAACTTGGCACAGATATAGTTTATAGGATAGGTGAAAATTATGGGTACATTTTGTCCCGAAAAAATAAAGGGTTCCTGTGGGATATGGGTCCAAATTCTGTACATTAAAGTTACAGTGTTTTTTTTTTGGAAATTACTCTATTGTCGATTATGAAGCCTAAACTGTATGTTTTTTCATTTATGTCTGTAAGTCTGTCAGTCTGTATCTTAGCCGCGCAACACGCCGCTGGAACTACTGGATTAATTCAAAATAAACTTGGTATGATTTGAATTCGTACTACGAGGTAGGACATAGGATACTTTACATATCGAAAAATTTATGGGTTATTATTTAGGGGTTGAAACTTATTTAAAAGAACACGACCACGCTGAAAGTAATGGACGGGTTTTGATGCAACTTGGCACTGTCTTAAGTTATATGATGGGTTAAAATTGAGGACACGTTTTATCCCGCAAAAGTAAAGGGTTTCTGCGGGATATGGGTCCAAAGTTATGTTAATAATTAAGTAATAAAAATATTTTTTGGATGGTTCTCTATATTCGATACTAAAGCCAAACTGTTTTACTTTTTAATTTTGTCTGTCTGTTTGTCCGTATCTTGACCGCGCATTGCACCCAAACTACTAAATGAATTCAAATAAAGAAAATGCTCTTGGGTGCTTAAAAAAGGTATTGAACATATTTTCTTTGTTAATCTTTTCTTTCTTTCTGTTTGTCTGTATGTTTGTTTGTTCACGCATAACGTAAAAACTACTGAACCAATTGCGATGCGGTTGGAAAAAAAATTGGTCTAGTGTACTTTAGATAAGCAACTGAACAAGAATATAACTTTTGTTAAATTCGTGTCTGTCTGTGTCTGTTTGTCTGTATGTTTCTTCGCGCATCACTTAAAAACTACTGGACCGATTGCGATGCGGTTTTGATAGATTTGGGTTTGACGTAAAAACTTGGTATCTCAATCCGATGAGCAGAAGCCGAGCAATCGTTAAATATAATTTTGACGGCTGAAGGAATTTTGATCAAATATTGGTATATTGGTATTTTAGGTTCTGGAATAGCACATAGAGTACTTTTAACCTTGAATAAATGACCACGCGTGCGAAGCCGCGGGCACAGCTAGTGGTGGAATAAATAAACGTACATAAATACAAACATATTATATGAACCCTGAAAACATTACACTCCTTTTTGGGCATTTGTGTTATAATAGTACTACCTCCAGGGACGTATAGTCTGTGTACCTATTTATAATTTACAAGCTGCGCCCTGCGGCTTAGCCCGCATGGACATTTTTCTGGTTAGTATTTTAAGTGAACAAAAATTGCCTATACAGTACGATATCCTTCAAAATTCATTCAGATGTCCAATAGTTTTCATCAATTGCTCGGTTGCTGCTCACCGCAATGAGATGCACCAATCAAGTCAAAAGCTAACAGTGAAAACCGCGTCTCAATAGGTCCGGTAGGGTATTGGAGGCTTTAGTTTCCAGTTCTCTTATATTTAATCGGTTGTTACCTACAAATTACGTTTTGTACATTGATGCTGTCTGTGTGTGAGCGTAAAACGAAAGGTTACCTATATTCGGGGTTTTTCGCTTTCAATTTGGTTGGGCACACAAATTTATCGGCTATGACGGTTATATTGATCATAGATTAATGTAATATATCTGATAGTTGGCCGAAGGAAACGAGGTCGATTTCAAATTGTCGGATATGATTTGTATAAACCATAATACCGTAGTCCTAACCGACGTAACCTACCAATGGCCTAGTTTATGGTTGGTTTATTTTGACGTTGCAATTTTTTTGAGGATAGAATTGTTTGTTTTATGTATTTTGCTGTAATTTAAACTGGCTTGACACGGAAAATAATCATTTCACAAACCGTCAAGAACTATTGTGCATCTGATAAAAGACGATCTACTGATGGAGGAACAACAACTTCACCAAAAATCCTGGTTGCAAATAACTCACTCGACTGACGAGGTCAATTGCTGTATTGAGCTCGTCAAGAAGTACTTATGTAAGTTTTCATTTTGTTCATTTATCCTGAGAGGATTTATATCTGTATATTTAGCTATAAAGGTTTAGTGTTATTTGTTTTGAATGAGTTTCCCAAGATAACCGGATGGATTACTTAATACAGAGATAGATATTCTTTACTCAAGTAAAAAATAACCAAAATAAAATTGTTCATGTAATCCATATTTAGATGACATCTGCAATGATCAAAACCCACTGACATGTATTTTACTGTGTACTAGTATAATACATGTTAGTGCTACAACCTCATCCATTTTTTATTAAATCATTGTGTCCTGTTAACTAACATATTATGCTTTTTTATCTTTCAGGCTGTTCCGTTTGATGTTTGATGCTGGAGCTTTCAACAGTGTGGTGTAGGTACTGTTGGGAACTGCAGGTATCCCTGCACCCATTAAGTATTTGTTTACAAGTATCCTCAACCTGAAAACTCCACAAGAGGAGTGATATAATGCTGCGCACATTTTCATCTCGAATACCACCAACAGATGTTTCTTGTTAAGAGGAATATTTGGGAGTGTAGAAACAGTAAAAAACTATAGCTGTACCTAGTGATAATACTAACTAAGTACATGATATTGTTGCCATCAACATGAAAGAAACATTCAACTAGATCAGCGGCTCTAAAAAAGTTTTTTGGTGACGGAATCCTTTTAGAAAATTAAATATTTGACTGAGCCCAAAATAATCAAAAACTGTTTTTTTATGTATTTTAGCATTAGCATCTAATGGGAGTTATTTTATTTTATTTTTTCTAACTTTTTTGAATATTTATAAAGATTTTATTTTAATCTGTATCCATAAAGTACCCCATTATTATTTTATTTTTTCATTGTGACCAATATTTTCGCGGCGCTTTGCGGAGCCCTAGGGCTAGGGCACACTTGTGGCTGAACTAGAAGATTGTATTGATCCAGGAGCAGGGAAAGGTGTGTACCATCATACACCCAAAACTGTTTGAGGAAATTTCAGAAGAAGACCGTCCCTAGAAAATATTTTTGAAATTATATAAGCAGAACTCTTTCAATTCAATTACATTTTTCATTCACAATATTCAATCGAATGATTCGGTTCGCTATCAAAAGTTTCTGAATCGGGAGGCAGCTTTGCCTGTACTGTTTTATTTACCCGATAACTTATAAGCCAACAACAGTAATTCTCAAAATTATAATGATGATTTAAGGTGTTTCTTGTTATTAAATTAAAACTAAATTTATTTTATTGTTTATTAATTACTAGCTACACCCCGCGGTTTTGCCCTTGTGGACAATGATGATGATAATGAAAAGTATTCTATGTATCCTCCTTTCTATATACCAAATTTCATTAAAATATATTCATGGATAATCCATACTAATATTATAAAAGCGAAAGTAACTCTTTGTCATTTTGTAACCTTTTCACGACTTAATAGTTGAACTGATTTATTATATAGATTGTTTTGGCCTTTCCCAGTAGTCTTGTAAGTAAGACTATTGGTAATTTCTTCCCAATAGTCTAATTGGTAAAACAACTTGGAATGTATGTAGACTTACTGGTAAGACCATTGAAAATGATCTTCCAAATATCTAGACTGAAAAGGCATAAGCCACATTTATTTCTCTTATCGCATAGTTTGCGGTAAGGTCAACTAGGTACGAAATTAAAAATCCAATAGGAAAAGACTACTGGGGAAAGAAATTCTCTTAGCACTATAGTTAAAGTTTACAAACTAAACAGACTTCTGCTTGCAATTTATTAATAGTTATTTGTTATGCAAGGCTGCAAAGTGATTTTTTGGCGAGAGTACTTGTATTGAAAGCTGAGCAAGCGAAGGATTCTAGGATTGAATGAAATTCAAATATAGAATCCTGAGCGTAACGAAGGTTTCAAAAGTACGAGACGCCAAATAACTTTGCTGCCGACACAAAACAACACAACACAAAACTTTTTACCTCACTACAGCGAGGAAAATGCTAGGTGCAAGACAAACAGCTAAAATAATATATTAAATTAGTATTTATAATAATTAATAAAAAATGGGCCGTCGCGGGATGCCTGACTGATGTGTAAACATAATAGAATAGAGTCAGAATAGAACAGAGTAGAACAGAGTAGAACAGAGTAGAACAGAGTAGAACAGAGTAGAACAGAGTAGAACAGAGTAGAACAGAGTAGAACAGAGTAGAACAGAGTAGAACAGAGTAGAACAGAGTAGAACAGAGTAGAACAGAGTAGAACAGAGTAGAACAGAGTAGAACAGAGTAGAACAGAGTAGAACAGAGTAGAACAGAGTAGAACAGAGTAGAACAGAGTAGAACAGAGTAGAACAGAGTAGAACAGAGTAGAACAGAGTAGAACAGAGTAGAACAGAGTAGAACAGAGTAGAACAGAGTAGAACAGAGTAGAACAGAGTAGAACAGAGTAGAACAGAGTAGAACAGAGTAGAACAGAGTAGAACAGAGTAGAACAGAGTAGAACAGAGTAGAACAGAGTAGAACAGAGTAGAACAGAGTAGAACAGAGTAGAACAGAGTAGAACAGAGTAGAACAGAGTAGAACAGAGTAGAACAGAGTAGAACAGAGTAGAACAGAGTAGAACAGAGTAGAACAGAGTAGAACAGAGTAGAACAGAGTAGAACAGAGTAGAACAGAGTAGAACAGAGTAGAACAGAGTAGAACAGAGTAGAACAGAGTAGAACAGAGTAGAACAGAGTAGAACAGAGTAGAACAGAGTAGAACAGAGTAGAACAGAGTAGAACAGAGTAGAACAGAGTAGAACAGAGTAGAACAGAGTAGAACAGAGTAGAACAGAGTAGAACAGAGTAGAACAGAGTAGAACAGAGTAGAACAGAGTAGAACAGAGTAGAACAGAGTAGAACAGAGTAGAACAGAGTAGAACAGAGTAGAACAGAGTAGAACAGAGTAGAACAGAGTAGAACAGAGTAGAACAGAGTAGAACAGAGTAGAACAGAGTAGAACAGAGTAGAACAGAGTATTATCTACTTGAATACTACTACTTGATTCTAGATATATTAGTGAGTTCCAAGAGTAACTGATTACATATAATGAAGGCGGGCAAGTAGCAAACATTTTCTTCGAATTAGTTGTGTATGAGATGATTACTGCAGTATAGAAATTTTGCATTATCTTTAAATAATTGCGCTTGCGTCGTCGCAGTGGAAATGGATTACTGAGCAGATATGAAAATTCGTCTTCTACGGTATAATATTTTTTATATTTTATGGTGGTATGAAACATAATTCCTAGGGATCTTACCAGTAAGTCTATTTGGAAGAAAATTCTGAATAGTCTTACTAGTAAAACTATTGGGAAGAAAGTTCCCAATAGGGAGTCTTGCTAGTAATACTACTGGGAACGGCAGGATTGTTTTAACCCTAGGGAAGGACGCGCAGACAAAGTCACGGACAAAAGCTAGTAGCCATTATAATCAATTTAGGATAATATAAGATATTCAATCATATTACTCAGACTTTTATAATTAAACTAGCTGTATCCGCGGTTTCGCACGCGTTTTCTTTACTTTAGGTTCAAAGTACCATAATGTGCTATTCCAGGACTGGTGAAGCGTCAATTCCTAAAAATTAGTTAGAATATTTTTCATTGATTATTTACGTATATTATAAATTAATAACCATATGGAAAACACTCGTATATAGTGCAGGCGCCCGCTCTCATGGATGTTATATTATCTTTGGTTTCATCCAAAAGATGGCTGAGAGATGGTGTTAGCAGTCATTTCGCATGCATGTTTATGCATTCGAAGCTGGCGAGTGATTGGTCGACAGTTGAGTCGCAATGGATGCTTCTCAATCTCCGTTGTGATAAATTACTTCCCTCGGAAACATAATCATATTTAATTGAAAAGACTTGAAGTTCTTGTGAAAACTGCTACTATTAACACTGCAGTGTCTGACGATTTGGAGAACTATAAGTGTACAGTGCCTTCACGCTTGGAAGTGCTGTTTTTATCTTAGAATATTGTTGGAGCACCCACCCGCCGGTCTTCGGAGACATACATCTGCTGTAATTCGTACCTCGAGGAGCTGCAGGTGTGCCTGGATTAATGAAGTGGTGAGTGGGAATATTAATTTACTGCATATAGTGGAGATACGAGTGTTTTCCAATAGGAATTTTCAAATAGTTTTTTCAGCCATAACGGTACGCGGGTACACATGGTATAGGCTATTTACACGCCATACCAAGGACCAATATACCAACATTTGAACAACATTTCTTCAGCCGTCAAAAATACTTTATCAATTGCTCGGCTTCTTACTCACCGGATTGAGATACCAATTACACCAGATTTAAATCAAACCCTAAGCTATCTAACAATGAAAACCGCATCGCAATTGGTTCTGTAGTTTTTACGTGATGCGTGAACAAACAGCATACGGACAAACAAAAAGAAAGAAAAGATTAACAAAGAAAATATGTTCAATACCATTTCAATACCAAACAAACATACAGACACACAGAAAGAAAGAAAAGATTAACAAAGAAAATATGTTCAATACCTTTTTTAAGCACCCAAGAGCATTTTCTTTATTTGAATTCATTTAGTAGTTTGGGTGCAATGCGCGGTCAAGATACGGACAAACAGACAGACAAAATTAAAAAGTAAAACAGTTTGGCTTTAGTATCGAATATAGAGAACCATCCAAAACATATTTTTATTACTTAATTATTAACATAACTTTGGACCCATATCCCGGAGAAACCCTTTACTTTTTCGGGATAAAACGTATCCTCAATTTTAACCCATCATATAACTTAAGACAGTGCCAAGTTGCATCTAAACCCGTCCATTACTTTCAGCGTGGTACGTGTTCTTTTAAATAAGTTTCAACCCCTAAATAATAACCCATAAATTTTTCGATATGTAAAGTATCCTATGTCCTACCTCGCAGTACGAATTCAAATCATACCAAGTTTATTTTGAATTCATCCAGTAGTTCCAGCGGCGTGATGCGCGGCTAAGATACAGACTGATAGACTTACAGACATAAATGAAAAAACATACAGTTTAGGCTTCATAATCGAATATAGAGTAATTTAAAAAAAAAACACTATATCTTTAATGTACAGAATTTGGACCCATATCCCACAGGAACCCTTTATTTTTTCGGGACAAAATGTATCCATAATTTTTAAAAGTGCTAAAGCTCAATGAAAACATAATTAGCCTGTTTGAAAAGCACGCTCCATTGTAAAGAAACGGGTAAGAGAGTCTCCAAAGACATGGATGATGTACACTATAAGGTTTATGATGTGTCTTAGAGACAAAGCTCTCATTAAAGCGCATAGAAAAAAAAACAGATTCATCTAAAAAATATTATAAAAGTTTGAGAAATTTAGTTACAGTGGCTATAGAAAGAGAGAAAACTGCGTTCTTTACACATTATATAAATAAAAACCTGCATCAGCCCCAAAAAATGTGGAAGTATTTAAAACAAACAAAAAGAGTTAATTGCAGTAATCGTATTCTAATTCCTGACAATTTAATGGATCCTAATCTTATTCATAACCATTTTTTGATATACCGGGAGATGGAAGAGTTGATGATGACACGTTTACTTATTTTAACTCCAATAGGAAAACGAGCAGTGTATTCTCCCTAAGCTCAGTGTCAGAAGAGACTGTTTCTAAGTATATTCTAAACATACAAACAAATGCTACTGGTTATGACCACTTAAACGCAGAGATGGTTAAACTCACTTTGTCTGAGAGTTTATCAACTATCACGGATATAATTAATAGTTCTATCGTGAAAAGTGAGTTTCCTGATGCTTGGACAAGATCCTTAGTTAAACCGATTCCTAAATCAATGATAATTTTGACTTTTTAAGCCCCGATTTACTGGTTGCTAAGCTTTCACACTACGGGGTTTCAGAGGACACGTGCAAGTGGTTTAAGACCTATCTAATCGGCAGGGAACAATATGTAGAGATTGAGAATCAGGATGGAAGCAAAAGTATCTCTAGTTTGGAGAACGTAAGTAAGGGAACGCCGCAAGGTTCAATTCTGAGTCCTATACTCTTTTCCATCTTTACAGCGGATATGCCTGACCATATAAAAGCTTGCAAGTACCATTTGTATGCGGATGACACACAATTCTATCATAGTTTTAAATCTGAAGATACTGTGGAAGCTATGACACTCATCAACAGAGATTTAGATGAGATCTACAAATGGGCTTCACGTAATTCTTTGTTTCTGAATCCATCCAAATCCAAAATGCTGATTTTAGGCACTAAAATGCAAGTAAGTAAGGTTTTGTGTTTTGACCCTAAGTTAAACATTAATGGAATAGATATACCAATAGAATTTGATGCTAGAAATCTAGGCCTTATAATTGACAGTGACATGAGGTATGTAAAACATATTAATGAAAAGATCAAAAACGCTTTTTACAAAGTTAAGGTTTTATATGGAATAAGGAAGCATATATCTGAAGAGGTTAGAATTTTACTATGTGACCTATTAGTGCTCTCGCCATTTAATTATTGCAGTGCGGTGTACGGGCCAAGGTTATGGGCAAAAACAGAAAGTGCCAACCAACGAGTGCAAAATGCCTGCGCACGGTTCTGTTTTAGCATACCTAGGAGAGAGCACGTAACACCTTACCTTGTTAAAAAAGGCATTCTTAACATGAAATCTAGAAGAGAGCTTCACTTAGCATGCATAACGCAAAAAGTTCTTTGGAATAAGAAGCCGGAATATCTTTTCGAGAAGCTGTCATGGGCCAAACATATGCACAAAATAAATACACGCTCAAAATTCCGCAATGCTCTAGCCATCTCTAAACATAAAACTACACGTTTTCAAGGTTGCTTCAAATATAGTGCATCAAAGATTTGGAACAATATCCCACCACCCTTAAGAGATAAAATAAGCAGCAATACATTTAAAATCCGGTACAAAAAGAACCTGCTTGATCGCCAAAAACACAATTTTGAAGCAACCTTAAAAAAATCAGCGTCAAACAAATAAAAATACACACAAAATGAGAGGGCTCATACACACACATGTACACAAACACACACACAATATACATATACCACAAGCCCACATGCATCCCCACATCTTCAGACTTTCTAATAATGATGTATTTATTTTATATGTTTTATATATGTAATAATAATAACATATCTTCCTCGGCTAACACCGTAGTGCGAGCAATGGGGTAGCTGAAAAGCAGTGCGGCGTTCACATTCTCATGTGAACGCCGCACATGCTGAGTTTACCCCCTTTGCCCTTAAATATAATTATATCCTTTTTGTATTGATACTGTGTGCACACTTTATTTTATTTCTAGTGGCAATATATACTATTTTACTTTTACTTTTACTTACTTTATAGATACATAACTTTTCATCGTCATCATCCACGTGGGTAAAACCGTACGGCACAGCTAGTATTAAATAAGACAATAGTGAAAGGCTGAAATTAGAACTGGGTCTGGATCTATAACAATAGATCGTTTTTATTACAAGTTACTGTTCGGCCATCATCACTAACTACTGGGTACTACCCACTACATATATAGTACTTACACCCGTACTTACGATGTAGGTACCCAGTGGGTACCTACATCTTATCTTTAGTGTGTGTTCCGGCAAATAGGATCACTTTCATTCGCTGTAGGACGTTGATCGATGGGCTGACGTCTCATTTTATGGTCTCGTATCGCGCCATCGCGTTTGAAGGGTAAATATGTTAAGACTTAGGTATGCGCTTATAGGAAGCAAACATGTACTGCGACAACGTAAAAAAAGGTTATGGGAAAAAATTTAGGTAAAAGAAAGGAAAGTTAGAAATAGTTGTAACATGAAATGTGAAAAATTTGCTGATTTGAATGCTAGAAAATAGTCAACTTAACTTGTTTTCCCGTTATAATATCTAACTATTATCACAGAATAAATAATAGTACAAGTTCCATGGGAATAAATAAAAACTATCCATTACTTATACATATGACTCTTCTTTGATTAAAGTTAGTTAATTTATGAGGTTTTGGTCATCAACATCACATACCTAAGGGATCGCCTCTTGCAACTTTTTTAGTACAGTAGTTAGGTAGCCGGCGAACAATGAATCGCCCGTACAAACATATGTAATACCAAAATCATTTGTAATTGAAACATATTTTTACCATATTATGATATTATTTGGATTTAATAACTGCACTTTGTTTTCAAAGTGCTTACCTAAAACCAAATGTAAGCAAATATTGCATTTTCCTTTTAATCCAAGCACCGTCTACGTATTTTTAAATCAACGTTTTTTTATAGATAATACTCCTATGTCTTATATTAACTAAATTCATTTTTCACGCCCTATCTTGAGTCTTGTCATATTACAAGGGTCAAGGATCCGGAACACGGCGCCAAAAAACTTTGAACAAATTCATAATTCAGTTTTGGGGACAAACTGAGTTACCGCGGGGTTAAATTAACAGCTAAGCTTTGTTTTCTTTTGTGAAAAAAGTGGCAATTGTGTGAAGTCTACTTTGCTGGAAAGATTTTATTTTATCAAAACTTATTATGTTATTTCAGAACGCTCCTTTCTTGGAACATTGTGACAAGACATTAAAAAATGATTGTCTCTATTTTGACTAAACATGTTTCTTCTTTATGTTTAGTCGGTAGGATCTATCTCTATTTAAACTATTTCGAAATCATATAAAGTTATTTTAGATCTCAAAGAACGTTACAAAAGCAGGTCTTGTACATGATAAAACTGTGGACGGTTTCGGTTTGAAGAGCCAACCCTGACACATTGATTGTCAAGTATCATTTGTCTCCAGTATGTAGGTACTTATGATAACATATTTTTTGATGTGTTGCTGTGTAGTGCTTCGCATGATTTTTCAATTGTGTTTCATCACAAAGTTGTATGAAAAACTTACACCTTGTCCCGTAACGCTTAAGGATTTAAGGGGAGAGATGGATCTCTCTTAAATGGGAGTAAGAGGAGGTATAGCTACGTGTTACGCCGTTGGGTGACGTAACGATTAGGTAGATAGGAGGTTTTACCTTTTTGCGTTATATTATGACGTAACGCTCGGAGGAAAAATAAAAGCTTATCTAGAGTGAGATAGGAGGTCTCATCTCTTTGCTCTACGCTGTGACGTAATGCTCAGAGGAAAGATCTATAGCCATAGAAGAACGTTATGACATAACCCTCAAGGAAGGACTGGATGGTAGTGGTAAAGTAAGATTATGAATTACCTTATTTCCAGTTAGAAACCTTTAGTCTACGACTAATGGACCGTAGAGGTAAGGCGTTATCTTACAGTTTGCAAGATTATGAATTACGCTTACCTCCGTATTAAGGCCACTAGTAGAGGGTATGAAGTCTTATCGTTCTACAACAATGGCTTGCCACTCTAGAAGAATAGCCGTAAAATTATGGATGGGAATTTATGCTTATTAGACATAAATCCTCATGAGCATGAGACTTTATCCTGGCTATAGTAGGCGTTACGACGAACAAAAATTAAAATTAAAGAATAGATATTTCATATGTATATTAATACTCTTTGATTTTAAATATAATGACAAGAAACGAGGGTCTTTGAGATATGTTGAAGATCTGTTTATGGTATTTAAGAGTGACAGAATTACTCCAAGATATCTTTATAGAATAACTAGAGGGATATTCGGAGGTTTACCTCTAGGTAATCTATTAATCAGAGACTATCTTGAATAATCTATAGATAATTGAGGCAATCTATAGAATTACTCAAATCAGTCAAAGGAAATAAATTTTAAGACCAGACTCCTAAAGGTTAAAGAATTTTGGACTCCAAAGTTTCCCTATCAGATTTCCCTAAATTTATTAAATTGAGGACCTACCTATCCTATAAGGGGAAGATTCCTAAATTTAATTATATCTTAAAAAGGCAAATATGAATACGTAAGGTTAGTGGGGTAAATTATTCTTCGTCTGGAACGAGCGTAGTATCTGGAACGGTTCGAGAGGAAGGCGGCAACTCTGAGAGGAAGACAGCAACTCGGAGAGAAAGATAGCAACTGGGAGAAGAGGACAACAACTCGGAGCGGAAGACAGCAACTCGGAGAGCAGGACAGCAACTCGTTCTCAACTGCCTCGGAGCAGGCTCCCGGTCTGATGAGGAGTTTCGGTCTCCAACTTCAATCTTCGGCGATTTGGTGGAACTGGTCCTGGAGCCGTCTTAATTATCGGAAATCTGCGGGTAAATCAGGTGCCTTTAACTTCCATACCAGATCTCAACGGACGAGCTCCCTTCAATTAAATCCGTCTTGGTTTTCGGCAGGTATTCCTCCTCCGAGGAACTTCGGAGTCCGGTGACGTCACCTCCCAGGCGAAGTCGTCGTAGCTGGTGGAGAATTGATGTACTGCAGTCTTGTAGATCTTCAATAATCTATGAGTTTAAGGGAATATATTTAAAAATAGTTTAATAATTTCAAGATTCACTTTTACCAATGAATGGACACTTTTAATTTTTAATTCACTTTTTTTATTTATTTTAACAGTTTATGCATAGATTAAAAAAAAACAAAAGATCAAATCACTTGTTTACTTTTTCATTTCTATATGGTCATTACTTGTTAGAAATCTAGATGATAACTCATTTTTACACAATTTCACAAATTATTTAAAATATTTCCAGTCTTTCACAGTTTATTATTCGAGGCCAATATTTTTTACACAATCTCACGAATGATTTGATAACATATACAGTCTTTCACATTTTATTATAAGAGGCCAATACTATAAGAGGCCACAGCCAAATTGCGTACTACAGGATGGCATTAAAATAAACATATGTTCATATGGTACCACGACTCATTGCAAAAATTCTAAGTCTCCGAACTGTAATCCAAAACGAAGATACCGATGAGATATATCAATTTTGTAAAAATACTACTAATCTACGGTCAATAGTTTCAGAATTGTTGTCATTTTAAGTTTGACAGCTGTCATGTGAAATGAAGATCTCTATGAGATCTATCACTTCTGCAAAGAAACTACTAGTCTAGGATCAAAAGTTTCAGAGTTGTTGTGTGATGAGCAGAAATGTTTGTTTCCGAGTCATGGATGTTGATATTCGTATTTATGTATGTTTAACCGTTATCTAGTGCCCATATTACAGGGTATCCTAGTTTGGGGCTAGGTGATTGCTGTGGAATTGTCCCGAATATATTTATTTATTTAGTAGTTTGTAACAAGACTAATGTTTATTAACTGTTTTCATTTTCACCTCACTAACCTACCTAGTTTTTAGGCGCAATTTTATGAAACATAGTAGTTTGCAAACAGACATTGTATTTCTACTCTTTGTATTGAGATACGAATTACACCTTCTTGCGCACCAGATTTTAAGTCAAAGTTTAACCTATCTATTTACATGTACATCTAATAAGTTTAAGTTGTAATCTAAGTTAAATAAATCAATTTAATAAAACTGTGAAATCCATGTTTCAATCTGTCTACTACTTTTTACGTGATGCGTGAACAAACATCCCGACGGACAGACAAGATTTTATATTCTTGTTTTGCAGTTGTAAATATTCTAGGCCATTCAAATAATTTACATTTACAGACTTTTTGTTACTTAGGTACTGCTTTATTATGAGTACAGTTGATTTACTAAAAGCTTTGTTAGCAGATCCTCAACCGTCATGGTTTAGTAGTCACCTAGTACCCCTGCTGTATCAACACTAAGCTCTATTAGCAGATCCTCAACCGTCACGGTTTAGTAGTAACCTAGTACCCCTAATGTATCAACACTAAGCTCTATTAGCAGATCCTCAACCGTCACGGTTTAGTAGTAACCTAGTACCCCTGATGTATTAACACTAAGAAGTTCGAACCCAGAGTTAAATTACAGTATCTACTTGATATCCACAATCCTAATACGAAACAAGCATATCCTCATTTCTCACGGCACTTCCCTGCAGCATGATGGTTGAAGGTCGGGATGATTACAATGTCCTATTTGATAAGGAGCTCAATTAATAGAAGTCTCGTGAGAATCTGACAGATCGAAGTAGTTGAAAAATCTATCGCAACATTTGAGAAAAACAAAAACAAACACAATAAAGCTAAATAATTAAAATTAAAAACGTATTATGAGGCCGGTTAAAATAAGAGATAATTAACTGGCTTTATAACAAATTTACAATGAAAGGGCCCTTATTCGCTATGACCACGCAGACACGTAACGCGTCGCGTTACGATATCTTCATTGAATTGTGACGACATTGTCGTAATGACGTGTGACGTCATTACGAACAATGTTTTCGGCAAGGAATTGCGTTTTGCATAGCGAATAAGCGCCCTGAACAGCTTCCTTGCAAAAAAAAAAAAGCTTTTTCTGTCATAATTATTACAAGGGCTAATACAAGGGATGTACAAAATAACATGGTACAAAAAAAACGACTGCAAATGGATTAACTAAGAACAAAAAAAAAACGTCTTATTCAATTTAAATACAACATAACTTATATTAACCATTCTGGAAATCTATGTTCTCAAACAAAAAAAAATATTTTCAAAATCGGTCCGCTATTCACGGGGAAATTAAACATACACACATACACAAATAAAACATTCGAACATAGAACCTCCTTTTGTGACGTCGAATAAAAACTAAAACTGATGTAAGATCCTATTACCATCCCAACAGTGGAGAAGTTATCAACACAAAATGTGGTAATTAGCAACCACCAACAAAACTGTGACAAACTAGCGTTGTCACGACAAAATAAGTCCACTTTCACAATAAAATAAACAGTCGATGATAAACAAAGAAATGGAGCAAAGAAATGGAGAAATGGATAACTTTAAAATATCTATGTGTTGTCAAGATTTTATGTATTTCTTGTCTTTAAATTAGTAAATATTACTTAACGAGTAGAATGAAAATAATTAATTACGTTCATTCATTTTTCATCGCAATATCGAATCCAACGCACCGTATTGAATGACTGTAATACAAGTTCTGATTGAAACAGAATGGGTGGTTGCTACGCTAAAATTCTGAACGCAACCATCACAGATAACACCAATAAAAGAGACTATTTAACCTGTGGTGATGAGTAGTTCTTTTAGCCTCGTCATTTAGTGCTGGCTTGGATAACGTTTTCTAAATCATTTTGCGAGTAATTTTAGACAAACCTTTGTGAAAAAACCCCAATATTGGGTGTTTCATACTTTCATATATCGTGTGACCTCTAAATTGCTTCTTGCTCTAATTTGCTGGCTATCAGGCCGTAATATTTTGGTAAAAAAATTATATGTAAAGCCAACACTGTATTTTTTTATTTTTGTCTGTCTGTCTGTATGTCTGTCTGTCCGTCTGTCTGTCTGTCTGTCCCTTGGGAGTGCACCACGCCGAAAATACTTAATGAATTCAAATGAAATTTGGTATGATTTGAGTTCACACTTCGAGGTAGGACATTGAATAATTTCATCCCGAAAAAATTAAGTGTTCCTGCAGGATAGAAGTGGAAAATTATTTACAAGAACACTTAGCACGCTGAAACTATTAGAAGGATGTTGATGCAACTTGGCACAGACATAGTTTATAAGATAGGTGAAAATTATGGATACATTTTTATCCCGAAAAAATAAAGGGTTCCTGTGGGATATGGGTCCAAATTCTGTACATAAAAGATAAAATGTTTTTTTTTTTTATGTTACTCTATATTCTATTATGAAGCCTAAACTGTATGTTTTTCATTTTTGTCTGTATGTCTATCAGCCTGTATCTTAGCCGCGCATCACGCCGCCGGAACTACTGGATGAATTCAAAAGAAACTTGGTATCATTTGAGTTCGTACTACGAGGTAGGACATAATATGATACTTTACATATCGAAAAATTTATGGGTTATTATTTGAAACTTATTTAAAAGAACACGTCCCACGCTGAAAGTAATGGACGGGTTTTGATGCAACTTGGCACTGCCTTAAGTTACATGATGGGTTAAAAATGAGGACACGTTATATCCCGAATAAGTAAAGGGTTTCTGCGGGATATGGGACCAAAGTTATGTTAATATTAAAGTAATAAAAAATATTTTTGTATGGTTATCTAATGGTATGTTATGGTTTTTTATATTCGATACTGAAGCCAAACTGTTTTACTTTTTAATTTTTTCTGACTGTTTGTCCGTATCTTGACCACGCATCGCACCCAAACTACTAAATGAATTAAAATGAAAAACATGCTCTTGGGTGCTTGAAAAGGTATTGAACAATTTTTTTTTTGTTAACCGCTCTGTTGTCCACGCGCTGTAGACCACAGGTGCAAACTGTCAACCCAAAAAAAAATGGCCGACGCGACACATCTGGCCGCAAACTGGTGATTGATTGTATACGCGCTGAGATCACAGATATCTGATTGTCAACCCACAAAAAAAGAAGGTCGACGTGACACATCTGGCCGCAAACTGGTGATTTATTGTGTATGCGCTGAGATCACAGGTATCTGAGTGTCAACCCACAAAAAAAAAGAAGGTCGACGCGACACAACTGGCCGTTCCGACTTTGCGTAAACAAACAGTTTTTATGACCACTTCATTGAGCGCTTAGATAAACAAACTGGTGATTTATGGAGCTAAATGGGTACGGCACATATTTAAAATGTTTATGTTGTGGGTTTCGGAGCAAAATAATTATACAAACACGCTTAGATTTGAATGATTATTGAGGTCAATAATGTTCAAAATCGAGTGGCAAAATTTACGTCACTATCGAGTGGTCCGATGATCGATGAAAACAAAACAAGTGACTGTAGCGTTAGGTCCAATGATCAATGAAAACAAAAAAGTGACTGTAGCGCTAAGAATCAATCGAGTCGTTACTCGTGTCTTTCTTTCTGTTTGTCTGTATATTTGTTTGTTCACGCATCACGTAAAAACTACGCGACCGATTGCAATGCGGTTTTCATTGTTAGATAGCTTAGAATTTTATTAAAATCTAGTGTAATTGGTATCTCAATCCGGTGAGTTAGAAGCCGAGCAATTGATATCCTTACCGAGTGCAATACAGTGGACGAACTAAATAACGGGCTGGTGGAAATTGTCCACGCGGTTGGGTCGGAGTTCTTTAAGACCCCCCGAAAAAAAAGAACACAGAAACTCTCTGAGCATACACTCAAACTTATGGCAGAACGAGGCGAGATGAGGCTGCAGTCTTCAGTGGATATGTCGAGTTACAGCTTGCTTAATAAACAGATATCCAAGTCAATGCGACCCGTTTTGCGTTTCTATAATACTACTTGTATTAAGAACGCAATAGATCGGAACAAGGGCTCCAAAGTGTTCGCAAGAGATCTGTCTATTGGGCAAAGCCTGTTGACGAAGCTGAAACTGACAGTGGCAGCATTGTTTCGGCGAAGCCAGAGATTTTGAGTGAACTCGAGAAGTTCTATGGACAATTATACACCTCATCTCGTAGTCCTCCTAGCAGGACTAGCGGTGCAAGAGCCCGTTTGATCCGACATTATACCGAAGATATCCCGGACGTCAGCCTATACGAGATCAGAATGGCTCTCAAACAGCTTAAGAGCAACAAGGCACCAGGGGAGGACGGAATAACGACACAGCTACTGAAAGCGGGACTGGACTGGACTGGAACATCGGTACTTAAAGTCCTTCAGAAGCTGTTTAACTCCGTAATCCTCGAGGGTACTACGCCAGAGGCGTGGCACAGGAGCGTCGTGGTTTTGTTCTTTAAAAAGTGATAAAACCCTCTTGAAGAATTGTAGGTCCATTTCGCTGCTGAGCAACGTCTATAAGCTGTTTTCGAGAGTAGTTACAAACGGTCTCGCTTGTAGGTTTGACGACTTTCAGCCTCCTGAACAAGCTGGATTCTGGAAAGGCTTTAGCACCGTAGACCACATCCATACGCTCCGGCAGATTATACAGAAGACCAAAGAGTATAATCGGCCACTATGTCTAGCGTTTGTGGGCTACGAGAAAGCCTTATTCCAGCGGTGCCAGATTGATTACCGGTACATCGAAGTGTTGAAGTGTTTGTACAGCAAGGCAACCATGACAGTTCGTCTTCAGGATCAGAGCACGAATTCTATCCAGCTGCAAAAAGGGATGAGACAGGGAGACGTAATTTTTCCGAAACTGTTCACCTCTGCACTGGAAGATATATTCAAGCTTTTAAACTAGAACGGATTTGGTGTTAACATCAATGGCGAATACATCACTCACCTTCGATTTGCTGATGATATAGTCATCATGGCTGAAACCCTGGAAGACCTAAGCACAATGCTCAGTGACCTCAATATTGTTTCCCAACAGGTGGGTCTTAAAATGAACATGGGCAAGACGAACATCATGTCAAATGCCCATGTCGTACCCATGCTGGTTTATGTTGGGAACGATATTATCGAAGCTGTTGATTACTATGTTTACTTGGGTCAGACGATCCAATTGGGAAGATCCAACTTCGACAAAGAGGTCAACCGACGAATCCAACTAAGATGGGCAGCATTCGGGAAATTACGCCATATCTTCTCGTCGCAGATACCGCAGAGCCTCAAGTCGAAAGTTTATGATCAGTGCGTGTTGCCAGCGATGACATACGGCACTGAGACGTGGTCGTTAACTATTGGCCTCATACAAAACTCAGGTTTGCGCAGCGTGCAATGGAGAGAGCTATGCTAGGTGTCTCACTACGTGAAAGAATCAGAAATGAGGAAATCCGTAGAAGAACGAAGGTTACCGACATAGCTGTCAGAGTTTGCAAGTTCAAGTGGCATATAGTTCGCAGAACCGACAACCGCTGGGGAATAAAGGTTCTCGAATGGCGACCACGAAAAAGCAAGCGAAGTGTAGCCATCGCAGGAAGTCGGTGGATGGAGGTGGCACAAGATCGCTCGTCATGGCGCTTTTTGGGGGAGGCCTATGTTCAGCAGTGGACTTCTAAAGGCTGACATGATGACGATGGACATTATCCCGCAGAAACACTACATTTTTCGGGATAAAAAGTATCCTTAATTTTTACCCATCTTATAAACTATGACTATGCCAAGTTTCAACAAAATCCGTCATGTAGTTTCAACGTCATACGTGTTCTTTTAAATAACTTTCAACGCCTTCTGCAGGAACCCTATAAATTTTCGGGATGAAAAGTATCCAATGTCCTACCTCGAAGTATGAACTCAAATCATACCAAATTTCATTTGAATTCATTGAGTATTTTTGGCGTGATGCACTTCCAAGGTACATACAGACAGACGGACATACAGACAGACAGACAAAAAACTGAAAAACTGTTTTGGCTTTAGAATTGAACATAGAACGGCCCCCAATTTTTTTTACAAAATATCTTTAATTTACAGAATTTGGGACATTATCCCGCAGGAACTCTTTATTTTTTCGGGATAAATAGTATCTCCAATTTAACCCATCATATAATCTATGACTGTGCCAAGTTGTATCAAAATCTGTCCAGTAGTTTAAGAGTGGTAAGTGTTTTTTGAAATAACTTTCAACCCCTATCCTGCAGGAACCCTTTCATTTTTTGGGATGAAAATGTCCTACCTCGTAGTATGAACTCAAATCATCCCAAGTTTCATTTTAATTCGTTCAGTAGTTTCGGCGTGATGCACTTCCAAGGTACAGACAGACAGACAGACAGACAGACCTATAGACAAAAAAGAAAAAAAATACAGTTGTGGCTTTAGTATCGAATCTAGAGTACGGTCCAATTTTTTTTTTTTCAAAATATCTCCAATTTACAGAATTGGACCCGTTACAGTTATATTATAAGTATAGATAAAGCCTATATGTTATTGAATTAACCATCTTGTTTGAATTACCTCGCATTTACCTGAGAAGGAGGACCGTTACCTAGCCGGGCACGGTCTTTCACGCTTGCCTAGTAGATACCTATTCACTTTTGACTTGAACCCACCAATATAACAAATACAAAATATGGTCAGTTTTAGCTGGCCATTTAATGAAATAGAACCATGTCTAAAATTCAGACATCATATAGTTATCAATTGTATGATATGGATTTGCCATATCCATCATGAAGTTTATAGTTTATGCAGACTGTTGAAATCCTGGAGAATATAAGTGAACATACAGCTGAATTGAGAATGTCCCCTCCTAAAGCCGGCCTTACATTAGCTCTTTAAAATTCATCCCGCACCACCTTGCTAAGCAGTGATGTGGTAATACTGCAATGTAAGATTGAGGAATATTTATAGAAACAGTCCAAAATAACAGTTAAGGAGGTATTTAAAAATAACACAATGGAACTCTTACGGTAAAACCAACTTATCAATTATTTTATAGAACTGGTTAAAACATTTTTCCCGCTGCTCTTTTTTGTGACGTTATCTGAAAGTGATATCACCTGTTTTAATTTTTAAGAGAATTCTATTTTTCTCTAGGTAAGTAGGTCCAATACACCATGTGTTTTCTTATTTTATTTAAGTAGATATGTTTCTAAGCTCACATTGAGCGACTGAGTGCGAAAGACGGAGATCCAAAAAAGAACCAAGGTGAAAGACATTAGTACATAAACCTCAAGTTGCGATGAGAAGGACTCATAGCAAGATGCATTGATGGCAGGTGAAGTAGGTCACTGATAGATTGGTGGCCCCGCGTGGAAAATCGTAGCCGTAGAAGGCCAGTGCAACAACGAGGGGTCGAGCTAAATTTGATATGACCTTAGCAAAGATTGGCTGAAGGCAGAGATGATAGTGTCAGAGGGAGAAGGTTTATGCCCTGCATTTGAAGCTGACATTGATGATGATGATGATGATGATGATAGTAATTATCATAGCAACATCATCTAAATAATATAACTACAACAAATTCAGTTTAATTTCATCATTGTCATAATTATCCTGGGGCATGCTCACCATCTGTTCACCTATGAGGCTGTTGCTTGTCTCACTCACTCAATTATTTCTTTCAAGGTTGACTGGAAGAGGTTTTATCGCTTTTAGCGATTAGTTCGCCTGTTTTACTTTAGTTATAAGATTGTTCCTATTTGTAGTATTTTTTTGGAAACTGGTGTACAATAAAGTATTATCTATCTATCTATCTATCTATCTATCTTGTCCGAAACAAAGTCCATAATAACATGTTTATAGATAAAATACTACTATTACACAATAATAAGATAGTGTACAAGTATCTTTAGACACCAAGTAAGTGGCAGTGGCAATGTGAAGAAAACATGCTCCGACTTGATTCGACCTTGGTGATGCCACAGGACTCTTTCAGACGAACGGCACAATGCCGTCGACAGAGTAGCTGCGAGTTGGTAGGCAAACCGTGGACTTTTCGCGTGTCTGGAAATATTTTAAAACTAGCGACCCGCCCGCGACGTCGTATGAGTGGGCTACAATTTATCGCGAAAAAAGCATCCTGTGTTCATCTAGGTTATTGAAAAACAATGGAAAAGTAAACCACCTACGTATTGTATTCTCTTTGCCACCATCGCTCTTTATGCTTTTTGACAGACCTTTTTATTATTTTGTTTCCATGAAAACCGTTCCTTACAGCAAGTAATCGAAATTTTCCAGTTTTCCAGATAAAAAGTATTATATGTGTTACTCCAGGATATAAAGCTATCTCCATTCCAAATTTCATCAAAATCCGTCGCGTTAAAACCCGCCAAATAAACAAACAAATGTTTTCACTTTTATATATATATGTGAATAGCGAACGACACCGTTGTGACTAGCGACCCGCTACTTAGCTCGTGTAAGTCTAGATTTTTTCTAAATATTTATATGAATAAAAAGTATGTGCACCGCCTGTATCTCACCAACACTCCAGCGTTGTTGCACTATTATACCATAGAATAACTAAAAGTAGGTACGAAGATGTTGCAATTTCCTCAGAGAGCACATCGGACCAACGGATATATATTAAAACATTACAACATTTTAATAAGGCTCTCAACCATCTGCCTCAAATCACTACTCGAGTATTTCGGACTATTGCAAGGAAGAACCTTGAAAAACCTTGAGAAACTTATAGTTGCTGGAAAATAGACGGCAAAGGACCAGAGAGCCGCAGCCCGATGCGATAATAAAGTGATGTTGCTATGATAAGTACGTGTTGGAAACGCATAGACTTAGGCTTCCGTGGCCAAGACCCTAAGCTACCTATGAGTGAAACATTGCAATCGTTTCTGTAGTTATTACATGAGTAGTGTTTACATTATACGCCAACAAAGTTTTTTTTTTACGCTGGGATTACAACATTATTGTAGCATTTAGGTGTGTTGCATATAGATGCACCCTTACAATCTACTAGTCAAGCATATAACTTATCCTATATTTATACTCATCATCAGCCTGTATCTGTTCACTGCTGGACGTAGGCGTCTCCTAATGCAAGTCACTGAGTCGGTCTTCAGCTCTCCTCATCCATTTTCTTCCAGCCACATTTTCTTCCAGCCGCTTTACGCAGGTCGTCACTCCACCTGGCCACAGTGCGTCCTACACTACGTTTGCCTGAACGTGGTCTCCACTCGAGAACTCGTCTACCCCGACGGTTATCGGTTCTTCGGGAAATGTGACCAGCCCACTGCCACTTCAGTTTGCTTATCCTTTCAGCTATGTCGGTTACCTTGGTTATCCGTCGGATATTTTCATAACGAATCTTGTCCTTCAGAGAAACTCCAAGCAAAGCTCTCTTCATAGCTCGCTGAGTGACCTTAAATTTGTGGACTAGTTTGACCGTGATTGTCCACATTTTGGCACCGTAGGTCATGACTGATTGAAAACTTTTGTCTTCAGGCACTGTGGTATGGGCCTTTCTATTCTTAAGTTGTTTGAGCGCCATCTCAATCGCGTCTAGGCTGACGTCTGGCAGCTCGTCAGCTTAGTGGCGGGTCAGTATTGCGCGGGAATTCTGTCATATTGGTCTTCAATCTCAGAAAGGATCACTGGCTTAGAGACGACTGTTGTGCCATTATTGGTGTTGAACTTCGTCAGATGGGATCTACTCAATTGCTGGGTAATCAATTCCCCCGATTTTGCTCAATTGCCTTTTCTATTTGACGTGTATTTGAGGATTCGTGGTCACATCGCTCCAGCTTTATAACGTACTTTAATTTTCATTAGAATTAAATCAATACGTAACTTTACATACTATAAACGAATATTTTAATTGATATTAATATAATTCGTTACAAGACATCCCTGAATATGTGCTTATTGTCCGTCATGATGAAATCAATCTCATTTTTAGTCACACCATCGGAACTTTGCTAAGTCCACTTCCTCTGTTGCTTTCTGAAGAAATAGTTCATCAAAAAGAACCCCTCTTTTTCCAAAAAGTGAACTATCATTTACCCCCTGTGATTCCTGCGACAACCTCTCCATCAGAAAAAATACTGGGATTGACAAAATGGGTGAAATATCCACATGAATATATAAATGTGAAACGTTGTATCTTTGTTTGTTTGGGTATTTTTAATGCCAAAGCAGCCGATCCGAATAGATGAATCTTTGCAAATAAATTCTGTACAATATAGAGACCAACACAGAATATTTTTTATTCTAGAAAATGATAAGTTTCCAGGGGAAACTGGAAAATGTAGACTTGTAGACGTGTAGACGTTTACTCGCTGTAAAAAAGCAATTGCCATGAAAACGCAAAAATAACAAGTCTGTCAAAAAAAAAAACAAGAGCGTTCGTTGGTGCTACACTTATGAATTGGTTTTTAATATCCTAGATGAACATATTTAATATCCTAGATGAACACAGGATGCTTTTTTCACGATAAACTGTAGTCCGCGTTGACGAAGTCACGGGCAAAAGCTAGTACATTATATTATTAGCAACCAGATGCGAGTTTATTAAAAAGTATACACGATCACACACAATTTTATACTAGTGGATCTGTGGGCTGTAGACCTCGCGTGCACAATCTTTTTTTCAATCAATCTAAGGGTGCACAATAGCACTATCTAGTTACCTTATTGTAAAACTAATATTATAACCAAGGTGCTCCATCAATCCCTACCTAGTAGGTAAAGGGCTGATTCTACTGGTAGAAACCTAAAAGTGAGTAATTTACTTCATTTTGAGGAGCTCTTCTGCTACTCACGCCGAAGATCCTTATCAAATCTTCACCAATTTTTTATGAGACTAACATTAAAGTTATATCTTTCAAATAAAAAAGAACCATCGAAATCGGATCATATAAGAAGAAGATATTCATTAGCTCCTATTTTGCTCTTTCTTGGGGGAAGTAAATCAAAAATGCTAAATATTTTAAATAATTCTAAAATCTCATCAAACCTGTATTCTAAGTTTCATCTAGATCGATTGAGAAATGCGACCTGTTGAGAAGAACAGAGATCCGGACAGACATACGAAGGCATTTATACCCAAGCTGAAACGATGTTTCGCTCGCACTTTGCGCTCGCTCAGTCAATTATACTTCCCAAAACAAATTTATTACACATGAAATACTTTTAGAAATTAAATAAGGGGAATTTAAGGAACGCAATTGAGAGATAATTGAACACCTTTGACTGCCGACGGAATAGTTGCGTTTCACTCCCGCCATCTTTTCATGCCATCTCACCACCAGCTGCTAGGTTCCGCCTCTTAGCGTGATATTCCTTGCAATAAATTATATCAAATTTCATTTAAATCCGTACTCTACTTTCAACAAATATATATGTTTATATGTGTATATGTTTTTTTTATGTATGTACACCGATTTATTTGCATACCAAAAAAAACATTGCTTGAAACCTTTGTTTTTATACTCTCGAAGTGATTTCATATAATTTTTATCAAAATTGGTTCAGTAGTTGTTCGACAATAAATTGTGTTTTTTTTAGTAAATCCATTTGATTTTGTGTTTATATTGCCTCATTAAGATTTCTAAACCGATATGGATTTTTGATTTTGTTGTTGTTATATTTAAAAGAGTAAACTTTCAGTGTAGTCCCATATGAACTTCATCAAAATTCGTTCAGTTCTTTTAATTAGAAAATCTATTTGTTTTATAGTTTATGTTCTCTTATATATAAGGATATCTGAATCGAATTAGATGATGGTTTTTACTTGAGAAACAAGACTTCCAGTATAGAAATGTTTAAATTGAATTAAAATTAGATTAGTAATTTTAGTTATTAGTTAATCCAATTGAAGTCGATTTTTTTGTACCATAGTTTTTTGTGCAGTACTTGTTTAAGACTATATTTACAAAGTGTCATCATCATAATTTAATAATATAAAAGCGGTTGGTGCTTTGTCTAGGTGCATGGCCATTTGTTTGTCGTGAAACGTATACGCCACGTACAAATCGTGAGTTATACCGAATTAAAGATCACAAAAACATATGTTTTTCTGATTATCCTCTATGCGTCCTGCCACGTTAAATTCCGTCTTTTGACAAACAATATATATTCGGTACATCATAGAGCTGAGCTGAATACACTTCTTGGATACTCAGAGAATATATCCTCCAAATTTCAAATCTCTAGATCCACCAGTTTAGACTCTGCGTTGTCTGTCAGTCAGTAAGTCAGTCATCAGGTACATCACGGTTCTGTTTTATAGGTTTACTAGTGACTCGCCCCGGCTTTACACGGTAAGCGCTCACACCCCGGAATTTTCTCACTTTTAGCATTTATATGTCGTAATTTCTAAAAGACCCAGCAATGAGTGAAATTCAAAATTATTTGCAGTAGTGAGTTTGAACGAAAGACTATTGCCTACTCACGTACTTGACAGACTTGTAATTATTTATTTTCCACGGCAACATGTCATTACGTTCCTTATACAGCAAGTAATCATCATTTTTGCATAGTTTTGATACCTTGAGTTACATTATTGCAATTTTTGAAATATTGCCCATGTTACTCGCTGGTAATGAAGCATTTTATAAATGCAAGAATTTTTAAAATCAGTTTAGGATATTTAGAGTTTATACATTAAAACCAACAAACAAACATACAAGCAATCAAATTTTTCCTCTTTAAAATATATGTGATGAAGTTGATTAGTGTAGAAGAATATGTAGCTTATTATTGTTTATCTTTACATAAGTTAACATTCTATTGCCGTCACCCCAACTGATGCAGGTTGCAATTGACATCAATAAGTGCCGTTCGTCTGCAAGGTTTTGTAGGTTTTCTTAGCAAAATATTTAAAAATAACCATTTATTTGTGCTATTTGAAAATTGTGATTTAATATAATGTGATAAATTATTTTTTTGAATGACAAATGACGGTATTTTATTTGAGAAAGTGGATGCGAATATTTTCGAAAATTTGATTTCACCTAATTTGGTATGAAGTGATCGATAATAAACTGTATAACCATAGTATATGATTTATTTTTCCATGTGTTCTTTTTATGTGTCGATGACGTTGAGCTTGATAAGGTTTCATTTGGTATGATTTTCAAACCATCTAGCGGTGCACAGTAGCGCCATCTAGTTACCTTAATATAAAAATAACATTAATAACCAAGGTTCTCCATCAATCCCTACCTAGTGGGCAAGGGACTGATCCCACTGGTAAAAACCTTAAAGTGATAATAAAATATTATTAAGAAATCATCATCTTAATTCATTATTTAATATCAAACAGCTTTCACGTGAGTCAGGGCGATCTTTGAGATACTTTGTCGATCATGTCACCAAGAATTTGCGTGCCTTGGCCAGCTTAGGACAACCGACTGATAAGTGGGACGTGTTAATTATTTTTATGCTATCCTCCAAGTTACTCATACTCTATTGAAATGGGAGGAGCTCTGTAATAATCTAACGAGTGATGCACCAACTCTAGAGCAACTCTTTAAATTTATTACAGACCGCGCTAATGTGCTCCGAGTCTTTAAATCGCAGCAATAAAACTGATAATAATGCCATTTCAAGGCCGCTCTTGATATCTGTGCGTTCAGCACAAAACAATAATTATAACCAAAGGCAGGGGCAAAATAGCTTTGAGAAATCATTCGCAAGCACTAATAATAGTTACAGTAATAAAAAGCCAAAGGGTTTCTCATGTATAGTGTAAAATGATAATCATATAATCTATGACTGTCCAACGTTTAAGGCTAAGGAGATTGAGGAAAGAATGATGGACGTGGCGAAGTATAAATTGTGCATGAACTGTCTAAAGAGAGTGTCGTATGGGCACAGAATAAATAATAGTACAAGTACAGAAGGATAACTGAGTAAAGTCATTTAAATACATAGCAACTTAATAATAATAATAATAATATTTATTGACAGTATAAAAAGATTACAAAATACATTTGATCAATACAACGCAATAAAGTGCAATTTAACTCGCACAGCGATGCGAGCTTTCAGTTATATTTACCTAGAAGGCGCTCACCCATTGCGTGCAGGCTAGAATGTACCGTATCACAACGCGCGAGAGCTTCCAATGCTCTAATCGTTTCAGAATCGCTCTGTCACTTTTACGCTCGGTAGGGTTGTATCAAGATATGACTAGGTACTTGTACTAGTAATTATTCTGTGATATAATATGACTTAGATATTGTAACCGAATAAACAATTGTAATTAAATGTATTATTTTATTATTTATTGTTATAAATGTTGATAGTTCTATGATCTACACATAATAACGTTCTTATCAGAATAGACATAGTACACTTTACACTTTGATGAATAAAAGGTGCCTGTTTGACTTCGATGCTTAATAATGAATGAAAAAGAAATAGCTATCTACGTAATAAAATGTCGGTATGTAGGTATTTTAAGAGATTTGTCAGACCGAATGCTATGCAGTACCTTCTAGGTTTCTCCTTGGTATTCATAATTAAGTTAAGACTAAAATTAGACAAAAACTTTACGTAAGTTTACGTAAGTAGGTACTTTATCGTTAAGCACACGGCGCGCGACTCATCTAGCGCACGCTTGACACTCTACTGAATGAACCCCAATATTACGGCCCCGAAGTTTAGGTATAATATTTGTACTTGTTGCGGAGTGCGACCGCCCTGGTATGGGGCCGTGTCGAGAGCGCGATTGCAATGAGAGGCACTACAGCTTGCTGCACAGTCCGACATTGTTGTCGAGCCACCTCGCCGCGATTGATGAACAAGAAGAAATAATTGAAAACTATTCTTATCAAAATACCAGCCATATTATATTATCAATTGCCATGATCGAGGTACCTAATCCATTTGATCAGCAAAAGGTCAAAGTTCGTGCGTTTTTAGATTGGGGCAGCCAATCATCCTTTATTACCGAGTCTCTAAAGACCAGATTGTCACGAAAGTCTCTTCCAATTGACTGTCTAAGGGTCATTGGCATAGGGAACACAACCACTAACAATGTTACTGAGAACTGTAATATTAAAATACAATCAACTAATAACAATTTCAATTTACAATTTTCATGTCTTGTACTAAGAAAATTGACGGGTCGAGTACCAAAGTCTCGTATCGATATCAGCTCACTAAAGCTGCCATAGAACATTCAGCTGGCTGACCCCACGTTCTATCAGCTGGCACCTATAGACGTTTTTATAGGCGCAAACCTATTCTGGAGAATTTTAGGTAATTAACAATGTAGTTTTTACGTGATGCGCGGACAAACAAATAGACAGATTGACAGACACCATTTAAAAAATAATTATATTTTTGTTCAGTAGCTTATTTTAAGTCCACTAGACTTAGATATAATTAAAACTGGGAAGATTATATACAATCTCCTCGGGCGTGGGCCGCATAAATTAGGTGCAACGCCAGTCAGAGTCGCATTTGTGTAGCGCGTGTTAGCAGTGACTCTCATTCGCGATACAGTTTGCGTATGTCTTTATATCTTTGTTGTTGATGCAAATGAAACACGATGGTGGGAATGTAGCTGTTATTGTTTACGTTATATTATAGCGCGCCGTATCTTCCCACCTTTAACTAGATCTTTGCGCTAGTTTTTTTTTAAATATCTTTGTTGTACAGATTTTTTGGTACCTGCTGCTTTATTATATGTATAGATAGCGTTTAAATCACTAAAATGTTTAATTCAAACCACTTATATCAGTGTTCTCACTTAAATTCAAACGGATTAGGTAACCTTTCGAACAAATACCTAACCAAACACTAAAATATCCTAATTGTATTGAAACAGGACTTTGGGTACAGACGGGTACTCATCATCTAATTGGTTTTACTATTCCGCGCCTTTGATACATTCTTACTTGGAAATTAGAGAGATAATTTAGGGTTAGAATCTTCCTCTTTATAAGTTTTACTGAATCAGAGCTTGGAGATCAAGAAGTACATGCAGTACTGTATCTATGGCCATATATATCTATGATACAGGAACCACATACGTGAACCGATGGAGGCCTCTCCTCACCCAACTATAGACTGTACACGATGATCTCGATCCTTAGCTGTGAAGGATAAATAAACTAGGTATAAAGAGAGAATGGGAGAGGAGTCAAAAATATAAACGTAGGTTTATTTTCGGGATCGTGTAAGTTATTCGAACTTAAAATGTAAAAACATAATTTAAGGATTTCTCGCCCGTTCAAAAACGCTAGCAATGGAATTTTGAAACCTTTTATTTGCGGAAGAGATTTCCGCCGGCATTGTGTAAGTGACAACTTTAATTCCATTTAATAAAGGCTAAACATGGCTTCGAGGCTGCCAAGCTCAATTGGGATCGGGTGGGTCACGTTAGCTGTATGCATTCCCAGCAGTGGGCAAAGGTCATACACAGTGGACGCCTGAAAAAGGACGACGCCACCGAGTCCAGCCAGAAAAGGGGTGGCGACCTGGACGCCTACCGTGAGGGCTGGTACGAGGCGGCTCAGGACACTCTTGGAATGGTGTGGGGGAGACCTTTGCCCAGCAACGGGAGTACAGGTTAGCAAAAAATACGTTATCATCATCATCATCAGTAGCCTATATTTTTCTACTGCTGGTTTTTTTTTTTTAATTATTTTCTTTGTATAAACGAATTATTTGATGATATAACGTGAAAATTCTATGTTAACATACATGAAAACATTACGTACATCTTATTAAACTATACAGAATTATTAAATTTTATCTGCATCATAATCATCATGTCAGCCTTTAGAAATCCACTGCTGAACATAGGCTTCCCCCAAAAAGCTCCATGACGAGCGATCTTGTGTCACCTCCATCCATCGACTTCCTGCGATGGCTCAACGTCGTCCGTACATCGTGTGAGGGGTGTCACTACACTTCGCTTGCATGTTCGTGGTCGCCATTCGAGAACCTTTATCCCCCAGCAATTGTTGGTTCTGCGTTTTATATGGCCTGTTCAATGCCACTTCAACTTGCAATCTCTGAGAGCTATGGAGGTAACCTTGGTTCTTCTACAGATTTCCTCATTCGGATTCTGTCACGTAGTGAAATACCGAGCATAGCTCTCTCCATTGCACGCTGCGTGACTTTGAGCTTGTGTATGAGACCAATAGTTAGTGACCACGTCTCAGTGTCATATGTCATCACTGGCAACACATACTGAATATAAACTTTCATCTTGAAGCTCTGCGGTATCTGCGACGAGAAGATATGGCGTAATTTCCCTAACGCTGCCCATCCGAGTTGGATTCGTCGGTGGACCTCTTTGTCGAAGTTGGATCTACCCAGTTGGATCGTCTGTCCTAAGTAGACATTATGATCAACAGCTTTGATATTAATTATCTTTCCCAATATAAACTGGCAAGGGTGCGACATGGGCTTTTGACATGATGTTCGTTTTACCCATGTTAATTTTAAGACCTACCTGTTGGGAAAAAATATTAAGGTCACTGAGCATTAGCTTAGCTCTTCCAAGGTTTCTGCCATGATGACTATATCATCAGCAAATCGAAGTCGAGTGATTCATTTGCCATTTATGTGAATACCATATCCGTTCTAGTTTAGAAGCTTGAATATATCTTCCAGTGCAGAGGTGAACAGTTTCGGAGAAATGAAGTCTCCCTGGCTCACCCCTTTTTGCAGTTCTATAGAATTCGTGCTCCGATCTTGGAGACGGACAGTCATGGTGGCCTTGCTGTACTAACACTTCAACACTTCGATGTACCGGTAGTCAATTTGGCACCACTGTAATGACTGTAGCACTGCCCAGGTCTCGACTGAATCAAAGGCTTTCTCGTAGTCCACAAACGCTAGATAGGATAGAAACATAGAACGTATTAAGGTTTTTTAAGTTATTTTACTATGTACCAAAAATTTTATGTAATATTAGTAAGTTTTAATAATACTAAGATATTTTCAATATTATTGTTATTAAGCCTAACATAAAAAAATACACTGTCTGGTTAGCTTATAACATAAATATTTGCTACACCCTAGTTAACAGGGTGAAACCTTTAGACATAAGGCTATACACACATACGTGTGTGCTTAAATAAATATAGCGTTACGCTTCTTCATTTATTATAAGAACTGCAAAAGAGTGGAATGCCCTGCCCTCGTCAGTGTTTCCGGTAAATTATAACCCCGGTGTGTTCAATTCAAGAGTGAATAGGTATCTACTAGGCAAGCGTGCTACACCTTGGACCACATCATCGCATTCCATCAGGTGAGATCGTGGTCAAACGATTGCCTAGTCAGTAATAAAAAAAAAATATAAAAAAAATAAAAAAATATTTATATATTAAAACACGACTGCATGCCAAAAACGAAATAAAAAGTCACATACAAGAGATAAATAAAATTGTCATTGCAGTCGGCTGCCAAAATAGTATGCAGATATTATAAAATCATATATATCAAACAGAACTTTTCGTATTAGACAAGAAGATGCCTATTCTGAACTAAAGGAAATAAAAGCAGGGGTACCACAAGGAAGTGTTTTAGGTCCGGCCCTGTACCTGCTATACACTTGTGATATACCTGAAATAGAAAATAACATCATTGAAACCTTTGCTGATGACACTGCTATAATGGCTGTTGGAAGTACCCACGAAGAAGCAGCAGAAAAGGTCCAAATGGCTGATAATGAAGTCTATGACTGGATCAAAATGGAAAAATAAACTGAATGAATCTAAATCAATCCATATAGACTTCAGCTACAAAAAGCATCATTATTCGCCAATATTTATTAATGATAAGCAAATCCCCTATGAGAATACAGCAAAGTACCTCGATATGACGCTTGACGCTAAGCTCCACTGGAAAGCTCATGTCAAGAAGAAAAAAGAAGAATTACAACTACGGTTTAAAATAATGTATTGGCTGCTTGGGAGACACTCTACGCTGTCAACACATAATAAACTTTTACTATATAAATCTAGAAACCTATAATGCCCTGCCTATAATGCCAGTGTGGACGTATGGTATATAGCTGTGGGGCTGCACCAAAAAGAGCAACATATTATCAATACAACGCTTCCAGAATAAAGTACTGAGGGAAATAGTGAATGCACCTTGGTACATATGAAATGACGATCTCCATCGGGACCTTAAAGTAGAGTTCGTTGATAAAGTAGTCAAGAAGATCATGAAAAAAGACTTCATCATCATGTGAATGTCGAGGCAATCCAGCTCCTCAACCACACGGTCATAGTGAGAAGACTCAAAAGAACAAAACCGTTCGAGTTAGTTTAGTGTTAGTGTATTAGTGAAATGTGGTTCAAGTGCTACGTTTAAACAACGCATGAACAAAGTGTCTTCGCCTTAATAGAGACTGTAAGAAAAGTGTTATTGGACACATTCTTAGTTCTATTCAATCTAACAGTTTAAGTTAAATTTAAATTACTTATTAGCCTAAATGATGGCTAACAGTTTAAGTTAAATTTAAAATTACTTATTAGCCTAAATGATGGCTAGATTGTAATATAAATAGAGTACATACTTAAAATGTACTCTAGGAAAATGAAAAAAAAATGTCAGTCGGGGGACCTCTAAGATTAAAAGTCCACAGAACGGTCGTTTTGTATATTATACTACCTTTCGCCCACGACTTCGTCCGTGCTTTGGACTGTGGACTACAGTTTATTGCGGGAAAAAAACATCCTATGCTCTTCTAAAATATTAAAAACCAATCCAAAAGTTCTTATGATGTTTTGCTCTTGATGTTTTTTGACAGACTTGTTATTTATTTCGTTTCCATGACAAACGCTCCTAAGCGAGTTCCTTAGCAACATTTTCCAGTATTCCCGTGGAAACTCACAATTTTCCGGGTTAAAAGTATCCCATGTTTTATTCCAGAGTATAAGCTATCTCCATTCCAAATTTCATCAAAATCCGCTCTTCCGTTATTGCGTTAAAACTCCCCAACAAACAAAGAAACAAGTTAATTTTTTATTAAAACATAAAAACCCGACTGCGAACAAAGTTATTGAATTCGAGCTGACCTCCTGAAAAAATAATCACAATTATATTATAAAGGCGAAAATTGTATATATATGAGGGTGTGTGTGTATATGAATATTACTACTTCACGCTTACACGGCTAAAAGTTTGCTACAGCTAAATTTGGATGAAATTTGGTATAAAGGTTGCTTAGACCGTGAGTTAACACATAGGCTACTTTTTATCCCGGAAAATGTACGGTTCCCTAAGATCAACGACGAAACCGTGGGGCGCAGGTAGCTGCGCCTCGCGGTTTTACAAACGTAATTATATTCACTCAATGTTTATTTTTACATAGGGGAGCGAGGGGCTTGTTGTAACAGTTTTCATGAAAACTAATATATCTTGAGGTCCATTGATTAAATTGCTACTAAATAAAGATGGATGGATGCTGTAACTCTTCCTCTACCAAATCAAGTAAAAATAATACCATAACTATTGGTCACTATTTAACAATCAATTATTTTCTAGAAGAAGTGCGGTGTTACAACTTACCTCGTGCTTGGGGCAAGTTGTAACATCTACCGGGGCAAGTAGTAACGACTAAAAAAGACAACAATACTACACTACTTAACTACAAACTGTTAAATCAATCCTCAATCTGTTATTTTAATCCTCTAATCATTTATTCTTTGTTTATTTTTAACAAAATTGACATCTTTCTAAAGTAGGTATTATGTAATTCTTATCAAAAATCAACTTAAATACACTTTTTAAGTAATCAACACTTAAAAATTAAGTAATTAACAGTTTTATTTGGTTAAACACTACTTATAATCATCATGGTACTTTTAAATCATAGTAAGTAATTAAATTATTTATATCTAAGGTATGCTTCGTAATTATCTCTTTTTAATATATATCTAACAAAGTATTGCACTTATAAGAATTAACATTTGGTGGGTTTCATTATAATTAAATTCAGTCTTCATCTGAGCTCCAAATGATACACATGACTCAATCTTCTTTATTTGAATCTGTGTAAGCTTCACCACATACCAGACAATACCACTCTTCTGATTCAGATTCTGAATCTGATCATAAAATCTTTTTTTAGCTCTGTCCACTCCGGTTTTATTTTTTGTTGATTTACCTTCCCCTTTAATTTTGTCATCTTTTTTCTGATTTTTCTTCATTTTTTCCTCATACTCCTTTTGTAAAGCTTATTTTTCAGGAGTGTCCGTCAATACTGTAGATTTTCTTTTACGTCTGCTATTCGTATTAGATTTTTTTTGTAGCGCCTTTGGTAGAGTTCTAATCTTCGATGGCGAAAAAGTTTTTTGTAGACTGGAGCAACTCGGAGTTGGTTCGTTCGCAGTTTCGATTTGGCTTATAATTTCCGTGGTGCTGATATCTAATTCAGGGGCAGAATCTAATAGTTCTGGATTTTCAAGATTCAATTATAAATTTTCTGTGACATTTACGACATCTGGCTCTTGTGTAGGATCTGGACGATCAATAACATAAGATGGCGCAAAACCAGAAGCTTTAAATTTTCATAATATTAGCAGGTTTTAAGGAGGAATGTTTTAGCATTAAGCTGCACACCGCATTGGTAAGCTAGTTTTCTTACTTCTATAGGAAGTAGTCCAAAATATATTTCGGTGCACTTGAGTAGGTAGGAAGCCATCTTACCTTCTTCTTCTGCAGTAAATACTTGTCTAGGTTTAACATAACCAACTCTTAAACTTTCATTATTGTTCTTTTTCTTTATGTATCTATAAAGAGAGACGTGACATAATCCGAAAGTCTGACTAGCTTTCCGAATACTGCTTTTTTTCTAACTCGTACACTTCTTGGCTTTGTGCTGCCCGCTCTGACTTTATTTTATACACCCTCATTCTAGAAGAAAGGAAATAAATAAGTAGGTATCTACATCATAACTTGGGCCATGTTATAACACGTTAACAACCCCCGGATTTTGTTACAACTAACCCCATGCTATGATTTTTAACATTTATCAAGATAACTATTTAAACAATTTAGCAATCTTAAAAACTGTTACATATTATCAGAGATATATAAATTTGAATGTAAATAATATATAGAATGTTTGAAATTAGTCGATAATAATAAAGCAAACCAAAATTTGCCGACAGTACAATTTTATATTACCTGGCAAAAATGAAGCGCGTGCACACTTCCGATCACTGCGCCGGCCGGCGGGACACTAGCTATGGCAACATAATGCGGCGTGGTTTATAGGTAAAAACGAGTCAAAGAAATACGCTAATAAAGTTTAAGATCCTAATGAAAAGAGCCTGTTAATACTTACCCCTGTTACAACAAGCCCCTCGCTCCCCTACATATTTAACTTTACTTTTATAGTTGCATTTGCAACATTAGGCTATAGTAATTACATTAACTAAAAATATAGCTATATAAATAATTATGTAAACTCTAAACAAAAACTAAAAATATTATTAGATTAATTTTTAGTTTTAGATTACATTAACTTGATTAATCTAAAATTGGAAATTTTGTAAGAAGCTTAAATGAAAATTGCTACTGTTTAGTTAGAAAAAAATATATTTTTGAAATGATCTTTCAAATACCTGTATTTTGATACCTCATTCAATAGGTTTGGGTAATTTTTTGTTCCTTCTTAAATACAATATGGCAGCTTTAAGCAGCTGTAAGCCGCCATATTGGTTTTCTTGACACTTCATATATCCTGTAGCACTCTAGTGATCAAGACGAATCCAATGATAACTCATTTATCAAAATCCATCACGCCGTTTAGGTTGTAGGACGTACCTAAGAAACGTACAAACATACAAACAACCCAAACGAAAACCCTCCTCAGTCGGGTAAAATATAAATATAGCACATGTTACTCGGGATGATATAAGCATTCTAACGATACACATACATCAAAATCTGTTCAGGCATTTAAATGTTATCTATACGTCTTATAATAAAGCAATAAGAACGAAAAATAATGTACAGAGAAGAAAATTTAAAAAAAATGTCTAGGCCACTTAAAATAAGCTACTGAACAAGAATTTAACAAATTTAAAATCATGTCTGTCTGTTTGTTTATTTGGTTGTTTGTTTGCCTGTATGTATGTTCGCGCATCACGTAAAAAACACTGGATCGATTGCGATGCGGTTATAACTGTTGGATAGCTTAGGGATTGACTTAATAACTGGGGTACATGGTATCTTAATCCGATGATTAGATGCCGAGCAATCGATTAAACTAACGAACGCCTGAAAAAACTTTGAAGAAATGTATTGTTCATTATAGGTACTTTTAGTCGTGGAATAACACGTACTACTTTTAAATGATTACTTATGATTAGTTATTAGTTTTTCAAATCCGGTGAAAACATAAAGTAAAAATAAATAAATTAGAAACTTCTACGTTTGAAAGTTGGTTAAAAAATGATCTATTGACATCATCTGTTGACATCATCATCATCTGTTATCATCTTGTATTGATTTCTAAAGCTAAGTACATATTGCTGTGTAAATAGTTCGTTCATACTGCGGATGTAATATCAGAAGTAAATCTCTATCTATAAATAACACACATCACATCCATTCCCTACTCACATGTTACTTCCACACGTTTCTGTAAATATAATAAGTCAGTAAGAAGTACTCGTAAGAGCTTTCGTTCTCTGGATTGATCTGAGGAAATAGATTAACTCGTAAAGAACGACATATTTTTTGGTGTTTGAAGAAGGGGTTGCTTCCAGTGGCGTGGCGTGATGGTGAAATTAATGTCCTACCTTTGCAGACTTGACATATGGGTACCATACGGTAGCAAACAGCAAACGACGGTGTACGCAACAGCAAGATAATTTGTTAACCCAATCAATATGACACTTTCGTACATAGACACAGAAATCATCTTAAAAGTAGTTAATTAGTTCTGTAATCTACTGAAATCTATTTGCGCACAGATAAATAAAATGTCTATTATATTGCCCATAAATATAACTTTATAATAATTCAATATATAAATGAGGTTGTTTAATTACATACTTAGTTTAATTCGTTTTATTCCTAAGTGTTACTCAGTCATCCCTTTTGACAGTTATGTAAAATGAATGTATAGAAAATGGCACCAATTGTATTCTGTAGTAAATAAAGTAACTTGCCCGTATCTAAACGTTTTTTTTATTTAATATAACATATAATTTAGTACAGTGACTACCTATAATATAAGTAAATAAATATCAATCACAAATGGCGATAACATGTTTTCCTGCCCCACTGTGGGCGCCAACCATAAAATGGAACGAAAACAGTATTTTGTTATATAATTGTTCTGTTTTGTTGATTTCGTTGTTTACATCTGTCTTCGATTAACATTAACTATCATTACTTGCAAAAAATAATGGAATTGCGATTTTATTTTCCATTTTCCACAAATTCAGACAACCAGCGATCGAGCACGACATACAAATGGCCAGCCGTGTATAATTGCCCAACCCCAATTAAACAAGGCTGACAATGGGGCGCGTCGGACAACCCACGCATTTAATTGTAAAGAAGGAATTTTGTTACAGTTTTTTAATAAAATATGACTGAGTCAGAAATATTTATGAAATCATATTATTTGCTGCCTATTTAATGTTAGATCAGCAACAAGAAAATTTGCGATTGTAGCCTGACGGTTCAATAGTGCAACTCCTTGGGTTGGGTCCTAGGCTGGGACCAATGACTTTTTTAAGTAACGTGCGGTTGTTCATCGCTCCGTGCTCCGTGCCAACGTTAAATTGTCGGTCCCGGCTGTTATTGATAATAGCAGTCGTTAAGCTATGTCAGAGGCCCTCGGGCGGCTTGACAAACTCTAACACTAGCGGCGGGTACTATCTCATACGACAAACAAACCAACAACAAAAAAAGACGCTCAATAAGAAAACCCGACTGCGAACTTTACATCGTTATAGATCCTAAAAATGGTCATTTGAAATGAAAAATTATAACAGAAACCTAGATGATTTTCAAATACCTATTCAATGATGCCCCACTTAGCCTTGTACTATTAGGTGTTTATTCTGTGACTTAAATTTTCGTCAACTTTTTTTATTGTTTCACAATTTGGCGTTTGTTTTTCGCCATATTGAATTTTGATTAAGATCATGCCATTACTGACACTTGCGAGATTAAAACAAATCGTTTAACGTAAGAATCATCAAAATCGGTTCACGCGTTTGTTCTTTATAGTACCACAAAGGAACAGATGTACATACTTACATAATATTATATAGGCTGATAAAAACAATACCCTCCTTTGCGTTGCAAAGTCTGGTAAAAATCGGAAGTAAAGTTATCTCCTCTGAACGCATAACTTCCGTTTATTTTATTTTATTACAATTCGACGCAGTGCAAATGAGTGAAAATGGCTTACTAGTGACGTTTTGTAAACCACATTATCGTATACTAACACTTCACTGTTTGTACCTTCAAATGATTCTGTTGTGTTTGGCAAACATATAAGTAAGATGAGTTCATTCATTCAAGGTTTCAAGGATCGCATGAGATTAGAACAATCATTCCCGTTTCCGTACTAAAAATATCTATAAAATGCACACATCTTCAATTTCTCCAACTTTCCCCCACAATTTCCGAAAAAAAAACAGTCACAAACATTCAAACAGTGTTCGCAAATGAGTCGCGACCCGAAATTTTCGGTGTAGCGCGTACATTATTCAGCGATCCCGCGGATTAAACATGATTGCGGAATCAGCCTAAGCTTGTGCGTAGAATTGTAAAGATTTACAATTGAAGTTAGAATTATCTTTTTACTACTTAACAATTAAACTGCACCAAATATTCTCTGCACTCTCCGTTGTATTGGATATGCTCAACATATTTGTCGTTATTTTTGGCGATCCAATCAATTCTATAAAATGTCATTTTTTATTCAAATATTTATATATAATGTTTATATAAAAGTTTTAATGTTATTTTATAAACGTTATTTTTGGATTATGTATTATTAAATGAGCGTACCTATGTTTTATTATTTATGGCATACTGTGTTTACGAGAAAAAGGGCATGCACTCATAGTACAAATATTTTTGCATGTTTCATATGAGCCAAAAGTGGTCCAGAGTCAGTTTGGTGAACCTGTCAATAAAAAAGACACCTTATTCTACTTAACAATTTTTTTTTATTTTTTTTTCTAACCTATACTGTCCCACTGCTGGGCAAAGGTCTCCCTCATATCCTTCCAAGATTCTCTTTCCTGAGCCGCCTCGTACCAGCCCTCTTGGTAGGCGTCTAGGTCATCTCGCCACCTCTTTCTGGGCTGGCCTCGGCGGCGTCGTCCATCTTCAGGCGTCCACTGTGTCATGACCTTTGCCCACCGGTCGGGATGCATACGGCTAAGATGACCCGCCCAATCCCATTTGAGCTTGGCAGCCTTGTAGCCTACGTCCGTAATGCCTGTCCTGGAGCGTAGCATAGTGTTCCGAACTCTATCGGATATTTTCACACCTAGAACGCTACGCTCCATCGCTCTCTGGCAAACCCCGAGTCTAGACTTTTGTGATTCGGTCAGAGACCAGGTCTGAGCACCGTAGGTTAGGATAGGCAAGATACACATGTTGATGAGTTTGCGCTTCAGTGAAAGTGGAAGGTTGCCCTTCATTAGCGACTTCATGGACCAGTAGCTCCTCCAGGCGTTTTCGATGCGGCGATCGATTTCTTTATCTTGTCGGTTGCTGAAGGAAACTATCTGGCCCAAGTAGATGTATCATCGACATAATGTATTACTTGCCCATCTACCTCGACCCTACGTTTCATGCTATTGGTCATCAGTTAAGTTTTGGACCGATTCATCACGAGTCCTACATCAAGGCTTGCCGAGCTCAGCTGTTGGAGCATCTGTTGAAGTTCAAGGCCGGTTGGGGCAAAAAGGACAATGTCGTCGGCAAAGCGGAGGTTTGTTATCCTCTTATTGCCGACTTCAATGCCTTTTGTTTCCCATGAGGCTGCCAATTTTCGGAATATTTCCTCAAGGGTACTCGTAAATAGCTTGGGAGAGAGCGGATCACACTGTTTAACACCTTTTAGTATTTTAAATGAGGGTCCTGCGGAATAAAGTTTTATGTTTGCAGAGCTGTTTTTATAGATGTTTTTTATAAGATCTATGTAGGGTTTTTCGACATTTTGATTTTCTAAAGCTGTAAATATTTCTGAATGTTTAATACTGTCAAAAGCCTTCGTATAATCTACAAAGGCCAGATATAAGGGTTTGTTGTACTCTGAATATTTTTCTAGAAGCTGGTTAAGTGTTTGAAGGTGGTCGGTTGTGGAGAAACTATGGCGAAATCCGGCTTGCTCGGATGGTTGATGCTTGTCTAGTTGACTGTCTATGCGATTATGTATGACTTTTATGAATGTCTTGTAGGTGTGTGAAATTAAGCTTATGGGACGATAATTTCCGATATCACTTCTGCCACCTTTCTTGTGCAGAAGGACTATATTTGAGTGGCACATTGTATTAGGTACTTTACCTGACTGCAATATGGTGTTAAATAGGTTGGTGAGGTGGGGTAACAAGGTGATAAAGCCAATTTTCAGAGATTCCGTGGTGATTTCATCTTCTCCAGAACTCCTATCGTAGTGCATACTGATTAGTGCTCTGTGCACTTCGAAACCGGATATTGGAGGGATGGCGTCAGGGTCAGGGAGATTGTTTTCTACACTTATATCGGGCTGTAACTGTGAGTGATTGGAGTGAAGCGATTTGTAAAAATTTGTGGCTATTTCTAGGATTTTGTGTCTGCTGTAATATTTTTTCCCATCGCAATCTTTAAGGCTGTTAACCCAAGTTTTTCCTTTTGTGATGCCTTGTTTCAAAACTCTTAGTGAAGTGTGTTTTTCTGGAGCTGTTTTCACTAAATGTGTATTGAGATTCCTAACGTCTTTCCTTATACTTCGTTTGACTTCTTTATCTATTGTCCTGTATTCTGCCGAACCTATTTCCTTTTCTGTTCTCTTTTCAATCAAACTGATTGTGTGAGCCGTTAACTTGACTTTGTTTTTGGGTGTGCTTTTAATATTTTTACTACTTTTATTTATTCCTGTTATTATAGCATTGTACTGAGCTTCTGGATTATTTTCGTCGACTACAAGATCTTTAAAATAATTTGATAGTTCCAAATTAAATGTGTCTGAATTATTTATAAGAGTCTCTTTAGAAATTCTTTTAAATTGTTTTATGAACAATTTTACGCGATGGATTTTGAAGTCAAACTTTATTTTGGCTCGAATGGGTCTGTGATCGGAACTGTATTTGATTTTATTGATAACACCGACGTCTTTGATGAATTGTTTGTCGGATGATAAAACGTAGTCAATTTCGTTACGTGTAGTACCATCGGGTGAAACCCAAGTCCAGCGTCGTTGCGATTTCTTGAAAAAGAAGCTGTTGGAAATATGCAAACTTTTCCCGAAGGCAAACTGGATAAGACGAGCACCTCGCTCGTTGCGGTTCCCTAAGCCAAAATTGCCAAGAGTGTCATCGCTATCCAGTTCTTGCTTACATCCTACCTTAGCGTTAAAATCACCAAGGACCAAATTCCATGTGCCCTTATTTTCATCGCACGCTTTGTTTACAAGGTCGTAAAAATCTTCTACGTCTTCATCAGAGTATGCTGATGTAGGTGCATAAATTTGTTCAATCGTAAGCGTCTTGTTTGGTGCTAGATGGAATTTAAGCACAGCGACACGTTCTGAGTATCCTAAAAACTAGATGATGTTATCCTTCCACTTCTTTGCCACCATGAACCCCACACTGTGTTGTCCACTGGTTTCACCGAAGTAGAAAAATATAGCGTCGTCCCGTTCTTCTGTGTGTTCACCCTCTCTTCTAACCTCTGAAAGACCTAAAATGTCCCAGCTAACGTCTTTTAGCAAGTTTTCGAGTTCTATAAGACGTTCGTCTTTCAAAAGTGTGCGCACGTTATAAGTAAGAACGTTAAGTGTGCCAGTATCCATTAAAGAGTTGCCTGAGGTTGTTTGACGGTTGATCGATTCAGCCCGGAGATTCTTAGCTCCCCTGACTCCAGTGCTGGACCAGTGTCCGTCACCATCAGCACAGCCTCTGGAGTCGCCGGGCACTTGGGGCCTGTTTCCTATTCTACTTTCCATGAAATGGGGGGTTTGGACCGTAACCCGCCACGCTGGTCCAGTGCGTGTTGGCAGGTCGCCAGAGCCTCGTTGGTTAGTTAGCAGGGTGCACCACGGGCAGGTGAGTTTGGCTTGAGTCTTATAGATGTTGATGAAGACCCCGTACACCCCCGTACACTTAACAATTATTACATATTTATTGTATCACACGTTGATAATCCTGATTATTGCGTAAAACCTAAAACTGTATTTCATCATAATTGTCCAGTTTTGAGTCAGCTTATTCGGCCTGTTTTTGTGTCTCAAATGTATATATCAATATGATTTAAACGCAGACGTAACAGCGTAAGCAGTATTTTTACCGGGAAAACTTTTCGTAGTGGTTGAATTCCGTCAAAACATTTTTAAGTTTTATCGTTTATGAAATTCGAAATATCTACTTATGAGAACATTCAAGGATCTTACAATTGTTCGGAAAGCATTATGTAACTGTTTTATTTAGTTCTTGGTCATATTATGCCACAAATTTCTTGCGTAAAATAAATCAGTCAAATAAAAACGATAGTAGCTTATCACACTCAGCACCTAAATACCACCGTTCTTTCATCTTCAAATTCTGCGACCGCAAGCCTCACTGTGCAAATGACTTCAACCGTTTTACATTTTATTACAAGGACGCTTTTCTTTCACGAATACCGTTCGCTCATATTTTTATGACAATATGCCGACTTATTACGTTTTACGATGTTAAATTTGCAATCTACATCTACACTATTATTATAAGGAGGAAAGATTTGATTGTTTATTTGTTTGTTTATAATGGATAAACTCAAAAACGATACACCAGATTTTAAAAATTCCTTCACATAAAGAAAGCTAAATTATCAGCGAGTAACACTAGAAGGATTTTATTTTTCAAAAAAATTAGTTTCCGTCGAAAATTGCAATAATGAAAATTGAGGTATTAAATTTTGCAAAAAAATCTTGATTACTTTGTATCACAAACCAAAGAGTATATAAATACTACGTAAGATCACAAACTAAGAAGGAGATACCGGTATTTGTATATGGAACGTGACCATGGAAACGAAATCACAGAACATCTAATAATCATTGACGTAGGAAATCCTCTATGCTAATTATACATAAAAGAGTAACCGTAATTCAACCTCCTTGCGTTAAACAGAATAATATCATAGAAGAAATGGTACGTGAGTATAAAACCTATTAACATAAACATTTTGTGTAAGAAATTGTTGTTGTTCTATTTGTCCAAATAAAGTACCTGCTAATTATTTTTTTACCCGTGCAAAGCCGGGGCGGGTCGCTAGTAATGTATATTTTATTATAGGTCGTGGAAAAAAAACATTATCGTAAACAGTTTCTTTTGTTACTCACAAAAATGCATCATTTTATGTCATTGTCAGCTTGATAAGTGCTACTTTAAGTGAACTTTTATGTGATTTGATAAAACAATAGATATAACGAAAAAGAAAAGACAGAAAAATCGTTTATTCAACTCTTATCAAAATAAGTAGCAAAGTAATATATAAATTAACCACAATAGATAGCAGCACAAGCAAGACGTTGTAACCATTTCAAAGTTATATCAAATCAGAACGGGGTACGCACATTTTTAATAGGATCAGTGGGCACACTCTCAGAAGTATGTATACAAACTTACGCTGCTAAAATCTTCTTTTTTTTTTTGTAGGCTAGTTAAATCCCGCCAGTGGCAGCCCTCGGTCTCCGACTGACAGTAGGCATTGAACTCGAAAACAATGCCTCGATAAACTACCACTACTGTTCCTAACTATATGTGTACCTACTGTGCCAGAAACACTTAGCACTACTAAGCTATTGACACACAAACACTTCACTTGTTGTTGACACACAAATATAGCACAAAATCACAACAGCGATACAATTATAGAAAAAGTTAAGTTAAGGCGGGTACTGTCCCGACATCAGCAAAAAGACTAATAACAAAATGTCGAAAATGACGTAATGAATCAACATTATACGAACCAAAAAATACTGTGGATAGAACAGTAAACAAATAATGGAACAGATTTTTCAGAAATAGCGTGGTATCCTTGGAAAAATAAACGAACTACCACATGAATAGTTATTTGTTATGCAAGGCTGCAAAGTGATTTTTTGGCGAGAGTACTTGTATTGAATCCTGAGCGTAGCGAGGATTTCAAAAGTACGAGACGCCAAATAACTTTGCTGCCGTGCGCAACTCAAAACTTTTGTTCTGTTCTTGAATTCGGTATCCTCATTTTCGGGATCATACATAAGTTCTAATATCGTTAAGTGCGCATGTTCGAAATTCGATGCTATTTTTCGAACCTCCTGGTGATATGACAAGAACAAGTCGCGTTGAGAATGGTCACTTATTGTCAAAGAACCGATCTCTAAAGCTTTAGCCAAACGTTTAAATGCGATTGTACGTTTTCTACGCAGTGATGCTAAGTCCTTAACAGAATATTCTACATCGACCGATTTCTTCTTCTTTAAACCAGGTTTACGAGTAGAATTTTTACATAGAAGAGACATTGTCGTTCAATAACGTCTGAAACTAAGAATAAAAACCTAAAATCTAGAAAAGATCTGATTAACCACGTAAACAATATCGATTGTCTAGTTAAAATAGGCTAATTTCAACCTTATGAATCATGAAATAAGAACGAGCACTATCATTTAAGAGTTCAATGCAGTTGGTTTTGGTTACTTGGTAGTATTTCGTTGATGTACAACTTGTCGCGCAAGTTTTTGTTGGGTTCGCAAATTATATGTTTTTTTTTTAAATGTTCGTAAACTTTCGCGAGAGACTGTACGCGATCACTGGAATGTTTGAATTCGCCGAGCGTAGGATTTTATATCCTACCCTACACTTTTGATAAATGAATTTGATGATGAAATTTACGATTTTTATAATTAAAACTTATAATTTTGCTGTTGTTTGTAGTTATTTAAATACATGAAACGATAAACTAACTGTTTTACGATTTCCATGATGGAATTATTGTAAGCCGATAGAATTGTGCACCGTTGAACGATAGTAATTGCTCAATTAGATTCTACAATAATTCCCGTACTTTATTAAGAAGCTGCAAGTAAATCAAATCCCCGTTCGATAGTGATGACCTGATGACTGATTAACTATAATTACGCAGTTACTTTAGGTATTATTCAGATTACTTTTCAATAATGTATAATGATAACTAGAAAGCAGCAGGTACTCGTTTGATTGGTAGATCGATAGAATTACGGATTCTAAGCTAACACACTAATGATTTTGTCCAGAAATACTATAAACATACTCGTAGGAATGGATTTAGGTGGAAATTCCCTGGTTTCGGCACCATAAAGATATAGCATTCGCACCAAGCCAAAATAGGGGTGGCTTTACACTACACTGGGACAATACGTATTCGATAAAAAACGCTGTTCAAAACCTCGACAAGGCCTACAGCAGAATAAAATGCACTCACGTACCTTGGACTGCTGCAAGCACTCGATGAGCAACTTCAGATTATGATTCAGTTGTTCCACAGGGATGTAAAATGGTTCTGCACACGCGTGGTACGGAAAAGGTTTTAGTGTCCCGTAGGACTGATAGTTGATATTTCACATGGTTTTGATTTTCTTCACTTAACAGCTCCAAACTTTTATTAGTACGCGATGCATGGGCGGTCAGAATGCGACTATCTTCCGCTGCAGTCTGCCGAGTACTTGACATCGATAGGGTATGCAAAAAAATGCATAAATATAGCTACATGATAACGGAACACCTGGAATAGTCATTTTGGTAGTCTTTGATTGACTATTCCAGGGTTAAATAGTTAAAATGCCACTTTCTAGTAGTGTTTCAGTGGTAGCCTGTATATCGGTTAAAATACAATCGTACAGATTTTAAACAATATCAGGGTATTTCAAGTCGAAACATATCAGCAGCCTAAAAATTTCAGACACGGTTCAGTGTTCATCCAAAATTCAAGTAAAGAATTTAAGGTTAAGCTGTCATTTAGCCACATTCTCTTTATATACGTTTTGAAGCTTCTTTATTAGAAAATAATGTGATATATCAAAAGTTACAGATTTCACGGGATGAGAGGTCTTACTAGACGTTTGTTCCCTGAAAAATTTCTATATATTTTTTGGTTCATTTACTATGGGATGTTTTATGGTTCGGTTGGCGTTAAACCACCATGTTTTAGCATTTTTCTTAAAGCTTGTACTTGTTGTAACTGTGCAGATTTTAAACAATATCAGGATATTTCAAGTTGAAATATAGCAGCAGCCTAAAAATTTCTGACACGGTTCAGTGTTCATCCAAAATTCAAGTAAAGAATTTAGGGTTTAGCTGTCATTTAGCCACATTTTCTTTATTAACGTTTTGAAGCTTCTTTATTAGAAAATAATGTGATATATCAAAACTTACAGATTTCAGGGGATGAAAGGTCATACTAAACGTTTGTTCCCTGAAAAAGTTATATATCTTCTTTTGGTTCATTTACTTTGGGATGTTTAATGGTCAGGTTGGCGTTTAGCCACCTCTTGGTAGCATTTTTTAGAAGCGTGTGCACTATTTGTTATATTTCAATGAATTTAATAGTTGATTTCAGGGTCTCAAAGGTCGAAACACACCGTGGAACATGAGTAGTGAAATCAAAACTCAACATCAGTTTTGATTGACTATTCCAGGGTTAAATAGTTTAAAAGCTACTTTCTAGTAGTGTTTCAGTGGTAGCCTGTATATCGGTTAAGATATAAGTATGCAGATTTAAAAAAATATCAGTCTATTTCAAGTCGAAATATATCAGCAGCCTAAAAATTTCAGACAGGGTTCTGTGTTCATCCGAAATTTAAGTAAAGAATTTAGGGTTAAGCTGTCATTTAGCCACATTTTCGTTATATATTTTTTAAAGCTACTGTATAAGAAAATGATATGATAAGTCAAAACTTACAGATTTCAGGGGATGAAAGATCTTTCTAGAGGTTTGTTCCCTGAAAAATATCTAGGTTTTTTTTGGTTCATGTACATTGGGATGTTTTATGGTCAGGTTGGTGTTTAGCCACTTTTTGTTAGCATTTTTATACAAGCTTGTGCATCATTTGTTATATTTGAATGAGTTTAATAGTTGATTTCTGGGTCTTAAAGCTCGAGACACACCGTTGAACATAAGTAGTGAAATTTAAACTCAATATCAATTTTTATTAACTATTCCAGGGTTAAATAGTTGAAAAGCCATTCTGTAATTATGTTTCCGTGGTAGCCTGTATATCTTTTAAGATATATTTTTCCAGATTTTAAGCAATATCAGGGCTCTTCAGGTCGAAATATATCAGCAGCCTAAAAATTGCATACATGGTTCAGTGTTCATCCTGAATTCAAGTATAGAATTTAGGGTTAAGCTGTAATTTAGCCACATTGTCGGTATACTCGTTTGGAAGCTTCATTATGAGAGAATAAAATTGGTTATTCAAACTTTCAGTTTTCAGGGGATAAGAGGTCTAACTAGACGCGTGTTCCCTAAAAAATCTCAAGAATATATTTTGTTCATGTGCTTAGGGATATATTTTTATAAAAATTAGCGTCAACCTATTAATCAAAAGTGTTTTTATATTATTATTATTATTATTATTATTAAACATTAATCATTAATTAACAAATAAGAGTGAACCACTATTATAAAAAATACCTTCTTAATTTAGTCGGATTTTAGGCTGCTACATTTTGGCTGCCAACTTCACACCGATAAATGTGTGTACATCACATAAATGTTTGTTGCCGTGTTATGGATGTATTAATTCGTACGTTTATCCGTAATTGTATGTTTATCCCTTGGCTAATACCTACAGTGCAGGGTATCCTAGTTTGGGTATTTATTTAAGTACTTATACTAAAACATTAACGCAATTGGAAACTAACCTAACCTAGCAAATGTATTCTACCGGAACAGAAACTACTAAACTATTTACGCACTTAGATAAAAGGAAATTGGTCGATACATTCTAATGAGCCTTGAACAGCTATACAGTCAGTCACAGAGTAGATAAGTGTATTTCTGTGTCTACGTAGTCAACATAATGTAGAATATTAAAGAGCCGATAAGGTAACATTTTACAAAACGATTACTGCGCGTTTACATTGATGCTCACGTAGCCAAGAACCAAGGTAAAAACCCGAGAATTACACTTTTACGTGACGAAATTGGAAAAATGCGATAACTATCTATCTATACATATAATAAAGCAATAAGTACGAAAAAGTATGTACGTAGAATATAATTAAAAAAGAATTTCTAGGGTACTTAAAATAGGATCAAGTTTTTTTTTGTTTAAATCGTAATTTTTTGTTTAAATTGTAATTTTTCTGTTTGTTTGCACAACACGTAAAAACTACTGGACCGATTGTGATACTGTTGGATAGCTTAGGTTTTGACTTAAAAACTAACTCAATCCGGTGATTGGATTCCGAGAAATCAATAAAAAAACTATTTGCCGGCTGAAGAATTTTGATCAAATGTTGGTATATTAGTATTTTATGTCTGGGAATAAGTACATAGAGTATATTTTAACCTAAAGAAATGACCACGCGAACGAAGCCACGGCTACAGCTGTTAATTGATAAAAGCCTTTAGGATCCTGGCATATCTCAAAATGTATATCTGATAATCTAAAGCACGACATCAGTTATTATGATGAATCATTGTGTATAATCATCATCATCAACATCCGCAAGACGTCCAGTGCTGATACAGGCCTAGCCCATAGAACGCCGGAACGAGCGGTTGTGCCTGTTTGCGTCCAGCGGCTCTTAGCGACACTCACCAAGGTCTGTTAGCGATTGAACCGCGATAACGCAAGTCGATTGTAGATTTTGACAGTTTTCGGAGACTGCTCACTGTTTTGGCGCGATCGAGAACCAATAGCTGCTATCGGTATCGAGGCAGTGTATCAACTGGTCTGTCCAACTAGTTGGACAACGGGCCTTTACTGGTAGTTGGATAATGAAGCCATAACTACACCCATGGTCCAACTGATTTATTACAAATATAATTATGTTATAATTTCCGTATATAAAAAGTTACTCTATGGGGGCCTTTGTCCAACTACAAAAATAGTTGCACCACGACCCCTAGTAAAGGCCCGTAGTCCAAATAGTAGACAGACCAATTGTATCAGTGCCCCGAAACGCTGCTATCAACAATCATGAGGTTTTGACACTGATGCTTGATTGATAGCTATTACTATTATTTTTCAGTGGCAGCACTCAAGGAATTTTTGGAAACCGTAAAACATTAGTAGTAATGCGTTACTTTTGCTAAAAGGCTGCGATAGTGTACTTGATATAGCAGACTAGCAAATTTGACACTATGGACAGTCCAATCACAGAGTGATCGCAGTGGTAGGGTTTTTTTACCCGACTACAGCAAAACAAGGGTAATGAGTTTTATAGTCTATATATGTATATATATGTGGTTATGTGGAAGTTCCACCATAGCGTAGCTCCTATTGGTCCGATTTTGACTAGCGAGATGTCAAACGACAGTGTCATATATATTTTTTAACTACGGCGAAGCAAAGGAAGGGTTACCTCTTCAAACATAACCCTTCATATGCTATGGTCGTGGGCCCACCATTAGGTGGACGATCTCGTGGGAAGAGCGGAGAGCCCCTAAAAGAACACAAGCAATGATGTATATGGTTGAAACTATACCTGGAATAATTCAACTAATATACGCAAGTAACTCCCATTTGTTCCTTTTAAACAGCAATGATGTACCTGTCATTGTGATTATTAAGTTAATAGATATGTGTACTAAGTATTTAGCTTCAATTGCTTTTGTATCTCGTTTTTGAATCGCCTCCATTTAAGTTTGGTATAGCTTATCAAACAAAGGAGCCAGATAAATAATTTGTAGGATTTAGATAAATCTATTGAGATCATGGAACAAAAGCGTTGATTGCAATTGACATACCAATTAGCATTCATGTTTAGCCTTTGATCATGTAATTAGTCCTTACTGTGTACAAATAACATTGAATAATTACTTACAAAGTCACAACCTAAATTAACGAACACTATCTATAATAGGCAATCTACGACATTCGTGATAAACTTTAAACAAAAAAAACTCTGTTGATAAAGGATACATATGTAGTTATAGGTATGTTGTTGTTACTCTTATTTGTCTTATATTAGCTGAGAAAAATGCAACAAATAGTAAATAACGCTTTCGGTAAATTTCTCGCCTTCTACGACGAAAAACTTGGTGAAAGCTGAAGTCCAAATAACTAATTAATTTATAGATTGATTAGGTCTCAAGGTAGGCAAAATAATCGGAGTTGACGGGAGCTGCCAAAATTTCATTCGTGAATTTCTCATAATTCAAATTCTAATGATTCAAGTTATTTTCTTGAAGTGTATGTACCGATACATATTACTAACTTAAAAACATACCAAAATATCAATAGCAGTGGCTTAGTAGAAGTATGATAAGTAAATCTCGCACCACTATACAAATTAATAATAATGAATGAGTAATATCAAAACAAAAGTTTTTTCTCTCAACATCAAAACAAAGGGAAGAAAGGTAAAATGTGGCGTGTTTCGTCTCTAGAGCCCTGAGACAGGAGAGGTAGGACCCATCGAAGCGCGAAATGACGCGTCTTTTGTTCCCCACCTTTGACGCGACGCGAGGCTGCAGCTGCAGTAATGACGGGGACCTTTACACAAGTAATAAGAAAGTGCATGGAAGTCTTTTTGCAGTCTCTTTGTATGCTTCTAATTTGAGTTTTGTAAACATTTTTTTTCTACCTCCCAGAAGAAAAGTACCGTTGACGGAACTAGTGGGAAAAAAGTCTCAATAGATCCCTTGAGTTGCGTAAAGTTAAGTAGAATCGAATAGAATAGATTCGAAAAGAGATTGAATAGTGTCGAATAGAATAGAGTAGAAAAGAGTAGAACAGAGTAGAATAGAGTAGAACAGAGTATAACAGAGTAGAACAGAGTAGAACAGAGTAGAATATAGTAGAATACAGTAGAACAGAGTTGAATAGAGTAGAATACAGTTGAACAGAGTAGAATAGAGTAGAACATAGTAGAACATAGTAGAACAGAGTAGAAAAGGGTAAAACAGAGTAGAACACAGTAGGATAGAGTAGAACAGAGTAGAATATAATTGAAAATGAAAAGAGACGAATAGAGTCGAGTAGAGTTGCGTAAAGTTAAGTAGAGTCGAATAGAGTCGAGTAGAATCGATTAGAGTCGAGTTGAGACGATTAGAGTCGAGTAGGGTCGATTAGAGTCGAGTAGAGTTGATTAGAGTCGAGTAGTGTCGAGTAGAGTCGAGTAGAGCCAAAAAGAGGCGAATAGAGCCAAAAAGAGGCGAATAGAGACGAATAGAGTCAAGTAGAGTAGAATCGAATCGGATAATAATATAATATAAATTAGTAATAAAGTATTTTCAGTGAATTGTCGGTATAGAAAATTATTGAATAGAAAGATTCGAATTTTAAAAACTCTTAACGCTAAAACGCTAGCGGGTAAAATGCAATTTTGCACTCAGATTTCGAATGACAAACAGAATCTTTCCGAGCTTGTGAGGTGAAAAATATATGATTTAATTATTCGCTCGAAATAAAGAAGAAACAGAGAGATAAAGCTTAATTATGGTAAGCTAGCAGGGCTACAACAGATCCCAATAACAAACTGTGTGAGGATGACAGGGATTTAAGAATCAGTCGATCTTACGAGTCTTTCTGTTTGTTCATATGAGAGAGCCATCAGCCATCTTAATAACTCGCCCTTCGCACCAGCAAAAGTTTGTTCCCTAAAATCGATTAATCTATTGACTGCATTATAAGTATATGCGCATATTTATATGCGCATATTTTGGGTGACGACGTGCAAATACGGTGTAATATTTAAAATCACTTATTTATTACTTAAACTTAAACACTACTGAAAGAATGAAGTCTATCCTCACTTGGAAATAAAAAAGAATCATTAAAATCGGTAAAAAACCGGCGGTATGTTACAATATACGCTTAGAATACAGTCGAAGGGAGAACTTCCACTTTTTTGAAGTTGGTTTTAGGTAAAACAGTTCAGTGCATGATCTCCACCAAAAACTTAAAAACCCTTGAAACTATGAACTTATAACTTGAACTATGTCTTTCCATGGTCTGTGACAATTTCTTTCGTTGTGACGCTTATTATAAAAGCCCTGCTCGTGTTTTCATAGAGCACCAGTTAAGTGCTTACAAGGACGATGTCAAGACAACTGGCCTTGAAGGTGGCAGAAGAGATAATCGAATAAAATACTTGAATATAAAGATAAGCTTTAATGTAAAACCGACCGATATTATATTACCTGTTTCTTTGAACGAATCATTAGATTTATTATAATAGATTGAAAATAATAGCGGATATTCTGACGGAGCTAAAACGAATTACTCGTTATACGTTATAAAGATCACAGGTTTGATAGCAGATCACCTGAAAAAGCAGGAAATTCCGAGGATTATCGTTACCTTTTTATAAGCCTCCTTTATTGGATAGAAATTTCAAGGGGTCATCGAAAGATATCTAGTGGAACCAAGAAGATGAGCAAGATAGATCTGTCCTAAAATTTCTTGTTAAGTTATATGAAGTTTGCCATCGCTATTGACGAAAACGATCGCGAGAAAATTGCTGTTGTCCAATATAAAAAACGTAATATCCTCCAACCTGCACTTCACTGTGCAGCGTGGTGGATTATACACTGGCGCACTGGCGTTCAAAACTTAGTACCACACTTTTAATGTCTGTATGTTCGCGCATCGCGTTTTAACTACTGGACAGATCGCGATTGGATTTTAATTGTTGGATAGCTTAGGTTTTGACTTAAAAACTGGTGTACTTGGTATCTTAATCCGATGAGTAGGAGCTAAGCAAATTAATAAAAAATCTAAACCTATTAATTTTAATAGTGAGGGTTTTGAAGGTCATTGTATATGGAGATGATCATGATGAATCACCACTGCATTGGTTTGTTGTACCATAATCATAATACCTTTAAATGCAAATTCTTTGTCAAAGTGACATGGTGGGGGTTGAGTGTTGCTTGGTAGGAGTTTTAAAGGGAACCGGGCCAGAGGGAGGAGGATGGGACCAAAATTTGTACGCGGGCACAGCCGTCACCAGCAGTGCGATTCTGTAAGCAACTCACTTGAACCGGCAGCGCGGATTCAGCGCTATCGCAGCGCTGTGGCCAGATTGGCATTCAGTAATATCAATCATACGATAGCGGGCTCGACAGAGAGCTCACTTTCAAGCTTCGTAGCACTCTCGACTCGTTTTGTATGGGATGACAGATTTATTGGCATTCTGTAAACTCGAAGCTCGCTGTGCTCGCTTGACCTTGGAGCCCGTCGTTCGAGATTGAGCTGTCAAATGAAAAGTTACTAATTCGCTGGCGAACTATGAAGACCCAAAATCTAAAACCCTTTGTGAACATTAATGAGACTCTTGTGTGATTACTTTTTATTGTTAATTGTGTAAAAAATTGTGTTATGTTCTATTAATTTTCTGATAGGACAGTAGTATTACTCGATTGTTTGTACATATTGGCAAGTAGTTAGAAGAAGCAATTTCCCTTGATAATCCCGTCATCAAGCACGTAGGTAATAATAGAAGGCAGCAGTTACAATGCCGCTACTAGGATTATGTGGAGACTCTTCCAAGAGTTAGTTGAAAGTTTGTAATTGGATACCAAACCTTGAACACAGCGCCTACAAAGAGCAATATCACTAAGAACGAAGGTAAGTGAGACATGCTAAACCGTATCTATACATTTGTTTAGAACAAGTACTTAGGTACTTACTCCATAGATTTTTACCATTATTCTTCGAAATTTCATATTTTGTGCACACTATCATTATTAGCCAATGCTAGTTGCCAAAAAACAGTTATAAAGATATGTACACACCCTATATACTTCCCTTTAAGCACCTTTTTATTTATTTTCCAGGTAACTCGGGATATGCAAAGGGTCCATATGATGACACCTATGCCTTGATGCTTTTGAAGTTACACCGGAGGGCCATTGCAATACGTTACATAATTTTTATGCTACCGCCCTAATCACAGTGGAGAGGAATATTGGTTTATTGATAGGTTGATTCAGATACTTACTCGTAGTGCATCGAGTTCTTCATTACCACCCCGATATGGTGGCAAAAATGTCCGTACATCGTCAAGAGTTAGTTCATTCACTCTGGATAGCTCGGCAAATAAATTAGTATATTTTTAATTAAGCAAAGTAGCTTCGTTTTTTATTGAGTAGGTACATAAGACTTCAGTGCAAGAATTAAGTAAAAATGGACAAGATGGAATAAATTTCACGTTTTAAACAATATCAATAAGTGATTAGTGATATGAAAGTAAACATGCGATGAACAGTGAATACAATTCTTTTTGGCACGTTTTTATTGGGTCACTTAAGAGCTTTTGTCCTAAAATCAACCGGACAAATAAATAATTTATTTGTAAATCATTCTTCTTGATCCTCACTTTTTACTTTTTGTATGTTTGTAATGGATTAACTTAAAAAATAAGGAAAATGTTTCACCTAATAGAAAGCTACATTATTCAGCGAGCAACATGGGATATATATATTTTTTGAATAAATTTGTGATTTCAACAAAAATTGCAATGTAACCCAAGGTATCAAACATTTGCCCATAAAAGTCATTATAATATAATGAGTTTTTGCAGCGCACGCAATAATATGGCGTTCGCTGCGAAAACTCATTACATTCTCTACTCTAACTCTATTAATGATAAAATAATGCATAAAATAATGTGCACCATGTTTAGTACTCATTATTATCTACAAAAAAGACCGCGAGGCTATATGTCTAACTATTTTAATTAAGTCACAATAACCGTTTTTTGTTCAAATAAGTAATTAGCACGGGTAGAATCGTGTACAAATAAAGAGAAACCCTAAGCTACCCGTGCGAAGCCGGGCCAGTCAGTAGTATAGTATAAGCAGGTACATGCAGACAATAGACATAAATGGTATTTTATCTATATCTACGAGTATCCTTATAATAAAGTGATATTTACGAAAAAGACTGTACAAAGTTTTTTTTTTAATGGTCTTGTATACCTACGTAAAATAAACTACGGAACAACATTTTTATTTTTTTAAATCTTGTCTTTTTGGTTGTATGTTTGTTCGCGCTTCACGTAAAAATTACTGGACTGATTGCGATGCAGTTTTCACTGTTGGATAGCTTAGGGTTTGACTGTTTGAATTAAAAAGTGGGGTACTTGGTATTTCAATCCGATGAGAAGAAGCTGCGGAATCAATAAAAAACTTTTTGACGGCTGCAAGAATTTTGATCAAATTTTGGTATTATGGTATTTTGGGTTTTGGAATAGCACAGAGAGCTTTAATCTAGAGAAATGACCACGCGTGCAAAGCCGCGGGCACAGCTAGTGCAATGTATATTACAAATTGTACCTACTGAAGCAATGTTATATAAATATATTTCATTCTTACTATTTTGTACTGTATAAATAAAAGTTATATACTGATATTTATTGTTTTTTTTATTGCCTCTGCCCACAATTGTATGCTTTCATCCGCGTAAGCGCCGCTTTCAGCATTCGGTCTTGCTCATGGCTCACGGTTCCAAGCTATCCACCAAGCTGCAACTGCAACTGCAGCCGCTGTTCCCATCAAAAATCTTTCCAACAGGTTACTCAAGTGAGTCCGACGTTGAGAAGGTGAGAAGCTAGAAGTCGAAGTTTTAAGACTGTGGCGTGGAGCTGAAAAGAAAAATAAATATGATCAAATTTTTGGTCAACATAAAACTCTTTTGGGATTTCAAACCGATTAGAGTAATTCTTTTTAATTTCAATGTTTTTTTTTTTTGAAAGATAGAGTTCCAGTGTATAGTCTATATACTTATAATAAAACAGTAACTGGTCTAATTCTGTACATTGAAGATATATTGATTTATTTTTTTGGAGGTTACTCTATGTTCTATACTGAAGCGAACCCTGTATTTTTGTCTGTCTGTCTTTATCTTGGCTAGGCATCACGCCAAAACTACTGAATGAATTTTAATGAAACTTGGTATGATTTGAGTTCATGCTACGAGGTAGGACATAGGATACTTTTACTCGTAATCCCGAAAAATTAAAGGGTTCCTGCTGGATAGGCGTTGAAAGTTATTTAAAAGAACACGTATCACGCTGAAACTACTGGACGGATTTTGTTGTAACTTGCCACAGTCATGGGATATCTAATGGCTAAAAATTAATAATACTTTTTATCCCGAAAAAATGAAGAGTTCCTGCGGGATAATGTCCCAAATTCTGTAAATTGAGGTCTTTTTTTGGAGGCCTTTCTATATTCAATAATAAAGCCAAAACTGTTATTTTTTTATTTCTGTCTTTCTGTCTGTCCATCTGTCTGTCTGTACCTTGGCAGCGCAATGAATTCAAATTAAATTTGTTATGATTTGAGTTCTTACTTCGAGGTAGGACATTGGATACTTTCATCCCGAAAAATTAAAGGGTATCTGCAGGATAGGGGTGGAAAATTATTTAAAAGAACACGCAGTACGCTGAAACTATTGGGTAGATTTTCTGATGCAAATTGTCAAAGTCATATATCTATACTTATAATAAAGCAATAGGTACGAAAAAGGCTTTACCATGGAGATAAATAAAAAAATACTCTTGGTTGCTTATAAAAGGGATTAAACAAGAATATAAGTTTTTTTAATCGTGTCTTTTTATCTGTATGATTGTTTGTTCACGCATCACGTAAAAACCATTGGACCGATTGCAATGCGGTTTTCATTGTTAGATAGCTTAGGGTTTCATTTAAAAACTGGTGTAATTGGTATCTCAACCCGGTAAGTTAGAAGCTGAGCAATTGATAAAAGTGTTTTTGACGGCTGAAGAAATTCTAATCAAATGTTGGTATATTGGTCCTGGAATAGCACATTACGGTACTTTGAAGCCGCGGGCACAGCTAGTTTCATATAAATATCTAAATTTGTAAGTTGTTTTGCCTCCTAGTACCGTACATTAATACCTGAAATATGATTGGCCATACGAATGATATGGAAATACGATGAATGCATACCTATAACCATAATATGAGTTATAAATATGGGCGCAACTAGTAATCAAACAACAAGCTGCGCCCTGCGGTTCTTACTGCAGAATCTAAAGTAGCCTATATACAAAACTTCATCAACATATATGCATCCATAAAATAGTTTTTACTACGTTTCTATTAAGACACTTTATTGTTTGTCGTTCTGGGTGGAATCTTGCAACTCAAATTTTGAGCACTTCCCGATTAGCTATCTGGCTGAAACTTTCAGGGTAGCTCACATTTTAAAGACAAAGCAATAAAAAACTAATTAATTAGTTTTTTAATCGACATTTGCTATTTTTTTATCAATTGCTCAGCTTCTACTTATCGGATTGAGATACAAAGTACATCAGATTTTAAGTCAACACCTAAGTTATCCGACAATGAAAACTTAATTTCAGTTAGTCCAAGAGTTTTTAAGTGAAATACAGACAGACACCATTCTAAAAAAGTTATATTCTTGTTGTATTGAAAAGTTGGTAGTGGCTTATTTTATGCCCATAGACTATTTTTTTATTAATTAATGCTTTATCATAAGTATATATATATAGGTATGGCCAATATTTTGCTAGCAGTTTAAAGCAATATGTGTAATTTATTAATGGAGAGAGCTATGCTCAGTGTTTCACTACGTGATAGAATCCGAAATGAGGAAATCCGTAGAAGAATGAAGGTTACCGACATAGCTCTCAGAGGTTGCAAGTTGAAGTGACAATGGGCAGGCCATATAAGTCGTAGAACCAACAACCGTTGGGGAATAAAGGTTCTCGAATGGCGACCACGAACAAGCAAACGAAGTGTGGGGAGACCCCCCACACGATGGACCGATGACATTGTAGCCATCACAGGAAGTCGGTGGATGGAGATGGCCTATGTTCTGCAGTGGTTAATTATATTTCAATGCAATGTATATTTTTAAACGGAAAGGTGAGATTCTTATTCAAGATGAGGGCGGTAAGGCCTGCACTGACATCCCAATTGAGATCTACTTATACATAATACTTTATAATTTGTGGTTGAGATGCCCCTGCCAGTCTACACAAGCTATCCCAACTCCTTTATAGAGCGGAGTGTGGTCTTGGGTCGCTGGCACAACTGTTCCAGTGTCAGAGATGGTGGTGGTGACAATGAAGATGGTAGTAATGAGTCGGGGTTAGGTCGCTTATCAAGTTCATGCGTATCTAGGTATGTAATGTTGTTAAAAGAGCCTAGTTGTGAATTAGTGCAACTTAGAATCAAACTATACTGGTTTCAGTCCTAGGCTTCGCACCACTGACTTTTCTTAGTTATGTGTGGTTTTCCATCGCTTCTTGTTTCGGAGGGCACATTAAGTTGCCAGTGTTAAAAAAAATATACGTCTACACCGCCAAATCGAAAGTAAAGCACCCAAGATATGCCGATCCGCTCGTACGCACAAGCTTTTCGCACACACTTACACTATGTGATGTCTTCGGCCGCCACATCACAGCAAGATCTCGACATTGTGAGCCGTCTTGATTCTGTCAAGTTCTCACGGAAAATCAAAAACAATGCAGTCTTTTGTCATGAAATTGTGTGAAAATTTGTATCAACAACAAAACACCACAAGTTATTCACTCACGCACGCATACGGAGCTACCATTTGCAATGCTTCATTCGTTTGTTGGGCTGTGCAGACTCTTATTTTTTTAAATCTTCTTGGCTGGCACCATCTTTGGTGCTGCCAATCGGGAGAAAACAAAGATTGAAATCGAGTAGGATTATTTCAATGGCGAAGGAAATGTGTGATTATTTACACACTATAAAATATTTTGTCTAAATTCTTAATCGCGCAACTTGTTAGAATGTTGTAATTTTAATTGGTACCAAGTTATCTTGTGCTTTGTCAAGCCGCCCTGGAGCCTCTGACGTGGCATTACGACTGCTTTTATTCAATAATCGTCATGACCAACAGCTTAAAAAAAAAACCGTGCGGAGCCGAGAACCTGGGCGCTTATTCTCTATGCCACACGAAATTCCTTGCAGGAAACGTGTGACGTCATTACGACAGTTGTCGAAAGATTCCACGAATATATCGTAACGTGACGCGTTACGAGCGTGAATGTTCATAACAAATATGGGCCCAGGTATCGTTGGGGATGGCTCCCACGCCATCGCTCTAATTGATTGAATCGCCAATTGCCGCTGCAGAAGCATCAAATGTTCAGCGGATAAACTCGTAAAATCCTGAATCCGTTACTTGTCATTAGGTAAAGGACAAGGTATACGCTTCCTGATTTCAAGGGTTTCCAAAATTTACGGCAAGTTTATATGCGCGATGATAGCCTATTTTCTCGGTGAGTTACTACGTGTTGACGATAATGCGGAGAACTCGATAACTTGTATTATCCGAATGTGACGCTGAGCGTGGCTGAACCCGTTTATGGTGTTGATATACTTCAAATTGGTTTTGATTGCAGTCTTCGCGATAACATTGATAAGTTAGATGATTTATAAAAGGGTTTCGTTTGGTATGTGTTGTGTTTTCCACTTTGTACGTAATAAAACCGACTTTTATGAATACAGTTTTAATACAATGGTATGTGTCACATGTGGTACACCTGGCAGGTGTAACTGCCTGTGACAATAGGCTAGGTATTTAGCTCTATGAAAAATAAATAACGAAAGTAAATATTATTTTATCGAATAATAATCAAACTTACCGGTTAATTTTAATTAAACACGGGAATTACGTAATATTAAAAAAAAAACTTTAACAAAAACATTGCACGTCATGACGGATGTAACGTCAAGCTAATAACGCAGTATTGCTACAGTCCACTCTGTGCTACGGTGCAGAGTTATGGGACCGTACTTCTGAATGGGAAACGATATTTCATATACAGAAGCGTGCCGTTAGAGCCATGTACCTACGTGTGTCGCAAGACGCCTCCGCAAGACCTTACTGCATGGAACTCGGTATCCTTACGCTACCTGTATCCCTATTTTGAGTTGCTGTATTAACCGCTCTTGACGTTACAAGTCAAATGAAGAATCTACGTGAGTCGACTGGTAGACTAAACAGTGGGTAGAGTCTGACTTACAAAAGAAGTCTCACAGACACGGCGCTAGATTCTATGTAAAAGCGAATATTTTAGAAGCGTTCAATGTTAGTTTTTTTTATCGCCGCTACTTCTTTCGTGAGACGGATTCTCAGTTTGCATGTTTTTGGTATTACGAGTCACAATTTTGACAATTTCTGTCGCAGCCGCAACGCGGACAAGGGCTCTTATTCGCTATGACCATTTGGCCACGTAACGAGTCGCGTTATAATATATTCGTGGAATCGTTCGGCAGTTATTCTCGTAAAATCGTCACAAGTTTTCTGCAAGGAATAACATGTGGCATTTCGTAAGCGCCAAGCTCGTGGCGGTGCACTCTTCAAGTTAAGCAAGCTGACCCACGTTGGGGGCCAGCTATAGAAATCTATATAATTCCTTATTATTTGGATTTCTGTGGTGCCAGCCGTCTTTAACAGACTGCCAGAAACACCGCCGCCTCCAGCTTACTATCTTTTAGTTTGACTGAAGCGCTGGCTTGTTGGGCGGGCGTCTAAGAAAAGGCCTCATGAATCCATACCAATATATAAAAGTGAAACATTGTCTGTTTGTTTGTTAGTTTTTTGTTTGGGGAGCTTTCACGCAATATCGGCTGGACGGATTTTGATGAAATTTGGAATGGAGGTAGCTTATAACCTGGAATAAAATAGAATATTTTTTTATCCCGGAAAATTGAAAGTTTCCATGGGAAAACTGGAAAATGTTGATTACTCGCTGTAAGAAACAGTTGCCATGGAAACGAAATAACAAGTCTGTCAAAAAACGAAAAGTTCATTGGTGCTAAACCTACTTTTGCATTAGTTTTTTTTATCCTAGAAGAACATAGGATGCTTTTTTCGCGATAAACTGTAGTCTAAAACTATCTGTAACCTAGTGTGACCACGAGGAATTATTTTTACTCGTGGTCACACTGCTTGGTATGACAACGAGTAAGCTACAAAATATAAGACTCGTAGTCACACCAGTGTGGGAAAACAAAATACCAATTACTTATCGACATAATTATATGCTTTACGTGATGCGCGAACATACAGAAAGACAGACACGATTTTAGGTACCCTAGACCATTTCTTTTTTTTTTGTAAAGACATTTTCGTTCTTATTTCTTTATTATTAAGTAATAGCTTTGCCCACGGCTTTTTTTTGGAGCACCGCGAAGTTAGCTTAGGTCTTTAGAAGCTGAAAATTTAGTTTAACACTACTGGTTTATCCTAACAACGTCCCAAAAAAACAGGATAGTAGATATTTTTGCAACCTAACCACAGAATAAGCCTACCGCGACTTTTGTGTCTACATAACCATCATCATCAGCCTATACCAGTCCACTGTTGGACGTAGGCCTCTCCGAATGAACGCCACTGAGCCCGATCTTCGGTACTTCTCATCCAGTCGCTGCCAGCTGTCTTTCGGAAGTCGTCTCTCCACCTGGCCGGCGGGTGTCGCACATTACGTTGTGTTTGTGTCTACGGTGACCGCTAATCATTTATGATAAAGTGCTAGGCCAGCTTAAGATGAGCCGTACGTTCAAACGTTCCTGTACATTTTGGGTTTCAAGTTATTTGGACATAATAATAAGAGTTGAGCTGTCTGTTATTTCTGAAGTACAAACCTTGAAATATTTACATGACCATATTTAAAGCAGGTAACCTATATTCTAATAAAAAAAATTGTAGAAATCGGACTGCGCGTTCATGAATTACAACTAAGTATTGTCTTTCATCCCCTCTCCCAAGGGAACTATGCTAAATATCGGGTTGAAAAGTATGCTATGTCATACCTTGTAGTATGCACTCAATTCAAAATAAGTTTCATTTGAATTCATTGACCAGTTTTGGCTTGATAAGCGGTCAAGATACAGACAGGCAGACAGACAGACAGACAAAAATGAAAAAAAAATGTTTTGCCTTCAGAATCAAATATAGAGTACCCTCCGAAAAAAATATTTATTACTTCGTGCTTAACATAACTTTGGACCCGTATCCCGCACAAACCCTTTATTTTTTCGGGATAAAAAGTATCCTCAATTTTAACCCATCGTATTAACTATAACTGTGCCAGGTTGCATCAAAATCTGTCTAGTAGTTTCAGAATAGTAAGTTTTTTTAAATAACTTTCAATCCCTAAACTTGGAACCCTTTTATTTTTCGGGATGAAAAGTATCCTATGTCCTACCTCGTAGTATAAACTCAAATCATACCAAGTTTAATTTAAATTCATTTAGTAGTTTCGGCGTGATGCCAAGCTAAGATATATATATATATATATATATATATATATATATATATAACAGACAGACAGACAGACAGACAGACAGACAGACAAAAATAAAAACTAAAACATTTTTGGCTTCAGTATCGAATAAAGAGTACACTCAAAAAAAAAATAAAAAAAAACTTCAATGTACAGAATTGGACCCGTTACAGTTTTATTATAAGTATAGATTAATATTAAAGACGCAGATCGGAGAGTATGTAGAATAATGTACATAGATTTATTTAATAGTTTATAGACATGCAGTATGAATGCTAATATTGTGTCTGTATCACACTTCACATTAACGATCGTTTTGTAGCAGTTATCTTTTTTTTTGGGTCCCATACCTCCAAAGGAAAAAAGGAAACCTTATAGGATCACTTTGTTGTCCGTCTGTCTGTAAAGAACCTTTTTTACAGTTGAAAAAAAAACCAGCAATCATCATCATCATCATCATCATCATTTCAGCCTTTAGAAGTCCACTGCTGAACATAGGCCTCCCCCAAAGAGCGCCATGACGAGCGATCTTGTGCCACTTCCGTCCACCTGTCATGGCTACAATGTCGTCGGTCCATCGTGTGGGGGGTCTCCCTACACTTCGCTTGCTTGTTCGTGATCGCCATTCGAGAACCTTTATTCCCCAGTGGTTGTTGGTTCTGCGAACTATATGGACTGCCCATTGCCTCTTCTACTTGCAATTTGTGAGTATGTCGATAACCTTAGTTCTTCTACGGTTTTCCTCGTTTCGAATTCTATCACGCAGTGAAACACCGAGCATAGCTCTATCCATTGCACGCTGCGCTACTTTGAGCAATAATAATTAATATCAATTGGAGCTGTAAAAAACAAACTTATAGGCAAGCAATCAAAAAATATAATTTAAGTTTATGCCGCATATTTTGACATTCGCAAGGGAATCAAAACCTATAGGGTACTTCGTCTTGACCTAGAATCATTAAATTTGGAAAGAAGTATGTCACGAGCAAGGGGGGAAATCCGAAAACCGTAAATTTTTAGTTACTACACTTTTTTTTCCTCCATTTTGTGTGGAACCCTTGGTGCGTGAGTGCAACTTGCATCTGATTGGTTTTTTAAACAATCACTTAGGTGGCTAATTGTTTAAAAAAACAATCAAAACACCTGGTGGAGTGTTCCAATTATGGACTCTTTTACTGGCGAAGTGATGAGCATCAGACAACATTTTTGTTGCATAAAATTTCTATATTTGTAAGGTTTTTTAATATACAACTGAGTGCCGAGACGAGCAGGTCATTCGCCTTAGGTAAACGCCATGCTTGCCGATAACAGTTGCAGTGCCATCTGGCACTGCAACTGGAAAATCTTGCGTGGCTTTCACTGCTCTAGTCACCCTGAGACAAGTTCATAAGTCTCACGCCCATTAATTTAGCTGGAAAAACTGCCCTCCAATCTGGAAAACTGTAATGTGTGCACACTACTGCTTGGCACCTAAATCGTGCGTAAATAATAAATGCGTGGTACTTCCCCAGGTGGACTCTTTCTATAAGGTCCTCCACTTTAATCTACGGAAAAATGTATGACGTATGGTAGTCACACAAAAATCGGAAAAAATAATGTTTTTTTTTTAATTGCTTTCATACTTTCACCTGCACTGATTTTATTTAAAGTTTTTACAGGAATAGTGTTCAGAGCTGATACGTATTATGTATTATTTTAAAAGAAAGCAAAACCAGAAATATGCAGTCGCATTTTACTATTATTTATTCTGTGTCGCAGTGCACAGTGTATATAACTAGTTGAATATATTATTAATTATATCACTATCATGCTTTGGGGTAGGCAAAAAAAGAAAAAAAGAAACTAAGAAAGTTCATTTATTTATGACAAAGAGGATATACAACGTGACCTTGAATTCAATATTTTTCTTAAATGTATGTACTCAGTCCATGCAACAGAATGTATCTGTAGCACTAAATATGAAAATTCAATAACTAATCAAACATAAAACTAGGTATTATTAAACTAGTCAACATTCAAACTTGTCATCCCCGTGACATGAGAAAATCAATAAGGTCTGAGTGAACCAGCAATTTTTATCTCGGCCGAGACCGAACCAAGAATGAGAATAAAATCCATTCTCCGTCGGGACCGAGACCGAGACCAGGAATTAAAAGTAAATGAATAATTGAATAAAAGGGATCCAATCATCATTAACAGTCAAAATTATAAGTTATTATTATATAATTAATAAAATTAACACTCCAACAAAGTTTTCGCAAAGATGAGTAGGTAGTACGAGCTATAAAGCAAAACATAGGAACACTTTTTACAGGTATAAAGTGTTCCTATGCTGTGTACACTATCATTATTGTCTTAGTAAAAATAAACTACTATCTAACGCAATAAGTTCCATACATTATTACTACTGAAAACATAAAATTAACATACATACAATTTGTTACAGTTTTGATGCTAACAATTTGTTTTGTTTACTTTAGATCATAAGTACAAATTTAAAAACACAGGTGACTTAAAAGTGTCATTTGGACTTACCCTAAAAAATAACTAAACAGCAAAGTCACATAACGTTAAATTAGCAGCAATCCACATGTCGAAACTTGTAGAGAGTAATATATTAAACCGATTAAACTGTCTAAGCGTGTTTGAGCCAGAGCAAGCCGTACGCGCTGGCGGGGTCACCGCTCAAAACGAAGCCATGCATTACAATTTCTCGGCATGGCCGAGATTCTCGATATTTTTTGGCCGAGAACGAGACTGAGATTTTCGGCTGATTTTTAACTGAGAATCTCGACCGCCGAGACTGAGACCTAGATCTTGGTCGGACCTCACCAGTAACTGACGATCGCGCGCCTGGCGGAGCACCCGCGCCGCGGCCGTGTAGCGTGCTTAATGAAATAGACATTTCAGCTTAAAGCTAATCACTTGTTGGTCAGCTTTTTATTTCTTATTGAATGCTATAGAACGATTCTAAATAATGAACTGAGTACGTCATTTAAGATATATATCGAATTCAATATCACGGTGTATATGTAGGTAAATTGTTTGAAAACCACTCTTCCACATCTAATTAAGTGGACAAAGTCGTATGGTTGGGTGAGTTCTGAGTACATTGGACTCAGTACTCACCCAACCATAGACACTATAACTAATAGTACATTGATTATATAGTACCTACAAGTACAATGTGCCATAAATTGCGAAATTTGCCGTGCGGCTTGCGGGAAGAGTAAATATGATCCCCTAGCCTAGAGGGAGAGGGCACACATAAAACACTCTAACTAGCTTTACCGCCGGATCTAGACGTTGAATCCTGAGCTTTTATAATTGATTTGAGTTCTATCCTATCAAGATAAAAGCTATGATTAAACGTCAGTAGTTGAAATAAAAGCTATGTACGAGTATGAAAACAAGTTTTAATTTATGAATTGTTTCTCTTACAACATTATTAATACTGTTTTATTTTTATTTCACAAACACGCCAGCGGTATTTAACATAAGATGGAATAAAAAAAAGGAACAAAACGTAATTTTCATCTTTTAAACTAAATCATTAAATAATTGCCCAAAGTGTAGTTTCATACAAATTAGTCAGTCATTTATTTTAACAACGGTTATTTAGTTTATGCTAAATTTGTCGTTTATACAATTGGTTAAATCAGTCATCGTAGTCATTATCATTGTAGTCATTGTCATCGTAGTCATAGTTATCGTTGTCGTTCGTGCAGGAGGAAGGCGTGGCCTCACAACAATTTGTTGTCGTGCAGCAGTGAGGCGTAGTCTTATAACTCTTTGTGGTCGTGCAGCAGGGAGGCGTGGTCTTACAACACTTTGTGGTCGTGTAGCAGTGAGGCGTGGTCTTCTTGCATGGTTTTGTGGTCGTGCAGCACTGAGTCGTAGTTTTCTTACAAGGCTTTGTGATCGTGCAGCAGTGAGTCGTAGTCTCCTTGCAAGGTTTTGTGGTAGTGCAGGTGGGAGTCGTGGTCTTCATGCAAGGCTTTGTGGTCGTGCAGCAGTGAGTCGTGGTCTCCTTGCAAGGTTTTGTGGTGGTGCAGGTGGGAGTCGTAGTCTTCTTGCATGGCTTTGTGGTCGTGCAGCAATGAGACGTGGTTTTCTTACAAGGCTTTGTGGTCGTGCAGCAGTGAGTCGTGGTCTCCTTGCAAGGCTTTGTGGTGGTGCAGCAGGGAGTCGTGGTCTTCTTGCAAGGCTTTGTGGTCGTGCAGCACTGAGTTGTGGTTATCTTGCAAGGCTTTGTGGTCGTGCTGCAGTGAGTCGTAGTCTTCTTGCAAGGCTTTGTGGTTGTGCAGCAGGGAGTCGTGGCCTTCTTGCAAGGCATTGTGGTCATGCAGTCATGAGTTGTGGTCTTCTTGCAAGGTTTTGTGGTGGTGCAGCAGGGAGTCGTGGTCTTCTTGCAAGGCTTTGTGGTCGTGCAGCACTGAGTTGTGGTTATCTTGCAAGGCTTTGTGGTCGTGCAGCAGTGAGTCGTAGTCTTCTTGCAAGGCTTTGTGGTTGTGCAGCAGGAAGTCGTGGTCTTCTTGCAAGGCATTGTGGTCGTGCAGCCATGAGTTGTGGTCTTCTTGCAAGGTTTTGTGGTTGTGCAGCAGGGAGTCGTGGTCTTCTTGGAAGGCATTGTGGTCGTGCAACAGTGAGTTGTGGTCTTCTTGCAAGGCTTTGTGGTCGTGCAGCACTGTGTCGTAGTTATCTCACAAGGTTTAGTGGTCGTGCAGCACTGAGTTGTTGTTATCTCGCAAGGCTTTGTGGTCGTGCAGCACTGTGTCGTAGTTATCTCGCAAGGTTTTGTGGTCGTGCAGCCCTGAGTTGTAGTTATCTCGCAAGGCTTTGTGGTCTTGCAGCACTGTGTCGTAGTTATCTCGCAAGGTTTAGTGGTCGTGCAGCACTGAGTTGTAGTTATCTCGCAAGGCTTTGTGGTCGTGCAGCACTGTGTCTTAGTTATCTCGCAAGGTTTTGTGGTCGTGCAGCCTTGAGTTGTAGTTATTTCGCAAGGCTTTGTGGTCGTGCAGCACTGTGTCGTAGTTATCTCGCAAGGCTTTGTGGTCGTGCAGCAGTGAGTTGTTGTCTTCTTGCAAGGCTTTGTGGTTGTGCAGCAGGGAGTCGTGGTCTCCTTGCAAGGCATTGTGGTCGTGCAACAATAAGTCGTTGTCTTCTTACATGGCATTGTGGTCGTGCAGCAGGGAGTCGTGGTTTTCTTGCAAGGTTTTGTGGTCGTGCAGATCTGAGGCGTAGTCTTGCAACACTTTGTGGTCGTACAGCTGTGAGGTGTGGTCGTGCAAGGCCTTTTTGTTGTGCAATCAAGTAAGGGCTCGCAAGGTAGCGGTATCGGGTCCCAATCATCAGAATCTTCGGTGATTGCTTCGGCGAGTGCTGTAGCATCTGTAATAAACAAGTCGTCAGAGTTGTCGCATTCACAGGGTTCCCTACTTCGAGAGACTTTATTTGTATAAGACTAATATCACGATATGGTCCTATTAGATATACTGGTGGTTCTATAAAACACTCGCTTTCGCCCACGCGGAGTACAGTTTATCGCGTAAAACTCATTCTATCTTCTTCTAGGATATTAAAAACCAATGTAAAAGTATAGCAGCAACGCCCTTGATGCTTTTAGATAGATTTGTTATTATTTCATTTCCATGGCAAGCATCGACCTGATATTATGCCGAAGATATCCCAAACGTCAGCCTATACGAGATCGGAATGACTCTCAAACAGCTTGAGAGCAGCTTATGAGCTTATGAGCACCATCTTAAGGCACCAGGGGAGGAATAACGACGGAGCTACTGAAAGCGGGTGGAACACCGGTACTTAAGTCCTTCAGAGGCTGTTTAACTCCGTCATTCTTGAGGGTACTACGCCAGAGGCGTGGCACAGGGCAGTGGTGTTGTTCTTTAAGAAAGGTGATAACAGAAGCCTCTTGAAGAATTTTAGGCCCATTTCGCTGCTGAGCCACGTCTTTAAGCTGTTTTCGAGAGTAGTTACAAACAGTCTCACTTTCAGCCTCTCGAACAAGCTGGATTCCGGAAAGGCTTTAGCACTATGTCTAGCGTTTGTGGACTACGAGAAAGCCTTTGATCTAGTCGAGAACTGGGCAGTGCTACAGTCATTACAGCGGTGCCAGATTGACAACCGGTACATTGAAGTGTTGAAGTGTTTGTACAGCAAGGCCATCATGACTGTCCGTCTCCAAGATCAGAGCACAAATCTATTGATTGGCAAATAGGGGTGAGACAGGGAGACGTTGTTTCTCCAAAACTGTTCACCTCTGCATTGGAGGATATATTCAAGCTTCTGAACTGGAACGGATATGCTATTAACATCAATGGCGAATGCATCACTCACCTTCGATTTTCCGATGATATAGTCATCATGGCAGAAAACCTGGAAGACCTAAGCACAATGCTCAGTGTGCATATCTTCTCATCGCAGATACCACAGAGCCTCAAGACGAAAGTTTATAATCAGTGCGTGTTGCCAGTGATGACATACGGCACTAAGACGTGGCCGCTAACTATTGGTCTCATACATAAACTCAAAGTCGCGCAGCGTGCAATGGTGAGAGCTATCTCGGAGTTTCACTATGTGATAAGATCCGTAACGAGCAAATCCGTAGAAGACCCAAGGTTATCGACATAGCTCTCACAGTTTGCAAGTCGAAGTGGCAATGGGTAGGCCATATAATTCGCAGAACCGACAACCACTGGGAAATAAAAGTTCTCGAATGGCGACCACGAACAAGCAAGCGAAGTGTAGTGAGACTCCCCACACGATGGACCAACGACATTGTAGCCATCGCAGGAAGTCGGTGGATGGAGGTGGCACAAGATCGCTCGTCATGGCACTCTTTGGGGGAGGCTTTGTTCAGCAGTGGACTTCTAAAGGCTGACATGATGATGATGATGGCAACCGTTCCTTAAAGCGAGTAATCGACATTTTCCAGTATTCCCGTGGAAACTTACTATATTCCTATTTACAAAGTTTCATCAAAATTAGATAAGCTGGTTTGGCAGTAAAACTGCCCAAACAAAGAAACAGAAATCGTTTCACTTTTAAATTATTGGTGTGGATGAAAAATATTAAAAAACACGCATAAGTACATTTGTTGTGAAAAATAAAGTATTTTTAGTTTCAAAAAAATTATTCAAGTTTCTAATTCAAACTGCTTAGGCTCTACAAGGCAAAGACTGAGGGACAGGCAGATAGACAGCATTGGCACAACAATATGGTTCCGTTTGGACCCATTTGGGTACGGAACCTAAAAATTTAATCATAATTTAAATTGATATAGAATTATGCTGTGTACAGTTAGTGGAGCCTCTTTAGGAATCCGCAGTCCGACAAGGAAACGTTATAGTTTATCTACACATATCAACACCATCTAGGGATATTTCAAATTTTCTCAATATACTCAAAATTTGTTATAAATAACATATAAATTGTTTATATTTTTAAAAAGCTCATTTATCAGACTAGACTTCAGAACGAAAGATATTTTTTTTGCGGTGGTACAATGTTATTTTAATAATCACAAAAAGTGAATTAATGGTAAAACACAAGTAGGTACATAAGTTTTAATCCACACCAATCTATAAAAGTGAAAGCGTTTGGGTTGTTTTAACGCGATAACGGCTGGCCGGATTTGGAATGGTGATAGCTTATACCCTGGAATAAACAAGGTCTACTTTTTATCCCGGAACATGATAAGGTTCTACGGGAAAACGGGAAAATGTTAATAACTCGCTGTAAGGAATGGTTGCCATGGAAAAGAAAATAACAAGTCTGTTATAAAACATCAAGAGCGTTGGTGCTATACCTACTTTTGCATTGGTTTTTAATATAAAGAAAAACTTTATCGCGATAAACTGTAGTCCGCGTGGATGAAGTGCGGGCGAAAACTAGTCATATATATTTTTAAAAGCTTTTATTTAACGTGCAATGTTTGTATGTATGAGTATGTTTGTTTGAGTCAAATCTTGCAAGATGCGTTAGTACCACTTCCTCTAATCCTACGCAGTTGAATTTTTACATGTTGTTTCATTTCCGATGATAATGTAAGCATGACCTGAATCGACATCCGGGATTAGCTCCAGATAATGGAACTTTTCATCGGTTAACAGCACAGTCATTTTTTTTTGTACACACTTTATTATCATAGCTGGTTTCAAGTTTTACCATGACATGTTGCTGCACTCAGGGTGGGGTCCTGACTAAGGAACTCCTCAACGGTTAACAGCACAGACACGAAATGTTGTGTATGCATTTAATTGTGATAGCCCGTTCTAAGTTTCACCATGACATGGCTACTGCATAAAATCTATTTTTTAAAAAATAGTTTTTTTTTATTGTACACACTTTATTATCATAGCTGGTTTCAAGTTTTACCATGACATGTTGCTGCACTCAGGGTGGGGTCCTGACTAAGGAACTCCTCAACGGTTAACAGCACAGACACGAAATGTTGTGTATGCATTTAATTGTGATAGCCCGTTCTAAGTTTCACCATGACATGGCTACTGCATAAAATCTAATTTTTTTTAAATAGATTTTATGCAATTTATAAAATCTATTTTTTTTAAAATAGATTTTATGCAATTTATAAAATCTATTTTTTTTTAAATAGATTTTATGCAGTAGCCATGTCATGGTGAAACTTGAAACCAGCTATGATAATAAAGTGTGTACAAAAAAAAATGACTGTGCTGTTAACCGATGAAAAGTTCCATTATCTGGAGCTAATCCCGGATGTCGATTCAGGTCATGCTTACATTATCATCGGAAATGAAACAACTTGTAAAAATTCAACTGCGTAGGATTAGAGGAAGTGGTACTAACTCATCGTGCAAGATTTGACTCAAACAAACATACTCATACATACAAACATTGCACGTTAAATAAAAGCTTTTAAAAATATATATGACTAGTTTTCGCCCGCACTTCATCCACGCGGACTACAGTTTATCGCGATAAAGTTTTTCTTTATATTAAAAACCAATGCAAAAGTAGGTATAGCACCAACGCTCTTGATGTTTTATAACAGACTTGTTATTTTCTTTTCCATGGCAACCATTCCTTACAGCGAGTTATTAACATTTTCCCGTTTTCCTGTAGAACCTTATCATGTTCCGGGATAAAAAGTAGACCTTGTTTATTCCAGGGTATAAGCTATCACCATTCCAAATCCGACCAGCCGTTATCGCGTTAAACAACCCAAACGCTTTCACTTTTATACATTGGTGTGGATTAAAACTTATGTACCTACTTGTGTTTTAACGTTTTATAGTTAACTTATTAACGTTTATATTGTTTTATAGTTAACTTATTAAACGTTTTAACGTTTTATAGTTAACTTATTTACAAAGCAGATTAAAATATTACACAAGTTTCTTTGATAGTTTTTTTATTTGGAGACATTAAAGTTGTAGTGACATATTATTTTTAGTCGATTAAGCAAAATTGTAGAACCGCTGTCCGAGCGCCCCCCTCCTTCGGCAGTCGTCTCCACCAGGCCTTTGTAATATAATGTAATTAAAACTGCTGTGTCATTTAACTTAAGTGTTTTTATTGAATAGGGCTAGATCAAATATAGTGGACAGGACATAGGCTAGTTACCAAGAGCCCTGACCTAGGAGGAAACATTTAGTAATATTTGGTCTGAGGCCCCGACATTGGTGACCCAAGACAGTTAATACGCAAAACCTTTTTATTTTAGTGTTTTTTTATCTTGAATTCATTCACCTATAATTACTTATTAAAAAATGAATCCAGAACCCGGAATACCGGTTGCCCCACAGCAACCGAAGGTCGAAGAAATGGATCAGACGGTGACAACCTGTTCAGCTATGTTGCTTACCCATAAAATACTAGATTTTTGGGAGGATCAGCCCAGGGTGTGGTTTATATGGACCAAAGCAATTCAAAGGACCATAGAAAATTGGAGACGACGCAAAATTTAATATGATTACTTTCCAAATTAACTTAAGGGAACGGAACTTAATTGGGAACGTTGCCTACTGGCAGCGGCTTGATAGACTAGTTCTAGTATTATTTAACTGTATGTTTATTATTTTTCATCTTGTTAAGTGAATAAAAAGTTGTCAAACACTAAAAAAGCGATAACTCAAGTGACAAACTTAATCCTTGACCCGCCCGATCGGAAGTACGAGGCTTTGAAGAACCGCTTGCTGCAGATTTATGAAGAAAACAAGAATAGATAAATACAAAACTTATCGGAGAAATGGAGTTGGGAGAAGAGAAACCATCCCAATTGCTACGCCGGATGTGAGATCTCGCGCAAAGCAAAATACCAGATGATACCCTGCGCATATTATGGTAATATACCTCAAGCAGCCCGAGCGGTGCTGGTGGTCACGGATAATTTAGAATTAGTAAATTTAAGTGTCATAGCCGACAAGATCGTGGAGACAATTCGGTCTGTGCAAATTGCCGGGGCAGGCCTCCAATAACGGCCAAGATAAGGTTTTAGCGGAGATTGCAAAAATCAACACTTGGGTGAGCCAAACAGCAGCGGGACCTCATAGGCGTCTCCGAGAACCAGCAGCAATTCACGCAATCCAAGGAGCCCGGATTGGTTATGTTTCTATCATTACCACTTCAAGACTCGCGCTAGGAAGTGCATACAGCCCTGCGCCTGGAAAGATCAGGAAAACTAGGACTTGTACAGATAGAGGCGGTTATCTGTACAATAGCGAAGAGTCATCGTCTTTGTGTGACAGACTTAACTAGTGGACATACACTTTTATTGGACACAGACGCAGAAGTTTCGGTTATTCTGGTACAAAAAAACTTTTTAGAGTAATGCAGTTTCGGACTATAAACTATATGCAGCGAATGGTTCAGAGATAAGGACTTACGGTACTTGGACTTTGTTATTGAATTTTAAGCTGAGGCGACTTTATCGTTGGACATCCATATACCGAAATTTTGAAAAAATATGCTGGTTTCACCAGGGAACCATAACAACATAACCACATAGAGAGCACCGGCCCGCTAGTGCACAAGCGAGCGAGACTACTTCACTCGGACAGGTGCCAAGGTGAAAGAAGAGTTCCGCGTCATGCAATAGATGGGAATCTGCAGGCCCTCCAAAAGACCATGGACCTGTCCATTGTAAAATCGTTCCCAATAAGAAAGGTGAGTTAAGACAATGCGGCGATTATCGATGACTCAACGCAATCACAAAACTGGATCCTTTAACTATACCGCGACTGCAAGAGTTTACCTATGTATTTGCTAATAAGACTATTTAGTCGCGCCTAGACATAAACCGTGCATATTATTTTATTGAGCTCTAGACTAACGACGAAGAAAAAACCGCTATCATAACGCCGTTTGGTTTATTTGAGTTGCCACGAATGACTTTAGGTCTAAGGAACGCGTTCAAACATTCAAACGTTTTAGGAGTAAGAGTTAGATATTATTTTCTGTTATATCGACGACGTGTTGTGGCGAGTTCTGATGTCATCAGCCACGAACAATTTACCCAGTATGGAATCTCCATCAATATATCCAAATGTTGTTTCGGCAAAGATAAACTCGATTTTTTGGGTGACGAAGTATTAACTGAGGGCATACGACCTTTCAAAGATAAGGTACGGCGATAGAAGATTACCCAAAACCGAAGACAGTAGCTCAATTACGTCGTTTTTTGGGAATATTAAATTTTTACCGCACTCATCTTCCACAGGCCGCGTCCTATCAGTCGATACTAAATGCATATTTGCATCATCATCAACATCATCATCATTTCAGCCTTTAGCAGTCCACTGCTGAACATAAGCTTCCCCCAAAGAGTGGCACGACAAACGGTCTTGTGCCGCCTCCATCCACCGACTCCCTGCGATGGCTACAATGTCGTCCGTCCATAGTGTCCCCACACTATGGACGGACGACATTGGTTTCCCTACACTTCGCTTGCTTGTTCGTGGTCGCCATTCCAGAACCTTTATTCCCCAGCGAGCGGTTGTCGACTCTGCAATCTATATGGCCTACACATTGCCACTTCAACTTGCAAATTCTGAGACCTATGTCGATAACCTTGGTTCTTCTACGGATTTCCTCGTTACGGATCTTATCACGTAGTGATAATGCAAGCATAGCATAGCATAGCATAGCCATTGCACGCTGCGTGACTTCGATACCTTTTTTTTTAATTTATGTTTGAGACCAATAGTTAACGACCACGTCTCAGTGCACTGATTATAAACTTTCGTCTTGAGGCACTGCGGTATCTGTGACGAGAAGATGTTGCGTAATTTCCCGAAAGCTGCCCATCCAAGTTGGATTCGTCGGTTAACCTCTTTGTCGAAGTTGGATTTACCCAGATGGATCGTCTGACCCAAGTAGAAATAGTGATCAACAGCTTCGATAATATTGTTCCCAACATAGACCGGCATGGGTGCGACATGGGCATTTGACATGATGTTCGTCTTACCCATGTTCACTTTAAGACCCACCTGTTGAGAAACAATATTGAGGTCACTGAGAATTGTGCTTAGGTCTTCCAGGGTTTCAGCCATGATGACTATATCATCAGCAAATCGATGGTGAGTGATGCATTCGCCATTGATGTTAATACCATATCCGTTCCAGTTCAGAAGCTTGAATATATCTTCCAGTGCAGATTTGAACAGTTTCGGAGAAATAACAGCTCCCTGTCTCACTCCTTTTTACAGAATTCGTGCTCCGATTCTGAAGACGGACAGTCATGGTGGCCTGGCTGTAGAAACACTTCAACACTTCGATGTACCGGTAGTCAATCTGGCACCGCTGTAATGACTGTAGCACTGACCAGGTCTCGACTGAATCAAAGGCTTTCTCGTAGTCCACAAACGCTAAACATAGTGGCCGATTATACTCTTCGGTCTTCTGTATAATCTGCTGGAGCGTATGGATGTGGTCTACGGTGCTAAAGCCCTTCCGGAATCCAGCTTGTTTGGGAGACAGAAAGTCATCAAACCTACGAGCCAGATGGTTAGGAACTACTCTCGAAAACACCTTAGAGACGTGGTTCAGCAGCAAAATGGGCCTATAGTTCTTCAAGAGGGTGTTATCACCTTTCTTGAAGAACAATACCACTACACTCCTGTGCCACGCCTCTGGCGTAGTTCCCTCAAGGGTGACCGAGTTAAACAGCCTCTGAAGGACTTTAAGTACCGGTGTTCCACCCACTTGCAGTAGCTCTGTCGTTATTCGTTCCTTTTTCAAAATAGCTGCTTTTTGTGTAATTATGTAGGTATTTTCGAATATATCTATTACTATAAGGGATTGTAGTAGGTGTTCTGGAATGACTCCTGTGACAGCAACAGTGTTTTTTTTAAATTATTATAATCACAAATGTAATATATTATTTAAGCTGTTTTTCTTGCACCTAGCATTTTCCTCGCGGTAGTGAGGTGAAAAAAAAACCTTATATTTTTAGAAGGTTTTCTAACCAAAAAAAAAATGGGGACCTGTTGGTCCCCATTTTTTTTGTTTATCTTCTGATGTCTGTACCGATTTTGAGTACGCTCCATATTTTATCAAATCTGGTTTAGATGTACAAATACATATATCAAAATAAATCCGTAATAGAAAAAAAACTTACAAGAACCAGTGGGCTCAGGAGCTGCGCAGCAGTAACACATCTGAAAAAATATTCTTTAATGTACAACAACAGCTATTTCATTCAGTCACTTCTATAAGTTCTCATTTTGACCGTTTTAAACGGTTTTATTTAGCTTGCTCTGTTTTGTTTGTAAGTTCTCTCCCTCCCTATGTATAAATTTCAGGTTAATGTCATTGATTTATTGTTTTTCTCAAATGTCTCATTAGCTATTACAGGTGAGTATATAAGTGACAATGACCACCATCATAAATTTAAATAAAACAAAGCATGATTTAGAACAATACTTTCATGTAAAAAAGTAGAGTTTTGCGAAGAAAAAAACGCATTGCATTTTGCGTTCCGAAAACTGCGGAGCTTGTTGTTGTTGGATTTGAAATCTTTTTTTGGTTCATACAAATTGTTGGAATTTTTAATATTTTCAAGAAAGAAGTTCAACGATTCTCTTACCACAGACAAGAAAAGAACGGGATTTAAAATCCTCATTTTTATTTTTTTGCTGTTTTCATATAGTGCTTATTATCCTTGAGTAGCCTGTGCTCGTTGGTTACCTAGATTGTCTTTTTATACTAATCGGTTAGAATTGATTGATTTATATATTACTGAAATTAAAAAATATTGACATTAAAACAGATGGTTTTAAAATAAAAACAGGTTATTGAATTACTTGCCTACTAATTATCATTCCCAAGCTACTTGTAAATGCGAAATTTGCATAATAATGTAAATAAATAACACAAATAATAATGAAACAGATGTGAATAGTAGCACATATTATCTCTATAAAACTCATAATTTTGAGTCAACAAAGGCTACATCAATAGGTGCAATATTCAGGTATTCGTGGTGTTTATAAATATTAATACACAAAATAATGTCGAACACATATTAAAAGCTTTTATTTAACTTGCAATGTTTGTATGTATGTTTGCTTAGGTCAAATCTTGCAAGCTGAATTAGAACCACTTTCTCATAACCTACGGAGTTGAATTTTTACATGATGGAACATTTCCGATGACAATGCCATTAATAGTCTTGAGTTTCGTCAGATGGGATCTACTTAATTGCTGGGTGAAGACTTTTGACCCCCGATTAAGCTCAATTGCCTTTTCTATTCGGCGTGTATTTGAGCATCGGAGGTCAAGTCTCACCACCTTCCTGAATTTTTGATTGAGCTCCCTTTTTACTGACTGTTTGGCTTGCTGTTGTTCCCGTCGTTTGTTCATAAGCCGAAGAGCCTCATCCGAGATTTAAAACTTCGTGCTTGTACACTGCAGCTGACAAAATCTAGTGCCTTCATCCCTAATGATTCCCAAAACTTTTTGGGAGTTCTTCATCTACGTTATTTGTGGTTTCCAATACAAACGAATCGATTTTCCAACTTGAGTTAGAACTGTTTAGTATAATTTCATACCTTAATGCAATCCGTGGTAACTCTAACCAACTACTTTAGAGTGAAGTAGGGGGATTGTCATAACCCTTCTTTATATAAACATAAGTTCAGCAGTGGGCGTCATCCAGCTGATGATCTAGGGAGCAGAATAATATCAAAATAACCGTGTCGGTAAACATACAAAAACATTCACTTATAATAATATAAAAATAAAACTATTTAATTGTAAAACATACAATTACAAGGAGAAAAATAAAGTTTTGTTTTGCTGGCAAAATTTCTGTGTTTTGAGTGCAATAAAGATTTATTTTACTTAAAAAATGAATGCCTTTATGCTAAACCTACTCCAGTCCCAGTTAGCTAACCAGAACAACACTGTTCTAGAGCCAAATCCATCTGGCCATAATTAATTTCCCCCCGTCAGCGTCTCAGTGACAAATGTTCAGCGTTCGCACCGGTCTCGCCGCGATCCTTGAGAAGGGTCGCGGTATCGGGTTATGGATGGATTTGAAGTTATGTTTTTTGGGGGTAAAAACTGAGATGTATAGAGAAATTATTATTTAGAGTGGTCTAATTTTTAACCGACTACAGCGAAGCAAATTAAAAGTAATGAGTTTCACAGTCTATCTATCTATGTATGTATGTATGTATGTGAATGTTCCACCATAGCGTTGCCCCTATTGGTCCGATTTTGACAAATTTTAGGTATCAATCGATTTGTCTTCATCGCAAAAGTGTCATATGCAATTTTTTACTTGACCGTAGTTGTGTTTTAGTTTTTGAACTTGTCTTGTTATGTAATTAATATAAATATTTTGCCGCAAATTCATCTTTAACCAATAAAAAGAAAAAAGACTTAATGAAGTGGTGACTCGTCGTAGAACACAAGAAGGTTTGCTTGTGAATTGTTAATTTTAACACAAATAATTTAAGATATATATAGTATGGATAATCTCCCCCACGAGTTAGACCAAAGGCGAGAGTCTTTTCTGCAATGAATTTCGTGTGGCATAGCGAATAAGCGCCCTGTGGGGGCAGGCCTATACAGACTTTCCGACTTGGCTGACACTACCTACTAAGTAACTATTTTGGATACCGACCAATTAGATGTTCTAGTACCAAACTGTCACATTAGTCATAGTCATAGTTTTTTATTGGCAACAATATAGTTACACATGTCAAAGATTATTAATACAAATTACTTAATCAAATTACTTATTAATACTGAAAAATAGTAATAATAAAAATGTCCATAAAATTAATTCCAGTGTAGATAAGTACATTAATTTAAAAATAACTTACAAATATAGGCACAACATGTCCAATAAAAAATAGTAAAATTATTTCAAAAAGTCATTAAATCTATAAAAAGTCTGTTAAATCAACCACTTTTTACAATTTAACTTGAAGGACTCCCTTGAAGACGCATTCCGCACGTTATCTGGCAGCCGGTTTTAAGCCGCCGGTGCCAGCACGTGCACTAGTTTGACGTCTTCGCCAGCCGCCGCGACACTGCTCGCAGCCGGTGCGCGTTCCGCGTGCAATACTTGTGGCCATCCCTGAGCTTCAAGTACTCCTCCAGGTGGTCTCTGGCATACAGCGCCGTCTGAAGGCATACCAAGGATGGGACAGTGGGTATTTTCATAGACCGGAATAGAGAAAATGCTGACTCATCTTGTGCTACTCGCACTATGGCTCTCACTGCTCTTTTCTGCATTCTGAAGATGCGCTGCCAATCGACAGCACAATCCCAGAGCTCAACGCTATATTGGAGCAGGGAGTGCACAGATGCAAAATAGCAGTTCCGGACCATGCATTGCGGCAAAACCGCGGATATGCGCCACAGCGCGAAGCAAGCACGGCCCACTTTATCACATAATTTGTCTATGTGGCCTTCCCATGTGAGACCAGAATCAACTTGGAAACCCAGAAACGTTGTAGTTTTCACCTGGTCCATTCTTAAGATTCCAACTATCACATTGAGTTGTCTTTATGCGCGGCCTGTCAGATTAAAGTGTAAAAAGTTAGTTTTATTAATGTTCAGAATCAATCCATTGATTCCGAACCAATGATTTAACTCGCCTGCCACTTCATTTAACTTTTGCTCTAGCTTATCCATGGTAGGTGCGGTTACGACTGCCACAACATCATCGGTATACATAAGTATATGTCAGTGGTGGACATTTTCTGGTAAATCGTTGAGGAGGAGGGAAAACAATGTTGGAGAGCGATGAACCCTGTGCTACTCCAATCACGGTCTTTAGCGGTTGCGATTTGACCGTGCCCCTATCCCCAACAACCATTTGGCAATGACCTTTCATGAAGTTAGTCAGCAATTTTCAGTGCGGGGCCTTCAACACCATAATACTTGATCTTTGCTGCTAGAACATCATGGTCCGCCACATTGAAGGCCATCGTGGACTGACCATTATGATACGCGTGCTGCCTGCATGACAAAGAGTTACATTCCGTGAAGTACTCGGTAAGCCGGGAACTAAGACCGTGCTCGAAAATTTTAGCAACTCCCGGAATGATTGACACTGGCCTATAACTGTGTATCTCTTCCTGCTTTCCTTTTTCCTTATATAGAGGCGAGACTTTGTCATATTTCAAGGGTGATGGGTAAATACCTTCTCTACTGCAACAGTTATATAAGGACGAAATAATCTGAGCTAAAGGCATAGCGGCTGCGTGGAGCAACAAAATTGATATCTCGTAGGCATCTTTTGAAGTTTTATGAGCTACACCTGTTGCAACAATATGTAACAATATGTTCGTTTACTTCGAGCGCAGTAAACGACCTAAGCCTAAGCGAGCGATCGGCAGGTTGTCGCGCTGTCGTCAGTGCATCAATCGCGGCGGCAACATCAGCAACTGGCGCACTGCAGGTTGCAGCTGCTCTCACAAAATTTACATTCACAGCATCAACGGCATCCGCCTTGCTGGGAAATTTAGACCCTACGGGTCACGTCAATAAGTCGGTGTAGTTACGCTCTTTGACTTACCGGTTTCAATGTTTACTACGTCCCACATTGATTTAATTATATTTGGAGATCTACTAATGAAATTACAATAATACGCACTTCTTTCACGCTGAAAAAAAAACTTAAACGTAAAACGTATTTCGTTTGGAATTCATCGATATTTGCTATTAAATCTATATTAAATGGGAATTGACACTGATAAAAAAGCAAAGAGATCATAACCTCAACTAATTAGTCATGAACTCCAGAATTTATTTCAATTTTACAACATACCAAAAATTCATTACACCCCCCGTTACTGTCCGCAAGTCAATACTGTTGAACGTTACAACAAAACAATTATAACAGCAGTGGCTTCTTTTGTTGATATGACCATCGTACTTGGGATTTATATTTAAATCAAATCCAATTTGCCATAAATTCAGCTGTTAATGAAACTACTAAATTCACACCAGCTTTCTTTCTTTTCGCGAACTTGTAACATGTGGTTCTGTATATAATGCTTCGGATCTAAGTGAAGAATTGATTTTTGCTCCACGCGATGAGTACGCTGACAACATAGGTCAGTTAAGCCCTTTATTTGCTAAAGTTCAAGCACGTTTATTTCGCGCTCATGAAACTAACGCAAAATATTATAATAAACATCATCAACACCTTGAATTTAACCAAGGTGACATTATATGGAAACGTAATTATCCCATAAGTTCAGCAGGCAAGTATTTTTCAGCTAAATTAGCTCCTAAATTTGTAAAATGCATCATAGCAGCTAAAATTTCACCACTAATTTACGACCTCAGTGATTTATCTGGTAATCCCTTAGGCCGTTGGCATGTCAAAGACATTAAACCTATACCACGTACGTCTTAACCTTAACCATCACTTCTCTACTTACATACTTTATTATAATTATGTACTATGAAAGTTACATTGCTTTCATATTCCTGTACCTTACCATATATTTAAATACCTACTTATGACCATTGTAGGTTCGCTACTTACAAATAACCTTGTATTTATGTTGTAAATAATGTAATTTTAATATAATTTCCCTTTACGGAGTAATGTCCACATTTTTAGCCTATTTTTTTTTATTCACTTCATTAACTTTTCGGATTCATTATGAATATTGACTTCAAGTCCCTACGTATTGCTATTCAGTGCTATGTTACTTACTACATACTTTAATTATTTGGTACTTATGGTAGCTAATACCCTACTTATTAGCTATGTAATTTTTTATATTTTACAAACATAATGTTCAGTTTAAAGCGAAAACAAGTTCTATATATTATTATTTACTAGACCTACACACAAAACTACCAACACTGAAAAGAGCGGGAAATGTGGTTACTCTATAAACCAAGCCTAGGTCACAAAACCTGTATTATTTTATAGTTAATATGCTATTACCTACCTACCTTACTTATATTATTTTAACGTTCTAACACAACGTTTACTATGTACATTCATATGCTACAGGCACGTCGTACCCTAAGGTACGTTTAGCCATTTTGGCAAAATAACTGTAAATAAATATACACATACATATATGTACACATCATACACCATACATTCACCACACATACACATACACATACACACATACACTCACATAATCACCCTAATCAGCGGTTAGTGACTGTATAAATAAGCCTACACTATACTGTATTGGTTCCACGAGTGACCTTATTGATATATAAGGTTCCTCTTTCTTATGAGTTTTATTTCCAAGGAATGGGAATAAGACTATGAATGATGATGAATGAATGTGTGATTTTGGAATTTGAATGCATCTAGGAATCCAATCAATTGTATATTGACTTTGTTAATAAACATTTTCATAAAAAATTAACAAAATAAAAATATGTAGCTTACTTCCGCCAAAACTGTAAGTCAGACAAATGATAAATGGTAAAATTAACACAAGTAAAACCCCACGCTAAACAAAACCCTACCCCAGATTGAACTAATGAAAAATATAAATGAAAGAAAAGCTAAGGCCTGGAGGCCAGAAAAAACACTTATATACAAATAATATATATAAATATATATACACAATAAAAAACCCCCAAGCTTAACAAACCCTGACCAAATACAAGTATCGAAACACTTATATATTCATATACATATGATATAAAAAAACACAATAAAAAACATATACCTCGATCCAAATACCAAACGTCTGACATCAATACGACATGTGTTTCGCCTCTGCACGAGTGTTGTGTTTTTTTATATTATATGTATATGAATATATAAGTGTTTCGATACTTGTATTTGGTCAGGGTTTGTTTAGCTTGGGGGTTTTTTATTGTGTATATATATTTATATATATTATTTGTATATAAGTGTTTTTTCTGGCCTCCAGGCCTTAGCTTTTCTTTCATTTATATTTTTCATTAGTTCAATCTGGGGTAGGGTTTTGTTTAGCGTGGGGTTTTACTTGTGTTAATTTTACCATTTATCATTTGTCTGACTTACAGTTTTGGCGGAAGTAAGCTACATATTTTTATTTTGTTCATTTTAAATGTGGATTTCCGCAAAGTAACGCCTGAATCTATCAATTATTAAACATTTTCATATAAAAATTAAAAAGACTTCTCAGCATTTTCAATATTTTAATTAATTATTTTACTATTTTAACTATATTACCCATATTATATATACTTTTATTATTAACTTCTACTATTATAATTTTTTGTCCTTAACATATTATTATTCAATTTTTTTTAATAAACCATACCACAAAAAAAAAAAAAAACTCCGGGGAGGCGGGGTATTGTGACGAGGTCAAAACCTCTTTCATAATAATACTCCTTTGATCTCTTAATTCTTTCATAATCCATTTCTTTTCATTTTGATAGTTCATTATTCATTCTAAATACAAATATCCTGTCATACACATTGATTTTTGGTCAAAATAGAAAAATATTCCACTTTAGTGCTTTCATTGATTTAATTTGCAAAATATATCTTTCGTCCTTCCTTCGCTAACATTAATATAAAAAATCTGAAAGTCTGCTGCTCTGGTTTGAGGAATATCGTTGAGTTGCAGCGCCCGATCGCGTTGCACTCGATGAACGGCTTCGCGCGGAACTCATTTAGACAAGAGCCGGACGATATCAGACTCTGGCCTGCCGAGTCTGCTCCCGCCGTGTGCTAGAATCGAGCGGAAGGAAGTTCCTGTAATTCTGTGTCACTGAGGTTTGTGTCCTGGAATAGTGGGAGCAACCCAAACCAGGGGACCGCCTCGTGACAACACTATTCAGTTCACTATTATAATATCATTTAACACAGGTCCAAGATAAGTTTATTTCTTTGTTCCATCCACGTACGTGCGAGAGTGAAGCTAGCGAAGAAAAAAACGCACAAAAGTGTCGCCGCCGTGCGCCGGCGCTACCGGTCGACAAAAGACATTTTGTTACAAGCAGCAAACTTTTGATGAAATGAAATGAATTATTTTTGTAAATAATTGCTAAATCGAGGTTACAAACAGCATTGTAAAAATTATAAACTATTAACAAAATCTGTGAATGTATTAATAACATTTGATTGATACTTAGTTAAATAACTAGTAACCACTATTTTCGGTAATTTATGTTTGCTAATAATAAACCAACAGTACATTAGAGTTATAATCAAATAGTTTGTTATTTTTAAATATATATCGTATTGCATCTGTAACTCAGGTTATGTTAACAGGTACGTCACAATATGTCAATCATTGACTAAACTCTAATTAACACAACCGGTTTTATAAGTCTTTTTTGAAGCAGACGTGGGGATTTAAACAAGTTTGTTTGCAGGCAACAGTATTTTTTTTCAAATTACCTACTAGTTCAGCTAATTTGTTTTCTCAGTGTGGGCAGCAGTACCGTAAACTGCGATATCCAAGAAGCCTGCCAGGCGTGGTGTTAATGGCAAAGCCTCCTATGTTTACCAGTGAACGCCTGCCAAGCATGGTGTATATGGAAAAGCCTCCTATAAACAGCAGTGGAAACCAGCCAAGCGTGGTGTTTATGGCAAAGCCTCCTATGTTTAGCAGTGGATACCTTTCAAATGTGGTGTTTATGGCAAATCGTTCTATGTTTATGAGTGGACGCCTGCCAAGCGTGGTGTTTATGGCAAATCCTTCCATGTTTAGCAGTGGACGCCTGCCAAGCGTGGTATTTATGGCAAATCCTTCTATGTTTAACAGTGGACCTGGACGTCTTTCAGTTGATTTAAAAAAAAGTAGGTTCTCGTTCTCATTTCCACTAGCTGTATTACAATCTTACTTTGAATTAAGACGGGTAATTTAAATTTCCGTTAAACTACTGACAGAGTGAAAATGTGTCCAATAACACTCTCCTTACTCTGTAAGTGGGAAGCATGTATTAAATAAGTAGGTACTAGGTAGGTAGATCAATCCCGAGAAAACGAAATTCGGACAGACCTCGCTACGAACAACATTACAATGTTTTTTTTTATGAGGTTCTATATACATTCGTTATTATTATCTCGTGATAATACGCCATCAGGATATAATTTTAAACAATAACTTCGGTCACAAAAGAAATTGAAATTGGTGAAAATATTAATAAAATGTTACTTTATAAGGAAAAAACTGTGTATAAAGGGATGGCTGAAGACTATGAAACATTTTAATAATCATTCCTTCAAGTGAAATTTCTGGGGATGTGTAATCACTGCTTTGCATTCGCCAAGCTGTTGTAATTTAACATTTCTTTTACCCGACTGAGCGTAACTGACTGAGATGTAATATCTATTTCTTTGTGGCACTATACGAGTATCGACCAAATGCTTGGACAGATTTTTGATGATTTTTACGTCAATCTATTTGTCTTAATCTTGGGAGTGCTACTAAAGACACGACAGTAATTAAAATTCAATATGGCGACAACCAGGCTCCATATTGTGAAAAAGGGAAAAATTAAAAGGTATTTAAAAATCATCATCTTCTCTGTTTCAGCTTCGGAAAAAAATCTTACGAATGTCAAAGTGTCTGTCCGGATTTCCGGCTGTTCTCTTCTACGCATCGCATCGCTTCTCGCATTTCTCAACCGATCTAGTCGAAACTTGGTATACTTGTTGGGCGAAAATTTAGTTTTTTTAAGTTTTCGGGGATTATAGTCGCGCGCATATGATCTTACACGCGCAAACATAAATGGCAAAAACTCTCGTAGTGCGGACCCAAACCGGTGCTTTTATGGAAAAATATATATATTATAACACTGTTTAATTCAAAAAAGAGTATTATAATGTAATTTTATCTACACTCATATCGTAAAATCTGGATTATGAACTCAAAAACAGTGGCATAATGACAAACATTACACACCGAGTCTGTAATAAAAACAAATGATATATCACAACACTGTTTTTTGGACAAAACAATGTTAAAAAATATTTTTTCCTCTTAAAAGCACCGATTTGGCTTCTTACCATGAGGGTTTTCGCCATTTATTATCTATTAGGGCGCGTGTAGACCGTATGCGCGCGAGTTCGCTGTGGACTGGATTATGGTGCCATAATTTACTTAACATTTAATTAGTAAGTACCTAACCAATTAAACGTGTTAGGTATGTATTTTTATTGAACAAAAGTTTTATCCTGATTAAAAATGTCCGACAGCAGTGTTAGTGAGGAGAATTTTACTCCACCTTACTTCACGGAAACAGCAACGAACATGACAAACGAGCTTTTACCAGCAAAATGTATGGTGTACGTGTGCATGAGTGAGCACCTTCTGAAAAAAATGTAATAAAATAAGTTCTATAATAAAAGCTCTGAAATAATTGTAAAACTAATATGTCTATTTATAAAAAGAAAAAACAAATCATAAATAATAATTCATTGTGCAATTAAGTATTTATGCGTGATAAATATAATGTTTGAAGACATTGTACCTATTCAATTACCTACCTAGTGTAACAGACTAGGCTTTTGAATAGTAATTATTTTCAATATGTTACTGCGTAGTTAGATTACAAAACAATATGTTTAGATCTGTTGCTGCTGTTTCACTATGCAGGGGAACAGTTGTCCAATATTAACACAAATATTTTTCAACAATTCCTTACACTAAATACTTTATTTACACAAACCTTTGTTTCTTTTGTATTTATTGTTCAATACCTTAAGCCACACGCCCTATATACTATTATTTATTTTACGACCTGGATGAGTGGTAGATAATGCTGTTTAGCATTAAGTCCTTCGTTGTATACTATTTATGTACAAAACAATTAAATAAATAAACATAATCTAGCAACAAAAATACTCCATAAATTATAATGTTTTGTTTATAGGTTTTATATTGACCAAGGAAGTTGTATACTAATGTAACCGAAAGGATCACTTGTCATTTGAGGAAAAATGAATTTGAAACTTATTACAACTGAATAACGTTCTTTTTTAATTCCATGTAGTTGGAAAAACGATCTTGAGAGAGACTTACTTTTCAGTCGCTGTGTCCCTTTCACACAGTTGCTAGCATGTAATTATCAGAAGTGTATAACCCATTCAATGATCTATCATATCTGTAAATAAACTAATAGTCTGGGATAAATAGTTTCCAAGTTATAGTGTATATCGGTGCTGGGGTACAAAGTTGAAATACAGGGAATAAAAACCAGCAAACAGTGTAAGAGATGCCAGGCTTATGGGCACACTCAATAGTACTGCGCTAAAGAACCAAGGTGTGTAAAATGCATCGGTAAACACTTTACAAAGGACTGCAAAAAATCAAGAGAAGAAAAGCCAAAGTGCATCCACTGTGGAGCTCCACATCCAGCAAACTATAGAGGTTGTGCCATAGCAAAAGAAATTCAGCTGCTTCGTAATAAAAACCCGAAAAAGCTTGCTGTAATACGCCAACAAAATGTCCAAAGACATGATGGTTCTAGTCAAAATAAGACAAATCTAAAAACTAGTAATCATACTTTAAAAAACATCTCTTACGCCCAAGCTGCTGCGAGAGACTCAAGTGATACAGCACAGAAGTATCCGACTCCTCATGCAAGTGATAAAAAATTGGATGATATCTTGAAGTTCATGATATCATTCGATGAAAGACTCAAAAAAATAGAACATAGCACCAACAAAGCTATAACGAAGCCGAAAAAATGAATTCCACCCTAAATATTATGGCGTGGCATTCTAATGGACTACATAACCATCAAGACGAGTTACAAGTAGTCCTTGATATAGAAAATGTGGATGTTTGTCTAATATCTGAAACGCACTTCACAAAGCAATCCTATATTAAGTTTAGAGGGTACAAAGTGTATCATGCACTTCACCCTGATAATTCAGCAAGAGGCGGCAGTGCCGTAATTGTGAAAGAAAACCTCCAACATTATGAAGAGTCTAAATACGAAGAGAAAGATATACAAGCTGTGGCGATATGTCTTCAAACCAAGAAATATTCACTTACAGTGTCTGCTATCTACTGTCCACCTCGGTATATGATAAAAAAAGATCAATATGTGAGCTTTCTAAATCGCCTTGGTAATCGATTTGTCTTAAGAGGAGACTTCAATGCTAAAAACACGTATTGGGGCTCTAGACTAACCACTACTAAAGGCAAAGATTTATTATATGCCACAAAAGAGACAAAATGCTATGTTATATCTACTGGAAAGCCCACTTACCGGCCAACAGATCCCAATAAAATTCCCGACCTCATAGATTTTTTCATAACTAAGAATCTATCATCCAGCTACTTAAAAGCGGAACATAGCTACGATATGAGTACAGATAAATACTGCAATATCTTTAAAAATAAGTGAAAACGTTTTACATAGGGAAAAAGCTCTGACCCTAGTTAATAAGTTAACAGATTGGGAGAGCTTTAAGATTGATTTAGATAGTCGTATTGATCTCAAGGTTCCACTCAAGACACCAGAACACTTAAACATTGAATTAGAAAAGTTTATTGGGCACATCCAACAAACAGCATGGGAAAACACGCCAGACACTCATAAGGTCAAGGGAAAGATATACCCTCTGTAGATTAAACAACTTATAACGAAAAAAAGAAAACAAAGGAAAATATGGCATCAGTCTAGGTCTCCTGAAGACAAAAAAACGCTGAACAATCTTACGAAAAAAGTTAAGAGGCAAATCCAAAATTTTAATTATGACTCTACTAACAGTTATCTCCAGAAGCTTACCAGTGAGCACAGTACAGACTACTCATTATGGAAGGCTACTAAAAATTTGAAAAGGCCAATTACCCTAATTCCACCAATAAAAGATGTTAACGGGAAATGGGCATGCAGCAATGACCAAAAAGCTAGAAGGTTTGCTTAGAAAACATCTTTCAACCGAACGAGGACGGAACAAATGAAGCCCTTACTTTAGACGATAGTATGATGCTACATGAATGTGAAGAAAATATTAAATTAGTCACACCGAGAGAAGTTGAACGAGAAATTAAATCAAGTATAAACCTAAATAAATCATCTGGCTATGATTTGATATCAGGGGAAATATTACATAATCTACCAAGAAAGGGTATAGTTATGCTAACAATCCTTATCACTGCCTCACAGAGACTAAAGAGTGTACCCGATTTATGGAAAGTTGCTGAAGTTATAATGATACCAAAGCCTGTAAAACCACCTCATGAAGCTACTTCATATAGGCCGATCTCTCTGTTACCCGTAATGTCAAAAATTTCGAAAAACTGTTGCTTAAAAGAATAAAACCAACTATAGATAGCATGAATCTTATACCAGATCACCAATTTGGTCTTAGAGAAAAGCACTCGACCATAGACCAAGTGCACAAAATCACAAACATTATCGAAAAAGCATTTGAAGATAAAAAAGTGTGCTCCACCGTATTCCTAGATGTTGCGCAAGCTTTTGATAAAGTATGGCATGAGGGCCTCATATTCAAATTGAGAATGAAGCTACCAAAACAGTATGCAGATATTATAAAATCATATATATCAAACAGAACTTTTCGTATTAGACAAGAAGATGCCTATTCTGAACTAAAGGAAATAAAAGCAGGGGTACCACAAGGAAGTGTTTTAGGTCCGGTCCTGTACCTGCTATACACTTGTGATATACCTGAAATAGAAAATAACATCATTGGGACCTTTGCTGATGACACTGCCATAATGGCTGTTGGAAGTACCCACGAAGAAGCAGCAGAAAAGGTCCAAATGACTGTTAATGACTGACCAAAAAATGGAAAATTAAACTGAATGAATCTAAATCAATCCATATAGACTTTAGCTACAAAAAGCATCATTATTCACCAATATTTATTAATGATAAGCAAATCCCTTATGAAAATACAGCAAAGTACCTCGGTATGACGCTTGACGCTAAGCTTCGCTGGAAAGCTCATGTCAAGAAGAAAACAGAAGAATTAGAACTACGGTTTAAAATAATGTATTGGCTGCTTGGGAGACACTCTACGCTGTCAACACATAATAAACTTTTACTATATAAACTAGTCCTAATGCCAGTGTGGACGTATGGTATACAACTGTGGGGCTGCACCAAAAAGAGCAACATATTATCAATACAACGCTTCCAGAATAAAGTACTGAGGGAAATAGTGAATGCACCTTGGTACATAAGAAATGTCAATCTCCATCGGGACCTTAAAGTAGAGTTCGTTGATAAAGTAGTCAAGAAATATGCAGAAGCTCATGAAAAAAGACTTCATCATCATGTGAATGTCGAGGCAATCCAGCTCCTCGACCACACGGACATAGTGAGAAGACTCAAAAGAATAAAACCGTTCGAGTTAGTTTAGTGTTAGTGTATTAGTTAAATATGGTTTAAGTGCTACGTATAAAGAACACATGAACAAAGTGTCTTCGCCTTAATAAAAACTGTAAGAAAAGTGTTATTGGACACATTCTTAGTTCTATTCAATCTAACTGTTTAAGTTAAATTAAATTACTTATTAGCCTAAGTGATGGCTATATTGTAATATAAATAGAGTACATACTTAAAATGTACTCTAGAAAAAGGAAAAAAAAAAAGTTATAGTCCTTTTAAGTTTAACAGCTCTCATCCAAAACGAAGATATCGATAAGATCTATCAGTTCTGGAAATAAAATACAAGTCTAGGATCAATAGTTTGTAAGGGATCTAATACGAGCCCCTAGGAAACGAAAGCTATTTTTTTGTTAAACAAAACATTGCAATCTAATCTTAAGAACGATAAATACGAAAATAATGTGACGTGCTAAAATATTTACACAAACGCAAAATAGAGATTACAAATGTCAAAAACTAATGGGAACCTATAAATATTCAAATTGATTACCTGTCAAAGGAACATGTAACGTAGACCATAATTTAAAATAATATCAAACAGGACAAAGAAACACAAACACTCAAACGATAATAAATAAATAATTTAATGGCAAAACTTCAAATGATATTTGATTTAGTATAGTTTTAAAAACACTTGAAACCATTCCAAAAGTTAAGTAAGTTTTTGCGTATCTTTCAAAGCCGTGGGAAAGGAACAACAGATTTAAGACAGGAACGCATTAAGGAGAACAAAGTAAATAGCGAAAAAATGTTATTTGTAAAAAAAACATAAAACCAATAATACATTAGATATTTTAAAACATAATTAATAATTACTGATTATAAAATAAACCATAATAGTTACTTTTAAATGAATTATATTGTTCAGAATATTAACTTATATATGTATTATGTACTTTCTAAAATAACATAATCAAAAGTACCATCATGGGACTTATCGCCAAAGATAGAATTACTACAAGAAAACCTTAGAACGAAGAAGATAATAGATTAATTATCTTTTGTATAGTATTATAATAAACTATCCAACTAACTAACTACCAAAATACTTATAAAACCAAATTAAAATAACAATACATGATATAGTAAACTCTATTTAAAATATCTCTATTATTCATTAAAAATGACGACCAGGGCAAATCTGAATGACAGAAACCATAATAGATTCGAACGCGACGCGGTCTCCATATTAAAAAGAGACAAATATGAGTGATTTAAATAATTAATAATTCGCGTTTATTTATTATTAAAATAAAGTGTTAAAGTATAGTTTTTTCAACATACGTGTCGAATATGTAAAGCGAATTCAGATGCAGTGTTAAGTGAGAAAGTGGGTGAAGCCGTGCCTATATGCAGAAAAATTATAAAGCTAAGTAGAAAATTTGGTGTTGATCGTTTATTCTGGATAAACTCTTATATTCTAGAATACATAACTAAGTAGAAAACTTAGTGTTGATCGTTTAGTCTGGATAAACTCTCTTATATCTAGAATACATATTTATGTATTAGTATATACTTAGTGTTCGTCGTTTATTCTGGTTAAACTCTCTTATATTTTAAATTACATAGCTATGTTTAAAACTTGATGTTAGTGATTTCCTGAGTAAACTCAACATATAATTATAACTAGAAGATAGATTTAGAGTTGCGATTCCTAAACTGTTTACCTTATTTAAATTATAAATAACAACTGAGTTGATGACCTTTTATATACTCAGCATATACAGTTCTAAACTTAACTGATTTAACCTAAGTATCTAAGCTAAAGGCTATGTTATATTGTGTATGATGATTTTAAACGAATCGCTAATTAAAATTCAATAACAATAACACCAATAACAACAAGTCTATAATCGATGACTGTTTTAAACTCAGGATATACAATTTTCAACTGAACTAATTTAACTAAGAGTATAAATCTTACTGTTGATGGATCTGGACATTGTACCATATTTTAAACTTCAATCGCTATTAAGTATATAAGCCATAACATTGCTTATATACTAATAGAACTAAAAACTTATGAACTGATTTTATGTAACTATAACTTAGTGAATAAGTTTCAAGTTGCTTATTTATAAGAAGAACAGATCTAAGAAGAGTTGATTATTTATTGAACGAGTGGATTCCATATGTTTTATAGAGTACGGATAACCTGAACTGATTTCGTATATTATTGAAATATAACAGTTGTGAATACTGGGAGGGGAAGTCTAGTGGAAATTGTTATTGATGTTTATATCTATTTATTGATGTGGATCTTATTATAATGTAAATGGCAAGTTATTTACATACAGTGAAACTCTTATGTATTATAAATTGACAAAACGTTATATACTACAAGTTTTGACGAAGTGATTATTTGCGAATTTACGGTTGATAACACATATTATATTATATTATACAAAAGTATACAGAGAAATTCTTATGTATTATAAATTGACAAAACCTTATGACATTACATGATTTGACAAAGTGGTTATTGCTGATTACTGACAATGGCATATATATTACATTTTGTTAAAGTATTACTTTGTTCGTCTTTGTTTGTTCAGATATATTAAAGAGGAAGGTTATATAGCTACCTTTAATGACAAATAAATTGATTGAAATACTATGTTCATATGAGAGACATTACGAATGCATTACCCCTTTTGTTTTGGTACAAAGATGTATAAATACACGGATTTTATAATGAATTGCTATGGAGGTAATTGTTATTATTTCATAATTTAATGAAATAGCTGAGAGAAGGGAGATTGTTTCATCCTGAGACACAAAAAAAATAGCCCATGCAAGCATTACAAAATATCCATATTATCGTGGAAAACACGCAACGTGGGATTTACATTAAAGCAACATTTAAAATGCTTGAGAATTCTGAAAGATTTGGTTCTTATTTATGTTAGGAAGAAATTATCTTCCTTATGGACTCTTGGCAGCCTTGTAAATATAAATAATGATTTAACTTCACTTCTAAAAGGAATATTATTCAATATGTTTTCGTGGCAGGGTTTTAATTTCAAATAATGATACTGCACACTTAGGGCTTTCCCTAACGTGTAGGTAGCCCAATATATACCGTGAAATGGTATCACCGATGGATTCAGATTTTGGTACTTACCCAGGAGTTGAGATTGAAAAATCACCGTAAAACCACCTAAATATATTATTCCAAGACAGACATTACCGACAAAAACTTGTGAATTTCCCGAAACAGACAAAATATGTCATTACACCAAAACAAATCATAAATAACGCTTTATATAACCTTCAAGTTTGTCTTTCATATGAATGTTAAATACATAAAATAAAGTTACTCATTTACAAAAGATTAACATTGACCAAGGAAGTGAATTAAACACACTAATAAATATTATGACAACATGTCTTACACTCAAATACTACAAACCATATATTCATATTTCTTAAACCATCTGAAGAAGCTAAATACAAAACTATTACCTATTATATAAACAATAATCTATTTTATTAGGACAGGGAATTTATTTAGAAACCGCTCAGCAATTTTCATATTACAACAGAAGTCGGAGGTCTAATCCTTCATCCTGCAAGAGAGAGTTACAACGCGTAACAAACATCGTTTGAAGACAACATCCAAGTTAATCGCTTTTCACATTTTCTTACACAATTTCTATATTTTCCTAAATGTTTATTTTTCATGTTTTCTCCTTTAAAACCAAAAATATCATGGAACTTCCTTTTAACCAATTACGTTAATTTTCAGCAAACTTTTCATTTAACTTAACAAACTAAATTTAGTCGATCACATAAGCCATTTAAATATAAAACTTCTATAAGCAATTATGATTATAACATTTCAAAAAACTTCAATTTTATGAGTAATCTAGACGATCACATATTCTTTAAATCAGCAATTTTAATAGCAGCGTTTCACGGAACTTTACTTCCGTAGTAAAATAGGAATTACCTAATAGCATTTTAGGTAGACCAGGCGAATAGAACCTTACAAGTTTCCGAGTTATAGCTCTTTTAAGTTTGACAACTGTCATTCGAGACGAAGATATCGATGAGATCTATCACTTCTGTAAAGAAAATAGTAGTCTAGGCTAAATAGTTTTCGAGTTATAGTCCTTCTAAGTTTGACAGCTGTCATGCAAAATGAAGATATCTATGAGATCTTTCACTTCTGTGAAAAAACTACAAACCTGGGATCAATAGTTTCGGAGTTACAGCCCTTTTAAGTTTGACAGCTGTCTCAAAACGAAGATATCGATGAGATCTATCACTTCTGTGAAGAAGTACTAGTTAAAAAAAAATAAAGGAAGTAACAAATTTTTCGGTTACAAAAAGTCTTTTTCCCATATGGCCCCCAAAGATAGGTTCCATAGGTATAGTTCTATAATAGCCGTGGTGGGGAAAAAGTAAAAAGTTTTTGGTTTACTGAAATCCCCGCTGCTGACAATTAGTGGGGATTTTGAGAAAACCTTTTCAGGTTTTTTCCCGAAATCCCCACTTGTGGGACGGTCGCCGCTAGAAGATTTCGGGAAAATCTGTCTGTGGTATTCAGCTTACATTTCAAAGACGAAAACTTTCATACGAGAGGCTAAAACCTGAAGCATGAAAGCTGTTGTCCCGTTTAGTTCATAAATTATGGTCACCCTTTTAGAACGAGACACAGGTCCTTAGTTGTTAGTCTCTGTCGGACCGCGTTTCTTGTACCAGTGACCCTTCCGGTTACATTAGTATACAACTTCCTTAATACTGACGTACCATTCTGTTTATCGCAGAGGTTTAACGCCAGTAAGCGTAATTCAACCTCCTGTAGTTTAAAAAACCGGGTGGGAAGCATTCTGTGTTGACGATTTTGACGTCCAAACCGGAAACGTCATTGTATGATATATATTTTTTCACCTGTTGGGCAGGTAACAAGGCCGGTAAAACATAAAGGAAGGAAGGAAATGAAGTTGCAATTTCATGATTTTTTAAATTGATTTGTTAACCAGGATTTTTCTAGCTTTCATGATATGTTGAAAAAACCTAGAAAAATAATTACCTACGTTCTGTAGAAATGATATTTCAAGACGCTGCAAGATTTACCACATAAAATTTTGTTGTAGTTATATCAAAACAAAAATATCATTATAAAACTTCGTGATGGACGAACAAGTTACATGCTTAAAAATTTGAATGGAACTCTCAGTGCGCGAGCCCAACTCGCACATGGCCGTTTTTTTTTTAAATTATATTGCCCGCTATTTTCTTTCACGACTATGAGGTAAGTTAGTGAGAAGCCAGTTATGTCTGATACAACCTCCCTCGTCCCTACACTGATTCGCCGTCTTGCCCTGGGAGCTGGCTTACTCACTGAACTCTCTTCCAATGTATTAGTAACTATCATCTGCACTGAAAAACTGGCCTAAGCTCTTCAAAAGGTTAACCATCGAATTTTATCTTGCCGAATGACTGTTGCCTCTCTAGAAAGTTTCTTTGCAAGTATTGTAAGTACAGTATTTATGCCAGCAAAGCGTGACACGTGACGTTTGCGTGCGGTCGGTGCAGTTTTTGTTGGCATTCGATGAAACATGGCCATAGTATAATCAAGTCAAGTGCTTGTCTTTTCTGATATCAGCTGTCAATACTGGGTGTTTTGAGGTTTGACAGCTGTTATAAATTTGACAGCTGTCATATGAAAGAAAGATCTCGATCAGATCTATCCTTTATGTAAAAAAACTACTAGTCTACGCTTGACCGGAACCTATAGATTCGAAGGAGATAGAGATGTACCGAGAGATGTTCCCGGATAAGCTTGTGCAAGTTTTAGTACGGGTATGTTTAATGTGTTCATGTGCACATTCATAGTATAGTTAATGTAAAAGTTTAATCCAAAATTAAATTACTTACTAGTCTCAAATATCAACAACAATATATAAATGTGAAACGTTGTCTTTTTGTTTGTTTATTTGTTTGGGAAGCTTTCATGCCAAAACGGCTGATGCGATTTTGATGAAGCTTTGTAAATAGGTTCTGTACAATATAGACACCAACATAGAATACTTTTTATCCCGGAAAAAGGTAAGTTGCCACGGGAAAACTGGAAAAAGTCAATTACTCGCTGTAAGGAATGGAATGACGTTGCCGTGGAAACGAAATAATAACAAGTTTGTCAAAAAACATCAAGAGCGTTGTTGCTACACTTTTGCATTGGTTATTTGAGCCTTTGAAGCTTTTGAATCAAATTTGACCACAATTATAAAGTGTCTAGATGACACGTGTGAAAGTGACAGAGGTCAAAGTGACAGTTGTCAAAGTGACAGTTGTCAAAGTGACAGGTGTCAAACCGTTAGCTGCACACAAAGAGCGATTTTTTGAAATTTCTTCACTAAAGTGATGATGGGAGTGGTATATAAGTGGTATATATGTACAACTCCCGTTACCACTCTAAGCAATAACTTTAACATGAACCTCAACTACGTGACACGAGATTTTTATATATTAGGGTAAATGAGAAAGTTTGTTTTTTAGAGCGTAGTAATATCCTTTTTTTTATTTGCATATTATATGTCAAAGTGACAGGTGTCAACAAGGAGGTTTTTTTAAAAATCTTTCCTAATGTGTTTAGGGGGGATATCTATAAATTATATATGAGATATTATGTTATTTAGACCGCTGTCATTAATATTTTTTTGCACAGAATAAATAATAGTACAAGTAGTCATAGTGACATCTTTATACATATACAAATAGAGAGGCATTTGCACGTATAAAAATATTCATCAAAAGCAGTCAATTCAATCTCGAGATATCATTAAAAAAGCTGTCCCATACAAAATGTATGAGGAAAAATCAGCGAATATGTTAAAAACTTTTATCGATTCTAAGGTAATACGAAGTTCGCCGGGTCAGCTAATTATTTTATAAATATCTTCCTGGTCATAAAATATAATATATTAGCTACTACGCAACTGGGTATGGAACTCTTAAAGCTGCGTAGTCCGTAGCATATTGAATTTTGTAATGTCTTTCACTTCTTTAACTTGATTATAATTAAGTATAGTTATTAAATTTGAAGAAACATTTCGCAACAAATAAATCTGATTTACGCCACAATATTTGGGGTGGAAAACTGTAATGAGCTTTCCCCATCCTTATTACCATTTATATACAATCTCGCAAGTAATTGCCGTTTGATATACAATTTTCTCTTGAATTAATTGGTTTTGTATACAAACGGAATCACGGTACCGAAAGAGCGTCCAAAGCCACAAGATCAGAAGATGTCTTTGACGGGCAGAAGATTTTCTCGGAAGACCAATTTTTACGCGTCCAAAAACATGAATGCCTCGGGGCTTTTGTAATTTGAGAAAGATTAACGTAAAGAATCAAAGGATTTTTTTGGAACGTGTAAGGAAAAGTGTGGAGTGTAAGTCTGTGTTTATTATTATTTTATTGAGGCAAGTTTTTGGAAATGAATTATGGATTCGATTTCTTTGTTGTATCTGAGGAGAATGTTTCGTATTTTGCGTTTTGTGCTAATTACACCAGGCCTGTCGCAAAAAATACTGATCTCATCTTTTTAATTATACATATAATGTATATTAACATAAAATATGTACGATTGCCGAAATCAAAGGCTTACTTAAAACAATGCTATTAGTATTCATAGAAACTCAGCCTGAGTTTTGTTTAACAGAGTTCTCTAAGTTGCTGCACTAACCCTTACAAATAGGAAGACTTGTTCTTAGGAATTCATCTAAAGGTTTTCGAACGTATAAAAACTGCATATATGTATATTTGACCTTTTTTTTTTATACCAGCATTTTTTTAAATCTTTTTTTGTTCTTTGTTGACTACCATCTCGCCTAATGGTAAGCGATGGTGTGGAACCGAGAACGGACCACGAAGATTTAGAAGAACATAATCAATAGAGCCCTTGAATATACTAAACATGCATATGTCAATATTTTACACATTACATTGTTTATACATTGTAGGTATACTTTGTCTAAGCAGTGTATCTACATAAAAAATAAAGTGAAGTCACGGGTATACAGCTAGCTACAAAAATAATCGCATCACCAAGATAGCGAACTGAAGGTAATCATATTGCGGCCTTCTTTTCTTTTGATGTCATTCCCTTTCTCCGACGCCACCGAGCGCTCCTAATCCATATCAATATATAAAAGTGAAACGTTGTCTGTTTGTTTATTTGTTTGTCTGGGGAGCTTTCACGCGATAGCAGCTTGACGGATTTTGATGAAATTTAGAATGAAGAGAGCTTATACCCTAGAATTAAAACATAGGATACTTTTTATCCCGGAAAATTAAAAGTTTCTGCGAAAAAAACTGAAAAATGTTGATTATTCACTATAAGGAACAGTTGCCATCACAGAATGGTCTGTGGTTGCCAAGGAAACGAAATAACAAGTCTGTCAAAAAACATTAAGAGCATATTATTGGTGCTATACCTACTTTTGCATTGGTTTTTAATATCCTAGAAGAAAATAGGATGTTTTTTTCGCGATAAAAAGTAATTCGCGCGGACAAAGTCGTGGGCGGAAAACTAGTAATGAATGAATTTGAATTCCGTCAGAAAGGGTGATAAAGAATTCTTGTAAGATTATATTTTACTTGGAAAATGAACACAAGAGATAAAGGATCTTATGAGATTTTCATGATATCAATATGAAAATCTAATTGCAACTGGTTGCATTAAGACTAATCTAGCCACTGAGTACACGCGATAGATATTGTGGCGATTCCACAATCAACCTTAATAGTGTTGTGACCAACCTTCATTTTTTTTCATACTAGCTATTCCCGTGGCTTTGCCCGCGTGGTCATTTCATCTAAAAGTAGCCCATATAGGCCAGGAATATTAGGGATTTCACCTCGGAATTAGAGATAGTCAGATTCCTCTGTGTTCTCGTTTTCAATGACATTTGTCTCCAGTTCTTCCAGGATTTCAGGGTCAAAAGTAACGTCTTCATTGATATCACTCTGATATGGTGAAGCATTAAGACAGGCTTGCCCATTAAATTGGCCGCAAGCTAATGAGCACTGCAACCCTGCTTTCCTGTTTCCACATCGCGAACCACAACCATTCTTGCAGTTGCAGAATATTGTGTTAAGCAATTCCTCCGAAGCTGGTGGATTCATTGTCAGAACAGGTTCCAGGAATTCGTCACGCATTATCCAAGTCCAATTCCGGGGTTCTAAATCATATCCTAAGAGAAATGGCCAAGCGTGCGATGCCGCGGGTACAGCTAGTCGTTTATAAATCTATGAAAAGAAGAAATCAGTTTGAGTGGAATTGAAAAACTGAACTTAGGTAATTTAGAGAATTACCTGGGGCTAATCGTAGACGTAGAGAAACTAATAGACGGCGTGATATATATGCGTCCATTGTTTCATTCACTCAACAAAGGACGCATATATAATATTAACATTTGTGACACAGCTTGTGAGAAAAGTATGTAGCTACCACATTATTTTCCTTATCCCCGTACAAGCTAAAAAGTTGTTTGGCATTAACTTAATATTTTTTTTTATGTAATGAATAGCAATCTTAAAGATTATTTTTATTCTCAGTTTCCTATTGGTTTGGTTAAATATCGAAGCATTTTCATTTTACTGTGTGTTTATATGTATTAGATGGGCTTGCTTTTAACCTTAATTTGATGAAATGGAATTATTTACACCCGTAAATAATAAAAATAATAATATGGTATACGACATGAAACTTTATATTTTATAGTTAATGTTATTAATATAACCATAATATCTTCTATTTTCTTATTTATTATATCCTAATGAGAAAATGTAAATACAGTTGCCTAGAATTACTGACGAACGCCTTTACAAACAAAATCTCCCAATTTTGTGGGTAACGCCGCAAATTCATTGTACAATTTTTCATGTAATAAATAAATTTATTATTATTATCAAGTATTAATTTTGTACCTAAACATCCTGATGACAATTTAGGTAATATTTTGAAAGTAAGAGCCAAGAAGGTATAAAAAAGACGGTTATCGGTATACTTATAAGAAATTGAATTATATTTGTTCCAAAGTTTAGCTTTATTTTGCTCAGCTAAGCTACAATAAGTAGACTATTAAAAACTGTCTGTAAATAAACTTATTATCTTTATTTTTCTACAGGATTAGTACCGGTGCAGTTAACGTACGTTTGCTTAGTTACATCGTTACATGTAAAGGCTTTTACCAACAAAAACAATATCCCCCAACTATCTAAGTTCCATACGATATTTCCTCTATCCAAATCTCACTATCACCAGATAATGGTGTAAGCGTGTACCAGACACGGCTGCCATTAATCAAAAAGTTCATCGGACAGCCCCCATTGCTTTCCATTGTTCAGCTTATCTAAAAACTGGCTGATTGGAGGAGAGACTCGTTTATCTGAGTATTTTTGTTGGTATAAGAAGGGTTTGATGTGAGGAGCTCGATCATATATACGAATTCAAGAGAACTTATTTTTAACCGAATTCAAGTATAGGTCCGAAATTTCTGTTCTGATTCAGATGTTTATTTTTATCTATCCATACTAATATATAGAAGTGACACGTTGTTTGTTTGTTTGGGGAGCTTTCACGCGATAACCGCTAGACGGATTTCGATGAAATTTTGAATGAAGTTAGCTTATACCCTAGAATAAAACATAGGATACTTTTTATCCCGGAAAATTCCACGAATTCCGTGGAAGTTTCCACGGGAAAACTAGAACATGTTAAATACTCGCTGTAAGGAACGGTTGCCATGGAAACGAAATAACAAGTCCGTCAAAAATCATTAAGAACGTTGGTGCCACAGATTAAGCCAACAAGCCAAGTAGGCCATAACCAAGAAGTCTAAGTCTACTTTTGCATTGATTTTTAATATCCTAGAAGAACGTAAGTAGGATGCTTTTTTCGCGATAAACTGTAGTCCGCGCGGACGAAGTCGCAGGCGGGTAAACTACTCGTAGTACTATATAATATTATAAAGAGGTAAAGTTTGTGAGCTTATAAAGTTGTAGGGGGTAATCTCTGGATCTACTGAACTTATTTAGAAAATTATTTTACTAATAGAAAGTCATGTTATTAGTGAGTGTCATAGGCTATATATTAAAATGACCACGCGTGCAAAGCCGCGGGCATTAGCTAGTTTGCTAGTTTGTTTGTTAGACCTTTATAGGGTTTATACATATTCCTAAATTTCATAAAAATTGTTTCAGTGGTTTTAATTAATACACTTGAAGTGGGTAGTTTTGCTTCAGTGAATTATTTTTATCATTTAACTAGTTAATTCATGTCGCTTTTACCCGACTACGACAAGGCAAAGGAAGAGTTATGTGTTCAAACTTAAAACTTGGTCCATTTTTGACAAGCGAGGTAGCGACCGTTGTCGGGTTTTAGTGTTTGAACTTATGTATTGTTTTTTTTTTATCATATCACGCTATCAACAACTGTACAAAATTTCAACTCAATCGGATGAGCGATACGTGCAAACATAAAAGACTAATAGTCAAATAAAAAATAAATAAAATCAAAGAAGTCGAATAAATAGACGACGAGCCCGTTGAATCTTGTCCTACTGCAGTGAAGCGGGCTGCTTTCCTTTTTACTAGTCCTCTGTATTATGTATCATGATGGACCAATCCTTCAGGTAGGTCCATCTCGTACCGCCGTCTGCGATCTGCATTGTACCTTCCCAGTAAACTAGCTACACTACCTCATTTGTAATCAAGCAGTATTCACGACCATTACGGGAATTACGCAGTGAATAGCTAAGTTCTGGCGATAATAAGCCGCCGGAACTCTCCACAGTGTAAATATTGGACGTGGAGGGAGCAGGCGCGGCACCGCGGAGCTGCGAATGCTCTGAATGTAAATCTGTTTCGATATTTTATTCGTTTATGGTACATTTAATAAAGGAGGTAGATATGCCATATCTTTTTGAAAGCCACCGCTTCGCTGCCATACAGCGCGTGCTTGCGACGGTCGGGCTTAAAAGCCCAAATGGTCTGCGAGGAGATGCACTCAAAAAGCACCAACAAAAACGACTTAAATATCTGACTTCTGTACAGTTTGAGGCAACACAACATGCAAAATGTGCGTTTGCATTTAAAGACTGCAAAATACGATGCAAAAGCAAATAAATAAACAGGGGATCTATAAATATTCCAATTTAGGCAATGGACTGCAGCGTGCAGCATTTATTGAAACTGTTATATAACTAAAGTAAAGGTATAACTCCTGCTCTCTTCTAGTTGCTGTGCCTGACAGGATCCATAAGGATCTGTTACTTTAATAATTATGTTTATACATTATGGATTATATTCTTATTTGTACATTATGGAATGCAATAAATAAAAAATTGAATTTGAATTTTAAACGCCATTATGTATTTCAATAACGCGTCTTTGACAAAGTGTAATTAGTGTAAGGCAAATTCAATGTATGGTATGGAATACTGATAAAGGCTCAAAGCGAGCGCTCAAGCAGAACCGGCTTATTGTATCATGTAACGGTAGCCAGAGTTACCGCTCGTATTTTGCCTCATAAATAGATTTATGTTGAGTTAAATGGATGGAGTTCTTAGGCTTGGGCTTTTACAGATAGATACAATGAGGTGGTGCACAAACGGCATACGAGATCTGGATTGATGAGTAGAGTATACAATATAGCTATATCACCGGAATGGGAGAGGATCGAAAGGCTGTGAACTCAATTTCGTATGAAACTCAGTGTCGTCTGTTGCATATTCGAACGTTGTCTTAGTTGACGCACAAATGCACAAAAATATTTAGTTCTCCTATTCTCTTGGTCTATTTATTTGCTTGGAGACTTGAAACGGTTCAACAGTGAAAGTACACATCTAAAGAATGTTCTCACTAACTCAAGGGAATTTAGTAGATAGCTCGCACTGGGCATCTAGGTTTGATCCAACAAATCTATTGATTTATCTATTATCATCATCAGACTATATCTGTCCAGTACTGGACGTAGGCCTCTCCTAATGCACGCCACTGAGCTCGGTCTTCAGCTCTCCTCATCCATTCTCTAAAACTGAACAAGAAGTCAGACACTTCTTTCTTTCTGTCTGTATGTTCGTGCAACACGTAAAAACTACTTGTTCGATTGAAATGTTGTTGTCACTGTTGGATAGTTTAGGTTTTGGCTGAAAATCTGCTGTACTTTGTATCTCAATACAATAAGCAGAAGCGATAAAAAACTACTTGACGACTGAATGAATTTTGATGAAATGTAGTTTCTTGTATTTTAAAGGTACTTTTGGTCACGGAATAACACAAAGCAATGACCACGCGGAAAAGCCACATGCAAACTTAATCTTTAATATTTTCTCTGAAAAAGTACGAGTAGGTAAGGTATGTATGTACCAAGATAACTGACATAGCTCAAAAGATAAGCAAGCTAAAGTGGCAGTGGGCTGGTCACAGTTCCCGAAAAACTGATAACCGTCGTCAATAAGAGTTCTCGATTGGAAACCACGTTTAGGCAAACGTAGTGTAGGACGCCTTGTGGCTAGGCGCGAACGACTTGTGAAAAGTGGCCGGAAGAAAATGGATGAGGAGAGCTGAAGACCGAGATCAGTGGCGTGGACAGACAGTGGGCAGTTATAGGCTGATGATGAGTAGGGATGTACCTAAAAGTCTAGTGATGTTATATTTTCATGTTTACTTATATTTCAACCATTTTGACTTGAAATGGCATGCGCTATGCCACACGACATTCCTCGCAGAAATCTGTGGTGTCATTACGACAATTGCCGAACGATTCCACGAAGATTTCGTCACGCGTTACGTGCTTGGATGGTCATAGCGAATAAGGGGCCTTTTTGACTGAAACATCGTGGTGTCAAAATTAGACCTCTGCTTAATCGCAGTCATAGCACCTCAGCGTGATCCGCATGTAGAATTAAATGCCATTACGGGAAGGCATGTTACTAACATCCCAGACTAATAATGAAATAGTAATTTTAGATATATATATAGTAAAAGTGATTGATGCCTATCTCCCGAAATTCATAGCTCTTTGTCGCTAACACGCACTCCTCTAAAATAACATAGTTTGACTCTCTCTCTATATATTATCCTACCTTTCCTCTCGGAAAATATCTATTGACCCGCTCATTCATCTTGTTTGAATATAAACACGAACAGTCGAAGTACCTTCTGTGGCTGATCGTAAGTTAATTTGGGGCGAGTTGGAGGTTAATTTTGAATGACCTTCGCGGTTGTTGTCAGAAACAATTTCCTTCTTTTTCGTTCAATTCCCATTACGGAATGACGCACGGATGCTAAAAATGTTGGTTCCGGTCTTCCGGTACGTATATTATTTTATTTATTGCTTCGTGCCACAACTATTAGCAACAAAAATAATACTGTTAATTATTCTAGGCTAGCTGTGCCCGTGGCTTTGCTCGCGTGGTAATTTTGTTTCGGTTAAAAGTAACCTGTGTGTTGTTCCAGGACCAAATGTAAAGTAAAGTACAATTCGTTCAGCCATGAAATAGTTTGTATCGATTGCTCGGCTCCGACTCGTCTTATTGAGATACAAATTACACCAGATTTTAAGTCAAAACTTAGACAGTGAAAACCGCATTTAAATCGGTCCAGTTTTTTTTTTATGTGAGAACATACAGAAAAATAGATACACAGTCATACAGACATCATTTACAAAATATGTATATTCATGTTCTATATCATGAACAAAATTTTTCTTATACTGAACAAAAATATTACTTTATTTAAGTTATCCTCTTTGCACGGTTTTTTTTGCTTACTCCTTTATTATAAGTACATATAGAAAGACTAGCTGTACCTGTGGCTTCGCACGCTTGATCATTTTTCTAGATTAAAAGTACTCTATGTACTATTCCAAGACTTATGATACAAATATACCAACATTTGATCAAAATTCCATCAGCCGTCAAAAAGTTTTTTATAGATTTCTCGGCTTCTACTTATCGGATTGAGATACCAAGTACACCAGTTTTTAAGTAAAACATAAGCTTTCCAATAATAAAAATTGCATCGCAATCGGTCTGGTAGTATCTACGTCATCCGCGAACAAATAAACATCAAACAGACTGACATGACATTAAAAAAAAAAGTTCAGTAGCTTATTTTAAGATCCCTATACCATTTTATTGTATTATCTTGTTTTTACAGACTTTTTCATCTTTATTGCTTTTTTATAAGTCATCATCATGTCAGCCTTTAGAAGTCCACTGCTGAACATAGGCCAACGTAATGTATAATGGCCAACTCTCATCATTAGATTATATCTACAAAGTTTTCTCGCCTGCTTTCTTTCCCCTTTCTCGTGCAATTCTGGGTTCAATAAGCTCTCAAGTCGAAAATTAGGTAGCATTCACACGGTGCTATAAAATAAAGTTTTGTGAGAGACTTGTACGTGGAAAACGTGAGTGACATCTGAGTGCCATTTCAATAAAACTGAAAAATAAAACACTTGAACTTAGCTATCGACTAAATTGTCGTTTAAAGTTTTACATGTTTTTGATAAACTATTACTACAAACGGATATGGTCTTTATCAAGTTACTATTTATCCATCTAACTTCTATTTTTACCTACATCTTCAATCTATACATAAAATAAGTATAGTAAATCACAAAAAGTCTGTACAATGATGACAATACAAAAAAATAGTCTAGTGGACATAACTAGAATATAATATGTTTTTTAAAAGTACTGGATGGATTAAAATGCGGGTTTTAGTGTTGGATAGTTAAGATTTTGACTTAAAATTGGTGTAATTTGTATTTCAATCTGATAGGTATAAACGGAGAAATCGTTAATAAACTATTCGATGGCTTAACAAAAATATTTTACAGGTACTGTTTGTGGAATAACATGTAGGCTACTCTAAACCCAGATATATGACAACGCGGACAAAGCCGCGGGCATAGCTATAATAAACATGACTATAGTTATTAGTCTCTTTATTTACGACTAGCTGTACCCGCGGCTTCGCACGCGTGGTCATTTCTCTAGGTTAAAATATTCTAAGTGCTATTCCAGGACCTAAAATACCAATATACCAACATTTGATCAAAATTCCTTCCGTCCCGTCAAAAATATTTTTAACTATTGCTCCGCTTTTACTCATCGGATTGAGAAACCAAGAACCCTTATTATACGCTTTATATTAGCTTCACTTGTATGTTGGTATGTTTGTAACCGACTCCTTTGGACGCTATTTTGACCCACTTTAAACGGTCAGATATCATTCAAATTTTGCACACCTGTCAAAGACCGATGACAATGCAATAATTCGAAAAAAATAAAAACTCTCTTATAAATAAACCAAACTAAAAAGCAGAAAATAAATAATAGTTTAAAAAAACACGCTTTATATAGAAAACCAAACTAAAAAATAGAAAATAAATTTGAATAGTGTTAATAAGAAAAAATGTTTTATTTAAAAAAAGCGTGGGGTGCTTTTTAAGATATTATCGAAATGATAATCCTTCTTCTCATATCTGTCAATGAAATATTTATATCTATTGACCCATGCACCCCACGGTTGTTTTGAAATAAAACATTTTTTTCTTATTAACACTATTAAAATTTATTTTCTATTTTTTAGTTTGGTTTTCTATATAAAGCGTGTTTTTTAGTTTTTTTAAACTATTATTTATTTTTAAGTAAGACCTTAAGCTATACAACAAAGAACCGCATCGCAATCGGTACAGTAGTTTTTACGTGATGCGCGAACAACCAAATAACTTATAGATATTTATTATTTTAAAATTAACATAACTTTGGACCCCTATCCCCAGGAACGCTTTATGTTTTCGGGATAAAAAGTATCCTCAATTTTAACCCATCATAATAATATAAACAATGACTTTGTTAAGTTGCATTAAAATCCGTTTAGTAGTTTCAGCGTGATAAGTGTCTTTTAAATAACTTTCAACCAATATCCTGAGGGAACCCTTTAATTTATCGACATGAAAAGTATTCAATGTACTTCTTAATATGAACTCAAATCATACCAAGTTTCAGTTGAATTCATTTAATAGTTTTGGCGTGATGCGCGGTCAGATACAGACATCCAAACAGAAAGACAGACAGACAAAAAAAGGCTTCAGAATAGAATATAGAGTAAAATAAAAAAAAACATACTTCATGCTTAACATAAACTTGGACCCGTATCCCACAGGAAGCCTTTATTTTTTTCGGGATAAAAAGTATACCCATCATATAAACTATGATTGTGCCAAGTTGCATCAAAATCTGTCCAGTAGTTTTAGATTGGTAAGTGTTTTTTAAAATAACTTTCAACCTCTATCCTGCAGGAACCCTTTCATTTTTCGGGATGAAATGTATCCTATGTCCTACCTCGTCGTATGAACTAAAATCATACCAAGTTTCATTTGAATTCATTCAGTAGTTTCGGCGTGATGCCTAGCCAAGGTACAGACAGACAGACAAACAGACAGACAGATAGACAGACAGTCAGACAAAAATGAAAAAAAAACAGTTTTGGCTTCAGTATCAAATAAAGAGTACCCTTCAAAAAATATATTCTAAATATCTTCAATGTACCGAATTGGACCCTTTACAGTTTTATTATAAGTATAGATGGTATCACTTGTGCCCTAAGCAAAATTTACCATCATTTTACGATCAACCTCCTGGAGTTATTGAATCATACACGTAGAGCTTAATTCGACATCAAACCCTATAAGGAGTCTGCTAGCCTTAGACCAAGGACCTGAAACTGAAGTAAGTATCTTACCTCTGCGGTCCTTTGTGGAGGGTATGTCATAACTAAACGTTGCGTAGAGAGAGTACAGTTACGTGACACTCCATCATCAGACCTTGGATACCACCTTAGACCAGAGAACCCATCAAGACAAACCAAATGAGCCCAAACTTAAAGGAGTTCTATCATACGACTGTTGAGTTCCTTGAGTTCTTTTGAATACCTTCCGGCTCCATCATCAGGTCAGCTCAATAGTATCTACCATAATTGTCATCAGAACTACACCCATGTGCAAAACTTCAGCATGTTTGGACGTCGTTAAATGGTTCAAAATTGACTTGCAAACTAGTCCCAAGCATAATAACACAGTGAATTAAATTAAAGCTTGTTTAAAGCTACTAAACCAATTTTGATGATATTTGTACAGTACCACACTAGAGGTCTTCTTTCTCAATTAAAAACAATCATCTAATTCGGTTCAGAAATCCCAAGATATTAGAGAACATTAACTATGAATTAAATAGATGTTCGCGACGATGCGACTATATAATGATTATTACTACGATAAGACCTAGAATATCAGTTAGATTAAGTTTAGTTATAACTGTACATATATTTTATAAATTTTCCCTGAACGTAAATAAAGCTGATTTGGGATTGTTTTTTGACTGGTTTGGCCCTTGGGAGGAAGATCTATGTAGGTATATAAGATAGGAACAAGGCATAGGTGATAGACTCGACAAAAATCAAAAAAAATGAAAAGCTAGGTAAAACTATAGAGAGAGAGAGAGGGAACGTGCGAGCGAGACACTGCTCCCCACTCCCAGCTCAGTTTCATTCCATCGCCAGCAGCCGTCGAAAACATTTCTACAAATAAGAACTCGCTCTCAAGACTTCTCCAGTCAGGAACAACCCGGGGTCGGAACGTTGAAACAGAACGACTTTTCTTTATCAACCCAGTGCCCGTTCCATCGACCAGTCGAGCGCCATCTACCACAGTCGGCCACTCCGCCTCAGCTACAGTCCACTACATCGACTGGTGGCTGACCGAATGGTGGCGCTCCTGAACAATAGATTTTCTAATAAAACTACTGAACCAATCCTTTTGGATAAAAAATACATCTAAAAATCAACAAATATCATCGGTTTAGAAATCTTAGAGATTTGACGCAATACAAACACAAAATCGAATGGATTTACTAAAAAAAAATATTTATTCACGAAAAGCTGCTGAACCAATTTTGATAAAAAGATATGAGACCACCTAGACAGTATACCGTTTCAAACAAAAAAATAATTTTCAAAATTGGTCTGCAATTGACGGAGAAATTAACCGACATACATAAAAATAAATTATACATACAATCGATCATTTTTTTAGTCGCTTAAAAAAAGCAATATGAGATAAATAAATCTGCAGGTAAAGATTTTAAATTACATTTAATGGCGTTTTTATTTTTTGAAAGATACGATGGTTACAAAAATGCTAAAATTAAGAAAAATGCCGCGATGTGAGTGCTACCCGCGAGTTACTAGTAGTTTATTGACCGAGTGGAGACGCTTCGCTCGCGCTTCACGCTCGCTCGTTTCAGTATGGGCAATAATGCTTTCGTATGTCCAGATATCTGTTCTCCTCTACAGGTCGCATTTCTCAACCGATCTAGACGAAACTAAATTTTTTTAGCCGTCGGGGATTTTTGATTCATTGATAAAAAAGGTACTAAATGTAAACCATAATGATTTATTTGCAATTTATCTCCGCCTTATTAGATCCTATTTAGATGGTATGTTTTTTATTTGAAAGGTAGTTGCTTTATATTGGTCTCATAAAAATATCAAAAAATATAAATTATTGGCGCGAAGAGCAGAATAGCTTCTCAAAATGCAGGTAACTCCTCACTTTGAGGTTTCTACCAGTGGAATAAGCCCACTACCTATTAGGTAGTGATTGATGGAGCACCTTGGTTATTAATGTTAGTTTTACAATAAGGTAACTAGATGGCGCTATTGTGCACAGCTAGATTGTTTGCAAAAAAGTTTGTACTCGTGAGGTCTACAGCTCACAGAGCCACTGGTAGTTATCTAATACCAAAATCTAGCAATTATTCATTGTAAAATTTTTGATATAATAGGATCAGGAGTTGTAATGGCGGTTTGTAAACACAAAAAAGACAACTAAATAGACATTCCTGTTTTCTGAATTCATTTGAATTTTATCAAAATCTACTAAAGACAACTAAAACGGGAAATTAAATCTGGATATTTTGCTGTTTTTAGTTGTAAACCACGACGCGACGTCGTAAATGGCAATGTTGCTGTGCACCAAGATGAATCTCCGTTTGCTTGGTGTCAGGGTTCCTTTATGACAAAAAACCGACCAAGTGCCTCGCGCACTAAGGGTTCTGTACAAACATAACATTAAAAAATACAATTACAAAATTAATTTATTGCTTTAGAGGGTTTTAATTTGCCGTTGGAAAATGGAATCTCCATGCATTGACATAGGTCGCGGTCAAAAATATGTTTTATTTGCAGTTGGTATTGAACTGCAAATAAAACATATTTTTGTTATTATAAATATAGTTAGTATAATATATATATATATATATATATATTATTTTTATTTATATTTGTTTAATTTATTGTGTTTTAATTGTTTACACCGCCATCCTCTCTCACTCTATTATTTCTTTCCATCCAAAGGTTGACTGGAGAGGGCGGACTTATTGATAAGCTTAAAGATAATATTTTAGCGATAAGTCCGCCCGTTGTACTTTAGTTATAAGATTGTTCCAATTTGTTGTAAATTTTTGGAAACTGGTGTACAATCAAGTATTAACTATCTATATATGTACAACACCCTAAAAATAACTCATTCTATCTACGACTGATGTAGTTATCTAATGCAGTATTTGTTTTTTTTTTTCATTATGTACCAACGTCGATTTTCACTTCCTTGTATTAGAATACGTTGAGTCAAGAGCTCTTGAAATTATATTGTGAGGTGACTTATGTCACAGTACAGTACAGTACAGTCCGTAAGGACTATATTATGTACTAGTTGTGCTCGCGGCTTTGTCCGCGTGGTCATTTCATTTAAAAGTAGCCCATACGTGTTTTTCCAGGCCCAAAACTACCTCGTATAATGTAAAATATACTGCATTTCTTTAAAGTTCGTCCAGCCGTCAAATAGATTGTTATCGAGTGTTCGGTATCTGATCATTGGATTAAGATATCAAGTACCCCAGTTTTTAAGTCAAACCCTAAGCTATACAAGAGTTAAAACCGCATCGCAATTGGTTCAGTAGATTTTACGTGATGCGCGAACAAACATACAGACAAACAAACAAACTAACTAAGAAACAAACTAACTAACTAACAAACAAACTAACTAACTAGTGATGCAACGAATACGAATACGAATATTCGTATTCGCCGAATAGTAGACATTTACCGAATATTCGTATTCGGCGAATACTAATACGAATATTTAAAAACTAATATTTTACGTACAAACGCAACTCTAATTACAGGCAGACTTGAAAAACGCGCGTGTAAAAATACGCACGTGTGCAGAGGGCCTTAACCGCAACGACGACGCAACGGGGGACTCCCCGGCCATAGTTTGTACAGTACCGCAGCTCCGGGAGTTTCCCTATCATTACAATTACGAACCATTGATTGATTGATTCATTTCTTTCACTTCATTTGTTAGTCGAAAGCAGAAGTCAAGCAAGAGAGTATTGTTTTATTTATTTTCTGAGGTTGCTGCGAAGTAAAAGAAGTTAAAGTTGAATTGAAAATGTCTTCTCGTAAACGAGATCAAAGTGACATATGGAAACACTTCGATAAATTACCGAGTAAGTAGTTATATGGTCTGTATTTCTGTGGTATCAACAAAAGGTAGGATAGTAAGTAAGTAACTTAGACGAACGTTGGTAGTTAATGGCTGCGTCAATGTAGTACTAGACTTTGCCCGCGACTTCGTCCGCGCAGACATCGGTTTTACTTTCACATGTAATATTATAGTGGGATAGGATTTTAAATTGTGTTGTTTTTATTTTAGACAAAGAAAACAAAGCTAGATGCAGATATTGTGCTTGTGAATTGTCTCGGGGAGGGAAAAATGCATATATTAAAGGATTTACTACGACCGCACTGTGGACTCATGTGAAGAGATTTCACGAAAATGAGCTTGCTGCCAGTATAAGTACTGTAGACGAAACAAGTACTGAAGTTGAAGTAACTCCAGCGAAGAAACAAGCGTCCTTAAAGGAAATATGGGAAAAGCGAACTACGTATGAAACGGGTGATCCTCGGGCTGTCAAAATCACATATTTGATTGCTGAACAAGTTTGTCTAGACATGGAGCCCCTGAATTTGGTAAATAAACAGGGATACCGTCGTTTGCTCAGTGAACTAGCTCCAAGGTTTGTTTGCTTTTATTAAAATGCTATACATTTGTTCATTCATACATATCAGTGGGATTTTCTTTCAACTTTCACAAAGCCCTTTTTAATTCCTGTCTGCTATTTTTTTTTACAGATATAATATTATATCTAGAACCCACCTTACAGAAAACAAATCTGCCGGATATTAATGAACGTGTTAAAATAAAATTGAAGGAGCAGTTAACAAAGACCCCATATCTCTCTGTCACAACAGAGATGTGGACCAGTGACGCTTCCTCACAAGTCAATGATTTTATAAGTCTTACTGGACATGGTGTCAATGAAGATTTTCAGCTCAAATCTTATTGTCTGGAAGTGTTTCCCTTTGAAGGTGACTCACATTCAGGAGAAAATATTGCCCACAATATGCATATGATGTTTCTGGAATGGCAGCTATTGGGTAAAGTTGCAGCAGTTGTAACGGACAACGCACGGAATATGGTTAAAGCAAATGATGAGCTTGATCTTAGTATTAAACATATTTCTTGTTTGGTACACAGCATCCAATTAGCGCTGAAAAAAAAGTTTATTTGGTCAAGAACGCTTGACCGAAATGTTAACTACATGCAGGGGAGTTATTACTCAATTTAATCACTCAACCTCCGCACTCAAACAACTGAAAGATTCTCAACAAGCTAACAATATACCGAAACATGTTTTGTTTCAAGATGTTGAAACTAGATGGGACTCAACATATCAGATGTTGAAGGATTACATGAACAACGCATAGCGATTCAAGATGTTTTACCATCTCTACCAAATTGTCGTCATGAAATCACAGCAAGGCAATGGGCTCTTATGAGCCAAATCATTGATATTCTGGCCAATTTTGAAGAAGCTACTAAAGAGCTAAGCAAAGAATCAACGACGTTATCTCAAGCAATCCCAATAATACGAAGTCTAAAATCTTGCCTCAATAAAATTTCAAATGATCCTGATGTAAATGATCTGGCAAACTCCCTATTCAGTGGACTTTCGAATAGATTTGCCTTTATGGAAAGTGATGAAACTTATCTATTAGCAACGATCCTTGACCCACGGTTCAAAACAAGGATTTTCAGCTCAACTGTGGTCGCTGAAACCGCTCGATCAGTTCTTAACGCTGCTTTTGATGGCAGAGATGCCGTAAGACCGACAAGACCTCCAGAGGAACCTCAACCGTCGACAAGTAGAGGAATTTGGCAAGTATGCCAAGAAATAATTGAAGAGGCTGAAATGGAAGAGCCAATTTCAATATTTTCTGGTGAGTATGAAAAAAGTTAGAAAAGTTATTAATAGGTCCTCTTTGTCATCTACATAGTATACTAAAAGTTAAATTTAATTTCAAAATGTCTTTTTACAGGGGATTCGCAAACTAAAAACGAAATAGATGCTTATCTATAGCTCCCAAATTTATCGCCGACTGCTGATCCACTGGCCTTTTGGCGAGAAGATGTCCATTTTCCAAGTCTGAAAAAACTTGCCCAAAAATATTTTTCACTGAAGCCATGTACAGTCGCCTCAGAAAGACGTTCCTATTGCTTTATTATCATCATCATCATCATCATGTCAGCCTTAAGAAGTCCACGGCTGAACATAGGCCTCCCCCAAAGAGCGACATGACGAGCGATCTTGTGCCACCTCCATCCACCGACTTGCTGCGATGGCTACAATGTCGTCGGTCCTAAGGGGGGTCTCCCCACACTTCGCTTGCATGTTCGTGGTCGCCATTTGAGAACCTTTGTTCCCCAGCAGTTGTCGGTTCTGCGAACTATATGGCCTGCATATTGCCACTTCAACTTGCAAACTTTGAGAGCTATGTCGGTAACCTTCGTTCTTCTACGGATTTCCTCATTTTTGATTCTATCACGTAGTGAAACACCGAGCATAGCTCTCTCCATTGCACGCTGCGCAAATAATAATATAGGTGATAATAATAGATAAGATAGATGGATAGTTATAAAATAAAGCAATATGAACGAAAAATTCTGTACAATGAGGATGTAAATCTACTGAACAAGAATAGAACATTTTTAAATTTCGTATCTGTCTGTTTGTTTGTTTGTTAGATTTTTAGATTTTTCTGTATGTTTGTTCACGCATCACGTAAAAAATAGTGGACCGATTGCAATTTGCAATGCGGTTTTCACTGTTGGATAGCTTAGGGTTTGACTTAAAAATTAGTTTACTTGGTATCTCAATCCGATTAGTAAAAGCAGAGAAATTGATAAAAACTTTTTGATGGCTGTAGGAATTTTGACCAAATGTTGATATTTTGGTAGTTTAGGTCTTGGAATAGCACATAAAGTACTTTTAACCTAGAAAAATTATCACGCGTGCGAAGCCGCGGGCACAGCTGTGCCCGCGGCACAAAGCAAAGCAATAAGAACGAAAAAGTGTGTACAATGAAGATAATTAAAAATGTAATGGTCTAGGGTACTTCAAATAAGCTACTGAACAAGAATAGAACATTTTTAAAAATTGTGTGTGTCTGTTTGTTTGTTTGTTTGTTAGTTTGTTTGTCTATGTGTTTTTTTCGCGCATAAGGTAATAACTACTGGACCAATTGCAGTGCGGTTTATTGTTGGATACCTTATGGTTTGACTTAAAAACTGGCGTACTTGGTATCTCAATCCGATTAGTAAAAGCCAAACAATGGATAAAAATATTGTTGACGGCTGAAGGTATTTTGATCAAAATTTGGTATATTGGTATTTTAGGTCCTTGTATAAGAGTACGTGGAGTACTGTTACCTGTAACCTAGAGAAATGACCACGCGTGCGAAGCCGTCGGCATCAGCTAGTTTATAATGAAGCACTAAGAATGAACATGTCAGTTTTTTTTAATCTTATTTGCTTAAAATAAACTACTGAGCAAGTTTTTTTTTTAAATCGTGTCTGTTTGTTTGTTTGTCTGTATGTTTGTTCGTGCATCACGTAAAGCTACTGGACCGATTGCGATGCGGTTTTACTATTGGATAGCTTAGGGTTCGACTTAAAATCTGACGTACTTAGTATCTTAATCCAATGATTAGATACCGAGCAATCGTTAAAAAAGCTATTTGACGGCTGAACGAATTTTGAAGAAATGTAGTAGGTATATTGTACTTAATAGGTACTATTAGTCCTGGAATAACACGTGGGGCTACTTTCAAATGAAATGACCACGTGGGCAAAGCCGTGGGCACAGCTAGTATTCCAATATAGCCTTGAATTAGGCTAATAACATATTTACTTTGAGATTAAACCACTTTTTTTTAAAGTTTTATTGGAAAACGTTTATTTACAACATTTTATTTGCGAAATTAGATTAGTTAATAATTAAATTACTAAGTTATTACATACAATTTGTTCTCCAAATAATATATGCCTTCATCAAAAATTACATATTATTTTAGCAAATGTAATGTTTTTTTTAAGGTTTTTGGGAAATGTATAAATAATTCCCTTCGCTCTCTGACAGCCTCAGAGATTTCACCGGATTGTGTACCTATGATGGGTTATCCGTGAAAATGTGACCAGTTGGTGGAATTAGGACGGGACATGTGGCGGTTTATAGAATAACCGGTGAAAATAGAGCTAAACAAAAACAGTATAGTGAAGAGCCGCGGTAAGTTTTCCTATTTAAAAAACTTTGACTTAATTTGCCATCTGTACATACAGACATACAAACATGGCAAATGAAATCAAAGATTATGTATATTTGCTAAGGTCAAATCTTGCAAGCTGAATTAGAAGCACTTCCTCTTATCCTACGGATAAGAAAAATACTTTATAGCACTTCCTCTTATCCTACGGATAAGAGGAAGTGCTATGTAGGATTCTTATCCTAAAAAAACTTTACAGCACTTCCTCTTGGAAGTGCTGTAAAGTATTTAATAAGTATTTAAAACTTTACAGCACTTCCTCTTGGAAGTGCTGTAAAGTATTTTTACATGTTGGTTCAGGTCCGATGACAATGCATTTTTATGGTAAGCATGACCTTAATCGACATCGAGGATTTGCTCCAGATAAAGGAACTCTTCAACGGTTAACAGCATAGACACGAAATTTTGTGTACGCATTTTATTATGTTAGACGTTTTTTAATTTTATAATGACATGGTCTCCAGTTTTAGGAACTATCCAACGGTCAACAGCAGAGACTCTAAATTTTGTGTGCGCATTTTATTATGATAGCCGGTTTTAAGTTTTACCATGACATGGTTGCTGCAATCAGGGTTGGGTCCTGACTAGGGAACACCTCAACGGCTAACGGCACAGACACGATTTTTTTATACGCATTTAATTGTGATAGCCCATTATAAGATTCATCTTGGTACGGCACTGCATAAAAGCTCTTTTTGTTACATTTTTTAATTAACTTATTATAATCTTTAGTTTGATATCAGGTTATCGTTTGCGAGGGTTCTCCTGATAAGCACCACGCTCGCCCATTATGGCATATGGAGTAGAACAGCAGTATTCTACGATCCTGCACGATGAATGATGAAACGACAGATTTTAAAACAAATCTAAGTTAATTTTCACTTTAAGCATTTTCCATTGTATTTTGATTGAAGTACTCGTACTATTTAAGTATGCACAGACGGACACAATAATATTATATAATCACTTAAACTTAACTATCCGTATATGTATATCCGTGCTGTGACATCGCCGAATGGCCCAAGCTGAAGAATCTGGTTGCATAGAAGTACGTCGATGGCTGGTAGCTCACAACAAATCAAACAAATTTTCTTTCTTTCTCCGAAAAAAATCGCTTCAACCCCGAAAACCTTGTCTTAATTTCTCCTTTGGTGAAATATATAACTAATGTGTAATTTAAAAGTAGACAACATTGAAATTATTTTGTAAACTAAGCTACAAACATTACTTACAGTAGTCGCAGCCAATGTATATGTTTGTGAAGTTAGGCTCTGTTAACGATTGCGCAGGTACTGCTGTGGGAATAAAATAGCATAAAGTAAGAGCTAGATAGAATATGCGAAAAATGTACGCGAGTGAGCGAGGCAGTTGTACAATGATGTCTTCACCTTCAACATTGAGATTGCACCTGAAAAATATCAGTTTGCGCAGCGACTAGCAGACAACTTCTGAGACACATACTTCCGCTGCGACTACTGTACCTATGCTCGTTTGTTTGTTTGTCGTATGAGGTAGTGCTGGCCTCTGGTGTCAGAGTTTGTCAGGCTGCCCAAGGGCATCTGATATGGCCAGGGCGGTCGCACTCCGCAACAAGTACAAATAAATTCGAGGACCCAATATTCGGGTCCGTTCAGTCGAGTGTCAAGCGTGCGCTCGATGAGTCGCGCGCCTTGTACTTAGCGATAGAGCACCTACTTACGTAAAGTTATTGACAAACTTTATTCGTGTTTTAATTATGAGTACCAAGAAGAAAGCTAGAAAGTACTGCATAGCATTCGGCTGTTTGAATAGTGATAGAAATGACGAATTGTCATTCTTTACGTTTCCAAAGGATATTGAAAGGTAATAAATTGTATACCTATAATAGGTCCTAGTTATGTAGTTAGATATTGATATTTTTTTATTACGTAGGTTCCTATAGTTTTATGTTATTTAATTTGTGTTCCATACCGAAACTACGCATATTTAAGGTTTTTCCGCGCAGAAATAAAGTCGTTTATTAAATCGATCAACGTAATTTTATAATTGATTATAGTAGGTATTGTTGATCGGAAAATGAATTACTCTGCTGACTTAGTAAGAAGCCTACATACTTTTAATACCTTTTATTACGTAGGTAGCAATTTATTTTTCACTCATTAAAAAGCATGGAATTCAGACAGGCACCTTTATTCATCAAAGTGCAATACCTATAGGATATAATCATAATCAACCAACGACACGTAGGTAGGTATCTCACTAAACTTATCGGCGTTCTGAAAACGGGAAAGGTAGGTAGTAAAAATGAGGTAGTCGGTCTATTCTGATAAGAATGTCATTGTATGTAATAGAACTATTTTAATTTATAATAATAAGTAATAACATAATACATTATTACTTATTTATTCTGTTACAATATCTAAGTCATAACATATCACAGAATAATTAGTAGTACAAGTACCTAGTCATATCTTAATACAACCCTACCGAGCGAAAAAGGGACAGAGCGATTCTGAAACGGTTAGAGCAATGGAAGTTCTCGCGCGTTGTGATACGGTGCATTCTAGCCTGCGTGCGGTGGGCGAGCGCCTTCTAGGTAAATATAATTGAAAGCTCGCAGCGCCGTGCGAGTTAAATTGCACTTTATAGCGTTGTAGCGAGAGTCGCTATTTATTTAAATGACTTTACTCAGTTAGCCTTCTGTACTTGTACTATTATTTATTCTGTGACAACAATTCAAACAATTTGTCTCTCTTTCTCATCCAACCCGGTAAATCTTGACAAAATTTCGCATCTGGTGAAATAAATAAAATGCAATTTAATAATAGAAAACATTGAACTTATTTTGTAAAGTGAGCCACAAACATTGCCCTATACGAGTAATCCCAGTTTTATAAATTGGGTTCAGTTTAAAAATTGAATTATTCGAGATAAAATAAACTGAATTAATCTGAAGATTTCTTACTACGTTATTGTTATATAGTTTAAAAATAAATTTTATTTTACGACTCATACTTCATCAAAACTACGTGTACTATGGGTGTGTATGGGCTAGTTTTAAATGAAATGACCACGTGGGCAAAGCCACGGGCAAAGCTAGTAACTATTATAGAGACCTATCTGGATATTGGTCAAAGTAACACGTGACAAAAATGTTGGCCCTTATTTAGGACAAAGTTTAAGCATTGCAATACTTGACAATGCAGACAGTATTTTGGGAACTACCTACTGTAGCGGCTTGTTAAATTAATTTTAGTTTAGTATGACTTGTTTACCAAATTTTTTTTTGTATCGTTGTACTCATAAAAAAAATGCACTTCTCGTTGTGGCAAGTTGTAGCCAGACAGCCTTCAAATTTCCGTAATCTATAAAGGGTTTTTTGTCAAGGTTTACGTGTTTGTCAAATAATTTGATAGTATGCAGGTTTGTTTGACGCGTTTGTCAAACAGTCTACGTGTTTGTCGCATTTGATGAAAATCTTGACTGACGTCGTGTTTGACAAACAAGTTTGAACGTGAACGGCGGTGTTTGTCAAACAAGATATCAGTGGTTACCTGCCATCATGGAAAACGCTACGTCCAGGGGCATGCCAATGCTATGGAAAATTAAATCGAAAGATTAAATGGACAAGAACAAAAGAAGCGTGTGACATATGGATGTAAATGTCAGTGTCAATCCAATTGCCAAGCGCTCTTCTCTATTATATGGTTTCTCGGAAATCGCTGCGTGTTCTATTCTATGATCCGAAAATCTAGATTATCCAGGTATACTTTAGTCTGGCGACGACGAAAATAGGCTACTCGTGGAAAAAAAAACAAGAATCGGCGTATGGGCATGAGTAGTGTACTAAAAAAATATTACAAGACGAGACACCAGCCACGCCACGCAGTTGGTTTGACCGAAAACAAGATATCGGTTGGCAAGGTGGGACAATTCGAGTTGGGAAAGGACAATTGGGCGCTGTACGTAGATCGCCTGGATCAATATTTTATTGCAAACGACGTGAAAGCGGCGGTGAAAGTGGCCACTTTAATTACGGTCGTCGGTTAGTGTACTCCAAAGAAAGCTCGCAAGCAAGACCTATGATGAGATCGTGGAAATCATGAATAAACACTTACAACCTAAACCCAGTGAACTAGCGGAAAGATTCAAGTTTAGGCAACGGATCCAATCTACGGGAGAGAAGGCGGCGAAATATATTGCAGAGCTAAAAAAGATAACCAAACACTGCAAATTCAGTGCGGATGGTTTACAAGAAAATATACGCGATCAGTTTGTGTGCGGTTTAGTGAGCGACAGTATCTGTCAGAGGTTGTTTTCCGAAGAAAATCTGACACTGTAATCTGCTTTCAAATTAGCGATAACGATGCAGGCGGCAGAACTAGATGCTGCTTTCGTGGAAGGCAGAAGGGGCGATACCAGAGCTACTCAAGTGTATAAAATCACTAACGGAGCGACTGTAAGCAAGACCCGCAGAGAAGCTGCATTTGGAAGGAATGTTGGAGCTAGTTGGAATGTAAAAAAGGGCCAGACAATGATGCCAATAAGTTCTACTGTATGTAGAGTGTGTGGTGGCCGTCATGAAGCGATTTTTTGCAGATTCAAGTCATATGTATGCAGAGCTTGTAATCAGCAGGGCTATTTGAGGAAGGTTTGCCCTAATCTAATAAGGTCTTGTATGAAGACGGTAGCAGCAGCAGTGATGAGGTAAATAACTTTTCATTGATAATCAATACTTTGCAGCAATATGGACCATATAGAGTTGATGTTAAGGTCAATAATGTTATGTTACCCATAGATATCGACACATGATCTGTCATCTCATGTATTAGCGGTGATTGTTTCAACAAATTATTCACAAATTGTTCATTAGAAAAAACTAACTTAACCTTAAAATATTATACAGGGGAATTAGTGGTACCCAAAGGGACAATGTTAGTTTCAGTAAATTTTAACAATGTGTGTAAACAGCTTGAATTATATGTTGTAGATAAAGGGAAAACTAGTTTGTTGGGAAGGCAGTAGTTGAAGGAACTGAACTTTAGTTTCCCAATAGCTGATTGTAATCAGATGGCAAATAAAGACGTGAAATTTAACCTACACGAATTCAGTTCCAGATATTGTAACGTGTTTGCTGACGGTCTGGGAAGGTTCAACGGTGGCACTGTGGGATTCCAGCTCCGTGGGGATGTACAGCCCAAGTTTCTGCGCGCCCGCCCCCGCGCCTACGCGTTACGAGAGCCGGTGGAGCGCACACTTGACCAGATGATACATGACGGCGTAATTACACCAGTGAGCCGTCGTACTGGGATACCCCTATTGTGCCTGTTATGAAAAAGGACGGCAGCATTCGGGTATGTGCTGATTTCAAAGTAACATTGAACAAATGCATAGAAGTGGATCGTTTCCCGTACCTATAAAATCATTCAATCATCTATATTACTCATTTTAAAGCGCTCGGTGCGACTTCGCGTCACGACAATCTACGGGCAAGTTAACAAATTTGTTTGATCTTTGGTTTGATCGTTTAAGCTATTGTTTGATGAAAACGTGAAGATTGAAAAACAAGTTTGTCAAACAAATTTGATCGTTTACAGGGCACCTTAGTGTTTCTCTTTATTTATTTGTACACGATTCTATCTGTGTCTAGGTATTCTACAGTCATAGTTGTAACTAAAAGTGGGGAGATTAGGCACTAGGTCATCGGACTCGAACCGCATAAATTAGGTGCAACGCACTCAATTAGCTTTCTTTGGCCTTAGTCGCAATCGGAATGGCGTCTGTTAAGCACGTGTTAGCAAAGATCCTTACTTATTCGCGCTACAGTCTGCGTGACTCTCTATCTGTTAATGCTCATGAAGCACAACGGTGAGGATGTAGCTGTATGGGAGTGTTTTTCTGTATTTTATCTAGTCTACCAATCGGAAATTTCCTGATTAACATACTTTTTCGTTGCCATTAGAGCGCGGTTAGCACATCTCTCTCAGTTTATATGTATATGTCGTAGCGATATGGTAAAATTGACCATTTAATTTTTTTACTTCATGACTATCGGTAACAACATGAAATGGTTTGGCCAGATGAGTGACTGACTAGCGTTCAACAATATGAACAGCTAAACTCACGGCTACTTTATGATGTGGTCAAACATTAGTCATCATATTATCATGTAATAGTTACATTATCCAACCCCTAGAGGCGCTAGGTGGAAGCCGGACTTGGCCGTGATAGGTTAGAAGGCGAAGGCTGGAGTGAAGCGTAGCAAACCCCCGCATTTGCATTAGTGTTTTTTTTTAACCTTGATACCTATCTATTTGAATTGAACTTTTTTTTTATACCTTTGGTATCATGAAACCCCTACATTAATGATATCGCCAAAGGTGGACTGAAATATCATTAAACGTTTATGTTTCAACGATATGGTCAGTTTAAGCTGGCCATTTCATGAAATTATCGACCATATCATAATATGATAAATTCTACGATATCACCACGACATATTGACCATCATTAATGATAACCCATATTTTGAACAGGCTGTCAAGTTTTCAGGCAAGTTTTTCGAACAGCTATTAAACACTGTAGTTTTGCAGAATATTGTTCTATATATTTGCTGTGTATATTGATGAATAAATAAATAAAATAAAATACAACTATAATAGTTATAACACGATAGTGTGGTCGACTGTACCCACCCACACAGACGTGTGTGTGGGTACATTTTGTACCACCTTGTACTTACTTGTAATTCTGTGAAACGAGCTCATCAAGTGGAGAGGCGTCAATCGAGAGTAGTTGATCACCTATCATGTGCCCACGTCAGCAATATCGGTTAATTGATGCCATACATCGTGTTGCGGGTAGATGTAAATTATAGTGAATCAGATCTGTGTCGCATATCAGTCATGTTAGAGGGTGGAGGCGATTTGATGATGTCAGTAAATTATAGCAATCATCATGGTGTATTGAGGTTAATACATGGTGGGACACTTTCTTTCAAACATTATTTCAAACTTTTTTTACGGAAGTCTTTATCATCATCATCATCACACCACACTTCCCCACTGTTGGTAACCGTCTTCACTCAGAAAGAGAGGCTGGGTCAGAATCCACTACTCCATGTCCAGTGTGTTGGTAACAGAGTTTTGTAGGAGTTGGTGCTTTATGTTTCGTTTTTTTTTGTGTACATAAAATGTCATACATTCCCAAACGAATGGACCGATTTCGATGCGAACGAAACTGATGATGCGCTTTTTTATGTTTGAAAGCTGATGTGATCGAAATGATTCTTAGCTATAATGAGAGGGTGGGGGGTTATATAAATGTTTGATTTGCGCTTGTTTCACTGTGAAATAACCAAATCATTTGCTTTCATTGTACGAGTCATGTATATGTCACCGTTAGAAAACCGATAGATTAATTCGTTAGATTATAATGAAACGAAAAATTGACAATGGACATGAAAATACTTTTCAATTTGTTTTTTTTTTTTTTTTTTTTATTTATATTTATATTATTAAATTTTTTTTTTATACTTTATTTTGATTATAATTGATGAAATTATTCATCCTAAATTATTAATTGATGAAAAAGCTGAAGATTATTAATTAATAAAGGTATAATTAATTTTATACCTTCTATAAGTTTAAGTTTTAGTTTAGTGCTATTATCCAAACCCATAGTACCAATAGTACATGGTATCCTAGTTTGGGGCTAGGTAATTGGCGTAAATTGTCTCGAATATATTTTATTTATTTATTTATTTGCTGGCTGATGAACCAATCAGTGCACAGTTTTACAATTTTACAGATACTATCGCCTGTTATATTGTAAGCCGTTTCCAGATTTGGTCTAGATTTGTCACCATTGACAAATCTAGACCAAATCGAAACGGAATTGGAGCACCCCGACCCCACGTGGTCTGACCTTGCCCTACCCCCGGGTGCGATTCCAAAACGCGGAGCTAAAAACTCGCAAGGAGGAAGACAATGTGACAGTTCTGGTGAGAGCCTTTATACTAACTCAAGATTTTAGTCCTTGAGACTCTATGGTGATAAACAGGAGTCTGACCAATCAAAGGCAGGTTCACAATTATTTGACGGTGGCAATAGAACTCAGAAATTGGATTAATTGTAATACTATGCACTGATTGGTCTGTAATATTCGATTATGCATGTTCGTTCGCAATTAAGCGTCTATTTGTAATAAAACGAATAAGAATCCATCAGATCTATCGGTCCTCACAATAAAACGGTGACAAACACTAGCTTTTTGTTGTTGTTGAGCTGCTTATATTTATCTATCATTGAGATACAAGGCAGCATTTGAAAATCAAGAAATTTCTGAGAATTCGGCATTCAATGTACCGAAAATTTCAGGGAGCATGTACTTAAACTCTCCTAAAAATTGTTTGCAAATTAAACAACATTTCAGTTGCAAAATAAATAACAAGCGATACTTCCATCCCGGCTACGCAGCCGAATATTTCATCATTCGCGGATAATCCGATATTTCCTGCACGTCTGCAGCAAATCCGCGAGTGATGTTTGTCAAACGCTGTCATGAAATAGAAGTAATAGAAAAGCAAAAGGCAATAGATTAGAATAGACAAATATATTACAAAAGGAAGACGGGAAATATTGGAATAGGTTGGCAGGTTGTGAGTTTTGTTTTGGTCTTGCAGATTTACGAAAATACATTATGCAAAGATTATATTTTTTTGGTGGAAGGGAGAGTCTGGTGGAAAGGAGCATACGCACAACACTCGACACTTCCATTTATGATGCTTTGCAGATCTCCATCTTACCATCTTGAAAGGAATTGCACATAATAAGAAGTACAACCCTCAGTTATGGGAATAATGACGCAAGGAGGGATATTGTCTGGAATTGTATGGGCTCACCCGTACAATTGTATTTATTAGCAATCTAAGCAAAATGTATCATTTCATTACCTACCTATTAAAATATGAACATGTTTGACTACAAGAACGTTTAATCCTATATTTAAACTTATAAGCGTTTAAAAGGATATATTTTTTGGCTATTATAAGCTCAATACAAGAGTAATCATACTCAGGAATAGTTACTCTGGTTACTTACACTTGTAAGTGCTTAGAAGGTTATAATTTATGGGCAGTATAAGTAAAAGGGTCCTATATGAGCATAAGGTAAGAGTAAAGTTACTTGAAACCATTTACACTTCTCACTTGGTTTTATAACCACTAATAAGTTAATTACGTGAGTTCATTATAATTATATGAGTTTCATAAAGGCATTTTGTAAGAGTAAATCTATTTGATAAAGTCATAAGCTTATTACAGCTTTCACTAAGATCCCATGTTCTTATTAAAGACTTATGGTTTGCTGTTATAAGCACTTAAATTCTAAATCATCTTCGTCAAATCCTCTATAAGGTTAATTACGCTTGAGACTACCGTTAGAGGAAATTACTATTATGATATTGCAAATGCTATTTATGTGCTTTTATCAGCTATTTTGATTGTAATTATTTTCAAAGGCACGTGGATCCAAAAATGGATTTAAATAAGTGGAAGCGGTTTAAAAACAGTGGTTCTTATAAAAGAAAAGTGAAACACAAATATCAAGACATGGCAAAAATGTTGGGTTCGAATTTTGTAAGTGCAGCAGCTGCCAAGGACTGTATTTTAGAAACTGGTGAAGGTTTCGCACAAAATATTGAAAGTTCTGTTTTAATGTACAGCAATTTTTGCGACAAAGAGTATAGTGACAAATCATTGAGCGATGTTGAAACTGATTTTAGGCGTGTTACATATATTAGTTTATTTTTGTGTCTTGTTTTCAGCCATAGCGCTATGTTACTCATACTTATGTGATTTGTTTGAATATCTCCGGCATCGCTTCGTTGGTTGATTCTACTGAAAAATAATGTACTAGTGTTTCAATTTGCCATTTATTTGTTTTTCAATCGTCTTTGTTAAAAATTTCTTGATTCAAGTACTTTTTATTATTTTAATTTTGTTTATTTTATTATATATTTCATTACTATTAAACAAATAATTATTGTAGTATATAGTTATGTATGGGCGTGTATATCTATAATAAATAAATATATACAAATAATAAATATATATTTGAATATTTATTGTATATAAATTATATATGTGTATATCTATTATGTATTTTTATTATTATTATTAATTTTATTAAATACTACTCAATTTTTCGTGATTGGTCCCTCTGGGCCGTGACTGAAAATCAGCGTCAAGTGTCGAAGACGCTTGGCATTATCCTGAATGATTATGCTATTAGATTTATATGTTTAATTTATATGTTAATTTTACTACTTTTTTAAGTGTTGAATAAACGATTTTTCTTTCTTTCTTTTTCTTTATATTGAAGAGCAAATTTCAATATCAAATTGTAATTTGATATTTACGACAAAAATATCAAATTACATATTGATATTAAAAAATGGTTTTTATAATTCAATTTCCGACATGCTGCACTAGACTCATTATTTGAGATTTTAAATAAGAGAATAAAAGATGCTCTACCCAAGGATGCACGAACACTTCTCGATACAAATAAAGAAAACCTGCATGTTAATGTTTCAGCTCCAGGTCTTTATTGGCATAACGATTAAATGTTTAAATAGAATATTTGAACATGTTTCTTGCCCGTCAGATGAAATTTCTCTAAGTATAAATATCGACGGATTACCAGTTTACAAAAGTTCAAGATATCAATTTTGGCCAATATTGTGTAGCATTTTTGAAATTCTGCAATTAACACCATTTGTTGTTGGTGAGTAACGTAAAGTTAGAACAGTTTTCTCATCCGAACTTATTTTGATATAATAGTGATTTTATGTAGTCTTGATACTTAATGAAGTAGGCCATATCTTTAATATTGATACTCTTCACTGGCACATCCATGTCATCTGTTAGAAACAAGCAACGTGTTACTTCCAAGGCCATTTTAAGTTCTTTACGGAACGGAAATCGTTTTTCCTAAAAAAACGATCGATAGTCAAAAACATAACCATCTTCTTATTCAAACAGAAATTTAAAAAGGTCAAACTAAAAACTTTAGCTATATACAAAATACAGGTACATTATTTTATTTTATTTATTTGGGATAAAAAACAGTAATACAGCAAATACTTAACTAATAAAACTTAATTTTAACTTAATTACTAGCTGTATTACCACCAGCATTATCCACCAGTTATTACATAAAAAAGCAGTCTCTGCTGAAAAAAGCCAGCAGAGACTGTGTGTGTAACAAAAAATTATAATAATTTTAATATGCAAATAAACAAGTAGTATATAAAGTGAACTATTAACATACAATTTAGATATTCACAAGAACTATATTCAAAACTAAGATTAACAAAGTCAAAGTATTTATTGTAAATAGGCAAAAATAATAGCACTTTTACAAGTCAAAATTAACATCTCCTGAACAAAGAGATATACATAAAATATAATAAAAAGATCAAATCAATCCAAATTTAGATAAACTAAGTATTCTTTGAGTTTGAAAAGGAAATTTCCCTTTCATGTGCCAACAGAGTTAAATCTCACACTGGAAAAGGAAATACCCTTCTGACTCTACCGGTGCTTCGGAAATACGCCCGTTAGAGAAGAGAGCACCAAGAAACTCTACGGGGATGTATTTTTTCCATATTTGTTAATTATTTATATTTTTTTCAAATGTCACAATTATGACAAAACATGTAAACTACAAATATAAAAGGTAAAAGTGACAATGAGATGTCCCACAAACATCAAACAATCATACTGGAAAAAATAAGGTAAAACTTCTAACTCGATAATTATGTTGTATAAAACAACGTGATCTCATGGTATGTCTGAGACATGGTATGTCTCACGAAGTACCTTGAACATTTCATTCAAACTAAAATATAATAATCTTGCAGTGGCTATATCGGTAAACTGTCTAATTTTACGTACTGCATATGCTGCAGAGCTCAATCTACCAGCTAACAACGATATGTGAGGACCGCACTGTAATTTTGAATCTACAGTAATACCCAAAAATGTGGTTGACTGCACAAAGTCTACAGGCTCACTATTTATTAAAATCTTGAATTCCCTCTGACATTGGGTAGTGAAAATTTGATATATTTAGTTTTCTTAGGATTTAACATTAAATTGTTAGTTGTAAACCAACTAAGAACTAGCGCGATTGCCTTGTTAACGTCGTCAAAATTATTCAAGGTTCTGTCAATCTTAAAAATTAGAGAAGTATCATCTGCAAACAAAACAATATCACATAAGTTCTCTATGAAAAACGGAAGATCGTTAATGTAAACCAAGAACAAGAATGGTCCAAGTACTGAACCCTGTGGGACTCCCATTGTAATGAGAGATCCTGATGACCTCGCACCATTTACATCTACTTTTTGGATTCTATTGCTAAGATACGATTAACTCCGTAATGATTCAATTTAAAAATTAATGTTTCGTGGCAATCGCAGTCAAATGCTTTGGATAAATTACAGAAAATGCCAATTGCGTCCTATGACTCCTCCCAAGCATTGAATATAAGAGCCCTGTGCCTGCGTCTGTAGTTGAAAGGCCTTAGTGAAGCCATATTGTTCATTAAACAAATCATTGAGATTGAAGTGTGTTAATAACTGATTTAATATTACTTTCTCAAAAATTTTACTTAGAGCGGGAAGTATAGAAATGGGTCTGTAGTTAGTTGGATCATTTTACTTCCAGATTTGAATAAGGGAATAAGTTTACTATTTTTCATGATGTCGGGAAAAACTCCTTCACCAACACAATTATTAAAAATAATTACTAAGTACGGAGCAATTATACCAATAATGGAACTTAAAATTTTAGTAGATATTCCCCAGAGATCCTCTGTATTTTTTATGCTAAGCAATTAAAATGTCTTAACAATCGAATGAATATGTTTAAATTTAAATATAACACTTTCAACGTCAAATTTTGAATAATTAATACAAGTATGAATGTCATTGATAAATAAGACAAAGAGAAGAGGACCTAAAATTGAGCCTTGAGGTACTCTTGAAGTAACTGATATGTAGTCGGACTTATAACCATTAATAACTACTTTTTGTGTACGGTTTGTAATGTATGAGGCAAACCAGCGGAGCAAATTACCACGCATACCATTGAAGGCGATCTTGTTAATCATGGTCTATCTTATCAAAAGCTTTTCGAAAGTCTGTGTAAATCACGTCAGTTTGAATTTGACTGTCAATATTTTCAAAAAGTTGATCCACAAAATTAGTAAGATTTGTAACAGTAAATCTATTTTTAACAAAGCCATGCTGTTGTTTTATAAATAGTTTGTGTAATATAAGATAGATTTCATTGTGAACCAATCTCTCGAAAAGTTTTGACAAGGCAGACAAAATTGATATAGGACGATAGTTCTCAACGTCATGTTTCGTACCGCTTTTTAAGACAGGTGTTATGTTGGCTTCTTTCCAAATGTTAGGAAAAAATCCTTCGCCAATACATTTGTTATAAATAATTCCAAGTCCAACATACAAATGATCAGCCGCGCATTTAAGAAATATAGCAGGTATGCCGTCTGGACCCGGTCCCTTCGCAGGATCAAGGGCTTTAAGTTCTCTGAGGACTTTTGAGGGGCTAATATGGATATGACTAATTAATTCACAACCCGTATTGAAGTCTAGAGGAGGTTTCCATTCATTATAAAATGAAGATGATTCGTAGACAGACTCAAAAAACTGAGAAAATAAGTTACATAGGCCATTCGGTTCATTACTAGAAGTGTTATTAAAATGAACACTAGATGGAACTTCGGCTATTATTTTTTTGTTTGCAATGTATAAAGCACTTAATATTATTTTGAATACCATCTTCCACTGACTTCCGGTATCTAGCAAAGCACTTATCACATTCATTGTTAAAAAAGGCCCGACATTGCGAAAATTGATCATAGTAGATATATTGCCGTATGTTTTCCTTTTTAACCAAGTTTTAGTTTTTCTTTTAAATAAATGTATTAATGTAGGAGTAAACCAAATGGGGAAATTCGTAGATCTAATCTTAATAAGTGGGATATGTTTCTTTATTATGCCATATAACCTACGAATAAATAATAAGTCAGGAACTCTAATTCAGAACAAATGTCACAGTAAAAGTGCCCCTACTTCAAACCAAAACGACGTAAGATTACGACGTACGTTACAAGGTACGAATCACTTCCGAGGTTACAAATAGACATGCTTGGTGATTGGTTTAAATTCAGAACGAAAGCAGGGATTGGTTCACGCGCGTAATGCAATGTCTGCTATGACAGCTGAGTCATAGCGGCGTGGACGATGTTATGCAATAAGTGGACCGGACCAAGTCAGTAATAAAACAATATTACTGTACAATGTTTTTTTTTTTGGCTCACTTTTTACAATTCATTAAATTCTTTGTCCCACGAAATATAATTAATTTAGTAAGTTTTTGTCCAGAAGACATTAAAAGAAAATCTTTCTTCGCAATGTAGTGAAGACGGATTCTGAGAAATTTAAAACGGAATGTCCTCCTGTCAGCCTGTGAATTTAGAGCTGAGGTTCAAGTTCAGTAAATTATTTTTGTATATTTCCATAACTGTCTGTTTGGGTTATTGTTGCAACGGCCGTGGTTGCGGATCACTCCAAAAACAACTCAATATGATCTTGGCTTAATATGGTTAAATAAATTTCTATATTTGTAACTCTACTAGCCGTGCAAAAAGTAATATAGAACTTGAAATACATATGAGGAGTCCTAGAAGTCCAGTTTTGGACTGAGTTTTGGTCACTGGTTTCAAAGAGTTAGTATATACTGTTACTCTTTGTCCATTTACTGTTCGAGTTTTTTTTGACTGCACATTGATTTAGAGACCTTTAATATATTTTTCGCTTTGATCCAAAACGTCATGTAGTTTTTCTTTTTCTACCACTGGAAAAGGGTGTTTAAACCCGTATCGGTCGGTCTTGAATTTAGTATGTCGAAAAGGTTGTTAAACGTTTCTAAAAAGCTAACAGTTGCATCTGTGTCTTGAAAGTCAGGCATGTTTAACTGTTGCGAACCAAACTTAATCGCATCAGCTACACTTTGACTTAAGGTTTGAATCGCTAGTTTCACGTTCATGATATTATTTCGGAAGTATAGATGCCGATTTGACAATTTATTCCCAAAATGCAATCTAACGATATCTTGAACATTTTTCAGTTTCTGCAAATGCGCCCACTCAATTTTTTTTCTTGTTTTTATCTACGAGTGTATTTTTCCTCTAATGGGTTACGCACAAGTTTCACCATATGAAATGGATCTAATATTACAACTACTGGGTCTCCGGTAGATGGGTGGTCAAAAAACGATTTTGAATTGTTTGTATCTTCAAAATTGCAACCCAACATCTTAGCCGTAGCGATGTTGGATGCACAGCCATCAAAGATCAAAGTAACTTTTGACTTTTTCCTTTTAAGGGCTAAAACTATATCGTCCGAAAAATCATTCAAAGCAGTATTTTCTGTAGTATCGCCAAATCCATTTTTCTTCAATTGGGATAAATTATTTGGGCGTTGTAGATTTCTTATCTGTGATAGTCGTTATACTGCCAAAATAGTTTTTTTCTTAGTTTTTGCTTTAAAATGTGTGTTTTAGGAGTATTCAGAGCAGATTCAATATCTAACGATGGTATATTTATCCTCTCTCTTCAAAACTAAAGACTTCAGTTGAAATAAGATTATTTTTTAATTTTGTTTTTCTTGGTTCTTTTTCTTGGTTGGTAAGGTTATTTTCAGGAGAATAATATCAACACTGAATGTAATGACGGTGTTGTTTTCAGGTGAATAATATCAACACTGAATGTAATGACGGTGTTGTCTTCAACACCGTCATTACATTCAGTGTTGATATTATTCTCCTGAAAATAACCTTATTGAAGATCAGTTTCAAATCTATGAAAGACTGTCTCTAATTGAAATAGATACACATATACAGCTAAAATAAAAATTCCTATTAAACCTAAATATTAAGTGCAAAAAAAATAGTGAAATCTAACAAGTTTTTGTGCCTTATTCCTTGAGGGTTTGCATTATTTGTTTTTTTGAGCAACTCAGGTAAATCAAACACTTCAAAATTTCCAGAAGGTGAATTTTCATTAGCCTGAAAAATTAAACGTGCTTTAATTCGATCAAACTATGAACTGTTTTTTTAATGCTATTGTTATTCCCATGAGTCGAAAAAGCCGAACCTATACAACACAACCAACACACACTTACATACCAACAAGTAGTAGTAGTAGTAGTTGGTTGGTTTACATACCAACTGTAATCGTTCATTATTGTTTATTTGCTCATTTTGTTTAGTATTCTCCTAAATATGTTGACGTTTCTTAGGTATGAATCATCTGCGTGAAAAAAATAACAGCTTAATTTCAAAATTTCATCGAGTAGAAATTAAACTTTAGTGCAAAAATTTACTGACTTCATTTTGCATAGTATTGACCATCGCGGTTTGATAATGTATTTGAACGTCTTTGAATATAATTATAATTTTGCAACTACTACTAGTGAAAAGTGATCCCTGGACATTTTAATCTTGTATGGCTCCTGCACCACTTCACAACACATGCTGGCATGATGATTCACAGCTTTAGTTCACAATGATAAAATTAAAACGTGCACGAAGATATGACGTGTGCTCGCTTGCATGAAAAATGTACGACTGATGACGCGCTGGACACGACTTTTAAGCCCCACCTACTTGGGCACGACTTTTGTTGGGTCATTTTATTAACGCTGTTACGTTTCCTGACTTATTACTTATTCGTAGCATATAACGTATCATAAAGAACATTAACAGCGTCATGAGCACATAGATGATGAAGCATACTAAACCAGTCAACAGCAGCTAGGTACTACTGCAGCTAAGGCTAGGTCTACTAAATCATAATTTGCTTTATGGTAATTATATTTCATAATAGAAGTATTTTTCATATGAGATGAGACAAGACTGGGGAAAGTTACTACATAACAAGGGGGTGATGGTTGTCAACATTCACAATAGTTTCATTAGGCTTGTGCATAGCACAATCAGTATTTGAAATTAGCAAGTCTAAGATTTAACCATTTGCGTTTGTAAATTGATTAAATTGTATTGTTTGTAAATTGATTTAATTGTAATCGAGTTTGGCTACGGGCACTCGAATTACTAGAGTCAGAATCCCCTGCGCCTTTTATTTCTAAATTAGATCCAAGTTTGGTCTGAATCATTTTTAACAATATCTGTTAATAGCCTGGTACCGGGCGGTGAGACAGAGTCAAAGTTTAAACTCAGGCTTTGTATCGTTTAGTTGTCGCTCGATGTTGTGGCATAGGCCTCATACATAAACTGCAAGGTGAAGTTGCCCTATTTTGAGCGGTGAGCCTCAGGTACAAATAGCTCAGTCATATCACGACCGGCCGCTAAGCAAAAAGTACCGGGTTCGCGCCTCTTCAAAGGTGACGCCAGTTTGTGCAAGCACAAATAAATTTACAACTCACACAGCACACATCAGTACGGTCCACTCGAAGCAGGTAGGTAAGTATATTCGACGTCTTCGTCTTCGCCAAAAACTCGGACATCCAACAAGGACGGGGAATACACAAAGCAATAGGGCCGCCAAAGTATACGGGGAACTCCACAAGTGATGATGAACTAAAAAAAAATAACTCAAACAACACAGGTCCGCTCACAACAAAGACTATTGGGCGAATGAAATTATGGTTTCCACAAAGGTATTGCGGAACCCTAAATAACAAAAACATGCTGTCATAGTGTTTGATCCGTGCCGTTTCAAAACTAAATGTTCTTATAATGGTCTGGCAACGCATTTCAAAATGCTTGCTTTAAATAATGGCGACCGCCTTAAACAATGGCTAACTAAATTATCTTATACAAATATGTTAATATGCTGATTTCAAGAGGGGCTTTCAAATTTCAATCTAAAACATGATACACCTGACGGAAAATAAATGTTCCCGTGAGAATGCATGTCGTAAAGTTAAAGAAAACCAACATTATACAACACCACACTTGCAGACTATATTATATCAGTAAATTGAAGACATAATTACCTTCTATACTTTTATTTTCTATTTTTAATTGTCCCACAACACACGAAAGATTATATTCCACAACTGTTTAAACATTCACTTGTAGAAGAATCGCGGAACACGTAATAATCTTGTTTGGTTCTGTAAGCTACTTATAGTAAGTTTTGTAAGAGTAGATAGTTTTACATAATCCTATTACAAGGCTACTATAGGTGTGCATTGCAGTCAGCCATTGCACTATAGATATGGTACATGTGCAAACTTACCTATAAAGTGGGCCCTTTCTCGTGCTAGTAAGCGCTAATAAGTTGGTTATATGTGTGGTAAACCGGTGGTCTTAGGATAATTATAGATCTGCTATTTGCTTCTTGAGATATTTATCAGTAAGGGAGTAATTGCAGGCAACCACATTATATAACAGACCTACAACTCCTCAAGCAAAAAAAAACTTTGATTTTCTATTCGGGGAGAGTTCAATAAAATCGCAGGGTGTAAGTAGCAAGTAAGATGATCTAATCAAAAAGAAATGAGTAACTTCAAAGCTTTCACAAGAACAGTTCAAAACATCAATTTATATATTATCACGGAAAAATGGGAATTTGAAAATACTTTGAAAAATTTAGTCTCGCTGGTCAGTTATTGACAGTATATTAGTCGGCAGCAATAAAAAATATGAGAGGACTTTTTTAGAGAATGAGCAGACATACAATCTATCTATACTTATAATAAAACTGTAACAGGTCCAATTCTGTACATTGAGGATATATAGTAAATTTTTATTGAAGGCTGTTCTTTATTTGATACTGAAGCCAAAACTGTTTTTTTTTTTTCATTTTTGACTGTCTTTCTGTCTGTCTGTATTTTGGCTAGGCATCACGCCGAAACTACTGAATGAATTGATATGAAACTTGGCATGATTTGAGTTCATACTACGAGGTAGGACACCGGATACTTTTCATCCCGAAAAATTAAAGTGTTCTTGCAGGGTAGGGGTTGAAAGTTATTTAAAAGAACACTTATCACGCTGATACTACTGGGCAAATCTCGATGCAACTTGGCACAGTTATCAATCTATACTTATAATGAAGCAATAGGTACGAAAAAGGCTGAACAAAGAAGTGAAATAAAAACAGATCTAGGGTACTTAAAATAAGCTACAAAACAACATTTTTTTCTTTAATTTGTTTCTCACTGTCTGTTTGTCTGTATTTTTGTTCACATATGACATAAAAACTACTGAACCGATTGCTATGGAATTTTCATTGTTGGATAGCTTAGGGGTTTACTTAAAAACTGTTGTAATTGGTATCTCAATCTGGTGCGTAGAAGCCGAGCAATTGATGAAAATATTTTTGTCGGCTGTCCTGGTATTATAACACATTATGGTACTTTTAACTTAAAGAAATGACCACGCGTGCGAAGCCGCGGGTACGGCTAGTAATTTAACACTACAATAGTGCATTTTTTATTTCTAATAAAAAATGCTTATTAAAATAAATAATGCTTATTTTTTTCTGTAATATGATTTTAATTAATCGATGAACTTTTATGGAAATAAACAAATTTGATTTGGATAAAATAAACACTTGATTTCAATCATTGAAAAAATCATGATATAAATCAAAAGTTTTAAATCAATCAACTCTGCTATCGGACATTCCAAATTCCATCCCTAGTACTTGGTTGAGCTTTCAAGCAGTTCACAGTTACGACAAAATCAGTCTGAGAGACTGTATCGTTTCTGAAACTTTTTACAAGATAAGCTTTATATAGGTGCCAAAACCTATATGAAATTTTATATAACGAACACACAACCTATAATATACTCGAATTATGGTATATACCAATAATATATTATGGTTTCATCAAAAAACATGGCATAAAATTAACTAGTTAACAGAGTTCAAACACAACGTAGTATTTTATAGTGGAAGCTATGGACTACAAAGAAAATTAATGAATTAAAAACAAGTCTTACATTTAAACAAAAATAACGAATTTAAAGAAATCACATTAATATAATCAAATCGGTATTTTCACACGCTTGCAGTGCCAAACTTTAGACAAATAATATTTAAATAGTATTCTGAGAGATCTAATTATGTCTGGTAAGATATTTTAGGTATCAATCATGTATTATGTATTATAGAAAATTCGTAAAATCTTTCCTCCAACTCCTAGTTCGAGATAACAACAGGCCCCCTTAACCCTTTATCCACCACATTCGTCCCGGAACGTTTCATTAGAAAATCGCACATCGCCAATCGCGCGTATCACGGCCGCAAGATATCTTCAATAGAAATGGCACGTGTCCGGCAAACTTGTTTACTATTCCAATATCGGCTGTTTTAATTTTTGAACTAGTAGAAAGATATGGTGATCTTTCTACTAGATCAAAAATTAAAACCCGTTGTTTGAGATATTTTCTTTTTTATGTTTACACATCTGCCAGGTGTCCCGCGATGGCTCATTTTTTTAGTCTTCTCACACCTGTAGAATGTCGAATTTGCAAAATTTCAGCTGAATTGGACTTTGTTAAGTAGTAAACACTGACTTGCAAGATCTGACCTAAACACACAACACATAACATTAATTATCCTGGAATAATAGGGTGAACATTTTTGTTCAATAATTTCCCGAGTGCAAGGCAGCCGTATTGGTTTACCATCTAGTGGCGAGGAGGGAGCGATATGAGCTAAGCGCATACGGCCGTCTAAATATGATAATTTGTGATGACCCGTGTATTTATGCGATGACATGATATGTTTGGTTGATTCCTCATTTGAAATTTCCAACCGGCAAAACAAAAGCTGCGTATCTCTTATCCTTTCACAAAGACGTTTCTAAAGGAATTCCAATTTGAGCTCTCGATACAACGGGGCGATGTTTGATCGCAACAGCTTTGTGCAAGGGAACGATACGATAGGGTTCTACTGTGGATATGTATTTTGTTCATTTGGAATATAACTTGCGATTGCAGCTTATTACGCTTTAGAGGGTTTTTAAGCTTCACAAAAATTGCAGTATATACCAATTTAGAGTACACCAGCATTTTATAGTGGTTTAGCAAAGGTAAAGTTAGCATACGCTAATATTAAATTGTATTAATTAGTTAACGATTAATTATAATATTAGAAACATTTTCTAGATTAACCGTTCTTATCTATCTGTTTTATGTATTTCTTGGTGTTGTATTGTATTGTTGTGTTGTTGTTGAACCTGGTTTAAATATTTGTGAACGTCATCTAACCTTGTTTGTTTGTCGTAAGAGGTAGTCCTGGCCTCTGGTGTCAGAGTTTGTCAGGCTACCCGAGGGCCTCTGACATGGTTTAATGACTGTTATTAATCAATAAAAGCTGGGACCAACAGCTTTACGTTCCCTCCGCAGCACGGAGCGATGGAAAACCGCACATAACTTATGTCATTGGTGCGGAGCCTAGAACAGAACCCGGTATCGTTGGATTCATTATTAAACCGTTAGGCTACTATCGCCCTCTAACCTTAATAAAGAATTAAAAAACCTTAAATTATTAATGCTAATAATAATTAAACAAAACATAAATTCAAAAACAAATACAGACTACGGTCGGGTAAGAAATAACTTATGACGCTGCCCCTGCCATAGCCTATAAATATGAATTGATTGATACCTCACTTGTTAAAACGGGCCAAATTTTTAATTTAAATACATAACCCTTCCTTTGCTTCACCGTAGTTGGGTAAAACATAATAGCCTATGACACTCTATCCATACCTGAAAACGAATCGATCGATATTTTGCTTGACAAAAACGGACCAATAGGGGTTATGGTTGAACTTCTACATGCATACATACATACATACATACATAGACTGTGAAACTCATTACCCTTCCCTTGCTTCGCCGTAGTCGGGTAACAATTATATCCCGTTATTTTAAATTTTGCTAATATAAGATTGTACTGATGAAGGCTCGTTCAAAAATACAACAGTATTTTTAGTTATCATTTGTATTATCCTTCGGAAACTTGAGATCAATTAAGGAATAATTTAAATCAAAATTATTTTGATTGACATTATTATACTGAATACATCAGCAAAATAAATTATAATTAAGATGGGACTGACCCGAGCTCCATTATTTAATTTCAAGTTATTCTTTTGACGTTTAGATTTTATAAGAAATTGATGAAGGAAATGAAACTGAATTTTATTTTTGAGTTCTTCTCGATCTGAATATTATTATTTAATTACTTGTTTTCCATTCTTATTAGGTCAGAGATACATCTAAACTAATATTACTATGAGGAAAGATTTGTTTTTGGATGTTTGTATGTGTGATTGTTTGTAATGAATAAGCCAAAAAATACTGAACCGATTTTAAGAATTAGGTCACCTAAAAAAAGCTACATTATCAAAAAGTAAAATGGGCTGTATTTCATTTAAAAAATATATAAGATCACTACGAAAAATACAATAATGTAACCAAAACTATCAAAATTTTTATGCAGAACTCCATACATTATAATTGAAATACATAACGTCATAAAATTCATAAAAACCGACTAGCGCGTACCACCATCGCTCCGTGCTTCGGAGGGCACGTTAAACTGTCGGTCTCGGCTGTTATTGATTAATAGCAGTCCTTAAGCCATGTCAGAGGCCCATGGGTGGCTTGACAAACTCTGTCACCAGAGGCCAGCACTACCTCATACGACAAACAAACAAACAATCATCATACATCATCATAATCCATGTGAGTGAAATCGTGGGGCGCAGCTAGTACTAAATATACGATAAGAATATTTTAATAAATGTGCGAGCGTAACGAGCTCTTACATTTAGAGTTATAATTTTTTTCATTTCAAAACATTAAAACCAGCCGAGTGCGAGTTGACATCATTAATCAGATTTAGTTAGATTCCGCATTTACTAAGTTCATTTATTCAAAATACGTTAAAAAACAAAGGTACTTAGCTCATGTCAATAAGGTTGAAAATCGTCTGACACCTTTTAAATGATTTTGGTGCTATGTATCATATATAAACTAGCGTCACCAATTCCCCCACCCTTTTTTCACCTTTCCTCAACCTACCCTACTGTCCCTTCACTTCCCCCAACATCCTTTACCTTGCCTCACCTACCCCTGTCTTCCCTCACATCTTCCCTAACTTACATCTCCCTCCCATCACTTAACCCCAACCTCTTCCATTTTCCATCCCTCACCCTCCTCACACTCCCCTCATTTTCCCACACCCTCCCCTCAACTTCCCCTGCCCTCCCCTCTACTTCACTAACCCTCTACTCACCTTTCCTCAACTTCCCCGTACATCCTCCCACCCTCCCCGAAAATTATTTATCAATACCATCCTCTCCTACCTTCCTCTCACATCCTCCTACCCTTCCATCACTTCCCTAACTTCCCCCACAATCCTCTCACTGCCCTCCACCTTTCCCTAAAATTTCCCCACACACCCTCCCCTCACTTTTTCTCAACCCCCACCCTCCACTAAATTCCTCCTCATTCCTTTCACTTTTCCCACACTCCCCTCACTTTTTCTCAACTTACTCCACCCTCCCCTCAACTTTTTTCAACTTCTCCTACACTTCCCTCACATTTCCATCCTCCCTAACTTCCCCTACCCTCCTCTCACATCTTCTATATTTTGATTTAATGTTGTTTTTTTACTTATGTCCCAGTCCAAAAAAAAACCTCAGATCCTACAGTGATTTTTATTGTCTAGAGGATCCATGTGGACAAAAAATCAAAATGAATCCCCCAGATGATCTATGTACGGGAGCCAAGTAGACGGAGGCATGGAGTTACAAGGATAGATAAAAATTTAAACGAGTCTGTCAGAGGAAGTTTGAAAGTATCGCCGCGCCAGTAATTTAAAAGTTGAGAAGATATAGGTTATCTTGGTATGAGCATGTAACAAGGAGATGGTTAAAAATTAATATTTTGGTATCAAGCGAAGAGGAAAACCAAAAAATGTGTGAATAAATTGCGTTAGAGATTACATGTGTAAATAAGTTTATTTAAAAACATTAAAAAAAATGATTAGCCATGTTATCATGAAAATTAGAACGGGCTATCACAATTAAATGCGTACACAACATTTGTGCCTATGCTGTTAACCGTTGTGGTGTTCCCTAGTCAGAGGCCAACCCAGAGTGTAGCAACCATTTTATGGTAAAACTTCAAACCGGCTATCATAATACAATGCGTACACCATATTTCGTTTCTGTGCTGTTAACCGTTGAAGAGTTCCCAATTCAAGAGCCAACCTGAAGTGCAGCAACCATGTCATGGTAAAAATGCAAACCAGCTATCGTAATAAAATGTGTACACAACATTTCGTGTCTGTGCTGTTAACCGTTAAAGAGTTCTTTTGTCTGGAGCTGTTTCTGGATGACGATTCAGGTCATGCCTACCATAAAAATGAATTGTCATCGAAACTGAACCAACATTCATAAATTCAACTCCGTATGATAAGAGGAAGTTGTTCTAATTTAGCTTGCAAGATTTGAACTAAACAAACATTCATACATACATACAAACGTTGCAAGTTAAATAAAAGCTTTCACAAGCACAAATTAAACATTTATATGATCCCCGACTCCCTACCCCCCAATATAGATAAGAAGCATCTCAATCACACCAGTTTTCAAACATAAAAATCGTCCATCCGTTGTTAGCTACGATCGTCACCGCCATTCCTTCCCCACATTCCTCTCCTCCCCCCCCCCCCACCCCCATATAGCTAAGAAACAACTCAATCACATCAGTTTTCAAACATAAAAAACCGCATCAAAATCGGTCCATTCGTTTGGGAGCTTCGATCCTCACCCCCACCCCCCCCAAAATTATAGCAAAGAACAATCTTGTTCACCTTAGCTTTGTAACACAATAAACTGCAGCTAAATTGGTCCATTCGTTTGAAAGATACGATTCTCACCCCCTTTTTCTTAACAACTCCCCCCCCCCCCCCGTTAGTCCTTAGCTATATGGGAGAAAAAAACAGAAAAAAAACACATCAAAAACGGTACATTCGTTTGGGAGCTACGATGCCACAGACAGACACACACATTCACACACACACACACACACACACACACACACACACACACACACACGCGCGCGCGCGCGCAGTGATACATACTCTAAACTTATAATACCCGTCTCTTGGTTCTGGGGTTATAAATGGAGTGAATACTGAGATGAAGGCTGATTGGTAGAATTGAAAGAAACGTACATGTGACCTTATTATAGAGGGATAAGGTTAGGGAGATGATGATTATGGTTAGTGGTAGCTCTCACCAACTATCTTTAGACTGATTTTTTAATCAAGTACTGGCTCATGTAGCAACTAAGTACCTAACTCCTCTCGTCTACGTCTCGTAAACAAACTAAACACAGCCAGATTAACATCAAAGCGCCTGTAATTAAGGCTTACTAGTTAGATTTAAAAGAAGCCGAGTACAGTCCCGCATCGGAGGTCGGTGGCGAACTTCGCACTAACTACTAATTGCTAAAACAAACTTCGCATCTCCAACTGAAAGCACCTTTTGATTGGAACCAAAGAGTATACAAATACTATTAAAACTACTGCTTACGGACGTATGTGTGTGTGTGTTTATCAAACACCCAGTTGTAAAAAGTTTGTGTTCGAGGTGAGATATTTCGTCTTGTCTTATTTTCTTCCATACCTCAAAAGGAATAAATTAACCCTTATATCACTTCGTCGTCTGTCAAGACTATTTTTCTCAGGCTTGCGATATTAAGTTGAAATTAATATTAAATACTCAAGTCTGCAATCCCTTGGAGCTGTGAAAAATCAAACTTCCAAGTCAACGCAATCAAAAGATACGGCTGTTTTTTGGTGCATATTTTGACACTCGTAAGGGAATCAAAGGAACTTCCCGTTGAGCTAGAATCATGAAATTCGGCAAGAAGCAATGTCTTGAAGCACATGTAAAGGGAAAAATCCGTAAACCGTAAATTTGTAGATTAATCACAAAAAAGTAAGCGTTTTCCGTGATAGACGATTCTTTTTTAATTCAATGAGTTCTCGAGCGCGGTGCCATATAAATTTCATCAAAATTGGTGTTGTTGTTTTTTCGTTAACCATAATAATATTCATAATCAATCAAGTGCATATTTGAATTGGAGTATCATAAACTATCATATTTTTAGTCTATTTAGTTAGGTATGACGTACTATTCTCTCTGCCAACCAAAAATGGGGAACTTGACGTGAAGATATATATTTTAGAAATTATGAATAATCCAATAAAAAAACAACTCAAAAAATCAATATATAAAAATACCAAAGACCCGACTACGTGTTGGCATGGAAACGAAATAACTAAATTCAAAAAACTTCCAGAGCGTTGGTGCTATACCTACTTTTGCATTGGTTTACAACTGGGTGTGTGATAAACACACACACACATACGTCCGTAAGCAGTAGTTTTAATAGTATTTGTATACTCTTTGGTTCCAATCAAAAGGTGCTATATCAATATATAAAAGTGAAACGTTGTCTGTTTGTTTGTTTGATTGTTTGGTGAGCTTACACGCGATAACAGCTGGAAGAATTTTGATGAAATTTGGAATGGAGACAGCTTATACTTTTGATCCCGAAAAATTGTAAGTTTCCACGGCAAAACTAGAAAATGTTGATTACTCGCTGTAAAGAACGGTTGGCATGGAAACGAAATAACTAACTTCAAAAAACATCAAGAGCGTTGGTGCTATACCTACTTTTGCATTGGTTTATAATATCCTAAAAAAATATCCTAGTAATTTTCGACAGCCGATTATATATAAAAAAGTTTGCAAAATGACCCAAGAGATGGTGTTAGCAAATAATGAAGTGATAACAAGTAAAATTATTATAAAATACAAAACACCCGACTGCGAACAAAATTATTGAATCCTAGCTGCACCCGCGGCTTTGCACACGTCGAAGACGTAAAACACCAATATACCAACATTTGATCAAAATTCCTTAAACCAATCTTCAATTTATTTTTTTATTTAACCTGTAGTGTCCCACTGCTGGGCAAAGGTCTCCCCCAATTCCTTCCATTTATCTCTACCTTCTGCAAGTTCAAGCCAATTTCCTTCGAAAGTATCAAGATCGTCACGCCACCGCTTCCGTGGACGGCCTCAACGCCTTTGTCGGTCATTGGGTACCCAGTGTATGGCGATCATTGCCCATCTTTCGGGATTCATCCTGCTCACGTGACCAGCCCAATCCCACTTGAGCCTTGCAGTTTTTTATCCTACATCTGCAATACCTGTCATGGAACGTAGTACGGTATTTCTGACTCGATCAATTCGCTTTATACCTAGAATGCTGCGTTCCATTGCCCTTTGACAAACCTTGAGTCGGGACTTCTGACATTCAGTAAGTGACCAGGTCTGGGCACCGTACGTTAGAATGGGCAGGATACACATGTCAATGAGTTTGCGCTTCAGAGAGATCGGAAGGTCTCCCTTCATAAGCCGCTTCATAGACCAGTAGCTCTTCCAGACGTTATCGATACGGCGACCGATTTCTTTGCTTTGCCTGTTTTCGAAGGATGCTAACTGGCCCAGATAGACATACTCATCGACATAATTTATCACTTGCCCATCAACCTCGACCCTACGCTTTATGCTGTTGGTCATCGGCTGCGTTTTAGACCTGTTCATCATAAGTCCCACCTCAAGGCTTACCGTGCTCAGTTCTTGGAGCATTTTCTCGAGATCAGGTGCAGATGGGGCAAAAAGGACAATGTCATCTGCAAATCTTAAGTTTGTGATACGATTGTTACCTATTTCTATGCCCCTTGTTGCCCAGGACAGTCTGTGTCTTAAAAACCTTTTCGAGGGTGCTAGTAAATAATTTGGGAGACAGCGGGTCACCTTGTTTTACGCCTTTGCTTATTGGGAATGAAGGACCGGATGAATAAAGTTTGATGTCTGTAGATGATTTTAATTAAGTCTATGTAAGTTTTATCAACGTCTTGTTGTTCTAATGCTGAAATTATTGCAGGGTGTTTTAAGCTATCAAAAGTTTTGGAATAACCACAAAAGCAAGGTACAGAGGCTTATGGAACTCGGTGAATTTTTCTGTTATTTGGTTGAGTGTGTGGAGATGATCAGTGGTGGAGAAGTTTGGTCAAAATCCGGCTTGTACGGGTAGTTGATGTTTATCGAGCTTGCCTGCGATACTGTTTTGGATTACTTTAATAAAGGTTTTGTAGATATGTGAGACTAAGCTTATTGGTCTGTAGTTTTCAATATTAGATATGTCACCTTTTTTATGTTACAGGACAGATGTTTTTAGGCAGTTTTCCTGTTTCCAGTATGGAATTAAATAAATTTGTGAGGGGTGGCAGTAAAGATTGTGAACCTATTTTCAGAGCCTCCGTCGTGACACCATCCACTCCAGAACTCTTGCCATATTGCATGGTTTTTAAAGCTTTGTGAACTTCTTGGCCCGTTATATAAGGAATAGTATCAGGAAGGAAGTACTGTATGTCTTCTTCATTTTTGGAACCATCGAAATACATTTGTTTGTAGAAGTTAGTGCATATTTCCGTTATTTTATCTCTGTTATTGTGTTTTTTCCTTTATCATCTTGTAAGCTATTTATCCATCGTCTTCCTGTTGATATTCCCTGTTTAGCTATTCTTAATGAAGTATTTTTTTCTATTGCAACTTTTACTATATGACAGTTAAGTTTACAAATATCGTTCCTGGTGCTACGCTTTATTTTTCAGTCTATTGTGTTGTATTCTGCAGTGCAAATTTCAAAGTTTTGTCTAGTCTGTATTATGTTCTGTGTTTCTCTTGATAAATTTGCTATACTTTTCTTGTAAGATTTTATTTTCTTCATGCATTTTTTATTTCTGTTACAATAGTATTATACTGGTCATCGACATTTTCCATTTCTCTGATGTTTAGACTTTTAAAAGAGTTAGAAAGATCTAAACTGAATGTTTCCGAATGTATTTGAAGTGTGTGTTTTGAGTGGTTTGCTGTTCGTTTTGTGACTAGTTGCAAGCGATGAATTTTGAGGTCAAATCTTACTTTAGCACGAATTGGTCTATGGTCAGAACTGTAATTTAATTTGTTAATGCATGAAACATCTTTGACTATTTTCATATCTGAAGTGAGAATGAAGTCTATTTCATTTTTAGTGGTACCATCTGGTGAAACCCACGTCCAGCGTCTCTGAGGCTTTTTACTGAAGAAGCTATTGGCAACTTTCATGCTCTGTCCAAAGGCAAACTGGAGTAGTCGAGCACCTCACTCGTTGCGGTTTCCAAGACCATAATGTCCTAGAATGTCTTCGCAATCCGTACTTTGCCTTTGTCCGACTTTAGCATTAAAGTCGCCGAGGAGCATGTTCCATGTACCGCGGTTTTCATCGCAAGCTCTGTTAAGAATGTCATAATAGTCCTCGAGTTCTTCATCAGAATATGCAGATGTTGGTGCATATGTCTGGATGATCGTTAGGGTCTTATTGGGAGTCACCAGAAATTTGAGGACGGCTATTCTTTCTGAATATCCGATAAACTCAATAATATTATCTTTCCACTTTTTAGCTACAAGGAAACCTACACCATGAAGTCCGCTGGTTTCACCAAAGTAGAAAAATATATTGTCGTCCCGCTCTTCTGTCTGTTCGCCTTGTCTTTTCACCTCTGCTAGGCCTAATATGTCCCACCTGACGTCTTTGAGTGCATTCTCAAGTTCCAGTAGACGCTCATCCTTCATCAAGGTGCGGACATTATAGATCATTATATTGAGAAAATCAGTATCCTTTATAACGTGAGCCGTGGTCGTAGAACGGTTGATCGATGCCGCCCGGAGATTCTTAGCTCCCCTAACTCCAGTACTGGGCCGGCGTCCGTCCCCACCAGCACAGACACTGGAGTCGCCGGGCACTAGAGGCCTGTCTTTTTTATTTCTATCCATGAAATAGGGGGGTTTGGACCGTAACCCGCCACGCTGGCCCAGTGCGTTTTGGCGGGTCGCCAGAGCCTCGTTGGTTTGTCAGCAGGGTGCACCATGGGCAGGTGAGGTTGGCTTGAGTCCTAAAGGTGATATGAAGGACCCCTTACACCCCAATGCTCTAAAAAATAATAAGAAAAAAATTATACTAGCAGGTGATTTAAATATTAACATTTTAAAATTGAATAAAAACACTCAACATCTTAGGGCTATTTTAAGCAATAATAATTTGAAAATACACATTACAGAACCTACCAGACGTAACGCATGCCTGGACAATATAATTAGTAACATAAATGACGCCGTAGGCACAATCATACCACTTGGTCTCTCAGATCATGAAACAGGGCAAGTTTTGAGCTTTCGTGAAAGTAAAAACGCAGAACCTTTGCGCAGATGGTATGTGCAAAAGAAGGATTACTCGAATGAGAACCTGGAAAATTGTAGAAAAATTATTAAATGTTTGTCATTTAGAGATATATACGAGACTGATAATCCTAATATTGCTTTTAATGTTTTTCAGGATTCACTTAAATTTTTGTTTTCTTTATGTTTTCCAATGCAAAAAGTAAAGGTTCAAGCAACCCAAAAGGTAAAATGGGTTACAAGAGGCCTAAACATAAGTTGCAGAAATAAAAGATTCCTCCGCAAAAAATATTATAAGGAAAAAACAAAGGAGTCTAAAACTATTTATAAAACTTCTCAAAAATTTTGAAAAAATGCATTACTGGGGCACAAAAAACAAAAAACATGGAAATAATTAAAAAATGTAAAAATATTCATGGAGCTTCATGGAGTTTAATCAAAGAAAAATTTGTTTGTCCCCCTAAGTGCATTGAAATGTTAAAAATAAATGGTAAAATTTTAATTGAGCCTACAATGATAGCAAAAGCGTTTAATAATCAATTTATAGATCACACTAATAAGTCGAAAAATCTAGTAAGTTCTAATTATAGCGTCAACGCAAGTTGTATCTCAGGTTCCATCTTAAATTCAGTATCACCCATGGAAGTTAAGAACACTATAGCAAGCCTCAAAAATACAAATGCAGGAGATGATGGTATTGCAACGAAAGTTGTAGAAGAAGAACTTAGTGATATACTAGCCCATCTAATAAATCTTTCCTTTTAAAATGGTATTTTTCTTGAGGGCTTAAAAACAGCAATTATTAGGCCACTGCATAAAAAAGGTGAAAAATATCATTTAGAAAATTATAGACCAATAGCTCTTATACCAATATTATCTAAAGTTTATGAAAAGAAGATGCATAAAAGACTGTACGAGTTCTTCGTAAAGCACAATGTAATAAGACAAGAACAAAATGGTTTCCAAAAGAACAAATCAACAACACTAGCAGCGTTCTACTTAGTTAACAAAATAGTAAAGAATGTAGATAGCAGAATTCTAACAACAGCTTTGTTTTTCGATATGACCAAAGCTTTTGATTTTGTGTCACATGAGCTACAGTTAATTAAACTGCATCATTATGGCGTCAGGGGAAAGGCGATTGAATTGATTGAATCTTATCTTCAGAATAGAAAACAGTGTGTGGAAATAATATCAATGGATAGTAGAAATATGATTAATAGGAAATCAGATTATAGAATAAATTTGTATGGCGTACCTCAGGGCAGTGTGTTGGGCCAGTTGTTGGTTTTATTATATATAAATGACATAGCTAGCATAACTTCATATAATTCCGTATTGTTTGCTGATGACATTTCAATTATAGTAACATCAAACAAAACTGACAACTTTATTAATAACCACAGACATTTACAATACAATTAATTCCGTAGTTCGATGGCTTGACATAAACAATTTAAAAAATAATCTTTTAAAAACTCATCATATTAATTTTAATAATATTAATATTGAGGTAAATTATAATGGACATAATATTTAAGGACCAAATAAGGTATCATTTTTGGGTTTAATCGTGCATAAAGAATTAAATTGGAAACCACAGATAGATAAAATATGTAAAAAAATAAACAGCTACGTTTATGTATTAAAATGTTTGCGGAAAACTTCAAATAAAGAGACTGCTCTATTAGCATACCATGGTTATATTGGTTCACTCCAGCTTTCATCACCCAAAAAAAATGTATTCGAGCTGTTTGTGGAGCAGCACCATTGGACTCATGTCGGCCACTTTTCAAAGAACTGAAAATACTACCACTGCCATGTCATTTATATTTACGACGTATCATGTTTTGTTAGACAACACAGCTAAAATTATACGAAGGCGAGTGGCGTTTTTCCACGAAACACAATTATTATAAGTACTAGCAGATGCCCGCGGCTTCGCACGCGTGGTCATTTATGTAGGTTTAGAGTAATCTATATACTATTCCAAGACCTAGAATACCAATATACCAACATTTGATCAAAATTCCTTCAGCCTTCAAATTTTTTTATCGATGCTTGGCTTTTACTGATCTGATTGAGATACTAAGTACTCCAGTTTTTAAGTCAAACCCTTAGCTACTCAACAGTGAAAACCGCATTGCAATCGGTCCAGTAGTTTTTACGTGATGCGCGAACAAACATACAGACAAACTAACAAACTTACAAACAAACAGACAGACACGAGTTTTAAAAATGTTCTATTCTTATTCAGTAGCTTATTTTAAGTACCCCAGACTATTTTTTTCTTAATTATCTTGATTGTACAGACATTTTTGTTCTTATTGCTTTATAATAAATATACTCTTAGATAGACGAGCTGCCGCTCGCAAATATAATCACACTACGTTTGTGTGTATGTAAGGGGGAACGGATGTGTGTGTGTGTGTGTGTGTGTGTGTGTGTGTGTGTGTGTGTGTGTGTGTGTGTTTGATACTTCTTCACGCTTAAACAGCTGAACGGATTTGGATGAAATTTGGTACGGAGGTAGCTTATAACCTGGATTAACACATAGGCTACTATTTATACCGGAAAAATGTGTGGTTCCTGAGAGACGCGGGTGAAACTGCGGGGAACAACTAGTATATATATATATATATATATATATATATAAATTTTATGTGTTTTTTATGCGTGCGGGAATGCCCAGTCGTTGAATTATGCAAGCTGCCTGGTAAATATGAGGATGTATGCATGTAGACTGGACTGCATCCATTCCATAGTAAATTGAAAAAGCAAAAGTAACTGTTTGATTCCTTTTGTAGCGTAGGCTACTTACGAGCATAATAATAAAACAATAAACCTATAATAGCGATCAAAAACAACAATTTGACAAGTAAATAAATTATTATTAAGTAAACAACACATAGGCATTTTTAACTAGTTTTCCCGACCGCGCGAACTACAGTTTATCGCAAAATTAAAGCAGCCTATGTTCTTCTAGGATATTAAAACTAATGCAAAAGTATAGCACCAATGCTCTTGAAGTTTAATGGCATTTTGTTTCCATGACAACCGTTCCTTACAGCGAGTAATCAACATTTTCCAGTTTTCCTGTGAAAACTTACTATTTTCCGGGACAAAAATTATTCTATGTTTTATTTTAGGGTATAAGCTATCTCCATTCCAAATTTAATCAAAATCCGTCCAGCCGTTATCGCGTGAAACCTCCCCAAACAAACAAACGAACAGACAACGTCACTTTTATATATTGGTATGGATAAGGAATTTTTATGGGGCCATTTATGGAAGAACATTCAGTTAAAGCCTTAATTTTAAAGCATGGATATGAATATGTTCTGGGTTGCCTAACCAACATTTGAAACACGGCTAATCTGGAAAATAAATTATAATTTTGAAGTAAGCCCCTCTACTACCCAGGGGCAAAATATTGTGTTTTGGGTGTTTTTATTTCCATAATCTTTATCACATAACGGTTATTTAGCTTAAATAAAATATGTGGATTGCTTATGCTAAGCTAATTAAGTGCAAATTTATTTAAATCTGCTTTTGTTAGACTATTATTAAAATATTTTTTGACAAGGACACAGTTAAGTTCAGTTATATCGAGCCGAATTAAAAACGATTAAACACACGCCGTTATAGATAACCGGCTGCGCCCCGCTGCAATTGTTTCAATTGTATTATTTCAAGTGTAAAATTTATTTGATTGTTTTTTTTTGGCATCGGTTTCGTATTTTATTGATTTGGTGACTATAGTGTCCTATTTTTCTTAATAAATTTATAACAATCTAAGTAATACAATTAAAATCCTTTGTTTCTTTCTTCACATAAGTAGATAAGTTAGCTTGTAAGACAGTCAGCAAACTGATATTTTAATTTGACGATTTCTCTTAAAATAGATTAATCTGCAAGCAATTAAATATAATTTCATAAACGATCATGTATATCAATAATGAAATAATATAATCTAAATAAAAATTTCAAGTTTTAGAAAAATACAGACACGGTACACTTTATTTTGAAAATGCTCAGTTGCAAGAAAGTGAATCATAAAATATTTATAAAAATATAGCATTACATTCATTTACGTTTGTTTTCATTGTTCGTGACGCTCGTGCAAGGGTTTGTTCAAACCATAATTCTTTGAAACAAAAACGTTTGGTATTTTAATATAGAAGAGAAAAAAATTTTTTTTTTTGACACAACCTTGCAAATTAAATTTTTACACGTGAAAAAAACTTTTTCTTTAATTATTGTAGGGGATGAGGTTGCACCCGCCTCTTTAATTTATTGATCGATACAATTTTAACACACTGTTAAAGTCTCTGAGCCTTGTGTCCAGGGCCCCAATCACAGAACTTGGTTTAAATCAGATTGTCACTTTCTTCATAGCAATTTCGACTCTATCGCAATGCACTAATGAATTTGACGGCTTGAAACTGATATGATCAACATTGCGTAATAGCACTGCAGGCACATTGTATACATAGATACATTATTATTCTGCGTAGTTAATTAGGTAATAAAATTATATTGTATTGTAATTATATTTAAAGATTAATAACTAATTGTGAAATACATTTAATAAGAGTAGCTGTTATAGTATCTGTATATTTTTGGTGTACAATAAAAAAACTGTCTATTTATTTAATAAAACCATCTTTATACCCTCGAAAAATTAAAACTTGCAGTAATAAAACCGCACATCCGCAAAGTCGAAGTCAATAAATTTTAATGTTTCCAAGTAAGTAACCAGATGCAATCAGTCTCGCTAGAAAGACGCAAGCCATTACTGCACTAATCCTGGTAAGTTAACAAGAAGTAGAATTGAAAACGACCAACTAAAACCGCTGGTGTAAGCTGGGGCTTTAAAATGTTGATGTGGATTTTTACTTTACTGCTGAGAAGTACGGATGAAATTCGTTTGATTACTTACGATAAAGAAGTTACATGTTCATAAAAACATCCTCACTTTTAAGAGTGCCAACTATGAACTAAGTAAGTTTTCGTAGACTGCCAAACATATTGTGGTTGAACTACAGGTAATGTAATTAAAATTCAGGCAGTTGATCCTAGATTTGATCAATCTCATTTGGCAACCATCGATTAAATATATATATATATATATATATTATGGTAATGAGAAGAAGTTTAAAAAAAAGTCGAGTACGAGTATATACCGCCAAACAAAGGGCTGTAGCATAATAAGCGGCGGCTACGTATGTGTGCCTGAGTGGATAATTTGTAGTGTATTGGTTGAAACACAATCCTACACAATGTCATTAAAAAAGACTGCATTATTGTTTTTCCGTGAGAACTTGACAATATTTACCCGACTAATAAGGTCGAGATGTTGCTGCGATGTGACGGCCGATCGGCATAGCATGGTGCGTGAGGCTTGAGCGTACGTGCGGATCAGTACGGGTGTTTCATTTTCGATTTGGCGGTGGTATTCTTGGGTTTATCTTTTATATTTGTAGTTTACATGTTTTGTTATAATTGTGAGATTTGAAAAAAATATACAGAATGAAAAAATATGGAAAAAAATACATCCCCGTAGAGTTTACTCTCTTCTCTAACGGGCGTATTTCCGAAGCACCGGTAGACTTCCGAAGCAAGGGTATTTCCTTTTCCAATGTGAGAGTTTACTCTGTTGGCACATGAAAGGGAAGTTTCCTTTTCTAACTCAAAGAATACTTAGATATGATCTTTTTATAATATTTTATGTATTTCTCCTTGATCATGAGATGTTAATTTTGACTTGTAAAAGTGCTATTATTTTTGCCTATTTACAATAAAATACTTTGACTTTGGGTCAGGACATGAAATTACAAGATATAATCATTTTAAAAACATATGGTTTTTGAATCCCCCAGCAACTTTTACAGTTTGCATGTTCTTTACCGGCTTGCAGTGTGGGCGCGTTCCGAGATGCACTCCCGGTGCATACGTTTGTGGTGGTATACACATTCTTAGACGTTATTTTGAGCACAGTCAATGGCTTATTCCTTCCGTACAATGTTGATCAATCTCATACATACAATCATAAATGTGAGCTCATCTCTGAACGCGGTCACTGTTTGTAGCCTCCTACATCGTAGCGGCAAAGTTATTGTAAAAGTTACTAGTGTATACCTTAATTAGTGATTTTAGAGCTAGGCATAATAGAAATAGACATTTAAATTGTAAATTTTAGTTTCTTGTGGCTGTTTTTACAAGTAAGGAAAGTCAGCGGTATTTTTCCGGAGGGTTTTTCGTAACAAAGTGTTTGCCTGGTCCGGAAAACTAAAAATAACTTCACTATATTGCTTAATTGCATATTGGACCGACTGGGCGGAAAGGTTAGTACAGCGCAGTTCGTCAATTTACCAAAGTCAATTTCCACCAAGGTTAGCGGGGGCGGCGACGAAATAGATTGAGGAGTCGACACATTTTACTCGGTGTAGGATGGTCAGGCTTTTTGGAGAAAATTGTAGGATTTGTTCGAAAAATACTTTTGAAGAGGAATATCCGAACTGACTTCAAAGACTTGATAACAAGTAGAAAGTATTTAGGTGAAAGGAAAAACTCTCATTCTTTAAAACTATCTTCCGTCAAGAAGAATAGTCACTCAAACAGATAAGAAAGACGTGGGAAGAAGTGAGTAGGAAGCGGAAGAGACAGACAGATTTGATGACACAGATATAAAAAAGAAGGAGAAAGAAACAACTTTAATGAGATTGAAAGGAAGTGGAAGGAGGAGATAACTGTGAGGTAGTAGGTACCTAGGAACTAAGCCGGAGATATCTAGGGCATTCAAGAGGCCCTCGGAAGGCCTAGCTTAATGAAGTAGGTAAAAAGTGGAAGGGGGATATAATTATTAGGGAATGGGTTCGAAATGAAATGGGGAGACAGCTTTGAGATGGTAAAAGGGTGATAGAACTATCAGGGGTGGGTAGGAAATTGAAGGGGGAAAAAGATATGAGAGTAAACAAGTAAGTGACAGGTAATATACCTTCCATTATAGGGGTAAGCAGGAGGTGGAAAGGGATTAAATTTAATGTGGTGAGGTAGGAAATGGATAGCTTTGTAGGGGTAATTATGAAGTTAGTGTTTGAGCTGCAGTGAACTTTGCATAAGGGAACGCAATTATTTATCCTGGTTTTTTATTTGCCAGCATAACGCAGGTATTTATCGCAAAGGAAGTGTAGTGTACACACTCATGAAAAAATCCACTTGAATAGTTTAACTTGGTGACTCTACTCGCAAGTTACACCGCTTGACACGTCAGTGCCGAAGGTATTGGCCCCGAGGTGGTGAGTTATAGGCATGTAAGGCCCCTAATGAGGCCCATACCTTCAAACTGGGCCTGAATTAAACGTTTAATCGACACGAAGACAAAAATGTTGAGCTGCAGGAATTGTGCCAAGTCGCTGAGTTATTTTAATTGGATGAGGTGAGCACCCTACATCCTCCTAATCTTATCCAATAAAGCTATCTATAAGTATAGATAGCTTTATTGGATACTCGTATAAAGAAATATAAACGAAAAAGTAAGTAAAAGGAAGATGATATAAAAATGGTCTAGTGTACTTAAAGTAAGCTACTGAACAATTATATAACATTTTTGAAAATCATGTATGTCCATTTGTTTGTCTATTTGTCTGTATCACGTAAAAACTACTCGTTTTTACTCGACCGATTGCTGTTGGATAGCTTAGGGTTTGACTTAAAAACTGGGGTACTTGGTATCTTAATCCGATGATTAAGATGCCGAGCAATCGATAAAAACTATTTGACGGCTGAATGAATCTTGAAGAAATGACGATTGCAAGGAGAGAAAGGAGGCCTTGTCCTGCAGTGGGACTGACAGGCTCATCATCATCATCATCATCAGCCTATATCTGAGGCCTCTTCTAATGCACACCACTGAGCTCGGTTTTCAGCTCTCCTCATCCATTCTCTTCCAGACACTTTTAGCAGGTCGTTACTCTACCAGACCACACCCACCCTACACAACGTTTGCCTAGACGTAGTCTCCTCTCGATAACTCGTCTACCCCAACTGTTATCAGGTCCTCGGAAATTGTGGCCAGCCACTTAAGCTTACTTATCTTTAGAGCTATTTCGGTTACCTTGGTTCTCCGTCAGATATTTTTATTACAAATCTTGTCCTTCAGAGAAACTCCAAGCATAGCACACTGAGCAACCTTAAATATTGTGATCGCTAGGCTGAAAATAAATAAATAATAAGACATCGAACCTCGTTACAATCAAAGCGTAGCCGGAACACGTCCACTGCTGAACTTAGGCATCCCCCTAGAACGCTACAAAGAAAGGTTGCTCGCTATTTTCATCCAGCGGCTCCCCTTTAAGGTGTGTCACAATGGACTTCCGCGGCGGCCTCACTTTTGCGGATATTCCCTATTTAATCTGTCCATTCACACAACGCGTCGCGTTGTGGAATCGTTTGGAAATTACGTCAAATCACGATCATTCACGAACAATTCCACGCAGATATCTTGACGCGGCGCGTGACGTGGCCGAATGTCATAGCGAATTGGGGCCCAGGATTGTATCTCACAAAGATCCCAATCCCAAGCTCCCTAGAGCTCGTTAAGTGAAAACCTTTGAGATAATATATATTGTCATAAATCAGACCAAATAGTGCGTGACCACGTTTCAATCTTCGACTTTCACACACTGAAATTGTCTTTATTTATTTTAAGCTCTGGAGACTGGGGTATTTACAAATATTACTAATCTAAGGTTGCCTGGAAGAGATCGCTGCTCAGTAATAAGGCCACCGATTGTACTATTTTAAGGTTGATGTATAGCACATCAACCTTAAAATAGTACTTTAAGTTTTTAGTATTTTAAGTTTTTAGTGCAATAAAGAGTTAACTATATATCTATCTATCTACCTACGTAAACAGTGCAAAATCAAAATATAGCTAAGAAACGGTGTTACGGTTAGGAAAGCGAATTCCCATCCTAAATACTAGTGTGACGGTTTGTATATTTTCTTCCTAACCATCACACCAGTGTGACAGAGCAGTGTGAAGGCACAGACCCAATTTTGGGTCTGTGTGTGTAGGTTAGTCGGTCGCGGTTGATTTTATCGTATCCTAATAAGCAACGGGTTAAATTCCTTCGATATAACGCACTAGTTTTCCCGCCCGCGACTCCGTACGCGCGGACTACTGTTTATCGCGAAAAAAAGCATCCTATTTTTTTCTAGGATTTTATAAACCAATGCAAAAGTAGGTATAGTACCTATGCTGATGATGTTTTTTGACAGACTCGTTATTTCGTTTCCATGGCAACCACAGACCATTCTGTGATGGCAACCGTTCCTTAAAGTGAGTTATCAACCTTTTCTAGTTTTGTAGAGGAAACTTACAATTGTCGGTCCACCAGAGTTTTTTTTTTTACCCGAGTATGGCGAAGCAAGGGAAGGGTAATGAGTTTAACAGTTTATGTATGTATGTATGTATGTATGTATGTATGTATGTATGTATGTATGTATGTATGTATATTATGGATGTCATAGGCTATTTTTTACTCAACAACAGCGTAATTAAGGAAGGGTTATGTATTCAAACTAAAAACTTAGACCTATTTTGATAAGCGAGGTATCAATCGATTCGTCTTAATTTATAAAGTGTTATAGGCAAAAAAAACCCGATACGGCAGCACTTACACGACCGTAGTCGAGTTTTAGTTTTGAACTTATGTCTTGTTTATATGTTGATCGGTTGACTATGGCAAATCCCCCCCCCCCCCCCCCCCCCCCCAATATGATAAACACACCAAAAAGACGGCCCCCAGTCCCTGGTGGCTCCGTTATTCCTGGCACCGGTAGCAGCCATGGTAACGGCGGAGCCGGTGCTAAGAATCCCCCGCAGAGACCCAGCTACTAACCCCCACGATCTTTGGACCTAAGAACTTATAACGCACGCACCTTTAGGACCGATGAGAAGTTAATAGAGCTGGAAGACGTAGTAAGTAAGTTGCGCTGGGGTATTATAGGGTTATCAGAAGTCCGAAGAGAGGGAAAGGATACGGTGACCCTCAATTCCGGCAACTTACTCTATTACCGGGTGGGCGACCAGCAGTCCCAACATGGTGTCGGGTTTCTCGTCCACAAGTCCCTCGTCAACAACATTGTGAAGTTCGAAGCGTTTCGAGCAGGGTGGTATAACTTATACTCAGAATTACCAACGCCCCGCACTCGAAACGCCCGGACGATGAAGTGGAGGCTATGTATGACGACATTTATAATGCCATACATGCCCCGAAAACACACTTCACAGTGGTGATGGGGGACTTCACGCACGGCTGGGCATGAGGAATGGCGATGAACTGAGAGTGGGGCAGTTTGGATTTGAGTTTGAGCGGAACCAAAGGGGTCAGCGATTGGCCGACTTCATGGAGGAGAACTCCTTTTTCAAGAAGCGCCCGTCCAAGTCCTACCCAAATCCAAAACCCCGAGAGCTTTCAGTTGGAGCTCCAAAATCGCTTCCAAATCCTTACCGCATGCTATACAATGGACGAACTAAATAACGGGCTGGTGGAAATTGTCCACGCGGCCGGGTCAGAGTTCTTTAAGACCCCCCGCAAAAAAAGAACACAAACTCTCTGAGCATACACTCAAAACTTATGGCAGAAAGAGGCGAGATGAGGCTGCAGTCTTCAGTGGATATGTCGAGTTACAGCTTCCTTAGTAAACAGATCTCTAAGTCAATGCGACACGATTTGCGTTCCTATAATACTACTTGTATTAAGAACGCAATGGAGCGGAACAAGGGCTCCAAAGTGTTCGCTATTGGCGGTGTTAGCAAGAGATCTGTCTATTGGGCAAAGCCTGTTGACGAAGCTGAAAACCGACAGTGGCAGCATCGTTTCGTCGAAGCCAGAGATTTTGAGTGAACTCGAGAAGTTATATAGACAATTATACACCTCATCGCGTAGTCCTCCTAGCAGGACTAGCGATGCAAGAGCCCGTTTGACCCGACATTATACCGAAGATATCCCGGACGTCAGCCTATACGAGATCAGAATGGCTCTCAAACAGCTTAAGAACAACAAGGCACCAGGGGAGGACGGAATAACGACAGAGCTACTGAAAGCGGGTGGAACACCGGTACTTAAACTCCTTCAGAAGTTGTTTAACTCCGTCATCCTCGAGGGTACTACGCCAGAGGCGTGGCACAAGAGCGTAGTGGTTTTGTTCTTTAAGAAAGGTGATAAAACCCTCTTGAAGAATTATAGGCTTATTTCGCGGCTGAGCCACGTCTATAAGTTGTTTTCGAGAGTAGTTACAAACTGTCTCGCTCGTAGGTTTGACGACTTTCAGCCTCCCGAACAAGTTGGATTCCGGAAAGGCTTTAGCACCGTAGACCACATCCATACGCTCCGGCAGATTATACAGAAGACCGAAGAGTATAATCGGCCACTATGTCTAGCGTTTGTGGACTACGAGAAAGCCTTTGATTCAGTCGAGACCTGGGCAGTGCTACAGTCACTACAGCGGTGCCAGATTCATTACCGGTACATCGAAGTGTTGAAGTGTTTGTACAGCAAGGCCACCATGACAGTTCGTCTTCAGGATCAGAGCACGAATTCTATACAGCCGCAAAAAGGGGTGAGACAGGGAGACGTTATTTCTCCAAAACTGTTCACCTCTGCACTGGAAGATATATTCAAGCTTCTGAACTGGAACGGATTTGGTGTTAACATCAATGGCGAATACATCACTCACCTTCAATTTGCTGATGATAAAGTCATCATTGCTGAAACCCTGGAAGACCTAAGCACAATGCTCAGTGACCTCAATATTGTTTCCCAACAGGTGGGTCTTAAAATGAACATGGACAAGACGAACATCATGTCAAATGCCCATGTCGTACCCATGCCGGTTTATGTTGGGAACGATATTATCGAAGCTGTTGATTACTATGTCTACTTGAGTTAGACGATCCAACTGGGTAGATCCAACTTCGACAAAGAGGTCAACCGACGAATCCAACTCGGATGGGCAGCGTTCGGGAAATTACGCCATATCTTCTCGTCACAGATACCGCAGAGCCTCAAGACGAAAGTTTATAATCAGTGCGTGTTGCCAGTGATGACATACGGCACTGAGACGTGGTCGCTAACTATTGGTCTCATACAAAAGCTCCGAGTTGCGCAGCGTGCAATGGAGAGAGCTATGCTAGGTGTTTCATTACGTGATAGAATCAGAAATGAGGAAATCCGTAGAAGAACGAAGGTTACCGTCATAGCTCTCAGAGTTTGCAAGTTAAAGTGGAAATGGGCAGGCCATATAGTTCGCAGAACCGACAACCGCTGGGGAATAAAGGTTCTCGAATGGCGACCATGAACAAGCAAGCGAAGTGTGGGGAGACTCCCCACACGATGGACCGACGATATTGTAGCCATCGCAGGAAGTCGGTGGATGGAGGTGGCACAAGATCGCTTGTCATTGCGCTCTTTGGCGGAGGCCTATGTTCAGCAGTGGACTTCTAAAGGCTGACATGATGATGATGATAGGAAACTAAATTTTCTACAATTTTGAGCTGAACTTGTACTCTGGCCCATTGCTTGTGGAGATACAGCCAGTAAAAGATGAGCAAATTTTTTGAAAAAATATGTATTGTTATCGGTTTGGTCATTTCCAAGATAAGTACTACATAGCTAAAACTCTTTTTTTTGAAAATTCATGAGAGAGGAATTTGCAGAGAAATTAATTAGCTTCAATTTCATTCAATTAGCTTTAAAACGCTTCATAGTTTCCTGAAAAACTAAAGTAAAGATAAGTACCTGAAAACGCTTCTCTAAAGTAGATTTTTCGAAAAAAACTGAAACAAGTACCAGAATTTCAAGCACCACGGTAGTAGCTCAGTGTTGCGAACTTGGATATAAACTACTCTCGCTTATGGGTCCTAGCAATATTAAAAACAAACATTACAATAATACATTGCGATGTTTGATGGTTTTAATGTCTGGTGTTATTCTTAGAGACATTAGTTTGAAATGAAAACAGTATTTAGTAAATACGTAATTTTACTTTCTTTCTTAATAAAATCACCAAACACAAATAAATATAATAGAATTTTGTATAGTAAAAATTCATTATAAATTGAGCTTTCAGTCTTTCCGTGTATAAAACGGTGGGTGGTTTACTAAGGAATCCCCCCCCTCCCATGCCTACGGCCTGGTTGATTGTAAGTTTCCGACGATTTCGAAATGCAATCGACGGAACAATTAGGGCGAGTTGAAATATTCAGGCAAAGTTCGTTCGAGGGGCTTTTAGTGCAGCTAAGTGTGAAAGTGAATTGGCCACCCTATTGGCTATTGATAATGGCTGTGTGGCCAGTCGTATAGTTGAAGCAAAATCTATCTTATTTCTTCTACAATACACTGTTTTCAATTGGCCGTAAACATGTTTTTTACTTTATGCATGTTATACACCCCAACTAAGATCTCACGATGCAGCGATGTACCGGTTTCTTTCAAATTAATTGCTACACAACTCAATAATTATAAGGCCTAAAATTACACGGATTAATTTTTGTAACTTTTAAACTTTCGCGATTCGAACACATAGTTATAAATTTAAACGGGACTTAAGTTTTCAGCGCGATTAAGTCCCGTTTAAATATATAACGGTGAAATAGTTTTTAACCGTACAGTTAAAGCCCTTTCATTTGATTCCAAACTTATAAATTTTAACCTCCTTCTGAGCATTAGAACCCCCTAATCTTTATACAATGCAATAACTAATATTTATTGACATAGCCTCCTTTCACTGTTGCCACGCCTTTTGGTCGGATGTTTACCTCATCCACGACTATCCCTCTTATTTGACGAGATCATCGAACCACTGGATGATGGACCACCACCTACCTTCCTCTTGCCAGTTCTTGGTGTTACCACTCGGTCAAAGACTCTCCACCTGTCATAACCTCGCCTAGCCATGTATTCCGCCCAATTCCATTTAAGTTATATCTCTAACTTTCGTTTAAAGTTGAATGTCGATATTAGATTTTAATGCCGAGTTCGCTCCGTAGCCCTTTGTGCAATTCCTAGTCTGTACCGAGATTTCTTTGAGAGCGTCTATGTCATGGCACCATACGTCATAGTGGGTAGGATACACTGATTATAGAGTCGGGTCTTCAGACATTATGGAATGGTTTTCGATTCGTCCAATCGATACCTACAGGTAGATGATAAATGCCTATGGTTGCAAGAGTATGGGATGTCACGTTTCATTGCTCGCTGGTTTATATAAAAACCCCCCATTATAGCTAAGAACCATCTTGATCACATCAGCTTTCAAATAGAAGAATAAAAAACCACGCCGGCCTTGCCAAAAAGAACTTTTGCCAAAAAATTATATATTGTTGGAATGGGCTTATTAAGACCTTCAACTTGATACCCATATAGTAAATATAGAAGTTTTTTTCGAGTTTGAAAATGATGCCATACTGCCGCCATATAGAATGTTTCCAAAAATATATATAGCCCATGTTACTCGAGAGGATGTAAGGATTCTAACGATACCCCATACATCTAAATCTGTTCAGGCATTTAAAAGTTATGGTGGAATAAAAAAACTCACTTAAAAACATACATGAATGCTAAAATAAAAAAAACATAACACTCCTATTTTTGGGCAGTCGTGTTTTATGGGCAGTCGTGTAAAAACACATCAAAATCGGTCCATTTTTTGGGAGCTATGATGCCAAAGACACAAAGTGATACATATTATGTAGTTGCGATATCGTAGAATTATTTCATAGTCATTTCATGAAATGGTTAACCACATCATAAAAAAGTTTTATTACATAAAATTATCGGTGACATCATAAAATAGTTTGGCCAGATGAATGAATGATCAGCGTTTGACGATATGAACAGCTAAATGCACTAGACGCACGGCCACTTCATGATACGGTAAAAAATTAGTGATCATAATTATATGGTCTGTGAACTATGTTTGAAAACTGATGTGATCGAGATGCTCCTTAGCTATAGTCGGGGGTTATATAAATTTTCAATTTGTGCTTGTGTTCGCAGTTTCGTGTGTTTAAGTACGCGTAAATAGTTTCAAAATTCCTTATTTTTGTAACTAGTTATTTTTTATGGCACATTTGTTACTTTGAGTTATGATTATGATTGAAGGAATGAAGTATTTTTATCTGTATTATGTTCAATGATGAATCAAATTTAACTTTCCTTTATACTTTTTGCAGGCTTAGGAATGGCAGCTAAATTGAATCATAATAAAATTACTTTGCTGCCAGAATTTTTGTAAAGACGGAATGCAGGTGTGAGATTTATATACATATGTATAGATAATTATACGTACTGTTAAGATTATCAAAACCTAAGTTTGTAATGTTAGCCCTCGGTCGGTCAGGTTTGTCGAATAGGAAATAAAACTTATCTGCACCTAATAATAAAAGCAAGTTGCTTTATCCTATAGCTGGTATCTGTAGTACCTAGTAGCTACAGCTACAGAATAAATAACCTAAGAAATATTTAATAAAAGCTTGAAAATTACTGAGCAGTTTAGTACCTACCTAATGTGTACTAAAAAGGGTATAATCCAAAAAGGGTATAAGGGTAAATCCTTAGATTATTCATAGAAACAAGGAAATAGAATTGTTATATTTTTTATTGATTCGGAAATAGAATTGTTATATTTTTGATTGATTCTACCACCAGATTCGGAATACACCACCATAGAAGAACTGGCAAGAAACTACGGGGCGAATGTATTTTTTCATCATCAGTTTTACAATTATCATTAACATAGGTATCATACACTAAATACCCTACATACTAACAACCTCTATGTGATACTAGGTCATAATGACACTATTATCGTTTTACAATCACCATAGTTACACCAGACACAAAATAAAAGCATTTACCATGAACAAAGTGATCCTAATCATTTCTAACACAGTCACTGCTCAGCCCAGAGGCTGCTTTTTATAGAGATTCTACCCGCCAAAGTCACGTAGTCATTGCAACAGCAGGAATGAGCCTGCAGATGGCGCCGAAGTGACGGAAATGTACATATTTTATTACATTGAAACTATTTAATAATTGTTATTTTATAACATTGAAACTATTTAATAATTGTTAACTCGGTATTGTTTACACATTGTTAATCATTTAAATAATTAAGACGTTTATGTACATATTTTTCAGAATATTAACAAATATTGAAAGTCAGAACAGTATTCTTATATGATTCTCATAAATTACAATTTTTAGCGGGAGAAGTTGTATTTTTACTACAATTCTAGGTTTAAATGTACAGAGCTGATTAAGTAATAATACATTAATATTAATCGGGTAAGTACTTAGTTTTAAGCATTTCTATCAATATCGTAAGTTTACATGATTTTAAATCATTCTAATTTGAACGGAAATATAAATACAGATGTTTCAGAGTTATAATACAATGACTCAGTAATTGTACTTAAAATTAAAGGATAATTGTACTAAGCATTTTAAACACCATTATATAAATCTATAATTATCAATTGTAAACTATTACTTAATAAGTTGTGGAACAGATTCCAGATCAGTTTTTCTTCATAAACAATTTGTTATTATCACAGATTATAAACTCGCCACAGATCTAAGAAATTACATAATTATTTACAAAAAGATTCAATCGGTAGTCACTTTTGTCTTGAAGTGCAATATTTTATAAATACATTATAATATCGTCAGTGGTGAGGTGATTCAGTGAGAATATTCATTACATTGTTAAATACGTAAAACGTAAGTACCAAGTTGTATTATCTCGTCCAGTACCACAACTAAATATCGTCAGCTCTTACATTGTTATAAAAATGGCTGGTACTAGATAGATTACACATATCAATAAGTTATAACCTAACACAGGCGTTGTTTCATCTTCTTTTAAAGTCACGGTAAAAAAAATGTGTTCGCAAAAGTATGAGTGTATCGGAAAAAGTGATAGTGATGAATGCCTATAAGAAGACATATAAGTCGTGGTCTATAGACAAATATTGGCCATTAGCAGAATGTGCCCAGAAAACAGCAGTTTTTTTGGGAATATATGCAGTAACTGTGGGAAAGGTTGTTACTGAGAATAAAACCAGCGATGAACCCAATTGGACGATTTTACCTTGACTGCTATAAGATTGTTCATCGCTTTTTTAAGACATTGAGGCTCCTACAACAGCAAAGGTGCCGCGTTAGAGCAAAGCCGGGGGAAATAGAAAGAAAAATATTTTTCACAAGTGGAAAATGTTTTGGGCAATAAGGCGTAATGTAGGCGTCTGGTCCAAACAACTGTCAAATTGTACTGAATTTTATAGCATTGAAACTTTTTACTGAAAATTTATCGTATTTGCACTGTTTTATAATATAAATATGGATTACGGACAAAGAAAATAAGCTTAACTAAAGATTGAGCTCAAACGCAGAGATGCAAACTTTCGCAACTAAAGATTGAGCTCAATCTATAGTTCAGCTACTTTTCTTTGTCCGCAATCCATATTTATATTGTAAAACAGTGCAAATACGATGAATTTTCGGTATAAAGTGCCAAAACTGCCACTGGTATAAAATTCAGTATAATTTGACCCTACGCCTACGTAGCGACATCTGGTGACAGAAAAACCCTCATTACTGGCATGTCACTTTGATAGTGACTTATCGTGACATTTCTTTGTTTACATAAAATATCTAAGATTATGGAACAGGTTATATCTACTTCACGTACGCTAAATTCCCAAATTACAAGTTTTATAACACTACTTAAATTATAATCAAGCAGTAAGTATCAGCATATAAAGTCTATACAATGTGGTTCTTTTTCTTATGTGTTATCTGTGAAGATGCAAAAATGCGCTAATTCACGCCAGTTACCACAGGAATGAAGCAAGGAATCATACCACGGTCACGCACTCATACTGTCATTCAAGAGATGGTCGAACGTCCGCTCCTACGTGCCACATCACATGTACTCGTATTGTGAATCAAAAATATATATTTTTTGGTTATACTTCCGCGATGGCTGGTTCAGCCATAATAATATAAGACTATTCGCATGAATAAATAATTCTATACCGTGCCGTAAAAATCCAGTGATTTTACTTAGAACTAACCTGTGTTGTGCAACGTTTCCAGCTACGGGAGAAATCTTCGTCCTACCTTTGGAAGAGAGATCCAGTACAGTTTAAGCAACTGGTGTTGAATTGGTACGTACAGCTTTTTACATCAACATATAGGAAAGAGTCAATTTTGCCGGCCTTCCCTGTTAACCGCATCCATATTTTCAAACCCGCATATGAGACACCCAATTTTGTCGGGACCAGCCCCACGCTCTCTCCGGTGGGAACCTTTAATTTTCTATTTTTTGACGGCCCTCCAGGCCTGATTTCCCACCATATTATGGTCCTTCTTAGTCGGATCTCGACAAAAATTAGTGATTCTAAGTAGTAAAACACATACGCCACACGACGCCATATTGTCATTCTACTGCGTAGTTGTGTACACGCCACATATTTAGTTCATTCATAGTCTACTATTAGAAACTTATTAACCTAACAATAGGTATATATTAAGTTCCTTTAGTCAACCGCATTGATTTTTTGTCCGTATTTACCTATAAAAACTATTAAACGCCTTCCAAGTTTCGTTATCTCTGTTCAATACCTACGACATCGGTATTTTACCCCGCCGCTATGTCCACGTCAGCAAACGAACAAAAATTGAAGCTGTTAGAAAGTCAAAGAGAATTATATTTTGCACGCATTCAAATAATTTACGATTACTCACGCTGTGATTTAAATAATTCTGAATCACTTGAGGATTTTCTTTGCTCAGTTGAGAGCTTAGAACAGATTAGAAATGACTTTCAAATTACCGTGAAAGAATACAACGCTGCATTGATAAGAGTAGATAAGGAAGTCGTACCTGACAATCAGAGTTGGCTGTCATTTGAAAACATGTATTGTCGTATTAAAAGAAAAATATCTTTATATACTTCTATCAACGCAACAGAAACTAAACCTATATCGGGTAAATCGCCTAATATAAGATTACCCCCAATAGAAATTCCTCAGTTAGACTGACTGGTGACTTAGACCAGTGGTCTTTATTTCACGCGACATTTCATAACGCTGTTCATTTAAACGCATCTTTGACTGATACGGAGCGAATGTATTATTTAGTAGGTAAACTCACTGGTAAAGCAAAATCAATTTGCATCGGTATAGTTCCTTGTGCAGAGAACTATTTTACCATTTATAACGCACTTATTTCAAAGTATGAAGATAAACGCAGTCTAGCTGTTTCATATTTGAATACAATGTTTACATTAAAATCTGTTACAACCGCAACGGCAAACAATCTTGAGTACTTTATAGACCAATTTTCTAACGCATTATCTGCTTTAAATAACCTAAACTTACCTGATCTAAGCGATTTTATTATTTTGTACACCCTGTTACAAAAGCTGGACAAGGAAACTTCCCGTTTATTTGAAATGGAAAACAGAGGGAAGGAAATACCTACTCTGAGTCAGTTAATTACTTTTGTCCGCGATCGCATCAAATTTTAAACCGCACCGCTGATCTTAAAGCCACGGGTTCAAATCCCGCCTCTTACAACGCAAAACCGCAAAATATTACCGCGACTAGAAATAATGTACGTTCTTTTGTTGTCCATAACAACAAACAAAATAATAACACAAAAAACTGTTCGTTATGTGACATACCTTTAGCCGACCCACAATTTAATGATCCCGCACCTATAGACGTACTGTTGGGTTCCGAAGTATTTGCTGAAATCTTGCAGCCTGGTAAAATACTCGGACAGCCTGGGTACTCGGACATCTTAAAAACAGTCTATGGGTATATAGTAATGGGCTCAACGGCATCACTACCCACCGATAATTATAATACGACGCGTAAACAAAATAACCGCACCTTCTTCACATCGATTGACGAATCAATCGAGGCTTTAGTTTCGAAATTTTGGCAGCTCGAGTCTGTACCGACTAAAACACATAGGTCTAGATCTGACAAAGAATGTGAAGAATTTTATGTGTCTAATACACACCGTGATCCTACATCCGGACGTTACGAAACCGCTCTGCCCTTTTCGCAACCACCGACTTTGTTAGGGAATTCCTTAACAACCGCTACACGCCGCTATTCTTATCTAGACCGCAAGAACCAGACAAATAAAACTTTGAAAATTGAGTATGACAAAGTAATTACTGATTATCTGGAAAATAATATTGTGTCACCCGCACCCGCTTTAAATACTGGTAATGAATATTACGTCATCGCTCATCACGGCGTCAGTAGACCAGACAAACCTTTACGACTTGTTTGCGACCCGAGCATGAAAACAAGTACGCAAATTGCTTTAAATGATATTTTACACACCGGGACAAATCTACAGGCAGATTTGACCGCGATAATTTTAAAATTTCGACTTTTCCCTGTCGCATTAACCGCAGATATAAAACAGATGTTTTTACAATTAGGCATACGCGAAGAAGACCGCCGCTTCTTAAATAATTTGTATAAATTTAACGACGATGACGACGTTAAGTTGTATCGATTCAACCGAGTTTGTTTTGGCTTACGCTCCGCGCCTTGCTAGCCATTCGTACGATAAAACAACTAGCTAAAGATGAAACTGACTTCCCGCGCGCTTCGGAAGTAGCCTCTAATGATCTTTACATGGATGATTTGGGCTCTTCGGTACGTACTGATTTGGAGGGAGTTCAGTTAGCCCGCGACTTAATTAATTTATTCAAACGAGGAGGATTCGACTTAGTAAAGTTTATGAGTAACTCTTCTGATGTTTTGAACGCGATTCCGCAAGAAAACCGCTTATCCTCAAAAGTTGAATTTGATAAAGAGGATAGTTTAAAGCTACTAGGCTTGATTTGGTCACCTATTGATGATGAATTTTCCATCGCGCTTAAATTCAACCCGCAAACCAAGTGCACTAAACGCTTAATGCTCTCCACAATAGCGAAGTTGTGGGACATAAACGGATTTTGTGCGCCTGTAATATTATACGCAAAACTTTTAATCAAGGCTCTTTGGATAGCCAACATTGGCTGGGACGACCTACCTCCGCATGATATTTGTGTCGCTTGGAATCGGTTTCTAAGCGAACTGCCCGCGCTAGAACTATTCAAAATACCGCGCTTTCTAGGTATTATTCCCGACTCTCGCGTCATTTTAATCGGTTGTTCTGATTCTAGCCAGAAAGCGATGGGAGCAGTTATATACCTTTGCGTACAAACCACGTCTGTACATAATCAGATTAACTTGATTTGCGCCAAAAGTAAAGTCGCGCCACTTAAAGTTGTTTATTTAGCCCGCTTAGAGCTCTGTGCTCTTTTATTACTATCAAAACTATTTCGATTCGTTATCGAAACGATTTCTTCTCGCTATCACATTGATGACATTTTCACATTCACCGATTCAACGGTGGCTCTACATTGGGTACACTCCGCACCGCATCGCTTCAACACGTTCGTTGCAAACCGCATCGCTCAAGTTCAGGAAAATCTTGACCCTAAACATTTCTTCAACATAGATGGAAAGCTTAATCCTAGCGATTGTATAAGCAGGGGACTTTTTCCGGCTCAATTGCTGAATCACCCGCTATGGCTTCACGGTCCACCTTGGGCTCGTGACGACGTGGATACGTGGCCTATAAACCGATTCACCTTCGATCCCTCAGCTGATGAGAAGCTGTTGGAAATTAAAAAACACGTAAATGTTTCATCAGTACCGATGAACAACCAATTCAACCGCATTTTCTTTGTACTCTGGCTAAAAAAGTCTCTTCTTGGTCAAAAATTCTCCGCATAGTGGTCTATTTGTACCGCTTTTTGGGAAAAATACCACGTTCCAATAGAATGGAGCTTTTTCATTTACATTATGCAGAAACTGCGGTAGTGAAAGCTCTTCAACAACAATATTTCAAACAAGATATAAACGCTCTCTCAAACAACCGCAAGTTTCAAAATCGCTCATACCGCTTTCTCCGTTTTTAGAAAATGATTTAATACGCACCGGGGGACGTTTAGAAAAATCTTCGCTTAATTTTGACGGAAAACATCCGATACTACTTCCAAAAAAGGATCATATTGTTGATATTTTAATTGATTATTATCACCGCAAATACTAACACGCTGGACCGCATTTATTGTTATCATTATTGAGACAAAAAAATTGGATAATTTCCGGACGCAGCACAGTGAAACGACGCTTTAGACTATGTAACAGCTGTTTTAAAGCTAGCCCGCGTACAGAGGCGCCAAACCTTTCCTCAATACGGGCGTAGATTATGAAGGCCCAATAAATGTATTGATAAGCAGATACCGCGGTGCACGCAAGGAAAAGGCTTACATTTTCTTGTTTACGTGTCTTGTGACGAGTGCAGTACATTTGGAGTTAGCTGTAGACTTGAGCACAGACTCTTTTTTCCGCGCTTTTCGCCGTTTCATATCGCGACGCTCTAATTGTCTTGAGCTTTTCTCTGACAATGGGGGGAATTTCTTGGGAGCAAAAGCCCAACTAGATCAGTTGAATGGATTTCTCAAATCCAAAGCCTTTTGTGATGCCTTTTCGGAAGAAACCGTTTCTCAAGGCATTTCTTGGCATCTAAATCCGCCTAGCGCTCCGCATTTCAGAGGCATTTGGGAAACCAATGTCCGAAGCGTAAAATTAATTACGAGGAGCTACTTACCGTACTAACTCAAGTAGAGGCTCTACTGAATTCCAGGCCCCTCACTTATATTCTCACTCCAGATCCCGCAGAAACTGAAGCTCTAACACCTTTTCACTTTCTCACTCTCGGTCCGCTTAACTCTTTTCATTCTGATTTGCACTTTAAACCTACCGCATCCGTAAATTTAGTCCGGAGTAAACATTTGACCGATCAGATTGTTCAGAGATATTGGAAAAGTTGGAGGCTAGAGTATTTAAATACTTTACAAACCCGCGCTAAATGGAATACTAAGTCTAATCCGGTGACATAAGGAACAGTAGTTCTTATAAAAACTGAAAATTCACCGCCGTTACAATGGCCGTTAGGCTTTGTAGAGGATATACACCCTTGTACTGATGGTACAGTCAGAGTTGTAACGGTACGCACTAAAAATGGCAAGTATGTCCGACCTGTGGTCAAACTGTGTGTTTTACCCTCGCAATAAATGTATCTCATTTATCCTCTCGCACACCTAAATAGGTTTACTCTTACTTTTAGTTATTTTATTAACTTGTCGAGTTCTGTCTCCTAATAGACGGACTGCTCCCGCATCCGCATCCTTATTTATTATGGAATTTTATTTTTTCATGTTCTCTTTCTCAGTATACCAACTGACGACTTCCGCATCCGCATCCGCATCCTTAGTTATAGGGGAAACTTTAGTTCCCTTATATTTTCTTGTTAGTACAGGAGACCTCTTTATCTCCTGAAGGCCGGGGGGATGGTTCTTTTTCTTATGTGTTATCTGTGAAGAGGCAAAAATGCGCTAATTCACGCCGGTTACCACAGGAATGAAGCAAGGAATCATACCACGGTCACGCACTCATACTGTCATTCAAGAGATGGTCGAACGTCCGCTCCTCCGTGCCGCATCACATGTACTCGTATTGTGAATCAAAAAAAAATATTTTTTGGTTGTACTTCCGCGATGGCTGGTTCAGCCATAATAATATAGGACTGTTCGCATGAATAAATAATTCTATACCGTGCCGTAAAAATCCAGTGATTTTACTTAGAACTAACCTGTGTTGTGCAACGTTTCCAGCTACGGGAGAAATCTTCGTCCTACCTTTGGAAGAGAGATCCTGTGCAGTTTAAGCAACTGCTGTTGAATTGGTACGTACAGTCTTTTACATTAACATATAGGAAAGAGTCAATTTTGCCGGCCTTCCCTGGTAACCGCATCCATATTTTCAACCCCGCATATGAGACACCGATTTTTTTCGGAACCAGCCCCACGCTCTCTCCGGTGGGAAACTTTAATTTTCTATTTTTTGACGGCCCTCCAGGCCTGATTTGACGGCCCTCCAAGCCTGATTTCTCACCACAATGAAGATAATAATAAAAAATGGTCAATAGTACATGAAATAAATAAGAATTATAACATTTTAAACGGTGTTTGTCTGTCTGTTTGTTCTTGCATCACTTAGTAAACTATTGGGCCGGTCATGGGCCGGTGAATGTATTTTGATGATAGGTTGTATTATTGTACTATACAGGTAATGTAGGTCCTAAAATAACATATTGGACACGTCTTCCTCAGAAAAAATAATAAATGAAGGTGAAGCGAAATGAAGAACAAGCATAATACAAACAAGCACGGTCAAGTACCTTAACAAAAATAAATAAATGAAGGTGAAGCGAAATGAAGAACAAGCATAATACAAACAAGCACGGTCAAGTACCTTAACAAAAATAAATAAATGAAGGTGAAGCGAAATGAAGAACAAGCATAATACAAACAAGCACGGTCAAGCACCTTCACAAAAATAAATAAATGAAGGTGAAGCGAAATGAAGAACAAGCATAATACAAACAAGCACGGTCAAGTACCTTAACAAAAATAAATAAATGAAGGTGAAGCGAAATGAAGCACAAGCATAATACAAACAAGCACGGTCAAGCACCTTCACATAAAACCCGACTGCGAACTAAACTAAAAAGAGGCAAAAATTTAAGTGAGGATGGTTGCTTACCAATTTAAAATCGTTATAAATAAATAAATATATTCGGGACAATTCGCACCAATTACCTAGCCCCAAACTAGGATAGCCTGTACTATGGCCACTAGATAACGGATAAACATACATATTATACGAATATGACATCCATGACTCGGAAACAAACATTTCTGCTCATCACACAAATGATTGTACCATGCGGGATTCGAACCCACGACAGTTTGATTTCGTAGTAGAGTCTCTAGCCACTAGACCAACCAGTCGTTATAGATCCAAAACGGTCATTCAAAATGAAAAATTATAAGATACCCCACTCAATGATACCCCACTCAACATAGTGTGTTGTTTTCTCTTTCACAATATGGCGTCTGATTGTCGCCATATTGAATTTTGTTTAATGTTATGTCTTTGGTGACTCTCGCGAGGGTATGACAGATCGATTGACGTAAGAATCATCAAAATCTGACCGTGCGTTTTGTCTCTATAGTGCCACAAAAGAACAGACATACATATATACATACATAAATACATACATAGGCTGATAAGCACAATACTACATACCTACATCTCAATAGCACCAACGCTCTTGATGCTTTTTGACAGACTTGTTAGTTTTTATTTCGTTACCATGCTTCAGTTCCTTTCAGCGACTAATCGAAATTTTCCAGTTTTCCCGTGAAAACTTTCCATTTTCCGGAATATAATGTATCCTAAGTTTGTCTCTATATTGTAAAGTACCTATTAACAAAGTTTCATCAAAATAAGATCAGCCGTTTTAGCGATAAAACTCCCAATTAAACAAAAAAACAAACAAATAAACATACATACAGAAAACATTTCACTTTTATATATTGGTGTGGATTCTGTGGCACTGATCTCTATATCTATGGATTGCTTTTGCCGTACTTTCGTTTGTGCCAATTCAAAGCGCCTCACCGAGCGTCCATGGAACTAAAATTACATATTTTAATTTCCTGACTCCATAGAGTAACTAGACGGCCTAAAAGGTTTTTACGCCATACATATGTAATCTGTTGCTATGTTGCAGCTATCAACCATTTATAAATTCAATTTTTGACTCGTTTCAGTTTGTTTACATAATTCTGAATTTTTGAAACATTTCCGAAAAAAAAACTTCGATAACATCATAGTAAAATATAGTAAGTAAATAGATTACGTTGAAGTGCGATATAAGAGGCTGCGACTCCAAATATAGGGAAGAACGCCCTAAATTATAATTTCACAGGCGAGTGACTATGTTTTCGTCTTTTTGTGAAACAAAACCATTTATTTATTACTAGCTGTACCCGCGGCTTCGCACGCGTGGTCATTTCTCTAGGTTAGAAGTACTCTATGTACTATTCCAAGACCTAAAATACCAATGTACCAACATTTGATCAAAATTCCTCCAGCCGTAATTTTTTTTTATCGATAGCTCGGTTTTTACTCGTACTGATCGGAATGATATACCAAGTACTCCAGTTTCTAAAGTCAAACCAAAGCTATCCAACAGTGAAATCCGCATCGGTTCAATCGGCTCAGTAGTTTTTACGTGATACGCGAACAAACAAACACACATACAGACAGACAGACACTATTTTAAGTACCCTAGACAATTTTTTTATTATATTTTTTGTACAGACTTTTTCGTACTTATTGCTTTATTATTAAGTAAAACCTGTCTTTGCCCGCGTGGTCATCAGTCAATCAATGTGCAGAATTGGACCCGTTACAGTTTTATTATAAGTACAGATTTTTCTGAGATTAAAGGTTGAAAATTGTAATTTTCTAACATTGGCTAGCATTCCAGTAGTACATATCCATACTAATATATAAAAGTGAAACGTTGTCTGTTTGTTTGGGGAGCTTTCACTTGATAACGGCTGGACGGATTTTAATGAAATTTGAAATGGAGATAGCTTGTGTCCTAGAATAAAACATAGAATACTTTTTATCCCGTTTTTTTTTAATTTTCACGGATAAACTGGAAAATTTTGATTACTCGCTGTAAGGAACGGTCGCCATGGAAACGAAATAACAAGTTTGTCAAAAAACCTACACCTAAAGTCCCTATACGGGTATAAAGTACCAAAAATTTTAGGGTTACCCGGTTTGCAAAATAAATACCCTGGCGAGCAAGAATATTTGACTGAAAATTTACATTCAGCCCAATTTATAAAGTTAGTGTAGGTAAAATGATAGTCGATTTTTGAGGTTTTTATTGATAGGTCTAAATAATACTCCTGTTAAAAAAGGATTTTAATAAAATAAAATATATAATATATTCGGTACAATTCCGCACCAATTACGCCCCAAACTAGGATACCCTGTACTATGGGCACTAGATAACGGATAAACATACATACGAGTAGATACGAATACTAATATCCATAACTTGGAAACAAACATTTCTGCTTATCACACAAATGATTGTATCTTGCAGGGTTCGAACCCGCGACCGTTTGATACGTAATCTAGACACTAGTTCTCTAGCCACTACACCAAAAAGTGAATGGTGCAAAGTACACGAAAAATATAGATCACACTAATATTATAAATGTGAAGGTTTGTCGGTGTGTGTGTGTGTGTGTGTGTGAGAGAGAGAGAGAGAGAGAGAGAGAGAGACGAGAGAGTTTTAGTATGCCTGATACTCCTTCACGCTGTAAGGATTTAGATGAAATTTGGTAGAAGGTAGCTGGATAAACACATAGGCTACTTAATATCCCAACAAAAAAACAGTTCATGTAGGAAATCGGGAAACCACGGGGTGCTGCTAGTGTAATCATGAAGGGCTGACTACACAGTATAGAATTAACTTACTCAATTGTAGGTACAGAACTGATTCGTAATAACATCATCTTTTCTGTTTTTCTGAAATATTTTGATTCAAAAATGTTTTGAGCATATACATGAGGACATTGTTGGTAGCCAGTTAGTGCAACCTGTTACACTGTCCCATAACTTTCTTATAGTTATAATTTTAGGAAATCTGGAAAAACTTGAAAAGGGATTGAATTAGAAAATTGATAAATATTATTAATTTTATACAATTTAATGTAAAATTTTATATTTTGGTTGATTTTTTACACACAGCGCCATGTAACCCCAGACTGAGCAATGCCTTTACTATGGGAACTGGATAACCGGTATCAGTGATCTATACTTTTTATTTTGTAAACACATACTTATTATACATCAAAATACCCACACACAGAACAAACAACAATAATTATTTTACGTTAGATACTTAAAATTACCCAGTATCTGAGGATAAAAAAAATAAAAAATATATGGTATCCCTAAAATCAGATTAACCCTACGAAATGTAGTAGATCTGTCGTTTATGTCCTAACTCGTTCCAGCTCACTCAAACCACATCAAGATAGAGCGAGATGGACACAAATGTCAGAATAAAACAAGCCACGCAATTTGTGAGGATAATACTACGAAAAGATAACCTTTACAAATAGAAAAATATTAAAAATATTGTGTAAAATCAATTAAATCTTACTATACCTAAAGCGAAGGAGAATCTAATAGCAATTATGTATGCAAGACCATCCAATAATGTACTCGAAAATCAAAACTTACGTGTGAAAGGATATGTTTTCATATTTTCGTTCCGTACTGCTTTTACAGCCTGCAATGCAACAACTCACCATTATTGTAGGTTACATTTAAGTGATTCACAAAAATCAGCACTCAGAAACGTTCAAATGCAGTCAAAATAGCACAAATCACTAAAATATCGTTGACCAAAATGTCTTGAACGGTTCGTTTGGCTGGAATGAGCTCTTGGGCAAACAACCAATACAGCATACACAGTAAGGGACAAAAAATATTATCGTCTTCTCTTTTACTTTACGGTAACGGTGTATAAGTTTATCTCGCTTGTACAAATATTATTATTCTTTGAGCATCTCTATTGATAGTCCCTCTACGCTACACCTACATCTCTGAACCATTTTAGTATGTAAATTATGTAATGACAAGGACATCAAATTAAACTTCTTTTTTACGACAAGGTATGACGTTGATTATAATCAGTAACTCTGATTGACTGCCTACATAAGAACATTGCAGTGAATTGCATAAGATCCTGTTCCTATAGTTAAGTACGTGTTTTTCAAAATAAACATAATGAAATTAATATTTTAAGTGCTTTTTTATAGATACACTCGATGATCAGGACCACGGGTCACCTGTATAGGCCTTATTTAGTTATATATACATGTTTTCCCAAGAAGTAGTAATAAATGGAGGTGACTCTAAAATTTTTTGGATCCGTTAGCTATCAAGCGGTGTAATTAAATGTTGGATGTCGATGATAAATATGGAGCTGCAAAACCAAACTGTATCCCCGATTTCGTTATCATCAGTTTGTGGATTGCCTTGAAAAATAACCAAACATTACTTCATTTTAAGTGCAATATCATTTGCTATTTTATAATAATAATATCATAATATTTATTGCATAATAATGTACACATAAAAAGAACTGGTGGTCCGCACACTAGGTCAAAGCCTGTATCGTGAAGGCCTTTTACAATTTAATATCTATGTAACTACGACAAGAGCAACATAACAGGTTAGGCAATAGAAAAACAGACAAGATTAACTTAAAGTAAATTTAAATGAGTGAAAAATAATATTTTACAATGATTTAGTAGGCCATAGAGATTTGAAAACTATATGTGACTATAATACCTTATTAATCTCTGATTATACTTTCAAGCTTTAGTACCTATTCGTTAGATATGAGTACCTATGTATCCATACCAATATATAAAAGTGAAACGTTGTCTGTTTGTTTGTTTCTTTTTTGTTTGTTTGGGGAGCTTTCAAGTGATAACGGGTTTTGATAAAATTTTGAATGGAGACAGCTTATACCCTAGAATAAAACATAGGATACTTTTTACCCCGGAAAATTTAGTTTCCGCGGGAAAACTGGAAAATGTTGATTACTAACTGTAAAAAACGGTTGCCATCACAAGATGGTATGTGGTTGCCATGGAAACAAAATAACAAGTCTGTCAAAAAATATCAAGAGCATTGGTAATATACCTACTTTTGCATTAGTTTTTAATATCCTACAAGGAAATAAGATGCTTTTTTCGCGATAAACAGTAGTCTGTGCGTACGAAGTCGCGGACGGGAAAACTAGTATTTACATAAAATTTGGTAGGCAGATAGTTTTGATTTAGATCCAGGAAAAGAAATGAACTAATTTTTATCATGACTACGAGTATTACCAACACCACTTCTCATCGTGCTCTCACGAGAGAACCACGAGTGAGCACTCTTGCTGCGAGAACCAGACGAGGGAGTCTATGGAATAGACAACAGCATTTTTTTAGGGTATTATCTTAGCACCAACTACAGCAGCTGCTTGTTTTGACTTTAATGGGGCTTATGGTTCATGGGATTTATAATGATGATGAAAATGATGCGTATGAAGTCGTGGGTCGCAGCAACTAGACATAGTAGTTAGCTAATATAATAGCTAACTTACGTGGTTGTTTTAAGATGCTGTAAACAAATAAACTGCAGAAATAAACTCTGTGTAGTGGCAGTGCAGTAAGTCTCGACATCCGTTTTCGTATAAACGCTTTGAACTCATAAAGGTATCACAGGAAGTAATAAAGTTTAACCATCAAAATATGTGAAAATTATGAAATCGATACAAAGTTAGCCTTTGGATCTGATCAATTGTTATGTAGAGATCACATCACTATGAAGTTAAATTAACGCGGAACCGTGCGAGGTCAAATCGCGCGTCACTTGGCGGTAAACACCTTTACATGAAATGCAAAGCGGTCTTTATGGTAACAAAACATTTTAGATCCTATGCTATGCTTGATGGCAGACATTTCATGTCATATAGACATTTCTTATGTCAATGCCTGAGTCACATAATAAATAATAGTACAATAACGTTAGTTCCGTGGACGCTCACTACTGCCAAACTACTGCTATGAGCGCCAAAATGGCGATGATCAGCCGCTCTCATTGCGACGTTTATCAGAAGCCTGCCGAGTACCGAGTAACATGCAGTTGTCTATAGATTTAAGTCATATTTAAGTACTCCAAGGAATTTATATAGTAACTCAACCGGAAGGATCACTCGTCATTTAATGTAAACATGAATTTGAACCTTATTACTAACGTTCTGCTAACGTTATTTTTTAATTCAATGTAGGTATAAAGAAAAACGGTCTCGAGAAGGACTTACTTTTCAGTCGCTGTGTCCCTTTTACACAGCTGCTAGCATATAATTTTTAAGTAGTGTGCCCATTTAATTTAAATTTCATTCATTTCATTTCATTTTGTGACGTTCATATGTTTCAACTCATTTCCACCCTGTTCAATTTTCTTACAGATTGCCTGTTAACAAAGATAAGAAAAATAAAAGGACTGCAAATTTCTGGGCTATAACTCTGATACTATTGATCCTAGACTAGTAGTTTCTTTTTCCATAAGTGATAGATTTTATCGATATCTTCGTTTTAGATGACAGCTGTCAAACTTAAAAGGGCTATAACCCTGAAACTATGATCCTAGACTAAAAGTTTCTTTACAGAAGTGATAGACCTCATCGATATCTTCATTTTGGATGACAATTGACAAACTTAAAGGGGCTATAACTAATTGGATGACAGCTGTCAAACTTAAAAGGGCTATAACTCTGAAAGTATTGATCCTAGACTAGTAGTTTTTTTTTTACAGAAGTGATAGATCTCATCGATATCTTTATTTTAAATGACAGCTGTCAAGACTAGAAGTTTCTTTACAGAAGTGATAGATCTCATCGATATCTTCGTTTTGGATGAAAGCTGTCAAATATAAAATGGCTATAACTCTGAAACTATTGATCCTAGACTAGTAGTTTTTTTTTTACAGAAGTGATAGATCTCATCGATATCTTTATTTTGAATGACAGCTGTCAAGACTAGAAATTTCATTACAGAAGTGATAGATGTCATCGATATCTTCGTTTTGGATGACAGATGTCAAATATAAAATGGCTACAACTCTGAAACTTTGATCCTGGACTAGTAGTTTCTTTATAGAAGTGATAGATCTCACTTACTAATTTTTTTCACTACTTATTGTACATACTCATTCTATTTTTCGTTTAGAAAAGACATATAACAAGTTGTATGTTTTTTCAGCAAATAGTCAAAATGTTGAGTCCCAGTCAGTTAGGCAGTCAAAAAGTCAAAAGTCTAGTCAAGTCACGATTCAGTAAAGTGGTGGAGCATTACTAAAACTTCCTAGGGAGTTCCGGAGAAAACACGAAATGGCACATTTTATCCTCGTTTGTATCATTTTTTCACACTCGTGCACGTTAACGAACACCTCATGGTTAATATTCCACCAATATTAAAGTAACATAAGTTTGGACAAAAATCAAAGCAATAGAACAGGTTCCAGTTCGTTTCCCGCCAAAAAATAACTGTAACTTTTTTTACTTCGTTGTGCATGATGGATTAATCAATATAATACATAAAAAACTATTATATGACGAACGAATTTTGAAAATATGTAGTAGTATATTGTACTTTATAGGTACTTTTGGTCCTGGAATAACATGTATTGGCTACTTTTAAATGAAGTGACCATACGTGCAGAGCCACGGGCACCGCTAGTTCTTTTTTTATTTGCTAATTTATCAATCTTCGAGAATCTTCGCCATACCAAACTTAAACAATATCAGTTCAATCGATTGTTGTGAAAGCAAAGAAAAATAAACCTACAAGGTTTCATTAGAGATTCAATTACGGCAGATTATTATTCAAACCACCTATGGCAAAATTCTCTAAATTATTCTAGAAACCAATTTCACAGCGCTGCAGCTCATGAATATCACACAAAAAAGTGTTTGACATGTAAATGCAGACGCTAGCCGTTTCCACTTCCGTCACCAGCAAATTATCACTGCATTTGCATCACAAGGGTCTCAGGTTTGCTTCCTGGCTGCGGTGGTTCTTTTTTTATAACACTCACACACGTAAGCCACAATAGCACAAAATAAAACTCACACACGTAAGACACCATAGCACAGACTAAAATAATGCTCAATACTCATCTATTAATAAACCAGGTAAATTTCAATCTTTTGTCATCGGAGTATAATAATACTAAATATCATGTACATGATTACAAATATTATTAACTCCAAACAATCAACAAAATGTGAGTGACAATCGTGACTGAGGACCAATTTATTGGAAATTTTGGTCGTAGATCAGCTCCAACAGCTAAACAGACATATATTATCCTTGGCAATGAAAATATACACTACGGACACGCCCTTGGCTTACAGATACTTTAGGTCTTGTAATAGCAGAGTTACAGTTTGTCACTGGCCACGCGGCCAAACCCGCGGGGAGCAGTTAGTTAATAAATAAAGCCGCTTCCGGCATAGGACAATAAAATTCTACTATGCTTCCAATGCAGCTTATCTCTTAATTATTAGAATTACGTCAAACGAAGTTATTAAAAATCACAATCAGAATATTAGTTTTGTGAAATTAATAAGTAGCTTGTTAAAATTATCGATCGCAATTAGTTCATTGCGATTACTCATTAATATTAACTAATCATTACCAACTAATATTAAACATGATTACGCATTAGTCCTCACAGTTATTACAGTCGTAATTCTCGACACAAACGTACAAAAATGGCGATAAACTGGGACATTGTTGAAGTCGTAGCGACGATCTTAGGATCACTTCTATCGTTATTGTGCTGTATGATGTTACTAACGGCTTGGTACCTGATGCCAAATTGGAGAACTTTACATAATTACATTAGCTGCAATCAAGTTTTTTCCGGGACTTTGCACCTGTGTTTAGAGTGTTTGGTGTTTACTGTTGGAATGACATTTGATAGCGCAGTTTATTTTATGCAGTACGTGTGCTTGTTGATGTTATTCTGGACCTTGAGCGCAACGTTACTTGCATATATAAGGTTAGTGCTGGTATACCCCGGGAACATCAGTAACGGAAAGATAATCGTTACCCTTTTCACCCTCGGTATGGCGGCAGTCGCAATGATTATTATTAAAATAAGCACTTATAATGAACCTGATGAAGAAGCATACCATTTTGCATTTGGTTTTATTAGACTTATCGTGACGACTATTCCAATATTACTGTTTGTGAAGATCGTGTTTTCCGTAATGTCGTGCTGTAAGAAGGCTATGTCCAAACGTCGCTGCAGCCACGTCATAGCTCTCGTTGCCGTGGGGTTGCTTTGTGACTCTATCAATGCTCTTTACTTTATTTGTTTATTGTTACACTTTGCTTTAAATATCAGTAGTGGTTTTTACACATTTATGTATACGCTGTTTTATAATAGATTAATACCCCATACCATGGTTATATTGTTAAATAGAACTTCAAGGGAGCACTGGGAGAGATATTTCAAGAGGAGGAAGCGTATTTTAAACGCAAGAGTACTCTAAATTGTAAATTGTATTTAGTGTTGTAAGGTATAAATTCTTCATATATTTCATTTTATAGTTTTATTTCGCCCAACTGGTAAAGTTATTAATATCTATAATTATATTTAAGCAGTAAGTTACAAAAAGTCTGTAACATAAACATAATTAAAAAAACTAGGCAACTTAAAATTAATCTATTGAACATTTTTAAATGGTGTTTGTCTGTCTGTTCACGCATCAAGTAAAAGCTTCTGAACCGATTGAGATGCCGTTTTCACTAATGGATAGCATAAACTTTGACTTAAAATCTGGTGTACTTTTAATCTCTATTTGACGAGTAAAAGCCGAGCAATCGATAAACACTATTTTACGGCTAAACAAATTTTAATGAAATTTAGAATATTGTTGTTGTTGTTCCTGGAATAACACATATGTTACTTTTATCCCTGATAAATGACCACGCGGACAAAGCCGCGAGCACTGCAATAAAATAAATTAAATAGTGGCTCTGTGAGCTGTAGACCTCGCACGTACAAACTGTTTTCAATACAATCTAGCAGTGCACAGTAGCGTCATCTAGTGTTACACGCATTAGGATAGAAAATAATTATAAAACAGTAAATCCAACCATTATTTATATTTTCCACATTTAGCACAAGTAATTACAATACAAAACTTAAATCTTGTAGCGTTGACAAAACGCTACTTAAATAAAATAAAAAAACCTATAACTAGCAATACAAAACAACAATTCGCCAAGTAAAAGTAGGAATAAACAAGACAGCACATAAACAACTAATAGAAACGCATCTTTATAATAGTAAAACTAGAATTATAATTGCATATTGTTCAATATACTCACATATTAGAATGTATCTTCGTTTTTGGAGTAAATAAACAACAGAGATATAGCCACAACACAACACGAAAACAATCGCCGGTTATTTTGTTCGCCGCACGTATTCATAACAAAAACAAAGGTTATAAACACTTCGATAAATATAACACGTCCACGCATTACGGAACACATCGAAGAGAACACTCATTAGGTCAATCCATTCAGATATATACAAAAGGAACAGGGAATAACTGGGAATCAGATAATAAATAAATAATTAATAAAGTACAATTGATAAACACGGAGACAAGTAGTCACCTCTACCGTAGGTTCTACTTATCTTTGCATCGATTAGCAATGAAAACAAAAGGGCGCGTTCTGTTCGGCACGTTCCCGTAATTTCAGCAAATAGAAAATAAAATTAAACAAACCAATTAAATACAACGAATGTCAAATTTAAGAACTACATTTTTTCCAAAGCAAACCCCTACAATATCATAATTTAATAGTGATAGTTTATAGTTTTATGATAGTATAGAACCGAAGCATGGAGACCACGTTCCGTACCTTTCGTCTGGAAGTGAACGCATCGTTTCTAGTACGGAACGTTTTATGGGCTATAGTTTATAACAATTCTTAGACGTCTCTTGACAGTTGTTTAGCGTCAAAAATAGTTTAAAAAAACCAGTAAATAAACAAATTCGGTTTCGATGGTGAGAAATCTTAAAAAATAAAAATAAGGCCAAATAATAATTTCCGAAGCCCATGTGTAAGCGCTGATCGGTTTCTTGGTGGAACGAAATGTTATTCGGATAGATTTTGCTAACTGAGGAGCAAACTAGATCCGGCTAGACAAAAGAAACCGAGGAATGGAGACGAGAGGCGTGAACGTTTTTTTCGTGCTGCTTTTCCCTGCATATTATAAAACCCGTAAAAAAAGGTGAGAGCATTTTTCGGTATTTTGCATTGTCGGCACTAATGATTGCGATTGTGAAATCACTTTTATCCATTTTTCGAGACGCCATTTTAGCGAACTGAGAGCGGTGGCGTTTTCGAAGTCTCGAATTCTAAAGAAACGTTGTGTTTATTCATCCACAGCGGGTTTTCCCCCCGGGATTGAGATACCACGACGGAGATTTTCCCCCCCGGATTGAGACACCACACGACGAAGGCTTCTTCCCCCCGGATTTAACTAGAAAGACGCCGTGTCGCGATACGCCACGTCGACTTTATATCCAACGATTCCTGCCACGTTCTTGGAATGCGGTATCGTATTGGCATGTTTATGCATATATTTCACTAACCGGAGTGTTGAACTTTGGTTCCCCACCAACCTGCTGGACACCTGCAACGCCTGAGGGGTCTAGCCTGGCTACCTCTCACGCGAATCGGACATTGCTGAAACGTCGGATGGAGATTTACCTTCACTAACATAACGGCTCAATCTTATAGGAAAAGGTAAATAAGTAGGCTGCACTGCCGGCCGGCAACTCATCACTTGTTTTGTTAGGGTAAATACTTAATTTTGTCAGTTCTATATCGACCCTAGTTATAACAGGGTAATCTTAGATCGTAGTACTCCTTAGCTGCTGAGTTGGATCTTGCCTGTTTACTTAAAATCTAAAGAACCCATTCTTTAGATTTTAAGTAAACAGGCAAAGTTAAATCAAAAATAGTAAATATTGTATTGGTGAATTTAAATTGCATGTTTTGTCTTCCACTATTATATGCTAGCTTGAATGGCCGTCCAACGTACCTACGGCACGGTTCCTTAGATTTTAAGTAAGTAGGCAAAGTTAAACCAAGGATAATAAAAATTGTATTGGTGAATTTGAGTTGTATGTTTTATCTTCCACTATTGTACCCACTAGCTAGTACATTACCGAACGGTCTTGATCCAATAGTTCTTGAAGCTCGTTCCGGTCTAAGTTTATCCAGGTAATTTTATTAATTTCAAAATAGTAACGAGTATTTTAAGTTTTGAGTGATTCCGTAGAAAGATATAGCGTCCTCGCGTTTAAAGCGATCGGATGGGGTAAGAATCCCGACTCACCCCACTCTAGGTGTGACTCACCCCGTTTTATTTTTTTTATTCCCTTTATTCTCAAAATTACTTTTCATTGATTTAAGCGAATACCCTATCGGCGTTAGACACCGGACCAACTATCTCGGTGGTTGGCGAATTTGGCCAAAAAAAACAATTCATCACATCTTTCATCAGAATCCGTCAGCACAGAGTAAATTACTACAAAACCGCATATATCGTTGCAATATGACGAAAACCAGTTAAAAATCGTTACAATCTCATACAAATAACTTCCAAAGGATGACCACAGACACATTATCATTTAAAATTAGCAACTTATTATTAGCATAATCTAAAACATACTAAGTTCCACATAAAATACTAAGCTTTACACAATCCAATAGAAGCCACACTTATTACTATGCCCGAACATATGCCAATCTGGCTGATTCTAAATCTCAAGATCAACTGAGCCAAAAAATGTTGAAGATCCAACAGGTTGCCTAGCTGGCGCCATTCTACAAGACGGCAAAATGCTTCGCGCCGATTGGCTGGCGCTCCCAAGGGCGCCAACTGCCTCGACGGAAATACCACCCTTCCAAGGTATGTCAACTTTCGCTTTTTGACGGAAGTAGGTACTCGTAGTTGGATGATTTGACGCTCTTCCGCTCCACTCCTCGACCACAGACTGCACCAAGGCACCATCCGCACGGAGGCCTTCAATAAGCTGTCAATTTATTTGGTTTGATTTTGACGTTTGACGATTAGTTTGACGTCTCGCAAGGAGCGTAGTCATCCATCAAGCTATGTTTCCATTGTCACACTACTTACTTTATTGTAAAACTAACATTAATAACCAAGGTGCTCCATCAATCCCTACCTAGTAGGTAAAGGGCTGATTCCACTCGTAGAAATCTAAAAGCTAGAAATTTACTGCATTTTGAGAAGCTATTCTGCTCATCATGTCGAAGATCCACATCAGATCTTGACCAAATTTTTATGAGACTAATTTAAAATTACTATAGTAGGAACCAATCTTTATGACGGCTGTGAAGCGCACTGCGAGTGTGACTTCGCGCTGGTACAGTAAGGTTCGCAATTATTAAAGTATTTTTTTTACTACCTACTTGTAGAACATGCTAATAATAAGAAACGCTTTATTACACCAGAAGTATGGAACAAATATACAAGAATTTAATTTAAAAGTAGGCAAAACAGGTCTTCTTATCGCTAAAAGCGATCTCTTCCATACAACCTTTGGATGTACAGAAATTACGAATTAAAAAAGGACGGTGGTGCAAAACAATACAATAAATCATGCAAAATAAAAATGAATGAACACCCACATACATATTTAATAAACTACATAAACCATACTTACTTACATGTCACATGCAAATAATGTTATGATTGCAAAAATAATATGTGTTAAGTACATACAAATAATGGAAGGATAAAAAAATGTTATACCTTTAGCTATGTTTCTAGTAGCTAAATTAGCGTTGACACTTAACGCTTTAACCTATTAATTATTTGTTAACCAATCATGAAATTATGTTAACACTTAACATAAGTCAACACAATAATATTAATATCGGAATATATGCTGATATTGTGTTGGTGGATTGTATTGGTTGGTAACAAACAACTTTAAAATAACTAACTAGACTGTACTGAACAGAATCGCATGAATATGTGCAGCGTACGGATGTAGCGTGCACACAAGCATAATGCGACGGGCGCGCGCGGGATGCGGTGGGCTAGTGGGAGGGTGTGCCCCGGCCTCTCACCTCTCCAAAGCCCGCTTACACCTAAAATTAGCTACTGCGCAGCGCCTTGCGCCTAACTTCTCAACCGCCATAAAGATTGGTTCCTACTCTACCTACCATTCAAATAATAGAAGAACCATTGAAATCTGATTTAAATTAATCGGGGAAGTACCACCCCGATCAAAAATCCCCGACGCGACGATTAGAATATTCTAAAAATTTGCTTAACCTGTATACCAAGTTTCGTCTAGATCGGTTGAGAAATGCGACCTGTAGAGGAGAACAGAAATCCGGACTGACATCCGGACGGACATACGAAAGCATTATTGCCCATGCTGAAACGGAGACGCTTCACTCGTGCTTCGCGCTCGCTCTTTTAATTAATTCAGGATATTTTACACCAATTACCTAGATTTGGAGTGACGTTCTGATTGCCGATGAATTGAAATTATACATAGAAATAAAATCTTCTACAAAATGATATATAAAATATTAAAAAAAGATTTTATTTTTATTACATGTTTATTTATTAATAATTATTGATTAATGATGTATTGATTGATTTTTATTTATAATTAAATGATTTATTATTCAGCCTTTACTAGAAAATAATATATACAATTTTAACATGTTCGCAATAATAGTACAAAATTATATTATCGGCTCAGTTGGTTGGTGTCAAAGTATTGAAATGTGTGTCAATGCAAATAAATGCCATTTAATAAAAATTACGAGCAAATTAAAAGTAATTCCTTCTTCAAATCACATCGAACATAATACTCTGGAAAAAGCTGAAACCATTTGCGATCTAGGTGTTATTCTGGATAAAAAACTAGATAAATAGAATAAAAGTAGACAAATAACACAACTTGTAAGCAAATTTAAACTTAAATTACCAGACAAATACTCGCGGAATCTTGTAAAGCATTTCGCAGCGTCATCACGTTATATATTTACATCTTTCGTTATATCTTTTTATCTTACGTTACTTCTTTCTACAGCAATAAATAGATCATCAGGTATTCAATATTTTGATGTAGGTTAGGTGGCTTATACGTAGATATTAATTTGTTGTAATAGTTAAACCTTTTACCTGAGGCTAGATTTTGGCTGTTTTGGCCGGTCGGATGTCCGATACACTCAACACCCTCGTTTTTTCATATAATACTAGTTTTCCCGCTTGTGACTTGGTACGCGCGGACTACTGTTTATCGCGAAAAAAAAGCATCCTAATTTCTTCTAGGATATTAAAAACAAATGCAAAAGTAGGTATAGCACCAATGCTCTTGATATTTTTTGACAGACTTGTTATTTCATTTCCATGGCAACCACATACCATTCTGTGATGGCAACCGTTCCTTACAGTGATTAAAAAACATTTTCCAGTTTTCCCGCGGAAATTTTCAATTTTCCGGGATAAAAATTATGCTTTGTTTTATTCTAGGGTAAACACAGGGTAACTCCAGTCTAAATTTCATCAAAATCCGTGCAGCCAGTATCGCGTGAAAGCTCCCCAAACAAAAAAACGAACAAACAGACATCGTTTCACTTTTATATAATTGTATGGATTTTATTACCCAATTGCCCTATTGTCGTCAATGTTTGTAGCTGGACGCATATTTATATTTTTTCTATTGTACTTTCATATAATGGATTATTATGTAGTGGTGTAAATACACCAATGAAACCACCATTTCATTTTCATTTCATTTTCATTTCATTTTCATTTCATTTTCATTTCATTTTCATTTCATTTTCATTTCATTTTCATTTCATTTTCATTTCATTTTCATTTCATTTTCATTTCATTTTCATTTCATTTTCATTTCATTTTCATTTCATTTTCATTTCATTTTCATTTCATTTTCATTTCATTTTCATTTCATTTTCATTTCATTTTCATTTCATTTTCATTTCATTTTCATTTCATTTTCATTTCATTTTCATTTCATTTTCATTTCATTTTCATTTCATTTTCATTTCAATTTCATTTTCATTTCATTTTCATTTCATTTTCATTTCATTTTCATTTCATTTTCATTTCATTTTCATTTCATTTTCATTTCATTTTCATTTCATTTTCATTTCATTTTCATTTCATTTTCATTTCATTTTCATTTCATTTTCATTTCATTTTCATTTCATTTTCATTTCATTTTCATTTCATTTTCATTTCATTTTCATTTCATTTTCATTTCATTTTCATTTCATTTTCATTTCATTTTCATTTCATTTTCATTTCATTTTCATTTCATTTTCATTTCATTTTCATTTCATTTTCATTTCATTTTCATTTCATTTTCATTTCATTTTCATTTCATTTTCATTTCATTTTCATTTCATTTTCATTTCATTTTCATTTCATTTTCATTTCATTTTCATTTCATTTTCATTTCATTTTCATTTCATTTTCATTTCATTTTCATTTCATTTTCATTTCATTTTCATTTCATTTTCATTTCATTTTCATTTCATTAATAATAGTAATTTTCTATAAATAATGCAAGTAACGAGTTATTTTGGTATTAATAATTATTTGCAGCAACATCCGGCAGGCCAATGATGTCGTTACATGTTTACCTACATTGTATTCATTTTATGCCCAAAATTTGTCATTCTTAAACGCATGTACAGTCTTAATAATAAACATTGACTAAATCAGGTCTAATGTTACTCCAAGTATTAAGCATTTTCGGTATTAATAAACTCGGAGTAAGGAACGAATAAACTAATCCGACTTTATCCTTGGAGTAAAAGTAGCGCTTCATAGTTTAGCGTAAGTGTTTAAAGTAGGAATAGTGTCTATTACCGTTTTCTATGGCGTTAATTATTTCAAAGTAGGTACCTTTTGGACTTCCTCCAACCACAGAATAAATATTAGTACTACGTCTCTCCGACGACTTGTTTATGTTGGAATTCAAATATTTATCTTCAATTAAGTGCACCCTATGGCCTTGACAGCGTGGACAGTGATAAAAAGTATCCCATGAGCTATTTTTGTATACTTACCATACCAAGTTTCATTAATATTATCCGTTATAAAATCCAATAAAAAAGGACTTTCATATGACTTATCTTTTCCATTTCTTCCCAATTAATTGAATGACTTCGTTTCGGGCTCAGTTTAGACGTGAAATGTCTTTAAAATAACACCAAAACATACGGGCAGGTACCAGGACTAAAAATTGAAAATATCTATATCGTCTCGCTATTATAACTCTGTAACTATAAGCTCCAGAGATCTATTTTACGGCCATTTTTTAGCTTATATTGATGCTTCATGATGCAATATTCAACTTTTGTCAAATGACAGGGGAGCGGGATGCACAGAGGAAAATCAGCAAAATTTATGTTTTTGCGATATTTAATTCGGTATTACTCGCAATTTAGATAGGGTAGCGCATTGATTCGGGTGTTGTTGTAATAAAATCGTTAAAAAAATACAAAAAATCTACTTAGGTCTAAGTAATTAAAAAAGGGTTGTAAAAAAGTAAAAACCACAAAAGTGTCTGCAGCGCCCGGAAAGTTCGAACTAAAATAAAGATTGGCAAATTGTTGGAAATAAAAAGGGCTAGTCACTAGTTTGTTACCTTGGATGTTGTAATTTTCATTGTAGGTTTTTACTAATATAAGAAAACGATTTGCCAAATTTCAACCATCGAAAATGAATAGTTTTGGAGATATTAATTGTAGAATTATTGATCACATTGTAATGAAAAAAATAACATTTCACACCACGTAATTTAAAAGTATGTGTGGCCTTACAGCGAACTTGAATTCAGAAACGACTTTTGCAACCCCGACACGCCATGTTCTTGGTCTGTCCTACCCCTAGAGTGTTTTTTAGATCCCGGAGGCGCGGAGGGAGGGCAGCCTTCACCTGCTGTGACAAAGGCCGCCGGAGGTACAAGCCAAAGGTGCGGAGGAGAGCGTGATCGCCTGTGACTTCGTTACGCAAAGGCGAAGGGGCTGCTATTCCCACAGCGCTGAAGTTAAGGCAGAAGTACTGGTTCTTACTCCACTACCCTTTACTCCCTGAAAAATAGGCACAGAAAAAGTAAAGTTAAAATTTAACAAAAAATATGAAAAATTGTAACTCCGATGAAAACTACAAAAGGAGAGGGGCTACTCCTCTCCCCTTCCATCCCCATAAGCAGGTGTTCCGTACGTATAATATTGCCAATTTTAAAGCTTTTAATAGTATAACCCAAAAGTCAAAAACCCAAAGTCCGATTATAATTATATATGGTCATCATCATCATCATCATCATCATCATCATCATCATGTCAGCCCTTAGAAGTCCACTACTGAACATAGGCCTCCCCCAAAGAGCGCAATGACGAGCGGTCTTGTGCCACCTCCATCCACCGACTTCCTGCGATGGCTACAATGTCGTCGGTCCATCGTGTGGGGGATCTCCTTACACTTCGCTTGCTTGTTCCTGGCCGCCATTCGAGAACATTTATTCCCCAGCAGTTGTCGGTTATGCGAACTATATGGCCTGCCCATTGCCACTTCAACTTGCAAACTCTGAAAGCTATGTCGGTAATCTTGGTTCTTCTACGGACTTCCTCATTTCGGATTCTATCACGTAGTGAAACACCGAGCATAGCTCTCTCCATTGCACGCTGCGCAACTCTGAGCTTGTCATCATCATCATCATCATCATCACCAGCCTATATCTATCCACTGCTGGACGTAGGCCTCTCCTAATGCACGCCACTGAGTCAGCTCTCCTCATCCATTTTCTGCGAGCCGCTTTTCACAGGTCGTCACTCCACCTGGCCACAGGGCGTCCTACACTACGTTTGCCTAAACGTGATCTCCAATAGAAAACTCGTCTACCCCAACGGTTATCAGTTCATCGGGAAATGTGACCAGCCCACTGCCACTTCAGCTTGCTTATCCTTTGAGCTATGTCGGTTATCTTGGTTCTCCATCGGATATCTTCATTACGAATCTTGTCCTTCAGAGAAATTCCAAGTATAGCTCTCTCCATAGCTCGCTGAGCGACCTTAAATTTGTGGATTAGTTTGACCATGAGTGTCAACGTTTCGGCACCGTAGATCATGGCTGGTAGAACGCACTGATTGAACTGACTAAAGACATTTGTCTTCAGGCACTATGGTATAGACAACGAGAAGACTTGACGAAGCTTGCCGAATGCTGCCCAACCCAGCTGAATTCTTCTGTTGGCTTCCTTCTCAAAGTTGTTCTTACCCAATTGCAATATTTGCCCAAGGTAAACATATTGTTGGACAACTTCAAGAGGCACACCATTAACTGCAAAAGGCCTTCTCATAGTCCACAAAAGCAATACACAGGGGCTGGTTATATTCTTCAGACTTCTGTATAACCTGCTTCACTATGTGTATGTGGTCTATGGTGCCAAATCCTCCGCGAAACCTAGCCTGTTCAGGAGCCTGGCATTTGTCAAGTCTTCTTGCGAGACGATTTGAGATGACCCTTGAAAACAACTTATAGACGTGGCTCAAGAGTGAAATAGATCGGTAGTTCTTTAAAAAGGTTTTATCCCCCTTTTTAAAGAAGAGTACTACCAAACTCCTGCTCCACGCCTCTGGAGTTCTCCCACTGTTAAGAACGGTGCTAAATATTCCCTGATGCTCACGAAGTACGGTTCTCCCCCCCTGTTTTCAAGAGCTCCGAAGTTATACCATCCTCACCGGCCTTTCCATTCTTAAGTTGTTTGAGCGCATGCAATGTTGTCAAGAAGCATGCAAAACGTACAATCGGCCATAGAAGTCTTCAATCTCAGAAAGGATCTCCGGCTTAGAGACGACGGTTGTGCCACTATTGGTCTTGAGCTTCGTCAGATAGGATCTACCCAATTGCTGGGCGAATACTTTTGACCCCCGATTTTGCTCAATTGCCTTTTCTATACAGCGTGTATTTGAGCATCGGAGGTCACGTTGCACCAGCTTGCTGATCTTTTTATAGAGCTCGCTTTTCTCTGACGGTGTGGCTTGCTGTTGCTCCCGTCTCTCGTCCATAAGCCGAAGAGCCTCGACCAAGATTTCAGACTTTGTGCCCGTACGCTGCAGCTGACAAAATCTAGTGCCTTCCTCCCTAGGGATTCCCACAACTTTTTGGAGTTCCTCGTCTACGTCATTTGTGGTTTCCAAGCAGCGAATCGATTTTCCAACTTGAGTTGAAACTGTTCTGGTCAAACAGCGGCCTGGAGCAGGTTGAGTCGGAGCGTAGACTTCACCAGACGGAATCTTTCAAGGTTGTGGTTGATATTCAAGGAGCCTCGGACAAGTCCGTAATCACTACCGGTATTAAACCTTGCGATCACTGAGACATCCCTAAATATGTGCTTATTGTCCGTCATGATGAAGTCAATCTCATTTTTAGTCACATCATCGGGTTTTTTCCAAGTCCACTTCCTCTGGAGGTGCTTTTTGAAGAACGAGTTCATCAAAAAGAACCCCTCTTTTTCCAAAAAGTGAACTAGCATTTGCCCCCTGTGATTTATGTCTCCATAGCCGTCTCCAAATGTCGTCTGAGCTTGTGTATGAGACCAAAAGTTAGCGACCACGTCTCAGTGCCATATGTCATCACTGGCAACACGCACTGATTATAAACTTTCGTCTTGAAGCTCTGCGGTAACTGCGACAAGAAGATATGGTGTAATTTCCCGAACGCTGCCCATCCGAGTTGGATTCGCCTGTTGACCTCTTTGTCGAAGTTGGATCTACCAGTTGGATCGTCTGACCTAAGTAGACATACTGATCAACAGCTTCGATTATATCGTTCCCACCATAAACTGGCATGGGCGCGACATGGGCATTTGACATGATGTTCGTCTTACCCATGTTCATTTTAAAACCCTCCTGTTGGGAAACAATATTGAGGTCACTGAGCATTGTGCTTAGGTCTTCCAGGGTTTCTGCCATGATGACTATATCATCGGCAAATCGAAGGTGAGTGATGTATTCGCTATTGATGTTAACACCATATCCGTTCCAGTTCATAAGCTTGAATATATCTTCCAATGCAGAAGTGAACAGTTTCGAATAAATAACTTCTCCCTGTCGTGCTAGTCGTGCTAGGAGGACTATGGGATGAGGTGTATAATTGTCCAAAGAACTTCTCGAGCTCACTCAATATCTCTGGCATCGACGAAACGAAGCTGCCACTGTCGGTTTTCAGCTTCGTCAACAGGCTTTGCCCAATAGGCAGATCTCTTGCGAACACTTTGGAGCCCTTGTTCTGCTCTATTGCGTTCTTAATAGAAGTAGTATTATAGGAACGCAAATCTTGTCGCATCGACGTGGAGATTTGTTTATTAAGCAAGCTGTAACTCGACATATCCACTGAAGATTGCAACCTCATCTCGCCTCGTTCTGCCATAAGTTTCAGTGTATGCTCAGAGAGTTTCTGTGTTCTATTTTTGCGGTGGGTCTTAAAGAACTCCGACACGACCGCGTGAACAATTTCTACCAGCCCGTTGTTTAGTTTGTCCACTGTATTGCATTTTGTAAAGTTTTGGAAGCGATTTTGGAGCTCTAACTGAAAGCTCTCGGGGTTTTCGATTTGGTCAGGAATAATAATAATTGGGCGAAGAGTAATAATAATAATAATAATAATAATTTCATTTATTGACACCAAAATATTTTTTACAAAAACAATAATTAGAACACAAAATAATAGGTAATATAGGTAAAATAATACTACTACATTTTCACAATAAATATTATTGAGCCGCAGATGCCTAAGCTAGGCTTATAACCTGTAATATAGACATCTGCACTTCCCCATATTAAAATACATAGGTATTAGCATCCATTAAGTCATATATAAAACATAGTAGTAGAGTAGAGTAGATCCCATCAAACGAGACCTCTCCATCTTTACGTTGATATTCAATGAGCCTCTTACCATGCGTTGATCACTGCCGGTCTTAACCCTGTTGATCACAGATACATCATTGAATATATGCTTATTGGTCGTCAAAATGAAATCTATCTCGTGCTTATGACCACCGGGGTGCAGCCACGTCCAATTCCTGGACGGGCGCTTCTTGAAAAAGGAGTTCAACATAAAGAGTCCCTCTTTCTCCATGAAGTCGGCCAATTACTGACCCCTTTGGTTCCACTGTCCAAATCCAAACTGCCCCATTCTCAGTGCATCGCCATTCCTCATGCTCAGCCGTGCGTTGAAGATCACCACCTGGCAACTTAGAACGCTCGCACCTTAAGGACCGATGAGAAGTTGATAGAGCTGGAATGATATATGGTAGTCCCTGCCAAATATTATGTCAAGCATGATCAATTTCAGTACAGATACCGATGACAAACGATAGCTTTTGTCAATAATTGTCGAAGACCGCTCCAATGCGCCCAGCTTCTTCAGTTGCCAAATAAAAAAAAGCCCGATTGCACCATACCTCTGTGGTTGCCAAGGTCTAAGTGTTCATTTATTTTCGATTTATTCAAGTTTTATCGTATGGAGGGCCATTTATTTAATCTACGATACTAGTAATATCATGTAGCTATCCAATAATATGCCATAGTCTCAGAAAAAGATTCAATCCAACTTAAAAAAAAATATACCGTGACGCACGACTCTGAAAAAAAATTGTTAGGGTTAAAATATTTTGAAAATTCTGCAAATAAGCCGTAAGTTCATGGGATAACAAGTGTTATATTTAAAATTATGTTTGTTTCAACCTCTATCGATTAAATCATTCCTATGAATAAAGCTTCTTTAGTTACAAAATAATTAAAGCCCGATTGTGTCATGCTTCTCTAGTTGCGAGACGAACATATTATCGATTTATTTAAAAGTTATCGAATTTAGAGCTCTTTATTTAATATAATTTACTAGTAATAGCATGTAGCAACACAATATTAACTTTATATTTCACTTATAAGCTCTAGATTTTCCAGAAATTTTAAAAATCACGCATGATTTTTGCCTGATTTTATTTCAACTTTATTTTATTTGGACTTTTTTATAGTCAAGGGTTTTTTTTAAATAAAATCGAAATAGTCAAGGGTTTTTTTTGATAAAAAAAACCCTTGACTATTTCGATTTTATTTTTTATTTGTTGGAAAGGTACATCTGTAGCGGTTTTAAATACATATAAAAAGAACTTTTTTTTTGAAAATATCAATCCATAGATATTGACTTTCTTCAACTGTCAGAGTGTTTTTAAAAATATTTTGAATAGAGATGTACTAAAATAACACTGCAAATCTATTTTATATTGTTTTAGCTACACAGAACAGTCGTTTGTTTAATAAAGAACCGTATGAAGCAGTCATAAAAACGGTTTGTTTACGCAAGGTAGCTGCCGGCAGATGGGTTTCCCCCTCCATTTTGACAGCTCTGCAGGCAACCGTACTGTCATTTTGAAATACTGTGCAGATAAGCGGTTCGATTGACATCGGTACGGTATCGGTACTCGTATGTACCGATTTCGGTTGTAAAGCACTGATTATTATCTGTATGTCGAGACCGCAGGCCATGAATAAATATACAAATAAAAATAGCTCACTGACCGACCTTAAATTTGTGGACTTGTCTGACCGCGTGAGTGTCTACGTTTCGGCTCCGTTGGTAATGACTGGTAGGACGCATAGGATTAAAGACTTATGTCTTCAGGCACTGTGGTATGGATAACGAAGCTTGACGAATGCTGCCCGAAACCATTGTAAAGTAACATAAAATAGTCTTACTTTTTTGTTGTTGTTATCTTAAAAAAATATGATGCATTTGACCACAAGGACTTCTGCCGTGACCCCAAAAAGACCCCCAAAAAGGGCCTGTCGATAGATAGGTATGTAATGCTTGCATGAAGGTAGTAGTGGTAACTAACCGTACTATAACCGTTTGACGACCGGTTGGTCTCGTGGCTAGTGATTCTAGGTACGTAATCAAACGGTCGCGGGTTCGAATCCTGCAAAGTACAATCATTTGTGTGATGAGCAGAAATGTTTGTTTCCGAGTCATGGATGTTATAATATTATATGGATGTTATAGTTACTTGGTGTGGAATTGTCCCGAATATATTTAATTATTTATAAGGTTACTGTCGTATCTCACAACACTATTACTATTATTATTATTATACAACAAGTACAAATTAAAATTTATATAACCCCCGACTTTCCACCCCCCATTATAGCTAAGAACCATCTCGATTACCTCAGCTTTCAAATATAAAAAACCGCAGCTAAATCGGTCCATTTGTTCAAAAGCTACGATTTGCACCCCCCTTTCCTCACCTTCCCCCTTCCCTCATCCCCTTCCCCATATATCTAAGAACCATCAGCTTCCGAACAGAAAAAACGGCATCCAAATCAGTCCATTCGTCTGGGAGCTACGATGCCTCAGCCAGATACACACACACACACACACACACACACACACGCACACAAACACGCGCGCGCGCGCGCAGTGATACACACCCCCGTTTCTTTGTCTCTATGTATCTGTGTATTTTGTCTGCAATTCACATTTCGAGCACTTCCCGGTTAGCTATCCGGCTGAAACTTTCAAAGTAGCTCACAAACCGATGACAAAGCAATAAAAAATAAATTTAAAAAACTTAATAAGTCAAATAGCAACAAAAAAAAACTAAAAAATTAAATACAATAAAAAACATAAATAGTGTTTTTTTTTTAATTTTTATTATTATACTTGTCCTTGGAGGTTTTAAAGTTGTCTTTTCAAGTGTATGATGACTATTTTTTTTTTTGAACATTTAGTCCCAAGAAATATGGTATAAATGAAAATATGAGAGGGCTCTACCGGGATCACCCCCATGTATGTTCTCATCTCAGACTACTTGCCGTGAGTTATGATAGCAATGGAACAATTACAGTCACAGAATAAACTATGGTACCACAATGGTTGTGGTATGGTTGCACCATGTGGTGCATTTTTTTATTGCATACGTTGCGTCCCCGCCAGTATAATGGAAATTTCGGCAACTTCAAAGTGATATTTCAGAATGCCTATTAGTAACACTAGTTTTGAAGATTACATTGTTTTTGCTAACATAAATTAAATAATTTTGAAATATTGAAATGTTACAAAGTAGTCCGTAGGTACTGCAGAGTTGTTAGAAATTGGCCACAACGAGTATATACATTAACAGTGGGACTTGTATCAGCGAGCTATGGAGATGGCTATGCTCGGGGTTTCTCTGAAGGTAGAAATCGAAACGAGGTTATCCGCCAGAGAACCAAACTCACCGACATAGCTCAAAGGATTAGCAAGCTGAAATGGCAATGTGCTGGCCACATTTCTCGAAAGACGGACAACCGCTGGGGTAGACGTGTCCTCCAGTGGAGACCGCGTCTAGGCAAATGTAGTCTAGGACGCCCACCGGCCAGGTGAAGCGACGACCTGCGAAAGGCGGCCGGCAGAAACAGAATGAGAAGAGCCAAAGATCGGGCTCTGTGGCATTCATTTGGACAGGTAGTCCAGCAGTGGATGAACACAGGCTAATGATATTCGCGAGATGAGTTCGATTTATTGAATTTAGTGACTATGAGTGATGTCTGACTATGAGTAATTTTTTGTTGTATTTTGTTTATTTTTAACTCCCGAACAAAGATACGGATGTTATATGTTAATGTGTGTGTGCGTGCGTGCGTGCGTGCGTGCGTGTTTGTGTGTGTGTGTGTGGGGGGGGGAGGGGTGTATCACTCACTGTGTGTGTGTGTGTGTGTGTGTGTGTGTGTGTGTGTGTGTGTGTGTGTGTGTGTCTGTGGCATCTTAGCTCCCACACGAATGGACTATGACCTACTACTTACTTGGTACTTGGTGGTTGGGCTTCTTATCCGCAACTAGGCCGATCATCGGCCCCTTTTGCGTGAAACGGGCTGCGACAGCTAGTTCAGCCACCCGATGTCCCTTAGAAAGGCCAGCAGCTCACGAATTCCGGCGCAGGCCTCCCTCAGGGTGGAAGTTGTTCCCAGGAGCTGTTCCCTTTGTGGCGCCACGCTTTCGCACTCAAGGAGTATATGCGTGCCATTTCTTCTGCCCCCATGCATCCTCTGCACAAGGGGTTGTCTTTGACACCTAATCTGTGGAGGTGTTTATTAAGAGGACAATTACCAGTTCAGAAGTTTTCGGGAGTATCTCGGATTTAACTCCTGGAGGCAAGGGAGGCTTGACTGTCTACAATCCTTTATACTTGCCCATAGTTCTTGATGTAGTTTGTGTGTCCTTTGACGGATCCAGGCTCGAATTTGTCTGAAAGGTAATGGAATCATTGGTTTTGGCCCTACAGGGCGCATGCCCAAACCTCTCCTTGCCAGTTCATCAGCTGCATCGTTCCCTCTGGATCCACTTTGTATTTTTATCCATTGGAGAGCAGGGTAATTATACTCGTATTTACTGACCTTCTCCAGAGGATGGGGCACTAGATAGTTAGCCCCGAGGAATGTTCAAACCTTTGAAGTGCTTTTAGGACTGCGGCGCTATCGGAGAATATTCTGATCTTAGAGTCAGTTACCTCCCAGCGCAGTATCGCTGTTGCTGCCTGGATCATACCCACATATTCCGCTTGGAAAATAGAGTTGTGAGTACCCAGTGCTGCTGCTTTCAGCATGTTCAAATCGTCCAAGACTGTCCCCGCCTCCGTCCCAGCTTTCATTTTGGAACCATCGGTGTAGATTCTAACTTCGTGAGTGTTCGACCTATCACTTGGTTCCACATGTAGTTGTATCTTATAGTGTTTTTTGAAAAAGTGTTGTTTTGGTACCCTATAATAAATAGAGAGCATGTTTGGGTTACCCTCCGCATAGTCCCGTACGATGTTAGTGTGGAATGTTAGACTAGTTTGATCCCAGAAATTGAGTGCTTTTAGTCTGTAAGCAGACGCAGCAGCCTCCTGCTGGATGTGCAACTGCAACGGTGGCATACCCAGCAGTGCCTCTAGTGCAGCAGTGGGTGTTGTTCTCATACAACCAGTCACTGCTACACAGGCCACCTCTGGAAGGATTGTAGTTTATTTATGGTAGATACCTGTTTAGTGATTGGCCACCAAACTAGTGAACCATATGTTAAAGAAGGCCTAACCACAGTATTAAGTGTTATTTTTGGACTTAGGCCCTATGTTTTACCTAACAATTACTGACATTGCCAGAAAGAGATGGTTGCTTTCTTAATTTTATTTTCCAGGTGTCTAGCCCAGTTTAATTTGCTATCTAGGATGATACCCAGGTTCTTTACATCATCAGTTAAAGTTAACTGTGAGTCTAAAAGGTGGGGTAGTCTGTATCGTCCTAAGTTTTTTTGTTAGTGAACATAATCAATTGTGTTTTTGTTGGATTCACAGTTAATCCATAGTCTGAGCACCAGGTTTCTACGATCATTAAGGCGTTATTCATTATGTCACATGATACGCTGTCACGAGGCGATCCTTGGGTTTGGGTTTGTTCCACTAGCCCAGGGACCAAACCTCAGTGGACACAAAAGTACAGGAACAATTAGGAGCACAGGAACAGGAGGAGATGTTCATAAACAGAGATCTTGCCTTCGACTATTCTATTCAGTCTTCTTCCAGTAAAATAATTTAATATATTTGGTAAGAGTGTACCCTTGGGGCTTTAGTATTGTTATTATCACAGACTTTTCGTGCTTCAACATCAAAACAACCACGAACGAAGGTATTATCATATATATTTAAAAGACTCAATATATAATAAACTTATTTAGGTACATACATATTTCAAAACATATTATTTCGTAAAATTGCAGTTTTTGCTAATCCAATGACAATATAGGAATGACAGGTTATTTGAATTTAGAATTAATAATGACAAACTATCAAATGGGTATGATTATAAAATAATTAAGAATTTATGAAAGAGGTTTCACGTAACAACGCTAGCAAAGTGTCCTGATACAAGGATAGTCAAATCGTCCGCATAGCCAGCCGTGAAGAAGCGTCTGTTGTTAAGCTTTATAATTAGATCATTTACCACCATGTTCCATAGTAGGGGTGACAGTATTCCCCCTTGAGGGCACCCCCTTGACACCACCCCTTTAATGGTCCCACCTAGGTCGACTCTAACCGCCCTAAGCTTTAACATGTTTATGACCCAATCAACCAATGTCGACCCAACACCATGCTTCCTTCCATGAGAAAAGGGGAGTGAGAATCGAATCTCTCAAACAAATGGACCGATTTAGATGCTGTTTTTTAAGTATACATTTATAATTCGTGCTTGTTAAAATTAAGTTCTTCATTTTTCAATGCATGCATGTCGAATGTGACAGTGACGACCTTTGGTGTCAGAGTTTGACAGGCCGCCCAAGGGCCTCAGACATGGGCTAACGACTGCCAGCAATCAGCAATACAGGGACCGACGGCGCACGGAGCGATGGTAAATCCGAATAAATAGGTACCGAGCATCGAACCCGGTGACATTGGATTGCGAAGTAAAAATTTAACCGCTCTCACCATTGCTCGGTGTTATTTAGGTTAAGTATTAAGCTGCAGTCCATCAACACTAGTGTCTTGGTTTAACCAGTACCAGTGGACTTGGAATTGTCTTACAATATTTTTACATTAAATGTTTGTATTACTGACGGGACTTGAAGTTTAAGTGGGTTTTTTGGATATAAAATTATATTAAATATATATAGGTGAGCCACTCACTGAATCGGGAAATATTACAGCTGAAATGAATTAATAAAAAATAGGATAGAAGCTACGAATCAGTGTTGGGTGCCAGAAAGCTTTTAAATTTATTTGTAAAGAATTTTATTTTTGTAAGTGCGTTCTTACGTTTTTGAGTAAGAGATTTTAAAGGTTCAATGAAAAACCTTTCGGAATTGAGGAAAAGTGTTAGTTATCTTTAATTTAGAGGAGGTATTTAATTTGTTTATTTTTTTATATTCATAAATTAATGTAGGAATAATTTGTACATCACCACGCAGCATCAGAGTGAAGCAGAGCGTTGGGATTTAGATACCTATTGTGCGTGAGCTTATGAGAGAAAAAAATGAACGATAGCATACTTCCTCCATACTTTAAGTCTAACTCTTAGTTTGCATATACAACTGTCTGACAGAAATACGACACGAGTTTCGCCTCTGAACGAGGCATCCTCATACGCCTGAGCCTATCAATTATATAAAATAAAATACGGGTTTCTCTACGGCGGGCTCACTATGGGCAATGTACATAAAATAACATTAAATTCAATGTTCCTTCATTTTTATCCTAAATCCACTATCATTTGGTGTGGAATTGGTGTGGAATTGTCCCAAATATATATTAAATATATATTTATTCTCTTATCAAACTTGAGAATATACAAAAATTATACTGCATTAACATTCCTAGCTTATTATAATTATATTAAAATTCCATGGGACGGCCTTTGGTGTGGGACGCTACTTGTGTAGACACCCTTGCACCATCTCATCTTCAAGGAACTCAAAATAGGGCTGGAGGGCTGAATCAACTGACAGCCTAAAAAGCCGCAAATATAGTACTCTCAACAGCGGATATATATTTGAGCCTCTTGGGGTGGGGACCAGGAGCTCATCAAATATACAAAAATCTATCGAGGCATCTGTTCGATGAGGGGGGACAAGACCCCGTAGCCAGTGCGTGTGTGTGTATGCGACGGTATGTATATGTGTGCGTGTGCCTGCGGCCGAATTTGTCTGATGTTGAATCATAATAATTTTATTATATAAGAAGAAGAAGTAGAAGAGAAGCAGAAAAGTAGAAGTAAGTAGAAGTTGAGAAGTAGTCCTAGTAGTTTGGTTGTATGTTAGTTGAATTAGCCTGTTGTGAACTCTTAATTTGCATGAAAAATTTGATAAACCGTATATATTATAATCAAGAGCTTTGTTGGCAATATTGTATAGTCCTGAGCTTAGTGTCAAGTGTGGGATATTGACGACCAAAGAAAGCAATTCGAAGAGCTACAGCAGGACATATCCTGTTTTTTCATCGCCATTATTTTTTTCATAATATTTGTGTCATATTTGACAGTGGCATGTCTCCGAAGGATAGCTCGGTAAACAAACAGTCAAAACATTAGCATCGACAGAAATTAGAGAGGTAGGGTGTCTGACGGTTCCTAAGCAACACTTTGAGGACTGCCTTAAGCCGTTTCGAGTTTTGCATGATACTTTTCATTATCATCATCCGTCATAATTTTCCACGCGGGTAAAACCGCAGGATTCAGCTAGTATTAATGTTTACATTATTATACAAATTCTGCATTCAAAGGTATGTTGAATGTTATGATAATTAGCAGTAAAGTAAATAAATAATACTTTTTTTTCTTACCAAGCCATCTGTTTAATGTTAAATATTTTTTAACGTCAGTAATATAGAAATCAATTGTCGCCAGTTAGTATAAAAAGATAATCCAAGTAACCAACAAGCACAGGCTACTCGTGGGTATCAAGCAGTACACAACAGTAAGAAAAAAAATGAAGACTTTAATTCCCGTTCTTCTTTTGTCTGTGGTAAGAAAATGTTTTTACTTTTTCCTTGAAAATATTTTAATTTTCAATAAATTGATTGAACTAATAAAAAAAAGTACTATGTACAAGCTCCACAATTTGCGGAACGCAAAATGCAACGCGTTTTCGTCGTTAATGAGACGTTTGAGACAAACAAAAAAAAAGTGAGATGAACCTGAAAACTATACATCCCCGTATAGTTATAAAATAGAGATTATCCTGAAAATAAAACCATCCCCGTATAGTTTTCTAAAGTTTTCTTAAGTAGAGGATATGTACGAGAACATATCCAAAGCCTTTCACAACACCTCCAAGGCTCACTTCCATGTTATCATGGGAGAATTCAACGCTAAGGTGGGAGTAAAAACATGCAGCAGTCGGTAGAAGGACAACACGGATTTGGCAGCTGAAATTTCAGGGTGGGAATGCTAGTCAATTTCCTGGAGATAGAAGGCCTGATTTTAATAAACTCATTCTTTAAGAAACAGCCCCAATGGAAGTGGACCAGGTAAAGCCCTAATGGTGTGACAAAAACTGAGATAAACTTCATCATAGCGGACAAGACACCCATATCCAGAGATGTCACAGTGGTCAATAGGTTTAAAACCGGGAGTGATCACCGACTTGTCCAAGGCACTCTGGATATTAATTACAAGCTTGAACGTCTGCGTTTGATAAAGTCCACGCGGAGCGTGGACTTTATCAAACCTTACCTATGGCCAGCTTTACGAATCGCACGCTTCGCAATGCGAACCAGACATCGAAGATTCCAGGGCCACTCTCAACGCATTGGTCTCCGGGTGAAATTGGACAAAACCAAGGTTATGTTTAACGAACATGTTATCCCGGAACCAATTGCTGTTGGCGGAACTGCTCTCGAAGCTGTTCAAGAGAAAGTTTACTTTGGGTAACCGCAAAAGAGGCCCGCAGAAGAATACAGCTGGCCTGGACAGCATTTCGGAAGCTTCGTCGAATTTTCTCATCACCAATATTGCAAAGTTTGAAGACAAAAGTCTTCAACCAGTGCGGCCTAGCTACATACGGAGCTGGGATGTGGACACTCACGTTACGTCTAGTCCACCAATTTAAAGTCACTCAGTGGGCTTTGGAATGAGCTATGCTCGGAGTTTCTCTGAGTTTCTTCTTTTCTCTTTCTTCTCGGTTCTCTCTTACTCTGTCGGAATACCCGAAACGAGGTAGTCCGACAGAGTACCAAGGTTATCGACATAGCCCTTAGGATTAGCAAGCTGAAGTGGCAGTGGGCTGGTCATATTTGTAGAAGGACTGATAACCGTTGGGGTAGACGTGTTCTTGAGTGGAAACCGCGACTCGGCAAACGTAGTATAGGGCGCCCTCCGGCTAGGTGGAGTGACGATATACGCAAAATGGCTAGCAGCAGTTGGAGAACAAGAGCCGAAGATCGGGCTCAGTAGTGTGCTTTGGGAGAGGCTTATGTCCAGCAGTAGACTGAGACGGGCTGATGATGATGATGATAGTTTTCTAATAATATTCATGATATTCTTCTCTAACGGGCGTATTTCCGAAGTAGAGGTGTCAGACGGTTATATCCTTTTCCCGTGCGTGACTCAACTGTTCAAAAAAATCAAGTTGCACTTGAAAGGGAAATCTTTTCAAACTCAAAGTAAGTAGTAGCTAATTAAATTTAAATATATTTTTTTGATTTGTTAAAATGCGGCATTATTTTGTCTATTTACAATAAAATTATTTGAATTTTGAATTTAAACCTCTGAAATTTGGCTATGCATGATGTTGATGGTCAAATGATTTGTTTTTTTTTTAGCCCATATCTTTATGGAGTAAAACAAACGCCATAATGTTTTTTTATAAACTGGCCTATTTCACGCGGATTCGATATTTTTTCAACGAAACCTTATATTATAAGGATAAGGAGTTTAATCTATGTGAGGGAACAGATAAACATAATACACTGCTAAAATCATAGCCTCTTTTTCCGTAGTCTTTTAAAAAACCTACCGATTTTGAACCAAAATTGATGGAATTTATAAAAGCCTACCTTTCAAATAAAATTAATCATCCAAACCATGAGGGCTAACTTATAAAAAAACAAGTCAGTTCAAAAACTAAAACCCAACTACGGTCGGGTAAAAATAATCTGACACTCTTGCGATGTAGACGAATCGATTGATACCTCGCATGTCAAAATCGGACCAAGTTTTTAGTTTGAACACACAACCTTTCCTTTGCCTTGCCGTAGACGGGTAATAAAAACAGCCTATGACACTCTATACCTGAAGACAAATGGAATTGCATCTCGCTTGTCAAAAACGGAGCAATAGGGGCGACGCTATGGTGGATATTCCACATACCCACATACATATTTACAAACATACATACATGAATACATACATATTTACATAGACTGTTAAACTCATTACCCTTCCCTTGCTTCGCCGTACTTGGGTAAAAAACAGTCATATTGAGAACTACCTTTCGCCCGCGACTACGTCTGCGCGAACTACGGTTTATCGCGAAGAAAAGCATCCTATGTTCTTCTAGGATAATAAAAACCAATGCAAAAGTAGGTGTTTCATGGCAACCGTTCCTTTAAGCGAGTAATCAACATTTTCCAGTTTTCCCTTACAGTTATACCATTTTCCGGGATGAAAAGTATCCATTATTTTATTCCAGAGTATAAGCTATCTCTATTCTAAATTTAATCAAAATTTGTCCAACCGTAATCGCGCTAAAACTCAAACAAAGAAACGTTTTTCTTTTACATATTGGTGTGGATCATTTAGAAGTAACTGAATAAAATCGCTGTTGTTGTACATTGAAGAATATTGTTTCAGATGTGTTACTGCTGCGCAGCTCCTGAGCCCACTGGTGCTTGTAAGATATTGTTTTGTATTTTGTAAAAAAAAAGCTGTGAGCCGGGGCTTTGCCCCTGTGTTAATTTTTCTAGGATATAAGGATCTAGTGATATTGCAGAACCAAACTTACGAATGATTTTTAAGGATTGCTCGACTTCTACTCATCAGATTTAGATACCAAGTACACCATTTTTTAAGTCAAACCACAAGCTATCCAACAATGAAAACCGCATCGCAATCGGTCTAAAAAACATCTACATCACAGTTGGTCCAATAGTTTTTATGTGATGCGTGAACAAACATACTAACAGACAAAATGACAGACACGATTTAAAAAAATGTTTTATTCTTGTTTAGTAGCTTATTTTATGTACCCTATTTTTTATTATTATCTTCTTTATAGTACTTGCTGCTTTATTATAAGTATATATAGATACTTAGGTGTATACACATAATATAGTTAGTGCATCACGTTAATACTACTGAACTGATTGCGATGCTATCACTATTGGATACTTTAGGGTTTGACTTAAAAACTACTTACTACTACTCTGTGTACTCGGTACCATTGCTGAGTAGAAGCCGAGCAATTGATAAAGATATTTTTTAACAGAAGATGGAATTTTGATCAAATGTTGGTATATTGGTATTTTAACACGTTTTTAGTAACTCACTTTCTTTTTTGTCGTTCCGAGTGGAATCTTGCAACTCAAATTTCAAGCACTTCTCGATTAGCTATCTGGCTGAAAATTTCAGGGTAGCTCACAAATCGATGACAAAGCATTGAAAAAAAAAACATGTTTTAGATTAGGTATTTTATTCTACATTTGCTGTTTGTTAGGTCTGGGAATAGTACATAGAGTATTTTTAACCTAGAGAAATGAGCACGCGTGCGAAGCCGCGAGCGCAGCTAAAAACTAATAATATATGTATGCACGCCTGTGTTCTTTTTTATCACAAGAGTTATTCTGTCTGAATAAAATGGCTGTAACATATAGACGGATAGACAGACATAGAGTAACTATAAGGTTTTCTTGTCAGTCTGTGGAACCCTAAAGAGGTTTCACTAATAACGACAGACACAGCATAAACCTAGATCAATGTAAAATTTGAATACATTTTTAGTTTTCGGTTCCAAACAGAACCATTTTATTGTGCCAATGCTGTCTGTTTGTCTGTCGGTCTGTCTCTGGCTTGTAGAGCCTAAACAGTTTGACTTAGCAACTTGAAACTTATTTGTTAAACTAAAAATACCTTAATTTTCACAACAAATGAAAACAACATAAGATAAGATAAGATAAATTTTATTTCAAGCCACAACATTGTTAGCTTATAACTACTTAAAATTATGATGTAAATTATATTCAAACAAAATGAGACTGATGACTTGATGACTTGTTTATTGCAGTTGCTACAGGGTTCGCCTCAGCTACAAGTTCTGATGATTATGATGATGATGATGATGATAATGATGATTATTGGGACCCGGCACCGCTACCTTGCAAGCCCACACCTCACTGCTGCACAACTATAAAGCCTTGCAATACCACGCCTCACAGCTGCACGACCACAAAGTGTTGCAAGACTACGCCTCCCTGCTGCACGACCACAAAGTGTTGCAAGACTACGCCTCACTGCTGCACGACCACGAAGCCTTGCAAGAAGACCACGACTCACTGCTGCACGACCACTAAGCCTTGCAAGACGACCACGTCTCCCTGCTGCACAACCACAAAGTGTTGTAAGACTACGCCTCCCTGCTGCACAACCACAAAGTGTTGTAAGACCACGCCTCCCTGCTGCACGACAACAAAGTGTTGTAAGACCACGCCTCACTCCTGCACGACCACAAAGTGTTGTAAGACCACGCCTCACTGCTGCACGACCACAAAGTGTTGTAAGACCACGCCTCACTGCTGCAAGGACGACAACGATGACTGCGACTACGATGACAACGACTACGATGACTGACTTAACCAGTTGTATAAACAACGATTAGTTTAGCATAACTCATTAACCGATAACAAATAAATGACCGACTAATTCTTACTAAACAACAACTTTGGGATATTATTTAATGATTCAGTCTGTAAAATTATGTATTATTAAAAAAAAACCTAATGTAAAATACCACTGACGTGTTTGCGAAATAAACCTGAAAATAGTAATAATAATTTTGTAAGAGAAATTCAGAATTCAGAAATTAAAATTTGTTTGCATTACACATAGTTTTTATTTCAATTTCTGACATTTAATCATAGTTTTTATGTAGATAGGACCCAAATGAACTAAAGAAGCTCAGGATTCATCATACTGGAGGTAAAGCCAGTTGAGAGTGTTTTGTTTTATGTGTTCCCTCTCCCTCTAAACTAGGGACGTACAGTAATCGCAGCCAATCTATATGTTTGGGAAGTTAGGCTCTCTGAACGATTGTGCAGGTACTGCTGTGAGGATAAAACAGCATAAAGTAAGAGCGAGATAGAATATGTGAGAAACGTAAGAGACTGAGCGATGCAGTTATACAATGCTGTCTTCACCTTCAACATTCGGATTGCACCTGAAAAACAGCAGTTTGCGCAGCGAGTAGCAGACAACTTCCGAAACACATACTTCCGCTGCGACTACTGTACCTATATGAATCTGTTGAGTTCTTCCGCAAGCTGCAGGACACATTGCGGAATTTACTGCACATCGTACTTGTAGCTACTATTTAATAAAAGTACTAATAGTTATTATGTGTCTATGGTTGGGTGTGTACATGGGATCCAACGACTTTGTCCACTGAATAAGATGTGGAAGAGTCGTTTTCTGACAATGTACATATATATCCTTAGTGTCCTAATTTTCTTTCTTTGCATACCCCTAATGGCGATTTAGCGGAATAGTAATAGAATAAAAACATATTCAACTAGTTATATTCGCTGTGCCCTACGCTTGCTTATTTCTGAATTTCGCGGGTGCTTCTTTTTTATAAAATAATACATGATACGTTTCTGCTCTGTAGACTATTCCTGTAAAAACATAAAAACAAATCAGCGCAGGTGAACGTGTGCAAGTCATTCAATTAATAAAATAACATCGTTTTCCGATTTTTGTGTGACTACCATCCAAACGTCATACATTTTGTGTGACTACCATTAAAACATCATACATTTTGCCTTCGATTGCCATTTGAAGTGGTAGACTTTTTCAGCAAGAGTCCGGGGAAGTACCACGCCTTTGTCAGATATTCAATGGCCAAGCAGTAGTGTGTAAACATTACAGTATTCTAGTTTGATGGGCAGAATTTCCAGCTTAATTAATGGGCGTGAGACTTACGAACTTGTCTCAGGGTGATGAGCGCAGTGCAGTGCCGCACAAAATTGTGCAGTGGAAAGTTCCAGATGGCACTGCAACTGATATCGGCAGGCGTGGCGCTTACCATCAGGCGAACGACATGCTACCCAACTACCCCACTCTCCCCTCTACTTCCCCACCCTCATCTTTGTTTTTCAAAACTTGACTACTGAACCAATTTATAATTTTTATAGTGCAAAGCCTAGAACCAAACCCGGTATCATTTGGATTCTAAGATGCACTATCGAACCGTTAGGCTACCATCGCTCTTTACTAAATTAATAGTACCTACTAAAAATAAAGCAGTAAGTAACAAAAAGTATGTTTCCTATACTTGCACTTTTTTCACTAAAAACACTTTTATGGTTTCCATTTCCACTCATAAATTCACTTTCAGTGTTCTACAATAAGTAAGACGTTGAATGTCGGCAAGATCAACTCCGTTTAGATTGACCGGTTTCCTCTGGGTACCTGATGAGTTGGTTAGTATTTTAGGCAGGTTGATTACCGGAAACTTAGTGTAGGTCTCAATTTTACCTTGGTATTGATGCCTTTCCAAAGTGAGTTCTTTTATTGTAACATAACAATCATCATCCATCGACAGCAGGTACGTCCCACAGATGGTTTCCTGCGTTATGTCGTTTTCACAATATTTGGTGAGTAATGTTTCGCCTTTCGCGTAGACTATCCAGCGATTGGGCTGAATCAGGTCAATCTTGACATCTTTGATGACTGGAACTGGGTGGCAACTTGAAATACTTGTAGAAAATCTCATTTTTCTAATGTTGTGTGTTGAATAAAGGTTTTTTTTCTTTCTTTCTTTCCTTCTTTTGTAGTCATATAGCTCCGAAACGAATAGACCGATTTTGATGCGGTTGTTTGAAAACTGATATGATCGAGAAGCTTCTTAGCTATAATGGGGGAGTCGAGTTCGGGGGTTATATAATATTTGTTTTGTGCTTGTTGATTATCTTCATTGCAACGACTTTTTGTTACTTACTGCTTTATTTTTAGTAGGTACTATTAATTTAGTAAAGAGCGATGGTAGCCTAACGGTTCGATAGTGCATCTTAGAATCCAAATGATACCGGGTTTGGTTCTAGGCTTTGCACTATAAAAATTATAAATTGGTTCAGTAGTCAAGTTTTGAAAAACAAAGATGAGGGTGGGGAAGTAGAGGGGAGAGTGGGGTAGTTGGGTAGCATGTCGTTCGCCTGATGGTAAGCGCCACGCCTGCCGATATCAGTTGCAGTGCCATCTGGAACTTTCCACTGCACAATTTTGTGCGGCACTGCACTGCGCTCATCACCCTGAGACAAGTTCGTAAGTCTCACGCCCATTAATTAAGCTGGAAATTCTGCCCATCAAACTAGAACACTGTAATGTTTACACACTACTGCTTGGCCATTGAATATCTGACAAAGGCGTGGTACTTCCCCGGACTCTTGCTGAAAAAGTCTACCACTTCAAATGGCAATCGAAGGCAAAATGTATGATGTTTTAATGGTAGTCACACAAAATGTATGACGTTTGGATGGTAGTCACACAAAAATCGGAAAACGATGTTATTTTATTAATTGAATGACTTGCACACGTTCACCTGCGCTGATTTGTTTTTATGTTTTTACAGGAATAGTCTACAGAGCAGAAACGTATCATGTATTATTTTATAAAAAAGAAGCACCCGCGAAATTCAGAAATAAGCAAGCGTAGGGCACAGCGAATATAACTAGTTGAATATGTTTTTATTCTATTACTATTTCGCTAAATCGCCATTAGGGGTATGCAAAGAAAGAAAATTAGGACACTAAGGATATATATGTACATTGTCAGAAAACGACTCTTCCACATCTTATTCAGTGGACAAAGTCGTTGGATCCCATGTACACACCCAACCATAGACACATAATAACTATTAGTACTTTTATTAAATAGTAGCTACAAGTACGATGTGCAGTAAATTCCGCAATGTGTCCTGCAGCTTGCGGAAGAACTCAACAGATTCATATAGGTACAGTAGTCGCAGCGGAAGTATGTGTTTCGGAAGTTGTCTGCTACTCGCTGCGCAAACTGCTGTTTTTCAGGTGCAATCCGAATGTTGAAGGTGAAGACAGCATTGTATAACTGCATCGCTCAGTCTCTTACGTTTCTCACATATTCTATCTCGCTCTTACTTTATGCTGTTTTATCCTCACAGCAGTACCTGCACAATCGTTCAGAGAGCCTAACTTCCCAAACATATAGATTGGCTGCGATTACTGTACGTCCCTAGTTTAGAGGGAGAGGGAACACATAAAACAAAACACTCTCAACTGGCTTTACCTCCAGTATGATGAATCCTGAGCTTCTTTAGTTCATTTGGGTCCTATCTACATAAAAACTATGATTAAATGTCAGAAATTGAAATAAAAACTATGTGTAATGCAAACAAATTTTAATTTCTGAATTCTGAATTTCTCTTACAAAATTATTATTACTATTTTCAGGTTTATTTCGCAAACACGTCAGTGGTATTTTACATTAAGTTTTTTTTTAATAATACATAATTTTACAGACTGAATCATTAAATAATATCCCAAAGTTGTTGTTTAGTAAGAATTAGTCGGTCATTTATTTGTTATCGGTTAATGAGTTATGCTAAACTAATCGTTGTTTATACAACTGGTTAAGTCAGTCATCGTAGTCGTTGTCATCGTAGTCGCAGTCATCGTTGTCGTCCTTGCAGCAGTGAGGCGTGGTCTTACAACACTTTGTGGTCGTGCAGCAGTGAGGCGTGGTCTTACAACACTTTGTGGTCGTGCAGGAGTGAGGCGTGGTCTTACAACACTTTGTTGTCGTGCAGCAGGGAGGCGTGGTCTTACAACACTTTGTGGTTGTGCAGCAGGGAGGCGTAGTCTTACAACACTTTGTGGTTGTGCAGCAGGGAGACGTGGTCGTCTTGCAAGGCTTAGTGGTCGTGCAGCAGTGAGTCGTGGTCTTCTTGCAAGGCTTCGTGGTCGTGCAGCAGTGAGGCGTAGTCTTGCAACACTTTGTGGTCGTGCAGCAGGGAGGCGTAGTCTTGCAACACTTTGTGGTCGTGCAGCTGTGAGGCGTGGTATTGCAAGGCTTTATAGTTGTGCAGCAGTGAGGTGTGGGCTTGCAAGGTAGCGGTGCCGGGTCCCAATAATCATCATTATCATCATCATCATCATCATAATCATCAAAACTTGTAGCTGAGGCGAACCCTGTAGCAACTGCAATAAACAAGTCATCAAGTCATCAGTCTCATTTTGTTTGAATATAATTTACATCATAATTTTAAGTAGTTATAAGCTAACAATGTTGTGGCTTGAAATAAAATTTATCTTATCTTATCTTATGTTGTTTTCATTTGTTGTGAAAATTAAGGTATTTTTAGTTTAACAAATAAGTTTCAAGTTGCTAAGTCAAACTGTTTAGGCTCTACAAGCCGGAGACAGACCGACAGACAAACAAACAGCATTGGCACAATAAAATGGTTCTGTTTGGAACCGAAAACTAAAAATGTATTCAAATTTTACATTGATCTAGGTTTATGCTGTGTCTGTCGTTATTAGTGAAACCTCTTTAGGGTTCCACAGACTGACAAGAAAACCTTATAGTTACTCTATGTCTGTCTATCCGTCTATATGTTACAGCCATTTTATTCAGACAGAATAACTCTTGTGATAAAAAAGAACACAGGCGTGCATACATATATTATTAGTTTTTAGCTGCGCTCGCGGCTTCGCACGCGTGCTCATTTCTCTAGGTTAAAAATACTCTATGTACTATTCCCAGACCTAACAAACAGCAAATGAATGAAATGAAATGTCTTTAAAATAACACCAAAACATACGGGCAGGTACCAGGACTAAAAATTGAAAATATCTATATCGTCTCGCTATTATAACTCTGTAACTATAAGCTCCAGAGATCTATTTTACGGCCATTTTTTAGCTTATATTGATGCTTCATGATGCAATATTCAACTTTTGTCAAATGACAGGGGAGCGGGATGCACAGAGGAAAATCAGCAAAATTTATGTTTTTGCGATATTTAATTCGGTATTACTCGCAATTTAGATAGGGTAGCGCATTGATTCGGGTGTTGTTGTAATAAAATCGTTAAAAAAATACAAAAAATCTACTTAGGTCTAAGTAATTAAAAAAGGGTTGTAAAAAAGTAAAAACCACAAAAGTGTCTGCAGCGCCCGGAAAGTTCGAACTAAAATAAAGATTGGCAAATTGTTGGAAATAAAAAGGGCTAGTCACTAGTTTGTTACCTTGGATGTTGTAATTTTCATTGTAGGTTTTTACTAATATAAGAAAACGATTTGCCAAATTTCAACCATCGGAAATGAATAGTTTTGGAGATATTAATTGTAGAATTATTGATCACATTGTAATGAAAAAGATAACATTTCACACCACGTAATTTAAAAGTATGTGTGGCCTTACAGCGAACTTGAATTCAGAAACGACTTTTGCAACCCCGACATGCCATGTTCTTGGTCTGTCCTACCCCTAGAGTGTTTTTTAGATCCCGGAGGCGCGGAGGGAGGGCAGCCTTCACCTGCTGTGACAAAGGCCGCCGGAGGTACAAGCCAAAGGTGCGGAGGAGAGCGTGATCGCCTGTGACTTCGTTACGCAAAGGCGAAGGGGCTGCTATTCCCACAGCGCTGAAGTTAAGGCAGAAGTACTGGTTCTTACTCCACTACCCTTTACTCCCTGAAAAATAGGCACAGAAAAAGTAAAGTTAAAATTTAACAAAAAATATGAAAAATTGTAACTCCGATGAAAACTACAAAAGGAGAGGGGCTACTCCTCTCCCCTTCCATCCCCATAAGCAGGTGTTCCGTACGTATAATATTGCCAATTTTAAAGCTTTTAATAGTATAACCCAAAAGTCAAAAACCCAAAGTCCGATTATAATTATATATGGTCATCATCATCATCATCATCATCATCATCATCATCATGTCAGCCCTTAGAAGTCCACTACTGAACATAGGCCTCCCCCAAAGAGCGCAATGACGAGCGGTCTTGTGCCACCTCCATCCACCGACTTCCTGCGATGGCTACAATGTCGTCGGTCCATCGTGTGGGGGATCTCCTTACACTTCGCTTGCTTGTTCCTGGCCGCCATTCGAGAACATTTATTCCCCAGCAGTTGTCGGTTATGCGAACTATATGGCCTGCCCATTGCCACTTCAACTTGCAAACTCTGAAAGCTATGTCGGTAATCTTGGTTCTTCTACGGACTTCCTCATTTCGGATTCTATCACGTAGTGAAACACCGAGCATAGCTCTCTCCATTGCACGCTGCGCAACTCTGAGCTTGTCATCATCATCATCATCATCATCACCAGCCTATATCTATCCACTGCTGGACGTAGGCCTCTCCTAATGCACGCCACTGAGTCAGCTCTCCTCATCCATTTTCTGCGAGCCGCTTTTCACAGGTCGTCACTCCACCTGGCCACAGGGCGTCCTACACTACGTTTGCCTAAACGTGATCTCCAATAGAAAACTCGTCTACCCCAACGGTTATCAGTTCATCGGGAAATGTGACCAGCCCACTGCCACTTCAGCTTGCTTATCCTTTGAGCTATGTCGGTTATCTTGGTTCTCCATCGGATATCTTCATTACGAATCTTGTCCTTCAGAGAAATTCCAAGTATAGCTCTCTCCATAGCTCGCTGAGCGACCTTAAATTTGTGGATTAGTTTGACCATGAGTGTCAACGTTTCGGCACCGTAGGTCATGGCTGGTAGAACGCACTGATTGAACTGACTAAAGACATTTGTCTTCAGGCACTATGGTATAGACAACGAGAAGACTTGACGAAGCTTGCCGAATGCTGCCCAACCCAGCTGAATTCTTCTGTTGGCTTCCTTCTCAAAGTTGTTCTTACCCAATTGCAATATTTGCCCAAGGTAAACATATTGTTGGACAACTTCAAGAGGCACACCATTAACTGCAAAAGGCCTTCTCATAGTCCACAAAAGCAATACACAGGGGCTGGTTATATTCTTCAGACTTCTGTATAACCTGCTTCACTATGTGTATGTGGTCTATGGTGCCAAATCCTCCGCGAAACCTAGCCTGTTCAGGAGCCTGGCATTTGTCAAGTCTTCTTGCGAGACGATTTGAGATGACCCTTGAAAACAACTTATAGACGTGGCTCAAGAGTGAAATAGATCGGTAGTTCTTTAAAAAGGTTTTATCCCCCTTTTTAAAGAAGAGTACTACCAAACTCCTGCTCCACGCCTCTGGAGTTCTCCCACTGTTAAGAACGGTGCTAAATATTCCCTGATGCTCACGAAGTACGGTTCTCCCCCCCTGTTTTCAAGAGCTCCGAAGTTATACCATCCTCACCGGCCTTTCCATTCTTAAGTTGTTTGAGCGCATGCAATGTTGTCAAGAAGCATGCAAAACGTACAATCGGCCATAGAAGTCTTCAATCTCAGAAAGGATCTCCGGCTTAGAGACGACGGTTGTGCCACTATTGGTCTTGAGCTTCGTCAGATAGGATCTACCCAATTGCTGGGCGAATACTTTTGACCCCCGATTTTGCTCAATTGCCTTTTCTATACAGCGTGTATTTGAGCATCGGAGGTCACGTTGCACCAGCTTGCTGATCTTTTTATAGAGCTCGCTTTTCTCTGACGGTGTGGCTTGCTGTTGCTCCCGTCTCTCGTCCATAAGCCGAAGAGCCTCGACCAAGATTTCAGACTTTGTGCCCGTACGCTGCAGCTGACAAAATCTAGTGCCTTCCTCCCTAGGGATTCCCACAACTTTTTGGAGTTCCTCGTCTACGTCATTTGTGGTTTCCAAGCAGCGAATCGATTTTCCAACTTGAGTTGAAACTGTTCTGGTCAAACAGCGGCCTGGAGCAGGTTGAGTCGGAGCGTAGACTTCACCAGACGGAATCTTTCAAGGTTGTGGTTGATATTCAAGGAGCCTCGGACAAGTCCGTAATCACTACCGGTATTAAACCTTGCGATCACTGAGACATCCCTAAATATGTGCTTATTGTCCGTCATGATGAAGTCAATCTCATTTTTAGTCACATCATCGGGTTTTTTCCAAGTCCACTTCCTCTGGAGGTGCTTTTTGAAGAACGAGTTCATCAAAAAGAACCCCTCTTTTTCCAAAAAGTGAACTAGCATTTGCCCCCTGTGATTTATGTCTCCATAGCCGTCTCCAAATGTCGTCTGAGCTTGTGTATGAGACCAAAAGTTAGCGACCACGTCTCAGTGCCATATGTCATCACTGGCAACACGCACTGATTATAAACTTTCGTCTTGAAGCTCTGCGGTAACTGCGACAAGAAGATATGGTGTAATTTCCCGAACGCTGCCCATCCGAGTTGGATTCGCCTGTTGACCTCTTTGTCGAAGTTGGATCTACCAGTTGGATCGTCTGACCTAAGTAGACATACTGATCAACAGCTTCGATTATATCGTTCCCACCATAAACTGGCATGGGCGCGACATGGGCATTTGACATGATGTTCGTCTTACCCATGTTCATTTTAAAACCCTCCTGTTGGGAAACAATATTGAGGTCACTGAGCATTGTGCTTAGGTCTTCCAGGGTTTCTGCCATGATGACTATATCATCGGCAAATCGAAGGTGAGTGATGTATTCGCTATTGATGTTAACACCATATCCGTTCCAGTTCATAAGCTTGAATATATCTTCCAATGCAGAAGTGAACAGTTTCGAATAAATAACTTCTCCCTGTCGTGCTAGTCGTGCTAGGAGGACTATGGGATGAGGTGTATAATTGTCCAAAGAACTTCTCGAGCTCACTCAATATCTCTGGCATCGACGAAACGAAGCTGCCACTGTCGGTTTTCAGCTTCGTCAACAGGCTTTGCCCAATAGGCAGATCTCTTGCGAACACTTTGGAGCCCTTGTTCTGCTCTATTGCGTTCTTAATAGAAGTAGTATTATAGGAACGCAAATCTTGTCGCATCGACGTGGAGATTTGTTTATTAAGCAAGCTGTAACTCGACATATCCACTGAAGATTGCAACCTCATCTCGCCTCGTTCTGCCATAAGTTTCAGTGTATGCTCAGAGAGTTTCTGTGTTCTATTTTTGCGGTGGGTCTTAAAGAACTCCGACACGACCGCGTGAACAATTTCTACCAGCCCGTTGTTTAGTTTGTCCACTGTATTGCATTTTGTAAAGTTTTGGAAGCGATTTTGGAGCTCTAACTGAAAGCTCTCGGGGTTTTCGATTTGGTCAGGAATAATAATAATTGGGCGAAGAGTAATAATAATAATAATAATAATAATTTCATTTATTGACACCAAAATATTTTTTACAAAAACAATAATTAGAACACAAAATAATAGGTAATATAGGTAAAATAATACTACTACATTTTCACAATAAATATTATTGAGCCGCAGATGCCTAAGCTAGGCTTATAACCTGTAATATAGACATCTGCACTTCCCCATATTAAAATACATAGGTATTAGCATCCATTAAGTCATATATAAAACATAGTAGTAGAGTAGAGTAGATCCCATCAAACGAGACCTCTCCATCTTTACGTTGATATTCAATGAGCCTCTTACCATGCGTTGATCACTGCCGGTCTTAACCCTGTTGATCACAGATACATCATTGAATATATGCTTATTGGTCGTCAAAATGAAATCTATCTCGTGCTTATGACCACCGGGGTGCAGCCACGTCCAATTCCTGGACGGGCGCTTCTTGAAAAAGGAGTTCAACATAAAGAGTCCCTCTTTCTCCATGAAGTCGGCCAATTACTGACCCCTTTGGTTCCACTGTCCAAATCCAAACTGCCCCATTCTCAGTGCATCGCCATTCCTCATGCTCAGCCGTGCGTTGAAGATCACCACCTGGCAACTTAGAACGCTCGCACCTTAAGGACCGATGAGAAGTTGATAGAGCTGGAATGATATATGGTAGTCCCTGCCAAATATTATGTCAAGCATGATCAATTTCAGTACAGATACCGATGACAAACGATAGCTTTTGTCAATAATTGTCGAAGACCGCTCCAATGCGCCCAGCTTCTTCAGTTGCCAAATAAAAAAAAGCCCGATTGCACCATACCTCTGTGGTTGCCAAGGTCTAAGTGTTCATTTATTTTCGATTTATTCAAGTTTTATCGTATGGAGGGCCATTTATTTAATCTACGATACTAGTAATATCATGTAGCTATCCAATAATATGCCATAGTCTCAGAAAAAGATTCAATCCAACTTAAAAAAAAATATACCGTGACGCACGACTCTGAAAAAAAATTGTTAGGGTTAAAATATTTTGAAAATTCTGCAAATAAGCCGTAAGTTCATGGGATAACAAGTGTTATATTTAAAATTATGTTTGTTTCAACCTCTATCGATTAAATCATTCCTATGAATAAAGCTTCTTTAGTTACAAAATAATTAAAGCCCGATTGTGTCATGCTTCTCTAGTTGCGAGACGAACATATTATCGATTTATTTAAAAGTTATCGAATTTAGAGCTCTTTATTTAATATAATTTACTAGTAATAGCATGTAGCAACACAATATTAACTTTATATTTCACTTATAAGCTCTAGATTTTCCAGAAATTTTAAAAATCACGCATGATTTTTGCCTGATTTTATTTCAACTTTATTTTATTTGGACTTTTTTATAGTCAAGGGTTTTTTTTAAATAAAATCGAAATAGTCAAGGGTTTTTTTTGATAAAAAAAACCCTTGACTATTTCGATTTTATTTTTTATTTGTTGGAAAGGTACATCTGTAGCGGTTTTAAATACATATAAAAAGAACTTTTTTTTTGAAAATATCAATCCATAGATATTGACTTTCTTCAACTGTCAGAGTGTTTTTAAAAATATTTTGAATAGAGATGTACTAAAATAACACTGCAAATCTATTTTATATTGTTTTAGCTACACAGAACAGTCGTTTGTTTAATAAAGAACCGTATGAAGCAGTCATAAAAACGGTTTGTTTACGCAAGGTAGCTGCCGGCAGATGGGTTTCCCCCTCCATTTTGACAGCTCTGCAGGCAACCGTACTGTCATTTTGAAATACTGTGCAGATAAGCGGTTCGATTGACATCGGTACGGTATCGGTACTCGTATGTACCGATTTCGGTTGTAAAGCACTGATTATTATCTGTATGTCGAGACCGCAGGCCATGAATAAATATACAAATAAAAATAGCTCACTGACCGACCTTAAATTTGTGGACTTGTCTGACCGCGTGAGTGTCTACGTTTCGGCTCCGTTGGTAATGACTGGTAGGACGCATAGGATTAAAGACTTATGTCTTCAGGCACTGTGGTATGGATAACGAAGCTTGACGAATGCTGCCCGAAACCATTGTAAAGTAACATAAAATAGTCTTACTTTTTTGTTGTTGTTATCTTAAAAAAATATGATGCATTTGACCACAAGGACTTCTGCCGTGACCCCAAAAAGACCCCCAAAAAGGGCCTGTCGATAGATAGGTATGTAATGCTTGCATGAAGGTAGTAGTGGTAACTAACCGTACTATAACCGTTTGACGACCGGTTGGTCTCGTGGCTAGTGATTCTAGGTACGTAATCAAACGGTCGCGGGTTCGAATCCTGCAAAGTACAATCATTTGTGTGATGAGCAGAAATGTTTGTTTCCGAGTCATGGATGTTATAATATTATATGGATGTTATAGTTACTTGGTGTGGAATTGTCCCGAATATATTTAATTATTTATAAGGTTACTGTCGTATCTCACAACACTATTACTATTATTATTATTATACAACAAGTACAAATTAAAATTTATATAACCCCCGACTTTCCACCCCCCATTATAGCTAAGAACCATCTCGATTACCTCAGCTTTCAAATATAAAAAACCGCAGCTAAATCGGTCCATTTGTTCAAAAGCTACGATTTGCACCCCCCTTTCCTCACCTTCCCCCTTCCCTCATCCCCTTCCCCATATATCTAAGAACCATCAGCTTCCGAACAGAAAAAACGGCATCCAAATCAGTCCATTCGTCTGGGAGCTACGATGCCTCAGCCAGATACACACACACACACACACACACACACACACGCACACAAACACGCGCGCGCGCGCGCAGTGATACACACCCCCGTTTCTTTGTCTCTATGTATCTGTGTATTTTGTCTGCAATTCACATTTCGAGCACTTCCCGGTTAGCTATCCGGCTGAAACTTTCAAAGTAGCTCACAAACCGATGACAAAGCAATAAAAAATAAATTTAAAAAACTTAATAAGTCAAATAGCAACAAAAAAAAACTAAAAAATTAAATACAATAAAAAACATAAATAGTGTTTTTTTTTTAATTTTTATTATTATACTTGTCCTTGGAGGTTTTAAAGTTGTCTTTTCAAGTGTATGATGACTATTTTTTTTTTTTGAACATTTAGTCCCAAGAAATATGGTATAAATGAAAATATGAGAGGGCTCTACCGGGATCACCCCCATGTATGTTCTCATCTCAGACTACTTGCCGTGAGTTATGATAGCAATGGAACAATTACAGTCACAGAATAAACTATGGTACCACAATGGTTGTGGTATGGTTGCACCATGTGGTGCATTTTTTTATTGCATACGTTGCGTCCCCGCCAGTATAATGGAAATTTCGGCAACTTCAAAGTGATATTTCAGAATGCCTATTAGTAACACTAGTTTTGAAGATTACATTGTTTTTGCTAACATAAATTAAATAATTTTGAAATATTGAAATGTTACAAAGTAGTCCGTAGGTACTGCAGAGTTGTTAGAAATTGGCCACAACGAGTATATACATTAACAGTGGGACTTGTATCAGCGAGCTATGGAGATGGCTATGCTCGGGGTTTCTCTGAAGGTAGAAATCGAAACGAGGTTATCCGCCAGAGAACCAAACTCACCGACATAGCTCAAAGGATTAGCAAGCTGAAATGGCAATGTGCTGGCCACATTTCTCGAAAGACGGACAACCGCTGGGGTAGACGTGTCCTCCAGTGGAGACCGCGTCTAGGCAAATGTAGTCTAGGACGCCCACCGGCCAGGTGGAGCGACGACCTGCGAAAGGCGGCCGGCAGAAACAGAATGAGAAGAGCCAAAGATCGGGCTCTGTGGCATTCATTTGGACAGGTAGTCCAGCAGTGGATGAACACAGGCTAATGATATTCGCGAGATGAGTTCGATTTATTGAATTTAGTGACTATGAGTGATGTCTGACTATGAGTAATTTTTTGTTGTATTTTGTTTATTTTTAACTCCCGAACAAAGATACGGATGTTATATGTTAATGTGTGTGTGCGTGCGTGCGTGCGTGCGTGCGTGTTTGTGTGTGTGTGTGTGGGGGGGGGGGAGGGGTGTATCACTCACTGTGTGTGTGTGTGTGTGTGTGTGTGTGTGTGTGTGTGTGTGTGTGTGTGTGTGTGTGTGTGTGTGTGTGTGTGTGTGTGTGTGTGTGTGTGTGTCTGTGGCATCTTAGCTCCCACACGAATGGACTATGACCTACTACTTACTTGGTACTTGGTGGTTGGGCTTCTTATCCGCAACTAGGCCGATCATCGGCCCCTTTTGCGTGAAACGGGCTGCGACAGCTAGTTCAGCCACCCGATGTCCCTTAGAAAGGCCAGCAGCTCACGAATTCCGGCGCAGGCCTCCCTCAGGGTGGAAGTTGTTCCCAGGAGCTGTTCCCTTTGTGGCGCCACGCTTTCGCACTCAAGGAGTATATGCGTGCCATTTCTTCTGCCCCCATGCATCCTCTGCACAAGGGGTTGTCTTTGACACCTAATCTGTGGAGGTGTTTATTAAGAGGACAATTACCAGTTCAGAAGTTTTCGGGAGTATCTCGGATTTAACTCCTGGAGGCAAGGGAGGCTTGACTGTCTACAATCCTTTATACTTGCCCATAGTTCTTGATGTAGTTTGTGTGTCCTTTGACGGATCCAGGCTCGAATTTGTCTGAAAGGTAATGGAATCATTGGTTTTGGCCCTACAGGGCGCATGCCCAAACCTCTCCTTGCCAGTTCATCAGCTGCATCGTTCCCTCTGGATCCACTTTGTATTTTTATCCATTGGAGAGCAGGGTAATTATACTCGTATTTACTGACCTTCTCCAGAGGATGGGGCACTAGATAGTTAGCCCCGAGGAATGTTCAAACCTTTGAAGTGCTTTTAGGACTGCGGCGCTATCGGAGAATATTCTGATCTTAGAGTCAGTTACCTCCCAGCGCAGTATCGCTGTTGCTGCCTGGATCATACCCACATATTCCGCTTGGAAAATAGAGTTGTGAGTACCCAGTGCTGCTGCTTTCAGCATGTTCAAATCGTCCAAGACTGTCCCCGCCTCCGTCCCAGCTTTCATTTTGGAACCATCGGTGTAGATTCTAACTTCGTGAGTGTTCGACCTATCACTTGGTTCCACATGTAGTTGTATCTTATAGTGTTTTTTGAAAAAGTGTTGTTTTGGTACCCTATAATAAATAGAGAGCATGTTTGGGTTACCCTCCGCATAGTCCCGTACGATGTTAGTGTGGAATGTTAGACTAGTTTGATCCCAGAAATTGAGTGCTTTTAGTCTGTAAGCAGACGCAGCAGCCTCCTGCTGGATGTGCAACTGCAACGGTGGCATACCCAGCAGTGCCTCTAGTGCAGCAGTGGGTGTTGTTCTCATACAACCAGTCACTGCTACACAGGCCACCTCTGGAAGGATTGTAGTTTATTTATGGTAGATACCTGTTTAGTCATTGGCCACCAAACTAGTGAACCATATGTTAAAGAAGGCCTAACCACAGTATTAAGTGTTATTTTTGGACTTAGGCCCTATGTTTTACCTAACAATTACTGACATTGCCAGAAAGAGATGGTTGCTTTCTTAATTTTATTTTCCAGGTGTCTAGCCCAGTTTAATTTGCTATCTAGGATGATACCCAGGTTCTTTACATCATCAGTTAAAGTTAACTGTGAGTCTAAAAGGTGGGGTAGTCTGTATCGTCCTAAGTTTTTTTGTTAGTGAACATAATCAATTGTGTTTTTGTTGGATTCACAGTTAATCCATAGTCTGAGCACCAGGTTTCTACGATCATTAAGGCGTTATTCATTATGTCACATGATACGCTGTCACGAGGCGATCCTTGGGTTTGGGTTTGTTCCACTAGCCCAGGGACCAAACCTCAGTGGACACAAAAGTACAGGAACAATTAGGAGCACAGGAACAGGAGGAGATGTTCATAAACAGAGATCTTGCCTTCGACTATTCTATTCAGTCTTCTTCCAGTAAAATAATTTAATATATTTGGTAAGAGTGTACCCTTGGGGCTTTAGTATTGTTATTATCACAGACTTTTCGTGCTTCAACATCAAAACAACCACGAACGAAGGTATTATCATATATATTTAAAAGACTCAATATATAATAAACTTATTTAGGTACATACATATTTCAAAACATATTATTTCGTAAAATTGCAGTTTTTGCTAATCCAATGACAATATAGGAATGACAGGTTATTTGAATTTAGAATTAATAATGACAAACTATCAAATGGGTATGATTATAAAATAATTAAGAATTTATGAAAGAGGTTTCACGTAACAACGCTAGCAAAGTGTCCTGATACAAGGATAGTCAAATCGTCCGCATAGCCAGCCGTGAAGAAGCGTCTGTTGTTAAGCTTTATAATTAGATCATTTACCACCATGTTCCATAGTAGGGGTGACAGTATTCCCCCTTGAGGGCACCCCCTTGACACCACCCCTTTAATGGTCCCACCTAGGTCGACTCTAACCGCCCTAAGCTTTAACATGTTTATGACCCAATCAACCAATGTCGACCCAACACCATGCTTCCTTCCATGAGAAAAGGGGAGTGAGAATCGAATCTCTCAAACAAATGGACCGATTTAGATGCCGTTTTTTAAGTATACATTTATAATTCGTGCTTGTTAAAATTAAGTTCTTCATTTTTCAATGCATGCATGTCGAATGTGACAGTGACGACCTTTGGTGTCAGAGTTTGACAGGCCGCCCAAGGGCCTCAGACATGGGCTAACGACTGCCAGCAATCAGCAATACAGGGACCGACGGCGCACGGAGCGATGGTAAATCCGAATAAATAGGTACCGAGCATCGAACCCGGTGACATTGGATTGCGAAGTAAAAATTTAACCGCTCTCACCATTGCTCGGTGTTATTTAGGTTAAGTATTAAGCTGCAGTCCATCAACACTAGTGTCTTGGTTTAACCAGTACCAGTGGACTTGGAATTGTCTTACAATATTTTTACATTAAATGTTTGTATTACTGACGGGACTTGAAGTTTAAGTGGGTTTTTTGGATATAAAATTATATTAAATATATATAGGTGAGCCACTCACTGAATCGGGAAATATTACAGCTGAAATGAATTAATAAAAAATAGGATAGAAGCTACGAATCAGTGTTGGGTGCCAGAAAGCTTTTAAATTTATTTGTAAAGAATTTTATTTTTGTAAGTGCGTTCTTACGTTTTTGAGTAAGAGATTTTAAAGGTTCAATGAAAAACCTTTCGGAATTGAGGAAAAGTGTTAGTTATCTTTAATTTAGAGGAGGTATTTAATTTGTTTATTTTTTTATATTCATAAATTAATGTAGGAATAATTTGTACATCACCACGCAGCATCAGAGTGAAGCAGAGCGTTGGGATTTAGATACCTATTGTGCGTGAGCTTATGAGAGAAAAAAATGAACGATAGCATACTTCCTCCATACTTTAAGTCTAACTCTTAGTTTGCATATACAACTGTCTGACAGAAATACGACACGAGTTTCGCCTCTGAACGAGGCATCCTCATACGCCTGAGCCTATCAATTATATAAAATAAAATACGGGTTTCTCTACGGCGGGCTCACTATGGGCAATGTACATAAAATAACATTAAATTCAATGTTCCTTCATTTTTATCCTAAATCCACTATCATTTGGTGTGGAATTGGTGTGGAATTGTCCCAAATATATATTAAATATATATTTATTCTCTTATCAAACTTGAGAATATACAAAAATTATACTGCATTAACATTCCTAGCTTATTATAATTATATTAAAATTCCATGGGACGGCCTTTGGTGTGGGACGCTACTTGTGTAGACACCCTTGCACCATCTCATCTTCAAGGAACTCAAAATAGGGCTGGAGGGCTGAATCAACTGACAGCCTAAAAAGCCGCAAATATAGTACTCTCAACAGCGGATATATATTTGAGCCTCTTGGGGTGGGGACCAGGAGCTCATCAAATATACAAAAATCTATCGAGGCATCTGTTCGATGAGGGGGGACAAGACCCCGTAGCCAGTGCGTGTGTGTGTATGCGACGGTATGTATATGTGTGCGTGTGCCTGCGGCCGAATTTGTCTGATGTTGAATCATAATAATTTTATTATATAAGAAGAAGAAGTAGAAGAGAAGCAGAAAAGTAGAAGTAAGTAGAAGTTGAGAAGTAGTCCTAGTAGTTTGGTTGTATGTTAGTTGAATTAGCCTGTTGTGAACTCTTAATTTGCATGAAAAATTTGATAAACCGTATATATTATAATCAAGAGCTTTGTTGGCAATATTGTATAGTCCTGAGCTTAGTGTCAAGTGTGGGATATTGACGACCAAAGAAAGCAATTCGAAGAGCTACAGCAGGACATATCCTGTTTTTTCATCGCCATTATTTTTTTCATAATATTTGTGTCATATTTGACAGTGGCATGTCTCCGAAGGATAGCTCGGTAAACAAACAGTCAAAACATTAGCATCGACAGAAATTAGAGAGGTAGGGTGTCTGACGGTTCCTAAGCAACACTTTGAGGACTGCCTTAAGCCGTTTCGAGTTTTGCATGATACTTTTCATTATCATCATCCGTCATAATTTTCCACGCGGGTAAAACCGCAGGATTCAGCTAGTATTAATGTTTACATTATTATACAAATTCTGCATTCAAAGGTATGTTGAATGTTATGATAATTAGCAGTAAAGTAAATAAATAATACTTTTTTTTCTTACCAAGCCATCTGTTTAATGTTAAATATTTTTTAACGTCAGTAATATAGAAATCAATTGTCGCCAGTTAGTATAAAAAGATAATCCAAGTAACCAACAAGCACAGGCTACTCGTGGGTATCAAGCAGTACACAACAGTAAGAAAAAAAATGAAGACTTTAATTCCCGTTCTTCTTTTGTCTGTGGTAAGAAAATGTTTTTACTTTTTCCTTGAAAATATTTTAATTTTCAATAAATTGATTGAACTAATAAAAAAAAGTACTATGTACAAGCTCCACAATTTGCGGAACGCAAAATGCAACGCGTTTTCGTCGTTAATGAGACGTTTGAGACAAACAAAAAAAAAGTGAGATGAACCTGAAAACTATACATCCCCGTATAGTTATAAAATAGAGATTATCCTGAAAATAAAACCATCCCCGTATAGTTTTCTAAAGTTTTCTTAAGTAGAGGATATGTACGAGAACATATCCAAAGCCTTTCACAACACCTCCAAGGCTCACTTCCATGTTATCATGGGAGAATTCAACGCTAAGGTGGGAGTAAAAACATGCAGCAGTCGGTAGAAGGACAACACGGATTTGGCAGCTGAAATTTCAGGGTGGGAATGCTAGTCAATTTCCTGGAGATAGAAGGCCTGATTTTAATAAACTCATTCTTTAAGAAACAGCCCCAATGGAAGTGGACCAGGTAAAGCCCTAATGGTGTGACAAAAACTGAGATAAACTTCATCATAGCGGACAAGACACCCATATCCAGAGATGTCACAGTGGTCAATAGGTTTAAAACCGGGAGTGATCACCGACTTGTCCAAGGCACTCTGGATATTAATTACAAGCTTGAACGTCTGCGTTTGATAAAGTCCACGCGGAGCGTGGACTTTATCAAACCTTACCTATGGCCAGCTTTACGAATCGCACGCTTCGCAATGCGAACCAGACATCGAAGATTCCAGGGCCACTCTCAACGCATTGGTCTCCGGGTGAAATTGGACAAAACCAAGGTTATGTTTAACGAACATGTTATCCCGGAACCAATTGCTGTTGGCGGAACTGCTCTCGAAGCTGTTCAAGAGAAAGTTTACTTTGGGTAACCGCAAAAGAGGCCCGCAGAAGAATACAGCTGGCCTGGACAGCATTTCGGAAGCTTCGTCGAATTTTCTCATCACCAATATTGCAAAGTTTGAAGACAAAAGTCTTCAACCAGTGCGGCCTAGCTACATACGGAGCTGGGATGTGGACACTCACGTTACGTCTAGTCCACCAATTTAAAGTCACTCAGTGGGCTTTGGAATGAGCTATGCTCGGAGTTTCTCTGAGTTTCTTCTTTTCTCTTTCTTCTCGGTTCTCTCTTACTCTGTCGGAATACCCGAAACGAGGTAGTCCGACAGAGTACCAAGGTTATCGACATAGCCCTTAGGATTAGCAAGCTGAAGTGGCAGTGGGCTGGTCATATTTGTAGAAGGACTGATAACCGTTGGGGTAGACGTGTTCTTGAGTGGAAACCGCGACTCGGCAAACGTAGTATAGGGCGCCCTCCGGCTAGGTGGAGTGACGATATACGCAAAATGGCTAGCAGCAGTTGGAGAACAAGAGCCGAAGATCGGGCTCAGTAGTGTGCTTTGGGAGAGGCTTATGTCCAGCAGTAGACTGAGACGGGCTGATGATGATGATGATAGTTTTCTAATAATATTCATGATATTCTTCTCTAACGGGCGTATTTCCGAAGTAGAGGTGTCAGACGGTTATATCCTTTTCCCGTGCGTGACTCAACTGTTCAAAAAAATCAAGTTGCACTTGAAAGGGAAATCTTTTCAAACTCAAAGTAAGTAGTAGCTAATTAAATTTAAATATATTTTTTTGATTTGTTAAAATGCGGCATTATTTTGTCTATTTACAATAAAATTATTTGAATTTTGAATTTAAACCTCTGAAATTTGGCTATGCATGATGTTGATGGTCAAATGATTTGTTTTTTTTTTAGCCCATATCTTTATGGAGTAAAACAAACGCCATAATGTTTTTTTATAAACTGGCCTATTTCACGCGGATTCGATATTTTTTCAACGAAACCTTATATTATAAGGATAAGGAGTTTAATCTATGTGAGGGAACAGATAAACATAATACACTGCTAAAATCATAGCCTCTTTTTCCGTAGTCTTTTAAAAAACCTACCGATTTTGAACCAAAATTGATGGAATTTATAAAAGCCTACCTTTCAAATAAAATTAATCATCCAAACCATGAGGGCTAACTTATAAAAAAACAAGTCAGTTCAAAAACTAAAACCCAACTACGGTCGGGTAAAAATAATCTGACACTCTTGCGATGTAGACGAATCGATTGATACCTCGCATGTCAAAATCGGACCAAGTTTTTAGTTTGAACACACAACCTTTCCTTTGCCTTGCCGTAGACGGGTAATAAAAACAGCCTATGACACTCTATACCTGAAGACAAATGGAATTGCATCTCGCTTGTCAAAAACGGAGCAATAGGGGCGACGCTATGGTGGATATTCCACATACCCACATACATATTTACAAACATACATACATGAATACATACATATTTACATAGACTGTTAAACTCATTACCCTTCCCTTGCTTCGCCGTACTTGGGTAAAAAACAGTCATATTGAGAACTACCTTTCGCCCGCGACTACGTCTGCGCGAACTACGGTTTATCGCGAAGAAAAGCATCCTATGTTCTTCTAGGATAATAAAAACCAATGCAAAAGTAGGTGTTTCATGGCAACCGTTCCTTTAAGCGAGTAATCAACATTTTCCAGTTTTCCCTTACAGTTATACCATTTTCCGGGATGAAAAGTATCCATTATTTTATTCCAGAGTATAAGCTATCTCTATTCTAAATTTAATCAAAATTTGTCCAACCGTAATCGCGCTAAAACTCAAACAAAGAAACGTTTTTCTTTTACATATTGGTGTGGATCATTTAGAAGTAACTGAATAAAATCGCTGTTGTTGTACATTGAAGAATATTGTTTCAGATGTGTTACTGCTGCGCAGCTCCTGAGCCCACTGGTGCTTGTAAGATATTGTTTTGTATTTTGTAAAAAAAAAGCTGTGAGCCGGGGCTTTGCCCCTGTGTTAATTTTTCTAGGATATAAGGATCTAGTGATATTGCAGAACCAAACTTACGAATGATTTTTAAGGATTGCTCGACTTCTACTCATCAGATTTAGATACCAAGTACACCATTTTTTAAGTCAAACCACAAGCTATCCAACAATGAAAACCGCATCGCAATCGGTCTAAAAAACATCTACATCACAGTTGGTCCAATAGTTTTTATGTGATGCGTGAACAAACATACTAACAGACAAAATGACAGACACGATTTAAAAAAATGTTTTATTCTTGTTTAGTAGCTTATTTTATGTACCCTATTTTTTATTATTATCTTCTTTATAGTACTTGCTGCTTTATTATAAGTATATATAGATACTTAGGTGTATACACATAATATAGTTAGTGCATCACGTTAATACTACTGAACTGATTGCGATGCTATCACTATTGGATACTTTAGGGTTTGACTTAAAAACTACTTACTACTACTCTGTGTACTCGGTACCATTGCTGAGTAGAAGCCGAGCAATTGATAAAGATATTTTTTAACAGAAGATGGAATTTTGATCAAATGTTGGTATATTGGTATTTTAACACGTTTTTAGTAACTCACTTTCTTTTTTGTCGTTCCGAGTGGAATCTTGCAACTCAAATTTCAAGCACTTCTCGATTAGCTATCTGGCTGAAAATTTCAGGGTAGCTCACAAATCGATGACAAAGCATTGAAAAAAAAAACATGTTTTAGATTAGGTATTTTATTCTACATTTGCTGTTTGTTAGGTCTGGGAATAGTACATAGAGTATTTTTAACCTAGAGAAATGAGCACGCGTGCGAAGCCGCGAGCGCAGCTAAAAACTAATAATATATGTATGCACGCCTGTGTTCTTTTTTATCACAAGAGTTATTCTGTCTGAATAAAATGGCTGTAACATATAGACGGATAGACAGACATAGAGTAACTATAAGGTTTTCTTGTCAGTCTGTGGAACCCTAAAGAGGTTTCACTAATAACGACAGACACAGCATAAACCTAGATCAATGTAAAATTTGAATACATTTTTAGTTTTCGGTTCCAAACAGAACCATTTTATTGTGCCAATGCTGTCTGTTTGTCTGTCGGTCTGTCTCTGGCTTGTAGAGCCTAAACAGTTTGACTTAGCAACTTGAAACTTATTTGTTAAACTAAAAATACCTTAATTTTCACAACAAATGAAAACAACATAAGATAAGATAAGATAAATTTTATTTCAAGCCACAACATTGTTAGCTTATAACTACTTAAAATTATGATGTAAATTATATTCAAACAAAATGAGACTGATGACTTGATGACTTGTTTATTGCAGTTGCTACAGGGTTCGCCTCAGCTACAAGTTCTGATGATTATGATGATGATGATGATGATAATGATGATTATTGGGACCCGGCACCGCTACCTTGCAAGCCCACACCTCACTGCTGCACAACTATAAAGCCTTGCAATACCACGCCTCACAGCTGCACGACCACAAAGTGTTGCAAGACTACGCCTCCCTGCTGCACGACCACAAAGTGTTGCAAGACTACGCCTCACTGCTGCACGACCACGAAGCCTTGCAAGAAGACCACGACTCACTGCTGCACGACCACTAAGCCTTGCAAGACGACCACGTCTCCCTGCTGCACAACCACAAAGTGTTGTAAGACTACGCCTCCCTGCTGCACAACCACAAAGTGTTGTAAGACCACGCCTCCCTGCTGCACGACAACAAAGTGTTGTAAGACCACGCCTCACTCCTGCACGACCACAAAGTGTTGTAAGACCACGCCTCACTGCTGCACGACCACAAAGTGTTGTAAGACCACGCCTCACTGCTGCAAGGACGACAACGATGACTGCGACTACGATGACAACGACTACGATGACTGACTTAACCAGTTGTATAAACAACGATTAGTTTAGCATAACTCATTAACCGATAACAAATAAATGACCGACTAATTCTTACTAAACAACAACTTTGGGATATTATTTAATGATTCAGTCTGTAAAATTATGTATTATTAAAAAAAAACCTAATGTAAAATACCACTGACGTGTTTGCGAAATAAACCTGAAAATAGTAATAATAATTTTGTAAGAGAAATTCAGAATTCAGAAATTAAAATTTGTTTGCATTACACATAGTTTTTATTTCAATTTCTGACATTTAATCATAGTTTTTATGTAGATAGGACCCAAATGAACTAAAGAAGCTCAGGATTCATCATACTGGAGGTAAAGCCAGTTGAGAGTGTTTTGTTTTATGTGTTCCCTCTCCCTCTAAACTAGGGACGTACAGTAATCGCAGCCAATCTATATGTTTGGGAAGTTAGGCTCTCTGAACGATTGTGCAGGTACTGCTGTGAGGATAAAACAGCATAAAGTAAGAGCGAGATAGAATATGTGAGAAACGTAAGAGACTGAGCGATGCAGTTATACAATGCTGTCTTCACCTTCAACATTCGGATTGCACCTGAAAAACAGCAGTTTGCGCAGCGAGTAGCAGACAACTTCCGAAACACATACTTCCGCTGCGACTACTGTACCTATATGAATCTGTTGAGTTCTTCCGCAAGCTGCAGGACACATTGCGGAATTTACTGCACATCGTACTTGTAGCTACTATTTAATAAAAGTACTAATAGTTATTATGTGTCTATGGTTGGGTGTGTACATGGGATCCAACGACTTTGTCCACTGAATAAGATGTGGAAGAGTCGTTTTCTGACAATGTACATATATATCCTTAGTGTCCTAATTTTCTTTCTTTGCATACCCCTAATGGCGATTTAGCGGAATAGTAATAGAATAAAAACATATTCAACTAGTTATATTCGCTGTGCCCTACGCTTGCTTATTTCTGAATTTCGCGGGTGCTTCTTTTTTATAAAATAATACATGATACGTTTCTGCTCTGTAGACTATTCCTGTAAAAACATAAAAACAAATCAGCGCAGGTGAACGTGTGCAAGTCATTCAATTAATAAAATAACATCGTTTTCCGATTTTTGTGTGACTACCATCCAAACGTCATACATTTTGTGTGACTACCATTAAAACATCATACATTTTGCCTTCGATTGCCATTTGAAGTGGTAGACTTTTTCAGCAAGAGTCCGGGGAAGTACCACGCCTTTGTCAGATATTCAATGGCCAAGCAGTAGTGTGTAAACATTACAGTATTCTAGTTTGATGGGCAGAATTTCCAGCTTAATTAATGGGCGTGAGACTTACGAACTTGTCTCAGGGTGATGAGCGCAGTGCAGTGCCGCACAAAATTGTGCAGTGGAAAGTTCCAGATGGCACTGCAACTGATATCGGCAGGCGTGGCGCTTACCATCAGGCGAACGACATGCTACCCAACTACCCCACTCTCCCCTCTACTTCCCCACCCTCATCTTTGTTTTTCAAAACTTGACTACTGAACCAATTTATAATTTTTATAGTGCAAAGCCTAGAACCAAACCCGGTATCATTTGGATTCTAAGATGCACTATCGAACCGTTAGGCTACCATCGCTCTTTACTAAATTAATAGTACCTACTAAAAATAAAGCAGTAAGTAACAAAAAGTCGTTGCAATGAAGATAATCAACAAGCACAAAACAAATATTATATAACCCCCGAACTCGACTCCCCCATTATAGCTAAGAAGCTTCTCGATCATATCAGTTTTCAAACAACCGCATCAAAATCGGTCTATTCGTTTCGGAGCTATATGACTACAAAAGAAGGAAAGAAATAAAGAAAAAAAACCTTTATTCAACACACAACATTAGAAAAATGAGATTTTCTACAAGTATTTCAAGTTGCCACCCAGTTCCAGTCATCAAAGATGTCAAGATTGACCTGATTCAGCCCAATCGCTGGATAGTCTACGCGAAAGGCGAAACATTACTCACCAAATATTGTGAAAACGACATAACGCAGGAAACCATCTGTGGGACGTACCTGCTGTCGATGGATGATGATTGTTATGTTACAATAAAAGAACTCACTTTGGAAAGGCATCAATACCAAGGTAAAATTGAGACCTACACTAAGTTTCCGGTAATCAACCTGCCTAAAATACTAACCAACTCATCAGGTACCCAGAGGAAACCGGTCAATCTAAACGGAGTTGATCTTGCCGACATTCAACGTCTTACTTATTGTAGAACACTGAAAGTGAATTTATGAGTGGAAATGGAAACCATAAAAGTGTTTTTAGTGAAAAAAGTGCAAGTATAGGAAACATAGTGTTTTACGTCATTGTAGTAATCTGTATCGCATTGTTAGCTTTTAAGAGTAGAATAAGAAATATTTGTAAAACAAGGAAAATTCGAGATAATCCTCATCGCTCGGATAATCTCGAACTTACGGAGGGAGGAGTTATAGCCCCAGCATCATCTAACCATCCTATCTTTTTGACCGCGTGAGCAATTGTCGCATAAATATTACCTACTTTGATACCGCTTGATTTTCTACTTTGACCTGAGAAAAAGAAAAATGTATTTTATGTAGTTTGCTTAGAGTATAAGTTTGTATGAATGATATATTGGAAGTAAGCGATCCAGTTTACGAAGTATTACAGATTCATGATAAAAACGGCTGGTAATTATGAATAATGACATAAGGAAAGAAATTGCATTACAAGAAAGACATGTCAATATTAACATCACCATGCCCGTCTTTGTTCATCCAGTAAATACTTTTTTAGTTTTAATCTAAAACTGTTCATTAAATTTTGATGAGAAACGAATGAGAAAAGAATGAGAATCTAATGAGAAATGCGCGAAAATCTAAACACTCTTAAATTCGCGCCATCTTCCGGTTTTTTTTGTATAACTGCATGCTCTTTCAGCTACATCGTGATATTGGTTCAATAAATCAACTATTAAAAAAGCCTGATTATGAATTTGCTATTTTCTTTACTAATGAACCTGATTGTTATGTTTTTTTTTATTTTATCCTCAAAATAAATAAATATGATAAACTAGAACAGTAAAATGCGTTATTTCGTCGATTTCAGACAAATTTTAGTTCTAGCGAGCCAAGTAACGCCATCTAGCAACATTTTTTACACTACTGTGAGTGGGACTAAGGAGAGAACAATCTTTCCTGCCCTGGTAATAACTATGGCCGCCGATTATACATTTTAGTTATTAAGTTTCTTATCAACTGTTTTTTGGCTTGGTTGCATTAAAGAGTTGTTGTATTGTATTGTAGACATCAGAATTAAGTTTTTAAGAAGAAAGAATTAAAAAGAAAAATTTATCAAATAAGTTTTTTTTTCTTTCTTTTTTAAGTATAAGCCTAAGTGGACCTAAGTTGGTCCACTTAGAACCAGAAAAATTACCATGCGGGCTAAGCCGCGGGCACAGCTAGTAAATAATAAATAGGTACACAGAGTATACGTACCTGGATATAGTGCTATTACTTATTCTGTGCCTGGAGCCAAAATAGCTTGCGTAATCTATTCATCATGCTACTGTAAGCTTAGCAAGTAAGAATATCCATCTTCCACCGTGAAACCATAAAAACTGCTAAATTATGCCGCGGCTGTAATAAAGTGTGGAAAAGCCGGGCCCTTTAAACCTCGCCGTGGGTTCCGTGACGTAATGTAAATATTAATATTTCAATGTCTAATTGCTACCATGGAACGGCATATCGATATGTTTTCATTGTGATCGTTTTCTTTTCACAATTTTTACCTGACAAAGCAAGGGTTACAAGGGAAGGGTTATGAGTTTAATAGTTCATGAATGTATGTATGTATGATGTGGATTTCCACCATAGCGTCTCCCATAATAGTCTGATTTTGACAAGCGAGGTGTCAATCGATTCAGTCATAGGCTATTTTTTGTTACCCGACTACGGCGGAGCAAAGGAAGAGTTATGTGTTCAAACTAAAAACTTGGTCCTATTTTGAAAAACGAGGCATCATTCGATTCGTCTTCATTTATAGAGTGTCATATGCTATTTTTTTTACCTGACTACAGCAAAGCAAAGGAAGGGTTATGTGTACGAACTAAAAACTTTTAGCCGCTTTTAGCAGGTCGTCACTCCACCTGGGCACAGGGCATCCTACACTACGTTTGCCTAAACGTGATCTCCACTCAAGAACTCGTCTACCCCAACGGTTATCGGTTCTTCGGGAAATGTGACCAGCCCACTGCCACTTCAGTTTACTTATCCTTTGAGCTATCTCGGTTACCTTGGTTCTTCGTTGGATATCGTCATTACGAATCTTGTCCTTCAAAGAATCTCCAAGGATAGCTCTCTCCATAGCTCGCTGAGCGACCTTAAATTTGTGGACTAGTTTGACCGTGAGTGTCCACGCTTCGTAGGTCATGACTGGTAGGACGCACTGATTGAAGACTTTTGTCTTCAGGCAATGTGGTGTGGCAATAACTGCCAACAACTGCCTCTATTATATAGTCATGTGTCTCAATTAGCCTACGGTTGCCTGGAAGAGATCGCTGCTTAGTGATAAGCCGCCGATTGTACTATATTTTTAAGTTTATTTTTGTTTGTAAGTGTTTCATTTGGTGCAATAAAGTGTTATCTATCTATCTATCTATCTGTGGTATGGACGACGAGAAGACTTGACGAGAAGACTTCTTACCCAATTGCAATATTTTCCCAAGGTAAACATATTGTTGGACAACTTAAAGAGGCACACCATTAACTGCAATCGGTTCCGGGTCAATAAGATCGTTGAACATGATCTTGGTTTTATCTGTGTTCATTCCGAGACCGATCCGTCGAGAAGCATCATCTAGGCTGGTCAGCATACTTTGCAAGTCTTGCAGCGACTCCGCCATTAAGACGATATCATCGGCAAATCGTAAGTGTGAGATGTTCTCGCCATCGATATTAATGCCCATTCCTTTCCAATCCAGCGTCTTAAACATATCTTCCAGGGCATTAGTGAACAGTTTCGGGGATACAACATCCCCCTGTCCACTCCCCTGCGCAGTTGTATATGTTTAGACTGCTGGTTTTGGACTTCGACGCTCATAGTCGCGGTGTCTTACAGAAACCTAAGCACTTCGATGTATCACCAGTCCACTTGACAACGCTGCAAAGATTCCAGAACCGCCCAGGTTTCAACGAAGTCAAAGGCCTTCTCATAGTCCACAAAAGCAAGACACAAGGGCTGGTTATACTCTTCAGATTTCTGTATAACCTGCTTCACTGTGTCTATAGTGCTAAAGTCTCCGCAAAACCCGGCCTGCTCAAGAGGCTGGAAGTCAAGTCTTCTGGCGATGACCCTCGAAAACAACTTATAGACATGGCTCAAGAGTGATATAGGTCGGTAGTTGTTTAAAAGTTTTTTTATCCCCTTTTTTAAAGAAGAATACTACCAAACTCCTGTTCCACGCCTCTGGAGTTCTTGACGACAGCAAATGGCTGTAAGGATACTGAGATCCGTGCAGGATCTCGCGGAGGCGCCCTGCGATACACGTAGGTACACTATGACCCTAACGGCGCGCTTCTGCATATGAAATATCCTTCCTTTCCCTTTCAGAAGCCCGGAACCATAACTCTGCACCGTACTGTATACAGAGCGGACTGTATCAAAATACTGCGCTATTAGCTTGACGTCACATCCGTCATGACGTGTAATGTTTTTGTAAAAGTTTATATTTTTGTAAATATTAAGTCTTTCCCGTGTTTTTGTGAAAACGAACTGGCAGTCTGATTGTTATTCGATAAAATAACAATATTTACTCACGTTATTTATTTTTCATAGAGCTAAATACCTAGCCTATTGTTATAGGCAGTTACACCTGCCAGGTATACCACATGTGACACATACCATTGTATTAAAACTGTCTTCATAAAGTCGGTTTTATTACGTAAAAAAAGTAAATCAAGAAAGGAAAACAAAACACATATACGAATCGAAATCCTTTTATAAAATTAATCTAACTTATCAACGATACCGCGAGGACTGCAACCAAAACCAATTTGAAGTATATCAACACCGTAAACGGGTTCAGCGTCACATTCGGATAATACTAGCTATCGAGTTCTCCGCATTATCGTAAACCCGTAGTAACTCACCGAGAAAATAGGCTATCATCGCGCACATAAACATGCCGTAAATTTTGGAAACCCTTGAATTCAGAAAGCGTATACCTTGTCCTTCTAATGACAAGTAACGGATTCAGGATTTTACGAGTGTATCCGGTGAACACTTGATGCTTTTGCAGCGGCGATTTGCGATGTCTTCATGGTATCGTTCGGCGACTGTCGTAATGACGTCACACGTTTTCTGCAAGGAATTTCGTGGACCATAGCAAATAAGCGCCTAGGTTCTGTCCTCGGCTCCACACCAATAACTTTTCCAAGCTGTCGGTCTTGATAGTTATTGATTAAAAGCAGTCGTTATGCCACGTTAGAGGCCGCAGGGCGGCTTGAAATCGCAATAGATAACTTGGTACCATTAAAAAATACAACATGCTTAACAAGTTGCGCGATTAAGAACTTAGAGGAATTATTTTATAGTGCATAAATAATCCTACTCGATTTCGATCTTTGTTTTCTCCCAATAGGCAGCACCAAGAAATGTGCCAGGCAAGAGAATTAAAAAAAAACTGAGTCTACACCGCCTAAAAAACGAGTGAAGCCAAACGGTGGCTGCGTATGTGTGAGTGAGTGGATAATTAGTGGTGTTTTGTGGTTGATACAAATTTTCACACAATTTCATCACAAAAGACATAGTTTTTAATTTTCCGCGAGAAATTGACAGAATTAACACGACTAACAAGGTCGAGATCTTGGTTTAATGTAGAGGCCTATGACATGACATAGTGTAAGTGTGTGCGTGAGGCTTGTACGTATGAGCGGATCGGCATATCTTGGATGCTTCACTTTCCATTTAGCGGTGTAAAATCCGTATTTTTTAAACCTTCTTGATTCTAAACTTCGTCACTCTGGTGACTAGCCCGACTTTACCCGTGGCCATCAGAAGACAAAAGTATTTAAGAGGGCTCGCTATTACCACCGCATGGCCTCAGCACTAGAAGACCAATAGTTGTCCAAGCTCAGGTGAATTTGCTTCGAAACATGGCTTTAAATGTATCATCATGGTCGTAGAACTGTGACATGCATCGCATGCGCAGGCTCATGAAGTAACTTTGACTCAGGATTGTCGATCTACACTACAAAAAGCATCAAGTGTGTAGTGACTATAAAGTCCAAAGTTCCAAAGACAATTTATTCAAGTCAATCATTCATGGCAAAGTAAATTAACCGTGAAATAGCAAAAGTTTATTAATGGCCGCCGCTAAGAGGCAATCTTTATTCTTCTAAGGCTCGTAAATAGAAGATAGACGAAAAATATATTTATAAAACATGCAAAGAGTTGAAATCTTCTACGGTAGTATGACTCATAACAACCAACCGAAGAAGCTAAGAATAAAGCTAACGTATAATGTATGCTATTTTTGTTAATCATTGCACCCACACACACAAGTATACTGAGATTTGGTAGCACTAAGTGGCCACATAGAATAACTAGCTTAAAAGCTAAAAAAAAACACGCCTGCCCTGCCAAAAAGAACTAATGCCAATAAATTATATACTGTTGGAATGTACTTATCAAAGCCTTCCATTTGATACCCATATTGTAAAACACGATGTTTTTTTTTCTCATTTGAAAATGGTGCCAAAAAGAATATTTTCAAAATAAGATATATATATAAGCCTATGTTACTCGAGGGATGTAAGGATTCTAACGATACCACATAAGTCGAAATCTGTTCAGGCATTTAAAAGTTATGGTGGAATAAAGAAACATACATACATACAAACATACATGAATCCTGAAAACATTACCCTGCTTTTTTGGGGCAGTCTTGTAAAAAAAGGTAATGAGGGTGATATCAGATGTCTTTACATTGAAGATATTTTTGCATAAAACATGTAATTTATCTTTTTCATCATATCATATTTTTAGTTATTACTAGCTTACGCCCGCGTCTTCACCAGCGCGGACTACAGTTTATTGCAAAAAAAAAGCACCGTATGTTCATCTAGGATATTAAAACCAATGAAAAATTATAGCACCAACGCTCTTGATGCTTTTTGACAGACCTGTTATTATTTGGTTTCGGCGACAACCGTTCCTTATAGCGATTAATCAACATTTTCCAGTTTTCCCGTGGAAACTTACTATTTTTCGGGGTAAATAGTACCCTATGTTGGTTTTTATATTGTACAGTACCTATTTACTAAGTTTCATCAAAATCTTATGACCCGTTTTGGCGTTAAATGTCCCCAAACAAATAAACAGACAGACAACGTTTCACTTTTATGTGGATTTTTGGATCATTATGAGACAAATTGAGTTTTGTAATCAAGAATCTTTAAACAAGATATAAGTTCAAAAACTACAACCCGACTGCGGTCGGGTAAAAAATAGCCTATGACGCTCTTGCGATGAATCAATTGACACCTCGCTTGTCAAAATCGGACCAAGTTCTTAGTTTGAACACATAACCTTTCCTATGCTTTGCCGTAGTCGGGTAAAAATAGCCTATGACACTCTATAAATGAAGACGAATTGATTGACAACTCGCTTGTCAAAATCGGACCAAGTTTTTAGTTTTTTATACATAACCCTTCCTATGCTTCGCCGTAGTCGGATAAAAAATAGCCACACTGTACCTAAAGACCGTAGACGCGAGTATGTACCTAAAGACAAATCGATTGACATCTCGCTTGTCAAAATCGGACGAACAAGAGAACATTCACATAACCGCATGCACAGATACATACATACATACATACCTAAACTATTAAACTCATTACCCTTTCCTTGCTTTGCTGTAGTCAGGTAAAAATACAGATTCCACACCGGCTAACAAACGATTGATCATAGCAAATGGCGACTGCGTATGAGTGTGTGAATGGATAATTAGTGGTTGATACACAATTTCATCACCAGATACTGCATTGTTTTTTATGTTTCGTAAGAACTTGACAGAATGAATAACAAGAACGACATCTTGCTGCGATGTGGCGGCCGACGGCATAACATGGTGTACGTGCGTGCGTGAGGCGCGTGTGTGCAAGCACATCGGCATATCTTGCTTGCTTCACTCTTGATTGGGCAGTGTGGTCAGTATTTTTAAACATTCCTGTTTGTGATTATGTTGATAGTAGTGTTCACCTATTACTTTCCCTCTTTCTCTCGCTATGATAACAGAGAGAGAGAGAGAGAGAGAGAGAGAGAGAGAGAGAGAGAGAGAGAGAGGGGTACCTATGCACAGCGCTGGCCAAGTTCGGGTTAGTGGATGTCACATGGTTTTGTATTTCGACGATCTTGGATGTCCTCGTCATGTTTTTAGTTATTTTATGTTACTGTTGTTATCGGTGCAGGGCCGAGGTTTTAACCGGGTACCGTTCGATTAAGAAGTGCACATAATTACTTCGGTGGCCCAATTACAGAACTTGATTACAATCGGATTATCACTTTTTTCATAGCAATTTCGACTCTATCGCAAGGCGTTAGTGGTTGCGATATTGAGAATTCGATTGAAGCCAAGTTATGTGGTCGGGCCGCTTTTCTACCACCGAATCTGAATGTATTCGAAGTGTAACTTTGACTATGTAATAAACACTTTTTTCATCAGAAATCAATATAAAATAGCTCGACGCGTACCTACTGTGGTGCGCCGCACGCCCTCGCTATGAAAACTCCTGAGGATGCAAGTCTTTATCGTCCGCAAGATGTACAAAAAGACTGTACAAAGAAGATAATTAAAAAAAGTTCCAGGGTACTTAAAATAAGCTACTTTTCTCGTTCTTATTGCTTAGCTATAAGTATAGATAGTGAATGTGTAACAAATAACGCTCACGTTAGTTTATAAATAACTAGCTTTCCCGCCCGCGACTTCGTACGCGCGGACTATAGTTCAAAAGTACGTCTGTATAGCTCCAATGCTCATGACGTTTTTTGACAGACTTGTTTATTTCCATAGTTTTTTCGGGAGCTTTCACGGACGGCTTGACGGATTTTGATGAAATTTAGAATGGATATAGCATAAACCCTGGAATAAAACAGGATACTTTTTATCCCGGAAATTTGTAAGTTTCCACGAGAAATGTTGATTAATCACTGTAATGTGTTCAATAAAGAGTTATTGTATTGTAATGGTCTGTGGTTGTGTTGGCCATGGAAACAAAATAACAATTATTTTTTTGCATTGGTTTTTAATATCCTAGAAGAAAATAGGATGCTTTTTCCGCGATAAACAGTAGTCCGCACGTACGAAGTCGCGGGCGGGTAAACTAGTAGGTTTTAAAGCCGTGTACTTCCTGCATACTTCCCGTGGGAGGCTTAGAATACGGGCACTATTTATATATATGAGGGTTATAATAATACTTTACAAGATAGTTGAGTAATCAAGTTATTTATTTACAAACTAACTGCCCTCCGCGGATTAACCCGCGCGTTTTAATCGGGGCTAAAAGTATTGTTTATGCTAGGACCTGAAAAATACAAAATTTCATCAAAATCAGTTCGGCCATAAACGATTGTACGACATTTATTCGTTGCATTGAGATGTTGTAAGTAATAATGCAAAGTAAATGGGTCCAGAATAGTTTTAATATGATTTGAAAACAAACATATATACAGAGGGACAGACAAACAGAAACAAAGGAAAATATATTCTGGACAATTCCACACCAATTACCTAGCCCCAAACTTGGATACCCTGTACTATGGGTACTAGATAACGGATAAACATACATAGATGAATATCAACATCCATGACTCGGAAACAATCATTTCTTCTCATCACACAAATGATTGCACCTTGCAGGATTCGAACCCGCGACCGTTTATTTCGTTCCTAGGGTCACAAGACCAACCGGTCGTCAAATATAGGAGAAGTATAAACTTTAATTTCGTAGTGCAGAAGTCAAGACTAATAGAAACTGACCACACAGCCTGGTTTATTTTTTCGCACAAGCAATTACAAAAGGACTAATTTAAAAAAAAAATACTTCAAATCGTATGAAACTTAATATAAAGAAATAATTCAAATGTTTTGAGGTCTGTGCTAGGCCCAAACCGACTAAAGTAAGTACCTAGGCACTTACCTGGCCTGGCACAGATGTCAAAAAATATATATAATTTCTTTCTTTTAAGTTTTATACGATTTAAAGTCTGTTTAATTATTTTTTAATTAGTTTTATTTCTTTTGTTTTTTGCTTCGTTAAAGTAAGTAGTAAGTTTCGGTGAAGTACTTATTCCATTCGCTAAGAAAAAAAACATACTGGAAACAGTTGACAGTCCATATATATTTTAGAACATTGAACCAATTTTGATGAAACTTGAAGTGTTCCCTAAGTTGAGAGACACTTAAACTATTACAAAAAATATTATTGTGATCAGATCGGTAGTTTTCAAGAAATACGTGGACAAACATACATACATACATACAATCGCGAAAACTCATATAGGTGTACTAACATTACATGAATATTACTAATTTTTTACAATATTACATTCATGCTTGAGGTACATAACAATATGTTTATACACCCACACAGACTAACATATATGAATATTATGCATTTTCAACAATATACATACACATCAACTTGAGAAACTTATTTTTCTTGAAGTCGGTTAAAACGAAGTTAAAGTTGAAGTAAACCAAGATTAAATATGTAAAATGCATTATATTCGTTGCTGATAAACGTTGTACTTATTTCAAATATGCTATTTACAATACAGATATAATATTACATACTTGGAGCTCAAGGAAGAACGGAATAATCCCATTTTAATTGAAGAAACCGCGTGCGTCTTGAGCCGAGCCGGGCTGGGATTGACAGACAGATTCGTACGCGCATTAAATATTAGGGAGGGTTGGATTGTAGACTCCTATTATGTACGTGCTGTAGGTAATAATGCCAATCCTTCTCATTTCCTTTGTAGTTGTACTTCTATGTTGAGAATGTCAGAATCCATACTTCAAAGTAGAAGTAGGCCTTTGAAGTATGTCATGTATGTTTGGTGTAAGTCATGGTCTTGACATGAGACTGAAACAAGGGGACCAAGACATGTGCCAGCTATCGTGATGGTATACTAACTTACTACTATTTACTTACTTATATTCTAGCCAGTATGAGAAAATCCTAATCTATAGCACTCAGGGGGAAAATGCTGAAAGTAATTAAGGGATCATATTTTTTTTAAGTTCTTTATTACATTTTTTTTTTAAATGTGCAATTTTATTCTGCTGTTTATGTTTATTGATTTCGAGGAACTCTGTAAACTGTGAGCATACCGCCTATTCCAATTTATTTGAAAAACATGGTAATATGCTGATAAGCCTGAGGTCATTTAAGTCAACCGGATTACAGTGTTTTGGTAAAAGACGTACGATTGCATGTTTCCAAACATCGGGAAGCATACTAGTCTTAATTGAGGTATTTATATGAGCTTGTATGCAATCTATAGTATTTGAAAACGTCATTATTAACTTATCCAAACTAATTCCATCACAACCTTCAGCATTTGATTTTAAACTTCAAATTTTTTTAATCAGACTGTCTGAATTTGGTCGATACAGAACACTGCATCACTAAATCTATGATGCTCAAAGAAAGTTAAGTGGGAAATAGAAGAATTTGAGCTACCTGGTATACATAAAATCATCAAGCATCGGCTAGTTATTCATGCTTTGTTTGAAATAAGCAGGATTTTTCTTGAAAATTGCTTTACTGTGGACATTGTTTTGTTTGTGGCCTTAGCTTATCTTTCATTTATATTTTTCATAAGTTCAATCTGGGGTAGGGTTTTGTTTAGCGTGGGGTTTTACTTGTGTTAATTTTACCATTTATCATTTGTTTGACTTACAGTTTTGGCGGAAGTAAGCTACATATTTTTATTTTGTTCATTGTTTTTAATTTAAAAAAACTATCAGAATTCGTTTTATGGTAATCCGCTTGCTTTACGTAACTTCATCATGACATTTATGGTATCTGTGATCCAAGGATAAGAATGATCTCTGATAACCATTGACGTAACAGGTGCGTGGATGTCAAAAAGAGTTAAGAAACCGAGATTAAACATTGAAACCATTTCATTAATATCACAGTGCTGGGATATAGGATCCCATCTTAGAGTTTGCAAATCGGCCGAGTGCCTCTGATATGGCTCAACGATGCTAATAGTCAATTTTAGAGCTTAACGTGCCCTGAAAAGCACGGAGCGATGGAAAATCGCACATAACTCAGAGTAAGGCCGCCCGAGGGCCTCTGACATGGCCTAACGGCTGCTATTAATCTATAACAGTCAGGACCGAGAGCTTAACGTGCTCTTTGAAGCACGGATTAATGGAAAACCGCACGTAACTCCGCAAAATATTTAGTGCGGAACTCAGGAACAAACCCGGTATCGTTGGATTCTATCTCGCGCAAGTAAGCCGCTAAGCTACCATTGGCTTTACAACGTTAATCCCTACAGTTAAAATGTATCGTATTTAAAACACCATGCGTTTCTAAAATAAAAATATTGAGTTAGTTTTCCGAATCGTGTTTTTTTATAATCATAACTCTAAAATCAACGACGTGGTTTCTTAGAACTTTCTCTACCTCTAATAATAGTATTATTTTTTTCCATACTGATCCATCTCTTGGAATACCACGAACTACATACAGATTACCTATTGTAAAGTTTATTCGTAGTTCAGTATCCATCCAGTAATATAATTCAGCACTAGCGGCGGGTGTCGGTTAATATTGGCCAGTGATTGCCGAGCAGCTTGCTAGCCAATATGCCACCATAATTAATATCTCGGCATCTCGTGTTACGCCTGGTTTGCTGCAGTAGTATCTGATAGTGTTCCAGAACTTGCCGCCTCTATACAATAACCTATCTTTTATACCTTGTTATCTATCTATCTATCTATACTTACAATAAAGCAGTAGGTACGAAAAAGTCTGTACAAAGAAGATAATAAAAATATATTTAATTAGGTACCCTAAAATAAGATAAAGTAGGTGCAACGAAAGTATGTGTCTCGGAAGTTATATGCTAGTGGCTACGCAAACTACTATATTTCATGCGCAATCGCAATGTTGAAGGTGAAGACAGCATTGCATAACTGCCTCGCTCACTCGCTTTCGTTTTCTGCATATTCTATCTCGCTCTTACTGTATGCTATTTTATCCCCACAGCAGTACCTGCGCAATCGTCACAGAGCCTAACTTCACAACCATAAAATATCGCTGCGACTACTGAACTGAACAAGAAAATAACATTTTTAAAATTCGTGTCTGTCTGTTTGTTTGTTTGTATGTTTGTTCGCGCCTCACGTAAAAACTACTGGATCGATTGCGATGTGGTTTTCACTATTGGATAGCTTAGGGATTGACTTAAAAACTGGAGTACTTGGTATCTCAATCCAATTAGCAGAAGCCGAGCAATCGATAAACAACTTTTTGACTGTTGAAGGAATTTTGAAATGTTGGTATATTGTTATTTTAGGTCTTGGAATAGCACAGGGTACTTTTAACCTAGAGAAATGAATACGCGTGCGAAGCCGCGGGTACAGATAGTAAATAATACTCACGATATCTTGTTAGATATTAAAAAAACATTCAAAATCGATAAAAAACTTCAAACTTCAAAGGAACCAAAGTAATTTGTGTACAATTTCTCGATTTACGGCAAATTCCAATAAAGTTTTGTAACAAAAGTTGTTGTTCTTTCTTCACAATTGACGTAGTTTCTAACTGCGCCTCGTTCAGAGGTGGCAAGTCACTACTAACATGTAGTTGATTTATAGTGGAACTTTAGGGCAAAGTTGGAGGATAAAGTAAAATCTCTTATCATACTATTATTATTCTCTATGACACAAAGAACAGATACAATTCGTAAGTAGTGATGGAGTTAAAAAGTTTATTGACGGTACTCCCCAATGAATGACAGTAAACATTAGAACTATTTTAACCGACTTCAAAAAGAAGGAGGTTCTCAATTCTATATCTAGGTTGGTATATTATTATTTTCAAATGAACAACGATTATACATATCGAAACTCAGGTTGCGTGTTTTTTTACCACATTTTTATTAAGCCACTTTATAGTTTTTGTGTCGGTCTATCTGTCGTTCCAAGTAGAATCTAACAACTCAAATTTCGAGCACTTCCCGATTAGCTATCTGGCTGAAACTTTCAAGGTTGCTCGCAACTCGATGACAGTGCAATCTAAAAACTGTAACAGGTCCAATTCTGTACATTGAAGATACTCGTAATGTGATCATTTTTTTTGGAGGCTGTTCTGTATTCCATTCTGAAGCCAAAACAGTATTTTTTCTTATTTTTCTGTTGTCTTCTGTCTGTCTGTATCTTGGACGCGCATCACTCTGAAACTACTGAATGAATTCAAATGAAACTTGGCATGATTTGAGTTCATACTATGAGGTAGGACATAGGATACTTTTCATAGCGGTAAATTAAAGGTTACCCGCAGAATAGGGGTATTTTATTTTGAGTTGGTATTCATGTTTTACGGTCAGTTCCTTCAAATTTCAAATACCTAGGTCCACCGGTTTAGGCTGGGCATTCTCTGTCAGTCAGTCAGTCAGTAGGTATGTCACGGTTCTGTTTTATAGGCATGATTAAAGTAGTTTAATATAACACATATTTTTATTGTGTTGCCAAAAATTCAAGTGCATCACATACTGATATTAAAGCAGTTAGTATCAAAAAATCTGAAAAAAAAGGAAGATATAAAAAAAAACTAGGGTACTAAAAATATGCTACTGAAAACGAATAAAACATTTTTAAAATTCGTGTCTGTCAGTTTGTCTGTGAGTCTGTTCACGCATCACGTAAAAACTACCAGACCGATTGCTTTTCGGTTTCACTTTTGGATAGCTTAGGGTTTGACTTGAAAACTAGTGTACTTACTATCTCAATCCGATGAGTAGAAGCCGAGCATTCGTTTAAAACTTTTTGACGGATCAAACAAATAATGGTATTTGGTCAAAAGATAAATTATTTAATCGTATATTACTAATTGTTGTAATAAAATTAATAGCATTAATAGAAGAAATTCCAGATAAATGAAGAGAGAAAATAGCTAAATCTACTGCTCTGAAGGAATTTTGTTTAAATGTTGGTATATTGGTAGTTTAGGTCTTGGCATAGTAATAGAGTTCTTTTAACATAGAGATATGGCCACGCGTGCGAAGCCGCGGAGAAAAAAATGCGTGGTTTGTAGATTAGTTTAGTAACACGTTTTTATTAAAGCCTCAATGCACCGCGCCTGCCATGGCAGCCATAACTCAGTAATAATACGGTTTAGTGCGCGCGCGAGCACGTGCTGCTTTAAGTCACTTTCTTGTTTGTCTGTCTGTCTGTCTGTCGTTCCGGATGAAATCTTGCCAATTTCAAACGTGGTTTTTATTAGTTATTTAATCTACATTCGGTGATTGTTTTTATATTAAAATTAAAATATATTAAATTGTCTTGAAGCTCTCTACAAAACAGAACCTCTCCTTAATTTCAGTTATAAATATTGACCTGTCAAAATGTTGGATAGGGAAAATGTGACCTTGTCGTTATTGCGCTCTTCCAGTTAAGATTGAAAATAGGTATTTTAATAATTCAAAAATGAGTAGTTGAAGGTGCTTACGCTACAGCTTATAATATACTAGCTGCTGCCCTGCGGCTCCATCCGTAGTTTTCCTGTTATCCCATTTTGCATTTTCCCGGGGAAAAGTAACCTATTTCCATGTGAAATATCAATGAAAGAATAGCTGCTCTTCGCTTGTAGTTTACCCATAACGGGTCACTTAAAAGTAAAAAGAAAAAGAATGTAAAAATAAAAGTCAAGAGTAAAAAGTGACAAAGTCGTATATCCATCTGGAATAGTGTAGCTTTCTTTCAGTGAAATAATTTTGAAAATCGGTTAAATATATTTTGGTTTTATCCATTACAAACAAAAAAACATAAATACAACAAATCAAATCTTTTCTCTTCATAATATTAGTATAGATAGTAGAGGTAAAATCAACACCTTTTTTTTTAAATTAATGTGGCTTTCCCTATCTTTCGCCTACTCTCAAATGAACATGAGTATTTTGTTCTAAGGATCTACAGTACTTAGAACAAAATACACCCAGCTTCTATTTTGCGACAAATTGTCCCGTTGTCTGCAACCTTATTTCATATTTTCCCTCGATTGTTCACCATCATGTCCGAGTCAAATGATTAACCCGCTGTCAACGGCTGGCGAGTATTTCGCACCACTGTACGCACCCCTTAATGTTATGTTGGGACACAGACCAAAGAAAAACTGAGCTAAGCACGTCACAAATTTTTTAAAGTTCGTGTCTGTCTCTTTGTCTGTTTGTTTGTTTTTTTGTTTGTCTGTATGTTTGTTCGCGCAACACGTAAAAACTGAACTGAACTGATTGCGATGCGGTTTTCACTGTTGGATAGTTTAGAGTTTGACTTAAGAACTGGGGTACATGATATCTCAATCTGATGAGCAGATGCCGAGCAATCGATAAAAACATGTTGACGGCTGCAGGAATTTTGATCAAATGTTGATATATTGGTATTTTAGGTCCTGGAATAGCACATATAGTACTGTTAACCTAGAGAACTGACCACGCGTGCGAAGCCGCGGGCATAGCTAGTAATATAATAAATGTGAAAATTTGTGAGTATGTATGTATGTTTGTCTGCTGCTCACGCTGAAAAGGTTAAACGGATTTTGATGAAATTTGGAATGGAGATAGCTTATACCCTGGCATAATACATAGAATACTTTACTCATCATTATCATCATCCAGGCGAGTGAAACCGTGGGGCGCAGCTAGTATTAAATAAATCAATGGTGCAAGGCTGAAATTGGAACCGGGTCTAATTTTAAACAAAATATCGTCTTTATTACAAGTTGTTGTTCGGCCATCATCGCTAAATGGTAGGCGTCTGGCTAAAGTAGTGGCACAGTACATAATTATGTGAGAATTATATAATTATATGTACCTACTGTGGTAGTACGGACTATATATTATGTACTATGGTAGTGGGTACCTACGCATCTTTAGTGTACTAAGATCACTTTCATTCGCCGTAGGACGTTGATCGAGGGGCTGACGTCTCATTTCATGGTCTCGTATCGCGCATTCACGTTTGAAGGGTACGTATGTTTAGGACGTATGCGCTTATAGGAAGCAAACTTGTACAGCTACAACGTAAAAAAAGGTTATGGGGAAAAAAACGGGACAGGAAAGGAAGCTAAGAAATAGTTGTAACATGAACTGTGAAAAAATATTTGTTGACTTCACGAAAAATAACAAACAGTCAACAGTTGTCTGTCTGTTTATGTGTCTATTCGTTTATTAGTTTGTTTGTCTGTATGTTTGTTCGCGCATCACCTAAAAACTACTAGACCTATTGCGATGCAGTTTTCACGGTTGAAAAGCTTAGGTTTTGACTTAAAAACTGGGGTAATTGGTATCTCAATTCGACAAGTAGAAGCCAAGCAATCGATAAAAAAAAGTATTGACGGCTGAAGGAATTTTGATCAAATGTTGGTATATTGATATGTTAGGTCCTGCACATAGAGTATTTTAACCTAGAGAAATGAACACGCGTGTGATGCCGCGGGCACAGCTAGTACTTATAATAAAGCAATATGAACAAAAAAGTCTGTACAAAGAAGATAATTAAAAAAATTGGTTCTGGGTCAGGAATACATAAGATAAGCATTTGAACAAAAAATTTAGACATTACATTTTAGATATTTTTAAAATCGTGTTTGTATTTTTGTCTGCTTGTTGTTTTGTTAGTTTGTTTGTCTGTATATTAGTCCACGCATCACGTAAAAACTACTAGACCGATTGCGATGCGGTATTCACTGTTGAATAGCTTAGGGGTTGACTTAAATACTGGGGTACTTGGTATCTTAATCCAATGATTAGATGCCGAGTAATCAATAAAAACTTTTGACGGCTGTAAGATTTTTGATCAAATGTTGATATATTGGTATTTTAGGTCTTGGAATAGTAATAGATTTATTTTAACCTAGAGAAATGGCCACGCGTGCAAAGCCGCGGGTACAGCTAGTCAAATAAAACATAAACATAAAACTTATATTTTTACTTAGTTCCAACATATAATTTTAATTGCAGTTTTATAACTATTTTTTTAATTGTTATAAAACTGCAATTTGGCACATAGTATTTGCTTAATTTTCTAATCAAATTATTTAATTTAATATTTATTAAAAATCTACTATTATTTACAGTACCTGGATGACCGAGCTTAGCTCGGTACTTCTTTTTTTTTTTTTTTTTGGTAATTTGTTTTTTTTAGATACGAATAACATACTGATGAAATGATGAATTTAATGAAATATCAATAATATTTTTCGATCTTACCGACATAATAATAAAAAATATGAACTGATTATTTAAATAAAAAATCACGAGTGCAATTAGTTTAATATTATATTAGAAATAAATACTTAATTTTTTACAGTTTATCAAGTATAGAAGAAAAAAATTGATGTTTAAGTTGATTATCGATAAAGTTGATTGTTGAAAACACGAATAAAACAACATTTTCTAAAAATGAATCCTAGCTAGATCGATTTATCGCCCCCGAAACCCCCTGTATACTAAATTTCATGAAAATCGTTGGAGCCGTTTCCGAGATTCAGATTATATATATACAAGAATTTATCGTTTAAAGATATAAGATTTATTACAATAACATTTATTTTTTCAAACGTTTAAACGCTCCTCCTCCTGAGAGCTCACACAGTAATTTACTAGGGTTACTGTCATTCTCTCCTACACACATAACAATCTGATCACTTTCAACATTTAAATTAGGTTTTTGTAAGGTCTCAAGATTTCCTCCGAAGTAACGAACGGCTTGGATTTTTTTGAAGGTGTCATGATCACGAGTGCAATATTAAACATATACTTAATTAAAGTAGGAATCTAAATTTATTTTAATTTTAATTGAACTGTTATAGGTATGTATATGGTAATGTAGATTTGTAACTCCTGCTCTCTTCTGGTTGCTGTGCCCAACAGGGTCCATAATGATCTGTTACTTTATTAGTTATGTTTACCACCTTATTTGTACATTCTGGAATGCAATAAACAATTGAATTTGAATTTATCCTCAAGTAGCAAACGGTTTTGTGCATGCGAAAATGTTGAATTCTTTGTACTTGCTGCAAAAGTCTTGTCTAAACAAATTTATTCACACAATGTGTGGGTTTTGAGTCAATCGTAAAAATCTCTTTCGTGGGGAAATCCTTATGGATACCAAGCAGCTGCGGGAGCAGCAAGGTGGTTATGTTGGACTCTTACCGACTAAACCCCACGGTGTTCCGCACGACGCCTTGTACCGGGGCTACGGGTACGCTTGAGCATTCTTCCGCGGCCCCGACGGCACTTGTCTTGTATAGGACCCCCCCCTCTTAGTTCGGGTCGAGACAGAGTTATCCTCCACCCCATGGCAGCCATTGAGGAATGAATTTAGCCTTAATTTTTTTTTTGAGAAGTACTTTTGGGTTCTTATTTTTTCTTATACTTACTGCTGAAAGCTGCAGTACAAAGCTGTTTCAAGTTTATGAACTTTGTTTTCCTTCATTTTCCTTCTCCAACTCACACACTTATTTTATGACATAGCTTGTCGATTTCGTTATAGCTTGATAATTGGGACTTAAGATTTGTAATATCATTTTGAAAATCGTCATCAGTTATATCTGCGGACGACAAGTCCGGTAAACTCTTGGCTCGTTGATCCGATAACGAAGATATAAAGAAATGATTCACCGAGTCATCAGATATTCGTCTCCGGTACGTCCTCGTAGTAACATTATTTCTTTCATTCTCCTTTGCTAATTATCTTGACAATTCTTGGTTAACGTTTGAATATTAGTCAAGTTAATCTAATTAATTCCAAACTTAGGTAGAAATAAAAATAAAAAAAACGAAGTGCAAAAAATAATTTCTTCTGCCAAGATTTGAATCTGGTTTTGAGTCGAAAGTCTAAAGTTCAACTCCGTTTGAATAAATTCGCAATTCTTTATTACGGTTGTCATTGTTGTATTAAGAGACTAGACTAGTAATGATTTGAATTACATATATGAATTATAAGAATTGTATTAGCGCGGCGCTGATTTTTTTGACTTGCGCCCTCTGGAAGAGCTTTCATGATTTCATGAGTAGGGTAACGATACTAACAACCTCCAAAAATTTAATGAAGAAAAAAGGAATTTCAAATTAACATCGTTTGTTCGATCGTACGATGCGACAGTCAAAACGACGAAACTAAAATGCGATAACATATTTTATTGTTTTTCCAATTTGCGAGTAGACGTTCTGACGTCTACTCTGGTCACTCGATAAAATCCACGTGCGCCAATTCAAGATGGCGGTTGCGGCAGCGGCGTAGGCTTGGTCGGGATTCCCGGTCGGCAGCAAGTTGGACGCGTTGGTGAACAATTTAATTATTGTTCATGAAGACTCTGAAAAATATACAAAATTTTTGAGACTAAGTACAGCTTGGTTTGCAGGTTTCCCTATTCGAACAAGGAACTCTTATAAGATCACCTAGTCTATCCGTATAAAAAAACCACTTGAGTTATGAAATGAAATGCAAACAAACGCACCTCGGCACGAATGCCAAAAAGTTCAAAGAAAGTCAATAAAAAAGCCATGTTGTATTTATATTTATGTTCCTTGGATACCTACTTACGGGATACTTACGAAATAAAGAATGACATTATCGCGAAGATCTGTTCCTTGAAGTCTATTTATTTAGTTAGGATCGTTGCTGCGTATGGTTAAATTTGCGAAGGTTTGTTTGCATCAAAATTCTAATAAACTAATTAATACTGTCAATAAAAATGCATATATAAAAATAAAATTAACCCTCCCCCCCCCCCCCCCCCCCCCCCACATAAATTATAGCTAAGAACCATCTCGATCACATCAGCTATCGAACAGCAAAAACTGCATACGCCACAGACAGACACACAGCTAAGAACGCTAAACTTATCGGGGCTAGCTGCCCGATAAGTTAAAAAAACATTGCCCAATCAAGTAATATTGCCAAATGGCAACCTCCTGATACCAGGTGGAGTGACGACTTGTGAAAAATGGCTGGCAGGAACTGGATGAGAAGAGCCGAAGATCGGGCTCAGTGGCGTTCACTAGGAGAGGCCTACGTCCAGCAGTGGACGAAAATAGGCTGATGATGATGATGACTATTTGAAAGGGATCAGCAAATATTATCAGCTGTTCACTTGAAAAAGAATGGTAAGAGATCATCAGGATCAGGTCAGTTTTATTTCCTTCAAAATTGCAATATTACTGAAATAAAGATCAGAAATAAGAATTTCGCTATTAGAGTTATAACAGGAGGTTGCCAATTGGCAATATTACTTGATTGGGCAATGTTTTTTTGATACAAAAGCAGATAAAAAATAAGTCAGAAAACATATTACATATAATTTCGGGATCACTGGATTTTACATTTCTGTACTGCATAGTAGACAGAATCTCTGTTTTACCCCTCCGGTTCGTTATATACAGCGTGTCCCGTAATGAATGGATAATCCTGCAGGTACTTGTAGAGGGGGCTAGACCGACAAGGAAAAAGTAAATATACTTTATGTAAAAGACATTCTAGTTTAGAATGTTTTTGAAGTAGACATGTTTTTGAAATAGTTGTCCACCCAGGGTCTCATATATTTTTTTACTCCACAAATGCTCAAACTTAACATTCAAAAAGAAAAACCTAAAACTGTGAATTATGGTACGAGTTTTCCCAAGTTTACAAATAATGATGATGACTAGGTCCACTAATTGTTATGTTTTATTTATTTTCTGATCGGCCTTGCTCCCATCCACAAGTACCTGCAGGATTATCCACTCATTACAGGATAGCCTTTATAATGTCCAAAAGTGTTAAATGTTAGTTGACATAACATCTTTAACCGGATTCCATGCATATGAAACAGCTCAGCATTTTTTTATTTTTTTTTCATAATATCTTCTTTTATGTATATTTCCAGCCTGAAATGGAACTGGGCCGGTCACATATGTTGCATGTCGGACAATCTCTGGGCAAAAACCACAACATTGTGGATGCCACAGAATATCAGAAGACGTCGCGGCAGGCCAAAGATAATCGAAAGAATAGATAGCTATCTCCTTTCTCTACTCACAGTAGTTTTAAAAAATGTTGCTAGATGGCGATACTTGGCTCGCTAGAACTAAAATTTACCTGAAATCGACGAAATATCGCATTTTACTGTTCTGGTTTATCATATTTATTTATTTTGAGGATAAAATACAAAAATTTCATAATATTAGTAACGAAATTTGCAAATTCATAAGCAGGTATTTTAACAGTTGATTTATTGAACCAATATCACGATGTAGCTGAAGGAGCATGCAGTTATACAAAAAAAACGGAAGATGGCGCACATTTGAGTGTTAATATTTTCGCGCGTTTGTCATTGTTTGTTTGTGTCATAGGCGTCAAGCGTTTTATGTACATACAGTAGTTTAGTATCAAACATACAGATAGACAAACTCACTTCCATATTTATTAGAGATAAAAGAATGCCTATCAAATCAACCACACTAAATGAAAGATGGTCCCTAAAAATACGTATGGTCCCTAATAAAGCCGACCTACCTACCTGTTAAGTACCTGTTTTGGAACGCTTCATAAATACCTAGGAAGTTATAGTACCTACCTACGGTTTATTAAAGTTCATGCTTTGGAGTGAAGTTATTTATGCTTTAGTTACATAGTTACCTATCAAAAAGAAATTGTAAACAATTCCATCCCTGTATATCCACACCAATAGATAAAATTGAAACGTTGTCTGTTTGTTTATTTTGGGAGATTTAACGCCAAAACTGCTGATCATTTTTATCCTGGAAATGGTATGTTTCCACGGGAAAACTGGAAAATGTCGATTACTGGCTGTAAGGAACGGTTGCCATGGAAACGAAATAATAACAAGTCTGTCAAAAAGCATCAAGAGTATCCCAACGCTCAGGAACATAGGTTTTTTTTTTTTCGGGATATACTACACGAAATCGCCGGCGAAAGCTAGTACTATTATAAATGCGAAAGTGAGGTTGTTTGTTTGTTTCACTTTCACGCTCAAACGCTCAACGGATTTTTATGAAAAATGGAATGGAGATAGCTTATACCTTGGAATACCGCATAGAATACTTTCATCACCATCATCATCACTCACGTGAAAAGAACGGATTTTGATGACATTTGAAATGAAGATTGCTAATATCCTGGAATAACACACCCTGGATACTTTCATCATCATCAACATCATCATCATCACTCACGTGAATGGAATGGATTATGATAAACTTTGGAATGGAAATAGCTTATACCATGGAATAACGCATAGGACACTTATCATCATCATCATCATCATCACTCACGCAGGTGGAACGGATTTTGTTTAAATTTGGAATGGAGATAGCTAATTCCATGGAATAATACATAGGATACTTTCATCATCATCATCATCATCATCACTCACGTGGACGGAACGGATTTTGATGACATTTGAAATGAAGATTGCTAATACCCTGGAATAACACATAGGATACTTTTCATCATCATCACTCAATTGAATGGAATCGATTATGATAAACTTTGGAATGGAGATAGCTTATATCATGGAATAACGCATAGGATACTTTCATCATCATCATAATCACTCACGCGGATGGAACAGATTTTGATGAACTTTCGAATGGACATAGCTTATACCATGGAATAACGCGTAGTACACTTATCATCATCATCAACATCACTCACGCAGGTGGAACGGATTTTGATGAAATTTGGAATGGAGATAGCCAATACCCTAGAATAACACAGGATACTTTCATCATCATCATCATCACTCACGTGGACGGGACAGATTTTGGTGAACTTTGGAATGGAGATAGCTTATACCATGCAATAACGCATAGGATACTTTTCATCATCATCATCATCATCACTCACGTGAATGGAATGGATTATGACAAACTTTGGAGAGGAAATATCTTATACTATGGAATAACGCATAGGACACTTATCATCATCATCATCATCACTCACGAAGTTGGAACGGATTTTGTTTAAATTTGCAATGGAGATAGCTAATTCCATGGAATAATACATAGGATACTTTCATCATCATCATCATCACTCACGTGGAAGGGACGGATTTTGATGACATTTGAAATGAAGATTGCTAATACCCTGGAATAACACATAGGATACTTTTCGTCATCATAACTCAAGTGAATGGAATGGATTATGATAAACTTTGGAATGGAGATAGCTTATATCATGGAATAACGCATAGGATACTTTCATCATCATCATAATCACTCACACGGATGGAACACATTTTGATGAACTTTCGAATGGACATAGCTTATACCATGGAATAACGCGTAGTACACTTATCATCATCATCATCATCATCACTCACGCAGGTGGAACGGATTTTGATGAAATTTGGAATGGAGATAGCCAAAACCCTGGAATAACACAGGATATTTTCATCATCATCATCATCACTCACGTGGATGGGACAGATTTTGATGAACTTTGGAATGTTTTGAATGAGATAGCTTATACCATGCAATAACGCATAGGATACTTTTCATCATCGTTATCATCATCATCATCACTCACGTGAAAGGAATGGATTATGATAAACTTTGGAATGGAGATAGCTTATATCATGTAATAACGCATAGGATACTTTCATCATCATCATCATCACTCACGCGGATGGAACGAATTTTAATAAAATTTGGAATATAAATTGCTAATACCCTGGAATGATTAATAATTTAATCAAAATCCGTTCCACCTACGTGAGTGATGATGATGATGATGATGATGAAATGTATCCTATGCATTGTTGCATGGTATAAGCTATCTCCATTCCAAATTTCATAAATACCGTTCCACCTGCGTGAGTGATGATGATGATGATGTGTTGATGATGATGATGAAGATAAAAAGTATCCTATGTGTTATTCCACGGTATAACCTATTTCCATTCCAAAGTTTTTAAAAATCCGTTCCACCCGCGTGAGTGATGATGAAAAGTATACTTTTTGATATTCCAGGGTATAAGCTAACACTCACCCGCGTGAGGGATGATGATTATGACGATGAAAGTATCTTACATGTAATTCCAGGGTATAAGCTATCTCCATTCCAAATTTCATCAAAATCCGAATCGCGTGAGTGATGATACATTTCATCATCATCATCATCATCATCATCATCATCATCACTTTGTCTAGAGCTAATCCTTGGAAATGAACCAACATGTTAAAATTCTACTCCGTAGGATAAGAGGAAGTGGTTCTAATTCAGCTTGCAAGATTTGACCTAGACAAACATACATACATACAAACATTGCAAGTTTTGGCTCCAGTATCGAATATAGAGTAGAGGGTTCCTGCGGGATAGGGGTCCATAGTATTGTTAATTTGAAGTAATTAATATCTAAGTATACTTACTCGTATAACAAAGCAACAAGTACGAAAAAGTCTGTACAAAGAAGATAATTATAAAAATCTAGGGAAATGATCTAGGGTACTTAAAATAAGCAATTAAGCAAGTTTTTTTTATATCTTGTCTATATGTTTGTTTGTTCTTATATCACGTAAAAACTACTAGACTGATTGTGGTGCAGTTTCTTCTGTTAGATATCTTAGGATTTAATTAAATCTGGTATAATTGGTATCTCAATCCAATGAGTAGAAGCCGAGCAATAGATAAAAATATTTCAGACGGCTGAAGAAATTTTGATCAAATGTTGCTATATGGTATTTTCCCTTCGGGCTCATTCGAAACAAGTTTCAAGAAATGTTAGGTCTTGGAATACCACATAGAGTACTTTAACCTGAAGAAATGACCACGCGTGCGAAGCCGCGGGCACAGCTAGTCTATTATTTAGTGCACCGCACCACAGAATAAATAATAGACCGCACGCGCGCGCTGCTAAGAACATACAGAATAGAAAACTAAAATAAAATGGCGCGTCGTACAGGTAGCACAGATTAACTAATAGTTACTTCGTAAGAGGTAGCTCAGCCGGCAGATGTGCCGAGCATCTAACTGAAGTCTGGCAACCTCGCGCACAGGTCAAGGCGCGGTCCACGCGCCATGCCGCGGGCATGCAACGTCGCTATCTCATGCGCATACTAATTCCTGATCATATTTTACGGGCAAAATACGTTCGTGAAAAGTTGCGTTTTAGTAGGCGCAAATAGTTTTTACGTTAAAATCCTTATGTTTAATTATATATTTGAAAAAATAGGCCCTACAGACAAAACTTACGAACTATAAGTTTTTTTTTTTTTTTTTTTTTTTTTTTTTCTCTATATTTTCGCCAGGAAATGGCATGAAAAACGCCTCGTTTTTGTGTTTTCTCCTTACCCTTCACCTTAATTTATCTATTTTACTTAGGCAAATTCTAGTTATCTAGAATATTCTAAAAAACCCAAAAAGTGTTAACAGAATCGAACCTAGGATAATTATTTAATGTTTTTAATTATTAGATGTCCTAATCATTGAGTCGTGGCATCATTGGATAAAAACAGTGATATTTTGCTAGTCATTCGCTAGTCGACTTACGTTACGCTCCATCACACCCACTCATATGTCACGCTATACATACCTTTACACACACTTACAACGAAGTTTTAGTTTCCAATTGTTTGACAGATGGCACTAGGTGTATCACACTTCAGCTAGTATAGTAATGCCATCTAATATATTAAGGCAAACTACTAGGTACCGGCGACGATAATAAGTTTTACGTGAGCTTTGTATTAATGTATGACGTTAGCTATCTTTCCTTTCGATTATCTTTGCGGAAGGCCCAAAAGGAGATGGCGGGACGAGCTTGATTCCTATTGTTTGTATTGGACCACAAAAGCTCTCAACCGCGGGGAATGGAAGTAAGGAAGGGAGGCCTTTGCCCTGCAGTTGGACGAATATGGCTAATAATAATATGTATTTTTTCAATTTGGACCACGCTTTTTGCTTTCCTTTAAAGGTATTTATTAAGGAATGAGTGAACCAAAACGGTCATTAAAAGCTTAGAGCTCTTAATGACCGTTTTGGTTCACTCATTCGCTAGCCATAGGAAGCTGTTGTTTAATAATATTGTCTATGGTATTGTAAAAAGTGTGAAGAGCCGCTTTTAAGGTGAGATTCCACAGCAAATCACTCCATTCAATGTCCATTATTTTTGAGTTAATACTATCGTAGTCAGCTTTGAATATATATTAAGTTATAGAACGCTTTTTCATTGGTTGGATTAAATAACTTAAGCATGTTATCATCATCCTCAGCCTATATTTGTCCAATGCTGGACATAGGCCTCTCCTAATGCACGCCACTGAACTTGGTCCTCGGGTTTCCTCATCCATTTTATTCCAGACACTTTTTGCAGGTCGTCACTCCACCTGACAACAGCGCGTCCTACACTACGTTCGCTTTAAATTGGTCTTTGCTCGAGAACTCGTCTACCCCAACGGTTTTTGGTTCTTTGGGAAATGTGACCAGCCAACAGCCACCTTAGCTTGCTTATCCTCATTTAGCTATGTCAGTTACTTTGGTTTTCCGTCAGATATCTTCATAACTAATATTCTTCTAAGGCATTAGTAAAAATTATCGGGGATATAACATCCCCTGTCTCACTCTCCTGCGTAGTTGGATATGTTTAGACTGCTGGTTTTGTACTTAGACACTCGAAATCACGGCGTCATACATAATCATCAGAAATCATCATCACAAAACCCAGGAGGCTGGAATTCATCAAGTCTTCTTGCGAGATGATTTGAAATGACCTTCGAAAACAACTTGTACACGTGGCTCAAGAGTAATACTCGGTAAAATTGATATCGGGCGGTAATTATTACAGTTTGTCGTACGACCTTTCTTAACTCCTCCAAGGCCGATGATTCACGCGTGTGGTCCTAGGCATATCACGCTTCAGGACATTATGTCCCGGCCAGCCTGCGAGAGGTAAAACAAAGGCACTACTTTAAGGTTTTTTAAGGTTGTCTGGAAGAGATCGCTTTTTAGCGATTGTCCCATTTATTTTTTATAAATGTTTTAGTTATTATTGTATTTTTTGTTCTATGTGGTGTACAATAAAGAGTTATCTATCTATCTATCTATCTACTTTAGAAACCTTTATTTCATCTGGAAAAGTGCCTTTATCTACACAGTCTTAATAATATGTTTTATTGCTTACCAGATAGTAATTGGCATTATATTAAAACTAGATTTACTATAGTACCTAGTAGTAAATAATTAGTAGTATCTAAATAATTTTATGCCTTAGAAGGCATATTATACTTCATTGATTCAGTCAGTAAACAATTTAAATATTTAGTTAAATTAGAAGCTGCATTTACAAAATTGATTGATTGATTGATTGTCATAAAAGGTAGTGCTGGCCTCTGGTATCAGAGTTTATCAGGCCGCCCGAAGTCCTCTGACATGGCTCAACGACTAGCCGGGACTGACAGCTTAATATGCTCTCCAAAGCACGGAGCGATGGAAAACCGCACATAGGTTAGAAAAGTAATTGGTGCGGAGCCTAGGATCGAACCCGGTATCGTTGGATTCTAAGTTGCACTGTTGAATCGTTAGGCTACCATCACTCTTACAATATAATTATGAAATACATAACAGATTTCATTAAAGTAAAAAAAAAACAGATTCTATCAGGGGTTTTTGTTTCTCGGTCTCATCCTTTATTATTTGCCATGCATATTTTAGTTTATTTTGAGCATCGGCAATTTTACTTGCACGATAAATTGTATTAGAAGTTTGGCATACAACTATAAAAAAAGCGAATTATTTAGTTACAAAGTTTCTAGAACCAGCATTCAAACAATCTATTTCACGAGATTAATATTCCTCTATTTAACCATAGCCACTAATCCTGCAACTTGTCCGTGCATCAATTTATCTTGAAGAGATTGCATATTCCAGTCGATATCAGGCATATTAAAATCACCAACAATGTAAAACTTGACAATATATACTTATATACTTATATATACAATATATCTTATTTTGACTTGTTTTTGACAATATAGTCAAAAACAAGTCAAAATAAGTCTCATACACTTCAAAAAGTGTTTAAGGTGATATAAACGCTGCAATAATAACATGAATCTTCATACGATTCATGATGGGAATTTCTACAAGTACGTGTTCGATATAGTATAACTGCAGAAGAGAACTAGTCATATTAGAATGATGAAATATGACAGACCTTAGTCCACACAGCACAGCCGTGACGCGATCACGGTCACATCGGTATACTATGGAGCGCTGATCTTTGAACTCATTGTTGTCAATATTGGGTATGAACCCAGTCTCGGAAAGAATTATGACATAATATGTATTTAATGCCAAGTAATTATAATATAATAGGTATTTAATGCCGTGGGGCCTCGGCTTAGAATAAAACCCCTCCCAATCCTGAAGATGGGCAGCAGCGTCCTCAAAGGAGTACATATTTGTATGGTAACTATGACAACCCTTATAATGATAAAGACACCGCAAAGACGGCCCCCAGTCCCCGGCGGCTCCGTTATTCTTGGCAACGGTAGCAGCCACGGCGACGGTGGAACACTATCGCTGGACCTGGCAACTTATATTGACCGTTAATCCTTTATGATAGAGTGCATAGGCCAGCTTAAGATGAGCTGTACATTCAAACGTTCCTGTACATTTCGGGTTTCAAGTTATTTGGACATAATACTGAGGGTTGACCTGTCTGTAATTTCTGAACTGCAATCCCGATAACCTTGAAATATTTACATGACAATATTTAAAATAGGTACCCACTTCCTAACAAAAAAAAATGAATGAAATCGGACTACGCGTTCATGAATTACAACTAAGTACACATTTTGACTTTCATCTCCTCTCCCAAGGGACCCATGCTATAAATATCGTGATGATAAGTATCCAATGTCATACCTACCTCGTAGTATGATCTCAAATCAAGGCGTGATGCGCGGACTAGACAGACACACAGAAAAAGAAGAAAAAAAAATGTCTTCAGAATCGAATATAGAGTATCCTCCGAAAAAAATAACATTACTTCATGCTTAACATAACTTTTGACCCATATCCCGCAGGATTTTTTTATTTTTTCGGGATAAAAAGTGACCACAATTTTAACCTATTATATCAACTATGACTGTGCCAAGTTGCATCAAAATCCGTCCAGTAGTTTCAGAGTGGTAAGTGTTTTTTTTTATAACTTTCAAGCGTTATCCTGCGGGATCCCTTTAATTTTTCGGGATGAAAGTATTCTATGTCCTACCTCGTAGTATGAACTCGAATCATACCAAGTTTCATTTAAATTCATTCAGTAGTTTCGGCATGATGCCTAGCCAAGATACAGACAGACAGACGGACAAAAATAAAAAAAAAACAGTTTTAACTTCAGTATCGAATACAGAGTATCCTCAAATAAAAAAAAACTAAATATCTTCAATGTACAGAATTGGAGCTGTTACAGATTTATTATAAGTATAGATGAAGTTCAGCTGAAATTGCAATGGGTCTCGTTTCATATTGGTATATGATATAACGAGGTATATGTATTTCTTAAGATGTTGTCAACTTTGGAATCATCATACCTTATTTATGCAACAGTTTGACAGCATTTTAAGAGATAAGCTCACTGCCATCCTCAATGTACCTTTAGATGATCGCTCTTGGTGCCATGCCTCACTACCAATAAGGTGCTGTGGTCTTGGCATACGTAAAATTTCTAGTGTATCTCTACCAGCTTTCCTATCCTCAGTTTATAGTACACAGAAATTAATTGGAGCTATTTTAGCTGCCTGTATTACAAATTACGAAATAAGTTTTTCGCTTGGAAAATAGCCTGTCCAAATCAGTCCTTGCCCAAAGTGCCTCCTTCCCAGAAGCATTGGGACGGGCCGTTCTGCGAAATTGAACGGAAAAATCTTCTTGATACATCTGTTTGTTCTGCAGAGCGTGCTCGCCTCCTCGCTGTTTCACGTTGGGAATCAGGCCTTTGGTTGCAAGCACTTTCATCAAAAAACATTGGCAACTTACTAGACAACCAGACATTCCGATAAGCCGTTTCTCTGCGTCTGGGCGTTTTTTGCCAAGTCCCACATCGTTGCTTGTGCGGCGATGGTGGATCGGCTTGGGTATAACGGACTATCTTGCTACAGAAGCTCAGGGAGGATTCCCCGACACGCCAGTTTGAATGAAGTTATCCGTCGGGCCTTTGTCAGTGCCGGCGTTCCGTCAATCCAATAGAACCAAACGGCCTGATGCGGGACAACGGCAAGAGGCCTGATGACTTTAATTCCTTGGAAGATGGGACGGCCTTTAGTTTGGGATGCATCTTGTGTTGATACCTTGGCGCCGTCTCATCTTCCAGAGACAACAATTCGGGCTGGCAGCTCTGCAACCAAAGCAGAAAACCTCAAGCGGCGCAAATATGGGAACCTTGACAGGGGTTACATGTTTGTGCCATTTGGGGTTGAAACTTTGGGCCCGTGGGGGCCACAAAATTTACAGGGACTTGGCTAAATGTTTGGTGTAGGTGACACGTGAACAGAATGCTGGCTCCTATTTAGACCAAAAAATTAGTATTGCAATACAGCGAGGCAATGCATCTAGCATTCTGGGCACTTTCCCTGCCTCCAAAAGACTTTTAGACAAATTTTGTGTAAATATTTAAGTTTTTTTATTTATATTTTAAAATAAACTTTTGTATTTTGTACGTTTTATCCTGTAAATAAATTTTGAAATATATAACGAGGAGACAAACATATTGGCAAAATTGATGAGTACAGCCAGATAAATTTTTAACATCACACTACATTATACGGAACAATTATATCACGGAAAAAGCTTTGTTTTGATAATTTTAAAGAATATTTTGATGAAAGAAGCAGAGAAAAAGAAATCTTGCATAAAACTATTCAATGTCAGCCTCCTCATATACCTTGGCTTATGAATAAGAAAATTAGTAGAGTTTTATACTTTTTGGTAACAGATCGCGATCTGGACATAATCCATCTAACAAGTTTGGTTATTTGTTGAAAAAGGTAAACTCACTGAATTGCAAAACATATGGTATTATTGAGGATCTTCATCACTTGTTGATGTAATGTGTCAGGGACAGGACGGGAAGTTAGTCTCTTCTGCAATAATACAATTTGAACAAATACGATATTAGATCGTATATTAAAATAATAGCGAAACCAACGACAGATGATGCAATATCATTGTACAAGTTATTTTTGTATCAGTGATTTTACCGATTACATAATTGTAGGTTTAATATGTATGTACATGTTTAGGGTTCGATGGGGATGTTATGCCAATGATGGTAAAAGCCCTAAATTATAAACAGAATAATAAATAAAATGAAAAATTCAATTTAAAAGCTGGCAGATAAAATAACGTAAAACACATAGTGTTGCTCACTACGGACAACATGATTTTCATATTATAACGACGTGAAAAAATGGGTTTTGATGTTTTTGTTACACTAGATAAAGTAGAGTTTAAAAAAATTTATGTAGTGTAACAGGAATTAAACCAATATATTTATAATAAAATCTAGTAATTTATTTTAGGATAAGATTTAGTGGTGGGGAATAAAGTTGATTGAGACCAACTTGTTTCCTTTAAATTTAATTTTTAAGTTTACTGAAATGTTCTAAAATGGTAACTACGTAAGAAAAAGTACCTACCTATGATGCTTCATTATTTGTCCCACCCTGTAATGGTGAAACAAAATCAAAACAAAATAAGTTCAGTTTTCAAAGATATTTCTGAACAGTTTTCTGTTGCTCACATGCAATTATTGTTTCTAAAATAATTGATTGTTGCAGTTATGATAGTGGTAATATCAGGCTGAAGAAAAAGTATGTTCGAACCAAGTGCCTTCGGTTTGTGTATCAAATATAATCATTTGGCTATCACCGATGTTGAATACATAGGTAGTTTCTTTTTTCAGTTGTTTTTGTGATGCACACTTTTTAAGTTATGAAGGAAAAACTGTGTCTATGGAGCCCTATGCCACAGATTAAAAACAGTACTACCTTATGCTAGGTCTGCGTAGTTCAACATGCACTTTGCCGGTTTATTTGTTTTTAATTCACACGTATGAAAAACGATGATCTGGTCAAAAGTGTAGCACGCTTGCCTAGAAGATACTTATTCACTCTTGATTTGATTTTATATTTTACCAGAAACACTGACGAGAGCAGAGCTTGAGATTACAGGATTAAAACTATCAATAATATTTGTATATTACCCTCAACAGCAGCAGGAGGACAGCAACGGATCTTTGTTGGTCCCCCAATTGATCTGAATCGATAGTAATTGAGAAAACCGATGCCGACGTCGGAGTAGGACATAAGTGGAGTGTCACCTTCCTTGCCAAACTGCAGTTTACCTGAATTATCAATTTTTTGCAAGCTATTAGTGCATGAAGAAATGGGGACAATCCTCGCATGTATGATGACATTATCTATTTTATGACCTACGTACATCTATTGTTTGACTTTATAATATTGTCATATACTATTGTGGCATAATATTTTCTTGCGAACTTAAGGTTCGGTCAAACCAACCGTTAGGTTTTAACACTTCGTAACTAGTACAATAATACAGTAACTGATCGTTACCGTACATGCCACCGCAATCGCAAGCTGGACGCGTTGGTTTGACCGAACCTTTAGGTTTTTGTGCGACATCAATGTCTACACCTAACTTTTTGAACTAAAACATGGATTCAAAAATTATAAAACTATTTTTGAAATGCATATGGCTTTCCCGAATGTATAACTTTTCAAATGGATAAATAATTAACATTTCAGAGATGTTTTTTTACGTCAAATTAAAGAAGAAAAAACAGATTAATTGAAAATCTCTTAATTTTGAAAGTTGATTAAAAATAGTATATTATCTGTTTCTATTACCAATGGCAATTTGGATAATTATTTATCCATTTGAAAATATATACATTCATCATAGATAGATAGAGAGATAGATAACTCTTTATTTTACACCAAAAAATTACAAATACAAATGAACTAAAGCTATGAAATATTATTTTACAATGGGCGGTCTTATCGCTAAAAACCGATCTCTTCCATACAACCTTTGGATGGAGAGGAAATAAATACGACAACACACTTATACTCATAGGTATCATAATAATATGCTAATTAAACTAAAATACATCATACATCACACATATTAAGAATACATGCCAATACAATAAAATAAATATGTAATAATCTATAATAAATACCATACATAACATAACATTTATAAAATACACTAAATGTTTTGTGTCAGACGTCAAAAACTACCACATTATGTACCTCCTATAGTAATTGTCTGAATATAATTACTATTACTAGCTGATAAATTGACATATTTAAATAAAGAGAAACCTTTTTTAAAAATTTGAATTTAGAATATCTTATTTAATTATGCTTGCAAGCTTGGGAGGACTTTGTTGAGCCGTTCTAGATTACTATGTACCTTTAAAATAGTACCGTGGCGGTATGTCACAGTACTGACGTATAGACAATGCTTAAACCGGTGGACCTAGAAATTTAAAATTTGCAGGAAATATTCCTTGAGTATCTTAGAGGAGTACTAAGGGACGATCTCTAAGGGTATGAAATACGGAGTGTCAAAGTTTGCACGCGGGCAAATCTGCGGGGTGCAGCTAGCTTATTATAATATAAACATAAGAATAGGTGCAACTTACCATCATCAATTTTAATGTAAAAGCTCCTGAATTGAGTAAAGGAAAGTATGTTGGGAGTTACAATTGTCTGAACTGTTGCGTTATTATAATCCAATGCCGTGCGTTGGTTCCTGTCCAATCCAACATCTGTTGACAATAATTACAAAATAAGCTATTAATTAACATCATTTTAGTGATACCTCGGAATAAATAATAGTTGGTGATACTACTATTAACTAGTGCTGTACTTATTTAGTACAGCACTAGTACAAAAAATTGATTTCAAATGGATTAACTAATGGTAATTAAAAAAAAAATACTGATCCAATTTTGATCTAAACATTCTAAAAAAATTAAACTAAATAAATCTTAATAAAAAACTAAACTTTAGCTCCTATTATACCTTTCATTACAGTCCATGCGGTCGAAGCCGCAGAGCGCAACGAATAAATCTACAAACACGTTTAGTTTTCAACTACGTTTTACTATTACATTATTGTTTCTAGCAAAAGTGTTATTACGCAGGTGTATGTTCTTACATAGATAACATCCAATACCCGAATAGTCTTCTTTCTCTGACAGCCACACACCCACGTATCCGTTTGTTTGTAAAGCGAAGTGTAGCTCTAAGTAGGTACGGTGACCGGTGGAGTTTATTTTCTGCGTGCCATAGTGGTTGAGAGACACGTCATCCATCGAGTACCACGGAGTGTAGCCGTTATAGGCAGCTGACTGCTCCTTACAAGGCAATCCTGGAAACAAATTCATATTCCTTTCATTATAGTCATATATTAAAAGATAGACAAATTATTCACAAATAATTAAAATCAGTTTTAGCCGACTTGCAAAGAAATGGTTCTCAAGTAGTTGTGTATGTAGGTATGTACTATTGTTAAAGATGCGTGATATGTGTAATAGAGAGAGAGAGAGAGAGAGAGAGAGAGAGAGAGAGAGAGAGAAGAGAAGAGAGAGAGAGGGAGAAAGATCAGAAGAAGAGCCATACTCTATCCAACGTTACTACGAGTTTTTTTACGATTTATTTTATTAATTTTCTTTTAGAAAAGATTTCCTGGGCCTGCAGTCTCAACATAAATAGCTATTGTTTTACAACTGAAATCGGTCGCAAAGTCCGATATTTGCGAGATTTGCTTGTGTCTGTAGTACAGATATCGATGACAATCCACAGCTTCTGACAGTAACTGTCAAAGCAAATGATTGTCATCGGTATCTGCATTGTAGAGACCAGCAAATATCGGATTTTTAGGACTCTGCGATTGATTTCGATTATAAAGCAATCGCTATCTATGTCGATATTTCCGTATTTCCAAAGCACCGGTAGAGTCAGAAGGGTATTTCCTTTTCCAGTGTGAGATTTAACTCTGTTGGCACATGAAAGGGAAATTTCCTTTTCAAACTCAAAGAATACTTAGTTTTTCTAAATTTGGATTGATTTGATCTTTTTATAATATTTTATGTATATCTCTTTGTTCACGAGATGTTAATTTTGACTTGTAAAAGTGCTATTATTTTTGCCTATTTACAATAAAATACTTTGACTTTGACTTTGACTTTGATACTGCAGGCCCTGGTCGGGAATAGAGATGAATGAGACCATTTTTTTCTTTTAAATGTAATTTTTAACCTAACTGAAAAAAACCTAAAACTGAATTACGTAAGAAAACGAACCTACCTTTGATGCTCCATTATTTTGCCTCACTCTATATATGTGAAACATAAAATATTTTCCAAAAAAATAAATCGACTTCATATTAAAATTGTTATTTTGTAAACAACCACTAAAAAGAATAAAATAATTACAATTGAGCCAGAACAGTATCACTTTTTCGAAATTACCAACGTAATAATAATGCATAAATTCAATATAAGATAAGAAAAAGTTTTTTGAAGGCGGTGCCAAGCCGAGCCATAATTATTAATATGGTTGAGCTTATTCAAAAAGATAATTTCTTAAACAGCTTGACGTGCTATATAAAATAATAAGCTTTTAAAATAATTACCTACAAAAACTTTATTATTTACTAGATTGCTGTATTCGTGTCAATTGGTTTGTGAACGTGTAAAAGTCTAAATCTGCTCGTGTGAGTCTCTTGTTTTGTCTCTTCTACGTTTCGTGTTTTGTATAAGGGTGCGTTATAGACAACTGCATATTACTGCGTAAGTAGATAGGTATGCATTAATTTTGTAAGGATATTAGATTTAAATGATGCCTGGGTTTGGCACCGCCTTCAAAAAACTCTTTCTTATCTTATTTTGAATTGATGCATTATTATTACGTTGGTAATTTCGAAAAAGTGATACTGTTCTGGCTCAATTGTAATTATTTTATTCTTTTTAGTGGTTGTTTACAAAATAACATTTTTAATATGAAGTCGATTTAAATTTTTTGAAAAATATTTTATTTTTTGATTTTTAGTGGCATATGCAACATCGGAAAGAAAATATGCCAAAGAAAATAGTAGACACTTACTCACTTTAGTGAAACAAACCTACATACATAACAACTGAATTAGTTTTGACCATTTTCCATTATTTTGTTGTTGCGTTCCTGTGACTACCTTCTGGCTCCATTATCAGACCCTGAAAACCATATAACACCAGAGAACTCATCAAGACAAACCAAATGAGCCAAAACTTGAAGGAGTTCCATCATTTTGTTGTTGAGTTCCAGTTACTGCCTTCCGGCTCCATCATCAGACTCTGGATACTACATAACACCATATAACTCATCAAGACAAACCGAATGAGCTCAAACTCGAAGGGGTTCCATCATTTTGTTGTTGAGTACCTGTGACTACCTTCCGGCACCATCAGACCCTGAATACCACATAATACCTGAGAACTTACCAAGACAAACCAAATGAACCCAAACTCGAAGGGTTTTCATCATTTTGTTGTTGAGTTCCTGTGACTACCAGTTCCGGCTCCATCATCACACCCTTAATACCAAATAAAACCAGACATGATCTCATCAAGACCAAACAAATGAGCCCAAACTCGAAGGGATTTCATCATCAGATTTTGTAGTTGTTTTAACTACTATTACTACTTCTACTACTACTACTACTACTACTACTACTACTACTACTACTACTACTACTACTACTACTACTACTACTACTACTACTACTACTACTACTACTACTACTACTACTACTACTACTACTACTACTACTACTACTACTACTACTACTACTACTACTACTACTACTACTACTACTACTACTACTACTACTACTACTACTACTACTACTACTACTACTACTACTACTACTACTACTACTACTACTACTACTACTACTACTACTACTACTACTACTACTACTACTACTACTACTACTACTACTACTACTACTACTACTACTACTACTACTACTACTACTACTACTACTACTACTACTACTACTACTACTACTACTACTACTACTACTACTACTACTACTGTAGTTTTCAATTGTCATCAGAACTACACCTATGTGCAAAACTTCAGCATCTTTGGACGCCCTTAAATTGTTCAAAATTGACTTGCAATCCAGTCCTAAACATTATAACACAGTGAATTAAATGAAAGCTTGTTTAAAGCTACTAAACCAATTTTGATGAAATTTATATGGGGCCACAAGAAAAGTTTACCCTTTTGAATAAAAAAACAACCATCTAAATTGGTTCAGAAATCTTAGAGATAAACACAAAACAAAGGCAATAGAAACACAAAATCGAATTGATTTACTCAACAAAACTGTTTATTCTCGAAAAACTGCTGAACCAATTTTGATACAATTTATATTGAAATTACAATTTATATACCCTTTCAAACAAAAAAAGTTTTTTTTAAATTGGTTCACAATTGACGGAGATATAGACAGATATACATAAAAAAAAAATAAAAAAAATAAAATAAAAAAAAACTGTTACGTTTTCATATACTTTAATTTCGAACAGACAGATATGCACATTTTATGACTTTCTTTTAAAATAATGGAAGAATACAGTTATGACAGTGATAAATTCAGATTGAAGTTCGAACCAGATGTCTTCGGGTTTGAATCAAATGTTACCGTTTAGCCATCACCGACGTTGAATAAATCGTAGATTCTTTTTAAACACTTTTGTGATGAACTCTTTTTCAGTTATGTAATAAATAACGTGTCTACGGAGCCCTATGCCACAAAATTAATAATAGTACTATTATACTATGCTAGTTATGTGTAGTACAACACAAACTTTGCTGGTTCATTTAATTTGTTGCTATTATGTATTTTATTTTAATTAATATTAGCTGCGATGATGATGATGGTCATGATGATGAAAAGTATCTTATCTGTTATTCCAGGGTATAGCTATCTCCATTCCAAATTTCATCAAAATCCGTTAATCCGTTTGAGAGTGAAGTATGATTATAATGATGATTATAAAAAGTATCCTGTATTATTAAAGAGTAATAAGCTATCTCCATTTCAAATTTAATCGAAATTCATTCAGGCGATTGAGCGTGAAAGATGATGTTGATGATGATGAAAACTATTATTTGTGTTATACCAGGGCATAAGCTATATCCAATCCCAATTTCATCAAAATCCATCTAGTCGTTATTGCGTGAAAGGTCCCCAAACAAACAACGTTTCACTTTTATATAATTATATATATTAGTGGGAATTCAGTATTTACATTACAGGATTAAAATTATCAATACTATATGTATATTACCTTCAATAGCAGCAGGGCAGTAACGAATATTTGCTGATCCGCTGAATACAGCAATATGGTAGTAATTGAGTGAACCGACGACGCTGGTGCCGGAGTAGGACATAATTAGAGTTTCACCTTCCTTGCCAAATTGCAGTTTACCTGAATAATATATTTGGGACAATTCACACCAATTACTTAATCTACCCTTCCTACTTTTCCTAGACTTCCTAGGATACCCTACACTATGGGCACTAGATAACGGATAAACATACATAGATACAAATATTACATCCATAATAATAAGTTACTGATTATTTTTCACAAAAAAAAAATGAGCCCAGTCTCCGGGAGAAGCATGAGCTGTGTACCAGAAGACAGTACATCCTGTTTAAAGGTATAAGATCAGTACATCGGTAAAATTAATTAAACATGCAGATATAAAAAGTTAAAAAAAAAAAAAAAAAAAAAAAAAGGTAAAGGTAAAGGTAAAAATTATAAATACATTATCTGAGGATGTGAGGATCAATCTGTCATTGATTGACATATGATATTAATACATATTTTGCAACACAAAGCGTTCAAAGATATTGCACTATCAATTTAAATCAATCAAACAATTTTTTGGTTTCTAAATAATCAATAGATTTTAACCAATCTGATACTACTGTTTTCACTTTAATACTACTAACATTTTAAATTTTGAATCAATTTTGTGATAAAGTCTAGGTGCAGTATAGTTATAATGTCTTCTAGCCATACTACTATGAAAGTAGGGAACTGGGCAGCGATTTAATCTTTTACTCGACTCCGTAATGGTTGGAACTACTATACGGCGGTACCTACGAATGCACTGGTGAATATAAAATTAAGGTACGCTAAGTACATTGGTGTTTTTATACAGAAGTGTTGTTGGGAAACGAAATGGCAAAAAAGACAACATTTTACAAATTGCTCGCTGGGCTCGTTCTAGTTCGAGCATATACGTCTTTACTGCGCCACCCCATGAACTAATGCAATGAACTAATAACTAATTTCTATGTCTCGGAAACAATCAGTTTGCCCATCACACAAATGATTGCACCTAGCAGGATTCAAAATCACGACCGTTGGTTGACTTCAAAGTCAGGGCCACTAACCATTCGGATAACCGATCGTCAATTATTATTTTGTAACCTATTAGAGCATAAAAACATGCGAAGCAATCGCATGTACGACGTAATTTCCATTAAGACTTTCATACTTTTTTGACTTTATCATATTATCATTATAATATTGTCGCATGATATTTTCTAATAGGATATAATATGAGGTGTCAACAGGTGGATAACTGAGGTTTTCTTGCGACATCAATGTCAACATTTAAATCATTAAACAAAAAAAAAGTTTTGTACCACCCTAAAATATATATTTTTAAATGGATAAACAATTATCTAGATTGGTTAAATCATTCCAGAGATGTTATTATTACATTGCATTATAGAAACACTGTCCAAATGAGAACATCTTACGGTTGGAAGACGTTTTAAAATAGACTGTCATAATATAATTATTGTTGAGGAACAAATTGTCCAAACACATACAAATCACAACCACAAATTACTAAATGTTATGTGTCAGAAGTCAGAAACTATCACACTATGCACCTACCTGTGGTAATAGCCTGATAAGAATAGGTATCTTTATTATATTTGTTTACTTATTTACTATGCATGCAAGATCCAGGGAGGAAGAGCGGTTCCAGCTCAGTTTTTTTAAATGAATTTTATGTTAACGCTGTTGGTCTATAACTAAACTCTACAGCGTCACCGGACTGGAGATAGGGCGCGAGAGCACTGCGCTGCAACGCGTGACACAGAAGGCGCATGCCAAAGTTAAAATTTTAGCGACTAGCTCAAAGTCATCCAGAGGGTAAGAACCTCGCCTTGAGCCGTAGCCAAAATTACGAGGGTTGGTTAAAATACCACTGGATCGCTAGTGTTAGTAGTGATCTAGGGTGGCTTGACAAAATGGCGAAAAGACCTTTGATTAATTCAAAAACCACCGATTCGGAATACAACCTTTGAAGAATTCAGCAAGAAACTCGAAGGCTAATAATTACTGATCAATAACGCGACCTTCATCCTCGCCGACGAGGTCAGTGACGTGTCTAAGTATTTGTGTCTCTGATCCGTTGTCAGACGAGGAAGTTTTGGATGAGGCCATCGCTGCCTGCACTGCGGCTGCGATGTCATTATCCGGATCACTAAAGATGTTTCAAGGGCGTCTATGGAGCGGCTGGGCGTCTGTCGTGTATACCAAGTAGTTTGATGCTTGGACTACATGAAGGTTAGAGCAATGGAGAGCCACATCAAAGTAGTGGCGAGAGGCATCCTTCATGATTTGATGAATCGAGAGAAGCTCGAGATCAATATGCACGTCGATGTTCCTCTGATACCAGGCGTACCTACTGCATTGTTTTGAATGATCTGAAGTTTCTCCAGGGAGGCTTGAGAGACGAGCAAATACTACAAATAAGTAGATTAAGGTGAGACGGACGCAAGTTTTTTAAAGTGACACCTTATATCTAAGAGTCATTTTACTACGCTTGCCTTGAAGTAGGCGAGGCAGCCTTGGAAGAAGCCACCCTCTTTCGGATGTTGGTGATATACTCATCGCTCCCGCGCTGCCGTGTGGACCGGTTCGGTATAGAACGTACAAAAATAACCGCGCTTACTACCCACTTTTTGTGATAATCAATTATTGTGATATTAACCTCGATTAAAAGATGCAGAAATGCGATAACTGCGGCAAAGGCCTGACAAAAAAAACGCCGGGATTGTAGTGCAGAAGTTGTGGCAAGGTGGTTCACGTGAGTCAAATTTGTGCCGGCTTATCGGCGAAGCAACTATCCGTGCTGCGCTATGCGGATAGCCTAGACTGGTCATGCAATGAATGTCAGATCAACTGCCAACATAACAAGTCCTCCTTTATTATCCCGGAGGACGATGACAAAGAAGAGGTAGGCAACTCTGGTGGAAACTTGGGCAGTTGCAATATCGATACCAATAAATTGTTGAAGGACATCACAATTGAAATGAAAAAGTGCTGAAGAAAGAACTGCAACCAATAGAAACATCTCTGGGTTTCTGTTGCAATAAGATTGATGACTTAACAAAAACAGTCGAGTCACAAAACGAGCACATCAAAGAGCTGGAGAAGAAATATTCTCACCTGAAAAATGAGAATTCTCATCTTGAACTTGAAATGAACTCACTTAAACAATACATGCAGAACATGGAGCAACAGCGTCTGGATAATGTTTTGGAAGTGACAGGAATTCCCAAAATTAAAGATGAAAACCTGGAGGACATTTCTTGCAAGTTAGCCGAGAAGCTAAATATGGATGGAAGACAGGTGACAAGTATCAAACGCATCGAGGGTCGTAATGGGCAAGATGGAAGTATCCATATGGAGCTCAAACAGGTTGAACATGCAGGCTCATGGGCGCGTGCCTCCAAAAAAGAATCAGTATTGGTTGAACAAATTATTGCCGAGGCCTCCGGAACAATAGCTAAGACAAAAGTGAACCTGCGTCGAGCCCTAACAAAAACTAATAAGTCTTTACTGTGGCTAGCCTAACAAAAATTAAGACCTACTCATCAATATGTGTGGTTCCAGAATGGAAAGGTGCTGGTACGTAAGGGTGACAAAGACAAGCCCCTGGTAGTGCGAAGCAAAGCTGGCATCGACAGTATCTCCACTCAGACTGGAAGTCTTAGTTTTTGTCAGTAATGGTGTAATTCAAAACCAAACAGCCAGGCTCTATCTTCAGATCATTTAGAACTTTTTGACTGTGCCAATATAAACGATTTTAATAAATGTATTCCCTGTATGTCCCGTGATCAGAGAAGTTTGAACATTGTTTATATAAACATAAGATCACTATTTAAAACATTTTTGTTATGTATCTCAATTAATTAGTTCTTTGAATCTCATTATTGATGTTTTTATCCTTACAGAGGTTAATATCACCGATAAAATTATATCTATGTTTAATATAAATGGATACATAGTGCATAGTATGTTGCGTAAAAATAGAAAAGGAGAAGGTATTCTGATATACGTAAAAAACACTCACGTATTTAACAAACTAAGCTATTCTTTAAATCACTGTGAATCTATCATTGGTAAAATCACTACACCATATAATTATTCCGCAAACATCTGTGCAATATATAGACCACCTAAAGAAAGTAAATACCTATTCATAAGGGAACTTAAGTTATTACTATCAAGCAGTTCACTTAAAAAACACGACACTTATTTGCTAGGAGACATTAACATTGATTTGAAGTTGAAGGATGGCATTCAAGAATTTTACATAAGTAGCATGGCTGAGTGTGGTCTAACGAGTGCGGTATCTGATTACACGAGAATTGAAAAACGAGGAAATATAATAACGCGCAGTTGCATTGATCACATTTTTACAAAGTCGCGCTCCTTAGATTTATACTCGGCCGCGCTTGGAACTGTTATGGCTGACCACCGCATGATCGTATCGTATGCAAAGGAATCAGTCCAACACAACTACAGGATGGTCATAAAAATATTTGTTTACTAGATAATGTGAAAACAAAATCTTTGTTAACAGATCTAAACTGGAGCGAAATACATGATACAGAGTGTCCGAATAAAATATATGAATGCATAAAAAGTAAGTTTCATAAATGCTATAATGATTCAAAATACATAAAGAAATTAAATACTACAATTAAAAGAAGCAGAGATCCATGGATTAATACAAATATTAACAAGATGTGTAATAAAAAAGATCTACTATTTACGCAATGGAAAAATGATTCTACAAATAAAATATTAAGACTGTAATATAATAGACTTAGGAATAGAACACATAAAATAATTGAAACATCCAGAAATAATTTTTATCTTGAACAAATAAACAGCAACAAGATGAATCTTAGGAAACTCTGGGAAATTTTAAACACTCTATCTGGGCGTAACAAAAACTCAGTTGATGAGGCAATAGTAAGAGCTTTCAAGAAGAATAACATAGAAATAAAATCAATAGCAGATAATTTTGCAAAAGAATTTTATAATAGCGTCAAGATAATCATGCCCAATTGTAACAAACATCTGTTAGATGAATCTGAGTATACGTTTCCACAGAATAAATCAATGTTCTTCAGAAAAGCTACCGATGAAAATGTCCGTAAAATATTTTTTTACCTAAATAGTAATAAAGGTCCAGGAATAGATTCCATACGGTGTGTGGATATAAAATCTATTTGTAACAAAATGACTAGCATTATAGCTAAGCTTATCAACACCAGTATAACAACAGGGAAATATCCTTTAGACCTAAAAACTGGAATAGTTAGACCAATTTATAAAAAGGGTAGTCATATTAATTATGGTAATTACAGACCGATTACTATATTGCCAATTATAGACAAGATATATGAAAAATTTGTGTGCAACCAGATACAGGATTTTTATACGAAAAATGATGTACTGTCTAGTACACAATTCGGTTTCCAACCAAACAAGTCAACTTCACAGCTTCTGTCTAAATTTACTGATGAAGCTAACAAATGTCTTGACGGTAAGAATCATGTTATACTGCTATTTATAGATTTCAGCAAGGCATTTGATACGCTTAGGCATGATACATTACTCGATAAATTGAATAACTCAGGTATATGGGGACCAATTCTCGGGTGGTGTGAGGACTATCTTAAAACCCGAAAATATCGCGTTAAAGTAAGAGATGAGTTTAGTGATGCTATTGAAGTCACGGAAGGTACTGCTCAAGGCTCTGTGCTTGGACCTTTACATTATCTGGCCTACGTGAACGATATGGAACATGTCGTTAACCACTGTTCCGTTTATCAATATGCAGATGACACATGCTTGTTAGCTGCTAGTAAAGATTTGTGTTTAGCCGCGCAATGGATGCAGGAGGATTTTACGCGAGTAGCCAAATGGGCGCATGATATAGGACTTGTCTTGAATACATCTAAAACAAAAGTAATTCATGCACACTCAAGCTACTTAAAACCAACTAATTCGTTCAAAATAATTGCGCACAGTCACGATTGTATGCATAAGACAAGATATACCGACTTTTGCACTTGCGACTCTCTTTGGTCTCTCATCACACCTACCTGGGATTGGCGACAATAGGTTTGGTTGGAACTATCATATAGATTCTGTTTGTAATAAATTAAGAGCAATACTAGCTAAGCTATAATTATGTTATAAAACAAAGAGTACCGTTTAAGGTCTTACTAAGTATGTATGTGGCGTTAGCAGAATCAATCATATCATACGGCATTACGAGCTACGGACGAACATTTAAAACCTACATCGAAAGAATATCGAATTTGCAAATAAGATTATTGAAACTTATAGTACCTTATAATATTAAAAAACAATGCAAGGAGAATATAATAGATATTTTTGAATTTTGTAATATTTTGCCTATACAAACTAAAGTTAAAATGTCTCTTTTGATAGAACAATTTGATAATAAGGACATTCAAATACCTGTATTCCATAATATTATAACAAGGAAAATAACACAAACTAAATTAAAATACCCAGAACTATTTTTTTATGGAAGATGAACAATTGAGCTTTTAATACCTACATTACTAAATGAAATTCCACAAAAGATAAAGCAACAATTGAATATAAAAAATCACAAACATATATATAAACAATATTTTTATAATAGTTCAAAGAAGTAACCAATATTTAACTAAATTAAGATATATAAAGTTTCAATACATAAACGTGATATATAAAAAATACTATTTAATTACTTTACTATTTTATAAATTTACTTTAGTTATATTTTATACTTACTATTGTAGTCTTAGACTGGATTAGAAATATGTAAAAAAAAAACAACTCAATTTAAAAGAAATGAATAACCTGTAATTAGACGAACACTCTAAGTCTGTTGTGTTACGTGTCTCACTCTGACCAGAGCTTTATGGCCTGCGCGAGTGAGACGCGTATAAAACATTATCTTGTTTCCTTACCGTGCCTATTGTTTTAGAGATCTGTGATGGCATGACTCGCGTCAGATTTCCAATATTTTTCTTTATCGCGCGTGCCATGTTATCGTTATTATTAATATATTTATATATTTTTGCTCATATTTATAACTATTATTTAATTTGTTAAATTAACTTTAAGTTCGCTGGCAGCGTACACGAATGAAATGTACCTGGTCAAACATAAATGTTTTTAGGTATATTTTTAAAATTTGAAACTCTGTTTAAAATGAAATAAAGAGAAATAAAAAAAATAAAAAGTTTAGTCGATACTGAAGATCGATTTAGGAGTTTAAATACTTAGGAGTATTTTGTTTGTTTTGACTTGGTCCACGGGATGGGTTTGTTTGTTTGTCATATGATGTAGAGCTGGCCTCTGGTGTCAGAGTTTTTCAAGCCATCCAAGGGCCCCTGACGTGGCTTAACGACTGCTATTAATGAATAACAGATGGGACCAACAGCTAAACGTGCCCTCTGAAACACGGAGCGATGGAAAACTGCACTTAGCTTAGAGAAGTCATTGGTATGGAGACTAGGACCCAACCTGGAATCGTTGGATTTTAAGATGCACACTATTGAGCCGTGAGGCTACCATCGCTCTGAGGTTGGTCATTTTTCTTGATGTTGTTGAATGGGAAAAAACAGGAAGCCCTATGAGTGAAGCGTACTGCTACGCTTTTCTCCTTTTCTCGGGGTTTATCATTATGCGCCATTATCCCCATTAAGGAATCATCCATCGAGCGTATTGAGCGCTCTTTGGATGTGCCCTTGAAGTTTCATCGGCTTCTTGTCTGTGGAGTAGATGGCGGTGTTATCCGCAAAGAGAGATATCTTTACTTTGCGAGTGCGTGGGAAGTTGCTTGTGTAATGGGAGAACAAGAATTAGGACTGCACGGAGTCCTGATAGACTCTGACTCTGATGGGGTGTAGTGTGAATTAGTCGCGCTCGACACGATAGTGGAAGCACAAGATATTCACAAGGGTTTGGGATTTTTATTAAAACCAGTGTATTCACATTACACATACAAATAGCACGTTCATGTTCCGTGATGAGGTGCACTTGCTAGGTGAAAAAGAATCTGGATCTTAAGCCAAACTGCTTGTCGGGAATGAGATTTTTGAACTTTGCGATGGACCAGAGTCGACTCAGAATTAATCACTAGATCTTCTCCTGAGAGCTGAGGAAACTGATGGGGCTGTAGCTAGATGGCTTGGTGGCCTTCTTTCCTGGTCTGGAATTCCAATGACGTAGACTTCTTCCAGGCATCAGAGAAAAAGGAGTTTCTCATAGCAGCATTGAAGATGCTGAAGAGCAAGAACTAGGCTGGAGCCTTTTGCACTTTGAGATCCTTTGTGATCGACTCAACGTCTGCGCTTTACCGGGCTCGAGGGGTAGGTCTGAGGAGGGCTGGGAGTTCTAACGTTTGATTTCACGGTCCACCGCAGTAATGTGCACAGGATAAAGGTGTTCGTTTGTGGGAGTGCACTAGGCTTCGAGGCTCTATATTCTGATTTTTTCTCGTCTTTGAACCTTATTGAGAGGGGGAAATTTGGACAGTACCCTGTCCAAAATTTGTGATTTTAGTTTTCTTGCCAATCTCCAGTAAGCCTAGTGGGTCGGTAAGACTTCGGACATAGGTCGCCCCAACGTTGATCGTGCAAGTCACTGATGCACTTCTTAATAACATGGTGATAGTAGCTCAAAGTGGCTTTGCGTTCAGGGGTGGGGACCGCGTCATGGGCTATAATGGCTGCGTTCCTTGCAGTCACCAGCCTCCTCATGTCCTCAGGTAGGGTCTAGCGAAGGTGATCCTCCGCTAGAACCTGCCTAGAAGACTAGCCGATATTGAAGTTGAGGTGGCTGGTGAGGGAATCGATCGAGTGGGAAACGCCGTCAGTCGAGACTATGTCGTCAGGCATGCGATGGAGATCGGGTAAACTGATAGCATTGAGGGATTCCCCCAAACGCTTCCAGTCCACTTTCGTCTTGTTTGGTGGAGGGGAGGAGTTGGTAAAATCAGCGTCTTGTTCTTGTATGTCAGGTCTGTGGTCAGAATTTTGGGGATAGTGAGTCGCCTTCGTGGTGGAATTACATTAAAAGTTCAAAACTGTTCAGTAACGAACCGTTCCCGTTGGATTAATGACACCCCCATATGACATGCTTGGTATTGAATGATGACTGCGCTTCCTAAAGAAAAGAGTGCCTTGAAAGGAATTGCTGGGGGAGAGGTATCATGAGACTATAATTATTTATTGGTGACCGGTCAATGCTAGTCAGCAACAGGAGACTCCTCAATTGATCAGAAGGGTGTCTAATGGGACGCAGTGAAGAGGTATTTTGTAATAAATTATCTTTATAAATGATCCAGAAATAGTCAATCCTGATATTTCTATTACGAGGTTTTAGAAAAACCTCTTGCACTAGCATTATATCGACCTGATAGGTCTTACAAAATTCGTAGACTTAGTCACGTTGTTTTGCATCGCCGTCTACGCTACGGAGGGTGCTATATCCTTTTTGGTGTACTACATTATTATTTATTTTTAACAAAACATTTAATATGTGCAACTTACCATCATCTATTTTAATATAAAAGTAACTGAATTCAGTCGAGGAAAGTATATTGGGAGTGGCAATGGTCTGAATTTCGTCCTCATTACAATACAATGCCGTGCGTTGGGGACTGCCATCTCCTATATCTGTTGACAAAAATCACAAAACAAATTATTACTTAATATCATCCTAGTGCTAATCTATACTTATAATAAATTACGGGTCCAATTCTGTACATTGAAGATATTTTGATATCTTTTTTGGAGTGTCCTCTAAATTCGATACTGAAGCAAAAAGTGTTTTTTTTTTTTCATTTTTGTCTGTCTGTCTGTCTGTATCTTGCTAGGCATCGCGACGAAACTACTGAATGAATTTAAATGAAACTTGGTATGATTTGAGTTTATACTACGAGGTAGGACATAGGATACTTTTCATCCCAAAAAAATTAAAAGGTTCAGTTCAGTCACAGGATAGGGCTTGAAAGTAATTTAAAAGAACACTTACCATTTTGAAACTACTGGATGGCTTTTGATGCAACTTGGTACAGTCAAAGTTTATATGGTGGGCTAACATTGAGTAACTATACTTTATATCCCGAATAAATAAAGGGTCCCTGCGGGATAGGCGTCCAAAGATATGTTAAGTTTGAAGTAATATATTTTATAATATATTTTTGGAGGGTACTCTATATTCGATACTGAAGCCAAAACTGTTTATTTTTCATTTTTGTCTGTCTGTATGTATCTTGACCGCCCATCACACCGAAACTACTAAATGAATTCAAATGAAACTTGGTATGATACGAGTTCATACTACGAGGTAGAACTTTGGATACTTTTTATCCCGATATTTAGCATGGTTTCCTTGGAAGAGGGGATGAAAGTCGAAACGTGTACTTATATAGTTGTAATTCATTAACGGATAGCCCGATTCTATTCATTATTTTTGTTAGAAAGGAGGTACATACTTTTAATATTATCATGTTGGGTTTGTAGTTTAGAAATTATAGACACAACCCTCAGTATTATGTCCAAATAATTTGAAACCCTTAATGTACAAGAACGTTTGAACGTACGATTATGGGCAAACCCTCCTTATGAACGGCACAAATAAGAAATGGCCCCCAGTTCCCGGTCGCCTTGTCAGTCCTGACCAAGGTGGCGGTCAAAGAAATGACAGGGCAGGGAGTGCATAGAATCCCCGGGCTACCGTAGGCCACCCGAAACAAAAACAACTGATCCTGGCTACGTACAACGGACGAACGATTAGGCTTGACGATCACATGGCGCAACTCGAGACGGAGTGTGATACATCCTAGGGTTAAGTGAAGTCCAAAGAGAGGGGGAGGTTGCAGTAACCCTGAAATCGGGCAACCTATTCTACTTTTGAGAAGGTGATCAGCAGTCTCAGGGTGGTGTGGGGTTCCTCGTCAACAAAGCCCTCATTGATAATGTTGTAGAAATACCCAGTGTGTCGACCAGGGTAGCGTACCTGGTTTTTAAGCTGGCCGAAAGGTATAGTTTTAAGATCGTACAGGTTTGCGCACTGACCTTGGCACACTCGGATGAGGAGGTAGAAGATATGTTTGATGATATATCTTCGACCTTACATATAACCACAAGGGCCCACTACAACGTTATCATGGGAGACTTTAACGCGAAAGTGGGAGTACAGACTTGCAGTGAATCGAAAATAGGTCCACGCGGCTATGGAGACCAGAATCACAGGGGACAAATGCTAGTTCACTTTTTGGAAAAAGAGGGGTCCTTTTTGATGAACTCTTTCTTCAAAAAGCAACCCCAGAGGAAGTGGACTTGGCAAAGTCCCGATGGTGTGGCTAAAAATGAGATTGACTTTATCTTGACGGACAATAAGCACATATTCAGGGATGTCTCAGTGATTGCAAGGTTTAATACCGGTAGTGATCACCGACTTGTCTAAGGCTCCTTGAATATCAACCACAAGCTTGAAAGATGCCGTCTGGTGAAGTCTACGCTCCGACCCATCAGGCCGATCTAATAGATCAGAACAGTTTTAACTCAAGTTGGAAAGTCGCTTCGCTGCCTTGGAAACCACCAATGACGTAAATGAGGAACTCCAATCCTGAGGGAGGAAGAAACTAGATTTTGTCAGCTGCATCGTACGGGCACGAAGTCTAAAATCTCGGATGAGGCTCTTCGACTTATGAACGAGCGACGGGAGCCACACCGTCAGAAAAAAGGGAACTCAATCGAAAAATCTGTAAGCTAATGTGTCGTGACCTCCGATACTCAAATACACGCCAAATAGAAAAGGTAATTGAACAAAATCGGGGGTCAAAAGTCTTCGCCCAGCAATTGAGTAGATCCCATCTGAAGAAGCTCAAGACCAATAATGGCACAACCGTCGTCTCTAAACCGGAGATCCTTTCTGAGATTGGAGACTTCTATGGCTGATTGTACGATTCGCATGCTTCTAGACCCGAACCCAGCACAGAGAATTCCCGCGAAATACTGACCTGCCACTACACTGACGAACTGCCCGACGTCAGCTTGGACGAGATTGAGATGGCACTCAAACAACTTAAGGATGGAAAGGCCCCCGGTGAGGATGGTATAACATCGGAGCTCTTGAAAACAGGGGGGAAACCCGTACTTCGGGAGCTTCAAGGGTTATTTAGCACCGTCCTTAACAGTGGGAGAACTCCACAGGCGTGGAGAAGGAGTTTGGTAGTATTCTTCTTTAAAAAAGGCGATAAAACCCTTTTAAAGAACTACTTACCTATATCACTCTTGAGCCACGTCTATAAGTTGTTTTCGAAGGTCATCTCAAATCACCTCGCAAGAAGACTTGACGAATTCCAGCCTCCTGAGCAGGCCAGGTTTTAGCACCATAAACCAAATACACACAGTGAGGCAGGTTATACAGAAGTCTGAAGAGTATAACCAGCCTTTGTGTCTTTCTTTTGTGGACTATGAGAAGGCCTTTGACTCCGTTGAAACCTGGGCGGTTCTGGAGTATCTGCAGTGTTGTCAAGTGGACTGGCAATACATCGAAGTGCTTAGGTTCCTGTATGACGCCGCGACTTTGAGTGTCCAAGTCCAAAACCAGCAGTCTAAACATATCCAACTGCGCAGGGGAGTAAGACAGGGGGATGCTATATCCCGAACTGTTCACTAATGCCCTGGAAGATATGTTTAAGACGCTGGATTAGAAAGGAATGGGCATTAATATCGATGGCGAGAATATCTCACACTTACGATTTGCCGATGATATCGTCCTAATAGCGGAGTCGCTGCAAGACTTAAAATGTATGCTGACCAGCCTAGATGATGCTTCTCGACGGATCGGTCTCGGAATGAACACAGATAAGACCAAGATCATGTTCAACGATCTTATTGACCCGGAACCGATTGCAGTTAATGGTATGCCTTTTGAAGTTATGCAACAATATGTTTACCTTGGGCAAATATTGCAATTGGGTAAGAACAACTTTGAGAAGGAAGCTAACAGAAGAATTCAGCTGGGTTGGGCAGCATTCGGAAAGCTTCGTTAAGTCTTCTCGTCGTCCATACCACAGTGCCTGAAGACAAAAGTCTTCAATCAGTGCGTACTACCAGTCATGACCTACGGTGCCAAAACTTGGACACTCACGGTCAAACTAGTCCACTAATTTAAGCTCCGCAAGCTATGGAGAGAGCTATGCTTGGAGTTTCTTTGAAGGACAAGATTCGTAATGAAGATATCCGCAGGAGAACCAAGGTAACCGACACAGCTCAAAGGATAAGCAAAATGAAGTGGCAGTGGGTTGGTCACATTTCCCGAAGAACCGATAACCGTTGGGGTAGACGAGTTCTCGAGTGGAGACCACGTTTAAGCAAACGTAGTGTACGACGCCCTGTGGCCAGGTGGAGTGACGACCTGCGAAATGCGGCTGGAAGAAAATGAACGAGGACAGCTGAAGACCGAACTCAGTGGCGTGCATTAGGAGAGGCCTACGTCCAGCAGTTGACAGATATAGGCTAATAATAATGATGATATGATCTCTGTACTCTGTGATGACGATTTGGGATTTTGACGGCGCTGGAGGGCTGTCAATTGCATTATAATCATATACCCGTATCTCCTTCTTAGTTTGTGACTATAGCGTACATATTATATAGTCTGTATATGTACTGTGCTCTAATGGACGACAGAAAAATATAAGAAGAAAATGAAATGGGAGTCAGGTTTGGTTTATTTAAAATGGTGAATAAGCAAGGATTGAAGGTGTTTGAGATCTGCCAATGACTCTATGTGGAAATAAAAAAGAAGTGTGGGATTTGGGATTTTTGCAGCAGATTTGCTGTTTTTCAATTATCCAAATTGTAAAAACAGCAAATCTGCCTGGATCAGGGATGATGTGCGGTAATTTGAAGGTGTACCTTAGTTGATGATGGAATAAATAGTTGTAATTATGAAATAAAGTGTATTTTTAACACGTAGGTGTGGTTCATATTTAATTATTTCTTTATTATGTAGGTGTATATACTTACATAGTGAACATCGAATACCCGAGTATGCTTTCTCCCACAACCCAACAACCAATAATCCATCCGTTTGTACAGCGAAGTGTAGCTCGAAGTACGTGCGGTGTCCGGTGGCGTTTCTCTTTAGTTTTACGTAGTGGTTGAGTGACACATCGTCCATCGAGTATATCGGAGTGATAGTGACGCCGTATTGGTCAATTGACTCCTCCTTACAAGGCAACCCTGGAAACAAATTCATATTTCTTTCATTGAAATCATTAAAATCATTGTGATCATGTAAAGATTATTCACAAATAATTAAAATCTATTTTAGCCGGCTTGCAAACTTGCCACTGTATTGTATGTTGGCATTGGAATGGACCGATTGTGACAAGCGAGGAATTAATTGATTCGTCTTCATTGCAAGAGTGTTATATGCTATTTTTTACCCGACCGTTAGTCGGGTATTATTTTTTGTAGTTATTTGGCAAAATACATAAACATGGAAAAACTATTAGGGTTCCTTTTTGACTACGGAACCCTAATAAAAATATTTTTAAGGCTTTTTCAGTGCACTCAGGATCAATCCAGGATTCATTCAGGATTTTAGGATTCCATAAACAAAGTACCAGTATAATGGTACAAAGTACCATTATAGTTTCGCCATGTCATCTGTCCATCAGTGTCTGTATCTAACAGCCATTTTATTCAGTCATTATTAACACTACAAGGTTGAAATTGAACACAAGTATAGATTAGAAAGGCAAAAAATTAGTTTTTTGGATTGGCTCTCATACTTAATTCTTATTTCTTGTTGACTACTTTGCCTTGTTTGTTTTGTTTTGTCTTGTTTACTCCTTGCTCACGTGCGAAAAAGCTACCAATCGCACGACCACGCGCATACAGTGCATGCGCACTCGTAACAAGGTAGTAGACCCAGCCCATATCGGGTTGTTCCCAAAGTACTCCATTATTTTGTTCCAAAAATGTATGAATCCCATACATTGATTGTCAAACTACTCCAAAGAATTATTATTATAAAGTTTTAATTTAAAAATATTGTATTTATGTTGCATCTTTCTCCACGGGTAGCTGGTACTATTCTCAAAGTACTCCAGCGACTATTGATCATCAAAATCCACACTGCTCCATCGAAATATTATTAAATCAAAAATGTGTCTTTCTACTCCATGAATTGTTGGTTACAGTCAGTCACAGTATTTAAGCACTGTTACAAAATTATGCTGACCAAAGTTTCCTATATTTAATCGACTTCACAAAAGTTATATGTTCGGCTGTATGTATGTGTTTTTTTTTATGTATGTCGGTCGATATCTCCGTCAATTGCGGACCGATTTAAAAAAAATTGTTTGAAAGGGTATACTCTGCAGGTGGTCCCATATAAATTGTATCAAAATTGGTTCAGCAGTTTTTCGAGAATAAATAGTTTTGTTAAGTAAATCCATTCGATTTTGTGTTTATATTGCCTTTATTTTGTGTTATCTCTAAGATGTCTAATATGTATTAGACGTTTAAAGTCTGAGGTAAATGAAGTAAGTCTCGTCTCTCGTGAAACATCATCACTTATTTTTATTGTATTATTACTTTTAGAAATGAGTGTGAAAGAGACATCATACTTACCTATAGCTCACTTGGTTGCGCTTAGAGAGAGAAGTTAGAGTATTTGTTACTAAAGTGTAATTCACGTGCCCTTTTTGTAAAGAGCGGATTGTAATTATTATACGAAATGGAAGCAAGGTTAGTTGGTCAGTTGACTTCACAAAACTAACAATAAAGTGCTTGCTAGTAGAGAAAAATATGCTTGCGGACCATTCTGAAGACAGTGGGGACGCTTGACCAAGTACAGAAGTTTCGGAATTTCATTTTGTGACTGGACAGAGTGAGTGCTTTTATTTGTTTTATTATATCTACTAGCGATTGACATTAAGGGTTTTATGAAAAGTATGTGTCAAACGGTTAAGGATGGGTAGCTGGTGCTAAAACACTGTTATATATCTTTTTTGCCCCGTGTTTTATTAATGTAGCAAAAATGAACTTTACAAAATTCCTAAGTTTAAAATTTTATCTGTCATAACGTTTTTTGGATCCACATTGATTGCTATTCTTTTCTCTTTGGGGTGCTAATTGTTCTAACATCATGGCAAATAAAAGACGTCAGATGCATCATCATTTTCAACATGTTGCCATAATACCAATAAAAGTAAAATAAAGTTGTTATATTAAACCTAAATCAAAGGGAGTAAGATGCTTCGGGTATTTCAAGAATGAGCTACTCAATGCCCCTCGTCTACTTGATTGGAAACAGATAACGTGTATCTCTTTCGCGCGTATAGCGCTATCTTTGTCATAAGCCGACCGTTATGCGTCTTATTGCTCGTTATCAACTGTGGGAACGAGTACGATGGGTTGCACTGACATTTGTTTGCATTTAACTTTGTAAGATCTTACTGTGATTATAAGCTAAAGCAAAGTATAAAGCCAAAGCAAAGTATAAAGCCAAAGTATATTAACTAGCCTCCGCGCGTCACGCTCTCCATTTATCAATGAAACATGAATGAAAAGTTATAAACCTCGGCCACGATAGACAAAGAAATCCGTACAATGACCCCTCACTACTTATCTCTATCGCTCGCACATAAATGTGTATTGCCGTCGTATTGTGTTATGTGCGAGTGTGACGGTAATACACAATTATGCGCCAGCGATAGAGATGAGTAGTGAGGGGTCATTCTACAAATTTATCTGTCTATCGTAGCCAAAAAAAATATATACAAACATTAATATATAAATTCCTTGATCGTAGCCGTGCTTTATTTAAGTTATGACGGCAGCGTCATTGTGCAGCTGAAAACACCATGTGCAGCGGGTAGTGACCGAGCGCAATAATATTATCTGTGGAACCATTTATTTTCATACTTATGGCAACACTGAGAAACCGTAATCTTTCAACATCAGCTGACTTTACCCGACTGGCTATAAAAAGGAGCGCTCGGAGTAAAAGCGACTCCCTATCCCATCTTTCAACACAATTAGACACAGACACCGACCTCGCCGGATGCGAGGTCGAAGGTCCCGTAATTAATGTCGACTTTATTCGCCTTCGAGTTTCTTGCCGATTCTTCTCGAAGGTGTATTCCGAATCAGTGGTCAGTTATGCAATTCATTTAAAGGGCTCCAGCCATTTCATGAGGGACCCCTCGATCACTACCTAACGGTAGAGATCGAGGGGTGTTTAGTTCGATACTCCCCAAGTAATCAATGGCAACTGTCCAAGCCGAGGTTCGTACCCCCTGGGTGCCCTTGAGCAAGTGGCCAAAAACTTTGGCGTGCGCCTTCTGTCTGCGTCACGCATTGCGGCGGAGCGCTTTTGCGCCCGCCCCACCGTCCGGTGACGCTGTAGAGGTCAGTTATAGACCAACAGCACATATCCTTTCTAAAAAAAAAAAAAAAACGACTCAGTCTTACTTCGGACGCGGCCCGGTGCACGTGTTGTTGCGTGCTTCTGGCATACCTAATCGTTGTGTTAAAATGTTATTAAACTAGTTGTAAATTATGTCGGAATATAGATCAAAGTGATTCGTAATAAAAATGAAAGTGATTCTTAAAAGTCATTTTATTCAAAGCTATGTTTGACAAGGACCCTATATCAGAAGTGCTGGATCCATCTCCACTTCAGTCTATACAAAGGAAAATCCAGTTATAGCGGGAACACGGGCCTATGACAACTTTTTAAGATATCCCTGAATCTAGCTGACCTGGTGACTGAACTCGCCATATCAGTATTAGCCTTGTGCGATTGTAATCGCACAAGGCTGACTCTTGTCCTGTAGGACTCGTCGTGAATAGCACTCGCACAGCACTCACACGCGCAACGGATATTAGTAATTGAAAAGACGTTGTTTAACACATCCACTTGTTTGTTGAGTTCACAATTGTGTACCTTTTTAAATACATGAGGCAAACTGAATGAAGTATTTAGATATAAAATAATAATATTGATGATCAATAGATCCGGGCCCCGACCACAGAACTTGGCTTCAATCAGATTGTCAATATCGCTATCACTAATGCCTTGCGATATTGCTATGAAAAAAGTGATAATCCGATTGTTACCAAGTTCTGTAATAGGGCCACCGGATTTCACATTTCACATCGAGTTTCCTCTACAAGCTCGTTGGTTAGCTTGCAGTCGAATATTTGCCACTGCAACCAAACAAACGTGCACTTCCCTTACCTGCATATATTTTTAGGTACTGCAAATTCTTTTTGAAATTCCGTTATGTTTGTATTAATTTTCAGAAGGACGAATTCTAGTTCATACTCGGTAAAAAAATATGTTGAATTATATTAATTTAAGAAATTACAAACCAGTCAATGTATTTCATTTAAACTTTTCTTCATAGTTAAACACAATTTTATAACTCTGAAGTTTTGCACCTGACTGTTCGTCAGCTAACTTTTGGAGTAGGATGCAATATAAAAACGGTATTTTTTTAAATAATACTTACTAATCATATAAGCGTGGAGTTGTGTGAGAACGAATGTAAGAACTTGACAACTCTTCCAAAACCCAGTAATGTGAAGTACCTTGAGAACATTTATAAGTTATCATGGAGTAGAATGAAACTTAATTTATATATTTTTTTTCTTGGAGTAGTTTGAGAAATTTTCTTGGAGTACTTTGAAAATAACCCCCCACATCTGGGACCCAGGTCGGACCCGGTTCTGGAAATAGAGAACCGGGTGCCAGGATCTTGACCCGGTTCCGGTAAAAATATAAATAGTTTCTTAAAACATGGCTTTTTATCCAATAAATAAGAAGCATAACATATAATAAACTGTCGCTCTCATAATCGTCAATTTACTCATTGGGCATAAAATTGGTCAAACTCTCAGCAAAAAAGCGATTTAATGCTTAATAACCGGTAATCTATACTTATAATAAAACCGTAACAGGTCCAATTCTGTACATTGAAGATATTTAGAAATATTTTTTTGGAGGCTGTTCTATATTTGATACTGAAACCAAAACTGTTTTTTTTTTCTTTTTTGTCTGTCTGTTTGTCTGTCTGTATCTTGGCTAGGCATCACGCCGAAACTACAGAATGAATACAAATGAAACTTAGCATAATTTGAGTTCATACTACGAGGTAGGACATTGGATACTTTTCATCCCGAAAAAATAAAGTGTTTGCGCAGGATGGAGTTGAAAGTTATTTGAAAGAACACGTATCAACGCTGTTACTACTGCACGGATTTGGATGCAACTTAACACTGTCATCTATTTATACTTATAATAAAGCAATCGGTATGAAAGAGGGTGTACAAAGAAGTCAAATAAAAAAAATGGTCTAGGGTACCCTAAAATAAGCTACAGAACAATATTTTTGTTTTAATACGTGTCTTTCTGTCTGTTTATCTGTATTTTTGTGCATCACAAAAAAAATGTTTTGTACCGGACCAATTGCTATGCGGTTTTCAATGAAGAATAGCTTAGGGTTTGACTTAAAAACTGATGTAATTGGTATCTCAGTTTGGCTATTAGAAGAAGAGCAATTGATAAAAATATTTTTGACGGCTGAAGAAATTTTGATCAGAAGTTGGTATATTGGTATTTTAGGTCCTGGAATAGCACATTATGGTACTTTTAATCTAGAGAAATGACCACCATGATGCGTGCGAAGCAGCGGGTACAACTAGTTGACGAATATGAGTGCAGCTGAGATATTTACCTTTTTTTACTTGCCTACTTTTATATAAAATTTAAATATATTATGTAAATTAATATTAATGGGTACGCTGTGAAAACTTGCATTTCTCGAAATAAAATGTTAGCATTACTTCTATGAAACCATTAAACACTGAAAAAAAAATATGTTAATTCTAACCAAAATAAAATATTTTTCCTAAATCTAGTGTTGAAACAGTGACTCCAAAATGACTAACAATTTTTCTCTACCCTTAAAATAACCGTGGAAATTATGTGATGTCTCAAGCAATGTACATACTCGTAAGTACAAAAAATTAAAAGACATGCATGAGATTAACATCCAATCGAAGGCGTGGCAACAGCGGAAGGGGCATATTATAGCAATGTAAGGCGTGGAACAGAAACGTTGTAGATTTATTTTTCAAAAAAAGGAGATAAAGCGCCCCTTAAAAACTACAAGCCATCTCGTTTCTATGCCACGTTAAAAAGTGGGAAGACTTGATGTGTTTCAGCCTCCATGGCAGGCTGGGTTTCAAGGAGTTACTAGACCCACATCCACAAAGTAGACCGAAGAGTATGGCCAGCCCCTGTGGCTGGCTTTTGTGGACTATGAGAAAGCCTTTGAATCTGTCGAGTCCTGGTCTGTTCTCAAGTCCAGCGTGGTGATGAGATGCTCGTAAGACGCCGCTTCTATGTATTTATAAGTACAAAAGCAGCCGACTAAGCATATCCAGCTTCGCAGGGGAGTGAGACAAGGGGATGTTATATCCCTGAAACAGTTAATTAACACCCTGAAAGATACGAGTATGTATGGACGCTGGACTAAAAAAGCACAACCATAAACATAAATGGCAAGTGCATCTTGCATCTACCATTTGCAGATGATAATTATCGTCCTTGTGGCGGAGTCCCTACAGGACCTTATACGAATGCTGACCAATCTAGCTGACTCTCGACGTGTCAGTTTCGGCATGAATTTAGACAAACTCAAGGTAATGTTGAACGACCTCATCACACGGAGACCTGTTAGGATTAATATAATGATATTGTTAACCAATATATTTACCTCGGGCAGATTGTGCAATCAGGTAGAAACAATTTGGAGAGGGAAGCTGATAGGAAGATTCAGTTGGGACGGGCAGCGTTCGGTAAACTTCGTCAAGTCTTCTAAACACTTCAATGCATGCATCCTACATCCTACCCATCATGACCTACGGAGCCGAAACGTGGACACTTACGGTGAAACTTGTCCTTAAGTTTTAAATAGGTGAGCGAGATTGTAATAACAATTATGCACAAAGTAAACATTGGACACATTCAACTCAAGTGAAAAGGTCACTTCAAAAACGAATTTTTCGTTAACGAAATCAAATAGACAAAAATTTCATAGAAGTCTATACATAGTCTATAGACTTCTTCTATATTATGAGAATAAAACTGGTCCAATTCTTTACATTGTTTTTTTTAGGATGCTCTATATTCGATACAGAAGCCAAAACTGTTTTTTTTAATGTTTGTATGTCTGTCAGTATCTTGGCTGCGCATCACGCTGAAACTTCTGAATGAATTCAAATGAAACTTGGTATGATTTGAGTTCATACTACTTTTCATCCCGAAAAAATAATGGGCTCCCGCAGGATAGGGGTTGAAAGTTATATAAAAGAACACGTACCACGCTAAAACTACTTGACGGATTTTGATACAACTTGGCACAGTCCTAGTTCATATAAAGCTATAAAGTTAAAAATACTTGTTGTCCCGAAAAAATGCAGGGTTCCTGTGGGTTAGTGGTTCAAAATTATGTTAATTTTGATGTTCTAAATATCTATCTATCTATACTTATAATAAAGCAATAAGAACAAAAAAGTCGGTACAGAGAAGATAATTAAAAAAGAATGGTCTCGGGTACCTAAAATAAACTACTGAACATATCGTGTCGGTCTGTTCGTCTGTTTATCTGTTTGTCTGTTTGTTTGTAAGTTTGTTAAGCTTGTTTGTCTGTATGTTTGTTCGCGCATTACGTAAAAACTACTGGACCGATTGCAATGCGATTTTAATTGTTGGATTGTTTAGGGTACGACTTAAAAACTGGTGTACTTGGCATCTCAATCCAATGCGTAGAAGCCGAGCAATTGATAAAAATAATGTTGACGGCTGAAGCAATTTTGATCAAATGTTAGTATATTGGTATTTAAGGTCTTGGAACAGCACATAGAGTACTTTTAACCTAGAAGAATGACCACGCATGCGAAGCCCCGGGCATCAGCTAGTGTAATAATAATTTTGAAATACCTATTCCATGAGACTACTCAATGAGTAATACTCGTAGTAACATATTTTTCCATCTCAATTTTTCCATCTTAATTTTTCATGAATGAAGTAAATAAAAAATCTTTTTTACTTTTGCATGTCGGCGCAGTCTCGCTCCATTGGAAGTCGTCAGTGCAGGTCCTCCGAGCGGGCCCCACCAGCCGGTAGTTAGTGGCGCACGAGTACTGCACCACGCTGTCGAGATACGTTGTGCCGTTGAGCAGCTCAGCCGACCCGTTTGGAAGAGGAGGCAGCTTGCCGCAATCCACATCTAGAAACATCATTCATGTCATCAATAGATAGATACTTAAAAATATATGACAACACAAAAAACATAACTTAAAAAACATGCACAATGAGCAGTCTTCTCGCTAAGAGTGATGTTTTCCAGACAACCTTTAGTTGGATAGTATCCATACCAATATATAAAAGTGAAACGTTGTCTGTTTGTTTGTTTGTTTGTTTGGGGAGGTTTCACGCGATAACGGATGGACGGATTTTGATGAAGTTTAGAATGGAAATAGCTTATAAACAACAACAAAAAAAACATGGTAAAAAACAAACAAAACAAAACATGGGATACTTTTACCTTTTTTTTTTTTTTTTTTTTTTTTTTTTTTTACCCTGTAATAAAACATGGGATACTTTTTATCCCGGAAAGTTGTAAGTTTCCACGGGAAAACTGGAAACTGGAAACTGTTGATTACTCACTGTAAGGAAGTGCTGCCACCACAGAATGGTCTTTGGTTGCCATGGAAATGAAATAACAAGTCTGTCAAAAAACATCAATAACAATGGTGCTATACCTACTTTTGCATTGGTTTTTAATATCTTAGAAGAAAATAGGATGCTTTTTGTCGCGATAAACAGTAGTTCGCGCATACGAAGTCGCGGGCGGGAAAGCTAATTTATAATATACGATTCGAATTGCACACATGCCGCAATATTACACCAGCCAGCTGTTCGATGAGTATGACTTGATCCAGCCGGCTTCACAATTCTTCTCGGGCACGGCGAAGTTATAGGATGACCCAGTAACCTCGCCTCAAATGGTGCGTCAGCAAGTTGTGTATTTTGAATCGAGTTTGTGATATAGCTCATTCACGTATATTCACGCGGTCTGAAAATACTTAGAACACGTAAGCAAACTGCTTATGCAAGGCACGTTAAGCTATCGGTCCCGGCTTTTATTGATTAATTGTTGTCGTTAAGCTACAGAGGCCCTCGAGTGGCCTGCCAAACTCAGTCACCATAGGCCAACATTACCTCGTACGACAAACCAATTATAGAAATAGCCAAGAATGTTTGCGCTCGCTTCGGTCGCGCTCTTTATGGGATAATGCAAGATATGAATTATTTTAATATGATTTGGAATTATGTTTCCTTTTAACATTGATAGAAATACCTATTACGTCAAAATTAATGCGCTTTCTTATAGTGCAACATTTTTATGTGATATGGAATAACTAACTATATTGAAGAAAAAAAACCACACGCTTCTTTCGCGCTTCTTGATTTGCAATTTAATATCATACCTATCTACTCGCACAATGTCCAGATGCGCACCCACTGCAAATAATCATCCTTTAACAATGTAAAATTACCTTGTTAAGAAAACCTTAAAATTTTATCCACGCTTCGCTCGCGGTTCTTTGTATAATTTGTTTTTTTTTTTTGTTTTTGTGAGCAGGTTCGATAATTATATGTTTTTTTTGTCTATTCAGTTAATCGAAACTTTTCAAAATAGCGGTGATATGGGAATTGAAAACATAAACATAACATGTTTCAGGCATTTCTAAAAATAGTCATTTTTTTATATGATTTGGAAAAAAAAACATATTTTTTTAACATAACATTAAATAGCTCAGAACTTTCGAGTTTACTTTCGTTGTGTTTTGATCATTTCAATGCATAAGTTTATATGATAAAGAATGATGTTTTAATCGTGTTGTTATAGGATTGTTTAAAGAAACAAGTCAACATTTTTGCGCTCGCTCCGCTCGCGTTTTTTAGTTATTACAATGTATTTTTTTTATATGATATGGAAAACATTATTTAACTTCTACACCGATCGAAATTGCTCAAAATTTTTGCTCCGTTTGCACTTATTTTAGTTTTTTTCATATTTTGGATGATTTAGTTTTTTTTTCTTTTTTTACATTGACATATTATTGCTAAATATTTTCACAATCTCTACTTTCGTAACTTTTAATTATGTCAATTTATACTTTACATGTTATGGAATGAATAAATGATTAAATTAATAGTGAATTAACTTAGATAATTCCAAAATGTCGGTCGCTACGCTCGCGCTTTTGGTAATGGCACCAAATGTTTATTTGATACGATTTGGAGTTTCATTGATAGAAATAACTCAAACTTTTCGCGCTCAGTGAGCTCACGCTTATAATTTTCTGATATAAATAGCTTTATATTTTAGCGCGTCTGTCTGTTCTTTGATGTTTTTCGTTTTCTAGTAAATGCAATTCCCCCAAATGCAAGAGGCAATGCAAGAGTGCATTGCCTCTTGCATTTAGGGGAGCTGGACGGATTTTTTCTCCCTGGCACCGCATGACGACTGCTATCAATTATTGTTATAGCAACCGGGACCGACACGTCTTAATATGCCCTCCGAAGCACAGAGAGATGGAAAATATACATATATAGGACATTTGCCCCTCCCATTAATACATTATGGATCTACCCTTGGTCATAGGAGTGAAACCGCGGGGATCAACTTGTATTGTATACATAAGCAGTTTCTACTTATAGATAATTAGTAGCCAGTCACCCAAGTAACTATTGCTTCTGAGTACCCAATGACATCTTCTCCATGTTGACGCTATGAACTACTGTGTTCATCAAGAAAAGTAGGGTTCGAATTAATTTTTGTATGTTTTTTATCGATATACTCAAAAAATTGTGAACTCCTGTTAAAAATTCTTTCAACTATAGAAAGCTACATTATCAGCAAGTAACGTAAAAAGATATTTTTTTACGTAGGGATCCCTAAAAAAATTGCAAAAATGTAACCTAAGGAATGTTTTTTTACACGCTTTACGCGTATTTCACTTGTATGTTTGTATGTTTGTAACCGACTCCTTTGGACGCTATTTTGACCCAGAGTTTTCTGCAGACCAAAATTTAACACGAAACTAGCCAAACGCTATCAGTCTTTTCTCGGCCCTTATTTGTATAATAACGCATGTAAATCAATAAATAATCTAGCATCAATTAATATCAGAGACGCGAAACTAGCCCTGGACAATTGGCTGAAAAACCTTAACCATGACGAAACCGAATTATTACTGAAGTTATTGGTATAATCGTCAGAAATATACTTATAAATCAAACACGCATACTCACACACAACCACACACACACACACACACACACACACACCCTCACACACAAACACACACCCTATCACACATACACACCCTATCACACATACCTACACACTCTCAAACTCAAACTCAAACAAGCGCTAGTATGATTATAAGAGAAATGTTGTAAGTACTCACCTTAATTTAACTTGCCGTTTTAACTTGTATATTGTATTGTTTCAGAAGAAATGGTTGTTTATTTATATTGGCTATATTGTAAATTTGAAGGGTATGCAGACCTACGACACAAGAAATTATTCTTAGTGTAGGTTCTGCACGTCACTACAACGCACACAAGTCATTTAAGTAAGAATTACTTCTGAATTTATTGTAAATTGTACGTGTATTTTGAGTAATAAATTATTATTATTACTTAAAACTGTCGGATTTCATTCAAATATTGCACACAGGGGGGTGACAATTGGAACATTGAGTGTTTCTGCAAAGATAGCAGCGATATCTTCATGATTTAACATGAAAGCACTACTCTACTACTCGCAAATTGTACGATAGATGTCATTACGGGCATGCTATTTTATTTTTAAAATATTTTATTTTATTTTATGAAACAAAATGTAAAGTGTTGCTTTAAAGTTTATATTAATTTATTTTATTCGTTATAATTTCACATCAGATTATTTTTGATTTTTCGCTCACTGACAAAAGTGTCATAATGTTGACATACCATACCATAATATCTCTGTCTCTGAGTAGTCTGTGGACATATCGATGACAAAATTAATTAAGAGAAAAAACGTTTGGTTTTGAATATTTGGGTTTACTTTAATAAAATTTCGTTCCGCCCTCGCGCTGCTCTTAACTTTTTCAGCTCTTTCGTTGTTTTACATTGTTCCTGAGTGCCGAGTTTCTGAGAGAAATTGAGACTCCTTCCCAGAAACCAATTCATTGAAAGATGTTCTGTGTTGTTTTCACCATGCCGCTTCACTGCGCTTTTGGTTGTAAACAGAATGGGTAAGTAGAGATAGAGACCTTTATCTAACTTAGTGTACTACCTGGTGAGCGTAATTGAAAATGGCTTCATAATCCTACATTTCTGGAATGTTTCTAAATAAGCGTGCGGTCCATGTGCGGTCCAAACTCAAACGCTTAAAGCTTTTGTGTACCTTCATTCTGTATAAATACCTACTGTATTGTCAGGCAGGAGTCACTATCCCATGAAAATAGACGTGCCAATAACATTAACAAGTCCTATTTTATTTATTTTCAGATGTTGTGATTTTGTGATGCATGTATATCCGAATCCTGTCAAATTTTCTGAGCGTTTCAAAGCTTGGGTTAATGTTGTTGGGGGAAAACTGAAAACAACATTATATTATGATTGTTCAAGAAGAAATGAATTTGTGACATCCACTTCACTGAACAAGCAAGCAAGCTTTTGATGAACATAGGAATTGGTACAAACACCTGAATGCATAAGAAATGCAATCTCTGTAATTATCAGGTAAATAAAACTAATGAAATCTTTGAAAATCCACATAACCATTTAAAAAAAATCTTTTTTTTTTTTCTTTTTTTTTTATTATTCTTAGTATTAACATAGTTTCATTCTATTATATGACAATCTGCACCTCAGTAGTATGATCAAAATCAACCTGCCCTAACTTCTACACTGCTTATCACTGCAACTCCAGGTACCACCATACCAAAAATATAGAGAGAGGTGGCGACTTGCCACCAACTAAGCGGGGCGTTATATTATAAAGTAAACTAATGAGGAATTTGGAATTTCTTTATAATATGTACCATATACTCTACTTAAACAACAAATCCTTTATCTAAAGTGGGAATCAAGTAAAATAGGATATGAGTTCTGAAGGGGTAGTAATAGTATTTTGAAAATGTAAGATGCTGCAAGCCTGGATATGGCACAGCTTAATCTGCCTACAAAGTTTGCTTTCTATCTGACATGAATTATAAACCAATACAATGATAAAAACACATCATAAACTTAAATTAATGAGAGCACAAATGTTTGGTAATGCAAAAAGAACATACAAAAATTTACATCACGCAGGCAGAAAATGATATCACTGTGTAATACCTATTCACAACTTTATCAAATGCGCTTGCACTGGACAATGAAGTTGTTCAGCAATGGTATTCAGTATGACGTTGACACTGCCACGAGTTTTGCGTAAGAGAGATGCCGCATTTTTTCTAATGATCGCGAAAAAAACATCAGTACGTGCCTAACATCAGCGGGCAAACCTATGAGCCAGCATGTTGCATCTGACCGCCAGCGCCCCGCGTTCCCTCTCAATGTCCTGATCGTCCCTAAGATCGTTTGTAACTATATGACCCAAACATTTAAAGTTATTGAGAATATTTAAAGGAGTTCCGTTCCACTCAGGGTAACAGGGGGAACATGGTTGGGTAATTTATTTCTGGTTTATAAATCATTATCTCACTTTTTTTTACATTGTAACGTAATACATTTTATTCTGCGTATGATTCACAACAGTTAATTAATTTTCTTAGACGTCGATTGAGGGGGTCATAATGTTTAAGTAAAATGACCGCCTATTGTTACATACACTTGTTTTTCTAAGCCGACTTTGTATTTTATTGTTATGTACCTACTGTGTTGTTTTAATAAATACTTTTATCTACCAATCCATCTTTTGTTTAATTGCTATTAATAGTGTGGTAATAAAATATTATGTTTCCCAATTACTTACTGAGCAATATTTTTAGACTACCTTAATGTAACTTTGTCAAATGATATTAATTAAAAAAATACCAACAACAAGGTCACAATACGGTAATTAGAACGAATTGGAAAAAATAAAATTACCAAAATACCTATTAGCCGTACTGTGTGTGTGTGTGTGTGTTAGTGTGTGTGTGTGTGTGTGTGTTTTCTGTGTGTGAGGGTGTGTGTGTGTGTGTGTGTAGGTACTTTAGCATTAGTTCTTGTTAAGAAATCAAGTGGCGCTTCAATTTTATATGCACGTGGAAGCCGCAAGAGACCACTCTTTCCCCCCTATATTACTATACTCTTTGCCGATGACAATGCAATAATATAGTTAAAATTTCTATAAAAGCGTGTTTTTAAGTTTTTTAAATTATTATTTTTTTCGAACATGACGAATACTCGCTGTAAGGAAAGCAATCACATGTTGCCGTGGAAACGAAATAATAACAAGTATGTCAAGTACGTGAGTAATAATGCAGTTGTCTATGGTTGCACCAATATTATTGCAGCCAAAGATTTTGAATTACGCTTACTGGCGTACTTATTTAGAAGTTATTGCGGGTGTAAAAATGCTAAATTATGAAAAATGCCACGGTGTAAGTGCTACCCGTGTGAAGCCGGGCTGAGTCTACTAGTATATGTATGTTAGAGCAGCGGATTCAGAAGGCCTCTCGTCAGGTGATGTGTTATCCATTTCGTCTAAATAAGAGCACATACAGTCTTCTCGATGCAGTTACAATCAATTAAATTACAAAATGATTACTCTGGAGTCTTACGGATATCGAAATGCGGAGGTCGCGACCTGTGTTTCTACAACTTCGTCTGTACCAAAGAGAATTTAACGCTACTGTGCTCCAAGCAGGGAAGTTCAAGGTACTTACGTACAACTAGAACGATATCTTCAAAGAAAAAGCTGGGTATCGATTATATGACCTTCAAGGAAGTTGAGCGGAAACCCTTGTTGTCTCTTTCTTATTTATAGTGCCAAACTCAGATGACAGCAAATATTTCGTAGGACAAACACGACAAAAACTTCTTTAATTTCCAGAATAGTATATGAAATCTCATCTATGAAAAAAAAACTATGAAAAAATCTTCTCTATGAATCTTGAATTTTCGTTTTAATACACGGAATTCTTCAGCAAGACAAAATGTACCATATTGTAGCAACTTAACAATTTGTGACGTTTTGAAAAGTAATATGTAATTAATAATACGAGTAATTAATTCATATATATTTAGCTATAATACCACTGATGGGAACATTTGCGTTGAGTTTTTAATTTCCCCGCCAATAACATATAAATGTACAATCTCTTTGGACTTTGATTAAAACTAGGAGGGGCTGTGTTAGGGCGCATGGCTATTTGTCTCTCGTGAAACGTCTATGGCACGTACAATTTGAACTGGTTCTGAAAACCTCTTTTCCGCTCTGTGAAAAAGAGGTACAAAACTAAAAAAAAAAAAAAAAAAATTATGAGCTACAAAACTTCTTCTTTCTACAATGTGCCTAATCTTTATTATAATACTTTCTGGGCGCAGACCTTTATGTGATTTTACTTTTCTTCCACCCCGTTGTTTTTTTTATTAACTTAGTTAAGTCTACTATAAAGTAGAGTTTTTGTATGCCTTATCGTTTTGAATTGAATTCTCTCCGCGAGATCTTTACAACATCACCAGAATCAATATGCTACCCTATCTAAATCGTGAATAATAACGAATAAAAGATTACAAAAACATCCATTTTGCTGATTTTGCTCTGTGCGTCCTCCCCTCCCCCTTCTCTCCCTCTGTCTTTTGACAAAAATCAAACATAGTATGAGTATGAGTGTCATAGTATTGAGGTGACTATATAAGCTAAAAAATTACACCAAAATTAGATATCTGGACCTTATAGTTACAGAGGTATAAAAGAGAGAGGATAAAAAAACCTGTAGACCTTTAAGCACAGATTTGAGAACATCAAATCTGTGCCTTTAAGTTACGGTTAACAGAGTGCTAGCATGGATCTTATCGATCGATAAACATCGATAAATTTATCGATTTAATCGAAATTCGGTAGCATGGATCTTCTAGCCTCGGTAAAATTTTATCGATTCGGTAACATGTGGTGAGTTTATCGATTTAAAAAATGGCAACTCTGACTGTACCACAGTTCAGATAGACGACTAATCGACTAAACACTTATATTGTGACATACAACGGAGAAACTTTTGGAATTGAATTTCTGGAAGGACTTTAGAATCAGTATATGTCTATAAGTACTAAGTAGAGTGGGGGTGGCAGAGGGAGGAAGGATAACCCTCCCCTGCAAGGGGTGTTGGCGGAAACCCATAACTTTTGTGAAAAAGGAAAAAAATATATGAGGTTATGTATGAAAAAACGTAAAGTTTTCAAAGCTTAAAAAACACGAGGACAAAAGCTACGCTTCGCTTCAGTCCCGCTTTCGTCTTTTAACCTATAATGGCCAAAACGGGCTTTCACCTAACACCTCTAGCAGTGTATATTGATTTCACACGAACTGAAATTATACAAAGAAAAAATGCATTATTCAATGAATGTTTTGCTAAATATACTTGTAATAACGAAACGCCGCTACAAACAGCTGCCCACAGCTGTCAAAACATGTAGCGAAGAGCATATTATCCCTACATTTGATCCATTTCGTACGTTTTTTCATACTTAACCTCATACATTTTTGCTTTTTCTCAAAAACTTTTAGTTTCTGCCACCACCCCTTGCAAGTGGTGGTGGTGGAAACTCAAAGTTATGGCAGTTATCCCACCTCCCTCTCCCATCTCCTCTCCTCTCCTAAGTACAAATGTACATATACCGATTCTAACGAACGAGCCATTACGTTTACTGGCGTAGATAATATGTTCCTTCAACCTAACCTAAAGTAATAAGTAGCTTAGTAAAATAATATAAATATGACTCCTTGCACAATTGCTTGAGACACATCCCTGACAATGCTTGCTGACAGTCCGCTGTCCTAGTACGATATTGTATTCCTGGCCGATGAATCATTGGTAAATACCCACGGCGAAAAAGCATACAGGTGTTAGTTAGGACCTACAACAATGATTTTCCAGGTAGGTATTTAGACTGAGTACCTAGGTATCATAATAATAAAATTAGAACATTAGGCTCAACTACTACAAAAGCTAATTTCTGGAAGTAGGTAAAACGTATCTAAGTATTTTGATATTTTTATGTAAAGTAGATTGATGTATATGTTACTATATGCTTACTACAACATGCACAGGCAGTACATTAGATCAAACCCTTGTCAAATCGCCCTAAACACTTTGAATGAGGGCGAGGGCAATTTCTTTATTAACTGTATTAATGCTTCTATTAATCCTTTCGATTTGGAAGAACAGGATTTTAAATTTATTTTTTAAGTATCCCTAATACGTTGCCTATTAATCCTCATGAACGCGATGTTCTAACGCCTCCTGCTTTCAGCTTTCAATGTATATTGCCGAAATCCATTTTACAAAAAAATATTTATGTTTGTCGTGTAACTTTAGAAAGCCGATAAAAATTCAATATATTCGGTAAGATTAACGAATTATACCGACAGCAATTGTCAAAAATAAGATCCATGCTTCCTATTGTCGATATAAATCGATATATTCGATATGATTTACTTATCGAATTTATGTCGTTCTCGATAAAGTGCGTTCCGTGCTACCGACCTCGTTTTATCGAATATTTACGTCAAATTTGACATTGAAATTCGGTAAATTCGGTAAGTTGATCGATCGATAAGATCCATGCTCGCACTGCTGCCCTGGTACTCGTATGTTTAGATTGTTTTTTTTTTTCGGATAAAATCGTGGGCAGTTCAGTGAGATATATGTATTAAGTATGTGACCTCGTTGATACAGTTGACGTTACTATGATTATTTCGCAAGTTTATTTTATAGTCTGTGTGAAAACTAAAACTTTGTACGAGAGCAAGCCACAGAACACCTAATAATACTTCGTATATAATTTTATAGAATGGACACAGTGTTCCCTCCAGCCAATACGGGCTTCCTCAACCCGGCACCGATTCTGAGCTGTCGAGGAACTGACTTGAGCCGGGACGCGCCACACGGGCACGTCGCGATGACGCAGCAAGACGGTTGTTTATAAAAGTTTATTTAACTTGCAATGTTTGTATGCATGTATGTCTGTATGTATGTATGTTTGTAGATGTCAAATCTTGCAAGTTGAATTAGAACCACTCCCTCTTATCCTACGGAGTTCAATTATTGCATGTTGGTTCAGTTCCGATGACAATGTATTTTTATGGTAAGCATGACCTGAATCGACATCCAGGATCAGCTAAAGATAAAGAAACACTTCAACGGTTAACAGCACAGTTTGTGTACGCATTTTATTATGCTAGACGGTTTGAAGTTTTACCATGACATGGGTGCTGTACTCCGGGTAGGAAACTCCTCAACGGTGAACAGCATAGACAAGAAATGTTTTAAACGCATTTAATTGTGATAGCTGGTTCTAAGATTCATCATGACAATGACTACAGCATAAAAGTTATTTTTAAATGTTTTTAAATTAACTTATTTTACGGTTGAAAATGGGGCACTCTTGTGCTGTTTCAATCAAATAAGCATGACAAGGATAGGCACTTTTATAGATTCCATAACGATAAAATAAGGTAAGGTAAGGTACACTAAGTAATGGTCATTCTTCCGATAAATAGGTGTACATTATATTTGCATATTTTCAGAATTAATTAATTTACCTATGTAAATTATATTTAAGTATGTATCTATCTAATCAGAAAAAGAATTTCGAATTGTTATGCCTTATTATTCATCGATTATTACAAATGTATAAATCTGTATGTAGCTATATGAGTATTTCTCAAAAAAGTGTACATTGTACACGTACAAGTACAACAAAAGTGTATTTAAAAAATATATGTCTTTATTTAATCATACATAAAAATAATAATTTTGAAGGAAAAATATTATTGTTTATGATTTTAAAGCGTTTTCTTATTTGAAAGTTGGATTTGGCGAGATGGTTTTTGGCTTAAATTGGTTTTTGGACGAAATCGGTGTAGCCGTCCCCAAGTTATCCGCAGCTCTGGATAGTTCTTTGTACCCGCATATATTATATGGTCCTAAGTATATGTAAATTTTATGTCGTCATGTGACGTAGTGCTGGCTTTAGGTGTCTGACGTCCAAGGGTCTCTGACATGGTTTTACGATTGCTTTAAAATTATAACATTCGGGAGCGACACATAATTGCCCTTATTAAAGCACAAAGCGCATGACTAAGAAAAATCAGTTCTGAACAGACCCGGCGGTATTGTTGAATTTTTACGCGCCTTAGCAAACCACTCCGCCATCTCCTTTCTCTAACTTCAGGCAAATCCATGTGTAGTGCATACTTCTGATATGTTATATAAACGACAAAATAGGAGTCAAAGCAAAATTGATAATGATGGTGACTAAAACATCATTCTTACCGTCACATTCAAACTGTCCCCGCCACATTCCATTAGAGCAGTAACTGAGGTTGGATCCTTTTAATCTGTACCCTAAATCGCACGTTACGTTGATAAAAGCGACGTCCAACGAGTCTCCAGGCCTCGCGGTAGGTGCGTTGATGACGTCGTACGTTCCGTGTGCAGGGTACGGGGGCAAAGTGCACTCTTCTTTTTGTGGCCTTAACAAAAGTTTTTAGATGGTTACAAAAAAATTATTACGCCAGAAAATATAAATAAACATTTCGGAGCAGTCATTAGGTAATCTACGCTTTTTTTGGCTATGTATTTGTATTAGTTAGGCGGTTCTCTATGGTGCCCTAAGTGTCAACACATAAAGTAAAACAAACTTTTTAACTTACTTACTTTTGCCATTGAAAGTTTGAAATATTGGATCTCATTCAAGTTAGTGGCTATACATACTGTACTGTATACTTTCCTTATAATTTATTTTCTTTTACTTTAGTTATCATCACCATCATAAGCCTATATCTGTCCACTCCTGCACCTAGGCCTCTTCTAATGTACGCCACCGAACTTAGTCTTTAGCTCCCCTCTTACACTTTCTTCCAGCCGCTTTTCGCAGGTCATCACTCCACCCGGCCACAAGGCGTCCTACTAAACGTGGCATCCACTCGAGAACTCGTCTACCTCAACGGTTATCGGTTCTTCGGGAAATGTGACCAAACCATTGCCACTATAGCTTGCTTATCCTTAAAGCTATGTCAGTTACCTTGGTTCTCCGTCGGATATCTTCATTACGAATCTTGTCCTTCAGAAAAACTCCGAGAAAATCTCTCGCCATAGCTCGCTGAGTGACGTTAAATTTATGGACTAGTCTGACCGTGAGTGCCCACGTTTCGGCTCTGTAGGTCATGACTGGTAGGACGCCCTGATTGAAGATTTTTGTATTCAGGCACTGTGGTATGGACGAAGATTTGATGAAGCTTGCCGAATGCTGCCCAACCCAGCTGAATTCTTCTGTTGACTTCCGTCTCAAAATGGTTCTTTCCTAATTGCAATATTATCCCAAGGTAAACATATTGTTGAAATGAGGAAATCCGTAGAAGAGCGAAGGTTACCGACATAGTTCTCAGAGTTTGCAAGTTGAAGTGGCAATGTGCAGGCCATATAGTTCGCAGAACCGACAACCGCTGGGGAATAAAGGTTCTTGGATGGCGACCACGAACAAGCAAGTGAAGTGTGGGGAGACTCCCCACACGATGGACCAACGACATTGTAGCCATGGTAGGAAGTCGGTGGATGGAGGTGGCACAAGATCGCTCGTCCTGGCGCTCTTTAGGGGAGGCCTATGTTTAGCAGTCGACTTCTAAAGGCTGACATTATGATGATGATGATGATGAAACATATTGTTGGACAACTTCAAGAGGTACATACACCATTGACTGCGATCGGTTCCAGGTCAAGAAGATCGTTAAAAAAGATTTTATTCGTTTATTTGTTCATTCCGAAACTGATGCGACAAGAAGCGTCATTTAGGTTGGACAGCATACTTTGCAAGTTTTGCAGCGATTCTGTTATTGGGACAATATCATCGGCAAATTGTTAGTGTGAGATATTCTCGCCGTTAATATTAATTCCAATTCCTTTCCAATACAGCGTCTTAAACATATCTTCCAGGGCATAAGTGAACAGTTTCGGGAATATAACATCCCTGGATACTCAAAGTCGCGGCGTCATACTGAAACCTCAGCACTTAGATGTATCACCAGTCTAGTTGAGACCACTGCAAAGACTCCAGATGGTTCTGGACTCCGTTGAAACCTGGAACCGTCCAGGTTTCAACGGAGTCCAGAACCATCTGGAGTCAAACGGCTTCAAAAGCAAGACACAGGGGCTGTTGTACTCCTCAGACTTCTATGAAACCTGCCTCAATGTGTGTATGTAGTCTATGGTGCTAAATCCTCAGCGAAACCTGGCCTGTTTAGGAGGCTGGAATTTGTCAAGTCTTCTTGCGAGACGATTTGAGATGACCCTCGAAAACAACTTATAGACGTGATTCAAGAGTGAAATAGATAGGTAGTTCTTTAAACGGGTTTTATCTCCTTTTTTAAAGAAGAGTACTACCAAACTCCTGTTCCACGCCTCTCGAAATCTTCCACTGTTAAAAACAGTGCTAAATAACCCCTGAAGCTCCCGAAGTACGAGTTTGTTCGTCAGATGGGATCTACTCAATTGCTGGGCAAAGACTTTTGACCCCCGATTTTGCTCTATTGGCTTTTCTATCCAGCGCGTATTTAAGCACCTGAGATCACGACGCACCAGTTTGCTGATCTTCTGATTGAACTCTCTTTTTTGTGACGGTGTAGCTTGATGTTGCTCCCTTCGTTTGTCCATAAGTCCAAGAGCCTCATTCGAGATTATAAACTTCGGGCCCATACGCTGCAGCTGTCAAAATTTAGTGCTTTCTTCCTTAAGGATTCCTAAAACTTTTTGGAGTTCTTCATCCACGTCATTTGTGGTTTCCAAGGCAGTGAATCGATTTTCCAACTTGAGTTGGAACTATTCTGATCCAACAGTGGCTTAGAGCAGGTTGGGTTGCAGCGTAGACTTCACCAGACGGCATCTTTCAAGCTTGTGGTCAATATTCAAAGAGCCTCATACAAGTCTGTGATCACTACGGGTCTTGAACCTTGCGATTACTGAGACATCCCTGAATATGTGATTATTGTCCGTCATGATGAAGTCAACCTCATTTTTAGTCATAATGTCAGGCCTTTGCTATGTCCACTTCATCTGTGGCTGCTTTTTGAAAAACAAATTCATCAAAAAGAACCTCTCTCTCCTAAAAAGTTAACTAGCATTTGCCTCCTGTGATTCCTGTTTCCATAGCCATGTGGTCCTATTTTCGATTTACTGCAAGACTCCCATTTTGGCGTAAATATCTCCCATGATAACAATGTAGTGGGCCCTTGTGGAGTTAAACATATCTTTTACCTCATCATCCGAGCGTGCCAAGGTCGGTGCGTAAACCTGTACAACCTTACCTACTCTGGTCGACACACTGGATATTTCTACAACATTATCAATGAGGACTTTATTGACGAGGAACCACACACTCAAGCCACCCTAAAACTGCTAATCGCCGTCTCAATAGTATAATAGGTGGCCCAATTCCAGGGTTTTTGTGACTCTCTTCGGAATTCTTAACCCTAGAATATGCCACGTGATTCTTGCTTTAGTTAAACAATACAAACTTGTCTGGTAAATTTGCACTCGAGCCCCAAGATACAAGTCTCGTGCTTAGTTGTACTCGCCGACAATCATCTTTGATGTTTCATTGTTTGTTGTTTTTCCTATTTTGTTCTAATTTTTGGTAATCTTCTTTGGCAACAAATTTATTTATCATTTATAATTTAGTAATACTTTCAAATTTTTAATTTTACCATGTAAAGTTGTCTGTGTTGTACTCAGTATTGTATATTTCACTCACATTTTGCCACCATCGTCGTCTCTCGAAGTGCCTGTAAATTATTTAAGTACCTACCTTATTATAAGGTAATAATTGAGCCAGCGAATCAAGCTCGACAAATCAATATGAACTAATCAGTGTTCGTATGTATATGTATGTTCAACAATAACTTTGGAACCGCTTATCCGATCTACATGAAATTTGAAAAATTAATGTATAAATTAACAATTTGTAATACATTTTTTTAAGTATGTGTGCGGGTAAAACTAAAGGGGAATCAAGGACAGGTACCTTTTTTATTTGTAGAACTAGGTTTTGTTCTCAGGAAACATGAGAAGAATAAAATAACCTTATTTTTGGATTTTTGAAAAAGTACAATCGTCTCTTATGTATTTTTTTATAATAATTTGCTCTAGATGTTTCTATTACCTATTTATTTTATACTTATTAAAATCACAATAAGCTTAAAGCCTGGTGAAAGAATATTCTGAATATTTTGAAAAATGTCACGTCACATTGTGTAATCCACTGTAAGGTAAGTTTGCGGGATTACGAAAAGTGCTTTTCAAAACTAAAATTGTTTTATTTATCAAAATTAATTGATTTCATTTTGGTTATTAAATAAGAGTGACCGCAAGATTAGATTTACGAATCAACTGGCTAACTCCAACAACTACAATAGGGCATTAAATGCTATGTAGCAAGGAAGGGAATTTTCCCGGCACTCCACCGCTAAGTACTGACTATTGTTTAGGGGACTGGGTAGCTACATCATTACTAACTATATCTTCTAAATATATGTTTGAAAGTGTATTATTTTATACTTATTTACATTCTATTTCAAATCTCGTTTGATATTGCATCACTATACTTCTTTTTTTTGTGGAATATGGTACCGTGTGCGTCAAACCAGTTTCTAAGCTTGTCTATTATAATTAATTTCTAACTTCTGCTTGCATAATATATTGATCAATACGACTTACCCGCAGCCACCCAAAACTCCTTGATCAACTGTTTATGGCTTCGTATCTCTGTGAAGGTGGTGTAGAAGTCGACATTGCAGGGATCGGGGTCGTCGTTGACAGGCGCTGAAGAGACGATCCCTCTCAGATAGTACCGTGTTGTACCTTTATCCGAATCTGCAAATGCCAATCCTCCCCCACTGTCACCCTTGCATACTGCTTTGCCTTCTGAAAATAAAAATGAATAACGTATAATCCCCACTAATAAGCTTGTACTATAAAAGTTTAACGTTCTTTATTTTTTTATTAGTTCTCAAAAACGGCTGGATCAAATTATATGAAATTTATATGCAACTACACTAAAAATCTAGCATTTCAAACAAGAAATAATGTAAACTTTTTTTATTAATATCAATTTAGAAATCTCTGGGATTTATTGATATGAAGTATAAATGAACAAATTTTACAAAATATTAAGTTTAAAATAGCATGTTTTTTTATAAATTTACTAAGGAATACAATACAAAAAAAAACCGCAAGTGCCGACAATGAAAAAGTGCAAACGAATCATAACACAGCGTTCGCCGAACGGCTTACTGCAATGACCTAGTTATTGTGCAAAACGAATACTCGCTTTAATTTCATTATTAGTTTGAATAAGATAGAGACACCAAAATTATATATATATATATTTCACTCTCGAAATAATATTGACAACAGAGACTGAACATTTATTGTAAAAGCATTTTTACGAAGAACGATTCAATAGTGGGAAAATGCAAAATCTCGTAAATGTCTTAAAGAGTCCAGTAGCGAGAACCCAAAAAAACTAGCATCTACCACCATGGAGACTTCTCCACGTGCTGAAAATACTGATGACGAAGATATTGCTCGAGAAACTGAAATGACCGAAATGAAGAAAAAAATATTGAACACCTCACCCGCTCAATATGAAACTACCAATAAAGAAAACAAAGGACCAAAAAAAACAGAAATAGTCTCTTGGCACCTACTATTATAGTAGGTGGCATAAATACCTACCAGAGCTTCTTTGTCTTGTCTGTTCTTGTCTTATCTGTCAAAGAACCAATCATTGAAAGCTTTCATCATTTATATGATGAATGGGCTCACCGTTATAGTAAATTCAAAAAATGAGGAATCTTACAGAGCGATAACAAAAGCCCTTAACCATATTAATTGCCCCTGGCACTCCTATGAAATCAAACAAGAGAGATATGTGCAAGCCAGAAATAATTATTGAAGACCTGCTCAATAAAGTTTACAAAATCGTTGAAGCTATCAACAAATTGATTTACCTATTTAATTTACCTAAGATGTAATCCTCCAAAACATGACTTTTATGTCTTTCCACATCTAATATATTGAAGTATGTAGAAGAAACCGATATCCAAAGTATCATAGCCTGATCTTTCCTAAGAGCTTCAAAGTGTTGGTTATGAAAAGGGAACCTTAGGCAAGTATTGGAGGACATAATCTTAAGTCTCTACCTTTAGTAGAAACAAAAATCCATGACATGGTCACCCACCAGACTCTCACAGTCCATATTGGAAAAGCTAAAACTCCTTAAAAAACATAAATAATAAGTAATTAAAATTGGTTAAGAAGTTTTTGAGTGGGTACTAGAAGACTGATTATCGATTATGATTGTTCGATAGATTTTCTCGTACAATCGTCAGTTTAGCGTCAGGTATGTACCATTTTTAAAACCTGCGCAGATTTTATCGCTCGTGATTTGCCCTTTGAATGTGAGCGGTGACTCCGATATGCACGTGTCGATATCGATGTAAGGAAGCTCGATCACTTGCAGAACCTGGGACCTGGTACCGTTCTTAGCTGTGAGGCCCCAGCCTGCTACCTGTGAACACAACATTTTTTTAGACTTTGTGCTACCTGTACAAAGCAGCTTAACTATGGCCGTGATAATTCCAACTCGGATCTTACTAACATGAAGGAGTAATAACATCCTACTAATATTATAATGGCAAAAGTGAGATTGTTTGTTACGCTTTCACGCCTTAAATACTCAACTGATCATCATGAAATTTTGCAAACAAAGTTGTCAAGGGTAAAGAAAATAACATAGGGTATGTACCACAAGGTACAAAGGGGGTGCATAGGGGTTTCATCACTATATTTAAAAAAATATATCTAAAAAGTAAAATTTGTTAATTTTGTATGTTAATTTTGTAAGTGACTGGTGTTAATCCTAGGGCTGCAATAAGGACGGATTGTTTGAAATTTTATTCCTAAAGGGGTGGAGGGGATGGCAATGATTGATCGCTGGTGAAGCCACAATTTAAATTTGCGGTATACGCACTACATGAATGACCTCATTTGGACGTCAAGCAAGTCCAGTACTTTCTCCTGTTCAGTTACATTCCTTCTTCGTTTTCCGCCTAAATGTGCTCCCAGATTACCATAAAGCAGTAGAAGACTGGAGGCACCAATTTTAGGATATTGATAGTTATTAATTGACTTTAGTCCACTTAGCAAAATTTTCCTCTGAAATATTAATTCATACTTGACTTCATCTTACCTTCCCTTTCTTCCCCGGCTGCAGCTGTCTTTTCTCGAAGACGATATCGAAGTCAACGCACACGGGCCGGATGAACCATTTATACTCAAAGGGTTTCGTTACTATCACTACAGCAATGTCGTCCTGAAAGTGCGTCGCACTGCCGCGGAAACGGGCTGGTACGTGAATTCCCTTAACCTGCAGAAAAATAGGCACTGTGAAAATTCCTATTGAATCCAAAGCAGTGCAAAAGTATTAATGTTTGTGCGATGCAGGATTCTATTGTACGGCATAGTTGCATTAGAGAATCTTAGGAAACATTTGTGTTTCCTCAGGCTCATCACCATCATCTCGGCCGGTAGACTCCCACGGCAACTAGAACGCCGCGACGAGCCGTTGCTCGCTGTGTGCATGCAGCGGCTCACCGCAGGTCGGTCCACCTCGTGGGGGAGCCATCCTGCGCTCCATCTTCCGGTCCGCGGTCGCCATTCAAGAACTATTCATCTACAATGGTTATCGGTTTTACGACATATGTGGCCTGCCCGTTGCCTGCAATTTCCTAATCTTGATTATGGACACTGGTAGTAAGGCCGTACACTTTCGTATTGTATCTTTGAGGTATTTTCAAGATCTTAAGCAGTTTCCCGAGCGCTGCTTAGATGAGTTAGTTCTTTGGTTGACCTCTTTGTAGGTGGACCCCTTTCTTGGACCTCTTGCATAGACAACTGCACATTACTGCGTACTCTAGACAAACTGTTGACGAACTTCGCAATGAGCACCTTTGATTATCGCCATTTTGGCACTAATAACAGTAGTTTGGCAGTAGTGAGCGTCCACGGAACTAACGTCTTTGTACATTTTAGTACCATGAATCGGCACAAACGAATGTACGGCAGGGCCTAACCATAGAGATCAATGTCGCTATGGCACACGAAATTCCTTGCCGAAAACGTCATTTATATATACTGGGGTGCATTGGATATTTTACTCACATCAGATGTCTGCGCCTCATCCGTACTGTCATTCCAGGAACGGTACAGCTTGCCGACCGCCACCGCAAAGTTGGCAGCGAGCTGTTTAGCGCCTCCGTCTAATGCGTCTGTCCAGAAACAGTGGGCGGCTGGGGGTGTTCAGATTTCATATGGTAAAATAATTGCAATAGGTACATATTTTTATGATAATAACTAATTTTAATATTTTGCTAAGTTTAACTGTTGCGCATGATTCTTTTATTATTTTTAATCCAATCCTTCATATTAATGATATAAAAACCTCGGCGATTAGAGAAACAATGATAAAAATATGATCGAAAAAATTTCGGCCACAGGTCTAGGAAGTAATCTATCAGGTTCTCATATTCCGGAAAATACGAGTAACGGGAAGAGCAATAAAATGCCTACCTAAAAACTACCAACCTAACTGTTTTTGACAAGTGACTACCTACTCCCGTCGTGTGAGAGCCGTCGTAGTTATATCCTCGCTAAATAAATCCCTGGGAGTGAGAGATTATTTGAAACTAGCTGTGCCCCGTGGCTTTGCACGTGTACAAATTTTAACCCCCCCTCCCTCTCCCCTTCTCCCCTTCCAGACTTTCCCCTCTACCTGTATTTCCGTTTTCCGAAGCACCGGTAGAGTCAAAAGGGTATTTCCTTGTCCAGTGAGAGGTTTAACTCTGTTCGCATCTGAAAGGGAAATTCCCTTTTCAAACTCAAAGCATACATAGTTTACCTAGACTTTATTGATTTGATTTATTTATAAAACTTCATGTATTTCTCCTTGTTCGTGTGATGTTAAATTTGACTAGTAATAGTGCTATTATTTTGCTTATCTATACTTATAATAGAGCAATAGGAACGAAATAGTCCGTACAAAAAAGATAGTAAAAAATAGTCTAGGGTACTTAAAATAAGCTACTGAAAATGAATAGTTTTTTTTTTGTTAGTTTGTTAGTTTATTTGTCTGTATGTTTATTCGCGCATCACGTAAAAACTACTGGACAGATTGCGTTCCGGTTTTCACTGTTGGATAGCTCAAGGTTTGACTTAAAGACATGGATACTTGGTATCTCAATCCAATGAGCAGAAGCCGAGCAGTTGATAAAAATATTATTGGCAGTTGAAGGAATTTTGATCAAATGTTGGTGTATTGGTATTTTAGGTCCTGGAATAGCACAAAGAGTACTTTTAACCTAGAGAAAAGACAACGCGTGTGAAGCCGCGGGCATCAACTAGTTTACAATAAAATACTTTGACGTTAAACTTTGATTTTGACCTTACCCACCAATATCAAACTAGACTACATATATACTGCAAGCGTGGCTCGCATCGCAAGGAAGTGGAGAGTATGTACTATATGAATGCAAGCGTGGCTTGCATCGCAAGGAAGTGTAGATAAATTACTACATAAATGTAAGCGTGGCTAACATCGCAGGAAGGAGAGAGAAGGTACTACATGAATGCAAGCGTGGCTTGCATCGCAGGGAAGTGGAGAGAAGGTACAACATAAATGTAAGCGTGGCTCACATCGCAGGAAGTAGAAAGAAGGTTCTACATGAATGCAAGCGTGGCTCGCATCGCAGGAAGTGGAGAGAAGGTCCTAAATTTTTAATGATTTTGAGAAAAATGTCATAAGATGCGAGCTTAAATGTGATGAGTCATATCTGATGAATGATCTTAAACGTCCTAAATTTTATGCTAAGGCCACTTCCGATCCTTACCTGATAAAACTACGTCTGTGCTGATCAAAGAGCCTCCACATATCTGAAGGTACGGCTGTTTGTCCTTGGAGTAGACGCCTGCATGCCAGGGCACCTCACCGTGCCTCGCCGATACACCGCCGGCGATTTGCGGTTCGCCACTTGAAGTCACTGTGCCACATTCTGTGGTAAATGTATCAATTATTAAATAACATAATATTAGAGCACAACAATGTTACCAAAAACTTTAAGTTAAATTAACATTGGAAGAAAATTATTTAAAAAAAAAAAAAAAATTTTTATATTTGCACTTTGTTTTCATATTTTTAGACAGTTTTAGGCTTTTTTAATTTTTGTTGTTTACTACTTCTTTTTAAGTTTTTTAATGTTATAAATGTAATACAAGTCAGCTAACAATATGACCTCAAGTGGCCACCATCTTTATGTTAATCTATATCACCACTAATATATAAAAGGAAACGTTGTAATTTCAACGTTTGTTTGGGGTATTTTCACGCCAAAACGGCTTGATAGATTTTTATAAAACTTTGTATGTTGATACTGTATACAACAGAGACCAACACAATGTACTTTTGATGTCGGAAAAGATAAAATTGCCACGGAAAACAATTGATTTTGATTGCTCGCTTTCACACCAAAACTTTCTCTGGCGAACAAGTAGGTATGTACATCCAAGTACGTGAAATACGAACGTCAAAATTCATCAAGCAGTTTTATTCTATTTTATCAGAGACTTCTAATCTACTGTATATTAGAAGTCTGTGATTTGTATGTACAGACTTCTAAGATACAGTAGCAGACCGACCATTAATCGCTACTTCTATGTAGACATATAAACATGATAATTTATCATTTTTTCGCCCACCGATGCGTCATTAATTGGTGTCTCGTTCATTTACCCGTTGCTACACTGTCCCACACATAAACAAAAAGACGATAAACATGCGTAGCCACACCGCCATGTTGAGCTCATTACTTGGCAGCACGTCTACGGTTGTCTGATTAATGTCGAAATAAAAATATAGATATTTTGAGACAAATAATACAAGAAAATAAACCGAAATGGTGAAATGCAGTTCGTACTGGTATGAAAATTCTTCCATATCTAAACATCCATTGAATTGTCTTTCGACAGTGAGTCTCAAGTACCTGTACAATAACAGGGGACGGATTTAGACGGATTTGTTTGACAATGAAGATGAGTAATACATTGCATTCATGGTCTAGTTTTCCCTGTATTAGTCAAACGGTCTAACATTAACCTTACATTGTGTATGCCACTACAGCAATCAAAATATGTGAGTAATTTAATAGGTAGTACACCTACATTACACAGAATTCACTATTACCTAGGTTTTTGATACATAGGTAGCCGTTAAATTTGCATCACAGGAACAGCTATATCAGCGAGAGCTGTCAGGGGGAAAGGCACATAACAATCCAAGTGGAACGTCAGTACAGGCCTTACCACCCCCACCTAGACTTAGATATAAGAGTACGTCGTAAACTGGGTACCTAGCAAAGTTTTTTTTTCAGTTTAGTTACAAATTTTATTAGGTAGGCTACCTACATAATTTGGGATCTTGTTCAGTATGTAGTGTCACATATTTTATATCTTAAATTAAGAATGCACCTCACATTTCTGGTCTGTACTTTTGATTGGGTAGGTAAGTAATTTATTAACCTACATAAAAAACAAATTTGATTGAAAGTACTAGGAAAGCCTGGATAGAATACATAAAACGCCAGGATTGGCAACCCAGTTTGGCTAATGTGCTATGCTCAAAGCATTTTAAGGATCACCTGCTTGACCAATGAGCGCGCGCGGTGCTATGTCGTATGTTAATGTTGCATATTACCAAGATGAGATGTCAGATGTTACACATCATATGCGGTTACTGTAAGGCTGCTCGTTATTTTTACTAAAGATTGATTAACCATATTTTTTGTTTTTGTTGAGTAACAGTAACATTGATTTCCTTTTCGACTAATATTGGAAGCATCATTGAGATTTTCAGGATAATTTCATAAAGTATTGTTCAAACCTGGGATGCATCTTGCGACGTAACTCCACCTGCCGTTTTTGCACCGCATGTACGTGAGGGTAGTCGGCGAGTAGTAAATGGGCCTCCGGCATTGCGGACTGACCACAGTGCCGGAAGGCTCGTACTCATTACACGCCCTGGACCCTCCAGTGGCGGAGACCACGCAGCTGAAGTCCACTGATAGGTGCGAGGGCAAGTGACACTGCACTGTTTATAACAAGCACAAATTAAAACAAATTATAACCTCCAACTCCTTCCCCATTATTGCTAAGAACTATCTCAATTACATTACTGCATCATAGTCGATCCACTCGTTTGGGAGATACGATACTGATCCCCCCATCCTACTTAATTACATCATACATCATCTTCATCGTATTTTACATCTCACTTATAATATATAATAATGCAAATAAATAAAATTGAAGTGTCTGTTTGTTAAGTCAAAATAACAGCTTTTTAATAAATACGTATTTAATTATGAAAGTATATACGAAACTTATAAACAAAAACCACCTTTAAGGGAAAGCCATTTTTCACCTCACAAGCTCGGAAAGATTCTGTTTGCCATTCGAAATCTGAGTGTAAAATTGCATTTTACCCGCTAGCGTGGAAAGAGTTTTTAAAATTCGAACCTTTCTATTTAATAATTTTCTATACCGAGAATTTACTGAAAATACTTTATTACTAATTCTTCTTGAACTTTTTATTATTTTTTCATTTTATTAATAATATATTATATTATATTATTATACGATTCGATCTCTACTTGACTCTATTCTTCTTTTTGGCTCTACTTGACTCTACTCGACTCTAATCAACTCTACTCGACTCTAATCGACTCTACTCGACTCTAATCAACTCTACTCGACTCTAATCGACTCTACTCGACTCTAATCAACTCTACTCGACTCTACTCGACTCTAATCGGCTCTACTCGCCTCTACTCGACTCTAATCGACTCTGCCCGACTTTACTCGACTCTACTTTACTCTACGCGGCTCTACTCGACTCTACTCCACTCTACTCGACTCTGTTCGTCTCTTTTCATTTTCAATTATATGCTAATCTGTTCTACTCTAGTTCATTATATTCTACTCTATTCTACTCTATTCTACTCTATTCTACTCTATTCTACTCTATTCTACTCTATTCTACTCTATTCTACTCTATTCTACTCTATTCTACTCTATTCTACTCTATTCTACTCTATTCTACTCTATTCTACTCTATTCTACTCTATTCTACTCTATTCTACTCTATTCTACTCTATTCTACTCTATTCTACTCTATTCTACTCTATTCTACTCTATTCTACTCTATTCTACTCTATTCTACTCTATTCTACTCTATTCTACTCTATTCTACTCTATTCTACTCTATTCTACTCTATTCTACTCTATTCTACTCTATTCTACTCTATTCTACTCTATTCTACTCTATTCTACTCTATTCTACTCTATTCTACTCTATTCTACTCTATTCTACTCTATTCTACTCTATTCTACTCTATTCTACTCTATTCTACTCTATTCTACTCTATTCTACTCTATTCTACTCTATTCTACTCTATTCTACTCTATTCTACTCTATTCTACTCTATTCTACTCTATTCTACTCTATTCTACTCTATTCTACTCTATTCTACTCTATTCTACTCTATTCTACTCTATTCTACTCTATTCTACTCTATTCTACTCTATTCTACTCTATTCTACTCTATTCTACTCTATTCTACTCTATTCTACTCTATTCTACTCTATTCTACTCGACTCTACTTTACTCTATTCAACTTTACTTGACTCTACTCTTCTCTACTCGACTCTAATCGACTCTTTTCGTTTCAATTTGACTCTTTTCAACCCTATTCGACACTATTCGACTGTTTTCGAGTCTATTCTATTCGATTCTATTCGACTCTATTCTATTATGTTTACATATCTGCCAGGCATCCCGCGAAGGCCCATTTTTTATCATTATTATTATTATTATAAACACTAATTTAATATATTATTTTAGCTGTTTTTCTTGCACCTAGCATTTTCTTCGCTGTAGTGAGGTGAAAAGTTTTGTGTTGCGCACGGCAGCAAAGTTATTTGGCGTCTCGTACTGTTGAAAACCTCGCTACGCTCAGGATTCTATATTTGAACCACTCGCTTCGCTCGTGGTTCAATCCTAGGATCCTTCGCTTGCTCTGGTTTCAATACAAGTACTCTCGCCAAAAAACACTTTGCAGCCTTGCATAACAAATAACTATTATTTTAAATAGAGTTTAAAACATTCCATACCATCCATCCATCCAACTTGGGCGTTGTCGCTGGATTGTGGAACCGCCTTTAAGACCAGGCTCTGCTTTTTAAGGGTTTTTTACCATAAATATGCTGGTTCAACCACAAACCTGATAAATGTGAAACTTAACATATATTTTTTTGAGATCTCTATCTCTCTAAGACTTAAACAAAACATGATTAACAAAATTTCATTCGATACATTTTCTTATCAAAAATTACGTTATTTTCGGTAATATTTACATTTTCTATTCAACGGGATAAGTTGTATCTTCAAAATAAATCTCACAGCAAGAAAATATAGTTTATTATCTAATGCTTAGACAAAATTTACCTAACTAAATTATTAGCCTACCTATAAAGTAAATAACTTTTGAGACATTCGTCATTTAGTTCCGAGCTAAATTGTGTGTTCAAACAGCGCTCACGATATTCAACCGTGTTACGCAGGCACTTCAGTGCTTATTACGGGGAGCGGATGGCAGAGTGTAGGGGAGGTGGCAGGGGAGTGGGGAGTGGAAAAATGTAACCTTACTCAACCTTACCTTACCTTGATTAACTCATTATCAAGAAAAACAGACAGAAACACGGAACACAATTAAACATTTGTGCAATGGGCGGTCTTATCGCTAAAAGCGATCTCTTTCATACAACTTTTGTATGGACAGAAATTATTGAAGTAACTAGGATGATGGTGTCGCAACATTCACTTCTACGCACGCTTATGCATGCGTAGAAGTTATTATTATCACGAATGCATACATTTTACAGACCCAATTTAATATCAGGTGAGAAAATTAAAAATTAAAATTATGCTATATGAGCGATTCTATCATTAAATATGGGCAAATTACCACTTCTGAAATATTATAATACCAATATTAACGGAAAATACATTATTTTATGGGTCGTTGAATACTTGCATACAATTTTTATTTTATTTTTATAGTTGAATGACGAGTCGGGCAGGTTGCTCGCCTGATGGTAAACGTCACGCCTGGCCATAACAGTTGCAGTGCCACCCAGAACTTTGGTTGCAAAGTCTTGCGCGTCACTGCACTGCGTACGTCACCCTGAGCTGAGATGAGACATCGGTTGTTAAGTCTCATTGCCCAGTAATTTTTCTGGAAACATTGCCCTTCAAACCGAAACACAGAAAAGTTTACACACTACTGCTTGGCGGTTGAATATCTGACAAAGGAGTGGTACTTCCCCAGGCGGTCTCTTGCGTAAGAGGCCCACCACTACAAAAATATTTGGTTCTCATGCTCGTTTTCCTCACCAAAGCTCAAAACAAAAAAGTGGGTGGGCTGTGTCAGGAAGCACGGCCATTTGTTTGTCGTGAAACGTCTACGCCACTTACAAAGTGAAAGATCACAAAAATATTAATTTAGCTGATTTTTCTATATGCGTCCTGCGCTCCCCTGTGTCTTTTGACAAAAATTAAATATTACATCATCGAGCTGATTATCTATGCTAAAAAAGTGGGTGGGGCTTTGTTGGGACGCACGGCCGTTGTTTTGTTTTGTTTTTCGCCTTTTGCTTCAAAACGAACAGCAGGCTGATAACCTTAGGAGTGAGGTCGAGTTATTGCCATCGCGCACCCTTTGTGGGTGCTCCTGAAGGTCGTGAAGGATTTGGAATTCACTAAACAGTTAACGCGCACCCACCAAGCACCCGCAATCAACACTAATGCCAGGAAACTGGTAACTAGGCGGCAGAATTAAGCTAAACCTAGCCTACAAATACTTTTCTTTTTGTCTGAGTGATTATCTGTGGGTGGCGCGCCAGCTAACAAGACCAATGGCAGCAATCTCCCTTCAACCAATCATTGTCTGAATTTATTTTCTATTTTTCTCACTTAAAATCTATCTAAAATTTTGTTACCGTGTAGATATCAAGTGTAATTAAAAGTTGATTAGCATCGTAAGTTTCGTAGTGATCTAATAATATGCCATTGCATCGCAAGCTTTTATTTAACTTGCAATGTTTGTATATTAGTTTGTGTAGGTCAAATCTTTCAAGCTATTTCCTCTTATCCTTACGGATTTGAATTTTCACATGTTGGTTCAGTTCCAAAAAATGATGACAATGCATTTTTAAGGTAAGCATAACCTGTCATCTAAGATTCGCTCCAGATAAAGGAACTCTTCAACGGTTAACAGCACAGACACGGAACGTTGTGAACTACACATTTTATTATGATAGCCAGCACAAGCCAAGACGCCTGCTAAGAACAATCTCAATCACATCAGCTTTGAAACAGAAAAATAAACGCATCACAATCGATCCATTCCTTTGGGAATTACACCGCGAAGCCACAGTCAGACATACATTCATACATATACTTCCTACAGTTATAACATTCCTCTATTTTTGAGTTCAGGGGTAAAAAATGCTATACTTACAGACACATTTCGGCATCTTGTTCTGCCAAACTCCATTAAAGCAGGTAATAATGTTGGTGGAGCCATCCGCTATAAACCCGTCCCGGCAAGTGATGCTGATGATGACCGAGTCGTAAGCATCTCCAGGTTTAGCGTTGGGTATATTAGTTATGTATGACCCGTGGGCTGGGTACTCTGGTAATGTGCAAGTTACGTTCTGTGCCCTGTAATCAAACATGTGTGTTATATCATTTATACACACGATCCTTCAACATTTGAACGACGAGAATGATCCACATGTCCTACAAATAGACCGTATTACATGACATAATGTACACAAAGTACCACAAACTTTTAAAGATACCTGTGATGAATAATCTGTTCAAAAATAATATTATTTTATTTAACTGTAACCTATGACATTCACGCGATTTATTTATGGAACTTTAAAAGAGCACAAAAAATACTGTCTTGTGAAGAATACGCGATAATGTATTTTTTTGCCATGTGATATTTAACACTAACTGTGCCCGTGTCAATGCCCGCGTGGTCATTTTTCTGTGATAAAAGACTCCTATGGTTATTCCAGGACCTACATTACGTATAATCTACAAAAGAACGATATACCAAATTTCTTCAAAGTTGTTTCAGATGTCAAATAGTTTATTATCGATTACTCAAATTCTTCTCATTGGATTGACATACGAAATAACAAAAAAAAAACAAATCCTAAGCTTTCCAACTGGCATATTTCAATCTGTTCAATATTTTTTTAACCAGTTGCTTCTGGTTAAAAAATATTGAACAGATTGAAATGTGCCTGATCAGTAGCCTATTAATCGACTTCTTAAAGGGAGATCTCAAGTTATCTGCTGTTACCTCATATCTCTAAAACGTTAACCGATTTAGTTTTTTTTATTGATTGAAAGGAAAGGACCCCGATTAGGTCCTGTTTTTTTATATATCAAAATTGGACTAGTAGTTTTTCGAAAATAAATTGTTTTTTAGAAAATCCATTTGAGTTTGTGTTTATATTGTCTCCTATCTCTAACATTTCTAAACCGATTTGGATAATTGTTGTTTTATTCAAAAGTGGAGAGTTTCAGTGTAGTCCCATACAAACTATATCAAAATTGGTTCAGTTGTTTTAATTACAAAAATCTAATATTTTTTTTATGTTCTCTTATATCTTGGGATTTCTGAACCGAAATAGATGACGGTTATTACTTGAGAAACGAGACCTCCAGAATGTGGTAATGTTTAAATTGGATCAAAATTAGATCAGTAGTTCTTCTCATTGGATTGACATACGAAATAACAAAAAAAAAACAAATCCTAAGCTTTCCAACTGGCACATTTCAATCTGTTCAATATTTTTTTAACCAGTTGCTTCTGGTTAAAAAATATTGAACAGATTGAAATGTGCCTGATCAGTAGCCTATTAATCGACTTCTTAAAGGGAGATCTCAAGTTATCTGCTGTTACCTCATATCTCTAAAACGTTAACCGATTTAGTTTTTTTTATTTATTGAAAGGAAAGGACCCCGATTAGGTCCTGTTTTTTTATATATCAAAATTGGACTAGTAGTTTTTCGAAAATAAATTGTTTTTTAGAAAATCCATTTGAGTTTGTGTTTATATTGTCTCCTATCTCTAACATTTCTAAACCGATTTGGATAATTGTTGTATTATTCAAAAGTGGAGAGTTTCAGTGTAGTCCCATACAAACTATATCAAAATTGGTTCAGTTGTTTTAATTACAAATATCTAATATATTTTTTATGTTCTCTTATATCTTGGGATTTCTGAACCGAAATAGATGACGGTTATTACTTGAGAAACGAGACCTCCAGAATGTGGTAATGTTTAAATTGGATCAAAATTAGATCAGTAGTTCTTCTCATTGGATTGACATACGAAATAACAAAAAAAAAAACAAATCCTAAGCTTTCCAACTGGCACATTTCAATCTGTTCAATATTTTTTTAACCAGTTGCTTCTGGTTAAAAAATATTGAACAGATTGAAATGTGCCTGATCAGTAGCCTATTAATCGACTTCTTAAAGGGAGATCTCAAGTTATCTGCTGTTACCTCATATCTCTAAAACGTTAACCGATTTAGTTTTTTTTATTGATTGAAAGGAAAGGACCCTGATTAGGTCCTGTTTTTTTATATATCAAAATTGGACTAGTAGTTTTTCGAAAATAAATTGTTTTTTAGAAAATCCATTTGAGTTTGTGTTTATATTGTCTCCTATCTCTAACATTTCTAAACCGATTTGGATAATTGTTGTATTATTCAAAAGTGGAGAGTTTCAGTGTAGTCCCATACAAACTATATCAAAATTGGTTCAGTTGTTTTAATTACAAAAATCTAATATTTTTTTTATGTTCTCTTATATCTTGGGATTTCTGAACCGAAATAGATGACGGTTATTACTTGAGAAACGAGACCTCCAGAATGTGGTAATGTTTAAATTGGATCAAAATTAGATCAGTAGTTTTAGTTATTAGTTAATTCGTTTGAAGTTGTTTTTTTTTTGTACCATTTAACGACGTCTAATGATGCTTAAATTTTAAACACGGGTGTTGTTCTGATGACAATATTATGGTACTATTGAGCTGGTCTGATGATGGAGCCGGAAGCTAGTCAACAGGTAACTGAACAACAAAATGATGAAACCCCTTAGAGTTTGGGCTCATTTGATTTATATTGATGAGTTATCTGGTTCTATGTGGTATCCACGGTCTGATGATGGAGTCGGAAGATAGTCACAGGAACTCAACAACAAAATGATGGAACTCTTTCGAGTTTGGGTTTTTTTGTTTGTCTTAATAAGTTTTCTGGTCTTATGTGGTACCTATACAAGGTCTAATGATGGAGCTGGAAGGTAGTCACAGGAACTCAACAATCAATGATGAAACTTTTTGGGTTTGGGCTCATTTGGCTTGTCATAATGAGATCTCTGGTCTAATGTGGTATCCAATGTCTGATGTTGGATCTGGAAGGTAGTCACTTAAAAAACTTAAAAATTAAATGATGGAACTTCTTCGAGATTGGGCTCATTTGGTTTGCCTTGATGAGCTTTCTGGTCTAATGCGGTATTCTGGATCTGATGATAAAACCGGAAGGTAGTCACAGGAACCCATTACCCAACAATCAAATAATGAAACCCATTCGAGTTTATGCTTATTTGATTGGTATCATAAAGTTCTCAACTCTTACGTGGTTTTGGTGCTGGCTTGTAAAAGTTTGCTTTAATTTATTTTTTTACCCGATTTCTTGCTTTTTATTAGGAAGGGTTCCAATGAAGTCACCGATCATTTTCATTAAAACTGATTCAGTAGTTTTATAAGTAATTTATCTTTGGCACTTAATGGTACTACGTATCATTAATTTAATTTGCGAACGTATTTCTTAATTGAGTTTAACTATTTTAGGTAGCGTATGTTTTTTTAGTCGACACAAATCAAGTTTTTTTTCTAAAAAGTAGTAAATCGGGTTTCTTAGAAATGATCTTTTGTAAACTTCCACAAAAATTAATAAAATAATCAAAATTAAACAAGTTTTTTTTTTTTTTTTAATATTTACCTGTTGACGGCATTATTGTTATAAGATAGTGTTTATTAATGTGTTTGTGTTTGACATTGATCTTACCCACTTAATGTAGAAGTTTGTCGTATTGATCGATGCAGAACTAGATCATCGGAACTTAGGAGTATCCTGTAGTGAAAATATTAAGTAACACGTTATTGATTTAAACAGTATCTTTCAATTTGTGTGGCGCTATGTGAGTCGTGGAAAGCAGCTAAGTATATCAAACGTCATAGAAATTCGTTTGCCGTGGGGTAGTTTTTATCGATTGGTCAACTCGTCGCATTAAATCAATAATAACTAAATCAGTAAAGTAAATACATCATAGCATTTAGGTCTTAAATTATCCAACAGTGAAAAGCGCATCGCAATCGGTCCAGCAGTGTTTACATGATGTGAAAACAAACAAAAAAACAGACACAACCCACTATTATTACCAAACCAATCTTTCCCAACGTTTTGGTGAGGTTATGACAAAATTGGTACTTGGATTCACTTCGCTATGCATATTTTCATCTTATTATATGTATCTTTATTGAACATACTTTTTGTGACTTACTGCTATAAGCTATATCTGCTTTCACATACTCAGGAAATTAATTATTCAGAATTAGCTTTATTTATTTTGGAAATTTCGCGCACACTTCAGGTGTCGTAATAAAACATGGAGACATTATTGAGGTCTAGGTAATATTATTTATTCTGTGGTCGAGGTTGAAAAAAGTTTGAACAAAATAAAACGAATTTTCAACTACAATTAATGGTTTCTAACAACTTTACGTACTGTTATCATGGTCATTATTTTGTTCACTTACAATCCTCTATCACAGCCAAGCTCATCTTCACCACTGGCACAGTGTGTCGCGCCATCGCAGACGAGGTCCGCGCTGACGCAGGCACCGTCACCGCATGAGAACTCCGATGGACTGGATTAACAAAATAGGAGAAAGCGTCATCTCTACCCAAATAAGAGCATCGTCACGTAATACCAAATTTCAAGACTTTGAAGTCATATTTAGTATTGACCATGAAAGTATATAAACCTACCACACCGAGTATGAAACCACAAAAAACAATCACAGATTTCACACAAGAAAGACCAATCAAGAAGAAAAAACCAGACTTATCTGTTAATGGAGCGGATATTAATAACAACTACTACCTAGTACGTACATACAATCTATCTTATCTATTGTTAAATGGTTAGATGATAATAATTTAAAGGTAAATTTAACTAAAACCAATTATATTCAATTTCGTAACAAAGGTTCTAAGGCAATTACGAGAAACGTACTACACAATGATAATAAACTAAATGGAGCTAGTAACGCTACATTCTTGGGTATAACTGTTGATAATTTCTGTGATTGGAAATCTCAAGTAGATAATGTCTGTAAAAAGATAAATAGGTTTGTGTATGTACTAAATAGACTGAGGAAAACCTCAGCACGGCAGACTGTTTTGTTAGCATATCATAGCTATGTAAGTTCTGTGCTAAGGTATGGTCTGCTACTCTGGGGGAATTCGACTGACGTAAATAGAGCATTCTTGTCGCAAAAAAGGTGTGTACGTGCCATGGTAGGTGTTCCTCCTTACGTATCCAGTAAGCCTTTCTTTAAAAATTTTGGAATTTTAACACTGCATAGCATGTACATCTTTGAAGTAGGAATATTTGTACGAAAACATCCTGAATTGTTTACCCGAGCCAAACACTTGTTTCCGCGGAATACGAGAAATGGCGAAAGACTTGTTCTCAACCATGTACCGAAGACCGCTTTGTTTCATAAAAACTGTTATGGTATGTGTATCAAAATTTATAATAAAATACCATTATCAATAAAAGATCTCCCTTTTGGAATGTTTCGTAAGAAATTGAAAATATGGCTTTTAGAAAAATCTTTTTATTCCATAGGTGACTTTCTAAAGGAATAACTATATCAATTTAGACATTGTAAATAAAAATACTAATAATACTGCTAACTTACTATTTTTTACTAGGACATTTACCAATTAATATTTTCATTTGACCTATTTTTAATTATGACATTTATAAATTTTTGTTTTTTGATGTATTATTAAGTATTTTATATTAAGTTATAAATTTTGTGTTAATTAAATTATGATTTCACATGCCAGCTAATGGCAAAATAGAAGGACTATAATATTAATTTATTATCATCATGTAACTCTATTTTTTGTGAATTATAAATTCATTTCATTTCATTTACAAAGTTTGTATAAAAAAATATTAGGTACATTACTCTTATCAAATATCTCAATTCACCTAATATCGCTATATTTCTAAAAACCTTTAAATTATTTGGTTTAAAAGTAACCTATAAGTGATATTCCAAGACTAACAGTAACCTATAAAATAAATTTACTACATTACATAAAAATTCTTTCAGCCGTCAAATTGTAGTTTACGCATCTCAATCAGGATAAAAAATGTTATATTCTCGTTCAGTAGCTTATAGCTAAATCCCCTAGACCATTCCTTTTTAAATTTGTATCTTCATTTTACAGACTTTTGTTACTTACTGCGTTATTATAAGTAGAGATTTATTACCTGCAGGAGTCAAAGGCACGTTGGATAACTGAAGCAGAAAACGCTGATGCTGCTGACGACATAAAAAATATATTAGAGGAAGTTCTCATTTTATCGTGATAGTAATTTTTTATTGTTTTAAGATGTTGTGACAGGATCTTTTTTTTTTCAAAGCTCGAAAGTCTAGTTCGACATAAGCTAACCAGAAGATATTCTAAATTTAGCACATTGCGACATCATTGCATAACACCAGGGAACTAAAATTCAATGCTACTCGTAGTTAGGAGCAAAAATAGACAACAATCTTCAAAGTTCAAGGTTATTTTTGCTAAGCAACTTATGCATAACACATTCACAAGTCTACATTTAACGTCTTGTGAGCAACAAGAGAAAAAAATATTAAAATATAAACTAGCTGCGCCCCGCAGCTTTACATACGATAATGGATGATGATGAAATACAGTCTGTGTCACTTCAGTCTTTAATGTTTATCTATGGTAAAAATCCCTTTAATCCGTCGCTTAGTTTCTGCATGACAAAGGAACACAAACCGAACAACAAACACACTTTCGCATTTATATTATGTGATTATAATTATGTGGTTTTAAAGGATGTACTAGTACAGGGCTTACTAGGCAGGACCAGCCCCCACAAGAAGCACCCGTTCACGAATATGACTTGTGGTATCAGCCATTTACCAAAAGGCTCCACTAACGCCTTGTTGAGGTCCGGGCAACGACACTTGATGTATTATGAATAATAATAATATAAAATATTTGTGTAAAAATATATGATATGATATGATGTTTGTTTCATATTACCAATTGTTGCACCTTGATGATGATGATGATGTTGAAAAGTATCCTGTGTCCAAGTATCCTGTGTCAAAGCCCTCAACCATTGTAGAGGGAAAGAAGTGACCCGATACACAGAGCGCGAATTGTAATGTAAAGTATTTACTCAATCGTCATGCTTAGTTAAATATGTAACCACATAACTAAAAAGTTTTATACACATAGGCGCAGTACTTATTTATTTATTCTGTGACACAGACTCCATCTAAGAATTTTATCCCCATTCAGTTAAGAACTCACCTAAGATGGCCAAGCACATCACTTTCACAATCATTTTCACTAACTTTTTAACACACACGCTAGAGACTGGGCTTTAAATAATATAACACTTTATTAAAATTTATTTGGAATAATAATTGAACCGTCAATAAAATATTTTGTGAATAATTAGAAACAATGACCTTAAACAAGCGAGCAATCGCGAAAAATACCTTAGCGCTACTAAATGGCATCTTGCTAAACTTTGTTATTATAAACTAACTGATGCCCGCGGCTTAGCACGCGTGGTCATTTCTGCAGGTTAAAATTACTCTATGTGCAATTCCAGGGCTTAAAATACCAATATACATTTGATCAAAATTCTGACTGAGATATAAAGTACCCCAGTTTAAGTCAAAACATAAGCTATCCAACAGTGAAAACCGCATTGCAATCGGTCCAGTAGTTTTACGTGATGCGCGAACAAACATACAGACAGACAAACAGACAGACACGAACTTTTAAAATGTTATATTCTTGTTCAGTAGCTTATGTTATGTACCTTAAACCATTTATTTTTAATTATCTTCTTTGTACAGACTTTTTCGTTCTTATTGCTTTATTATAAGTATAGATAAAGAAATCGTTCCATAGGACTTTTGAATGTCAAGGTTATTGCCCCAAAAAAATAATAGACATGTGCGTGTCGGACCTTGCGTATTGTAGGGTTCCATGATCGCAGTTTCTTATCCATAGCTCGAAAAGTGATCGATGGTGGCTGTCAATAAGCGCGTGAACAGACGATCATCCAAATGCATAGGAGTCCAAATTGTGCCATGTCTCGCTCCTATATTATCGGTCCATTTGGAATGGATTTAACAGTTACAGTGTAGATCTAGACATAGTTTAGTTTCTATTGGACGACTGGTTGGCCGAATGGTCAGTGACAGTAGACGTAGTATCTACTAAATACATGAATCTATTAATATGGTTGGAGTAACAAGGGACAATTTGTCTTTTGCGTTTTTCCACTATTACACGGCGACAGTATGGCACCGGGGACGACTATTATTTGTATGATAATCAGCTGGACATTGGAAAATAAAATTTACCTGTTTCTTTCTGTTGCCGTATTTTTGCCCAGCCATGCCGTGGCCTTTCATTAGTGAAAAATAAACGTTCCGCACAAGCATAGATATAGTCTTATGTACTACAGAAGCCTATATCTATGCCATGCCAACAATAAAAACCGCATTGTAATCTGTCCAGTAGCACAGAATAAATAATAGGTAGATTAAAGGCCTCCTCACACCTAAGAAAAATCAGCTCGCTTACTTCTTGACATTCGCTAGAGATGTGGTACATTTGAAGCTAATTAATAGGTGAAACGCAGATGCAAGAACACGTTTTTAATTTAAAAACTCATGTAAATACCTCTTAGCAATCGCGAGGTATGCGGATTGAAAATAAATTATAATACGTTGCAATATGGTATAATATTCCATCTGACTTATTTGGCTTGTTTTGCACTAAGTTTCTACATATTTTTGATAAATAGAAAAATAAATTTAATCTCGTGTTTATTACAGTTCATTGTCAATTATTTGATACCTCATTTAGTGAAATAAAATCTGAGAAAATTTTCGAAGCCACTTCTCTTTGCTGGCTTATGAGATTTTCCATTAAAAAAGATGTTATGTACTTCAAAGCATATTTTTTAATAGCACAAAATCAGGACAGTATTTAGCAATTTCTTTAATATATATTGTTTTTTTGTGTTATCTGTTCAATACATTAAAAGCACAAGGTCGTAATATTTATGTTAGTTAATTGAAAATAGTGTCAGTTTAAACAAAATGTATCATATACATCACGCAACATCTAGAACTATTTTATGTGATTCATTATAGAAATGAAGCAATAAAAAAGTAAATATTTGCTAAATACCGACCTTAGTTTGTTAGGAAAAATCACAATGATAAATAAATCCTATACTATGGTAATACAGTATATTATCAATTGTTTAATACCATAAAAAGTAAAAACCAAATTGCAAAATTTTAGATCGATTTTCTAAGTCGCACTTACTGATATTTCCCATTAGAAAATAGATCTTATTAGTATATTAGCAAAGCATATTTTAAAAATAGTACAAAAGTAGTATTTTTTAGGACTTTAGGCGAATTTAGCAATTTCTTCGGCATGCATTGTTCTTTTTGTTTAATCCGTTCATAAAATTATCAGCACGAGGCGCGCAATGTTTACGTTAGTTTATTGAAAATAGCGTAAGTTTCAACAACATGTATCATATACATCACGCGATATCTAGACCGTCTTTGTGTTGTCTGTCATATTGGGGGGAGGGGGTTTGCCATAATCACCACGCTTGGCAGGCGGATTGGTGACCGCAGTATTACAAATATGTGCTCGGAGCACGCTGCTGCCCATCTTCCGGTGTTTATTCCCATAGTCGCCTCTTACGACATCCACGGGAGGATTGGGAGGAGTCTTATTCTAAGCCGAGACCACCACGGCGAATATTCATTCATAGTGTCTAAATAAAATTAATTTTAGTATTCATAGTGTCTGAATAAAATGTATTTGACACACAAACTGGACGGACGTGACGAGATATATTCCTGGTTTGAGTGCGGAACCCTAACAAGGCCCATTCGGTGCCAGTTGAAGGATGACACAAACATGATCTTGTCGTGACCTTTATCGCAGTTGGGGTACCGGTTTCCTCTCAGAAGAAAAAAAACTTTTTTCTTTGTGGGTTTTCCTCGAATAACATGAGACCGGATGATAAGTATTTTATAGCTAAAAAAGCAAACTTTGGTATTTTTCCTTAACAAACGACGACGGTCAATCTGATAAATTCATTTGACTTTCTAAATATCAGTATTGTTTTTGTGGAAATTGTATACGGGATATCCCGTAATGAGTGGATAATCCTGCAGGTACTTGTAGAGGGAGCAAAGTTGACCAGGAAAAAATTATAAAATAACTTTATGAAAAAACGTACCAGATTAGAATCCTCTTGAAACAGACATGTTTTTATAATAGTTAGCCTCCCAGGGTCTAATACATTTATTTTACACCACAGATGTTCAGACTAAACATTCAAAAAGAAAAACTCAAAACTGTAAACAAGGGTACGAATTTTCTCAAGTTTACAAATAATTACATAAGTCCACTACTTGATTCTTTTTATATTTTTTTCTGCCTTGCTCCCCTGCACATGTACCTTCAGGATTACCCACTCATTACAGGACAAACAGTATAAATAAAAAAAATGCTAATAATATAGGTGTATTTGTTGTAGAATGGTACATTACTGTCGAGTGCATGAAAATAAGCAATTACAGGTCAAATAGATAAGGATTACTATGAATTACGATAACTGGGTATACCATTGCTTTTTCCGTCGAGGTATAGTGTAAAAAGCTCTCAGCATCTCAAAAAAGGGCAAAGGAATTATTAAAACAAACACAAATAAAAAATATGTATAAAACCCGACTCACCCCCTCCCTCTCTTCCTCCTCCCATTATATCTAAGAAGCATTTCGATAAAATAAAATATTTTCCCAAAAAAATTTAAATCGACTTCATAATAAAAAAAATATTTTGTAAACAACCACTAAAAAGAATAAAACAATTACAATTGAGCGAGAACAGTATCACTTTTTCGAAATTAGCAACGTCATAATAATGCATAAATACAACATAAGATAAGAAAGAGTTTTTTGAAGGCGGTGCCAACCCGAGCCATAATTATTAAAATGGTTGAGCTTTTTCAAAAAGATAAGGTCTTAAACGGATTGACGTGCTATATAAAATAATAAGCTTTTATAGTAATTATCTACAAAAACTATCATTTACTAGATTGCTGTATTCTTGTCTTGGTGTTAAGTGGTATCCAGGATCTGATGATGAAAGTTAGTCACAGGAACTCAACGACAAAATGATGGAAACCCTTCCAGTAATGGTGCTATCATCTAATTCCGATTGCTATCGATTACTAAAAGTGAAAGGGTGTTCCTACTCGGAATAGCAGTACTAAATTGTTGTTTTTGGATAATATAATATTAAAATGACTAAATGGTTGGATACCGCAAATTGGTCATTTTAATTTTATTAGCGATTGACATTATGATATTATTATTTCATTGTTTTTATATAACTATCTTCATTTTATTTTCTTGAAACTCTGACATTGAATTATCATATAATTATCGTCAATATGATCTCTGATTTAACTATGCATTTCTACACCGGAAACGGTAGAGTATTTTGGACTTCTGACGATTAACAACTAACACACAATATTCGTATAATCAAATATAATTTGGCTATTATTTGATGTTTGTTGTGTTTGTTTGATTATGTATGTTGATGAAAAAACAACTTATCTAGGTCGGAAATATAAATACATACCAAACATCATGTTATATGACAAGAAAATGAGACTGTTTACTTTCTAGAGATTGCTGTACCGAATACCCATAATCATGCCTCCATCTACACCGAAAAATAGCCATGTGTCATCTAATTTATCTATCGAAATTAAATCACAGTGGCAAATTAAAACTGTAAAAACAACACCCATCGTAGTTTCATTGACAGGAGTTATTCACTCTTCACTCTTCACGAGCCTAGAGGTTTTAGATATTCTCAAACTTACATTTATACTGCTGCTGCAGAAAACAGTAATTTTGAATACTTGTAGGATGTACGCAAGTTTTTATCAGCTGAATAATAAAATACGCCATGCTGTTTTGTTTGGCCAAAAGCCTGCGAATATGATTTTAAGACATCGGAAACGAGAGAAGAATGAACAAAGCACAAACTAATAGTAATAATAATATAATAACTTCTTTATTTTGAACATTTAACTGCCGAAACAATTTTTTATGTGCTAAAGGTTCAGTCGCGAGTCAACGATGTCTGAAAGCGAATCATTGAAGTTGGAACTGAAGTATATTGAGGAAAACGGCGGCATGTGGAAGCTTAAAATAATAACCCAGACTGAGCCGACACGGAATTGAGGAAGATGGCCCTTACTCTCAAAGTTGATTCCGGGTCCTGAGTGATTTTATGTCGTGATGGTTTGCAAAGAAGCGGACATTCAGGTAGTAAATTTATTTTTACGTGATGAATTACTGCATAGTTTTGTGCCAAACGAAAATATCTCTGTCGTTTCTTGTAGATCAAATGCCATAGTCATGCTATGACGTTGTGGTTTGCTAAGGTGGGCTCCCAAGTCGTTGAATTGGGGGAGCTAAGGTGGGCTCCCCAGCTGTATAATGGGAGCTGAGGTGGGCTCCCAAGATATTGCATCGTGGGAGCCAAGGTAGCCCACCTTAGCTCCTAAGTCTTAAGGAGTCATGAGGGTAGTAAATTCATATTTATAGTGATTCAATATTAATTGATTTTTGAACAAAATGACCCTAACATATTATTTTTTACAAATCAAATGTCATAGTGAAAGGACGCTATAACGTTGTGGTTTGGGAGCTATGGTGGGCTCCCAAGTTGTTGAATTGGAGGAGCTGAGGTGGGCTCTCCAGCTGTATTATGGGAGCTGAGGTTTGCTCCCAAGATGTGGTGTAATGGGAGCTGAGGTGGGCTCCCAAAGTTGACGATAATGTTGACCCAGAAGCGCACTGCCGGGCAATTGACAATAAGGTGGCCACTGGAGTGTCGTTTTCTGGGGGATGGCGATGTGGAAAATCAGAGCAGTGAATTCATTTTTAAAGTGATGTCAAGCTACTTGTTTAGTAACAAACTATCTTTTAATGTGCCTATTTGTTGTAGATTGATGTTCAGCCCAACATTTCTTGAATGAGGTCATTCTTGACTGAGGGATGGCCGAAAGGACCAGGAGAGCGTTGCCTGCTGCTGACTGATGACCATGCAGGAGGAAGAAGTGCGTCGCCTGCTTCTGACTGACGACCATTCAGGAAGAAGGAGTGCATTGCCTGCTGCTGACTGACGATCAAGCAGGAGGAAGGAGTGCGTTACCTACTGGAGTCGCCGGGCACTAGAGGCATCTTTCGTGAAACATTTCATAATTGGAAGGAGATTAGACTTATATCCCACCACTCTTGTCTAATGCGGGTTGGTGGGTGTGCAGTGGGCCATCTGACTCAGCCCGTGGGTGCCGTCGTTGATACACTAGGTACTCATCCGCCGCCACCATAAATCGACATCCTGCGCTAATGTCGGTTGTTCTACCTTGGCCTCGCAAGAACGTACGCGTTCTTGAGCCCAAGGTAGCTTTATTGGTTATTGGTAGCTTATTGGACTGCCGAAGCAGCTGGTATGTATGTAGGTACTAGGTGTATGAGTATGTAAGTACTAGGTGCCTACCCAGTGAAATATTAAAAATTCTATTACTTGTAACTTTCTTTTTCTTTCTCAAAAATATATACTATGCAACTAACAATGTATGAGACTATGTTTAGGATGGTTCACAATTTCGCCTACAGCGTTTTTCTTCAAGTCAAGTCAAAGCCCAAACCGAAAGCAATCATTTGAACCCTATGAATTCTCAGAAAATCCTATTAATTATGAGAAACCGTTGAAATTGTTTCAAAATTTAGGAGAAATTAGGGCATTTGACGGTGTCAACCATGACCGTCAAATGCCAAACTTTGTGGAAATTCATTCTTAGCTTCTACTCGTCGCAGCGTCGCATTGAGATGCAAAGTGCATCAGAAAATCGTATTTCAATCAGTCCAGCACTTCTAAATGATGCGAAAACACAGTCAGACAAACACCTTTTTTATTCATTTATTAGATAAGTTTCCATGAGTAATTTTAGATAGAAACTTTAGACTAGACAGGAGGGGGAGGATCGTAGCTCTCAAACGAATAAACCGATTTTTATGAAGTTTGAAAACTGATGTGATCGAGATGGTTCTTAGCTATATGGGGGGGGGGAGAATCGTATCTTTCAAACGAATGGACCAATTTAGCTGCGGTTTTTTATATTTCAAAGCTGAGATTAACAAAATTGTTCTTAGCTATAATGGGGGAGGGGGGGGGGGCGGGAGGGGAATGGGGTTGAGGACCGTAGCTCCCGATTTTGATGCGGTTTTTTATGTTTGGAAACTGATGTGATCGAGATGGTTCTTAGCGATAGGGGGGGGGAGAGAGAGGGGAGTAGGAGTTGAGAAAAGGGGGGTGAGCATCGTATTTTCCAAATTAATGGACCAATTTAGCTGCGGTTTTTCTTTTTTGAAAGCTGATGTGACTTAGATATAATGGGCGGTGGGAAGTCGGGGGTTATATAAATTTTTAATTTGTGCTTGTTGAAATATATAGACTTCGTTCAGATTTCTTAAGGACTGCTAAATTTTAGTCAGAGTGTAGTACCCTGAGATGCCATGGAATTAAATATGTGAACAAAAATTTATAAATATGTTTAAAATCACATCCATGTTGATACAGACTGAAATAATTATAACTTAGTTTTAATTTCAATTAAATAGTTAAGCTGCAGTGGTCCTGTAGACAACACACTGTCCACATTACATTTATCATAGATAATCAGGTAGTTAATAAAAAAACTATCTATAATTGCTATAACATATGCAGGTGTTGTTACTATCTCCATATCATTGACGCAATGAAATAAACAGCAGCATTTTTATACCCCAATTATTATACTGTTACCTGTTTATCGTATCTATAAACAAAACAAATACTTCATAGCACTTCACAGATTGAGTATTTTCAACTGTAGGTTTCACAGAACATTAAATTGATTTGGCAATATTAGTTAGTTTACTGTACCAATAGCTACACTCAATTTTGAGGATACGATGATATATGCTTGTTTTATATGGTGTTTCTAATTCTGTTACCATATTTATATGGTCATAGAAATAAAAACACCAAACTATACTCCCATTATTATTAAACATTTCACTTGTTAACTAGTTTTTTACTAGTAAAAGAAGGTTTTTGAGTATTTATATGTTAGTAGAGTTAGTTCTTCTATAGTATAAAATATAAGTTTAGTAACAACAAATCATGGTAATTTTTATAAAAGACCAACATTTATTAAAAGAGAATTAAAATACAACGAACTTCGCCGGACAACTAATTAGAAACAAATGAAATAAATAAATACTAAAAACTTAAAAAATATATAATACTTTGTATAAAACATAAAATGAAGACTATGAATAACATATTCATAGCTAGTATTAGTACTTTAGTACTTCGTTGACGTGGAACACCGTGAAGAAAACACTATCAGATAAGTACATCACTAACATGAACCAACTTTACGCCGTGTTCCACGTCATTATCGTGTTGGAAAATCGAAGATACTGGTAAATTTCCGTTGGCATAAGGAATCATTGTTTCTTCTAAGATGTCTTTGTATTTATATTGATCCTATTACCCTTGAATCTTCCTCACCGGACCAACCCCGTATCCAGAGAAACATCCCCACAATTTAACATTTCCAACGCCATGCTTTACTGTCTTTTTTGTGTACTTGTTATTTAAAGTCTCGTTAATTGGTCGTCGGACATATGGTTCTCCATCAGAATTTACCAAATTTATTTTAGTTTCATTCGAAAATAAAACTTTTTTCCATTGTTGAACAGTCCAACTGCCATACTTTCTAGTGAAGGCTAGACGATTTTCTCTGTGTTGCCTAGTAAGAAGTGGTACCTTCCTAGCAAGTCTTCCGAACAATTTGCCTTCAACCAACCGCCTACGGACAAGTCTTGAGGAAACGAGGGTCGTCCTGGGAAAAGATTTATTTTCTAATAATATTTGAACCTTTAAAGGGGTCCATCTTAGCTAAACGAATCATAATCATGTTTTCTCGAACAGTGGACTTCCTTTGTCGCGCTTTTCTGTGTACATTATCAGATGTTCCAAACTGTTCATAATGTGCAATGGCGTTAAATACCATCTTTACAGAACACTAAGTGAACGGCTATTTTTCTGTAAGACCATTTTGTTTTGAAATGAAAATTCACTATAATTTTTCTTGTAGCTGCATCACAGCTCTTGTTTTTACACATATTTTTTAAACTCAATTTTAAAATGTAACCTAAGTATAATAAAGATGAAATTCTAATTTCAAAAATCAAATTTAGAAGAAAAGTCACTCTTTGTTTCTAATTAATTGTCTAATTGCCATTACTAAAGTTAACACCCTATCTCGAGTCTTGTCATATTACAAGGGTCAAGGATCCCGAACACGGCGCCAAAAAACTTTGAACAAATCTACTGTATATTAGAAGTCTGTGGAACAAATTCATAATTCAGTTTCGAGACAAACTGAGTTACCGCGGGGTTGCGAAAGTTAAATTAACAGCTAAGCCTTGTTTTCTTTTGTGGAAAACGAGGCGATTGTGTGAAATCTACTTTGCTGGTAAGATTTTATTTTATTCAAACTTATTATGTAATTTCAGAAGGCCTTTCCTTCCCTTCTTAGAACATTGTGATGACACAAAAAAATGATTGTCCCTGTTTTTATCCAACTGCGGAAATTTATGTGTTTGGGTTGAATGTATGTTTGTTTGTATGTTTCTTAGGCGCATCTAACAGCCTAAACGGCTTGATGGATTTTGATAAATGAGGTATGGATTTGTATTAATCACGTGAGTGCTATAGGATATATAAATAGTAAAAAAAAAATGGCGGCTTACAGCTGCCATATTGAATTTCAGATGGAAAAAAAATCTGAAAAAACCTTTCGAGATGTATCTAAAAGAATATTCCAAAAATATATAATTATTTTTCCCAAACTGTAGCATTTGTACATAAAGCACGTGAGTTGTTTAAAATTTTATCGATAGTCTTGTTTGTAGTTGAGATTGTAGAGCGATGGTAGCCTAACGGTTCTATAGTGCAACTTAGAATCCCAGTATACCGGCACCAATGACTTTTAAAATAAAACAAAAATAAAATAAAAATATATTTGGTACAATTCCACACCTAGCCCCAAACTAGGATACCCTGTAATATGGGCACTAGATAATGGATAAACATACATAAATACGAATATCAACATCCATGACTCGGAAACAAACATTTCTGCTCATCACACAAATGATTGCCCCTTGCAGGATTCGAACCCGCGACTGTTTGATTTCGTTCCTAGGGTTACTAGCCCCTAGACCAACCAGCCGTCAGCCGTCAGCCGTTTTTCTAAGTTATGTGCGGTTTTCCATCGCTCCGTGCTTCGGAGGGCACGTTAAGCTGTCAGTCCCGGCTATTATTGATTAATAGCAGTCGTTAAGCTATGTTAGAGGCCCTCGGGCGGCATGACAAACTCTGACACCACAGGCCCGCACTACCTCACACGACAAACAAACAAACAGTCAACTTTGCAAATTAATCTAAGTTTTACAAGCGTTAAATTAATATTTTAGTAAACGGTTCGTTCAATACAATTCACCTCAAAACTTGAGATATACTTTTGGATATTTGTATACTTGTATTATGAATCCCAAATCAGTGAAACTCACTACTAAAAATATATATTATTATCAATCACTTTGAAAGTTTGTAAAGTAATTAGAATTACCTCACGCTCCTTCACTATGCGTCACTTTCCTGGAGTCCGGCCCTGCTCTGGAGCCCGCAGAACGGGACCTAGCAGCCCGGTGCTTCGGTTGTAATCCACGACTAGGTAGGCGGTAGGTATGGCGTACTGCGCATACGCAATTACGCACCGTTTGCCGAAATAGAATGGAATGTTCGGCAAAATAGTGTAAATCGATGGCAAAGTAAAGTATGTGCAAATTAGGTATGAAGGGGACAAGATAATTACTTTCTTTACTAATAAGTTTGAGTTGGAAACAGCACAGTGTTTGAAAATATAACAACAAATTGTTTGTCTACTATGATACTAGCAGGTAGGTAAGTAATTGAATGACTTGACGATGTATGGAAATGAATTTACCTGGATTAAAGGCTTGATTGAAGTTAGGAAACACTGAGATTGAAATCATATTAGTACAAGTAGTGAGATGAAATTGTTCGGTAATTTTATGGAGATTAGGTAAAATTATTGTATGTGTAATGGACGTGTTGAGAAGGATAGGCCGGGGCTGCGGCACGTCACTGATTGTTGTTCGATGATCGGCGATGGCTGCAATGGATGTATTGTGCTTCTCGATGCCGTTTTATTGTCTTCGCTGAGTATTTAGAACGGCACTTGTCTTCTAAAGGAATATCGTTACGGCGTAATACCTTCCGATCCGTGAATTGTCTTGATGAATTCCGAGGTTTTCTTGAATTTTATCGGACGATCGCCAGATGTACATCACGCAAGGGATGTAATCAAAACTCCAGAAACTGTTTGTACACGTGTGTTGCTTGGTTTTACATTAATTTGGAATTTAAAGATATGAACAATGTTGCACTCGCAGAATGCATATATGAAAAGTGGCGGTGGATAAAAAAGTATCTTAAAAATAAGTGGGTAAAGATACGGTACAGTGCGGATTCTCTTCATAAAAACGCAGGCGTTAACAGTTAGAATCTTTACATCCTCTGAGTAACAAAACCAATATTTTTCTTAAGAAAAGTCCTTTGTGGCGGCCGGCTCCATTCACAGAGGCGTTTTATTTAACTATTTTACAATCATCATCATCATCGTCATCATTATTTCAGCCTTTAGCAGTCCACTGCTGAACATAGGCCTCCCCCAAAGAGCGCCACGACGAACGATCTTGTGGTTAACCAAGGTTATTTTACAATATGGGTATTAAATTGAAGGTCTTCATAAGCACATTCCAACAATATATAATTAATTGGCATAAGTTATTTTTGGTAGGGCTTTGCTTGTGAGCTACTATCGGGGTCCATAGGTGGCGGATAATGCACCAGCATTAAGATATTACTACTAGCTGCTTCGTCAGTCCCCGACCACACGAGCATCATGCTGGCTTGGGCTCAAGAATGCATGCACATCCTTACGAAGCCAAAGCAGAACAACCGGCATAAGTGCAGGATGTCGGTTAAAGGTGGCGGCGGAAGAGTACCTACCTACATTGCGTACCAGTGGCGGCGCCCTTGAGCCGAGCTAGATGGCTCATTGCACGCCCACCAACCCGCAGTAGACAAGCGTGGTGGGTTATTTTGTCTAACCCCATTCACTCATTATGATGTACAAATCTAGAAACAGCCTCCAAGTGCCCGGTATCTCCAGTGGGAACGCCACCAATGAGAGTAGGCTGGCAAACCCTGGAGCAGGGCGCATACAATCTCCGGGTGGGATCACACTGTCAAACGAATATGGCTAGTTACAAGGATACCGATAAATTAAATATAATAACTTACAATGATCGCACTCTTCGCAGGAAATAAGGATTGTAGAGCTTGAATATGCATTAGAAAAAATCAAATGGGATATAGTTGGCCTCGCAGAAGTTTGACAAATTGGAGAAGATACCTTGGATAGGACTAAAAATATATTTTATGGTGGTGGTGGTTCTGGAAGTTTGTATGGTGAAGGCTTTCTAGTATCAAAAGAATGGCAACATAATATAATATAATTCATCGGAATATCCGACAGAATAGCAATATTAAAGTTTCACATAACAAATAAACACACCCTCACTATTACAAAGTCCAGTTTTTTTCACTGTTACGGATCAAAAATCAAATGAGTAACTTCAAAGCTTTCACAAGAACAGTTCAAAACAGCAATATAAATATAACACACAGAAAAATGGGAATTCGAAGATAGTTTGAAAAATTTTGAGTCTCGCTGGCCAGTTATTTATGCAGTTCATTGAGAATTAGACAGTATATTAGATGGCAGCAATCAAAAATATGAGAGGACTTTCGCAGAGCATGAGCAGACATACAATAATACCAAGAAAATCCTCAACAGCAATCTAAGATCAATGGTTCACAGGGAAAAAACTACTCCACATATGGACGTTCCGATTTTCCACGGAAACCCCCATCAATGGGTATCCTTTAAATACCTATTCACAGAAACAATCCATAATAACAGTTTTCTATCAAACGCACAGAAAATGCAGTTTTTAAAGTCTAAGGTCAAAGGTGAAGCCGAACGCCTTATTCAGCATCTTAATATCAGTTCTGACAATTATAACATTTGCTGGGACATTCTCAATCACAGATTTAACAATAAAAAATTGATATTTTCATGACATATCAACATTTTATTGAACCTATCAGTAATGCAGCAGCCTTCTATCAATCATATCAAACGCATGCATGATGTCATTCACGAGACATTGAACGCTATCATAAACCTAGGAGTAGAAGTTTCATCATGGGACCCGCTTCTGGTTAATATTCTATGTCAAAAATTAGACAGCGAGACGCACAATGAATATGTGTCCTCATTAAAGCAGCCTCGAGAATTACCCGTCCTATCTGTTTTTTTGGGGTTTTTGGAAGGCAAGTTTATGAGCATGGAGTTTAGCAGAAAGAAGCCAGAAAACATCAATCAAAAATCAAATCAACTAGCAACAAAATCATCACACAATTATGACAACATAAAACCATTAAAAATAAAACAATCATATTCCAGCAACAAAGATAATTTGAAACCAACTTCGAACAATACATTCCATTCCCACAAAAAGTGTCCAGTTTGCAAAGATGACAACCACGGTATATTTCACTGCAACCAATTCTTAGAAATGTCGCCTGCAAATAAGAAGCAATGCATATCTATAAATAACCTATGCCAAAACTGTCTTTATGATCATAACGGTAAGGCATGTTTTTCTACTAAGCGATGCAGAGAATGCAACGGGAGTCATAATACAATCCTACACGAGTTGTTCAATCAAGAAGCTTTTTCTGTTCAAAGTAATGAAAGTCCTATTTTCAAGCAGCAATATAATGTACACTCACACGTGGCACAGCAACAAGAAATGCCAGAAATTTTGTTATCAACAGCTATGGTCAGGGTACAAAAGGCTGACGGAAGCTATCAAATCAAGAGAGCTCTTATCGATCAGGGCTCGCAGACTTCTCTGATCACGGAGAACGCTGCACAGCAGTTAGCGTTACCTCGACAGAAGTGTAAGGGAATTATCAGTGGAATAGGAGCAAGGGATAACAGCTGTAAAGGAGTTATCAATATCAACTGTAAATCAATGAGCAATAATTATCAATTTGGGACGGATGAATACATCATGAAAAACCTTACCAAGCATTTACCAAACTACTCCTTTTCTAAGCCGTCATGGGATTATTTGGACAATATTCAACTGGCAGATTCGGATTTTAACATCAGTCGTCCAGTCGATATTTTGTTAGGTGCTGATTTATATCCAAATATCATTTTAGAAGGTATATGCCGATCAGAGCAATCATCATTAATCGCACAGCAGACCCGATTAGGGTGGATCTTGTGCGGGAGTATCAAAACTTTGCAGTGTAACGTCGTTCAAGTGAACACTGTCGAAAAACATAAGTTGGAAGACATCACCAAGAAAGAAACATCCTATTCATCAGAGCACTTGGAAAGCCTTCAGTTTAATCAATCAACAATGGAACGTTTAGAGGATGGACAGCAACAAGTCCGACTTCCTCTCAAACATAACTTTGAAGAAGAAGTCGATCAATCAACATCCAATACCATATCTCAGTTCGTCCAGCAAGAACAAAAACTATCAAAAAACCCAAATATTTCAAACTAGTATAAATCATTTATTAACAAGGATCAAACGTTAGAACAGTTGCAATTATCACAGTCGACAAGTAATCAGACACCGAAATGCTACTTACAATATCACTCGGTGGAACTTACACAGAATACAAGTACTTCTTTTGCAATAACGACAAGTGACAAAAGTTTGAATAATGTAATACAAAAAGGGTCTAACTTACAACAGGAACTTCAAACACTCATCTTAAAATGGAGTCAATACAAGATTGGTTTTACAGCAGACATTGAAAAATTGTTTCAACAGATTTGGGTTAATTTAGTCGATCCGACGTTACTGAACTTTGTTTGGAGGTACAGACCACATAATATGCAGCAAGAATATCAACTGGCAGCGGAGATAACCAAGCCAAGGTCACTCTCGTCGCAACCGAATCAAGAATAGAGCAATCAAGCAAAATCATATCATTACCACACCTGGAAGTCTGCGGTGATCATTTACTAGTGAAGCTCATGACCAAGGTCATGGAGTTTTTAGCAAGACACAATATCAATATAGACAGTTGGTGTCATTCCACAGCGGTTCTGGGCTGGCTACATGGCTACCCCGGACAGTGGAAGACATTTTTATCAAACATATCACGTAAAGATGACAATCGATCAACTTACGTTACTGAAGACGAAAGCAAGAAGCAAAGCAATAAAAAGCAAGTTAATATTGTAACAAAGCAAACAGAAAGCATCATCAGCAATTTACTAAGCAAGCACAGCTTTATATCAAAAATCACGCAAAAAGGTTTTTTTATCATCAGAGGAATTAAGCAAAGCAAAGCAAGCAATCACAAAGCATGAGCATGAGAAGCAATTTGAGGAGGATTTGCCGGAAGCAAGAAGTAATTCATTGCAACCCTTTACGAAAACGGGGGTGGACTTCACCGGAAATATCTAATCAATCAAAAAACGTAGGATAAGAAGCACTCAAGAAAATATCAGTCTAAATGACGTAGTCATCATTCATGACGCCAATCTACCGCCAGGAAAGTGTTTAATGGGGAGAGTAATAGAATTACATCCGGGATCAGATTCTTACGTCAAAGTCGTGACACTGAAAACAAAAAATGGTGTACTGAAACGTCCAGTCACTAAAGTATCAATTCTACCAGTAAACAAACAAGCGGAGCAGCAAACAACTTCTGATACAAACCAATCATCATCACCAACATTATCAAACCCTCGCATCAAATTATCAACATTATTTGCATCTATTATTTTATTTGTAAACGGTACAAACTTCAGAGACAATCAGCATCTTTATTTTGACAAAATATCAAACATGAACATCATTCGCGACGAGTGGAAACTTGTTATTTACTACAAAATGCAACCTTACTGGGAAGGAATCGCAGCAATCAACAAATCAATTATAATAATTCAATTATAATATTGGATCAGCCTGCGAAACAATGAAAAGATATAACACATGTAATATAATACAGTCGCAACTACGGCACGAGCTTAATGAGTTAGATTATAACAATCAATTGCTCCTTAATCAGCAAGATGGCACGAGAGCAGGCAGAGAGCGCCGGCGCCGCGGGCTTATCGACGGTGTCGAGTATCTGGCGAACTACCTGTTCGGAGTACCCGATAGTAGATTCGCGGAACAGTACGAGAAAGATATCACTCTGTTACGAGATAATCAAAAGCATATTTCATCTTTATGGAGAAAGCAGACATCTATAATAGAACTAGAGTTCAATATAATAAAGCGAGTAGAGAGTGTCATGTCCCAGCAGCATAAATCATTCATCAGAAACTATACGAGATACAAAATACTGTGGCACTATTGAAATCAGATCTACAAATATCCAGCGACTTTACAATGGGAGCATTATTTACAAGCAATTTAATGCAAAATTTAAAACATTTACAAAGAATATTGATAGATAATATTCTTATTAGACAATCACTGACATTTATCACGGTCGATTTAATCCATATTTAATCGATCCAAAGCAACTGCAAAATCAGCTAAGCAATATTTCGAGTCATCTTACAAGTGACGTCAAAGTGCCTATTGAAAATATTCACGCCGGAATATCGAAAATATTCAAACTTATAACAACTACATTTATTTTTGTTGTAATCAATGTCTGTTGAGTGTGTGTGTTGATGTGTGGAGATCAAGTTACAAGACATCAGTTGACCCGATCTGGTATAGTGACAATAAAAAATTGTTGCATAATCAAAACCGACGATTTTAAAATAACAGCACATCAGTTACCGTCTAGCGAATTAAGCATCTAGACCGACATATACTCCCCTGTAATAGCGCCAATTAATCATATAATCAACGTCTCTATTCCACATGAGGTTTTGAAGACTTTCGAGTCTGAGCAAGATAAAGAACTAGGAGACATAGAGAAAGAACTCAAAATCATGAAAAATGAATCATTTGAATCTAGCATATCATACCGACATACACCATTACACGGTGTTATACATTATCATCTTGTTGACTATCATGGGAGGTGCAATATGGTGTTGGTCGCGCGCGCGCGTGGCACGTGGACACTACGCGTGGTGCCCCCCGCACCAGCAGCAGCGCCGCCCGCGCCGCCGCCGGGGGCTGCGCTCGCGCCAGGCCCTGAGCACGCGCGACGCCCCGCACCCCCAGTATCAAATCAAAGTGAAAGTGTTAGTGCGCGTATTAGTGTGGGTACGTCCCCAATAATAACGTCGCGGTATCAGTTGTGAATTAGTGTACTAAGTAAAAATCTTATTTTAATCTTTTCTCGTGGGGAGCATGTACGGGCTCACCCGTACAATTGTATTAATTATCAATCTTAGCAAAATGTATCAATCAATTCAGTACCTATTAAACCGTCAACAGACAAGCACGTCTTTTCATTACTATCACGCGACCCGGTTAGGTGCTCCGATCATATCAAATAAAGGGTGCAAGCAGCAGCCCCTACAATACGCACCGACATCCTCTCATCCAGACGATATAATAGAAGACTATAGAGCGATGGTGGCCTAACGGTTCTATAGTGCAATTTAGAATCCAACGATACCGGGTTCAAAACCTAGGCTCCACACCAATGACTTTTCTGAGTTATGTGCGGTTTTCCATCACTCCGTGCTTCGGAGGGCACGTTAAGCTGTCGGTCCCGGTTGTTATTGATTAATAGCAGTCGTTAAGCCATGTCAGAGGCCCTCGGGCAGCTTGAAAAACTCTGACATCAGAGGCCAGCACTACCTCATACGACAAACAAAAAAAAATAGAAGACTTTTATGATATGCTCAACCAAGCTTGCGATGAACACAAAGGGACGTGGACTCGTCGTAGGCGATTTTAATGCCAAAATTGGAATAAGAAAAGCTCTCGTCAACCCTAATATCTTATGTCCTACCTAATATCTTGTGGCTTAGGAACCAGGAATGAACGCGAAAAACGACTTCTCCAGTTTGCCTTTGGCCAAAGTCTGAGCGTTAGTAATACCACAGTACATATATTAGTCTTTACAGAATATACGTACTGTGGTAATACTTTCTACTACAAAAAGATACAGCGCCGTTGGACCCGGTGTTCACCAGATGGTGTCACCAAAAACGAAATAGATTACTATCTGACTTCTAGCAAGCAAATTACAACAAATGTTCAAGCCATAAATTATATTCAGTTTCACTCCGACCACCGATCACTTCGCATCTCAACAACTTTCAACACAAACATACAATGTCTCAGAATAATTAAAAGTACATATAAAGCGACTAGATAAGCCTACACTCATTGCAAAATCAAAATCAGTTTGTGATTGAATTAACGAACATTTGTTAATCACCCGAGACAGCGAAGACGTACGAGTATATTATATATCCTATATAACGATATAAAAAATAGCATATCTAAAGCCAGTCTCAAAGTTAAACCAGCAAAGAAGAAACTTGAAAAACTCAGCAGTCACATGAAAACACTTATTGAAAACAGTCATAAAACGCCTTGCCCAATATTGCCGACCGACCTCTTTTTATTATAATTTCTTTTTATATTTTGAACTAGCTGTACCCGCGGCTTCGTACGCGTGGTCTTTTCTTTAGGTTCAAATTACCATAATGTGCTATTCCAGGACCAATATACCAACATTTGATCAAAATTTCTTTAGCCGTGAAAAATACTTTTATCCACTGCTCGGCTTCTAACTCACCAGATTAAGATACCAATTACACCAGTTTTTAAATCAAACCCTAAGCTATCTAACAATGAAAACCGCATTGCAATCGATACAATAGTTTTTACGTGATGTGTGAACAAACAAACATACAGACAAACAGACACGATCAAAAAAAAAAAAGCGTGTTAATACCCTTTTTAAGCACCCAAGAGCATTTTTTTATTTATCTTATTTTTTTACAGCCTTTTTCGTACCTATTGCTTTATTATATGTATAGATATATGACTTTGTCAATTTACATCAAAAAATCCGTCTAGTAGTTTCAGCGTGAAACGTGTTCTTTGTAATAACTTTCAACCCCTATATTGCGGAAACCCTTTATATTTTCGGGATGAAAAGTTTCCAATGTCCTACCTCGTAGTATGAACTGAAATCATATCAAGTTTCATTTTAATTCAATCAGTAGTTCCTGTGCGATGCGCGGTCAAGATACGGACAAACAGACAGACAGACAAACAAAAATAAAAAGTAAAACAGTTTTGGCATCAGTATCGAATATAGAGAACCATCCAAAAAATATTATTTATTACTCAAATATTACCATAACTTTGGACCCGCAGAAGCCCTTTAATTTTTCGGGATAAAACGTGTCCTCAATTTTAACCCATCATATAAATTAAGACGGTGCCAAGTTACATCAAAACCCGTCTATTAGTTTCAGTGTGGTACGTTTTCTTTTAAATAAATTTCAACCCCTATCCTGCAGGAACTCTTTAATTTTTTCGGGATGTAAAGTGTCCAATGTCCTACCTCAAAGTATGAACTCAAATTATACCAAATTTAATTTGTTTTCAGTGAGTATTTTCGGCGTGTTGTGCTGCCAAGGTACAGACAGGCAGACGGACAGACGGACAGATAGCCAAAAATTACAAAATACCGTTTTGGCTTTAATATTGAATATAGAACGGCCTCCAAAAAAAATACACAATATCTTCAGGTTACAGAATTTGGGACATTATCCCGCAAGAAATTTTTATTTTTTCGGGATCAAAATTATTCTCAATTTTTACCCATTATATAAACTATGACCGTGCCAAGTTGCAACAAAATCCGTCCAGTAGTTTCAGCGTGATACGTGTTCTTTTAAATAACTTTCAACGCCTATCCTGCGGGAACCCTTTAATTTTTCGGGAATAGAAGTATCCTATAACCTACCTCGTAGTATGACCTCAAATCATACCAAGTTTCATATAAATTCATTCAGTAGTTTCAGCGTGATGCCTAGCCAAGTTACAGACAGACAGACAGACAGACAAAAATGAAAATAAATACAGTTTTGGCTTTAAGTATCGAATATAGAGTATCCTCCAAAAGAAAATTTCAAAATATCTTCAATGTACAGAATTGGACCCGTCACAGTTTTATTATAAGTATAGATTTAGAGTAGTTATATTGTTTTTAGATAAATTGTCAGTCTGTATTTTAATGTGAGATGTGAGACAAAAAGGAGTAAAATAACGAAATATAATCTTGCTGTTTCTTTTCTCAATATTAAAAATAGGATCTTCTATATCACGACGGCTTCATTGGTGGCAGCGAAGAACTCACAATGCCTATTACAAGATAATACAAATTAGTAATGGTACTAAAAAGAAAATAGCAAGACCGAAGAAGGTAAGTGAAAAAGTGCCAGTTTTGTCGTCAGGCGATGTGCCTGCTCTAATACAACCCGACGAAGCTCTCTTACAGGATAGCACTTTCATTCTTTTATTACCTGAATCGATGCCAACGCCTTTATTACACGAAACTCAAAAAAACGTACTCAACTGTCTATTTGTGTGTCATCAGAGTACACACAAATAGACAGATTAGTTAAGAGGAATATTCGAAACTTCATCAGAAATTACAACGTTAATTTTGTTCAAATAGCAATTGAATCTAACAGATTACTTAGAAAAGCTAAACAGGGAATGGAGGCAGGAAAACCAACTATTGCTAACCTCAGAGACGAAAATGGTGTAAAGCAAACTGAACTAAGTTTTTTTTTAAACATTTACATAGCCCTCTACTCTAAAACTGCAGTTCCCCAAGAAAACCCAGAGGAATACTCATGCGCAGAAAATGTCGAGCCTATCACAGGATATGAGGTTCAACGTGCACTATGCTGCATGAAGTACAGTAAAACTCCCGGTGAAGATGGCATTACTAGCGAAGCCCTAAAAATTGGGGAACCTGCTCTTCTCCCTCATATTCAACTCAATTCTACAAACTGGTAATTTCCCTTTAAACTTTTGCCACTCCACCATAATTTTACTTCACAAGAAGGGCGATAAGGCTGATAGAGGTAACTACCGAGCTATCAGCCTTATCTCGCACTTTTATAAGGCATTTATTAAAATAATCGAAAACCGGATTTCAGGAACCCTAGACTTGCACCAACCTCCTGAGCAAGCAGGATTTCGTCGTGGCTTATCTACGACTGACCGCTTGCTCTCCCAAAATCAAATGATCGAATAACACCACGATTTCAAACGCCCACTATAACTAGCGTTTGTTGACTACTCAAAAGCATTCGACAGTATATCTCACCCTTCACTCTTCCATGCACTCACTAACCAGGGTATAAACACCACATAATAGCATGGCTGCAATAAAAGTAAACACCATCGGATCATCCTTTCGAATTACAAGAGGAGTCAAACAGGGTGACCCTCTATCCCCGAAACTTTTTACTGCCACTCTTAAAGAAGTTTTTAAAAAGCTGGCAGCAAGCTGGGAAGAAGGAGGCATTGACGTTGGCGAAAAAAGGTTAATTAACTAATTTTCGTTTCGCCGAGGACATTGTATTATTCTCTTCATCAGCGTCAGAACTGGTAACTATGCTTGAGGACCTAAGCAAAGTAAGCCTCGAGGTCGGACTAAGAATGAACATATCGAAGACCAAGATCATGACCAACAGTATCCAACGCAGAATACACATAGAGCACCCTCGCACCTAAGAGATTAATTATGTTCACGAGTATGTGTATCTTGGCCAGGTAGTCTTCTTCCAGGCGAGACAAGAAAGAGAAGATGCGAGACGCACCGAAAACGCCTGGAAGGGCTATTGGGCCATGAAGGACTTAATGAAGGGCAACCTTCCTCTATGCCTGAAGCGCAGGCTCGTGGACATGTGCATTCTCTCCATCCTCACTTACGATGCACAGACTTGGTCTTTGACTATGCAGCAAAGATCCACGCTCGAGGTTTGCCAATGTGCAATGGAGCGTAGTATCTTAGGCGTCAAACTAACTGACCGCATTAAGAATACGATACTACGCTCCAAAACCAAAATCGCAGACGTTACCCGAAAAGCTGCACAGCTTTAATGGGTCTGGGCCGGACACGTCTGTCGTATGCCACACCAGCTGTGGGGAAAAATGACAACCGATTGGGTCCCATCTGGAGCAAAACGTCAGCGCGGCCGTCCCCGACGAAGGTGGCGAGACGAACTAGACTCGTACGATAAGGACTGGGCATTAAAAGCATTAAACAGAAAATCATGGAAAGAGTGAAGGAAGGCCTTTGCCCAGCAGTGGGACGATTCAAGCTGATATAATATAATAAAAAAGCTATTTTTTGGCAGGGCAGGCGTGTTTATTTAGCTTTTAAGCTAGTTATTTCTACCATGAAACTATTATCAACTTTGAATCTTTTATCATCATTATTAGCAGCCCGCATTGGTCCATTAACTGGATAGCCTCTTCTAAAGCGTGCTCCTGAGCCCAACCTTTGGCGATTCACATCCTGTGATTGCCAGCTATACTTTGATCTTATAATTTGATTTAGTCTATTAGTTTGATTTAGTTGAAATTCCAAATACTACATTTGACCCAAAAAACAACAAACAGGGCAAGCTAAACAAAACCGTTAAAAAGGAGACAAAGCCTTAAACAAAAATTAGTTATATTATTAAAAATAGTAAGTACCTAACATATAAATTTTACCTACATTCCTCATTAAAATTTCTTCAACTGGAAACTAAAATAGTCTATCCACCGTTATCCTTACACCATATCTACGTCCTAAAAGCAACCTTAAATTTTCTCATTTATTTAGGCAAACATCAAAGTCAAAGTCAAAGTATTTTATTGTAAATAGGCAAAAAATAATACCACTTTTACCAGTCAAAATTAACATCTCATGAACAAAGAGAAATACATAAAACATTATAAGAAGAGCAAATCAATCAAAATTTAGATACGAGTAAACTAAGTATTCTTTGAGTTTGAAAAGGAAAGTTCCCTTTCATGTGCTAACAGAGTTAAATCTCACTCTAGAAAAGGAAATACCCTGCTGACTCTACTGGTGCTTCGAAAATACGCCCGTTAGAGAAGAGAGCACCAAGAAACTCTACGGGGATGTATTTTTTTCCATATTTGTTAATGCTTTATATTTTTTTCAAATGTCACAATTATAACAAAACATGTAAACTACAAATATAAAAGTTAAAAGCGACAATGAGATGTCCCACAAACATCAAACCAACAAACTGGGGAAATTCTAAATAGATAATTATGTTGTATAAACAACGTGATCTCATGGGATTATTACCGAAATCCCCACCAGAACGTCCCCACCAGTGGGGATTTCGGGAAAAGCTAAAAAAGTTTTCCCGAAATCTCCACCAGGATAAATTATCATAGAGCTTGGAGACATCAGGCCATGCATTTCTGTCATTAATATAATTATTTACATTGTAATACACTTTATGAGATTTACTTTTACAAAAGTTTTATTATTATGCATTTATATTTTATTTTATTTACCTATGCATCGGTAATTGATCAATGCCGTCAGGTAACTTATTAAAAAAGCGTATACAGTTCCCTATATATGAACCACTAACTTTCTTTAACCGAAATCCAGACACTTTTAGTTTATTTTTATTTCTAGTATTAAAATTATGAACATCTCTATTTTTAACAAAGGTATTCTTCCGGACATACATTATATTTTCACATATATATTTGTGAAGAGGTCCAAACCTCTTTCATAATAATACTCTTTTGATATCTAAATTCTTTCCTAGTCCATTTCTTTTCATTTTGATAGTTCATTATTCATTCTATATACAAATAATCTGTCATTCGGACATTGATTGCATTAGCAAAACCGTAATTTTCGAAAGAATATTATAAAATACATAAATAAGTTAATTACAAATGGAGACTTGTAAATATATATAATAATTCCGTCGTTAGTGTTCGTTTTGTTTGAAGCCACTGTTTATGGAAATCACCAAATGCTCCAATAGTTCCTGACCTTTTATGTTGTCCACTGAGGCTTAGTCCCGGGGCTAGTGGAACAAACCCACACCCTGGACGGCCTCGTGACACTGGCGCCCTCAACATGTCCTTACCCAGCCCTGCTCTACCTGACCGACCAGTCATCATGCCTACAAGTTCCTGATTCCTCCGTGTCTTCTTATCCGTGTGTTTTATTTTGTAAATCAGTGTTCAATTTTTAAGTCGTACCACAAAATTCTAAAAGGCACTAGGCCATCTTGATTTAAATTTGGATTGGAAATATTTGGCAAACCCAGAATTGTTTTTTTATACTCAAGTGTATTTTATATTTGCATTCCAGTCATTCCTGTAAGTAAGACATTTTCATTAATACGTATTTTATTCCAAACTTCACTATCGGCCTACCTAGTTCCGAATTACTCTAAACATTAACGCGTAGTTAGATTAACGCTATTTTTTAAATATATTTTTAAAGCGTTACTAACGCACTAAACGCACTAAACGCACGTTACCTACTAAGTAAACACTTAGTTTTATTTGCTGGTCTCATATTAAATAAAAATGGACCCTGCGCATCTAAATAAACCAGAATTGATCTATGAATTAAAATGTCGAAATGCTGAGGTCCATACAATAGAAACTGTACAAAATTTACAATCAAGGTTATCGACCTTACTTGATAGCTCGAATACTCAAGATGTTCAAAGCCCGTATACATTTGAACAGGATACATACATACATTATGTACTATGAAAGTTATATTGCTTTCATATTCCCGTACCTTACCATACATTTAAATGCCTACTTATGACAATTATAGGTTCCCTACTTACAAACAACCTTGTATTTAAGTTGTAAATAATGTAATTTTAATATAATTTCCTTTTACGGAGTAATGTCCACATTTTTATATTTTTCTTTTATTCACTTCATTAACTTTTCGGATTCATTATGAATATTGACTTCAAGTCCCTACGTATTGCTACGAGTATTCAGTGCTATTGTACTTATTACATACTTTAATGCCTTGGTACTAACAGTAGTTAATACCCTACTTGTTAGCTATGTACTTTTTATTTATTTTATTTACAAACATAATATTCAGTCTAAAGCGAAACCAGTTCCATATAGTATTATTTACTACACCTACTCACAAAACTTCCAATACTGAAAAGAGCGGCAAATGCGATTACTCTATAAACCAAGCCTAGGTCACAAAACCAGTATTATCTTATAGTTCATATACTATTACCTACCTACCTTACTTATATTATTTTAACGTTCTAACACAACGTTTACTATGTACATACACGTACATACATACGTGCTACAGGCATGTCGTACCCTAAGGTACGTTTAGCCATTTTGGCAAACTAATTGTATATAAATATACACATACATACATTTACACATCACACACCACACACTCACCACACATACACATACACACATACACTCACATAATCACCCTAATCAGCGGCTAGTGACTGTCTAAATAAGCCTACACTATATTGTATTGGTTTTACGAGTAACCTTTATATTATATAAGGTTCCTCTGTCTTATAAATGAGTTTTATTTCCAAAGAATGGGAATAAGACTATGAATGATGATGAATGAATGTGTGATTTATGAATTTGAATGAATCTAGGACTATGAATGATGATGAATGACTGTGTGATTTATGAATTTGAATGCATCTAGGAATTCAATTGTATATTGACATTGTAAATAAACATGTTCACCTAAAAAATAAAAAAGACTTCTCAGCATTTCCATTATTTTAATTAATTATTTTACTATTTTAACTTTATTACCAATATTATATATATTTTTATTATTAACTTCTACTATTATTTTTTTCTTTTGTTCTTAGCATATTATTTTGTTTCTTTTTTTTTAAATAAACCTTACAAAAAAAAAATTATATATACAATAATATACAAATAATCTGTCATTCGGACATTGATTGCATTAGCAAAACCGTAATTTTCGAAAGAATATTATAAAATACATAAATAAGTTCATTACAAATGGAGACTTGTAAATATATATAATAATTCCGTCGTTAATGTTCGTTTTGTTTGAAGCCACTGTTTATGGAAATCACCAAATGCTCCAATAGTTCCTGACCTTTTATGTTGTCCACTGAGGCTTAGTCCCGGGGCTAGTTGAACAAACCCACACCCTGGACGGCCTCGTGACATATTGACAAGCCCCTGTAAGAATATTAATCTCTTCAAACGTTCCCTGAGAGAATCGCGGGATTTCATATTGTATATGGAACGAATTGCTCTTTTCTGCAGCACAAATATGGTTTGCATTTCCGCTGCCTTACCCCACAGCAAAATGCCATATGACAATACTATGAAAGTAACTAAAATATACTAATCTTGCAGTGGCATCCTTCATCAAAACGGTTATCGAAACACTTTTATTGCATAGTATCTAAAGGCTTTTCAGATTTTCCTTCAGCCGGCTCCATTACGTAGATCAAGGAATACAAAAAAAAAACTACTAGCCTTCGCCCGCGACATCGTCCGCATGGTTATTGGTTATCGCAGTTTATCGCAAAAAAATGCATCCGCATTATGCATAGCATTTATTATATTATGCTAACCAGTTTGAAGTTTTACCATGACATGGCTGCAGGACTCTGGGTTGGATCTTGACTAGGGAACTCCTCAACGGTTAACAGCACAGACACGAAACATTGTAAACGCATTATATTATGCTAGCCGGTTTGAAGTTTTACAATGACATGACTGCTGCACTCCGGGTTGACTCCTTACTAGGGAACTTCTTAACGGTTAAAAGCATAGACAGGAAATTTACTGTACGCATTAAATAGTGATAGCTCGTTCTAAGTTTCATCATGACATGGCTAATCATAAAATCTTTTTATAAATGTGTTTGAATTAACTTATTTACCTGAACGTATTCAGGTTTTAGTTTTTGAACTTGTCTTGTATTCTGATAAGAATACAGCAACAAATAACAACCCGCAAAACTTCAAATCGCGTCTGAAAGGGATACACTTATGCCGTCATGTGGAACAACAATCATTCCATTAGAAGCGATAATTTTCCTTCAATGTGGAAGGAAGCACAAGTTGTTCTCTTGCCCAAAAAACTGAATCCTAAATCTTTTTCTGAATATCAATCTATCTCTATACTTCCATTCCTGTCCAACGTCCTTGAACATCTTGTTCACAATCAACTTAGCTCATTCCTCACCACTAACAATCTCCTTAATCCTTATCAATCTGGCTTTCGTCCAGGCCACAGCACAGTTACAGCTTTAGTAAAAATAACTGATGATATCCGTCTAGGTATGGAAAAAGACCTGTTAACTGTACTGACTTTGCTGGACTTTAGTAATGCGTTTAATGCTGTTGACTTTGGCATACTTCTTGGAATACTATGCTCTCTTAACATATTTCCAACTGCGAATGACTGGTTTCATAGTTAGTTATATGGACGACGGCAGCGGATACGCCTTGAAAAGAAGTTCTCTTCATGGTGTGATACGTTAGCCGGCGTCCATTTATTAATACAATGTCCCAAAAAATTATTTTTTTCCTACCACTTATATGCAGATGATCTCCAAATTTATTCTCAATCTCCTCTTACTAATTTACCGGATGCTAATGCAACCATTAATGGTGACTTACGATACATAACCGATTGGAGCGCTACTTATGGTCTCAGTGTTAACCCAGTCAAAACTCAAGTTATAATAGTAGGTAGTTCTCGTATGATTTCTAGGATTGACTGGGTTAATCTTCCATCTGTTATTTTGGATGGAATCTTGATTCCTTACAGCGATGTAGTTAAAAACCTTGGAGTCATGATTGATCGACAGTTATCATGGTGTTCACAGGTCGAGGCAGTAAGCCGCAAGATGTTCGCATCTGCTGGCTCACTCAGAAGGCTCCGTAATTTTTTACCTAATGCTACTAAAATTGCGCTTGTACAATCTTTTCTGCTTCCTATTCTTGATTACGCTGACGCCTGCTATCGTGATCTCACTGAGGACCACCTGAACAAGCTTGAGCGACTTCAACATTTTTGTATCAGGTTTATATTTGGCTTACGCAAGTATGACCATGCCACTCAATTTCGTGTTAAGCACAAGTGGCTCCCAATTCGCCTTCGTCGGAATACTCACATCCTTTCTCTTCTCTACACTATACTGTTTAATCCTTCCTCCCCGCACTATCTTAAGGAAAGTTTTCAATTTCTTCATTGCTCTCACATCTTAAATCTTAGGTCATCAGATAATCTTCTCCTGAAAACTCCTCTACACAAGAGCTCCTATTATGACAAGTCTTTTGCTGTACAAGCGGTAAGACTATGGAACTCTTTGCCATAAGATAAACGACATCGCTTCAATGTTTTAAAGATCGGGTCAGAAACTTTTATCATTCAACGCTATGACATGTTGCTGTATTTACGTATTTTTTATGTTTAACATGCTTAAATAGTGTAATGTATTTTGTGTGTAGATCCTATTTATATTATGTATTATTATTATTAATATATATGTTTATATGTATGTATTTTTTTATTATATATATATATATATATTTTATTTTATATATTGTACTTATGGTATGTATAAGTAATATTTTATCGTATTTATTTTCTATAAATATAATTTTATTCTGTTCAGTAAATGTATACTTGCATATGCACACTATCGTTCATTAATGTTCATGTTCTCGCTTTCTAATCTAAGGTTGCCTGGAAGAGATCGCTGCTTAGTGATAAGGCCGCCGATTGTACTATTTTAAGGTCATTGTTAATGTGCCATAATTTAAGTTTATTTAGTGCAATAAAGAGTTATCCATCTATCTATCTAACAATAAAGATGACTGGGCAGATGATGGATTGCGGTATTATCACTTGTCACTAAATAAAATAAAAACTCACTTATTACATTTGTACGTTTTTTTCATTGCTTTGTCATCGGTTTGTGAGCTCCCCTGAAAGTTTCAACCGGATAGATAATCAGAAAGTGCTCGGAATTTGAATTACATGATTCCAGGACAAAATACATAGATACATCAATACATACATACATACAAACAAGTGAAGTTAAATAAAAGATTTTAAATTAGCAGTCATAAGAGTTCAAAAATTCGGAAAAACTTTGGCTATATTGCTGGGCAATACTAAAAGTATTTAAGAACCTGGCAATGTATTGCTGACATTGCTAGCAATGCTTTTGGCAACACTATTGCATAAAATATTGAAGTAACAACAAAAAGACATAAGTTCAAAAACTAAAACCCGTCACATTATGGTCAAGTAAAAAATAGCCTATGATACTCTTGAGATGAAGACGAATCGATTGATACCCGCTCGTTTATCAAAATCGAACCATTTTTTTTTGTTTGACCACATAACCCTTCCTATGCTTATAAAAATGTGTCCCGAAAACTGCATTCGCAAGTCTAAATAGTCTTCAGCACGCGCGTTGCGCGATTTCTAATTCGGCGGATAACCTACAGCGTTGTACTGCAGAATCCGCATTAAACTTATCTGTTTATTTGTTGTTAGTTTAGCTTAAAGGGTTGGTTCAAACAAGATATAAGCCAAAAACTAAAACCCGACGTAGACGAATCGACACCTCGCTTGTCAAAATCGGTCAGTTTGAACACATAATCTTTCAAATGCTTCACCGTAGTTGGATAAAAAAATAGTCTATGACACTCTGTATCTGAAGAGAAATCGATTGAGATCTCGCTTGTCACAATCGGACCAATAGGAGCGACTCTATGGTGGAACATCCACATAATCACATACATAGATACATCGTCCATGTCATCGTCCGTGACCCAAATTTTTCCATTAGAAAATTATTATTTAGATACATACACACATACATAGACTGTTAAACTCATTACCCTTCCCTTGCTTCGCCGTAGTCAGGTAAAAATGTGTCCCGAAAACTGCATTCGCAAGTCCTAGTTGGACTTGCGACTCTCCAGCCCGCGCGGTGCATGGTTTCCGAGTAGTGTTGATTAGTTACAGTATGCGACGGCCTTGAATAGTCTAAATTCAGCTTTATACACTAATACAATTTTAAAAATACTTGATCCTGTAAAGGTTAATAATCATCAAACATTTCTCAACATTCATCGCCGCACTGTCACCGCATATTCATCATACCTTTCTTTTGGACATTTTCTGAGGCCTCCTTTGACGAAGCCGACCCCAAAGCGAAAAACATAGGGATAAAAATATTCAGATTTGTGAAGCATTCATTGAGGGGCCGTTAACTTTGAAGCGAGCTTGTTTGCGGAAAATTTATTTGCCGATGAGTTTAGCCCATGGAAATATAATGTTTTCTTAAATATTAGGGTGTTTTCTTATGATATTCCATAAAAGTTTTTTGTGGTTCCGCGGATTTGAACGTTTGCTTTCACAGAATGGTAAGTTAATGTTATAAAATGTTTTCTTAGATTGAAGGCAAAGTATGCTTTCATCCTATCTATTCGAAAAACACTGATTGGTTCGTCGAAAAGTGGGAGCAAAATAGGTATTTTCTCTTCAAGACTTTCAGAGAGAGTAGTAGTGAATTTCCGTGGCTCGTCGACTCTTTCCGCCTTAGCTCGGCTATATTCAAGTTATGAGCCATCACATTTGATTTTGAATGTGCAAAAAGTAAACACTCCAGAGTTTGAATTTGAAGTCCAGTACTAAAGATCCAAAGTCGACCTATGTTCCGTGGAAGCTATCCAAACATATAATATTAGGCCGAAAAGTGAGTATATACCTATCACAAAATAAATGACGGTTTATTTTGCACCACCAATTTGCACCGCGCACTCTCATTGGTCAACACTCATTGGTCAAACGAATGGAGCAATTTAGATGCGGTTTTTTTTATGTTTGAAAGCTGGCATAAACGAGATGGTTCTTAGCTGTAATGGGGGTAAGGAGGGAAAGGGGGAGGGGTGAGAATCGTAGATTCCAAACGAATGGACAAATTTAGATGCAGTTGATAGATGTTATGTTTGATGTTTCTTTATTTTTTCTGAACGCTATCTATTGTGTGTGTGTGTGTGTGTGTGTGTGTGTGTGTGTGTGTGTGTGTGTGTGTGTGTGTGTATTTTATCCACCTTTACAAATTCTTTTAGAAATGTTACGTGGACGTTGATGTTATGTTTGATGTTTCTTTATCATATATTTTTTCTGAAAGCTATTTATTGTCTAGTCTCACTCTGCGTTTGTGTGTGTGTGTGTGTGTGTGTGTGTGTGTGTGTGTGTTTTATCCGCCTTTAGAAATGTTACGTTGAAGTTCATGTTATGTTTGATGTTTCTTTATCATATATTTTTTCTGAAAGCTATTTATTGTCTAGTCTCACTCTGCGTTTGTGTGTGTGTGTGTGTGTGTGTGTGTGTGTGTGTGTGTGTGTGCGTGTGTGTGCGTGTGTGTGTGTGTGTGTGTGTGTTTTATCCGCCTTTAGAAATTCTTTTAGAAATGTTACGTTGAAGTTCATGTTATGTTTGATGTTTCTTTATTTTATTCTAGTGCTAGCTCGGTTTATTTATAAATAGATAGATAAATCACATTATTGCATTAAAAATATAAAAAAATAGCTCATCAACATTGCCCTTAAAATAGTACAATCAGCGGCCTTATCACTAAGCAGTGATCTCTTCCAAGAAAATAAAAAAATATTAGCTTACTTCCGCCAAAACTGTAAGTCAGACAATAACAAAAGTAAAACCCCACGCTAAACAAACCCTACCCAAATACAAATATCGTAGCACTTACCTCGGGTTTCTGAAACAATTGTTACGTTGACAACAGATTAAGTCTATTGCTGTCTTTGTCATTTGTTCAGTGCCAGACAAAGGCAGCATTAGAATTAATCTGTTGTCAACGTTAACAAACGTTTCAGAAACCCGAGGTTAGTTAGTTAGTTATCGTAGCGTGGGGTTTATTATTGTGTATGTATATTTATATATATTATATGTATATAAATATATAAGTGTTTTTCTGGCCTCCAGGCCTAAGCTTTCATTTAATTTATATTTTACAATAGTTCAATTTGGGTAGGGTTTGTTTAGCGTGGGGTTTTACTTCTGTTATAATTTAATTTTACCATTTATCATTTATCTGACTTACAGTTTTGGTGGAAGTAAGCTAATATTTTTTTATTTTGTTCATTTTAAATATGGATTTCCGCAAAGTAACGCCTGAATCTATCAACTAGTAACCAACGTGTTATCCCAGAACCAAAAGTTCCTCTATCATTCCATCAAATAGTTTTTTTATCGATTGCTTGGCTTCTACATACTTGATTGAAATACAAAGTACAATTGACTTTAAGTTAAAACCTAACCTATCCAACAATGAAAACCACATTTCAATCGGTCCAGTAGTTTTTACGTGGTGCACGAACATACAGACAGATAGACACTATTTAAATAATAGAAACCTAAATATGATTTTCGAACGCCTATTCAATGATACCCTACTTCACATAGTTCATGACATAGTCTTTAATTTTTTTTCTTTTTCACAATATGGTGTCTAGGTGTCGACCGTAGAGAGACTAGTGTCGACATATCGAATTTTGATTAATGTCATGTCTTTAGTAGCACTCGCAAGATTAAGATAAGACGGTTGACGTATGAATCATCAAAAGCGGTCCACGCTTATGGCACAGTACATATATTCGTCTGGAAAGACGAATATATGTACTGTGCCATTAAAGACTAATATATGTACTGTGCTTATGGTCTACTAATATTATAACGAGGAAAGATTTGATTGTTTGTTGGTTTGTTTGTTTGTTTATTTTTTGTTTGTTTGTTTGTAATGGATAACCTCAAATTCCAAATTTCATCAAAATCCGTCCAGCCGTTATCGCGTGCAAGCTCCCCAAACAAACAAACAAATAAACAAACAGACGTTTCATTTTTATATATTGGTATGGATGGATTATCTTTTTTGTACAGACTTCTTGTTACTTACAGCACAGAACACCTAATAGCTTATAAGCATAGATAGACTACGACGAAGCACTCAGCGATGCATACGAATCATTGTTATCATGTCGTTTTTGACCGAACGAGCGCAGAGCGTGAGCGAAGCGTCTCCGTTTCAGCTTGGGCAAAAATGATTTCATATATCCGGCTGTCCGTTGTCCGCGGATCTCTGTTCTCCTCTACAGGTCGCATTTCTCAAACGATCTTGACGAAACTTGGTATACAGGTTAAGCGAATATTTAGAATTTTTACTCAAATAATACTAGTAATGTGGTCATTATTTCGACAACCTTCTTTGGGCAAAGTCGACCTTGCCGCACTGCTTGAATAGGCGCCAGCAAAGTTGTATGGAATTTCATTATTGTCGTGTTTTGCGGCCAGCAATTTCCTTTGAAAATCCATTATTGTCGTCTTTTGTCGTAGCACTATTATTTATTCCGTGGGTTAGTTAGCCCCGAACGCGAAAAGAGAGGCGTTGTAGCTCCCAGACAAATGGACCGATTTTGATGATTTTTTTCTGTTTGAAAGCTGATGTGATCGTGATTGTTGTTGTTGTGACGAAACTTGGTATACAGGTTAAGCGAATATTTAGAATTTTTACTCAAACAATACTAGTAATGTGGTCATTATTTCGACAACCTTCTTCGGGCAAAGTCGACCTTGCCGCACTGCTTGAATAGGCGCCAGCAAAGTTGTATGGAATTTCATTATTGTCGTGTTTTGCGGCCAGCAATTTCCTTTGAAAATCCATTATTGTCGTCTTTTGTCGTAGCACTATTATTTATTCCTTGGGTTCGTTAACCCCGAACGCGAAAACAGAGGCGTTGTAGCTCCCAGACGAATGGACCGATTTTGATGTTTTTTTTCTGTTTGAAAGCTGATGTGATCGTGATTGTTGTTGTTGTTGTTGTTGTTGTTGTTGTTGTTGTTGTTTCTGTTTCTGTTTCTGTTTCTGTTTCTGTTTCTGTTTCTGTTTCTGTTTCTGTTTCTGTTTCTGTTTCTGTTTCTGTTTCTGTTTCTGTTTCTGTTTCTGTTTCTGTTTCTGTTTCTGTTTCTGTTTCTGTTTCTGTTTCTGTTTCTGTTTCTGTTTCTGTTTCTGTTTCTGTTTCTGTTTCTGTTTCTGTTTCTGTTTCTGTTTCTGTTTCTGTTTCTGTTTCTGTTTCTGTTTCTGTTTCTGTTTCTGTTTCTGTTTCTGTTTCTGTTTCTGTTTCTGTTTCTGTTTCTGTTTCTGTTTCTGTTTCTGTTTCTGTTTCTGTTTCTGTTTCTGTTTCTGTTTCTGTTTCTGTTTCTGTTTCTGTTTCTGTTTCTGTTTCCGTTTCCGTTTCTGTTTCTGTTACTTTTACTGTTTTTGTTTCTGTTGTTGTGGTCGTTGTTGTTGTCTTTGTCGTTGTCGTTGTTGTTTTCGTTGTTCTCGCATTGTTTGAGTAAAGCACTATACAAGCCTTGGTCCGCAATTACTGTCCTGCTGGCCACGCTATGATGGCCTCGAGCTTTGCTTAGTTAAGTTCTCGGCCTTCTAGCTTAGCCATCATTGCAGCCCTTGCTGTCCGCGCTATAAAGGCCTCGACCTTCGGTCTCGGCCTTCATTCCAGGTTGGCCATCAAGGGCTGCAATGCTAACCGCGCTGTGATGGCCTTGAACTTAACTTAGCTACTCTCTCGACCATCATCATCGCTGCCAGCAACGCAGTCATTACAGACCGCGGCAGTAATGTACTATTAATCGTCGGGGTGTTTCGGGGCGTACTTCCTACAAAAAAGGGCAAAAAGGGGACTACTGAATACCTCCGACTTATAACATCCGATTTCGACGGTTCTTTTTGTATTTGAAAAAATAACCATCGAAAGTACTAATTTTATGTTGGCCTCATACAAATCTGGTGAAGATTTGATGAGGATCTTCGGGAATAGCTCCTCAACATGCAGTAAATTTCTCACTTTTAGGTTTCTACCAGTTGAATCATCCCTTTACCCACTAGCTAGGGATAGATGGAGCACCTTGGTTATTAATGTTAGTTTATATAAGGTAAATAGATGGTGCTTCTGTGCACTGCGAGATAGTTTGAAAAAAGTTTGTACTCCGAGGTCTACAGCTCACAAAGCCACTAGCTTAATGTTGTCCATTGTTTGTGAGATGGAAGAACAACAGCATCGTCAGTGATGCTGGATTAAAATTGTCTGTTGCTATAAACTTGGCTATATTTAATCTATACTAAACTACGGCGAAGCATTCGTAGGAAAAGCCTTCGAAACACTAAGGGCCGATTTCACCGTTTGCATCACAAAACGAGCTTAACTCGGTTTTACTTGAACGAGTTCAAACGTAGATATTGATCTCGGTTTAAGCCAAGGCGATTTCACCGACACGATATTGATCACGTTCACTAAAACCAAGATTCACTGTCAAAACTTCAATGTAATGTCGCTGGCAAACTGATTTCATTGATAGTTTGCGTAAAAGTTCGTCTGTTTTGTGGTTTTTGTTTTCAATAGACTCCAACACCGATAAAACTGTATGGTTCTTGTTACGGTATCTCTTTCGCGAATCCATCTTGGGCGCCTTGGATGGATAAATGACTCATCTTCATCACTAGGTATCTTCAAAAGCTAGAGCCAATGCTCTCTGCATATTTCTAGTCAATACACCAATATCAGCTAGGTACTCTGAGGTTATAGTAAGTAATGATATGCATGTCGCATTCGTTTAGCAAAGAACATAATAGATACCTCTTTTTTACCGAGTAATTTGGTCATTCAACATCTGCAGAACAGAAACGCGTTCAAAGGGCTTAAACCTACCAAAATCGGGCGTTCAGAATTTAAACTCGCTTAAGCCTTAACTGCGTTCAGTTTATGTTGGTGAAATCCAAATTGTCATTTTGAACTCAGTTAGTCACTTTAAACCAGTTTAGTTTGCGTTGATCGCGTTCATTTTTGATGGTGAAATCGGGCCTTAGATGTAAAATCCAAATCAGGTCGTTACCATTACAATAAATTTGTCGCAGCAAAATAAGACTTCAGTTTATTCATATTCCTTTCCATATAACGTGATCCAGCTTTTCTTATTACTTAATCCAGTAGCTAGTTAAATTTTAGTCGAGGGGCCGGATCTTTGCCATCAAGACTTAACGACTAACATTATGTTAGCCGATAGATGACAAAACGGTATGACCACGAGTCCGTCGCCCAGTTTATAAACAAAATGATTAATTCAAAACTATATAACACTAACAGTCCAAATATGTTTACAAAAATATTAAGTACCTATGTTTTCTTTTAACACGTTTGAATCATCGACTTGAAGATTTGGTGTCCAAATAAGACATCACATTTTTTGTATTCAGTCAGGGCACGACACATGGCGTGATAAGAGGCAAGTAGAGCTATTATACAGCTATTGTATAGCTCGTAAAAAGCCAGTCATTCACCTTATCTAGTACCTTGCTTTTAAGTCTACAGTTTCAATGCCGATAAAGACAGGGCCTTGATGTGAACAGCTTTTATAGGTGCTTGTCACACGATATCAGAACAACTGTGAATGTGTATTAGAGAAATTAAACAGATATCAGTTTCTTTAGGGTCATCATCATCAAACTATAGGTACTTGTCCACTGCTGGAAGTAGGCCTCTCCTAATGCATGCTACTGAGCTGGGTCTTAGGCTCTCATCCATTTTCTGCCAGCCGTTTTTCGCAGTCGTCATTCCACCTGGCCACCAGGGCATCCTACGTTTGCCTTGACGTGATCAAGTTACAGGTGTACTTCTTCTGCTCGCCTAGTACAGCTCTAGTCTTACCTGATTAAAAACGATATGTGATCGAGAATAGAGCCCGCCTCTCCCGCTTGGACACTTCATCATCAGCTTAAATAGTCTACCTACTGCTGAACTTAGGCCTCCCCTGTTTAGAAGAGGGGGTTTGCAATAATCACCGCGCTTGTAAGGCGTTCTGTTGATCTGTTGATCGCAGTAGTTGGTGATATTTCTTAAGTTGCAGACTTCTGAGTTGTAAAAGTGTAACAAATAGTGTAGCAATACTAAAACTATACGCATACAGAAGCTCTTTCCTCAGAGATTGTAATTTATAATGTTTCCCACCCTCACACAATTATTCTGTAGTGCCCGTCAGGGCTCCTTATTGTTCAGTAGGTACTAATTTTAAATTTAAATCCAAAGTGTAATACATGTGGAAACAGTGAAATTAAGTTTTTGACTTGTATAGGATTTGACCATAGATTGCATGCTTAGTACAAATCAATCAACGAATAAGCTATGGAAACGCGCAATGGGTGCCGGTTTTACCGATACTGTCACATTAACGATATGATCGTGGTGAAGCCGCTGCTCGCTTCCGCTTGATGTGGCCTGACAAGGGTTCGCTGTGCATATTGTCGATATTCTATTCGACGCGATATAAAATAGTACCACTTATTCACTTAATGAATAATAAGACAAATATAATACTCACAAAATATGATATAGATTTGACATTCTGCATAATAAAATGTGTGTAAGATTATTATTTATCAGAAAATATAAGTATATATTCTTAAAAACATGGAATTTATTTCTGATCTACATATGTTGCATAAGTTACAATTTGGTATCCTGCATTTATAAAGTCCAGACGTTTTGAAGTTTTTCATTTTATGTTATTACCGATCACAAAAAAGGAGGTTATCAATTTTTTCGTATGTATGTAATATTATTCGAACTGCAAATTATTCACATATTATGATAATATATTAGAAAAAATGTGAAACATTTTATAGGTGTATATTTGTGTATGTATGTATGTATGTATGTATGTATGTATGTATGTATGTATGTATGTTTGTCCACACATTTCTCCGAAACAATTAATCGGATTTTGACCATTTTGTTTTCACTGGCTTACATTTACTTAAACTTAGGGAACAGTGCAAGTTTCGTCAAAATTGGTTTAGCAGTTTTTATTATATAAACTGTAACGGTTCAACTGCGCATCTCCTATTAACGCTAAGAAATGTTCGGTGCGTTTTTCTGAAGTCGGTTTTCTAGGGTGTTTTTACATTAACACTTGTTTTAAAGTCTTGCTGCTACTGACCAAGTGAGCGAAGCGACAGAAGCGAGTAAAGCGTCTCTGCTTCAAGTTCAATCAATTTGCTTTCATCTGTCAATATGCTGGTACTCCTCTACAGGTCGTATTTTACAATCAATCTGGACGACACTTGGTATACAGGTTTTACGACTTTATAATTATTTTTTTGTCTTTGGCGATCTTTGCTTAGATTCTTCCTCCAATAAATAATAGTTTAAAAAACTAAAAAACACGCTTTATATAGAAAACCAAACTAAAAAATAGAAAATAAATTTTAATAGTGTAAATAATAAAACATTTTTTCTTATTTACACAATTAAAATTTATTTTCTAGTTTTTAGTTTGGTTTTCTATATAAAGCGAGTTTTTTAGTTTTTTTTAAACTATTATTAATGTTCTACTATTTTGTTTTTTTTTTCGAATTATTGCATTATCATCGGTCTTTGACAGGTGTGCAAAATTTGAATGAAATCTGACCGTTTAAAATCGGTGAAATAGCGTCCAAAGGAGTCGGTTACAAACATACACACATACAAGTGAAGCTAATATAAAGCGTATAATAAATAATAGTTTAAAAAAACTAAAACACACTGAAATAAAACATTTTTTTCTTATTTACACTATTAAAATTTATTTTCTATTTTTTAGTTTGGTTTTCTATATAAAGCGTGTTTTTTTTTAAACTATTGTTTATTTTCTACTTTTTTTTTCTTCTTTCGAATTATTGCATTGTCATCGGTCTTTGACAGGTGTGCAAAATTTGAATGAAATTTGACCGTTTAAAGTGGGTCAAAATAGCGTCCAAAGGAGTCGGTTACAAACATACAAACATACAAGTGAAGCTAATATAAAGCGTATAATAAAAAAGGGGCTACTGAATATCTCCGCCGTATGAGATCTGATTTAGATGGTTCTTTTTTCTTTAAGTTGGTTAACTTTAATTTGGTCTCATAAAAAAATTATGAAGATCTGATGAGGATCTTTGGCGTGATGAGCAGAATAGCTCCTTAAAATGCAGTAAAGCAGTAGTTCTACCAGTGGAATCTACCTTTCAACTAGGTACTGAGTAGAGATTGATGGAGCACCTAGGTTACTAATGTTAATTTTACAATGAGGTCACTAGATGGTGCTACTGTACACCGCTAAATTGTTGTAAAAAGTTTGTGATCATGAGGTCTACTGTTCGCAGAAGTACAAGTAGTATATACTATTTAAATTTGTATGTATCCAATGGACCCTAAAATAAAAGAGATAATGATAACAAAATATAATTGGCCGTGCAAAAAACAGGAATTTCAAACCAAAGTTCAAACCAGCAACATTTAGCTATTGGCCTTGAGCCTTGTTGATGGTTATGGTGAAAGCCAGATGCCCTGGAAAATGTAATCGCTTGAAATCGAAGGTCAAATCGGTTGAAATCATTTGAATTCATGGTAGCAGCAAATCTTATCCTATAAACTTTTCTCGCTAATGATTGTGGCTTCTATTAAATTTGGCTATAGTTTTATAACAGCAAGTCTTCTTCCATTGCACAATTTCAGTGGATCCACGTTGCGAATGAGCATCAACAGTGAACCAACTTTTAAAGTTAAGATGTGTGGTGGCATTCCATATGGTTCCAAAGAGTAAAGATACTATTGGATAGTTGACAGCTTGTTCCTCATCTATAACTGTGTCAATCGATTTGTTCTTGACAATTTCACCGGATAGCTTCAATTACCCCTAGGGTATCGCTTTGACACCTGTCACTTTGATACCTGTCATTTTGCCAATTCCTTCAAAGCTTCAAGATATCATAAAAAAACGGTTCCATACAAAATACATAAAAAAATAACAATAAAAATCTGTTATTAATTTCGGTGTAATATCTAAAAATCATCGTCGCATTATTTTGCCTTTCTAATGAAACCGGTTTGGGGCACATCGGTTGGATGGTTTCAAAGTCCATAACGGACATAGGTACAATCATTTTTTGTGTTTGTATTTTATATATGTATATAGATTTTTAAAACTGTATTTATTGTATTGTATTATTATATTAAAAAATGATTTATGTATGAAAGGTTTTTCTTTTTCCTCCAATCATTTCATACTGCAGTTCTTGTGATATTAAATTTCATCGTTTTTTTAATCGACCGCAACTTTCTATCTCTATTTCTCGATGTTTTATTGTTTTTGACTATGAGTGAAATAAATGGAAAGAATAAGGTGACCGTTGGTCCCGAACAATATTTTGCCAAAGCCAAATCTTCTTTTGTTTTGGTTATCTATGGATTTGACCAATCAAGTATTTGACAAGTCTCTGCGAAACCATGAACATAATTAGAATTTTATTTAATACCTACTGAAAATGACAGATCACGAATATTAATATCTTCGCCATGTTGTAGACTTTATTCTGCTTAACTATCTATTATTTCTATTCTATACTCCTTATAATAGAGCAATAAGTAACAAAAAACTGTGTAATGAAAATAATAAAAAAAATTGTTTAGGGGACTTAAAATAAACTACTGAAAACAAATAAAAAATTAAATGATGTTTGTCTGTTTGTTAGCACATCACGTAAAAGCTACTGGACCGATTGCTATGCGGTTTTCACTGGTGAATAGCTTTGGGTTTGACTTAAAAACTGGGGTGCTTGGTATCTCAATCCGATGAGTAAAAACCAAGCAATTGATAAAAACTATGTGACGGCTGTTCGAATAGTAGTATCACCTACCTGGAATTTTATACCTATGAGGTACAAGTGCCGTGGCGGACTCGGCTTAGAATAAGACCCCTCCCAATCTTGACTGACGCGCCTAGCAATAGACGGCTGCGTTTAGTGCAACGCTCGCGTGGATGTCGTAAGAGGAGACTAAGGGAATACACACGGAAGATGGGCAGAAGCGTCCTCCGAGTACATATTTGTTACACTGCGGTCACCAATCCGCCTGCCAAGCGTGGTGACTATGGCAAACCCCCCCCTTTGGGTGAGGCCTAAGTTCAGCAGTGGACTGCTAAAGGTGCTATTCCAGAACCTAACATACCAATATAATATACCGACATTTGATCAAAATTCCTTCCTCAAAAATATTTTTATCGATTGCTCGGCTTCTACTCATTGGATTGAAATATTAAGTACCCCAGTTTTTAAGTCAAAACATAAGTTTCCAACAGTGAAAACCGCATCGCAATCAGTTCAGTAGTTTTTACGTGATGCGCGAACAAACATACAGACAGACAAACAGACAGACAAGAATTTTTAAAATGTTATATTCTTGTACAGTAGCTTATTTTATGTACCCTAGACCTTTTTTTTTAATTATCTTCTTTGAACAGTCATTTTTGTTCCCATTGCTTTATTATAAGTATAGAATTGATTTGGAGCCAAAAATTCAAGAATGTTTAAAAAACAGATTCCACACCACCAAATCGAAAGTGAAGCACCCAAGATATGCTGATCCGTTCGTACGCACAAGCCTCACGCACACACACCATGTTACGCCGATCAGCGCCACATCGCAGCAACATCTCGACCTTGATAGTCTGTTAATTCTGTCAAGTTCTCACAGAAAATCAAAACTAATGCAGTCTTTTCTGACGTAATTGTGTATCAACCACAAAACACCACACGCACATATACGCAGCCGCCATTTGCTATGCTTCACTGGTTTGTGTGGCGGTATCCTCCGCACCGCCAAATCGAAAGTGAAGCACACTAGATATGCCGATCCACTAATACGCACAAGCATGACGCACACATTTACACCATATAATGCTGATCGGCCGCCACATTGAAGGACGGTCTCGACCTTTTTAGTTGTGTTTATTCTATAAAGTAGGTACTAACTTATAATCTAGACATAAAAGGTAAAGCAATACATACGAAAAAGTCAGTACAAAGAAGATAATAAAAAAAATGGTCTCATCTTCATCATCAGCCTATATCTGTCCACTGCTGGGCGTAGTCCTCTTCTAATGCAAGCCATTGAGCACGGTCTTTAGCTCCCCTCATCCGTTCTCTTCCAGTCGCTTTTCGCAGGTCCACTCCATGCGGTTTTCGCTGTTGAAAACCGCATGGAGTGACAACCATGCAGTTCATGAGTGCGGTGATGAGTGAGTGAGTGAGTGACTTGTTAGGATTTGACTTAAAAACTGGGGTGGTTATCTTAATCCAATGATTAGACGCCGGGCAACCGTTAAAACTCTTTTTGACAACTGATGATAATAAAATCTAGGTCTAAATGGTCTAGGCAAGGAGGTTGGATACACACTGTTATCCGGAGGCCAAATTTCAATACTGAGCTCATTTCAATTTATGAAGCAGGTTCTTGGCACTTTTCGACGCGATTAGTACCAGTACTTAGAGATTTAACAAAACATTAGCACTTTTTATAGTTTGGGAGTTTAAAAATATAAGATGAAATTACAAAATATTAATCTATGGTACAAGTAATTTGTTTATTAACTACTAAAAAATACAACTAGTACCACAAAATAAATAATAGCACTCTAACAAGTAATAGCGCACAGGTACGAAACATGAAACAGTGAGACAACCCGCATGCCATAGAAGTCCAATTGGTCTTGCCCACTACCAGTTGGCAGCGTACCCAACCATGCCGGTAGCATTGCCCCGTTGAACTGCAATGCTAATTTGATGAGCCAATTTCGATTTCTCGGAGTGCTTAAAAATATCTATGTTCCAATCCAAGATGGCAGACATGTTTTTTTTTAGGAAAATGATTTGGGTGTCGTTTTCAAAGTTTCTCGGGATGTTTATTACGAAAATGACATCCATTTTCAAATACAAGATGGTGGCCATGTTTTTTTTAGGAAATTTATATGGGTGTCATTATTAAGACTTTTCGGCGTGCTTATAACGAAAGTGACATCCATTTTCAAATTGAAGATGGCGGACATGATTTCATTTTAATAAAATGATGTCGGGTGTCGTTTTATAGCTTTCTCCGGGTGCTTAATATTAAAATGAGATGAAGTCGAAGATAGCGGACTTGTATTTAAATAGTGAAATATAAAAAAAAAACTCCCCGGGAAATCTTTAAAATGACACACACATAACTTTACTAAAAAAACATGTCGGCCATCTTTGTAAGTAACACCCATATCATAGTTACTGAAATAAAACGTACGCCATTTTGGATTCCAAATATCGTTAGGTTTTACGCAAATATCAAACACTATGACTGGCTGCGCTCACCATTCCTAGCGCTCTATAGCATATACAAAACGCCGTGCATAAATATTTTCGCTAGCATCACGAATCTGTTTTTTTTTAAGGAAAGCCTCTGCGTATCCACCCTGTGTTTTTGGGACACTGTCTATAGGATGTTTTCACACTGATAGATCAACGTACGGTGTGAGCTAGAACACCGCTAGGCCTATCGATTTGACCCCCATGTATGTTCAGTGAATTGGAATAGTTTAGGAGTTACGGGATATTTTAGTCTTTTAGCCCAACTCTAGATTTAATTACAAATTTAGTAATTATGACCAGACTATTAGTATAATAATGGGTCCTTTAAAATACATTAGTACCATTGCATCATATTTTTTTAAATTCTGTGCAAAACACATAACAATTGAAATGTGTATCTCATACAAAAACTGTCTTCAATGTTTCCAGGCCTATTATTTTGAATCATAACATTATATTGCTTTCATTAATATTTCAAAAACGTTTCCAATTCAATGGCTATAAATCACTAATACATTAAGTTGATCTAAAGTTAGAGCAACACAGCAAAAAGTGACTTCAAAAGTGGATAAGACATATTTATTTGAGGTAAAAATTAAAATGATTAATATTTTTCACAAAATCTAAAAATTATAACAAAGAGGTATTTATTTATTTTAAAAGGCCCATTACTAAACTATCTACAAGAAAAAAAACACAACGTTGGTGCTCTTATTTTGGTCACAATTACTAAATTTCTAATGAAATCTGGACAGGGCTTAAAAAAATACTAAAATTACCTGTAACTCCTAACTAACTGTAACCTGTAACTATTACAAATCGTTGAACATACGTAATATTACATTGATAGGCTTAAAGGTGCTCTAGTTTACCCTCCTTTTCGATCCATAAGCAGTAAGACACTATCTATGAGATAATATTACTACCTGCGGCCCGCGGTTTGACCTGCGTGGACAATGATGATGATGAAAAGTATTATTTGTGCTATTCTAGGATTTAAAGTATCTATGTACAAAATTTCATCAATATCCGTTCAGCCGATAACATTTAAACGTTAGATTTTTAATCACCTTGGACCACCTTAATCCGTCCCTGTCGAAAAAACTTATCAAGATATTTATTTTAAATTGTTAACCTAAATACCAAATTTCATGCCTCTAACAGCAAAAACACCTACTTTTTTACACGCTTTATATTTATGTTTGTATGTTTGTATGTTTGTAACCGACTCCTTTGGACGCTATTTTGACCCACTTTAAACGGTCAGATTTCATTCAAATTTTGCACACCTGTCAAAGACCGATGACAATGCAATAATATAGTTAAATTTTCTATAAAAGCGTGTGTTTAAGTTTTTTAAACTATAATTTTTATTATCTACCTGTTGTACTTGTAAAATCTATGGGTCTAGGGTACTTAAAATAAGCTACCGAACAAGTTTTTTTTAATCGTTGCTTTCTTGTTTGTCTGTTTGTTTGTCTATATGTTTGTTCGCGTATCACGTAACAAGAAGCGCATCGGTTCAGTATTTTTTACTAATGAACCAATTGCCATGCGGTTTTCACTGTTGGTTAGTTTAGGGTTAGAATTTAAAACTGGTGTTCTGGGTATCGCAATCCGATGAGTAGAAGCCGAAAAATCGATAAAAGCTTTACCTATATGACGATTTTTGAAGATATGTAGTATGCACTGTTGGTCCTGGAATAACACGTATGGGTTACTTTTTAATATTGAGAAAACTGTTTAAGGCTCGTTAATTTCCATTTGATTGTCATCAAACTATGTAACTGTATAGCCAGACAACCACCTCTATTAGCGTACAATATGACCCTCATATTAGTAAACGCGAGAAACGCCCGACAAAGTTCTCATAGAGTCAAGAAGTCCCGACCCCAGTCCCGACCCTCGTCATGTGTGAGAATGGACACAATATCTCTTTGTGAGGTAACCACTTGTTGGACAAACTTTATGATGTCTTCTATCCATACCAATATATAAAAGTGAAACGTTGTCTGTGTGTTTGTATGTTTGTTTAGGGAGCTTTCACGCGATAATCGCTGGACGGATTTCGATGAAATTTGGAATAGAGATAGCTTATACCCTAGAATAAAACATAGGATAATTTTTATCCCGGAAAATTCCACGAATTCCGTGGAAGTTTCCACGGGAAAACTAGAACAGGTTGAATACTCACTGTAAGGAACGGTTGCCAGGGAAACGAAATAACAAGTCCGTCAAAAGATATCAAGAGCGTTGGTGCCACGGATTAAGTCAACAAGCCACGGAGGCCATAAGCAAGAAGTCTATGTCTACTTTTGCATTGGTTTTTAATATCCTAGAAGAACGTAAGTAGGATGCTTTTTTCGCGATAAACTGTAGTCCGCGCGGACGAAGTCACGGGCGGGTAAGCTAGTACCTAACATGACAGAAAATTATATGATAATAGCTGACCCTGTGGACCGCGGCTTTGCTCGCGTGGCCATTTCTCTGGATTAAAAATAGCATGCAAGTTATTCCAGACCAAAAATAACCTAGGTACAAAATACTACATTTCATTCAGTCGTCAGATAGTTTTTTATTGATGGCACGGCTTTTAATCATCGTATTAAGATATCAACACCAGTTTTTAAGTCAAGCCCTAAGTTTTCAACAGTGACCCCCCCCCCCCCCCCCCCCCCCGCTGATGTGATCTGAAACGCATCAAAATCGGTCCATTGGTTTGGGTACTACGATACCACAGACATACACACCCTAAACTTATAACCTCTCTTTCGTCGGGTGTTAAAAATAAACTCATACCTTCCCCTCCTCGACTCAAAAAATGACTACAAGAACAAGAAACATTAATGACTAGGTACCTACTATGTACGTACATTTGCTAATATGTACTCGTAAAACTAGAGAATCCTGATCTTTAACGCGCTCACTAATCTTTTATAATGAAATTCAGAATATTTTTTGTCTTACAATCACTAAGTGTGAGTACTTATGTTTGCATGTCGAATGATGCCATGCTCTGGTGTCAGAATTTGTCAGGCCGCAATGTACACAATTTGACCTGTTACAGTTTTATTGTAAGTATAGATAGATGTGGATGGTATGTGGATGTTCCACCATAGCGTCGCCCTTATTGGTCCGATTTTAACAAGCGGTTCGTCTTCAGGTATAGTGTCATAGGCTATTTTTTTACCCGGTTACAGCGAAGCAAAGGAAGGGTTGTGTGTTCATACTAAAAACTTGGTCCGATTTTGACAAGCCAGGTCAATCGATTTGTCTTCATCGCACGAGTGTCGCAGGCTATTTTTTACCTGACCATAGTCGGGCTTAAGTTTTGAACTTACATATGTTTAGACTTGGACTGTGTTTTCTGCAAAAAACCTATGATTCGCATAGATATCTCATCAAAGGTGGGAAGATTAGGAACTAGCGCCTCGGGCGTGGACCGCCTAAATTAGGTGCAATGCACATAATTGGCCTTCACAATTGGAGTGGTATATGTGTAGCATGTGTTAGCAGCGGCAATTATTGTTATCTCATTCGCATTACCATCTGCGTATTGTAACGTATACAAATTAAGGTTTGAGATAGAATTAGGTTTGATGTTAAAAAATTGAGTTAATTTTGAAATTTGAGTTTGAGTTCCAAAAAGGGGGTTCTCGCGTTCAGGAGTAATAGAGTAGGTAGGTGTCTAGAAGGATAGGGGTTAATTTTAGAATAAAAATTACGAATAAAAAATTGGGGGCCAATCGGATCAAAGTGGGGGCTGATCGGAATTTTGAAGCTAACGGGGAATGACGCAAGAACACGCTGTGCTAATTTTAAGCTGTCTCAAAGATAAATACACGTTACTACTTGAAGTTACTAAAATATATTATACTCAGATAATGTCAGCCGGTATGAACATGGTTTGGTTCAAGAGCCGTCTGGTTTTGAACAAGCTGGTGAGGTTAGAAACAGCAGGTTCAGTTTAAACAACACGATTACCAATTTATACAAATTGATTGCAACTGGGTTTTGTTTGCATACACAGAAAGCCGCGCTATCGACGGGTCACATCTGTGGCGACCTCAACTGCCACATAGAAATCAGCGCCACCTAGTATTGGGCGAATAACACAGACCGCTCATAGATGGCGCAAACATCAAGTCCGTACTAATCCTGCATCGCGCAAGTGATATTCTCGCCGCGAATTAGAGGTATAGAATTTCCAACGAGGAACAGTCGGACAGCTGTCCCCGGGCCAACAACACCTGGCTCGGTCGGAAGTACTTCCCGTAATGATGGAGGAGCTTCAACAAGTGGATACCTAACCTGTACCTACCTACCTATCTATCCACTCCTACACCTTTACCTCCACAGTGGTGACCCCCGACGTGATGTCATCGACCAGCATGATCACCCGCTGTCGATGACGTCAGAAGTGGTGTGATTCACAACTACCCTCACCCACTTCCGAACATGCATACCTTCCGCATACCCTTTATTCCTTCCGTTCCTCCCAGCGACTTGAGGAAAAGAGTGCCCTCACAAAAAATGTAACCATACCACCAAAAAAAAAAAAAAAAAAAAATATATATAAAAAAAATATGCATCTACCCTCACAACAAATAAAAAAAAAAAAAAACATCAAAAAGTCGCTATCTTACTCCTCACCCCTCATCATCGAGCATCAGCAGCAAGCCAACAGCATCCAGCCTTCTCTTCTGATCCTACGCAGCCGACTCACCGTGCTTCCTGGATCTCGATCAACACAGGCTCACCGGCGATCGGAGCACACACAGTTCACCTGCATCTCACACCTGGAACATCGCCTGGCCAGCTCTCTCCAGCGTGTACACCGTGAACCAGCGCTCCAGCTTATCGCACACAGTCCCTGGCTCAGTCCTGAACACCTGAACCTGGTCTCGGTCACTAGAGGCCACCAGGGATTACGTCGCTACACCCAACTCAACGTGGACGGTCTCGACTCACAGAAGACCACTCTAGCGACACGACGCACTCTCAGTCCCGACTCACCGTGGACCGGTCCCGACTCACTGTGGACCACCAGCGTCAACCATGCTCAGTCTCGACTCACCGCAGACTTCGAGCACCACTGGCACTTGCAATCATCCGACACAGCTGCAGCTGATACATACCGACCTTACGGTCTAGAGGGGGAGTGATGTGGCGACCTCAACTGCCACATAGAAATCAGCGCCACCTAGTATTGGGCGAATAACACAGACCGCTCATAGATGGCGCAAACATCAAGTCCGTACTAATCCTGCATCGCGCAAGTGATATTCTCGCCGCGAATTAGAGGTATAGAATTTCCAACGAGGAACAGTCGGACAGCTGTCCCCGGGCCAACAACACCTGGCTCGGTCGGAAGTACTTCCCGTAATGATGGAGGAGCTTCAACAAGTGGATACCTAACCTGTACCTACCTACCTATCTATCCACTCCTACACCTTTACCTCCACACATCTACTACTCACTTAATAGTTCTAAATGATAAATCAACCGCAAATGTAAGGGTTAGAAAACAAACATTAATACTATTGACAATCTAATATCCATGCCACGTTTATCTGAAGCTAGCCTACAAGGAGGTTGGCCCATTTCACAACAATAAGAGTTAATGTGTACCTGTGCATTGGTCCAACTACAACTTTCTCGTTTCATTACGAGTTGGCTATCAATCTCGATAATCACTCTACGCCTGTGGCTTGTTATTGTGTGGAAGGTTGGTGGATACTATGACTAAATTAATTGGAAACCCGAATGGTCTCAAGTTGTTGGAATACTACGACGATCCAAATGAAATGATTGATTGCAACACGCAGCGATGGTAGAACGAGTTCAATGATAGGGTGAAATTATACTCTTACATGCGCGGTCCAACGCCGTGGAACGCCATTATTGGCGGCGAGCAGCGGCGTGCGCGCACCTTGGCGGCGAGCAGCGGCGTGCGCGCACCTTGCCGTCGAGACTGAATGAAACGAGGCGCCAGAAAGAGCTTCCTTCACATCCTATTCATTCATGGTCAGTTCAAGCTTGCCGTCGAGACTGAATGAAACGAGGCGCCAGAAAGAGCTTCCTTCACATCCTATTCATTCATGGTCAGTTCAAGCTTGCGCTGTATTCACTCTAACTAATCTGCAGCCCGATTCCATAACTTGGCTTCAATCGAATTCTCAGTATCGCAGCCACTAATGCCTTGCGATAGAGTCGAATTTGCTATGAAAAAAGTGATAATCCGATTGTAGCCAAGTTATGGAATTGGGCCACTGTCGTCATACACGCGTTCAATTTGCATTACGCGCCATTATTATCTATTTTGTTTTATAATATCTTACTATGTTTTAAGTCTCAATTGCGGTGATTATTTGTTTATTATTAAAAGAATATTGCAGTGGCCAACCACAACCGTTATCAAATAGATTTGCATTCAGTTCAAATCTATAAAGCAAACTATAATATTGTTTTGTGTTAAATGTTAATTTTACTACATGTTATTTGTTGTCATTATATCTATTTGACATCTACAAACGGCCTACCGTTTGTCAATTAAGTTGATAAATGGTCACGTAATTGCTCGACAAACAGAAAGCTTTTACACGTAGTCCCTGAACGTGACAGATTAGTCTAGACCATAGGTATTCTAGGTACGCTAGACATGAACTGTGCGTGTTTACCTTGCAGAGGTTGCGAGGGTAGATATTTGAGCGAGTGTTTTAACGTGGACTGTTAAAATGTACTGGATATCCCAGACAACATTATTTAAAAACACATGCGCTGTTAGCAAGCTGTAATTTACCAATTATTTTGTTCTACAACTGTTTTTAATTTAATACAATATTGAGTTGAAATTTCAGAAATCGGTTGTTGCCCTCTTTATAGTTCGATCCCCGATCGATTCCATCAATATCCGCCATATTTTCCCGCTAGTATCCACGGATAACAAGTAAAATTATAATAAACATACAATTGACCCGACTGTTCCTGTTCTGCGACTAAAATTATTGAATACGAGCTGACCGCCCGCAAAACTAATCACACAAATTATTATAATGACGAAAGTTTGTATGTATCTAAGGGGTAAAGGTGGTGTGTGTGTATGTTTGTTACTTCTTCACGCTTAAACGGCTAAACGGATTTGGTTGAAATTTGGTACGGAGGTAGCTGGATTCAAAAAATTATTCGGGATTTCGGGATAAGTCTGTGTGTTAACACAGACTTATCCCGAAATCCCGAATAATTTTTTGGTTCCTGAGGGACGCGGGTGAAATTGCGAAAAAGGTGGGGATGGACGATGTTTCACATTTAACTTTAACCCCACACATCTCCACCCTTACCAACCGATCCCCACGCATATTTACCTATCTTAATTTATCCCCACCTATCCTCATCGATCCCCACCCATCCACCACACCTCCAATTTTGGAGAGATATTTTGCTCTGAACAAAATTTGAAGTTATTCTTTTATTTTTGTATTGTTTTTTAAATATTTACTATATGATTTTGGCGTCTCATGAAACAACTGAATACTATAGTTAACTTGGTCAAAATGACTAAGTTTGTGTCGAAATCTCGAGTTTAGTTTAAAATATGCACAAATGGAATAACGCCAAAAATATCTAAAACCCCGGAACATTGTAACGATTTTTAACTGGTTTTTCGTCATATTGTAACGATATATGCGGTTTTATAGTAAATTTCTCTGTGCTGACGGATTCTGATGAAAGATGTGATGAATTGGTTTTTAGGCCTGTTTGGTCTAAACCACCGAGATAGTTGGTCCGGTGTCTAACGCCGATAGGGTATTCGTTCAAATCAATGAAAAGTAATTTTGAGAATAAAGGGAATACAAAATAAAACGGGGTGAGTCACACCAAGAGTGGGGTGAGTCGGGATTCTTACCCCATCCAGTCGCTTTAAACATGAGGACGCTATATCTTTCTTCGGAATCACTCAAAACTTAAAATACTCGTTACTATTTTGACATTAATAAAATTACCTGGATAAACTTAGACCGGAACGAGCTTCAAGAACTATTGGATCAAGACCGTTCGGTAATGTACTAGCTAGTGGGTACAATAGTGGAAGATAAAACATACAACTCAAATTCACCAATACAATTTTTATTATCCGTGGTTTAACTTTGCCTACTTACTTAAAATCTAAGGAACCGTGCCGTAGGTACGTTGAACGGCGATTCAAGCTAGCATATAATAGTGGAAGACAAAACATGCAATTTAAATTCACCAATACAATATTTACTATTTTTGATTTAACTTTGCCTGTTTACTTAAAATCTAAAGAACCCATACCTGCAGATCCAACTCAGCAGCTAAGAAGTACTAAGATCTAAGGTTACCCTGTTATAACTAGGGTCGATTTAGAACTGACAAAATTAAGTATTTACCCTAACAAAACAAGTGATGAGTTGCCGTTTACTTATTTACCTTCTTCTATAAGATTGAGCCGTTATGTTAGTGAAGGTAAATCTCCATCCGACGTTTCAGCAATGTCCGATTCGCGTGAGAGGTAGCCAGGCTAGACCCCTCAGGCGTTGCAGGTGTCCAGCAGGTCGGTGGGGAACAAAAGTTCAACACTCCGGTTAATGAAATATATGCATAAACATGCCAATACGATACCGCATTCCAAGAACGTGGCAGGAATCGTTGGATATAAAGTCGTCGTGGCGCATCGCGACACGGCGCCTTTCTAGTTAAATCCGGGGGGAAGAAGCCTCCGTCGTGTGGTGTCTCAATCCAGGGGGGGGGGGGGGGGGGAATTCCGTCGTGGTATCTCAATCCCGGGGGGAAAACCCGCTGTGGATGAATAAACACAACGTTTCTTTAGAATTCGAGACTTCGAAAACGCCACCGCTCTCAGTTCGCTAAATTGGCGTCTCGAAAAATGGATAAAAGTGATATCACAATCGCAATCATTAGTGCCGACAATGCAAAATACCGAAAAATGCTCTCACCTTTTTTTACGGGTTTTATAATATGCAAGGAAAAGACTTGTCAGTCCTGCTAACGGGCTCTGCAGCACGAAAAAAACCTTCACGCCTCTCGTCTCCATTGTCCGGTTTCTTTTGTCTCACCGGATCTAGTTTGCTCCTAAGTTAGCAAAATCTATCCGAATAACATTTCGTTCCACCAAGCAACTAATCAGCACTTACACATGGGCTTTGGAAATTATTATTTGGCTTTATTTTTATTTTTTAAGATTTCGCACCATCGAAACCGAATTTATTTATTTACTGGTTTTTTAACTATTTTTGACAGTTAAACAACTGTCAAGAGACGTCTAAGAATTGTTATAAACTATAGTCCATAAAACGTTCCGTACTAGAAACGATACGTTCACTTCCAGACGAAAGGTACGGAACGCGGTCTCCATGCTTCGGTACTGTTATACTATCATAAAACTATATACTGTCACTATTAAATTATGATATTGTATGGGTTTGCTTTGGAAAAAAACTACGTTCTTAAGTTTGACATCCGTTGTATTTAATTGGTTTGTTTAATTTTATTTTCTATTTGCTGACATTACTGGACCGTGCCGAACAGAACGCGCCCTTTTGCTTTGATTGCTAATCGATGCAAAGATAAGTAGAACCTACGGTAGAGGTCACTACTTGTCTCCGTGTTTATCAATTGTACTTCATTAATTATTTGTTTATTATCTGATTCCCAGTTATTCCTTGTTCCTTTTGTATATATCTCAATCAATTGACCCAATGAGTGTTCTCTTCGATGTGTTCCGTAGTGCATGGACGTGTTATATTTATCGAAGTGTTTATAACCTTTGTTTTTGTTATGAATACGTGTGGCGAACAAAATAACCGGCGATTGTTTTCGTGTTATGTTGTGGCTATATCTCTGTTGTTTATTTACTCCAAAAACGAAGATATATTCTAATATGTGAGTATATTGAACAATATGCAATTATAATTCTAGTTTTACTATTATATAGATGCGTTTCTATTAGTTGTTTATGTGCTGTCTTGTTTATTCCTACTTTTACTTGTCGAATTGTTGTTTATTGCTAGTTATAGGTTTATTGTTTTTTTTATTTAAGTAGCGTTTTGTCAACGCTACAACATATATGGGGGTTATTCGGTTGCCCCTGGAAGTATTCTACCTCGGAACCTCCGCTTACTACTACTTCCTGGGACATCCTGTATATAAATTTAATATTTCTTTTTTACTAACATGTTTTACTTTACTTTAATAATTGCAATTACAACATTAGACTTACATTTACTTAATGAAAAGAAATGTTTGCTTATTTCGTAAAGATTTGGTGACATGTAACTAGTAATATAATAATTTAGCTGGGCATATTTCGGGTCTGTCTCGAAAGTATGGAAGAACAAGAATTGGTTGATTTGCATTTGGACGTAATGTTTTTAGTAAATCGGGAGTGAAGTGCAAATGTTCTGAATCTTAATTTTTGAAAGAGTATGCACCCTATGCGCAGTTACAAGTACAAACAGAGTAATCAATTTGTTGGTAGTCCACGGGCCGCATGCGGCCCGTGCGACTATCTTGGTGCGGCCCGCAAGCCTGAGGTTTGTAAGAAAAAAATACCAAAGCAAAAAGCCATATAAATTCAGTAGAATTTATACGGCCATGCTGCTGGGCCATGAACTCTCACTTGAAAGCTCTCTCCCATGCGGGGTGATAAAAAATGTACCTATTTCATTTCTAAAGAACTGTTTATCAAAACTACAGTTGCTCGCGGGAAAACATTGGAAATATTCCTAGGGAATACTTCGTAATAATTGGAAAATTTCGAGCAATATTGCGAATACTTCGATGGCTGGCTGAATGGACATAGGTAGGTAGATAGGACTCTTTTACTTGGATAGAGCTAGGTAGGTAGGTAGTTAGGTACTACCTACTTACCTACCTAGCTCTATCCAAGTAAAAGAGTTCCCTTGATACTTACCTAAGTACCTATTACCTACCTAGTACCTATAGTCGTATGCAGCAGGGAGGTAGGTACGTATCAGATCAACGACAATACAAATTATTGTATTTGAATCAGTATTATATACACATAGAAAGTTTCAAATCGATACGACTGTTAAAAGTAAGTAAAATCCGAGTTAAAATACAGAATAGTACATAGTTATTAACGAGCGACATTTGCAAAAGCGAGCCGCTAAAAGACACCGCGTGCGTTTGTGTCCTTGGCGGCTTGTATGGCAAGTCTCTTGTTCTAGCTATGTTTTAATGCAGATTCTGATCTAGGTAAGTACCTAGGTAACTGTATTAACCTCAAGTACACACATGTAGGTACAAGGTAGGTACACTGCAAGATACTATTAACACTTGACCTACTTAATAACTAATTACGCTGCCTTTTATTCAATAAGTTATAGTAGGCACCATCGTGGGCCGTAGAATATAGACGTGACAAGTGGTGAGCTCATCGCCGCCATTGCGCCAACCGATTTTGATGAAATTTGGTATATCTACACACCTACATAAATATAGGACGTACGAACTGGATCGAGCTATAGGCTACTTTTGATCCTGTTAAAAAGCGAGCAAAGTCGCAGGCAGCCACTAGTTTAAGTAGATTAGATAGGTACCTTGTAAGTTTCGAATTACGCACCTACCTACAGAAACTCTTTGTTTTTAAAAACTTTTGAATAATCCTGGAGTATTGGAAGTATTCATGGAATTATTCCGAAGTATTCCGAATTAATCCAGAGTTTTTCAACACTAATCAAGACTGTGATTTTACGTATTGTTTCTACCGAAAATATAATTTGCTGTATTCAATTTTTGGTAATTTCTTTTGCGCTTATCCGCCACACGTGGCCGTTGGAGGTGGCTCCTTTGAGACAATAGGCGGCGGCACTCTTTGATTAGACGCAGGTGCGGCAGCGAAAAAATTCAAAGCGACCGGCTTTAGTTAAAATCACAGCCGCGCGCAGCTCTCACCTCATTCCGTTGTGGAAATTCGCCGGAAAATCACATCTCATCTGGTTGCCAGCTACGCGTTTCGTTTCACCTTTCTTCCCTTCGCTGACAGCTCTTCACGATGTATAAGGTAAGTACGTTGTATGCACTCGCGAGCAATTTGTTATATTTTGTTTACTGCTTGTTTATGTAAACCTTCAGATTGATGGGTAAATATTATAAGGACGAGGATAGTACTAGACATGACATGAAGATAGTTATGTCATAATTTCATTATTTTTTCAATGGGGAGTTGAATTTGTAGGTGCCAAATCGGACATATACATTTTTAATTTTACACCGTATTTAAATTTCTTCATTATTGTTACAGAATAATTATAGAAATATGGCTTCAAGAAAAAGGAAGATAGAAGAAGAAAAAAGAGTTTTTAACGAATTATGGACAGAATTATACTTTTTTATCGAGTTTAAAGGAAAACCGTTATGCTTGATTTGTCAAAAGAGTATTTCTGTAGTAAAGGAATATAACCTGAAGCGACATTACGACACTGAGAAAAACAAACACTTTGAAATCGTCATTAAAAAATCAACAAAACATATTTAAGGTTGTGGCAGACAACAGCGAATCGAATGTTCGTGCCAGTTACAGAGTAGCAGAGATTCTAGCAAAAAGTGGACGTCCGTTTACCGATAGTGAATTAGTAAAAGATTGTGTCTTAGCTATCGCAGAAGAAATATGCCCAGAGCAGAAAAAAATGTTTGTAAGTCTTAGTCTCTCTGCCAGAACTTGCACCCGACGTACCGAAAACTTGGGTGCTAATTTGTGTGAACAAATCAGGGATAAGGCGCAGTCTTTTGACTGCTTCTCTTTAGCGATGGATACGGACGTGTCCGATACAGCACAGCTACTCATATTTATACTCGGCATTGACGAAAACTTTACTGTTTAAGAAGAGCTTGTGAAAATGTGCAGTTTGAAAGGTACAACTACGGGAGAAGATTTATTTCACCATTTGGAACAAACTCTGGATTCATTGCAATTAAGCTGGGAAAAGTTAACAAGTGTCACTACCGATGGAGGCAAGAACATGAGCGGTCAAAACAAAGGTGTTGTTGGGAGAATCATCAGCAAAGTGAAAGATTCTGGATCTACTGTGCCATTGATTTTTCACTGTATTGTCCATCAAGAAGCATTGTGCTCCAATGTTATATCCTGGAAAGAAATAATGGATACTGTAACATCCACTGTTAATTTTATAAGAAGAAATGGGCTCACACACCGTCAGTTCCAAAAGTTTTTGGAAGATCTGGAAGCTGATCATGGTGACGTGGCTTACTACTGTGAAGTGAGGTGGCTCAGTCGAGGTGCCGTTTTGGAACGGTTTTTTGATTTGAGGAAAGAAATTGGCAACTTCATGGAGATGAAAGGAAAGCCAGTGGAACAGCTTACTAACAAACAGTGGATTATCGATCTTGGTTTTTTGACTGATTTGACTATGGAACTGAATCAGCTCAACAAACGCTTACAGGGAAAAAAAATATGATTTGCGATACGTATTCAGAAATAAAGTTATTTGAGATGCATCTGACACTGTTTATCAAGCATATTGATGAAAAAAAGCTTGACCATTTTCCTAATAGCGAGAAAGCCGTGGAAGAAGCTGGAGATAATTTTAAGTGGCAAAATATTACAATGAGAAACGTTTTAACACAACTACAAACTGAGTTTGTAAATCGATTCACCGACTTTAAAAAGATCTCCCTTAACATGGAAATATTCCAAAACCCTTTTGCAATTGATATTAATGATGTACCAAGCATTTTGCAAATAATTTAGTAGATTTGCAAAGTAATAGCACTCTTAAAACGGCATTTAAGGAAAGCACTGATTTGGTACAGTTCCACGGAGGTTTAAGTTTTGAAAACTTCAAAGAATTGAATTAGTTTACTCAGCAGATAATCACTATGTTTGGTAGTACATATTTGTGTGAGCAGACTTTTTCAATTCTCAACTACCGCAAAAATAAGAATTGTTCGCGGTTAACGGATGAACATTTAGACGCGATACTGCGCGTGTCTACGACTAAAATGAAAGCAAACGTTAAAAAACTTGCAAGTCAAATGCAGCCGCTAAAATTTCACTAGTTCTTACTTTTATGTTAGTATAGTAATTCAATTTAAATACACATGATTGTATGAATATATGTGCGTTTTATTTCAAATATTAAAAATACATGTCCGAACATATACAAATAAGTGCGGCCCGCACTGATACTCTGGCAACATATGTGGCCCTGCAAAAGGTTGCCGACCCCTGGTTTAGAGTAGTATATTGGGCACCCGATTGGAAAAGATCAGTTAAGAAGTAGATAATAATTGGTATTGAGGCTTGATACAAATCTGTGCTGTTTTCTTTACAAAACTTATACCATTTCTTCACACAAGTGTCATATTGTTTAATGGAATTTTCCTAAAGAGACGCCATCATTATATGAATAGATTTAGGAGGAATACTTCTCAGTAGAGATTGCCGCATAATACTTTTTATTTCATACTTTTTAGGGACGAGTTTTGAGCTATGCCAATAAATTACGTTGTTTTTGTAATTTCACTCCTCAAGGCCTTCAATTTGATACCCACATTGTAAAATTAAAAGAAAAAAATATTTTTTTGGGTTTTCAAAATAAAGCATTTTAATTTGTATTGGCTCCTTAAAAAAATTATAGCCTATGTTACTCGGGATGATGTAAGGGTTCTAACTACACATCCAAATCCATTTCTAGGCATTTAAAAGTTATGATGGAATAAAGAAACTCACATACATACAAACATATATGAAACCTAAAAACATTACACTCCTTTTTTGGGCAGCCGTGTAAAAATAGAGTAATGTTTGATTGTACATAAATTACCTTATTTTTCTCTATTTTAAGGGTTCCTTACTTCCGAAAGGAACCCTTATAGGATCTTACGTATGTCTGTCCGTCTGTTACAGCCAGTTAGCTTCGAATCTACTGGATAGATTAAGTTGTTTGGTAAACATTATTACTAATTTCTGAGACCCAAACTGTGACGTGTGACGAAAATAATGAAATTTGAATATGGTCACTTTTGGAGGACAAATAAGAAAATTCGCAGTTCGCTATTAGTTTCGCAGTTTGTACTTAGTGAAATAAAACATTATCAAATGAAAGGGCTTGTTGTGATTGCATCAATCTATACTTATAATAAAGCAATAACAACGAAAAGTCTGTACAAAAAAGATAATTTAATAATATGGTTTAGGATACTTAAAATAAGCTACTGAACAAGAATATAACATTTTTAAAATTCATGTCTCTCTGTTTGTTTGTCTGTTCCTCTGTATGTTTGTTTACAAATCACATAAAAACTACTGGAACAATTGCGATGCGGTTTTCACTGTTGGATAGTTTTAGGTTTAACTTAAAAAGTGGTGTAGGTACTTGGTATCTCAATCCGATGAGTAGAAGCCGAGCAATCGATAAAAACTTTGTAACGGCTGAACATTTCAACCAAATGTTGGTATATTGGTATTATACTCGTAGGTCTTGGAATAGTACATGGAATACTTTTAACCTAGAGAAATGACCATATTGAAACCACCATGAAACGGCCGTCGTGTTTTTTTTCGTGTTTTTTAGCCTTGCAACCTATCTGTTTGAACAACTTTGGTATCACGAAAACCCTACATTAAAGATATTTAGAGATATTATGGGACAAAATGGAATGAAATATCATTAAACATTGATGTTTCAACAATATGGTCAGTTTTAGCTGGTCATTTTATGTCTAAAATTATCGACCACATCATGAAGTTATCAATTGTATGATATGTATACTACACCGTGATGATCATGATATCTACAGTTCAGGCAGACTATTCAGAAATCCTGGAGAATTTAAGTGAACACATAGCTGAATTGAGAATGTCCCCTCCTAAACATGTTTCAAAACATGACAAGTAAGTATCTTATTCCGACAATGTCACGTAAGTAGACATAATAATCAAGACAAAGTCGCGAGTAGCGCTGAGCGCGACGGATTGGATTGTAGCCGTAATCAATGTTAGCCTGCTATTGAATACGAATATCAATAGAGACTCACGGGTTGAGAGGCCTACCATGGGTTTTAGTATAATTTTGTAACTCTACCCTTATTTTTCAGATGGTATGTTGCGTTACGTGACAGTTTTGCCTTACATTGGGCGCCAATCTGTCACGTAACGCTTAATGAGACCTTATCTACGCTTTATCCCTATACATTTGCCTCAGCTAACCTTTTGTAGCTGCACTAAGGGTATCGACTATAGATACTTATGTAGTCTTACGGTGGCTGTATTATGGTGCTCTTAGCATTATATATGGCTTCGGAACGATGAATTAATGGTCTTTACAATGAATGTTTAAACCTCGGAACTGCAGCAATGACTTATGTATACGTGTGGGTTTGCCACACATAATATGATGTCTTGTTTGAACAAGACTTGAGTTTGAAGTTCTTGGGAACTTCGAACTCAAATACAAGTGACATTCACATCCCCAAGGCCTGCAGTCTCGACATATCGATAGTGATTGTTTTACAACTGAAATCGGTACATACCGATGACAACTGTTAGGTTTGACAGTTATTGTCAGAAGATATCGATTTTCATCGGTATTTGTACTAAAAATGACATCGATATTTGCCAGAGACTACCAAATATCGTTATAATCGGACTTTGCGACCAATTTCGGTTGTAAAGCAACCGCTGTCGATGTCCAGACTGCAGGCCCTGGACCAGAGTGGTGGATGTTCCATTGTATATCTCTCTTTTTAACCGACTACAGCAAAGCAAGGGAAGTGTAATGAGTTTCACAGTCTATGTATGTATGTATGTATGTATGTATGTATGTATCTATCTATCTGGTTATGTGGTTGTTCCACCATAGCGTCGCCCCTATAAGTTCGATTTTGAAAAGTGTTGTGTCAATCGATGCGTCTTTAGGTATAGAGTGTCATAGGCTATTTTTTTACCAGACAATTTTCGGATTTTAGCTTTTGAACTTCTCTTGTTCTCACTGAGTAAACCGCTAAAGTAGCACTTGCGCCGCTATTGCCCCAAATGTATAGTGAACAAGAATTTACATCAAATTGATTAACTAATAACTGAAAAAACTACTGATCCAATTTATATGGGACCAACCTGGGAGGTCTACTATTAAAAGTGAAAAAAAATGTTTTCAGCGGAGTGAGAAATCTTCACTTTGGGGAACTTCTGACAACTTTTAGTCGAATTCCATGAGTAGGTACCCTTTATCAATTTAATGTGAACGTGATTCATACACCGACGCGACGTGATTTCGACGCTGCGAGCTGTCACTGCAATCGAAAACCGAATATCATTTCGACGTGTGACTTTATTCCGAATTTTGGGTAATCGAATTGCCGCCGGGTGCAGCGAACGTAATTAGCTACGGTTAAATGCATTAGTTATTACTGACGTCAGTTTAGAATTGGGTTTGTTTTAGCGCTTATGTATGTGCAGTTTCCACTTAGAATTGGACTACGGAATGAGCTACGTTCTGATGAACGAGACGAAATATTCATTGAGTTATTATTACCCGACTACGGCGAAACAAGGTAAGGGTAATGAGTTTAACAGTCTTTGTATATATGTATGCATATAATTTGTATGGATTTTCTACCATAGCGTCGCCCCTATTGGTCCGATTTTGACAAGCGAGCTGTCAATCGATTTTTCTTCAGGTTTAGAGTGTCATAGGCTATTTTTAACCCGACTACGGCAAGGCAAAGTAAGGGTTATGTGTTCAAACTAAAAACTTGGTTCTATTTTTACAAGCGAGGTATCAATCGATTCGTTTTCAACGCAAGAGTCTCATAGGCTATTTTTTTTAGTTATTGAACTTATGTCTTGATAGGTTTTAAACTTTTATACCATTTTAATAAAATTTACCTTACCTTACCTTAAGTTGAAACAATATCCAGACTCTCACAAAAGCTGCAAAATAAAGAGAGTTAATCGTCACCACATAACAATTCAGTGTTTATTTAGAGTGCTAAATTAATAAAGATCTAACGAAGCGCTACGAATGCAAAAAATACGCAATTTACTTTGTCTATTTTGAATAGCAAATGTTTTCAAATAAAAAACGGTGGTGCTGTGTAGTTCACTGGTTTCTGTTTTATCCAGAGAGCCATATCTCTGGATAAAACTTTATTTACTGACTAGCTGGTGCTCGCGGCTTCACACGCGTGGTCATTTCTGTAGGTTAAAAGTACTCTTTGTGCTATTCCAGGACCTAAAATACCAATATTTGATCAAAATTCCTTCAACCGTCAAAAATATTTTTATCGATTGCTCGGCTTCTACTCATAGGGTTGAGTTATAAAGTACCCAAGTTTTTAAGTCAAAACATAAGCTATCCAACAGTGAAAACCACATCGCAATCGGTCCAGTAGTTTTTACGTGATGCGCGAACAAACATACATAATAAACAGAGACAAGAATTTTTTAAATGTTATATTCTTGTGTAGTAGCTTATTTTTAATGTACCCTAGACCATTTCTTTTTTAATTATCTTCTTTGTACAGATTATTTCATTTTTTTTTTTCTATTGCTTTAATATAATTATAGAATATAGTGTTTTTTAATTCAACTGTTTGTTATAAGACAGTGGGAAATATTAACATAGATTTATTTCGCCAGTTGCTACATTATTAAGCAGTACAGCAGTGCGAGCATGGATCTTATCGATCGATAAATTTACCGATATTTTTTTAATCAAGTTTGACGTTCATTTTCGATAATACGAGTTTGGTAGCACTGAACGTACTTTATCGACAACGACATAAATTCGATAAATCATATTTAATATATAGATTTATATCGACAAAGGGAAGCATGAATCTTATTTTTGACAATTGTTGCCGATATAATGTCGGTAATCTTACCGAATTTATCGAATTTTATCGGCTTTCCAAAATTATACGACAAATTTGTTTTTGTTAATTCCTTTTCGGATTATAAGCCAAAACGTGGAGGTGTCAAAACATCGTGAGGCAAGGTTCAGGGATGCCAATGATCCTTTCGATCTGGAAGAACAGCATTTTAAGATTCTTTTTAGAATTTATAAGGAAATTGCCCTCGCCCTCATGCAAGATGTTGAAGGCGTTTGAGAAGAAGTCGATCTAATGGACTGCCTGCGCATGTTGTAGTATCTACTTTACATAATAATACCAAAATACTTAGTTACGTTTTTCCTATTTCCATAAATTATCTTTTGTTGTGATTGTGTCTAATGCTCTAATTATTATGGTACCTAGTAGGTACTCAGTCTAAAAAACTACCTGTATAATCATAGTTGCAGGTTCTATCAGCTGTACGCTTTTTCACCGAGGGCGATGCACCAACGATGCATCGGCCAGGAATATAATATAGCACTAGGACAGCGCACTGTCAGACTTGTCAGGGAGGTGTCTCAAGCAATTGTGCAACGAGTTATGGCTAGTTATACTTCAGGTTAGTTTCAAAAAATATATAACTTTATGGTAGTTAGGTAGAATTCCAAATGACAGAAGTTTCTCCGTAACAACTCAAAATAATAAAAATGTGCCAAATTGTGTCAAAAAATATTTTTTAGACTATTAGTCGTCTATCTGATATATGGTATAGTGCACGAGTTGCCCTTTTTTTAATCGATAAACTCACGACGTGTTATCGAATCAATAAAATTTACCGAGAAGCTAGATCCATGCTACCGCATATTGATAAAATTGATAAAAAATAACTGTTTACCAATCGATAAACTTATCGAATTTTATCGATCGATAAGATCCATGCTCGCACTGCAGAACACCTACAGCACATATCCTCGGTATATTATGGTATGACGTCTTGTACTATTATTTATTCTGTGGTATGGCTGACATTCTTCTTAAGAGATCATCTAGTTTAAAACTGAACTCCAATGTTTGTGTTTTCACTCTCATGCAAAGTAGGTGTAGACGCAATACAATTGGTCGTAGTCATTGGTCATTTAGTCACAAAATAACTAATAATGCTAACCTAACGCACCCCGCACGCCGGATCTGTTGGTTAACAGGTCAAAACTCAACTAGTGCATTAATCTCGCGAACGCACGACAGCGCAGACGTGTCGTTCCATACAAAGCTCGCGCTTCTCTGGTACAATGCCAGTACCTGGACTAGATCGCACGATTAGTTGACGTTTAATGGCTGGTTTACACGTTGCGAGCTAGCGTGCGAATCAGCCTGCAGAGTAGCTGAAATGCAGTACCGTACGCATCGTATGGATGTGTCTTACGAGTTACTCGCATGTGCGAGTTGGATAGTAGCGCGCATGCGAGTTACCTTAACATTTTTAGTTTTCTCTAGCCTACTTGCCTGACAGAGCTCGCACATGGCAGCAGCTCGCACATCATTCTGTTATATATTCCCTCTGCATGTATTAGTGCAGTATAGGCATACAAACCTAATAGATCATCATTTATTGTTTGCAAGTCTATTCAGTCATAGAAATGGTACTTCAGTCTCCCTCTACCCTCTGACGCGAAAAGGCTGCTTAAGAATAGTTTTTCTAACTTTGTGACACATTTTCTATTTTCAAAAATTAATTAATAAATAATTTCATTTTAGCGAACTCAAATCTTTTTTTTAAAACGCGTTTTCTACAAACCCGCGTAACATAAATGGTGGCAGCGTAAAGGGATCAAATTAGGGTCCCCGGTCCGTCTCCAATCTTCTGAGTTCCGACAGTGAAATTAGTGGACAGTGAAGGTCACTGAACCTAAAAGTGCACCACAAAATTGGAAAATAAAGTGTCAAAAACTGTATCCAGAAAAACACTAAATCCTACTCTGTATCCTGCTCTCTGTATCCAACTCGCTATATCCAGCTCGCTGTTTCCTGAAAGAAAAATCGCCGAATCCTGAAGTATTCATTCTTCGAGGGAAGAGACTCATCCTGCATCTCGTTGTCGCTCAGCTCCGCTGTGCATCAACAAGTCACAGCCACCCCCGATAGTTGTGGTTGCGACCCCATCCAGCACCGAGCTCCCGTGTTCCAGACTCCGGATAATAACCTTGGTAATCAAGGTTACGCCGTGTCGTCGCGACTTCGCCCGAGAATGCATCTTATCGCAGCCGCCTACGCGTTCTGTGTACTGTAAGTCTTTGGTCATTGTTCTATTCCGTTAGGGTTGTTACCTTCTAAATCCAATTAATTATAATTCAATTTGTATATTTTTATTGTGTCCAATTTATTGATTCTCTGAATTCAACATGCCAAAAGAAGCTAAAGACGAATCCGTTAATGTGCTTGTACCAAATCAAGAATCCAGCGGGAGTAGAGCCCCGTCAAGATCTAACAGCCAAGAGCCCAATCCTACTGTGGATTTAAATATTCTCACACAGTTCATTGGCAAATTCGATGGTAATCGAGAACAATTAAATCCATTTATTACCAATTGTATAAATGCAATTAATCTAGCCGCCCCATGGCAAAAGGACATCCTATTTAAACTTATTCTTTGTAAATTGGAAGGCAAAGCTCAAATCGCGAGCTCTATAAAAGAATTTGACAACTGGAACCAATTGGAAGAATTTCTTAAAACACAATTTGGCGAGAAAAAGCATTATGCTCATTTGCTTTCCGAATTACAAGAATGTAAACAATTGCCTAACGAGTCAGCCAATCAGTTCTCACTCAGAGTCGAAACATGTTTAGCCAGACTAATTACTGAGATCAATATATCCATTCCGACTAAACGTAAAATGGAACTGAGTGGTCGAGTCGCAGCCATGGAGGACCTTGCCCTTCATACTTTCATTACAGGGCTTAATCCTAAAATTGCAACAATTGTGAGATGCCGTAATCCTGAAAATCTTAACACTGCTGTAAATTTTGCCATTGCGGAAGAGAAAATTTCTGACAGTATGTCAAAGAAAATGACACCATCTTCGTCAAATAATAATTTTAATCGTAATAGAAATCCTCAATCACGTCCTGATGTCAATTCGTATGGCAAAAATGTTAATAATAAATTATTTTGCCGTTACTGTAAATCCGTAGGTCACGTGATCGAAAACTGCCGCAAGCGCGAATACAACAATAACCGTTTTCGAAACACCGACCAACAACAACCTTCAAGCTCAGGCTATAAGTCAGCACAAAAACAATTCCCACGTGTTCATTTCATATCCGACAATTCCGACTTGTCCTATGATGAGCCCCAAGATGAAGAGGGCTGTGATGAAGTAGATTCTGATCCAAAAAACGAATAAATGTCTCGTCCTGGTGTCGTGCGGGACCTCACATTTCTAAATCCGACACTTCTACTTCAAAATCACTTTCATCGAGTTTGCTTTACGCCAGTCGAACTTTTTCGAAATCCAAATTGACTCCACTACATGGTAGTCACGACCTAGATTCATGGAACCCTAAATCGCTAGCATCGATACAAGATGGCAAGCATAAATTCATTGAATCCGTCTCTAATTCAAAGTCTAAACGCGAGCAGCAACGTAACGTTGTTCTGCCACAATCGCGAGTCTCTAAATCCAATCGCGAGCAGCAACGTAACGTTTTTCTGCCACAATCGCGAATCTCTGAATCCAATCGCGAGCAGCAACGTAACGTTGTTGTGCCACAATCGCGAATCTCTGTATCCAAACGCGAGCAGCAACGTAACGTTGTTCTGCCACAATCGCGAGTCTCTAAATCCAATTGCGAGCAGCAACGTAACGTTGTCCTGCCACAATCACGAATCTCTGAATCCAAACGCGAGCAGCAACGTAATGTTGATCTGCCACAATCACGAATCTCCGAATCCTAGCAGCAATGCAACAACGTTGATCTGCCACAGTCAAAAAATACTGAATCGATTTCTAAATCCAAACAACCACGTAACGATGTGGATATGTCTAATATTTTTGAAATCACGAACGACCCTACCAAGATGCTATTACCACATGTTCTCGTTAAATCCTCTGTATCGGACAATCCTTTATCTTTGCTAGTCGATTCAGGGTCATCAGTCAGTCTAATAAAAGGATCCTATATGCAAATTCGTCCCAAACTTACTAAAGAAGTTATCCACCTAAAAGGTATCGACAATTTGGAAAAATCTGTTCAAACCTTAGGATATTTCCAATTAAATATGTGTCTTCCAAAATCCAACGTTTCACAAAAATTTAATGTGATTGACGAAATCCACCTTCCCTATGATGGAATCATAGGCACGGACTTTCTTAACGCTCATAATTGTAACATTGATTACAATGATAACTTACTTCGTCTGGGAAAGACATCCCTGAAACTCTATTTCTGCGACCCTACTTATATAATTCCTCCTAGAACCGAAGCTATAATTGAATGCTCTGTCCAAAATCCAAATATAAGAGAAGGGCTCGTACTCGATCAAAGTCCATGCGCTAATCTGTTGATCGCAAACTGCCTAGTTCGTGTGAAAGACAACAATAGGATAAATATATCCGTAGTCAATACTTCTGAGGAACCTATAACCTTGAAATCTACGCTAAACCTCAAACTTACCTCAGTTGATCTCTATGAATTTTTTGAAACTCCTCAGACCCTGCATCCTGTGAACAATGTAAATGCAACGATCCCAAAAGATACTTTCAAACGTACCGTAGAAGTACTAAATCAGTTGCGTGTTTCTCACCTCAACAGTGAAGAGAAAGAAGCTCTCTACCAGGTGTGCTCTGACTTCTCTGATATCTTCCATTTACCTGGAGAGTATCTCACCTGTACCAATGCCCTGAAACACGAAATAAAAACTACTACTGATATTCCTATTCATACAAAATCATATCGATTCCCTGAAATTCATAAGCAAGAAGTCAAAAAACAAATCGATCAAATGTTAGACCAAAACATTATTGAACCTTCTGACTCTCCATGGTCCTCTCCAATTTGGGTAGTACCTAAAAAGCTCAATGCTTCAAAAATTCAAAAGTGGCGAGTCGTAATAGATTATCGAAAACTAAACGACGTCACAATTGGCGATACTTACCCTATTCCTCAGATTGCAGAGATCCTGGACCAGCTGGGGAACAGTAAATACTTCTCAACCCTGGACCTAGCTTCTGGGTTCCATCAAATCCCTTTAAATGAAGCTGACAAAACCAAAACAGCCTTCAATGTCCCTGAAGGACACTTCCAATTCACGCGGATGCCATTCGGGCTGAAAAATGCCCCTTCTACCTTTCAAAGGCTTATGAATTTGGCTCTTTCCGGCCTCCAAGGCATCCGCTGCTATGTCTATTTAGATGACGTGGTCTGTTATGGTCATGATCTAAATTCCTCGATAGATAGCCTAAAGGCCATCTTTCAAAAACTTCGTAAATTCAACTTGAAACTTCAGCCCGACAAGTGTGAATTTCTCCGACGAGAAGTCGGATATCTTGGCCATGTAATCACTGAAAAAGGCGTGAAGCCCAATCCCGAAAAGGTTAAAGCGGTTACCCAATTTCCAGTCCCAAACACGCCGAAAGACGTTAAATCCTTCCTTGGACTCGTTTCCTATTATCGACGTTTCATTCCCGATTTCTCAAAAATTGCTAAAGCTCTTACGAACCTTTTGAAGAAAGACGTCCCCTTCAACTGGGAAAACCAACAGCAATTAGCGTTCGATAATTTGAAACATAAATTGACCACTGCTCCTCTTCTCATCTACCCCGACTTTACCCAACCATTCGTGCTTACATGTGATGCCTCAAACCATGCCATAGGTGCTGTCCTTTCTCAAGGACCTGTCGGTAAAGACAATCCAATAGCCTACGCATCGCGTACCCTCAATAAGAGTGAAACCAATTACAGTACAACTGAAAAGGAGTTGTTAGCTGTCCTATTCGGATGTAAAACCTTCCGTCCTTACCTTTATGGTAACAAATTCCAAATTATTTCTGATCACCGACCATTAAAGTGGTTATTCAACCATAAAGACCCTAGTAGTAAACTTCAAAGATGGAGATTAAAACTAGAGGAGTTTGATTACGAGATCATATATCGGAAAGGAAAGCTTAACAATGCAGCAGACGCTCTTTCTCGATTTCCGGTGAATCCAGTCCTTCCCGATGCTCCTTCTTCAGACGCTCTGGAAGAATCTCTAATAGACCTTGGCTCTTTAGAAATTAGTCCTCATGACGACAACCTTGGAATCGATTTCAGTCCGCTCAATCCTCCGACTCCTAGCCCATTCATTAATGGAAATCAAAATAACGTACCTGAATCTGCTCCTTTCGTGGAAAATAATCCCGAAAATCAAAATAACTTACCTGAATCCGATGAAATTCTCGAACAACTCGTTCAAGACAGTCCTGAAAATACTGATGTGATTGCTATACCATCCCCGATCTCTAAACCTCTTAATGACTATGATTATTCTACCTTTCTGAAAGAAATTACAAAAAACTATAGTTACAATACCAATCTGAAAGAACATAATGAATCTCTAATGAAGACTTCTTCCAAAATACTCATCATCCCCACGTCACTAGACTTAGATGAAGCCAATCCTTACATTCCAGAAATATTGGCAAACTTAGAGAACTCGGAAGAATTTCTGAACACTGAAAGAGAACTCCACTCCTTCAAAAGACTCAACTTGAACAATAAAATAATATTCTTGGCATATACCAAAGTTCATCATTTTGATGAAAGTTCCTATCAAGATATCTTCAAAATTTTGAAATTAATTAGAAATGAACTTGTAGTAATCCAAGACTCCACCGACATTGCCATATCTGACTTTAAAAGTCCTTTTGAAAAACTCTCATACACAAAAATCTACAACATGTTAACTTACCTTTTCCACAACACTAAAATAACTGTTAATATCTACCATAATAAAATAATTTACCCAACACTGAGTGAAATCAAAAAAATATTGCACGAAAACCATGACATACCTATCGCAGGTCATTTAGGCTCTTCTAGGATGCTGAAACGAATTCAAGAACGATTTTATTGGAAAGGTATGAGAACTGAAATCGAAAACTTTGTAAAAAACTGCACTCTCTGCCAGCAGAATAAACCTTTTAGAAAAACTAATAAAGCACCGATGCAAATTACTACAACTTCAACAAGCCCATTCCAACGTGTAGCCTTAGATATTGTTGGACCTTTGCCAGAATCTGGCACTGCCAAGATAAAATACATATTAACCCTTCAGGATGATTTGACAAAATATTCAGTAGCCTACCCGATCCGTTCTACAACAGCAGAAAAAACCATGGAATGCCTAGTACATTTTATATCACTATACGCTATTCCTAAAGCAATATTAACCGATCAAGGAAGTAACTTCACCGCCGACCTGTTCAAGAAAACATGCGAATTCTTAAAAATAAAACAGTTGTGGTGCTCCCCGTATCACCCTCAAACACAAGGCGCACTTGAGCGCAGCCATTCTACTTTAAAAGAATACCTCAAATCATTTGTCGACTCGAATCAAGAAAATTGGCCCAGATACGTATACACTGCAATGCTTACATATAATACAAGCACCCATTCCACGACCAACTTCAGCCCTTATGAGCTTGTGTTTGGTCACAAACCATTCCTTCCTGATTCTATCTTCGAAGAAACTCTAGATCCAACTTATCCTGAGCATTTGAAAATGTTAAACCATCGACTTAAACTATCCCGTGACAAAGCAATTGAAAATATAAATAAATCAAAAGAAAAATCTAAGACTCATTATAATACCCATACGCGTCGCGTTCAATACAAAGTTGGCGACTTAGTTTATTTAAAAAATCATCTCCGTCTCAGAAAGGCCTTGTCCCCAATCTGGAAAGGCCCATACAAAATTGTAAAACTACACAACAACAATACAGTAACCTTACTAATAAACAGGCGACATATAAGTCACCACTTTGATGAGATTAAGCTTGCCAGCAATAATCCACCTTGAAATATTGTTTTATCAAACATGATTTTAGCAATATAAATACCAAACAAACAATGAAACATTTTCAATTTTATTTGTTTATTTCAGCGCCTATGCTGGAGCGAGCCCAAACTTTATTGAACCGATCCAGACTGGATCTGGATTATATTCCGAATATGTGGGAAAAATGAAAATTAGAGATGGGAACCTAAATATCATAATCCCCATTGATATTTCTCATATTGAACCACATATTACTAATCTTAATTTAGTTTTAGGTACTTTTAAGTTTCTTTGTAGGCAAATAGATATTATAGAACATTATGAATGTTATAATACGGTAGAACCTCTGTCAATTCGATATCAGGACGTAGTCAAGGAATTCGATTCAATTTCTCATTTAATTGACGATAGAACCAAACGGTCAGCCTGGATTGGTGCCGGCGGCTCTATTCTAAAAACTGTTTTTGGAACTTTAGACGAAGATGACGCCATAAAATATGACTCTGTTATGAACTCCTTGCAAAACAATGAGAAAAAACTGGCTTCACTCATCAAACAAAATATTTTATTGACTTCATTGACTTTATCAAATTATAACCAAACCATTCATAAGATTAGAATGGATGAAGCTAATTTAAATCTGGCTATCGACGAGATCTCTGCTAATTTAAAAAATGTTACTTTCATTTCAAATGAGTTACTTATAAAAAATAAACTGGACAGCATCATTAACCGACTTGAAACTGCATTACTTACAATTTCGTTTCAATTAGAAGACATAACAAATGCTGTCTTACTCAGTAGCAGAAATATTATACACCCATCGGTGATAACTCCCACGCAGCTATACCGAGAACTCGCCGATAATCACTTACACTTGTCTGCAGGTGTTAACCTACCGGTAAGTTTAGAGTTAAGTAAAATGTTTATTATTTTAAGTATGTCGCGAGTAGTTTGCTATTATTATAATAATAAGATAATCTTTGTTATTAAAGTACCACTTGTAAACTCTGAGGAATATTTCGTATACCGAAACTTACCTATTCCACATAATACTGTAAAACCAAACACATATAGCCTCATTATACCTAGCAGTACATATATAGCAATGACCAATGACAAAACCCGTTACTGTACATTAAATGAAATATTAAAGTGTGAAAGTGCCAACCCTGAAAACTATATTTGTGACATACCCAGTGTATTCTCGACTTCCGAGAACCCCACCTGTGAATCTGAACTGATAACGCGTGTTGTTACGTCCCTACCAGGGCAGTGCGAAACTAAAGCGATATTCGGACATGTAAACATTTGGAATTCTATGCGCCATAATAAATGGAGCTATGTGCAATCGGAACCTACAAAACTTACAATAGAATGCGAAGACTCTAATGTTTATAATCTTAACATTTTGGGTACCGGAATACTTACTTTGCCCACTTATTGTTTAGGTTTTAGTAAAAGTACTCGCTTAGTGCCTAAGTTCGTTTATGCTAATGTCAGCTTAGCGGTTTTAAACACGGACTTTAACCTTATTAATGAGTCGTGCTGTAATCTTTCTATGATAAGAAAACTTACGTCTAGTGTGTCTCCTATTAAGTTAGAAAATATAAATTTGGAAAACTTAAGTTTGAATAAAAAATTGATAAATACTTTATTAGACAAAACAGATGAAATTCTGAACGAAGAGTCGTTTTTGAGTAAATATGGGACACATTACGCTATTAGTACTGTAACTTTTGTTTTAATTTTGATTATTCTATTTTTAGCTTAGAAACTATATTATAAGTTTGTCAAGTCCGGCCGCAGTCTCGACATAAATATTAACAAACTAAATTCCCGTAGACCTTCAATTTCTCAATCAGAAAACAGCGCTGCTATTCCTTTGCCCCGTCTTAGAGAGATTTCATGAGAAAATTATTATTTGAAAACTTTTTCTATTTGTTACCTAGTTCTTAAGAATTATGGCTTTATGAATAGAAATGAATGATCAAAATAAAACAATAAATAAATAAAATATTAATAAATTTAAAAATAATACGCATATTTCAACATAAACTTCAGTTCCTTATTCAACCCTGAAGTTTAGTCTTCTTCGGGGGGTTGTTATATATTCCCTCTGCATGTATTAGTGCAGTATAGGCATACAAACCTAATAGATCATCATTTATTGTTTGCAAGTCTATTCAGTCATAGAAATGGTACTTCAGTCTCCCTCTACCCTCTGACGCGAAAAGGCTGCTTAAGGATAGTTTTTCTAACTTTGTGACACATTTTCTATTTTCAAAAATTAATTAATAAATAATTTCATTTTAGCGAACTCAAATCTTTTTTTTAAAACGCGTTTTCTACAAACCCGCGTAACAATTCGCATCGTTCTGATGCGTTCGGCAGTAGCTCGCTAGTGTCGCCAGGCAGTTGCGAGCGGTACCTGTATTTTTGTTGTGCAGTGCACCTATGCGTTTTTATTGGCATTTTCCAATTCATAGCTAAACATTTTGGTCTTAGAGCTTTGTACAGTTTTTTTTATCAAAGCACGTTGACTCGGCATCTCGACAACTCGCATGAGACTGGCAGCTATTAGAATCATGTGGACAGCACAGGCGAGCCCAGCTACTGGCATGCGAGTACACGATACGAGCAACTGCCTATTGTCTGGTCAGCAGCTCGCAACGTGTAAACCAGCCGTAAGTACGCGGACGCGTCCAAGTTTACAGTAAAATCACCGCACGCACACAAGTAAAGTGTTGCAATAAGTATTTACTTTCACACATTGAAACAAATAAGTTTAATGAAAGGATTGAATTTCATTCATTCAAAGATTGGATGATCTCTATCTACGTATGAAGCACATTATTATAAGCAAAAATCAGTTAAAAGTCTTTGAAAAAATTGCTTATGACACTCTTGCGATGAAGACGAATCCATTGATACTTCGCTTGTCAAAATCAGAACAAGTGTTTAATTTGAATACATAACCCTTCCATTGCTTTGCCGTTGTCGGGTAAAAATATATGCCTATGACACTATAAATGAAGACGAATCGATTGATACCTCGCTTGTGAAAAACGCACCAAGTAAAAATTTGGTCCAAGTTTTTAGATTGAACATATAACCCCTCTTTTGCTTCGCCGTAGTAGGGTAAAAAAAAGGCTTTGACACTTTATACCTGAAGATTTGTCAAAATCGGACCATTAGGGGCTACGCTATAGTGAAATATCCACATACGTACATACATACAAACATTCATACATAGACGGTTAAACTCATTACCTTGCTTCGCCATAGTCGGATAAAAAGTGTCCTGGTTGTGGGTCAAAGCTTTACAAAGTTGGTGTTTGGTCGGTAAAATAAAAGTTTTTTTTTTATTCGAGGCATTCTCTCAATGATGGAGTCTTATCTTTCTTCTGTCCACGTCAAAACCCTACCGGGCTGGCAGTTGGCATGCGAGTGATGATGCAAACCCGCGGCGTCCCGTGGATGCACACGGACAATGGCGCCCGTTGTGTGCGAGATACTGCTTTTCATAACGCTTCAGAGCTTAATGGTGGATTTGAATTAGGTTTGTGACTCTCTGTTACGCGTAATAGCTGCTTGTATCTCTAAGACTAAGAAAGAAGGGGAAGAGGGAGGAGGCTGCTTGGATAGCTAGACTTGGGATATTGGTGTATTTTTTTCAATACTATAATTAAACATTAAATATGCGATCCATTCTTAAAGGTTATCCTTTTTTCTATGTGTGTTCGATGGCATACAAGTCATACAAGTATCATAATGAAGCACCTGTGGAGATGGGCAAGTCACTAGACTAGGACAAATGATGGAAACAGGACTAAAGTTGTCACACAATCGGCCCGTGGTGGAGACTGTTGTTAGACCAGCCATATTGGACAGAGGATATTACTAAAGTACAGAGTAGGACGTGCGAGGATAAGCTGGCGCAGGACTGGGTGGCATCCATCTGTGTGGAGGCCCTAAAGAAAAAAGTCGTCACGCTGCTGAGGGGACCTCCGAGGGTGATGGCTGTCGGGGTCATCCGTGGATATCGTACGGTCTCGTACGAGGCGGCGTGCTTGTTGGCAGGTTCTCCGACGTGGGATCTGGCGGCCGAGGTCTACGCCAATATGTAAGATTGGCGTATGCCTCTGGGGAGAAACTCCCCCACCAAGGGCGATTGAGACATGGAAGTTCCACGTACGACAGTCCTTACTGGGGAAATGACAGAAAAGGCTAGCCCAACCCAGGGCGCTAGCAAGGACTGTCCAAGCCGTCCAGCCGGTCGTAGAGGACTGGTTGGACAAGGCTCATGAGTCGTTGAGCTTCCAGCTGGTGCAGTTGCTGACGCGGCATGGTTGCTTCGGAAAGTATTTGTGCCGAATAGCCGAAGGTAATCGCGTGACAACCAGGTGTCACCATTGACGAATATACGGCACAGCATACGCTTGAAGAGTGTCCAGCTTGGGTCAGCGAGTACCGTGCACAAGTCGCAGCGGAGGGGGGCGACTTCTCGCTTCCGGCTTTGGTTAAGTCCATGGTACAAAGTGAGAGCCGGTTCCACCTTATGAGAGGACTTGATGTCACAGAAGGTATCTGCGGAGAGGGACAGGGAAATAGTTTTCCAAGCTCCCTCTATGCAGAAGAAAACCGGGCATCGACGAAGGTCTCTCCATGCCCTCCTTTGACCCCCCTAATAGAGGCTTGGGTGGTGGACCCTGGGGGCGTCCACTGCTCACTAGATGCCTCTCGGTGGCGCACCTGGTGTTTCCGCGCGCCTCTCATAGGTAGACGGAGTGGAGAACTCTCTCTGCACTCTGCCAATGGTCTGTAGTCCTTCTATTGAGGACCAACGTCGTCGGGACCGCGGAGAAGTGCGCAAGCGTTCCCATAGTCCTGATATTAGGCGTCTCGTAGAAACACCTTGGGATTTTTAGTCGGTAGTGGCAACATTGTTGTCGAGCCCAACATAACACGTTCACCTTCCTCAGAAGCGGGCGGGTATGCGTAAATGCATTTTCCCAAAGACAAAAAAAGTACTGTTCGTGGTGTAGTTAGGAAGAAGATAATATCAAACAGAGACAGCAATGAAGATAAAGTATGTACGTGGGGTTTGCAATGCAACGACTTTAGATACGAACCCCAACCAATGACTTTTATTCAGCTCCATGCGCCGCAGGTGAGTAAGCCACTTCAGAAATCAGAGGCCTTTGCCTTGGGCAGCCGGAAAAACTCTGACACCACAGGACGATCCTATCGAGATTGCTGCTTAGTGATAAGGGCGCCAATTGTAATAATTACATGACTGCGTGTGAACCATAAAAAAAAGTTAACGAACTATGTTATGTGAGGTATCATTGAATAGAGGTGTTTGTAAATTATATTTAGGTTTATCTTATCATTTTTCATTTCGAATGCCCATTTAGAATCTACCTATAACGATTTAAAGTTGGTTAGAACCATTCTCACTTTTTTTTATCTCATATTAGTTTTGATCGCAGTCGGGTTTTTTGATGTGTTATAATTTAAGTTTTGTAGTGCAATTAAGAGTAACATTTCTATCATATTCGACATACATATAAGTAAATTACATGACATACATTAGTTTCACCACTATTTACACAAAATTGAAGCCAGACGTTTTAGGCTTTGGCTAAATAAATATTTCGCACAGAACACGAACAAAGTTAATAAACCAACCCTAAACTAACTTGGTGTAATTTTTTGCGGTCACGAAATATTAGTCGCATAATTAAATAAAATCTGAGGCAACGAGACAGAAATTGTTAAATATGTAATAGTAGTGATATAAAATTAATATAAATTTTAATTTGATTCCTTTGCCACACAACTACCTTTGTTACCCGACTGCTCAACAATGGTGTGTAATGTTTTCAGGGTTCATGTATGTTTGTAAGTATGTGAGTATTTTTATTCCACCATAACTTATAATTGCCTTAACACATTCATACGTATGGGGTATCGTTAGAATCCCTACATAATCCCGAGTGACATATGCTATATTTTATATTGTAAAAAAAAACAATATGGCGGCAGTAGGTATGGCTCCAAAGAAAAAGGAGAAAAAAACTTCCTATTTTACGATCTGCGTATCAAATTGAAGGCCTTGATGAGCACATTTCAACAATATATCATTTATTAACAATAGTTTTTATTTGGCAGGGCAGGCGTAATTGTATTTTTTAATTTATGGCTTGTTTTGCTAGCTAGTCTTTGATCGTAGGTTTATTAGAGTTGAATTTATTTACAAGGTTTATTATTTTAACTCGTTTGGAAGTGAATGAACTGTGGTGTCAGGTTTTTTTTTCTATCCAGCAGTGCGTTTTACTGCTATTGCATTGTAATTCATCGCGGTAGAAACGACTGAATGTTAGCTTTCGGGAAATTTTACTATATTATTATAACTCGTAAAGGCCTTCTAAGCTCTGTGGCATAACAACAAGTATGTTATCACAGACCCAAAAATATACGTTATATAAAAAAAAAAACTCACGACTACTGACAAAACCTTAAAATCGATAGAGGATTTCAAAATAAAACAAATAAAAAGTTTATTCGCTTGTTTCCTAAAAGTGTAACGCGTTTCTGTTAATATTAAAGTTGACTGACAGCATGTAACGCGCATCAACCTAGATCTGCTATCTTTGAGCTCAAACATCACACAAACGCGATATTTTAGGACACTGGGCCCTTATTTGCTGTACACACGTAACGCGACGCGTTGTGGAATCTTTCGGCATATTACGACAATTCACGAACATACACGAACCATTCCACGCAGATATCTGGACCCGGCGCGTTACATGGCCGAATGCTCATAGCGAATAATAAACACCTGAAGACTTAATTTTTACACGACTGCCCAAAAAAAATAGTGTAATGTTTGTATGTATGTTTGTCTGTATGTATGTTTGTATGTATGTTTTATGTACGTTTGTATGTAAAAAACGCGATATTTATATGTATGTATGTATGTGAGTTTATTTAAATGCCTGAACAGATTAAAATTTTTGCATATACGGTATCGTTTGAATCCTTACACCACCTCGAGTAACACACCCGTTCAATTGTCGCAGCACCACTGTGGTTGCTAAAGTTTTTGAGCGGAATTGTCTTCACGCGACCAAAGTTACAAATTGAAAATGTTTGCCAAAATTACTTGAAACTCTACTTCTATGTAGTTAGAGTTGAAAGTCATCGTAGCGAACCGTAGCTAAATAAATTCTTGACACAAATCAAACAATTTTGCCAACATGGTAGAATAAAAATTTTCAAGAAGCGACCAAATTAGTGTGAGTGGGTAAATTTAACCGCCATTTAGTGCCGATTTCATGTTTTATATTAAATAAAGTACTGATTTAATTAAAAAGATTTTTGTTTTAATGGGTGACTTGTTTATTAAACTACAGGGTTAACATAAAAAAAATATACCCATGTAGATCTAAATTTTTTAACAAACAGCTTTTTTGGCAGTCGTTCGCAAAAAAAACATTCGCAAAATTTCAATTAACGCGTACATAAATATTATTGCAACAAGACCCATTAGATAACACACCAGTCTTTGTTCCTTCTTTGAAAAGCTAAAAAAAATAGTCAATTGCTAATTTATGAACCACTTTATTCGTAATTAAAGTTTTAGTGACATGAGCCACTGGTATAAGTGGTCACGTGGTTGTCACGTGGTGTTTTCGACGCGCTTTTTATTCACATGTAAGCAAGCGAGCAGATGTTATTTTAAAAAAAAAACTATATGGCGGCAGTATGGCTCCATTTTCAAATGCGAAGAAAATATTTTTTCTTTGAATTTTACAATATGGGTATCAAATTGAAGGCCTGGATAAGCACATTCAATCAATATATAATTTATTGGCATAAGTTATTTTTCGGAAGGGCAGGCGAGCTTTTTAATTGAATTTTTAGTATTGTACAGTTTTAATTATGTAATAAGATGAATTTTACTAAAGTAATAAGGTGAATTTACGTTTTTTTTTTCTTCAAAATGACTGTTGTATGTAAGTTATTCCCGGCTCCGTAGTAAAATGTAAGTCCCCTCAACTGGCATTTAGTTTTTACAGTCAAGTTCTAAATAAGGCTTGTACGCGTAGTTTCAGAGGAGGTAAAGGCAGCCTTTTCAACATCGCTCAGTATATTTGACTTCTGTTCGCTGCCACTGCGCCCCCAGCTGATAAATATTTTCAGTGACTGGCGAGTGTTGTGCAGTGAGTCGGCGCTCCGTTCCTGGTACAGTGGAGACTCACGGATAATGGTTTTTAATGTTAGTTTTGATTTCGGTGTAAGCCTTCCTTTATTGCGATCTCGGAACCGACACAATGGGGTAAGTGGGAATTTTGAAGATACTTTCAGTTGTAAGGAAAACAATATTCAGCTCATTACGAAGCTTTTACTTATAATATTCAAATGTTAAGTTATGATCAACAGTGAACGAATATAAATCAAGGGATCCAAAGTTAAATATAATAATAAGTATCCTTGGATCCCAGAGGGTTTAAAGGGGTTTTAAGTGAAAAGAACGCGTTCACCGAAAGACAAAATAACAGTCGTAATCTGACTCAACGTTCTATGTAGAAAGAAAAAAAAGATCGCAATAGTAGATATTTCTTGACATATTCTTTTTTCCTGAAAACTCCAAATGGCTCCTGAGGGATAACTACTCAATCAAGGCTAAAATGAATAGTTATCCTTTAGATTTGCGTGATCCTTCTTCGACCATATCTAGCTAGATAAGTCGCAGTCAAACGTAATACTCTCTTTATACCAAAAACCTTTAAAAAAATATGTACATTGTCCGCAATCGTTGTGATCTTTGTATACTTGTCCTGGGCGCTTATTCTCTATATATCACACCTGAAATTTCTTGCAGAAAACGTGAGTCTTAAGTAACGTAACGTTACTAGACCCTTATTTGTTTCTTCGTGGAATCGTTCTATGATGACGATCGACGTTTTCTGCAAGGAATTTCGTGTGGCATAGTGAATTAGGGGCCCAGATATAATTTATATATTTTTACTATGTATTTGTGATAAAGATGTAAGTGTAATAATATTCCAACAATAATAATATTCCTTAACTCACCTTGATACATTTCATTTCACAACCTTTTTATATTTGTTGTATTATAAAAACAGCAAACAAGTATTAACATAATGAACAAAATTTCAAACTTAAATCTGTACAACAAAAACAATGAACACTGAAATATTAAAATTGATGAATAAAATCAAACCCAAAAGCCGTAATGGAAGCAAACACAACGTTACATGCCATTTTTGCATTTTAATCGAACTAACCATTTTACTTCGGTCATGTTATATTTGGAATAACAGTCTCTGAATAAAAAAACTGTAAAATGGCTGCAAGTGCGTTGCAAAGCTTTATATTCCCTTTGTGCATGGCTTGAATGGGGGGCAGGCAAATACTTGAGTGGAGACTGCGTATAGGTAAACGTAGTGTAGGACGGCCTCCGGCCAGGGGGTGCGACGACTTACGTAAAGTAGCTGTGCAGTAATTACATGAGAAGAGCCGACGATCGGGCTTGGTGGCGCGCATTAGAAGCCACCTCTGCCCAGCAGTGGACTAATGCAGGTAGGTTATTGACAATGATGATGGCTTGCATTCTTGAACTTTAGAAAATCTAATGTATATAGGTACTTACTTATGGTCCATTTCAAGAAAGCTTAGTTTTTGCTGCTTTTCGGTTCTGTAGTTTTCAGTAATAGTGTTGCCAAAGCTGGCGGCTCTAACGGGGGCCCGTTTCCTTGATGGCAAGTCACCACCTGTTACAATACTCTACTGCATCGTAGATCCATTATCATCCCAAATACCTGAAGAATAAAAATCGTATCAGCCTTTTCGACTAACCATAAAATAAATAAGCATTTCAGAATAGAGGTTTGGGAGCAATACACCGGATTTTACAGCTTATCCAGTTCTGAATGTAATGGTAACATATTTCATTGATAAACCGCGTAGTGGGATATTTTATTCAAGGATCAAAGGCTTTTGTGGGTAGCCTGTTGGTATGCACTGCGTAATTTCTCTTCTGTGATCGGGAACTATCAGGTATGTTATTTTTGCAGGTAGTTCTAGGTAGGTACCTACTCGAAGTCCTTTTGTGTGAAGTTGGGCATTACTATAGCTGTTGATTTTTGTTACGAAAACAATAATTGCTGTATGCTGATTTCTCTTTTCAAGGTAATTTCGTAAGAGAGTAATAACAGATCGTGGTCAAGCGATAATAAGACCACATAAGTCTTATTTCAGATTTAATGATATTAACAAAATTATTATATTTATGAACTCAAGCACTAAGAAAGTAAATTTAATGAGTAGTATACATGTACTAATATTTATTCTGTGGTAGTAGTTTATGAAACGGAGTGTTGTAATACCTACTCTTAGTTATGTGCCGTTTCATACACAACTTTATCTACGCTCGTACAATAGGAACTTACTTCTAATAAAAAACACATTTGTCGTAATTATATTCTTGATGTTGCTGGTCAAAGATCGTTCGTCATTTCCAGTATTGTTTCCATGATGTCAGGTGGGTCCAAATTTTACTCAATATCACTGCTGTCAGTAATTTTTTCTCAGTTTAGACTTTTGACTAACAATAACACAATAAATAAATAATAATAAATGTATAATCTAAATTATAGGCGCCGAAATCCAGTCCACAAACTATAAAGAAGATACGGGGATCAGACGAGAATCTCCGAACAACCAATACCGAGTACTTCCGACAGAATTATTATATAATCTATGGCGGTAGTTTAGAGGTTGACATATTTTTTTTTGAATCTTCTTTGCAGTCTAGTTTTATCTATGCTTGGTTTAGTTTTTAGTAAATCTTCCACCATCAACGTCATATCTGCCCAAAACAGTTAGCAGTCTCAGATGACGGAAGGAATTTTTGACACATACGTATGAAAGCTCTTTCTGAGGGCTATCAAATCTAATACTCAGCATACTGTAACATTGTGGTTTAAATTGCACTCACAGTGCTGAGACTGCAAACACTGCTAACGATCGGTTTATATTGTTGGTCAGCATATGCACGCTAACAAATTAAACCAACGATTGCATGCTTATGTCATTTGAGTCAGCTGTTCTACTTACTGTTGTTTTGTTTTGTTTTTAGTTTTCTCATTTCTCTCTTAGTTCTGTTTAATTCGTTTGCTTCTGCTAAAAGAATATAATCATTATGCACTGGCAGTCTGGCGGGAGTTCCAACAATATATCAACACAGAATGACATATGTCAATTGAATTTGACGTTACCGCATACGCTGCTCTACCTCTTTTTTGTGAGCGTTGTGTGCACACCAAAATGACGTCACTCCTGACGTCATGTGTCCGACGTGGAGAATAAATGCACATTTTAATCCGACTTTGTGCGCGCTGATAGTACACATAGCGCACATTGGTGCAATTTAAACCACAGCATAAATCTTCCACTATCGACGTCAAATCTGCCCAAAACAGTTAGCAGCCAAATTAATCTGCGATTTCCTTCTTTCAGAAATGATGGAAGAGAAATTGGAAATTAACGTAAGAAAGCTCTTTGCGAGGACTATCAAATCTATTATTCGGTATACTGTAAATCTTCCATCATCAACGTCAAATCTGCCCAAAACCATTAGCCGCCATAATTTTCTGGGTATATCCTCCTTTCAGAAATGACGGATATTGAAAATATCCGTAAGAAAGCTGTATGCAAGACCTATCAAATCTTGTATTCGGTATACTGTAAATCTTCCATCATCAAGGTCAAATCCAGAGAAATCTATTATAAAATTTTGGCCGCTTACCGGCCTAAACTATGAGGTGATTACCTCCTTTCTCAGCTGACGGAAGGGATTGTTGAAACATACTTTTGAATGCTCTCTCTCTGAAGGCTATCAAATCTATTACTCAGTATACTGTAAATCTTCCATCATCAACGTCAAATCTGCCCAAAACCATTAGCCGCCACAATTGTCTGGGTATATCCTCCTTTCAGAAATGACGGAAGGAATATTGGAAATATACGTAGGTAAGCTATTTGCAAGAGCTATCAAATCTTGTATTCGGTATACTGTAAATATTCCATCATCAAGGTCAAATCCAGCGAAATCTCTTATAAAATTTTAGCCGCTTACCGGCCTTAAGTATTGATTACTTCCTGTCTCAGACGACGGAAGGGATTTGACACATACGTTGAAAGCTCTTTCTGAGGGCTATCAAATCTATTACTCAGTATACTGTAAATCTTCCACTATCGACGTCAAATCTGCCCAAAACAGTTAGCAGCCAAATTAATCTGCAATTTCCTCCTTTCAGAAATGATGGATGATATTGGAAATAAACGTATGAAAGTTCTTTGCGAGGACTTTTAAATCTAGTAAACGGTATACTGTAAATATTTCATCATCAAGGTCAAATCAGTCTGTCTAATAATAAGTGGAAACGATATAAAAAAATATGCGAATTAAAGTCTTTGTGAACACTATCTTCTCCATGAACATATTATTTCAACTCGGATGCTCTCAAGACTAGATCCAGTTCATCATAGTCCAGCTATCCACAACCTTCGATTACAAGACAGCGGTATATATTTACCTACATTAAATTGTATATTATTATTTTTTATCTCTGCCTTCTAAAACGTGTTTATATATCATAAAAATAGTTTTTGTTCTACGTAATAATTCCTGATCATCACGAATGAAGTGTTAACTGTAAAATACGAAGATGTATTTCATTTGTTGAAATAAATTGAGAACTTCTTAAATTGGTCGGCTAATAATCGGCCGCTAAGTTTTGGCCGCTAACTTCACACTGACAGTGGCAACCCTCGGTATCTGACTTACAGCAGCCCGATTCCATAACTTGGCTTCAATCGAATTCTCAGTATCGCAGCCTAATACTAATACATACTAATGCAATAAGCAGTACTAATGCCTTGCGATAGAGTCGAATTTGCTATGAAAAAAATGATAATCCGATTGTAGCCAAGTTATGGAATCGGGCTGCGGAAGGCATTGAACTCGAAAACAATTCATGGTTAACGTAATTTTAAAACCATCCAAATGTTCGTGACATCCCTTTGTTCGTAGAGGCTGATTAGGTACCTATCAATTAGATACTTCGGCTTTCTAGAACACTTGCTATGAGCAATATCTAACCTCCAGGCAGTCTGTGTTAACTGTAACAAAACATAGAGTTAATTAAAATCAATTCTTGCCTGCGTACATACTTGTATTATATTAAAGAAAATTAATGGGTACCTCAATAACCTAACATAATGGAATAATATGATTTTTATTTTTACCCCAGTATAGCGAAACAAGGGATTAGTAATGAACTTAACAGTACAGTACACGCATTGAATCTTTATGTTTGTGAAGTTAGGCTTTGTGAACTATTGCGCAGGTACAGTGTTAGGGAAATAGTTATCAAGTAAAAGTATCGAAAATCTGTAGTTATGTTTCAAATTTTGTTCGGTACTAAGCTTTTGTTACTACATTAAGATTTTGACGAAGTCCTCAAATCCCTTATCAAATTGGCCGTTCGTTTTGAAGCAAATGGTGAAAATAACTATTATAAACGCTAAATATGATCACATTTACCGTTCGCTTTGTGCATTTGTGAGCGAAATTAGCGTTCTGAAATGTTTTCGATCAATGTTCGTTTTGCATGTTTAGATGAAATTATAGTTAAATTTGACTTAGAAAAATCGACTTTATTCCGTATAGTCTAGGTTCGTTTTTCATTCGGTTTGGGAAGGATCTTTAGTGCCAAAAGTTGCAAAAATGGCAAAAAGTGTTGAAAATGTTCAAAGCGGCTTTTTAGAAATGTACATTTCGAAACTGCCCACAACGCCACGCCATCTTGTTATCTCGAACGCAGAGCAAATGAGCTAAAATTTTGAGGGTAGTTTTACACATATTAGGATAGAAAATAATTATAAAACAGTAAATCTATATATTTTTTATATTTTACTTATGTATTTACATATAATATCAATACAAATCTTAAATCTCAATGAAATAACTTTCAAAGGATGACTTTAATTACTTAATTATGCTTTTTAGTTCTTAAAAATGCTAGTAAGTGGCAACAATTTCAAGATAATATGTCTGTACATTATCTTGAAATTGTTGCCACTTACTAGCATTTTGAAGAACTAAAAAGCATAATTAAGTAATTAAAACAAACAAACTTTTGTTTCATTTATAATACTTATCTTTACACAATCCAATCTAAGCCACACTTATCACCAGTCCTAAACCTATGCCGATCTGGCTGATTCTAAATCCTAACAACAACTGAAGTAAACATTTTGAAGATCCAACCGGTTTGCCACCATTTTCCATGGTGGCAAAATGCGTCCTTCACGCTGATTCGCTGGTTCTCCCAAGGGTTCTCCGACGGAATGACATGGTGACATGGTTGCTGCACTCATGGTTGGCTCCTGACTAGGGAACTACTCATCGGTTACCAGCACAGACACGAAATGTTGTACATAGACGCATTTAATTGTGATAGCCCGTTTCACCATGACATGGCTACTGCATAAAAGCTTTTTTTTAAATGATTTTTAATGAACTTATTGCCTTATAAAATATATAAAAAACACGTTAGTTTTCTTAATAATAGCTCCTGGCTGCATTTACCAGATGATATATATATTACTTGGATGGTTGGCCTTGTTTACATTCTTTTACTCAAATAATGCTTGTAATGTGGTCATGATTAAATCAATATTTTGACAACCTTCTTTGAGAAAAGTCGACCTTGCCGTACTATTCGAAAGGCGCCAACAATGTTTTATGGAATTTAATTTTTGTAGTGTTTTGCCACCAGGAAATTTTCTTTGAAAATCCATTATTGTCGTGTTTTTGTCTGAGTACTATTATTAACTATTATTTATTCTGTGGTTTTGCTATCCACCGAACGCGAAAAGAGAGGCGTCGTAACTCCCAAATAAATGGACCGATATTGATGGGTTTTTTCTGTTTGAAAGCTGATGTGATCAAGATGATTCTTAGCTATTATTGATGTTTTTGTTTTTGACGGTTTTGTTGTTGTCGTTTTAGTTGTTGTTTTTTGTAAATGATTTTTTGTTGTTGTTAAATACGGAGGTCGCAGCCGGAGGATGCAAAGAAACCCAAATGTGCTATAACTAAGTTTTGTTAATATATTTAAACTACATTTTAAGGTTAACCTAAAATAATATGTACTTGCGGCCCAATGCTAGGTACCGAAGTGCCAGAATTGGGAGATGCGCCGCCGAGCAGCACATGCTGCATCAGCGCCTCGTGGTCTGCATTGAGGTCACTGGTTCAGTGAAAGTATAATGCAGGGTAGCACTTTACGTGCATTCTTGTTGATTTTGTTGTTGTTGATTTTGTTATTGTTGTTGTTGTTTTTGTTGTTGTGGCATTGTTTGAGTAAGCATACAAGCTATGGTTCGCAATTACTACTCTGCTGGCCACGCTATGATGGCCTCGAGCTTTGCTTAGCTACGTTCTCGGCCTTCAAGCTTGGTCATCATTGCAGCCCTTGCTATCTGCGCTATAAAGGCCTCGACCTTCGGTCTCAGCCTTCATTCCACCTTGGCCATCAAGGGCTGTGCAATGCTGACCGCGCTGTGATGGCCTGGAATGGCACTCGCAGCGCTCTTGGCCATCATCATCGCTGCCAACAACGTAGTAATTACAGACCGCGGCAGTAATGCACTATTATTTTCATGCTTACTGCAATATTTTTAGTGCTTGTTTTTTGTGGTAATTTTAACGTATTACGTTTAAAATTTGACTTCAGGTTGGCCAAGTAGCTGTGAACTCAACGGTTGCGGGCTTGAATCCCGCATTGTGCCAAAATTTGTGTGATAAGCACAAATGTTTTTTGCCGTGATAAGGATGTATTAATTCGTTGCATGTTTATCCATAGCCTAGTACCTACAGTGCAGGGTATCCTAGTTTGGGTATTTATTTAAGTACTTATACTGAAACAATTAAATAACGCAAATGAAACTAACCTAACCTAGCAAATGTATTCTACCGGAACAGAAACTACAAAATTATTTACGCGCTTAGATAAAAGGAAATTGATCAATAGATTCTAATGAGCCTTGAACAGCTATACAGTCACAGAGTAGATAAGTGGATTTCTGTGTCTACGAAGTCAACATAACGTAAACTATTTAAGAGCCATTACGGTAACATTTTAAAAACGATTACTGCGCTTTTTCATTGATGCTGACGTAGCCGAGAATCAAGGAAAAACCAGAGAATTACACTTTTTTGTGATGAAATTGCAAACGTGCGATAACTATAATTTAGTCTTTATAATCTTGGCATATCTAAAAATTAATTTCTGAATATCTAAAGCACGCGACATCAATCATTATGATGTATCATTGCGTATCATCATCATCAACATCCGCAAGACGTCCAGTGCTGATCTGATAAAGGCCTCGCCCATAGAACGCTGGAACGAGCGGTTGTGCCAGTTTGCGTCCAGCGGCTCCCAGCGACTCCCACCCAGGTCTGGTAGCGGTTGAACCGCGATAACGCAAGTCACTTCCATTAAAACTTTTGACAGTTTTCGTAGTCTGGTCACTGTTTTAGCGCGATGTTTTTATCGGTTTCGGGGCAGTGGTCCAACTGGTCTGTCCAACTAGTTGGACAACGTGCTTTTACTAGGGGTCGTGGTCTAAATCTATACTTTTAATAAAGCAATAGGAACGAAAAAGTCTGCACAAAGTAGATAATTAAAAAAAAATAAGTCTAAGGTACATAAAATAAGCTACTGAACAAGAATATAACATTTTAAAAATTCGTGTCTGTCTGTTTGTCTGTCTGTATGTTTGTTCGCGCATCACGTAAAAACTACTGGACCGATTACAATGCGGTTTTCACTATTGGATAGCTTATGTTTTGACTTAAAAACTACTAGGGGGTACTATATATCTCAATCCGATGAGTAGAAGCCGAGCAATCTATATAAGTATTTTTGACGGCAGAAGGAATTTTGATCAAATGTTCGTATATTGGTATTTTAGGTACTGGAATAGCACAAAGAGTACTTTTAACCTACAGAAATGACCACGCATGCGTTGCCGCGGGCATCAGCTAGTTATGTTATAATTTGTAACTTCCGTATACCAAAAGTTACTCTATGGGGGCCTTTGTCCAACTACAAAAATAGTTAGACCACGACCCCTAGTAAAGGCGCGTAGTCCAAGTAGTTGGTCAGACCAGTTGAACCAGCGCCCCGAAACGCTGCTATCGATAGGTTTTGACTAGAAAACCACAATCATGATTTTTGACACTGATGCTTGATTGATAGCTATTATTAATTTTATTTCAGGGCAACACTCAAGGGATTTTCGAAAGCCGTAGAGCATCCGTGGTACTGCGTTACTTTTGCTATAAAACTGCGATTGTGTACTTTAACAGACTAGAAAATTTGACACTATATACAGTCCAATCGCCTAGGTATCGCAGTGGGCTTTTTGTTAATATCTAACAGAATTGTGGCCCAGTTCGTGGGCCCGCCATGAGGAGTAGTGGGAAGCCGCTGGACCTACCTAAAAGATAACTATTCTTCGCTAATAATATATGTGGCCTGCCACATATATTGTAAAACCGTGTATTGTATAAACCGCGAGCACAGCTATCTACTAAAATAAATGGTAGATATATTGTTTTGTAAACGCCTGATGCCTGTTGTAGCCAAATAATTCTGTCGAGTTTAGACAGCAATCTTCGTTAAAATTATGTGTCACTTTAGATTTAGTTGGGTATCAAATTAAAAATCACTTCTTTTTACCGTTATGGTTTCCAGTTTTAGCAGTGGTAATGTAGATATCTAACCGGCTTAATTTAGATTTTCGTGGTTATTTGTGGATATATGTGGCCTGCCAGTTCAATTTGCTATCTCTGAGAGCTCTAGATAAACAAAAGCAATGATGTACCTGTCATAATGATTATTAAGCCATTGAACTAATAGATATGTGTACTAAGTATTTAGCTTCAATTGCTTTTGTATCTGGTTTTTGAGTCGCCTCCATTTAGGTTTGGTATAGCTTATCTAACAAAGGATCTCGGTTAATGATTCGTAGGATTTAGATAAATCTATTGAGATCATGTAACAAGAGCACTGATTACAATTGACATACCAATTAGCATTCATGCTTAGCCTTTGATCATGTAATTTACTGTGTACAATTAACATTCAATAATTATTTGCAAAGGCACAACATAAATGAACGAACACGATCTATAATAGGTAAAGCTACGACATTCTTGATAAACTTTAAACATAACAAACTCCAAGCAAACTCTATGTTGATAAAGTTTACAAATGTCGGTATGTTGTTGTTACTCCTATTTTACTTATTTAAAGCATTCGGTAAATTTCTCGCCTGCTACGACAGAAATCTTGGTGAAAGCTGAAAGACGAATAAATATTGCAGTTTGATTAAATGTGAAGGTAGGCGTAATAATCTGAGTTGACGGGAGTTGCCAAAATTTCATTCGTGAATAGAATTTCTCCTAATTCAAGTTCCAATGATTCAAGAAGTGTAAATACTGGTACAAATTACTAACTTAAAACATACCAAAATATCAACAGCAGTGGCTTTAATAGAAGTATGATAAATAAACCTCGCACCACTATACCTCAATATCAAAACAAAAGTTTTCGTTTGAACATGAAAACAAAGAGGAGGAAGGTAAAATGTGGCATCTTTCGTCCCTAGGGCCCCGAGACAGGAGAGGCAGGACCCATCGAAGCGCGAAATGACGCGGTTTTTGTTCCCCACCTTTGACGCGACGCGAGGCTGCAGGTGCAGTAATGACGGGGATCTTTACACGAGTAATAAGAAAGTGCATGGAAGGCTCTTTGTATGATTTAGATTTGAGCTTTGTAAATTTTATTCTTATTTTTTTCTAACTCCCAGAAGAAAAGTATCGTTGACGGAATTAGTGACGAAAAAAACCTCACTAGTTCCCTTACGTAACTTCTCTCACGGAACTACTAGGAACAAACGAGAAATACATCGATCCTATTATGAGAAATACATCAAAAATGACCAAAACGGAGCAATTTTACTGCATTTTTATCCGTGAATTGATAGCCGTTTTACATGTTTAAATATTATATTTTTATTTCTGTATTTATTCTAGAAAGATCTTCTCATTCTATAAACAGTCCAAATGATGCCACTTTTTTACACACACACACATATTTTCACACCCTCGCAAATACACACACAGACACCCTCACATTTGATTTATTGATTGTTATTCGTGTCAATAACAACCAATTGTGTGCCCAAGTAAGCGTAATTTAACCTCTTTGGTGTCGCCGCATGAGAGTTTGGGAGATTTTTAAAGTAAAGAACTTAAAAAACCTATTAAGTGGTCTTACCAGTGTAACTTCTTTTTTTTACTTTACTATCTGAACTATTGCTATACTGAAGGGTGTCGATGGTTCTGTGCTTTATACCAATCGTACACCAGTACCTTTATTTCCACTGAAAAGTTTCATTATTTCGGTCAATCCGACTAACAACCGAGCTAATAGAAGATTTCTATAAAGCAATAACTCTTATTTCATGAACCGAGCATGAAATATAATCTCGACATGACAGTATTTCTTTCCGGGCTTTCCGGTTCCATGAGAATTACTTGATTTTAATTAAATATTTCTGTAGTATGGTTTTCCGCAATGTGACGCTTATTTATTTAATTTTAAATCTCCCCTGTTGTCTGTTTTTTCAGAGAGCAGAATTTAATTAAAAAATGAATTACACGTTCAATCAATGCCATTGAATTTAATTTTATCTCCGCGATCGGATATAAAATTTGATTTGACGGGCAGGTCACTCGCCTGATGGTAAGCGTCACCTGTCCATGACAGTTGCAGTGCCACCCAGAACTTTGGTTGCAAAGTCTTGCACGTCACTGCACTGCGCTCGTCACCCTGAGACATTGGTTGTTAAGTCTCATTGCCCAGTAATTTCGCTAGAAACATTGCCCTTCAAACCGAAACACAGAAATGTTTACACACTACTGCTTGGCGGTTGAATATCTGACGAAGGCGTGGTACTTCCCCAGGCGGACTCTTGCGTAAGAGGCCTACCACTACTAAAATAATTTTGAACAAAAAACTGACTTCAAATGATACTTATAAAATTTATTACATAAACTTAAACACTACTGAAACAATGAAGTCTATCCTCATTTGGAAATAAAAAAAGAATCATCGAAATCGTTAAAAAACCGGCGATATGTTACAATATACGCTTATAACACAGTCGAAGGGAGAACCTCTCCACCTTTTTGAAGTTTGTTTTAGGTAACATAGTTCAGTGCATGCTCTCCACCAAAAACTTAAAAATCCTTGAAACTATGTCTTTCAATGGTACAGTATAATGATTTCAATGGTCTGTGAAAATTTATTTCGTTGTGACGCTTGTTATTAGGGCCCTACTCGTGTATTCATAAAGCAGCAGTTAAGTGCTTACAAGGACGATGTCACCACAAGTGGCCTTGAAGGTGGCAGAAGAGATGATCGAATAAAATACTTCAATATGAAGAGACACTGGCACTATATAAAACCGATCAGTATTATAATACCTGTTTCCTTGATCAACGTCATTAGATATCTTTTATTAAATTGAAACTTAAAGCGAATTCTGTCAGAGCTAAAAGGAATTCCTCGTTATAAAGATCACAGGTTTGAGAGCAGAAAAATCTGAAAAAGCAGGAAATTCCGAGGATTATCGTTACCTTTTTATAAGTTTCCCTTATTGGATAGAAATTTCATGGGGTCATCAAAAGATGTCTAGTGGAACCAAGGAGTTGAGCAAGATAGATCTGTCCTAAAATTTCTAGTTAAGTTATATTCGCCATTGACGAAAAAGATGGCGAGAAAATCGCTGTTGTCCAAAATTAAAGACGTTATTTCCTCCAACCCGCATTTCACTATGCAGCGTGGTGGATTATACACTGGCCTTCAAAACTTAGTAGATACCATACCACACTTTTAATGTCTACTACTGGACGATTCAATTCGATTTTCACTGATGGATAGCTTAGGTTTTGACTTAAAATCTGGTGTACTTAGTAACTTAATATAATGAGTCCGAGCAAAGCTAAGAAAATTTAAGAAAAAAACTAAATCTATTAATTTTTAAAGTGTGGTACTATGTTTTAAAGGTCAGTGTATATGGAGATGGTCATGATGAATCACCATTGCATTGGTCTGTTGTACAATAATCATAAAGATCAGAGCAGACTTAACGCCCCGGCACCGGATCGGCAACGCCACGCCTTGGTGTTACGAAGTAACTATTTAGTATTCTATGCTTATGGCGCGTGGTCAACCCGTCGTCACCGCGCCGTCACCGCGCTTACGTCTCACGGTCACCGCTGCTACGGCTGGTAGGCTCCACTTGCTCCTAGTGGCCTGCTCACCCACGCACAGTGTTGGAAATATAAGGTACACAAAAAAAGGACAGTGTTAGTAAAAAATATATGTAACACAAATATTTTTAATTTAAGCTGATCAACACCAGTTAAGGCAAATTTTACTAGTATTCTAAGTGTAGCAGTTTTTGAATATTACTTTCATTGAAAAAATTTAATCTTATAACATTTTTCAGTAGGAATAAAATCAGTACAATTCATATTTTTACTATCTATGCACTCTTTTACCTATTACATAGAGTGCAATATAATGCAAAGTCATTTTCTACGGTGTTCATTTAGTCTAAAAGCATCTAAAATCAAGGTGCTTACTTCATATCAATAAGAACATATTAGCGTCACACGATGTTGAACCTTATTGACATAATATGATTTTGTAAGAATCGGCATTTACTATGTTCATTTAGTCAAAATACGTTAAAAAAACAAGGTACATAGTGCATGTCAATAAGGTCAAAAATCGTCTGATACCGTCTAAATGGTTTTGGAGCTATGTATATTGCAAAAATTTGCGTCGTACTATTTTGACTCTTATTGACATTAATCAGATTTAGTCAGATTCTGCGTTTAATGTGTTCATTTAGTCACAATTCGTTAAAAAATATCAACATTAATTAATATTAATCAGATGAACAATGCACGAACCCATAATTTATTTTCAATTAGGGTCATAAACTCAAATAATATAAATAAAAGCATAAATAAAGGAGGCTGAAAAATTAATTAAAATCACACAAAAGAATAAAGTATGATTAAAAGAGGATCTAATATATAAATTTACCTATTTTTACCAAATTACACGTTTCTGCTTATGTGCATCATTTATGAGATACATGGGACTGATACATTAGTTTTAGCGTGTTATCGAACGATTTACGCTCGGAGTTTTTCTAAGAATTGAAGCCGAAACGACGTGAACCGGCTGAGAACGATAGTCATAGCTCCGAGAATAAGCAGGCTGAATTGGCAATGTGCGGCCACATTTATGTCGAAGAACCAATAACTGATGTGTTTATACTTCGAGGTAGGAAGGACATTGGATACTTTTCATCCCGAAAAAATTAAGGGTTCTCGCAGGATAGGGGTGGAAAGGTATTTAAAAGAACACGTATCACGCTGAAACTAATGGACGGATTTTGATGCAAGTTGGCACAGTCATAGTTTATATGATGGGTGAAAATTAAGGATACATTTTAATCCGAAAAAAATTGAGGTTTCTTCGGGATATGGGTTCAAATTCTGAACATAGAAGACATTTGTTTTTTTTTATGTTTCGCAGTATTCTATATTGAAACCAAAACTGTTATTTTTTCATATTTGTCTCTCTGTCTATCTGTATCTTGGCCGCGCATCACGCCGCTGGAACTACTGAATGAATTTAAATGAAACTTGATATGATTTGAGTTGCTACTACGAGGTAGGACATAGAAAAAAATATATATGAAATAGTAAAACTTAAAGTGGTTCCGCAGGATAGGGGTAGAAAGTTATTTGAAAGAACACGTATCACGGTGTAACTACTGGACGGATTTTGATTCATCTTGGAACAGTCATCTATCTATACTTATAATAAAACAATAGGTACGAAAAATATTGTATAAAGAAGTCAAATTAAAAGAATGGTACAGCTACAGTTTTTTTTTTTATTTTAAAAAATATTTATAAGGTCTGAAGAAATTTTGATCAAATGTTGGTATTTTGGTATTTTTGGTCCTGGAATAGCACATTATGGTACTTTTAATCTAAAGAAATTACCACGCGTGCGAAGCAGCGGGTACAGCTAGTATAAACTATAACTGTGCCAAGTTGCATCAATATCCGTCCCGTAGTTTCAGCGTGATATGTGTTTTTTTAAATACCTTTCTACCCCTATCCTGCGGGAACTCTTACATTTTTCGGGATGAAAAGTATCCAATGTCCTTCCTACTTCGAAGTATGAACTCAAATCATACCAAGTTTTATTTGAATTCATTGAGTAGTTTTGGCGTGATGCTATGCCAAGATACAGACAGACGGACAGAGAGACCGACAGAAAAAAAGAAAAATAAAACAGTTTTGGCTTCAGTACCTAATATAAAACAGACTCCAAATAAAATTACGAATTTTCTTTAATTTACTGAATTTGGACCCCTATCCCACAGGAACACTTTATATTTTCGGGATAAAAAGTATCCTTAATTTTCAATCATCATATAGACTATAACTGTGCCAAGTTGCATCAAAATCCGTCCAGTAGTTTCAGCGAAATGCGTGTTCTTATAAAAATCTTTCAACACCTTTCCTGCGGGAACCTTTTAACTTTTCGGGATGAAAAGTATCCTATGTCCTACCTCGTAGTATGAGCTCAAATTATGCCAAGTTTCATTTAAATTCATCCAGTAGTTTCGGCGTGATGCCTAGCCAAGATACAGACAGACAGACAGACAAAAATAAAACAAAATACAGTTTTGGCTTCAGTATCAAATATAGAACAGCCCCCCAAAAAAAATTACTAAATATCTTCAATGTACAGAATTGGACATGTTACAGTTTTATTATAAGTATAGATAATGTTTTTCGAGTAGTAAACTTAGACTACAACATTCACTAGATATATTCCATTGTTTATCTTTCACCTACCTATTACTCAAATAGCCATGATGCATGACAATTAGGTATGAAATCAAAGCGCAATATTACTCGCCAATAGTTTTTCTTAAGAATTGAGAAGATGCCAAAGCGCATAACCAACCGCTCCTACCGCTCGCTGGGTATAAGCTACCTCCATTCCAAATTTCATCAAAATACGACCGTTATCGCGTGAAAGCTCTGCAAACAAACAAACAGACAACGTTTCACTTTTATATATTGGTATGGATTATAGTTTATTATACATTTTCAAGTTTAAAAAAGACAAGAACCAAAAAATAGGTGTCTGTCTGTTCGCACATCATTTTAAAACTACTGGACCGATAGCAATGCGATTTTCACTGTTAAAAAAACTATTAATTTTAGAAGTGTGGCACTAAGTTTTGAAGGTCAGTAAATTTCTCATAGACATATATATTTACGTATTTCTACAGTATTTCTGTACAATATTGGACCTTGTTCAAAGAATAAATAATGTTACTAAGCCGTGGAGTCTGAATTTTGTCGGTTAATTCTTATTAGTTAGTCCCTGAATGCAGGATAGGTAAATGCACCAGAAACGTCACTATCTTCACGTACCATGTTATTTTATTATTTTTATTAAGTTTTACTGACTTAATAATAATGCTTACCAATATAAATTAGAATGTGGGCTTTCAACTGCAGGCGTTTGTGTGGGTGCCGAAGTTACGGACGAATTTTAATGGCGCAGTAATCATTATGGGCTGGAAGTTTAGATGAATGAGAGAAATGAGAATTTCATGCATATTAAACTCATGAGCTGTTTTTATTTTTGTCACAAAATTTAGGAGTTCGGCAATGGAAACGATTGTACAGCTATGAAATGTAACCGTTATTAATTTTCAGATTTATGTTAACCCTGTACTTAGCAAAAATATGTAAAATGGCTACATAAGTTATGTTAAAACTTATGTAGCCATTTAACTGTGTCAAAATTAAGTTAAACGTTTATTAAAAAGAAAAGAACGTGATACTTATATTTGACACAATTGGATGGTTACTTTATTTTGATGGTTTACAGAAGTTCGTTCATTTATTTATGCAATGTAATGTTTACATATACCTAGATTATTATGATTTACTATTTGCTCCATGCTTCGGAGGTCACGTAAAGCTGTCGGTCCCGGCTGTTAATGATTAATAGCAGTCGTTAAGCCATGTCAGAGGCCCTCGGGCGGTCTGACAAATTTTGATACTAGAGGCCAGCACTACCTCATTTGACAAACAAACAATTCAAATTTGTACAGTAGAAAAAACTCAGAACGTTGACATCGTTCGTATAGTGTCACACTAATATTATAAAGGCGAATGTTTGTATGTTGCAGTGTGTGTGTGTGTGGTGTGTATGTTTGTTATTCCTTCACGCTCAAACAGCTGAACGGATTTGGATGAAGTTTGTAATAATGAAAAACTCATGATCACGCTTATATATTATAAAAACTAGCTGTACCCGCTGCTTCGCACGCGTGGTCATTTTTTTAGATTAAAAGTACCATAATGTGCTATTCCAGGACCTAAAATACCAATATACCAACATTTGATCAAAATTTCTTCAGCCGTCAAAAATATTATTATCTATTGCTCGGCTTCTAATAGCCAAATTGAGACCCCTATTGCACCAGTTTTTAAGTCAAACCCTAAGCTACCCTACATTGAACCGCACAGCAATCGGTCCAGTAGTTTTAACGTGATTCACAAAAATACAGACAAATAGAGAGAAAAACACGAAATAAAAGAAAAAAAAATGTTCTGTAGCTTATTTTAGGGTACCCTAGACCAGATTTTTTATTTGACTTCTTTGTACAGCCTTTTTCGTACCTATTATTTTATTATAACATTGCGCAGTACTGAGCGCATACATGCGCGTGCGCGCGTAACAAGCAACAGGATAGATGACTGGGCCAAGTTGCATCATAATCCGTCCAGTAGTAACAGCGTGATACGTGATCTTTCAAATAACTTTCAACCCCTATCCTGCGGGAACACTTTAATTTTTCGGGATGAAAAGTATATATGTCCTACCTCATAGTATCAACTCAAATCATACCAAGTTTCGTTTCAATTCATTCAGTAGTTTCAACGGCGTGATGCGCGGCCAAGATACAGACAGACAGACAGAAAGATAAAAATGAAAAAAAAAACAGTTTTGGCTTCAATATAGAATACAGAGAAACATCAAAAATATATTTCAAAATGTCATCTATGTACAGAATTTGAACCCATACCCCGAAGGAACCCCATATTTTTCGGAATAAAATGTATCCTTATATCATCTTATAAACTATGACTGTGCCAAGTTGCATCAAAATCCATCCAGTAGTGTCAGCGTGATACGTGTTCTTATAAATAACTTACCACCCCTATCCTGCGGAAAACCTTTAATTTTTCGGGATAAAAAAGTATCCAATGTCGTACCTCAAACTATGAACTCAAATCATACCAAGTTTCATTTAAATTCATCCAGTAGTTTCGGCGTGATGCCTAGCCAAGATACAGACAGACAGACAGACAAAAATAAAACAAAATACAGTTTTGGCTTCAGTATCAAATATAGAACAGCCCCCCAAAAAAAATTACTAAATATCTTCAATGTACAGAATTGGACATGTTACAGTTTTATTATAAGTATAGATAATGTTTTTCGATACAGACAGACAGACAGACAGACAGACAGACAGACAGACAGACAGACAGACAGACAGACAGACAGACAGACAGACAGACAGAAATTTAAAAAAATACAGTTTTGGCTTCAGTATCAAATATAGATTAGCCTCCAATAAAAATGTACTAAATATCTTCAATGTACAGAATTGGACCTGTTACAATTTTATTATAAGTATATATAGATAGATAGATAGATAGATAGATATCATCTATTCCATGTAATACAAACGTATGTAGAGTCCAACAGAATTTATATAAAATTCCACAATTATCCATTTACTCGTACAGGCCTAATCTAAAGATATTAAAATGACAATGCCAATAAAATGCAAATAAGATATCACGTCAAAAGATACGAAACATTTTACAACAGATCTCTGCGAAACGATTGCGCTATAAACTTGTTTACAGACCTGCTGAACCAGGAACGCATTCAGGTCTGCGGGGACAATAATCTAATACTATTATTAATAAATAAATAAAGTTTATGTGTGACTATGTATGTTTGTTATCACGGGACGCTGAAACGGCTGAACGGATTTTGATAAAATGTGGTACAAGGTAACTTTGTTACTGGATACTTTTGATCATCATCGTCCACTCGAATAAAACCGCGGGCGCAGCTAGTAGGAAATAGGCACAGAATTCCTATTATTAGGATTTCTGTGGAAATGAGGCTCAATTATCGATTAGAACCGTTAGTCCATTACTCGGGATGAACATCCCTAATGTTCGTTAAACGGCGTCATTTTTTCCGGCTTTGCTACGGTGTAAACTTCTCCTTCTCATGTCTTATTATTTAAACAACTAGCTGTACGCGCGGATTCGCACGCGTCGTCATTTCTCTTGGTTCATTTGTATGTATGTCATTTCGATGTGCTATTCCACGACCTAAAATACCAATATACCAACATTTGATTAAAATTCCTCGCAATCGGTCCAGTAGTTTTTACGTGATGCTCGAAAAAACATACAGGCAAGCAAACAAACAACAGACACGATTTAAAAAAAAACTTATGCAGTAGCATATTTTCAATACCCTAGAGCCATTTGTTTTTTATAATATCTTCTTTTTACAGACTTTTTCGTTCTTATTGCTTTATTATAAGTATAAAGTTTATATAAAGTTTAGTCTTAATGCCCCAATTCCTCTTTTATTTCTCTCATCAAGTATAAAAAGGTTAATGACTTGGTATGATTTTTATTTTGTCTCTCGAACTAGGGTTTCCCTTAGGTATTTCTGAGGTTGCCTTTAAAATATTGGTCAATGCGATGGAAACGTAGATAGTATTACTTACCGCATTATTCGACATATTTTAAGTTGGGCTTTATTGCCAACAACCATTCCACTACGGAAAGCTGTCAAATAAAAATATAGCGAGAATACCTTGATATACCTACACGTTATCTATCTATACTTATAATAAAGTAATAAGAACGAAAAAGTCTGTAGGGACAACGAAAATAATTTAAAAAAAATGGTCTACTGTACTTAAAATAAGCTACTGAACATGAATAGAACATTTTAAAATCATGTCTGTTTGTTTGTTTGTTTGTTAGTTAGTTTATGTAATATATGTTTGTTCGCGCATCACATAATAACTGGACTGATTGCGATGCGGTTTTCACTGTTGGATAGCTTAGGGTTTGATTTAAAAACTGGGTTACTTAGTATCTTAATCCGATGATTAGATGCCGAGTAATCGATAAAAACTATTTGACGGCCGAAGAAATTTCGATTCAAAAGTTGGTATATTGATAGTGTAGGTCCTGGAATATCACTTGCGTACTTTTAATCGTTTTAATCAAGAGAAATGACCACGCGTGCGAAGCCACGAGCACAGCTAGTTAGTTCTGATTTAAGTCCTGTACAATGGGTTATATAACCGCCAATGTCTACAAAATGTTCCGCGCATCGTGTGTAAAGACAGTTTACGACGTTATTTGCCGTGAAAGAGGTTACACGCGAATAACGGGGAGATTTCAGCAGTAATCGCAATATAGCCTCCAAACAGTAACTTACTTTGACAGAACGACATTTATTGCAGAAGAATTTTCATAACACTTAGGTATTTGGAGAAGTTACAAACAAGGTCAAAATGAAATGGCTCAGTGGCAGAGCCGTTTACGGTAGTGATCTTACGAATAGGCTACTAATAAATTTCTGGAAAATAGGGTTTTTAGGTACTGTAATTTTTTCGGTGTATAGTTTTAAATTCTCACGGGCTTCTAATCTTATAGGAAAAAATACGACATTATTAAAAAAAAAGTTTTTAATATTACATATTATTATCAATGTTCGCTTTACAAGTCTTGGTCACAGGACGGGTTTGTGACGTCAGAGCAGACTATCTCCGTTAGTAACTAGACTATAGCTACCTCGAAAATTAACACTTGATCTTGCTCAACCAAAGGCAGAATCACAGAACTCGACGTATTGTGACGTCACACAAACCATTGAAGTATTTTAGTCAACTGAACCACAGTAAGTATTCAAAAATATATATAACTATACTTAAAATAAAACAATAGGAACGAAATAGTATGTACAAAGAAGATAATTTAAAAAAAATGGTTTGGTACTTAAAATAATTACAAAAAGTTTTTTATAAATCATGTCTATTTGTTTGTTTGTTTGTCTGTGTGTTTGTTCGCGCATCACCTAAAAACTACTGGAACAATTGCGGTGCAGTTTGTATCGTTGGATAACTATTTACTTAAAAACTGGGGTACTTGGTATCTCAATCTGATGAGTAGAATCCGAGAAATCGATAAAAAGCTTTTTGACGGCTGAATGATTTTTGAAGAAATCTAGTATATTGCAACCTGTAGAGGAGATCAGCCGGTTATGCGGACATTCGGACAATCAAACATCCACCGGACATACGAAAGCATCTTTGCCCAAGCTGAAACGGAGATGCTTTGCTCGCGTTTTGCGCTCGCTCGGTCAACTAAAGAGTATCATCTATCTATCTATCTATCTATCTAATCAGCCCGTATCCACCCACTGCTGAGTATAGGCCTCCTCTCGTTCACGCCAGTCTTTCCGGTCCTGTGCTAGCCTCATCCATTGACCTCCAGCGTACCTTACAATATCGCCTGACCATCGGGCTGGTGGTCTGCCTCGAGATCTCAGCCCATCTCTTGGATACCATGTCCTGCCCATTTCCCCTTTATTTTAAAACAAACCACGAACATTATAAACAATCAATCACCAATTACACCACCAATCACCACACTTGAAAAAAAAATGATGTTTGGTTTTTGAGTTATAGTACATAATTTATTCTGTGGTTATAGACAGCAAAAGTTGGATGCGTTGTCGAAGCAGCAGAGCGTTCTTCTTTTTGAGTTTCCGCCATACGAATACATACGTGTTATTACTTACTAGTTGTGCCTGCGGCTTTGCCCACCTGGTAATTTTTCTGTGATATGAGGATCCTGTGAAATTCCAAAAAAAAAAGTACCTAAATCATCAGTTTGATGATTTAGGATGTCTTTTTCGTCCAGACTTCAAATGCTTTGTTAATCGATTTCTCGAATTCTTCTCATCAGATTGAGATACCAAGTACACCAGTTTTTAAGACAAACGCTAAGCTATCCAACACTGTAAGCTGCATCTCAATCGGTCCATTAGTTTTTACGTGATGTGCGAATAAACATACAGACAAACAATCATACAGAAATTGAATCAATGTAAATTACACGATTTAAAAAAAAACATGTTCAATAATTTATTTTAAGTACCCTAGACCATTTTTTTTTATATCTTTTTTGTTCATTTTTTTTTTCTATTACTATTTCGAAGTGTATGCAGGCTGCGTCGCCAGTTGCGTGCTGACGTTCGGCTTGTCAGCATAACATACCCAGACTAAGGACTTCTAAATAGTCCAAAACTGGTCGGAGCATCTGAAGTCCGATCTTCTTTATCGTGAGTTTTAGTCGCTTATATTTCTATTTAATTTAAATTTCAGGCGCGTTCGTTCTTTTTTGCGATCTTTCCTGGAAATATGAGCCGGAGAAGTTTAAACTTGCCATTTCTCATAACGGGTCTAAAGTACGATAGGTTTCTGTGCGGGAATAATTTTCCATCAATCAAGCCTATCAGAGTGTATATGAAGAAACAATGTTTATTTAGTTACTGCACAATTCTTCCCTGTTAAACAACATCGTGTTCATCAATAGAAAGAACCCTTCGTATCTGATATACTGCGTATATCTTTGTTCCGAGCTTCCGCGCAATAATCACGACAAAATAATACTAAATGACGTAAGTACCACGGCTTTTACACTTTTGTCATAAAGTTGAAAATATCATAAAGTTTACGTCCTATAAATTGGGCCCTTAAAATGTAATGAGCTTTATTATTATCTTATAGCAAAAGCTTCTGGGAAAAAATCAAAGTAGGCATCTATGTTATAGGAATTGGACCTAATGTTAGTAGCTTTGCGCTTAGTAGCTTTTTGTCAAAATATTTTACATTGATTCAAATATATTAACATAATTACTAAAGTTTTTGTTAAAAATCTAAAATCTGTTTGTCACAACAATAAGTCTGAAAGTTAATAATAAAAATAAGTTTTCATTTCGAGACAATTTTGTTTTGTAATGACTTATCACGGTCCTATGTTACCTCGTTAAAATTACAATCTAGACATTAGACTAATAAGAAATTTTACTTTAACCTAAGCTGCTAAGTAGAGTATAAACACAAGAACAAAATCTGTGCATCTGATGTATGTCACTTGTTAGCTGACTTAGGTTAGAATTTATAGTTTAATCACTAAAGTTCTGTATTTCGCTTTTAATTCTTTTCGTAATATTATCAAAAAGTGTCTTATCTTTTGGAGATCTAGTTATCTGCCACTTTTGTCGTTGATTTATTTTTATAGCAATCAAGTTTCTTTTGGGTATGATAAAATAACCTTTTTTTTGTTATTTATTATATATATTTTTTTAAGAAGGTTCTTTTTTTATATTCTGGTTTGTTTGCCTGAGTGCATTGTTGGATATCTCTTATCAGTATCTTACTTCTATGTTTACCTGTAGTGCGTTCTTTAGTTGGGCTTTCAGATCGATTTTTGATTCTTAATCTAATTTAAAACTTTCCTAGTCCATTCTGTAATTAACTAGAGTCGGAATATTCTCTTTTTGTACCATATTATCACTTAATATTAATATTATTGGTGAATGATCTGAGCTTATATCATAAACCTGTCTCAACTGGGTAATATATTTTTAAATATAAAGAAATTGATAATATCTGGTACTTTTTTAGGATCAGTAAGTCAATAAATAGGTGGGCTTTCCTGAGTTGATATTACATTACAATGTAATTCTTTTATTGCCCATAATAATTCATTTCTTTTAGTGGCAGTAAGGTGAGACCACCAGACGGTATTCTTAAAATCAAAATCACCGCCCAGTAAGAATCAATTATCAAGTAGTTTTAAAAAACTTCTATACTGTTCTGCTTTCATCGCATGCTTTGGTGGGTAGTATATTGCTGCAAGGGTTACAGGATAGCGCTTATTCTGACACAAATAGCAACAGCTTGTATTTGATGCTCTTCAAATTTAAATTGTTTGTAATGATAGATGTTCTCCTTTATTATTACGGTGCTGCCTCCTCTAGCTGAGTTATCGGAGTGCAATGCGTGATAAGTTTTGTAGCCTTGAATTTGAATACTGGATTCCCTTGCGAAGTGCGGCTCAGAAATAAGACACAAATCAATATTTTCAGCTCATTACGATGTTACTTTAGTCCATTAGCATTTCATTCCATGATTTTGTTTACCTATATTTTTTTCGGTTTTGCTTAAGCTGTCTCAGTGCTACTTCCAAGTGTTTTTAATCGTTCGTCGAACAAAGTTACGAGGTTTTTTTTTATTTTTAATCTATTTCTTAATACGGGGTACTTGGTATCTCAATCCGATGAGTAGAAGCCGAGCAATCGATAAAAATAACTTTAGCGGCAGAAGGAATTTTGATCAAATGTTGGTATACTGGTATTTTAGGTCCTGGAATAGCACATAATATAGCACTTTTAACCTAGAGAAATGACCAAGCGTGCGAAGTCGTGGGTACAGCTAGTACATAACATAAAACAAAGAAATTTGGCTTACAGCAATCGCCCGCGACTTCGTACGCGTAGACTACTGTTTATCGCGAAAAAAGCATCCTATGCTCTTCTAGGATATTAAAAACCTAGAAGATGTCAAGACTGCAGGCTCAGGTTGTCACAATTCATGTTATTGTAACAGATCCATACTATAGTAGATACCTTTTATTTAATACTAGTTTTCCCGCCCGCGACTTCGTACGCGCAGACTACTGTTTATCGCGAAATAAGCATCCTATTTTCTTCTAGGATATTAAAAACCAATGCAAATGTAGGTATAGCACCAATGCTCTTGAAGTTTTATGACAGACTTGTTATTTTGCTCACACAATAGATAACAAGGTTCGCCGTTGATGGATACGTCAAGAAGGACATCATTTCGTTTCCATGGTAACCATTCCTTAAAGTGAGTAATCAATATTTTCCAGTTTTCCCGTGGAAACATACAATTTTCCGAGTTAAAAAGTATCTGGGTATAAGCTATCTCCATTCCAAATTTTATAAAAATCTGTGCAGCAGCTATCGCGTGAAAGCTCCCCAAACAAAAAAACAAACGGAAAACTTTTTTGGTGCCTAACAAAATCTTTTTCAAGGTTAAAATTAGAAGTACTTATCTTTGGTAGTCTGTCACCGTCAGCCGGTAGGTAAAAGTCCAGTGCTGAACATCGGCCACCTCCATGGAACACCACAACATACAAGCGGTTGCTAGCTGTTTGCGAATCCCCCCCCCCCCCCCCCCTTGGCGTGAGATTTGCTATAATCACCACGAGCGGCCAAGCGTTAGTTCGATACTCCCCAAGTATTAGTTCGATACTCCCCAAGTCTTAGTTCGATACTCCCCAAGTAATCAATGGCAACTGTCCAAGCCGAGGTTCGTACCCCCTGGGTGCCCTTGAGCAAGTGGCCAAAAACTTAACTTTGGCGTGCGCCTTCTGCGTCACGCATTGCGGCGGAGCGCTTTTGCGCCCGCCCCACCGTCCGGTGACGCTGTAGAGGTCAGTTATAGACCAACAGCACATATCCTTTCTAAAAAAAAAAAAAAAAAGTAATGTCGACCATTACGTTAGCATAACCAATACTATTATTATTATTATCAGCCCATATTGTCCCACTGTTGGGCAAAGGCCTTTCTTCTCTCCTTCCATTTTTTCCGCCATTCTTTCTCGTACGCGTCAAGTTCGTCTCGCCGTCGTCGCGTCGTCTAGGCCTGCCACGCTATCTCTTGACGCCTTGTGGGTTAGCATAACCAATAATAAAAATATATTGTATTTTGAAAGCTTTTATTTAACTACACTTGTATGTATGTATGTATGTATGTACTTTGTCTGTCCTGGAATCTTGAAATTCAAATTTTGAGTACTTCCCGATTATCTATCCGGCTGAAATTTTCAGTATAGCTTACAAACCAACGACAAAACAAGAAATATATATATATATATATATATATATATATATATATACCGTTTTTTTTAATTTTACCTTTTTATTTTAATTTCTTTTTTCATGTAGTATCGACATCGTCAAAGCTAACGATTGAACATATGATAATCGTTAGCTTTGACAGTTATTGTCAAAAGCTATCGATTGTCATCGGTGTCTGTACCGACATTGATCATGATTGACATAGGTTTTTGGTAGAGACTATCAAATATGGTTATAATCTGTCTTTGCGACCGATTTCGATTGTAAATAATAATAATAATGGTGTTATACCTACTTTTGCATTGGTTTTTTATATCCTAGAAGAACAGAGGATGCTTTTTCGCGATAAACAGTAGTCCGCGCGGATGAAGTCGCGGGCGGGGTTCACCAAACTTAGAGCGTAGTGTAGGGTCTGGCAAGGTGGAGCGACGGTATACGCAAGGTAGCTGGTGGCAGTAGTAAAAGAACAGCCAAAGGTCTGGCTCATTGGCGTGCTTTGGGAGTGGCCTATATCCAGCAGTGAACTGACACGGGCTAATTATGATGATGAATGCGCCCACTTTTTCCCTCATCTTGCAATAAGGTAAGTTATTTTGTTCTTAATACAATACCAAGAGTCTCATATATCTATTTGCATGCATCCAAATACCACAAAACTCTGAGATCAATACCCAGCCAATTCGAATGCAGAATAATTTTCAGACAATCTAGATTAGGGCTAGCTAGCAATCAGCGAACGCGACAGATGATAAGGCGCATTCAAAGTATCTTCGCAGTATCCTTCGGAAGTAATCTCTCAGAATACTACGAGAATGTATGTTTTGTACAGTTCGATTCAAAAGGAAGTATGAATCACGGGGATAGTATATACCTTCACTATACCTCGGTGTAGATATGGTTGCCTTTTATTTTAAACAAAATATTTGTTCTGTGGGTATTATATATAACCATTTGAAGCTCTCTACAATAAATTATCCATAAAACAAATACTTTTTCAGTAGTATGTACGGATATTTACGCAAACCTGCAATTTTATCGTAGGTTTGCGAATTGACAAAAATTTGTCTATGTTTTGGTTTTTTGTATCCTAATTTTAGTTTACGGTTCGGGATAATGCTATAAAATAAACTATTGACTATTTATTACATTCAGCACGCGCAGTATGCGCCTGGTTGTGCGCGTGGTAGCTTTTTCGCGCGAAAACAAGGTAGTAGGTAGTATATCTATCTTCCAGCTTTCCATACTCACAGTGACACGTTACTGGACTATGTTACTTATACCTTAGTCCAGTAGCGGGCTATATATGGGTACTGCACTGAGATACTGCGACAAGGCCCTGACCCCACCATTCGTCAAATCACATTATTTTTTCTGGAGCTTACAATCCAAAAAAATACTGTGAGATCGACTTTAATGATTTTCATATAAGGTACTTTCTAATGTTGACTGTACCTACAACCTACAAACGTTGCTTCCAATCTAAAATCTTGCTCCCACTGCATTAGCATCTCAAGGGGTAGTGTTGAGAAATGCATTGACAAGCATTGGATTTGCAATTCAAAGGGTTCCACATACTGTTATTTATTCTGTGGTTCAGCGAAGATAGACTAGCTTATTTGAGTCACCGTTCGATTCTAGTAATTTTAAAACTTTTACAGTTAATTTCGAACTCAGTCGTTCTACTGTCGTAAACGTCAGTACGGTTAAGTGTTTTTTTTTATATTGCGGTTTGACACTTTCACTCGAGTTGGTATTTTGTCTTCTTTCGTCGATTTTTACGTGCTGTAGGTACCTTTAAAACAAAAGACTGCTTATTGAGAATACATAAGCGAGAGTCTACGCATAATATATTCTATATTATTCCTCAGGAAAAGCTAAGTGAAACTTGCTTATCACATGCATGCATAGTGTTAAACCAAGTAAAGTAAATAAAGTGAAGAAGCTATCTTACATGATTAATAAGGTAAAACATAAAATACCAACTTTTAATCCACATACTTGGAAATCTATCATTCATAAAACAATATAGGTACAGATCCTAGAATGAAACGTTTTCTTTTTGTCAACACCTTATTACTCAGCTGAATAAATGTTAGTAATATTTACAAGAACTGGGGAACAAATAGCTCGAGTTGAGAGAAGCAATATTTGTGAGAAGTTTATTAGTTCAAATAAATTACTGTCGAGGACCGACAAGAAAATAACTTAAGTTACTGATATTGGAAACATACGAAATTACAGTCTTTTGTAATAAATTGAACGCTTTTAAATTAATGAAAATGCTACCATATATTAACAATAACAGTCGGGATAGCAAAGAGCGATGGAAAATCGCATATAAGTTAGAAGTCATTGGTGCGGAGCCTAGGACCGTACCCGGTATCGTTGGATTCTAAGTTACACTATTGAACCGTAAAGCTACCATCGCTTGCGTGCTTAATTTACTACTACGAGTATAACCGGAATAGCACTTGGTTTGGAGCTATAGCGACCAGCGTCGAGCAAGCGATTTAATAATGATTTTGGTATGTATTGGGAAACCCACACTTTTTAAGAATTCATATTAATCGTCATCATTACTGTCCGTAGCGATCAATAAGACTGTTCCATAACAGCCTTTTTTCCGATCCTGCGCATATTCTTATTCACGTTATGGCCCGGAATTTTAACGAAATTCAGATCCTGCGCATATTCTTATTCACGTTATGACCCTGAATTTTAAGGAAATTTCGATCCTGCGCATATTCTTATTCACGTTATGGCCCTGAATTTTAACGAAATCTGTGTGGTGGCTTTTAACTCATGGTAAACCAGAAGCTAACTTGAAATGAATTTGAAACTGACTGCATTTAAAAAAACATCACATGCTGGTGTTTTACATATTGATCTTAATTTCAATACTAGCTGTGCCCGGCGGCGTTTCCCACGTATTAATTGATAAAAGGTGTCCTATAGGCTACTCCAATATAATATGTTTTGATGTAAGGGAGTACAACCAACCTACCTAAATTTTTCTGACTCAATATTTCATCGACATAATTTTAAGTCGTTTTGGACTTACGATTTTCTATTTTCCGGAAATTAAGTATTCTATTTTAAACTGTGTATAAAATTTCATTTAAGGTAATCGCTTTAGCTGTTTTTATGTGAAAGCGTGTACAACCAATCTACTAAAATTCTTCATATTTTCCGTGTAAACTTTAAATTTTCCTACATTTATCCCGGAAAATTGAAAGTTCAAAATTGATCTCTGTTTTGTACTACGTACCTAAAAATATTTAAAACTTCATCTTAGCTTTTATGGAGTGAAAGCGAGTAATTGTCATTTTGCCGTTTTCCCGTAGCAATTTTTCTTTTTCCGGGATATAAAATACCTTATGTTGGTCTCAATATCTACATACACAGTGTCTACATACAAATTTTCATCAAAATCGGTCCAGCTGTTTTGGCGTAAAAAGACCCCAAACAATCGAACAAAGAAACGACGTTTCAATTTTATATTAAGATATAAAAACTAAGGTGTAATAAATTAAACTCACCTGTATCATTATTGGTTAAGTGTTAATTGGTTAGTAATTTAGAATTGTTAATTTTTTAGCTTTCAATCAATTATTGTTCTCCAAAAAAATGATATTTGAAAAGTAACGCTTTTAACTAAGTACATCTTCATCATCGGTCATGCCGAAGCAGATACCCACAATTTTTTTTTCTTGTTGTGCCGAACGGTTATTTGTTTACTGTAATCCAACGACACTGGGTTCAGCCGCGAAACTTTTTGATAAGTTATGTCCGGATTTGCCATCGCTCCGTTATTTGGTTTGAGTGAACTAATGCTGTTGTGACTAACAATAATAATTGAATCAGTCGTTAAGCTACGTTAGAGGCGTTTGAGAGGCCTGACAAACTCTGACACCAGAGCTCATTCAGCATACATATACTTGGCAACAAAACTGATAGATGAGTCAAGTCACAGAATATACAGTAGTACTACTTTCATGTGGACGACAGCTGTGTCGAATCAGCAGTGCGAGCATGGATCTTAACGATCGATAAATTTACCGATATTTTTTTATCAAGTTTGACGTTAATATTCGATAATACGAGTTCGGTAGCACGGAACGTACTTTATCGACAACGACATAAATTCGAGAAAACATATTGAATATATCGATTTATATCGGCAAAAGGAAGCATGAATCTTATTTTTGACAATTGTTGTCGATATAATGTCGTAAATTTTACCGAATTTATCGAATTTTACCGGCTTTCCAAAGTTTTTTTTTTTGTAAATTCCTTTTCAGATTATAAGCCAAAAGGTGGAGGTGACAGAACATTGTGAGGCGAGTTTCAGGGATGCCAATGGTCCTTTCGATCTGGAAGAACAGCATTTTAAGGTTATTTTTAGAATTTATAAGGAAATTGCCCTCGCCCTCATTCAAGATGTTGAGGGCTTTTGAGAAGAAGTCGATCTAATGGACTGCCTGTGCTTGTTGTAGTATCTACTTTACATAATAATACCAAAATACTTACATTACATTTTTCCTATTTCCAGAAATTATCTTTTGTTGTGATTGTGTCTAATGCTCTAATTATTATGGTACCTAGTAGGTACTCAGTCTAAAAAAACTACCTGTATAATCATTGTTGTAGGTTCTAACTAAAGTTGATCAGTCGTCTATATGATCAGTGGTATAGGTAGTCCAAATTGGCATTTTGTAGAATAGTTAGGTAGAATTACCTTGCCAGTACATTGCCGCGTGCGCACGCGCAGTATGCGCGCAATGAGGTGTGTTGGCGATATATTGCCACCCGATGTTCATCGACTGGATAACTCGAAAAAATAAAAGTCTGCCAAATTATGTCAAAAAATATTTTTTTGTGGATTAGTCGTCTGTCTGATATATGGTATAATAGCCCACGAGTTGCCATCTTTTAAGTCGATAAACTCGCGACGTGTTATCGAATCAATAAAATTTACCGAGAGGCTTGATTTATGTCAAAACAGTTATTTTTTATAGAAAATGCTGTACATTTTCTATAAAAAATAACTGTTTACCGATCGATAAATTTATCGATCTTTATCGATCGATAAGATCCATTCACTGCTGTCTTACACGATTCGTCATGGTCACCTCGTAATATCTAGAGTCAATAGCGCCCTTGTCCATACAAAAAGAAAAAACTCTTATCTACCCCTAAATTCTCTCCGATTTTTGGATAGAGTTCGTTAGGTAATTATTCCAGTTATGATGCTTAACTTCTACGTTATAAGCATCTTAACTGACAGATTTTTGCGTTGAAACTATGACAAATTGAAAATTAATTTTTCAAAAACATTAATGTTTTCCATAAATAACTAGCTTAATAGCTAAAAAAAACACGCCTGCCCTGCCAAAAAGAGCTTTTGTCAATAAATTATATACTGTTGGAATGTGCTTATCACACTTTTTTTATTTTTTTTGTGTGTTTTGTGCTTATTGTGTGCCTTTATTTCAATTTGATAACCATATTGCAAAGTTCGAAAAATTATTTTTTGACATATTTTAAAATGGTGTCATACAGCCACAAAATTGAATTTTTTCAAAAAAATATAGCCTATGTTACTCGAGGGGATGTCAGAATTCTAACGATACCATACATACCATACGTCTAAATCTGTTCAGTCATTTTAAAGTGATGGTGGAATAAAGAAACTCACATAATCAGAATCTCACCTAATCAAGCGATTAACACTAAAAACAAAAGATTTCACCACAATTAGGGGGTGGAAAGTGCTTTCCCCCAAAACACCAATTCTATCAAAAACTGTACTAATAAAACTCTCTACCAGCAACTCTCTATCACTCGTATAGTTGATCGGGGGGAGGAGGTGAGATAGCAATACATTTACTTAATATCTACTTTGCGAAGATTACGACAAGCGACTCTCCTCTTAAGCCTGCAGGGCGCTTATTCGCTATGCCACACGAAATTCCTTGAAGAACTCGTGAAAAGTCATTACGAACAATTCCATAACATATCGTAACGTGACGCGTTACGTGTCTGAATGACACGGTCCCGTCCACAAACAGCTCCCCTATGTTATTTCCATAGGTCCATCCACCCCTGACCTAGTACAGTATTTACTCAGCAGGTTTAAGAGGTGTCGTAGAATATATAGTGTAACATATTAAGGTCACACGTAAGCGACATCAATCTTTACGATTAATACTTGTACTTTGACAAAGTTAAGTAAGGTCGTTTGATGAACGTGTACTATATTTTACGGGAGTAGCTATAGATATGGTATGAACTATTACTTAGATATGATCATATTTGTGGGGGGTAATAGAAATATTTCAAGACTGTCATGTCATGCTAAAATTTAACTCAAAAGATCATTATCTGTATATCGCTGGTGAACTAACTGTAATTATTGTGATCATACTTTTAAAGGTCGGTGTTATAAAGGTCACAAAGCGTTTTCAACACTGTTATGATAAATTAGAACGACTATCATCTTCTTGGTTTTATATCACATCCAATTTCCAAATTATAATGTCGCAATGTCTTGTAAATAAGCAGAATGTACCTCTCTTACAATGCAGATACATTTTAATAATGTTGTGTACTTCTCTTTACCTTCTTATAATGAAGCAATGAAGCAGTAGGTAACAAAGAGGTAAAAAAATTGGTCTAAAGTACCTAAAATAAGCTACTGAACAAGAATATAACATTTTTAGAAGTTGTGTCTGTCTACCTGTTTATCTGTCTGTTCGCGCATCGTGCTCAAAAACTACTTGATTACCGATTACGATGCGGTTTTCACTGTAGAATAGCTTAGTATTTGCATTAAATTCAGTGTCAAGGAATCGCAGTCCAATAAGAAAAGCAATCAAAAAAAAATTTACGGCCGAACAAATTTTGATGAAATCTTTGATTTACCTGTCAATCAAAGAATGTAATTTTGTTCATTGTAATTTGTTCAGGTACTTTTAACCCAAAGAAATGAACACGCGATCACAGCTAGTCATAAATAAAAATAAAGTTACATAAACAAAGATTTTAAAATATTAGATATGCATAGGTAAGAATACTAAGATTGGTAATTTGGTTCGCTTATGAGCACAGTATCTAAAATGAAAGATGCAACTGCAGCGACTAATTGATTCGTGCTCTCAAATCCTGTTGTTGCCAAAAAACCGGTTATAAGCATAGTGCGTATTTTTGCGAGCATGCGAGTGCTTAGAGAGAAGCAAATTGCCTGCAATGCATTGGGACTATAAATAGTCAATGACTAAGAAGCAGAATGACTAAAACGCATCGTGACCATAATGTTAAATAGCCTAAAAGCAGAATGCCTACATTATGTCAATAGAGTGAGCGATGGTGGCCTAAAGGTTCTATAGTGCAATTTAGAATCCAACGATACCGGGTTCAAAACCTAGGCTCCGCGTCAATGACTTTTCTGAGTTATGTGCGATTTGCCAACGCTCCGTGCTTCGGAGGGCACGTTAAGCAGTCGGTCCCGGCTGTTATTGATTAATAGCAGTCGTTAAGCCATGCCAGAGGCCCTCGGGCGGCCTGACAAACTCTGACATCAGAGGCCAGCACTACCTCATACGACAAACAAATAAACAAGCAGTGTCAATTCTCTTGTTCAACTCACAACATCCATATAAAATCCTTCATATTCTTGGACTTCTTTTTTTGTTTTTTTTTTTTTACTTTTACTTTTTCATCAAAGTCAATTCAGCCGCAAACAGTTGTTTACCTATCTATTGCTTGGCTACTACTAGTGGAGATAGTCAAATCCTAAGTTGCCGTACTGTGAGAACAGAATTACAATCATTCCAGTACTTTTTACGAGATGTGATAACAGACAGACAGACACCTTTTTAAAAGCTTACATAACACCAACAGGACCCACTACAACATTATCATGGGAAACTTTAACGCCAAAGTTGGAGTACGGGCTTGCAGTGAATCGAGAATAGGACCACACGGTTACGGAGACAGGACTCACAGGGGGCAGGGGGTAAATGCTAGTTAACTTTTTGGAAAAAGAGGAGATATTTTTGATAAATTCATTCTTCAAAAAGCAGCCACAGAGGAAGTGGACTTGGCAAAGCCCAACACTGTGACTAAATGAGAGATTGACTTCATCATGACGGACAATATTCAGGGATGTCTCAATGATCGCAGGGTTCAATACCGGCAGTGATCACAGACTTGTCCGAAGCTCCTTGAATATCAACCACAAGCTGGAAAGATGCCGTCTGCTGAAGTCTACGCTCCGACCCAACCTGCTCCAAGCCGCTTATAGATCAGATCAGTTCCAACTCAAGTTGGAGAATCGATTTGCTGCCTTAGAAACTACAAATGACGTGGATGATAAACACGAACAAGTTGTGGCAATCCTTAGGGAAGAAAGCACCAAATTTTGTCAGCTGCAGCGTATGGGCACGAAGTCAAAATAAGGATCAGGCTCGGATGAAGCTCTTCGAATTCAAGCCACACCGTCAGAAAAAAGGGGACTCAATCAGAAGATCAATAGCTGGTGCAATGTGACCTCGATGCTCAAATACTCGCACAACCGCCAATAAAGGCACAACCGTCGTCTCTAAGCCGGAGATCCTTTCTGAGATCGGAGACTTCTATGGCCGATTGTTCGACTCGCATGCTTCTAGACATACAAACGTACATACAAAAATACATGAATCCTAAAAACATTATACTCCTTTTTTGGGCAGTCGTGTAAAAATACAAGGTTTTCATATATAACTTGTTTGATCGTATATTAAGTCGATTTATTTTTGTCAAAATGATATAACTAAACTAGAGAATAAACCTGTACATTCAAGTAGAAACATTTACAAGACGGCACAGCCTGAGAAAATGTATCCATAATTTTCACCTATCTTATAAACTATGTCTGTGCCAAGTTGCATCAACATCCGCCCAATAGTTTCAGCGGGAGCGGCCTTGAAGATACTAAACATGCCTAAGTCAATATATTTACACTTACAATGGTATGCATGTGTTAGATTACTACTTATTGTAAATATAGAAATGTATAAAAATAATACTTGGTACATGTAAATGTTATGTATCCAGCTTTTAGAACGAAGTATTCGTTCTGAAACGAAGTATTGACTACTTTAAAGAAGAGTAAAGTACCACGTGTAAACTTACGATGTTTGTCATCCATCACTATGAAACATCTGCATTATTATGCCATAATTATTAGAATGTAGTCCAATAATTAAATACAACTATCAGACATGATTAATAAAGTAAATTTTCGTTGATCTGTTTTCAAACGGCTCAAATAGCTCGGACGATGTCGGTAGTATTTGACTCGGATGACTTCTGACAGCGTCGGATGTTCGAAAATGCTATATAAAGGCTCTCTCGACTCTTGCCAGTTTCTTTCTATTCTTGGTGTATTCCGAATCCGGTGTTCAAATGAGTAAACAATATACAGAATTGCAAACCTATTTCCTTGTTTTTATTAAATATTCCTTAGGTTATTTATTCTGTAGCTGTAGGATAAAGCAACTTGCTTTTATTACTAGGTGCAGATAAGTTTAATTTACTACTCGACAAACCTGACCAACCGAAGGCTAACATTACAAAACTTAGGTTTTGATAATCTTACAGTACGTATAATTATTATACATATGTTTATAAATCTCACACATGCATACGTTGTTTAGGCAGTGTATCTACATAAATATAAAGTGAAGTCACGGTTAAACAGCTAGCTACAAATATAATCGCGTCACCAAGATAGCGAACTGAAGGCAATCAATATTGCGGCCTGTCAACACAGTACATATATTAGTCTCTGTGCTGTCAATCTCTTTCTCGGTACGCCTAATCTATATCTATCTATCTATCTATATTTATAATAAAGCAATAAGATCCAAAAAGTCTGTACAATGAAGCTGGTCCCACTAGCTGGTTCACGAAGCACTCTCACGATGTGAAGAGGTGATATTCATGATAAAAATTAGTTAATCTTCCTACAAAATTTCATGTAAACATGGATATACTTATATCTTACGAATAGGTACCTACTAAAACTTGAAAGTATAATCACAGAAAAATATGGTATTATAGACACTTATATTTTTCAAAACTCTATGGCTTACTAAATCATTGAAAACATTATTTTTCACTCATTTATATTTCCTTGAAGTTCGTGTTTCTGCTATTCTATTGCATAAACTGTTATGTTGCTGATGATAACAGGTAACATAGATATTAAATTGTAAAAGGCCCTCACGAGACTAGAGCCTTTGACCTGGTGTGAGGACCATCCTTAATTGCTTTCTTGATAACAAGAATACATTATTAATTACATTATTATTGCATAATAATGTACATATAAGTGTACATTATTATGCAATAAGTAGTAATATATTATTATTATTATTCACTTTATTTATCTTTTTATCTTAAATTTAATTTTTTTACAATATTTCTTTAAATAAAAGCAGATAAAAATATTATAAAAAACCTAAACCTAGGGTACCAACGGTAGCGGAGCAGGGCCCAAACTACCGGTGGCTAGGGCTGCAGAGTGAGGAACCTCCTGACTATACGCGCCGTGTCAAGGAGTACTGCCTTCTGCATCTGACCCTTAATCCAACCATCTAGCGAGAGCCTCTTAAGATGTTGGTCGAGGCTCTTCGCTATAAGGCCGTTCGCCGAAACAACTATCGGGACAATGATCGTCGAGTCAACACTCCACATGGCGGTCACCTCATGAGCCAAGTCAAGGTACTTGCTGAGCTTGTCTTTCTCGGCCTTCACGAGGTTCTCATCGTGTGGAATGGTGATGTCGACGAGCACTGCCCGGCGTTGGGACTGGTCTACCAGCACAATGTCAGGCTTATTGGCAACAATAGTCCTGTCCGTGATGATAGAGCGGTCCCAATAGAGCAATGCACGACCATTTTCGAGAACTGGCGCCGGTACGTACTTATAGTACGGCACCTCAGACTCGACAAGGTCATATCGAAGGGCAATTTGCTGATGGATGACCCTGGCTACTTGGTTGTGTCTGTGCAAGTACTCTCCGTTAGCAAGATGAGAACAGCCGGAAATAATATGCCTAAGGGACTCCCCGGGACGGCGGCATGCCCGACAAATGTCGACCGTACCGTCCTTCATAATATATTTCCGGTAGTTATTCGTCTTGATAACTTCGTCCGCAATTGCACAGACAAAACCCTCAGTTTCCCCAAAGAGGTCACCAAAGCGTAGCCAGTTCACCGACGCGAGCAAGTTCACATCAGGCCCTGTTAAGGCCCGATAGAACCGCCCGTGCAGCTCCTTGCCCTTCCATACGTCCTTGCGGTCATTAGTACTCAACACCGATGGTTTGCGCCAACTCTCGTTTGCCAAGGAGAGCGGTGTGAGAGTCTTATCAACTGCCACCATATCACGATGCAACCCACACTCGGTGTTTAGGAAGTACTCCCTGAGACTGCACACTTCACGGTTGTGGAGGTTCTTGGCATTTAAAAAGCCACGACCCACCCACTTCCGTGGTATGTACAATCTCATAACAGACGAGCGCGGGTGTAACATACGATGTGACGTAAGCAGTTGACGGACTCTCTTATCCAAGGAGTCAAGCTCAGTTTGAGTCCACTTTAGTATGCCAAAAGAGTATATGAGCAAGGGCATCACCCAACCGTTGAAGGCACGCGCCTTATTGCCACCCGACAAAAGACTGTTAAGTACTTTGGTCAGGCGGCAGAAGAAGCGCTCCTTCACCGACTGCTTAATCTCCCTGTCCATGATACCCAACGATTGTGACATACCAAGGTATTTGTAGGTCTCGGTCTCAGAGAGAGATTTGAGAGTCATTGTCTCAGAAAGCTGCAAATTCATAGAATTTACAACTTTCCCCCGCTGCACATGCATGACCGCACATTTGTCCAGACCGAACTCCAAGTTATTATTATTATTATTATCAAATAATATCGCACTAAAAATTAAGTTAAGTTTGATTATTTTTTACGTGTTTACGTCTATGAATTTCTATAGGGACGCAATCCAAAAAACTGATGATAACAAAATTGGGGGATACTGTTTGGTTCTGCATATCCATATCTATCATCGATATCAACAATTTAATTACACCACATGATAGCTAACGGATCCAAGAATTAATTAGAGTCACCTCCACTTATCACTATTTCCTGGGACAACATGTATAGGTAACTAAATAAGGCCTATACAGGTGGCCCGTGGTCCTGATCATCGAGCGTATCTATAAAAAAGCACATAAAAGTATATGTCAGTACGTATATTTTGAAAAGAACGTACTTAATTAAAGGGACAGAATCTTATGCAATTCACTAAAGTAGGCAGTCAATCATAGTTACTGATTATAATCAACGTCATACCTTGTAGTAAACACAAGTTTAATTTGATGTCCTTGTCATTAGATAATTTACATACTAAAATGGATCAAAGACATGTACTGATCTACTTATGACTCTAACACAAGGCTTACACTTGACAATTCTGTTTAAAATGATCACAGATTAATCTTCAAACAAAATCAATTTATTTTCAGAGGATCAAATCGTCACAACACTATTTTCAAAAATGAAACAAGTAATGGTTGCTAGCTGCATCATAGCAACACATAACAAATATATGGCTTATAAACCTTATAACCACTCTAGTTACTCTATGGTTTTAATGTTGTATGACATTTATAAAAAAAACTGTCTGATGTTAAATGGCAAGGGAATGAGACATACAGCATGCCAGAGACGCGCATATCCGAGTCATGGATGTAATATTCTTATCTATGTATGTTTATCCATTATCTAGTGCCCATAGCACAGGGTATCCTAGTTTGGGGCTAGATAATTGGTGTGGAAATGTCCCGAATATATTATTATTATTATTATTATTATTATATATAACCCGTAGAGGTTTTACACCAGTAAGCATAATTCAAAATTTTATTTTTTGTTTGATTGAACTATACCCATACATAGGTACTGCATTTACTTATATATATTGTACCTATCTCGTAGTACCTATCCTACTAATTTATGAGATGTAGACAGAGATTAAATAAAACCATATATTATTTAATGAAAGATTTGTTTTTTAAAATCTTTTTGTACATCGACCCTTTGTTTGTATTTTTCCAAGGTCTTGTTTTGCATCTCAGGCAAAACACGATTTCATAGTCGGAATACATCCGTGCCCTTTAATATTTTAGTAATGATATTGCACCAGTTCATTATTGAGAAGAATTGTCCAGTATTCGGTACAGTCGATGAAATTAAATGAATACTATAATATAATATTATGATGCTTTTTTAACAGACTTGTTATTTCATTTCCATGGCAACCGTTCCATACAGCGAGTAATTAACATTTTCCAGTTTTCCCGTGGAAACTTACTATTTTCCGAGATAAAAAATATCCTATGTGTTATTCCAGGGTATAAAGCTATCTTCATTCCAAATTAAATTAAATTCTGTCCAGCCCTTATCGCTTTAAAACTCCCCTGTCCGTTGTCTGTAAGTTTGTTTGTTTAAAAACAAACGGACAACGTTTCAGTTTTATATACTTGACCGAGCGAGCACAAAGCGCGAGCAAAGCGTTTCCGTTTCAGCTTGGGCAAAAATGCTTTCGTATGTCCGAATGTCCGGCTGTCCGTCCGGATCTCCGTTCTTCTCTACAGGTCGCATTTCTCAACCGATCTAGGCGAAACTTTGGTATACAGATTAAGCAAATATTTTCATTTTTTTAGATGTCGGGTATTTTGGATTGGGGGGGGGTACTTCCCCCAAAAAAGGGTAAAAAGGGGGCTACTGAATATCTCCGCCTTATTAAATCTGATTGCAATGATTCTTTTTTTTATTTGAAAGGTACTCAAAAAAATGTATGTTAGTCTCATAAAAATTTGGTGAAGATCTAATGAGGATCTTCAGCGTGATGAGCAGAATAGCTCCTCAAAATGCAGTAACTTTCTCACTTTTAGGTTGCTACCAGTGAAATCAGCCCTTTACCTTTTATCAGCCTTTTTTTCAGCTACTAGGAAGGGATTGATGGAGCTCTTTGGATATTAATGTTAGTGGTACAATAAGGCGACTAGATGGCGCTACTGTGCACCGCTAGATTGTTTGCAAAAAGTTTGTACGCACGAGGTGACACACCAATCCTTAAGGTACGAGTCCATCTCGTCCCGCCGTCTGCGAACTGCATTGTATCTTCCTACTAAACTAGCTACACTACCTCATTTGTAATCAAAGCAGTATTCACGACCATTACGGGAATTACGCAGTGAATAGCAAAATTCTGGCGATAATACGCCCCACCGGAACTGCTTCCCCAATGTAAATATTGGATGCCAAGGGACCGGACGCGGGCGTCACGGAGCTGCGAATGCTCTGAATGTAAATCTGTTTCGATATTTTATTCATGTAAGGCAATGATACGATATTTAATAAAGGAGGTAGATATGCCATATACGCACTCAAAATATCCCCACAACAGCGACTTAAAGAGTCATCTTTGCTTGTTACTGCACTCAGATAGTTTGAGGCAACATGACATGCAAATTATGCATGTGCATTCAAAAATTGCTAATTTCGATGCAAAAACAAATAAATAAACAGGAGATCTTAAAATATCTCTATTTAGGCAACGCACTGGAGCGTGACCTAATTTGAAACGCCATTTATTATTTATGACAATAACCCGTCTATAACAAAATGTAATTGGTGTAAGATAAATTCAAATTCTCGGAAAAAATAATAGTACTAGAATGGTATGGAATCCACACCAATATATATATATATATATATATAAATGAAACGTTGTCTGTTTGTTTGGGGAGTTTTCACGCCAAAACGGCTGATCAGATTTTGATGAAACTTTGTAAAGAGGTATTGTACAATATAGTGACCTACATAGGACACTTTTTATCCCAGAAAATGGTAAGTTTCAGTTGATAATGAAAGGTTGCCATGGAAACGAAATTATATGGCTGTCAAAAAGCATCAAGACCGTTGGTGCTATACTTTTGCATTGTTTTAAATATAGTAGACCATACTATGCTTTTTTTCGCGATAAACTTTAGTCCGCGCGGACGATGTCGCGGGCGAAAGCTAGTACTGATTAAAAGAGAAGTCTGTCGAGTTTGATCTTGGCTTAATCTGGATTGATGAGTAGGGTACACAATATAGCAATATGGAATACTATCTGATGCCCGCGACTTCGCACGCGTGGTCATTCCTGGAGGTTAAAAGTACTCTTTGTGCTATTCCAGTACCAAAAGTACCAATATAGGTAATAAGGCGGGTGCTCGCTACGCTTCGCTCCCGCATTTGTCTTCTAACATATCACGACCAAGTCGGATCGCCACTGTAGGTTGTTGACAGATATCTGTGTTACGGTAGCGTTGTGTGGAGATATATTTTCGAAATACGATAGTATAAAGTATACCCGATGTCAACACGGCCATAAACGTTGGGATTTCGCTATTTTGAAAAAATGCCCGACGCCATACGGTCTCTATGTTATAATATATTATCAATATCCCAAGATATAATAAACGCGCAGTCGTCTATATATATTTATCTACTTGTTTTTAAATAACTCCGAAGGTTCACTTCAGAAAATAGAAGCTAGTTCATAATAAAGCAGAGAGTAACAAAAAGTCTATACAAAGAAGATTGTTTTAAAAACTGGTTTAGGGGACTTAAGATAAGCTACTGAACAATAAGTGTCTGTCTCTCTGTATGTATGTTTGTGTCATTTCTGTTACTTCCGTTGAAGTCGCCAGAAGCGCTTACTATGGTAATATCTATCAATTACTATCTTATGGTATTATTATTTGGGGAAATTCAGTCCATATAAACAGTACTTTTGTGCTCCAGAAAAGAAGCCTGCGAATAATTTACAGTATGAAAAGTGATGAATCTTTAAGACAAATTTTTAGAGACAAAAGGTACTGTTACAGGAATATATTAGAGCTGTGCCTGTTTGTTAAAAACAATTTAGATCTACATATATGTTCAAAAGTCTGACATGCGTGTGAGGAAAACGCATATGAGGCAATATGATAGTACCGGTGTGAACTTGGCAGCCAAAATGTAGCAGCCTAAAATCCGACTATATTAAGAAGGTTTTTTTTTATAATAGTGGTTAACTCTTATTTGTTACTTAATGTAACAAATAAGAGTTAATGTAACAAATAGAGGTTTGTTTCCTGAAAAATGTCTAGGTTTTTTTTGGTTCATGTACTTTGGGATGTTTTATGGTCAGGTTGGCATTTAGCCACCATCTGTTAGCATTTTTATAGTAGCTTGTGCACCATTTGTTATATTTGAATGAGATTAATAGTTGATTTCAGGGTCTCAAAGGTCGAAACACACCGTGGAACATGAGTAGTGAAATCAAAACTTAGTATCAATTTTGATTGACTATTCCAGGGTTAAATAATCAAAAAAACACTTTGCAATAGTGATTAAAAGGTAGATTGTATATCGTTTATGATACAATTGTGCAGATTTTAAACAATATTAGCGTATTTCAAGTCGAAATATATCAGCAGCCTAAAAATTTCAGACACGGTTCAGTGTTCATCCATAATTCAAGTAAAGAATTTAGGGTTAAGCTGTCATTTAGCCACATTCTCTTTATACACGTTTTAAAGCTACTTTATTAGACAATAGTGTGATATATCAAAACTTACAGATTTCAGGGGATGAGAGGTCTTACTAGAGGTTTGTTTCCTGAAAAATGTCTAGGTTTTTTTTGGTTCATGTACTTTGGGATGTTTTATGGTCAGGTTGGCATTTATCCACCATCTGTTAGCATTTTTATAGTAGCTTGTGCACCATTTGTTATATTTGAATGAGATAAATAGTTGATTTCAGGGTCTCAAAGGTCGAAACACACCGTGGAACATGAGTAGTGAAATCAAAACACAGTATCAATTTTGATTGACTATTCCAGGGTTAAATAGTCAAAAAATCACTTTTCAATAGTGATCAAAAGGTAGCCTGTATATCGTTTATGATACAATTGTGCAGATTTTAAACAATATTAGCGTATTTCAAGTCGAAATATAACAGCAGCCTAAAAATTTCAGACACGGTTCAGTGTTCATCCATAATTCAAGTAAAGAATTTAGGATTAAGCTGTCATTTAGCCACATTCTCTTTATACACGTTTTGAAGCTACTTTATTAGACAATAGTGTGATATATGAAAACTTACAGATTTCAGGGGATGAGAGGTCTTACTAGAGGTTTGTTTCCTGAAAAATGTCTAGGTTTTTTTTGGTTCATGTACTTTGAGATGTTTTATGGTCAGGTAGGCATTTAGCCACCATCTGTTAGCATTTTTATAGTAGCTTGTGCACCATTTGTTATATTTGAATGAGATTAATAGTTGATTTCAGGGTCTCAAAGGTCGAAACACACCGTGGAACATGAGTAGTGAAATCAAAACTCAGTATCAATTTTGGTTGACTATTCCAGGGTTAAATAGTCAAAAAAACACTTTGCAATAGTGATTACAAGGTAGATTGTATATCGTTTATGATACAATTGTGCAGATTTTAAACAATATTAGCGTATTTCAAGTCGAAATATATCAGCAGCCTAAAAATTTCAGACACGGTTCAGTGTTCATCCATAATTCAAGTAAAGAATTTAGGGTTAAGCTGTCATTTAGCCACATTGTCGGTATACTCGTTTTGAAGCTACATTATGAGAGAATAAAATTCGTAATTCAAACTTTAATTTTTCAGGGGATAAGAGCTCTAACTAGGTGCGTGTTCCCATAAAAATCTCAAGAATATATTTTGTTCATGTTCTTCGGGATATATTTTTATAAAAATTTGCGTTAACTTAATAATCAAAAGTTTTTTATATTATTATTATTATTAAACAATAATCATTAATTAACAAATAAGAGTTAACCACTATTATAAAAAAAACCTTCTTTATTTAGTCGGATTTTAGGCTGCTACATTTTGGCTGCCAAGTTCACACCGGTTATGATAGTTTGTACCTTCCTAAAGTTAAAACAATGATATATAGTAAAAGCACATATATATCTAGTATTCTATCCAATAGGTAGAAGCCGAGCAATCGATAAAAACTACTTGATGACTGAATTAATTTTGATGAAATGTAGTTTGTTGTACATGGCAGATACTTGAGGTCATGGAATAACACATAGCAATGACCACGCGGGAAAAGACACGAGCAAAACTAGTCTTACATATTTTCTCTGAAACAGTATGTACGAGTAGGCCAATATATGTACCAAGGTAACCGACATAGCTCAAAAGATAAGCAAGCTAAAGTGGCAGTGGGTTGGTCACATTTCCCGAAGACCTGATAACCGTTGGGGTTGGCAGTTCTCGAGTGGAGACCACGTTTAGGAAAACTAGGACGCCCTGTGGCTAGGCGCGGACGAGCTGTGAAAAGCGGCCGAGAGAAAATTGTTGAGGAGAGCTGAAGACCGAGCTCAGTGGCGTGCATACATGAGATGCCTACGTCCAGCACTGGACAGATATAGGCTGATGATGAGTAGGTATATACGTAAAAGTCTAATGATCTTCATATAATGATTCATTAATAATGATTTTCTTGTCTATTTATATTTCAACCATTTTGACCTGAAATAGCCTGTGATTCCACGAAGATATCGTCACGCGACGTGTTACGTGCGTGTGTGAATGGTCAAAGCGAATAAGAGCCGTTTTTGACTGAAACCTCTGCATAATCGCAGTCATAGCTACTCATATAGCATGCTCCGCATGTTTTTAGAATTAAATGCCATTATGGGAAGGCATGTATGTTACACCCCAGACTAGGAATTTAATAGTACGTTTAGATGAGTATAGCTGAATAGTAAAAAGTTATTGATGCCTATCTCCCGAAATTTGTAGTTCTTTGTCACTAACACGCACCACTCTACAACAACATAGTTTGACTCCGTGCAAAATAAATATTATCCTACCTTTCCTCTCCGCAAATATCTATTGACCCGGTCTTTCATCTTGTTTGAATATAAACACGAACAGTCGAAGTGTCTTCTATCGTTGGTCGTAAGTTAATTTGGGGGTGAGTTGAAGGTTATTTTTGAATGACACTCGCGGTTGATGTCAGAAACAATATCCTTTTTTTTCGTTCAATTTTCTTTACGTTAGGACGCGCGGAAGCTAAAAATGTTGGTTCCGGACTTCCGGTACGTACTCGTATATGATTATATTTATGGCTTCGTATCCTAAGAATTTTTAACAAAAATAATACCGTTAATTATTCTACGCTAGCTGTGCCCGCGGCTTTACCCGTGTGGTAATTTCTCTCGGTTAAAAGTAACCTTTGTGTTGTTCCAGGTCCAAAAGTAGGTACTTGTAAAGTAGAGTATACTACATTTCATCAAAATTCTTCAGCCGTGAAATAGTTTGTATCGATTGCTCGGCTTCTACTCGTCGGATTGAGATACAAATTACACCAGATTTAATGGCAAATCTTAAGCTATCTGACAGTGACAACCCATTTTAATCAGTCTAGTAGTTTTTACTTGATGCTCGAATATACAGACAAACAGATACACACTCAGACAGACACCATTTGCAAAATAGGTATATCCTTGTTCAGTAGCTTATGTTAAGTTACCTAGCTATCCAAAAGTGAAAACCGCATCAAAATCGGTCAAATATTTTTGAAGTGATGCGCGGACAAACGTACAGACAAACAAACAGATACACGATTTAAAAAATATGTTATATTATGTTTCAGTAACTTATTTTAAGTACCAAATTTTTTAATTATCTTATTTGTACAGTCTTTTTCGTTCTTATTGCTTTATTATAAGTAATAGCTGTACCCGCAGCTTCACACGCCTGGTAATTTATCTAGTTTAAAAGTACTCTATGTACTATTCCAACATCTAAAATACCAGTATACTAACATTTGATCAAAATTCCTTCAGCCGTCAAAAAGTTTTTATCGATTGCTCGGCTTTTACTCATCGGATTGAGATACCAAGTACCCCAGACAGTACAGACAAACAGACAAACAGACAAACAGACAAACAGACAAACAGACAAACAGACAAACAGACAAACAGACAAACAGACAAACAGACAAACAGACAAACAGACAAACAGACAAACAGACAAACAGACAAACAGACAAACAGACAAACAGACAAACAGACAAACAGACAAACAGACAAACAGACAAACAGACAAACAGACAAACAGACAAACAGACAAACAGACAAACAGACAAACAGACAAACAGACAAACAGACAAACAGACAAACAGACAAACAGACAAACAGACAAACAGACAAACAGACAAACAGACAAACAGACAAACAGACAAACAGACAAACAGACAAACAGACAAACAGACAAACAGACAAACAGACAAACAGACAAACAGACAAACAGACAAACAGACAAACAGACAAACAGACAAACAGACAAACAGACAAACAGACAAACAGACAAACAGACAAACAGACAAACAGACAAACAGACAAACAGACAAACAGACAAACAGACAAACAGACAAACAGACAAACAGACAAACAGACAAACAGACAAACAGACAAACAGACAAACAGACAAACAGACAAACAGACAAACAGACAAACAGACAAACAGACAAACAGACAAACAGACAAACAGACAAACAGACAAACAGACAAACAGACAAACAGACAAACAGACAAACATACAAACAGACAAACAGACAAACAGACAAACAGACAAACAGACAAACAGACAAACAGACAAACAGACAAACAGACAAACAGACAAACAGACAAACAGACAAACAGACAAACAGACAAACAGACAAACAGACAAACAGACAAACAGACAAACAGACAAACAGACAAACAGACAAACAGACAAACAGACAAACAGACAAACAGACAAACAGACAAACAGACAAACAGACAAACAGACAAACAGACAAACAGACAAACAGACAAACAGACAAACAGACAAACAGACAAACAGACAAACAGACAAACAGACAAACAGACAAACAGACAAACAGACAAACAGACAAACAGACAAACAGACAAACAGACAAACAGACAAACAGACAAACAGACAAACAGACAAACAGACAAACAGACAAACATACAAACAGACAAACAGACAAACAGACAAACAGACAAACAGACAAACAGACAAACAGACAAACAGACAAACAAACAAACAAACAAACAGACAAACAGACAAATAGACAAACATACAGACACGAATTTTAAATGTTTTATTGTTCAGTAGCTTATTTTATGTGCCCTAGACATATATTTTTTTAAATTATCTTCTTTGCACAGTCTTTTTCGTTCATATTGCTTTATTATAAGTATATATGTGCAAAATGTAAACACTCGAGTTGGGATTTGAGATCCGGTACTAAAGATCCGAAGTCAAACTATGTCGCGTGGAAGCTATCCAGACATAAATTATTAGGCCGAAAAGTTAGTATATACCTATCACAAAATAAATGAAGGCTTGACCAATGAGAGCGCGCGTTGCAAATTGCGTCACGTAGCGAGGGCGCGGTGAGAATTGTAGCTTTCAAACGAATGGACCAAATTTAGATGCGGTTTTTTATGTTTGAAAGCTGGCGTAAACGAGATGGTTCTTAGCTTTAATGAGGGGAGGAGGGAAGGTGGTGGGCGGGGGGGGGTGAGAATCGTAGCTTCCAAATGAATGGACCGATTTAGATGCGTTTTTTATGTTTCAAAGCTGAGGTAATCGATATGGTTCTTAACTATAATGAGGGAAGGGGAGAGGGATCATATCCGTCGAAGGACTAATAACCGTTGGGGTAGACATGTTCTTGAGTGGAGACCGCGACTCGGTAAACGTAGTGCCTGTTATGACATACAGAGCCGAGTCGTGGACACTCACGGTAAGACTAGTCCATCAATTTAAGGTCGCTCAGCGGGCTATGGAAAGGGCTATGCTTGGAGTTTATCTGAATGATAGTATCTGGAATGAGGTGATCCGGCAGAGAAACAAAGTTGTCGACATAGCCCTTAGGATAAGAAAAACTAAAGTGGCAGTGGGCTGATCATATACTGATAACCGTTGGGAGACGTGTTTTCGAGTGGAGACCGCGACTCGGTAAACGTAGTGTAGGGTGCCCTCCAGCTAGGTGGAGCGACGATATACGCAAAGTGGCTGCCAGCAGTTGGAAGAGAAGAGCCGAAGATAGGGCTCAGTGGCGTGCTTTGGGAGAGGCCTACGTCCAGCAGTGGACAGACACCGGCTGATGATGATGATGATGATGAACTATACCCAAATGTAGCTAAGTAAAACTTTTCGATCGAAATCCACATATGTAATAAACCTGTCTTGTAGCCCCATATGTGTAGAGAGTTCATTTTCATAACTTACAATCTAGATGCATTAGTCCAAGTGGATTCTACGCTCAAGTAACCATATTTTGGCTTCGCAGTAACAAAGAACGCAATTTTTTAAATGTTTTTTTAATCTCTTGTAAGTAAAATACTTTAAACCCCAAATAACCAATATGCCAAAAGGACATTCCTAAATATTTCAGCCAATAGAATTTAATTTACAAAATATCTAAACAATTTCTGTTTCGCGTCCCGATCCCCAAATAATAAAACTGGATTACGAAGTAATTTCACAATGACAAGGCGGCCCTAACCCAAATGCCTCGTAAAAACACAACACCTGGATACTATGTTGTGTTTTTACGAGACATTATAACTTTGCAGGCGGCCAACTAAAAAATAAAAACATTTATGGAGCTCTCCACTTCACTTTAATTAAAAATATTCCCAGATAGGTACCTACGCTTGTACCCACGCCACAGAATAAATAATAGGACAAGCCACGCCTCTTTGCAAATCAGTTTTACACAATAAGTACAGATATCTAGTTACTTACCTAGTGATGAACTGATTTTAATTTTTTTATTTATTTGTTTTTTATCAGTTTCACAGGCAGGAAAAGTGTGCGAGGTCAAATTAAACTCGAAGACGAGGCAAGAGCTCGAAGTATGAAGGGGAAATATAGACTAACACCTTCTAGTTACTTTACCTATCTTAGTTTTAGAAGTTGGTAAACAATGAAGTTGGTATACCCACTAACTTATATGCTTTAGGTACATCAAATATAAGTATGTCTATGCATAAGTACCTTACCTACGTAGCGTATTCCTACTTACCTACTACAAAATTACAAATGCGGCTAATACAAGCACTTTGAAAGTGTATGTTCTAAAATGTGGATAGTAAAGCAAAAGGGACTAAGTAGGTACTTTGTACGCTAGAGAGAAAAACCTTATAGGTACCTTAGAAATTCTAAGCCGTATACTTACTTTAGGGATTTCGTGCGAATTTCTGTTACCCATAACTAAGAAACATGGTAGATGGTACCTAAAGGGCAGATCAGGGGGCATGGAAGTCATTACCCTCCCTGGACATATTTCAACGAGATGGTTTTTAGTTCCATTTATTTTCATGTTTTGTTACCATGTTAGTTTGTTTCATTGATAGAAGTATATCTTTCACCGTTCGCGCCTTTTAATGTCTTTATTTTTCTCCTGACTTCCCCTTCGCCCTTTCCTGTCCTCACCACTGACACTTTGACACCTGGCACTTTGACATGTGTCACTTTGACATCTGTCAGGAAAAACTGCGAGGCGCAGCTAGTATAAACATATATGTAGCTTGGTTGTGATTTTAGAGCAGACTGTACGTCTGCTCTGTACTATCGACGACTGTACTATCGATCTAACCACGGATACCTTTTGAGTTGTCAGATCAATCTAACAAAGCGATCTGACCACAGATAGCTAAAGAATCTGAATACGGACACTGTAATGTAAATACGGACACTGTAATGTAACCAGTCTAGTCCATCACCTTAAGACCAGGCTCTGCTTTTTAAGGGTTTTTTGCATAAATATGCTGGGTGAACCACAAACCTAATAAATGTGAAACTTAACATATATGATTTTGAGATCTTTATCTCTCTAAGACTAAGTCAAAAACACGATTAACAAAATTTCATTCGATACATTTTCTTATCAAAAATTACGTTATTTTCGGTAATGTTTACATTTTTCTACTCAACGGCTTAAGTTTTATCTCTAAAATAAATCTCACAGGAAGAAAATATAGTTTATTATCTAAGACTAAGAAAAAAATTACCTAACTAAATTATTAGCCTGCCAATAAAATAAATAAATTTTTAGACATACGTCATTTAGTTCCGAGCTAAAGTGTATACAAACAGCGCCCGCGATATTCAACCTTATTACGCAGGCACCTCGCGTTATAATAGTTATTCAAACGAGCGGCTTGCCAGTGCAGCGCTGTGCGCCGAAGTAGACGGACCTGTGATTGATTGTGCCACAACGACAAGCGGACGTATTTACGCAATGGGAAACAAAACTATTTACAAATATGTTTGCAAAAGAAAGAAAGCAAATCGTTTTAAAGATTTTGCAAGAAAAATGAGAGAAGCAAAGATGTAAGTATTTTCCGAGTAAAATAAGCTAAAATTATACTTAGATTTAGATTGTTAAAAATGAATTCATTGATAATTATTTTTACCTGCCTACTTTCATAGGAACAAAAATTCTTCGCTAGAGTATCGGGAACATGAAAAACCAGTGGAGTCGCCACTTGAACAGTTAAATATAGTTTCGCTTCACGAGATCTATGAAAAAAAGTAAGTTACTCTTACATCATATTTCTATTGTAACTGCACACAATAACTACATAATTATGTAGACATATAAGCGGTATACATATCTAGCCGAGGTGGGACGGCGCGGCGCAGGCGCGGCGGGTGGCCCTTCGCTGCACTAGCGCGTACTGGGATACTATGCTTGGTAAACTTATGGTGAGACTTCAGTGTCTGTCTATATGTATATCCGTCCGTCCGTATGTATGTATGTTGTTGTACTCAGCAACCACTCATGCTACTCACACTTTGTCGGTGTTTTTGACCCCCGAACAAAGAGACGGGTTTATAAGTTTAGTGTATGTGTGTGAGTGTGTGTGTTTGTCTGTGGCAACGTAGCTCCGAAGCGAATGGACCGATTTTGATGCTGTTTTTTCTGTTTGAAAGCTGATGTGATCGAGATGGTTCTTAGATATATGGGTAGGGGAAGGGGAGAGGGGTGGGGGGAAAGGGGGTTGAGAATCGTAGCTTCCAAATGAATGGTCCGATTTAGCTGCGGTTTTTATGTTTGAAAGCTGGGGTAAACGAGATGTGTCTTAACTATAATGGGGGAAGGAGGAAAAGGCGAGGGGGGGTGAGAATCGTAGTCCAAACGAATGGACCGATTTTGTTTTGTGTTTGTAAGCTGATGTGATCAAGATGGTTCTTCGATCGAGATGCTTCTTAGATAATAATGGGGGTCGGGTTTTCTTTTTGCACGTACCTATCTGGCATGACAAAATATTCTATACCTTTCATCACTTTTGCAATAGACTAAAGGGTAAGATAATTATACCAGCTGCGCCCTGTGGGTTCACCCGCGTGGAATGATGCTAATGAAAAGTATGTCTATGTGTATAATTTAGATTTCTCCATACAAATTTTCCCACTTTAATACTTTATTTTTGACCGAGCAAGCACGAAGTGCGAGCGGAGCGTCTCCGTTTCAGGTTGGACAAAAAATATTTTTGGTCGAAATTGATTCAAAAGCTTAAAATTCTAAGGATTTTTGGTCGAATTTGATTCAACAGCTTCAATAGCTTCAAATGCTTCAATAAGGATGTTTGGTCAAATTTGATGCATAAAACATAAATTAATAAAAAAAATCTTTATTTTAAATGTCTTGTACTAATAGACGGCTCCACATAATTTATTTACTTTTTCAGTTTAAGTCCTATTGACCCGGCACTTTTGTCTCCTTGTGGTAATCATGAGAACAATATAAATTTGCGTCGTACAAATTCGCCACCGTTGTCCACAAACGTACCTGAACTAGTGCGTCTACTTTTACAATAATTATATAATTAGTTTATTTATTTTAACTTCGCAAATATTTAATTGACCATATCCATATTGTGTTTCAGTTAGAAGTTCAGGAAATAGATGCTCTAAATGCAGATGAGGAATGTCCTTATGAAGTGCAAGATTATGGTCAAATTGTAAGTTTAACGTTTTTGATTGTGCTCGATATTTAAGTCAGATGACTTGTACCTAGTAAAAAATATATATATTTATATTTTTTATTATAATTTCAGGAATGCGCTAAACTTAGTGGCAGACGTATAATAGATTTACAAAGCTTTTTTGACAAATTGAAAAGCATCGCCAATCATAAGTCTCTCTTTGATTGTGGATTTACCTCAATAGATCTTGTTTCTGAACACCAAATTGGATTTTATTCTCGATTAAACATGCAATGCTTGATGTGCAAGAAAAAATTTCAGATTGAGACTACTAATCGAAATATAAATAAAGATGCTGTAGCTGGAGTTATGGCAAGTGGTAGTGGATATGCTCAGTTACAGCAACTCACAGCCGCTATTGACTTGCCCGAAATTAAACAAACAAAATATCTAAAAGTACAAGGTATGAGTAAACAATTTTAATCTTTGAAAACTTTCTTCATCAATGCATGCTTATTTATGTGTTTATACTACCTACTCGTGTTTTAGCAAATAAATATATACTTATCTTACTAGATCAAGTAGCCGATGAATGGGAGAGTACAGCGTGGGAGGAAATGGTCAAAGCTGGTGCTATAGAAAGGGAAATTGCGTTGAAGGAATGCCGTGTCAACAAAGATGGCATAGCGCTGATCGACGTAATTGTAGATGGTTGTTGGTCCAAAAGGTCGTATCAAACCAACTACGCTGCGTATTCTGGATGTGCAGCGATAATAGGCAGACGCACTGGTAAGGTTGTGTATATGGCAGTGAAAAATAAATATTGTTGCATCTGCCAACAAAATGGAGAAATTTATAAGAAACATCTGTGCTACAAAAACTATGAGGGGCCATCTACGGGAATGGAAGCAATGATAATAGCAGAAGGTTTTAAAAGATCTATCCAAATGCACAATCTTATATATGCAAGATTTATAGCAGACGGTGATAGTAGCACCTATGCCAAAATTATTGAATCACGCCCATACCCTAACATAACAGTAGAGAAACTTAACTGCAGAAACCACATCATGCGTCGATTCTGCAATAACATGCAAAAACTTACAACTGACACACGATACCCTGTAAAAGATAGAAAGCTCATCACAAAAGGGAAAATCTTATCCGCTCGCAAATACATATGTGACGCCATTAAACATCAAAACAAAGCCGACAAAAACTACGAGAACTTGCACAGTGACATTAATAATTCAGTTTATCATGCCTTTGGAAATCACGCAAAATGTAATAACCAGATATGTTCGCACACTGATGAAACTTTTACGGAGTTCAATACTTCTAGCCTTTGGCAGAGAATAAAAATACTTGCAGCCAATGTTGCTTCACATTCCAGAAGTCTCATTGAGGATGTTGACAGCAACGTTGTTGAACAATTTAACGGAGTTATTGCAAAATTAGTAGGTGGTAAACGTATCAATTACTCACAACGACGTGGCTATCAAACTAGATGCGCAGGTGCTGTCGTATCTTTTAACACAGGAAAACTTCTATCATCAGTCCACAGAAATGTTAGCAAAAATACACCCAGGAAAAGCTTGAAAAAGTACGAAGATAGAATATGCCGAAAAAGAGAAAGAAACCGACTAGTGACACATTCAAAAAGAAAGCGCTATTTAAAAAGGAATATTAACAAAAACGATACGAACTATGGAGAAAATGCGGAGCAACCAGACCTAGATCCGGAAAGTTTTGAAATGGCCAAAAAAACGTTTCTGCATAATTTGCATAAGACAGAAGAAGAACGTCACCGTATAAATAAACAAACAGTTTTACAAAGTGAATGTGCTGAATGGCTTGAGCTTAGACGCAATCTTTTGACAGCTTCTAATTGTGGAAAAGTCATAAAACGAAGAAAGACTCATAGCTGTAGAAACATGGTAAAGAGCATGCTTTACGCCACTCCGATAGACCACGTCAACTCCATACAGCACGGTAGACAATATGAAGCAGTAGCTCTGGATCAATTATCTAAATTACATAACATTAATATAACTAAATGTGGTCTGTTCATAGACGAAACACATAATTTTTTAGGGGCCACCCCTGACGGTATTACTGAAGATTTGGTAGTAGAAGTGAAATGCCCTATTGCTCCTTTCAAAATGGGAAGTATTGATGCAGCAATTGATGAAAACAAAGTTAATTTTTGGAAAAAGAACAAAAAAGGACAAGTGGGTATAAGCTATTTTTAAAGGGTGACATGCACTTGAAACGTCTCGTAGTTACACATGTCATGGCATTTGATTTTATGAATATGTAAACTTTGTACACTATAGAATTTCTTACATACCTAATATTATGAATTTTTTGCAGGTATACCTTAATAAAAAATCTGACTGGTACTACCAAGCCCGAGGTCAGATGCATATTGCAAAGAAATCAAAATGCATTTTTGCGGTATGGTATGGAGACGATAAATTAAAAGTTGAATGCATAGAAAAAGACGACGAGTTTTGGAGAAAAGAAATGGAGCCAAAATTATTAAGTTTTTATATGGACTGTTTACTGCCCGAGTTAGTAGACCCACGCCATACACGGAAAAAAATAATACGGGATCCAGTATATGTCACAAATCAAGCAGTGTCTACTGCCAAAGATCTGACAACTGCCAAAAAACGTAAATTGCAGTCAGACTGCTCGGAAGTTGCAAGTTCATCAGTTTCACCAGTTCTCAAACGAAAGTTGGACTTTACTCAGTTTTAAAAAATCAATCATATGTCTATCAAAGATAATGGCTTATTGTGTGCGTCTTGCGCAACGTGCTCAACTACGTAAAAATAGTATAAGATGACTGACAATTCATAGCACAAAGTGGCATAATTTATTTTTCTTTTCCAAGCGCAACAATGATAGTGATTTATTGTATTGACTGATGTAGGTAGGTGAGAAGCGTATCTACCATGTGTAGTACATAATAATTTCGTCGATTCCGTGCGGGCAATACGGGGTCTAGGCATGTATATCGAAAAGGCTAAACCACATTATAAATTAGTTAAAACAAAAGAATAATTATAAAATAAATAAAAATATTCCTATTTATTTGTTTTAAATAAACTTGTAAAATTTTTGAATGCAGTTTTATTTAACTTTAAATAGTAAATGTATTATTTATAATTAGAATCACAATGAAGTACATATTCGGTTTCAGTTTTACTAAAGTAAAAGATGCAGACATGTAAAAAATATTCCAGTAGGTATAAAACAATTAAATAACATTATATAAATAAAACAATATATTATATTATTATAATATATTATTTTTGCAATAGATACATAAAATAATATTGGTCTTCAAATAATATAAAGATCTTAGGACGACTCCGTACTTTCTCTGTTCGCTCTGTACTTGAGTCGCGCGCGCGTTCTCGATCGCGCGCGCGACAGAGACAGTGCTTGTTGCGGGTAGCGGGTGGCAGAGGCGGAGCTAGCGTGGGAAAATTATTAATAGAGCCTGGTCTTAATTTGGAACCTGTCCAGGCTGGATATACCTACCTGGGTGTGTGACACCCTCCCCCCCCCCCCCCCTTGACTGTATCCGCCCTTGCAGACGATACCTAACCTAGCTTGTGTTAAGAAACTATAAGGTTTCTTTCGGCTCCAGGCTCCCGGATGTTAGGTGTGACAAAGGCAAATTTACAGGATTCCATATCAATGACAGCATCCGGCCGGACCCGGAAATTGAACTTTGGTAGGCACTTACCTGTCGATATCTTGACTTACCGGTCGCGAACCAATTTCCGTTTCTAGTTCTCACATCCTGCCGAATTATTAGAATCAATCTAATACAGTTGTTAAGGTTTTTCTAAACATACCAAGCGGAGGCAAGAGAAGGTTTATGATAAGACGAGCTATACACAAACACTAACAAAAAAAAAACACTCCCTTCCACCCAAAACATATATACTTCCTTTAGAATGCCTCAAACGTTTATGTAAAATTATTATTAGGGGATACTAGCTTTCGCCCGCGACTTCGTCCACGTCGACTACAGTTCAGTTTAACGCGAAAAAAGTATCCTATGTTCTTCTAAGATATTAAAAACCAATGCACAGCACCAACGCTCTTGATGGTTTTTGACAGACTTATTATTAATTCGTTTCCATGGCAACCGTTTCTTAGAGCGAGTAATCAACATATTACTGGTTTTCCGTGGAAAAAGTATCCTATGTTTGTCTCTGTACCTATTTGTAAAGTTTCATCAAAATCGGATCAGCCGTTTTGGCGTGAAAACTCCCCAATTACAATACTGAATTCAGTTAGTTGTCGAACGAGTCGGCGTCGTAGTTCAAGACTTAATCACTAGATGGCGGTAATTTCAATTTATTTTATTTCAGACAACATCCATTTTTACACGACTGCCCAAAATAAGAAGTGGTATGTTTTTAGCATACATGTATGTTTGTATGTATGTGAGTTTCTTTATTCCACCATAACTTTTAAATGCCTGAACAGATTTAGACGTATGGGGTATCGTTAGAATCCTTATAAAATATATCCCCCCGAGTAACACAGGCATATTTTTTTGGAAACATTATTTGTGGCTGCAGTATGGCTCCAATATAAATTGCAAAAAAACTTCGAATGTTACAATATGGATATCAAATTGAAGGCCTTGATAAGCACATTCCAATACTGTACAATTTATTGGCATAAGTTCATTTTTGCAGGGCAGGCGTGTATTTTAGCTTTTAAGCTAGTTATTGTTAGTAGCGTCCCTAAAATTATTATTATTATGTTGACATGTCAATTAAAAATATATAAAAAAAAAACTAAATCACGACTATTATTTAAGGTATATACGCCGTTGACCTTGCTCGATTGAGCGTTACCGATGAAAATGCCCCGCGCAGGCCCCGCAACCCCTGACAAAAGTTACACGCGCTCTCTACCATAGCTTTTGTAGATAGCATACTCTATCGAATAGTACCTACCTAATTATTATGTTTACGATATATAGCGTTTTGTAGTATTTCTTTTACACATATGAATCATGTTTTCGTACATACCTATGCCTAAACACATATAAAACACGCATTCTCTTACATTACTGGCATTGTAATTGACCCAATAAGTTTTTACTATATCTACTACTATTACATTCCACTATTCCTGAGACTTATGGACTTGGATATAAATTATTTTAGTCAACTTGGAATCAGGGCTTGAAATATCGCTATTTTTCAAACCGGTTCCCGTAGTACCTACTTTTCATAAGTGTGAGCGAAAGAGTACAGTAGGCGAATGATGCCAGTAGAGAGGCGCACAGCGCAAGTGTCTCGCCCCATGTAACACGCGAGCCTTTAAGTCCTCGAAATTTTCTTTTTGCATTTCCAGTAAATATGAAAAAGTAAATTTTCAATAAAGTTGCCTTGTGGTCTTGAAACTTTATCTCACAGACTAGGTAGAGATACTACTTTATCTTACCTTGCTAGTGCGATTTATTTACAGTTTTTTTATTTTGTGCATTTCCAACCAACTTTACTTGCAAGGAGGTTTATATCTATACTTATAATAAAGCAGTGAGTAGATACTTCACGGGTTGAAATAAGTAGTGAATTCAAAATTAACATCACCCGTCATTTTTAATAAGGCGCATATCGTTTTTTTCTCTCTCGCTATAGTACGATAATTTTAAATCATGGAAGAAAGAAGACATTAAAAAACAAGTCGTTCTCGAAGAATATTTTGATTGCTCATTTCCGTGAATGCAGCAACAGTCCTCAATATTCTATCCCAATGCAATAATAAGTAAAATTATAAAACGGAGTTAAAAAATATTTTTTCAAAATTTCTAGACACAAATTGCTGAGATTTTTGTTGTAGCACATGATAGGCAATATCATTGCCAACAACAAAAATTCATATCAATACAACTCTCCAACTTATGGCTAGTTTTAAAAAAAAAACATTTACATATTATTGCATCGCAATACTGACCCGCCACTACACTGACAAACTGCCCAACGTCAGCCTAGACGAGATTGAGATGGCGCTCAAACAACTTAAGAATCGAATGGCCCCCACGGTGAGGATGGTATAACTTAGGAGCTTTTAAAAGCAGGGCGGAAGCCCGTACTTTGGGAGCTTCTGGGGTTATTTAGCACCGTTTCTTATCAGTGGGAGAAATCCAGAGTTGTGGATAAGGAGTTTGGTAGTACTATTCTTTAAAACAGGGTATAAAACTCTTTTAAAGAACTAATGACCTGCTTCACTCTTGAGCCACGTCTATAAATTGTTTTCGAGGGACATCTCAAATCGTCTCGCTAGAAGACTATCAAGTCTCCTGAATAGGCCAGGTTTCGCGGAGGATTTAGCACCGTAGACCACATACACTCAGGGAGGCAGGTTATACAGAAGTCTGAAGAGTATAACCAGCCCCTGTGTCTTGCTTTTGTGGCTTATGAGAAGGCCTTTGACTCCATTGAAACCTGGGCGGTTCTGGAGTCTTTGCAGCGGTGTCAAGTGGATTGACACCGCTGCAAAGATACATCGAAATGCTGAGGTTTCTGTATGACGCCGAAACTATGAGTGTCCGTGCAAAACCAGCAGTCTAAGCATATCCAACTGACAGGGGTGTGAGACAGGGGGATGTTATATCCCAAAAATTGTTCACTAATGCCCTGGAAGATATGTTTAAGATGCTGATGGAAGGAGATGGATTGGAATGGAATGCTCATTCCTTTTCAATCCAGCATCTTAAACATATCTTATTAATATCAATTGGGAGAATATCTCACACTTACAATTTGCCGATGATATCGTCCTAATGGCGGAGTCGCTGCAAGACTGGCAAAGTATGCTGTCCAACCCAGTAGACGCTTCTCGACGCATCGGTCTTAGAATGACCACAGACAAGACCAAGATCATGTTTATGCTATATTGTTGACCCAGAACCGATTGCAGTCAATGGTGTATCTATTGACAATATGTTTACCAAGGTAATTGCAATAATTTCCCAAAAAAACAACTTTGAGAAGGAATCCAACAGAAAAACTCAGCCAGTTTGGGCAGCATGCGGCAAGCTCCGTCAAGTCTTCTCGTCGTCCATACCACAGTGCCTGAAGACAAAAGTCTTTAATCAGTGCGTCCTACCAGTCATAACCTACGGAGCCGAAACGTGGACACTCACGGTCAAACTAGTCCACAAATTCAAGGTCGATCAGCAAGCTATGGAGAGAGCTATGCTTGGAGATTCTCTGGACAAGATTCGTAATGAAGATATCCGATGGAGAACCAATGTAACTGACATAGCTCTAAGGATAAGCAAGCTAAAGTGGCAGTGGGCTGGTCACATTTCCCAAAGAACCAATAACCTTTGGGGTAGACGAGTCCTCGAGTGGAGACTACGTTTAGGCAAACGTAGTGTAGGACGCCCTGTGTTCAGGTGGACTGACAAGCTGCGAAAAGTATCTGGAAGAAAGTGGATGAGGAGACCTGAAGACTGAGCTCAGTGGCGTGCATTAGAAGAGGCCTAGGCACAGATATAAGCTGCTGATGATGATGATGATGATGATTATTGCATTAGGGTGAATAAAATATTAATAATCGTTGGTAAGCATAAGCTGACTTGCCTTCGGTCAATGAGTTTGTAATAATCTGTTACGCATATGCATTATACGAAGTTTTTCAATACAAGTGTGAGAAAACCGGAAAACATAAATAATCTTTTTTTTTTAATCAAATCAATTTTTTGTATAAAATCATAATAATTTTTTCAATAAAAAATACATGTCTCCGATTTACTCTATTAGTGCGCGTTTTTTAGTAAATATTGTTTCATCAAAATACAATCAATTACAATCTGTGATGTTTCAAAAGTCTGGAGTTCACAAGACAAGTTTCTGGAAGTCTGGTGGGACAAGAAACCTAATTTAAAAAAAATTAATTAATATTATTATCCGACCGTGAAACACACCAAACATTGGAATAGCTACCTACAATATTTGGGTTTCAAAACAATTTAGAGTCTTAACTGATTTGAAAGCAAAATGTCGACTAAATTTTAGATCTTAAGAAAGATGAGTCAAGTATTCAAAAAAACAGTACCTACGGTTAACTTTAGAATTTTAGCACAATGAGGTTTCAGATGAATAATACAAAGTCCCTACTCCCTAATCATTATCATACACATAATTTGTATTTTCGTCCCATCATTCAAAACAAAAAGTGCTTGTGGTGGTGATTGTCAAATCTGAGGCTGAAATCCCGTGAATCATGATGTATTATTAGTTTTATCACTGTGATAGAACACTGTGTGACTCAAATAGTTCGTGTGAAGGCACAACGTCACAATCCGTAGACATCCGCTGCGTTAGCACGAGTGTATGGTGGCATTCTAGCATTGTAGCATAAGAACCTGAATTATCTACCGGTACTCAAGTACCGAAATGGAAAATACCGGTATTTACCGCTAGTATTGTTCGTACCGATATCAAGCCCTGATTAGGACAATAGAATTGTTACCATATCATACAGAACTCAAAAACTAGTTATTGAAAAAAATAATATTATTTCATAAACTCACGCATATAATTAAATAATTTAATTAAATAATAATTACTATAATGTGAGTATAATTAACTATAATAATAAAAATAATATAAAAGGAACCAATACTATTTATTTAGATAATTAAACATTATTTGAAACTTAATTAAATAATAATTACTATAATGAATAGAATAGAATAGAATAGAAAAAACTTTATTTGCGACAAACAACACAAAAGAAAATAAAAATTTGTATGAGTAAGTCACAAATCGGCCCCAACTCAGCATAATGCTGGTTGTTAACCAACGCTGATCTTCCTTTGGAGCCGTTTGGTGATGTCACGGTCATACACACATGCACAGCTGCATAAAAAGATAGACAATAACTAAATTAAACAAACTGATATTAAAAATAATAATAAAATACGCGACTGTAATTGACTATAATAATTACTATAATATCATCATCAACATGACTATAATACGAATAGGTAAATTAATAACTATAATAAAAGACTATACTCGTACTATTATGTACAGCCTTATTACAAAAAAACTAAAAAAATATCATTATTATTATATTTACACTCTCAAATAATCCCGCCTACAACTAAAAATCGACATAAGGCGCGTTTCACTTAGAGCAAAATGCTAGCAATGTTAACTTTTTTAGCCCCAATTTCGTTCCACAAGCCCTCCGATGCTAGCACAAATAACAAACGTCAAACGTTCCACAATGCAAAATGTAAACATTTGTAGTTTCGGAAACTAGCATCGTCAGACTCATGTTGTTTTGTGGGTTCGAAATGCTACTTTTTTAAAGTGTCATAATTTAGCGGCAGAGCATTCAATTTTTAATAAAAAAAACATTGTTTTGCTTGGTCTTGCGGTATATTTGTAAGATTTTCGATAATTATTGTCATTTCCTAGTTTTAAATTAATTGGGATGGTGCTACAAAAGTAAATAAAACAGTAGTGCTATTATCTATCTAGGTTTCATTCCGATTTTCAATATCACTATCACTAATGCGTAGCGATAGAGTCGAAATTGCTGTGAAGAAAGTGACAATTTGATTGAAACCAAGTTCTGTAATACGGCCACAGTTGTGTTGAGCAGCAACACGTTTCACTTGTAGATGTGAACCGTGCTAACATTGCTGGTTTTTCGTAAGAGAAACGCTGATTGAGCGCTAGTCATTCGTGTTAACACAAATGGTATAGCATTTATAGGTGGAACGCGGCAATTATATACGATTTCCAAATTGGTTATGCGCAAGACAAGCCACAGAGTAATAATAAATCTTCGCAAAGGGCACCCCTTTGCGAAGAAAAGTGTCGCAGATCCGTTCAGCACAACGTCTCGTCCCGCACTGATTTATTGGGCGACAGAGGGGTTGCCCATGCGATTAGCGAGTATAGATTACGTTAAAAAAATTGTTAATAATAATTAGGAAAGATATTTGCAAAACTAATTTCAAGGTAGGGAACCTTGTGAAATCTATTGATATGGCTGCGATCAAAAAGAGAGCGCCCGCTTCGAAACAACCGTATTTAAGCGCCTGAAAGGCGGAAGGGACTATCCCGCCATTTTCCAACGGAAACAAATCCCGCTGGCCAATGGTGGCATGGCGCGCCTTCGTTGACTAAAACATTGGTTCTTTTTCCAGTGCATAGAAGTCGCAGACGCGGCGTCATAGAGTTTTTAGTCGATGGTTTTGCGCGGCGACAACATCCGGCCCTCCTGCTCACGTAGCCGTCTCGGCTAACGTCATAGTCTGGTGCAATTGCTGAGAACAATATGAAATATGTTAAAAACCTCAATCTGCTATTCCATTGACGGCCAGCAGATAAAGGTTGCTATAAAACCTTATTGGTATATTATTGGTATTGTAATAGGCCTTCTACTGTTCCATCGGCGGTCAGTGTAAAATTAAGACATATAGCTTTCTCTAGGCGATTCCTAAGGCCAACCCTAGGTACAATTCACCACATGTCCTAATTTAGAATAATAATGTAATGGTTTCCGAAACTCATGTCATGACAGCCATTACATTATGTACTGCCTCAATACCAATAATAGTTCGAAGCAAATGCACTTGACATAAATTATTGTGAAAACATTATACAAAAGTAAGCAAAGATATATAGTTAAGCAAAATAATCCAAATGTATAACAAATACCTGACAACATCCATGTCATTCATGAATCTAATTATTCTTCAAAATCAGTAAGTCTTATCCAAGGTTTCATATTTTCAGCGCAAGTTGTTCCTTCGTAGCGCTTTGAAGTTCTCGCAGCGCCACGCATGTCTGTAACCTTATATCGATCATGTCCTAATACTTCGGTAGCCTGAAATGGACCTTTGAATACTGGTAGTAGTTTAGTGCTCTGGCCGTCATTAGACTGACTAGGTATTTTCATTACCACCAAATCGCCAACAGTGTACTTGCGAGCTTCTTTACGTTTGGAATCGAATGCATCCTTTTGTTTGTCAGCAGTTGCCTGAATGTGTTCGCTGACACTGCTCCGTACCGCAGTTACGTCGACAAGTTTTTCTTCACAATCAACAAGCTTATCAGAATCAGTTTTAAGCCTGTATCCAAAAAATACCTCACTTGGTACTGCCGAAGTGGTTTTATTGATTGTACTGTTAATACCGTGTTGGATACTTGTGATATGTACATCCCATTTGTTATTGTCTGTGCTGGCACCCATACTGCGCAAAGCTTCAAGAATCGTCTTATTAAAGCGTTCTACTTGACCATTAGATCGTGGTACGCCCGTTGCTATGATATGTTGGCGTATGTTTTTGTCCTTACAGTATTTTACGAACATATGAGATGTAAATTCACTACCCGCATCACAAATAAGTCTTGTCGGATAGCCAAATAATTGAAAAATTTTGTTCAGTTCGTTAATAACGTCTTGATTTTTTGTATTGCGAACAGGCGATATGAATACAAATTTCGTAAAAGAATCTACCGTAACGAGTAAATAGACATTTTGTTGGGTAGTTTTCACAAATGGACCTAAATGGTCAATATGCAGGGTATGGAAAGGCCGAGCATATTTGGGTATAGGGTACAATTTCCCTTCCTTTTTACCGTGGATATTCTTTGAGTATATACAATTAAGACAGTTTTTTATATATTTCAATACAATTTTTTTTATTTTAGGAAACCAATACAAGGACTTAATACGCTCAACAGTCTTATCCACGGCAAAATGGCCTAGATCATCATGATTTGCTCTGATTACTTGCCAAATACATTGTTTTGGGACTAGCCATCGTCTACCATACTCTGTTCTACGATAAACTTTATTACCCAACAATTCGTAGTCGTCAAATATTTTTTTGTTTGGCTCGGCATCTCCTGACTCTAACACTTCCCTAATGCTGCATATACTCGGATCTTGTAACTGTACAGACAAAAGCCAATCTCCCTCAGTTATAGCCATCACACTTTCATTACATACGGGAAGAGTTGGATCTGAAATAGGGTTTCTGCTTAAGGCATCAACATGTTGCATTTGAGTGCCTGGTCTGTGTATAATTTCAAAAGTAAATTCTTGGGTTAACAAAACCCAGCGACCTATTCGTGAATTTATTTCCTGTTTCTGTATTGTATATCTAACAGCATTACAATCTGTGATAATTTTGAACGAAGAACCTAACAAATTATGCCTAAAGTTTTGTAAGGCCACCACAATAGCCAAAAATTCTAACTCGAACGAATTGTATTTCTTTTCTTCGTTTGTGGTTTGTCTACTATAAAAATGTATAGGTCTTTCTCCTTGTTCTGTAACTTGAGTTAAAATACACTCTACTCCTTCCCGACTAGCATCAGTGTATAGAATAACCGGTAGTTTCGGATCAAAAATTTGTAATAAAGCGTTTTCTGTTAATTCCTTTTTTAAAACCTCAAAAGCTCGAGATTGCTCAGCACCCCATTCCCATGCAACGTCCTTTTTCAAGAGATTAGTCAACGGTCTGGACAATAGAGCACAGTTTTTAATAAATTTTCTAAAGTAGTTTATAAGCCCTAGAAATTGTCGCAATTGGTGTATAGTTTTGGGTTGTGGGTCGTTCTCAATTGACATTAATTTTTTACTACCCGGTCTTACTCCATCACAAGATATTTCATATCCCAGAAAATTGACCGACCTCTTAAAGAAATGACATTTGTCTAGATTTATAGTTAGGCCATTGTTTTGCAATATATCTAGTACTGTATCTAGTTGCTTAACATTTTCTTCAATGGATTCCGTTGCTATTAACAAATCATCCATATAGCATATAATTCTGTCGAAACGTAGCTTTCCTAAGACGGTATCCATCAATCTTTGGAAAACTGACGGCCCATTACAAACTCCAAAGGATAACCTTAGAAACTCATAATGGCCGTCAGGTGTTATGAATGCAGTCTTAGGTATTGAGCTTTCGTTGACACTAATATGATAGTACCCACTTTTCAAATCGAGTGAAGTAAAACATTTACACCCGCGTAATTTGTCTATTAAATCTTCGACAATAGGCATTGGATATTTTTCCTTCACTGTTACTTTATTTAAGGCTCTATAATCGACGCATAGTTGTTTTTCTGCATTCGGTTTGTCAACGAGTATTACTGGGCTAGCATAAGGCGAACAACTGTCTCTAATTATACCACCCTTTAGAAGATCGTCTACTATTTCCCGAGTAGCAATTTTTTCCGACTCCGACATGCGATATGGACGACGACAGATAGGTTTTTTGTCGTCAGTTCAATGTCTAATTCACACATGAAGTCTGACCTAAGCTAGTTAAATCTTTAGCAATGACTCGAGGGTATTTTGCAAATATTTCATTTAAACGTGAAATATGTTCAACTGAATTACAGTCAACCATGGATGATTCTATTAATGCTACTTGTTCACTGGTAACCGGTCGAAAAGTAAGGCTATTTCCCACCCGTGTATACATTAAACTCTTATCCTCCGTAAAGTTCCTACCTATCAATAATGGGCACCCTGACAAGTCATCAAAAATGTACATAATAACATTTAAGAGAGCATCATCAATTTTGAGACATACCTTAACTCCCTGGGTGACACGTGAACACGAATCAGATTTATATCCTGTCAACAGCACGGGTTCATTTAACTGAAACTGCTTAAGGTTTAATTCCTGTGTCAAATCAGACGTAATGATTTGCAGCCACTTCCCATATCAATGAAAGCTTGACGTTTACAGCCGTTTATCTCTATATCTTTATAAAACTTATCCGAAGTACTAGGTGTATTAATTACTTTGACCTCGGCATCTATCTCGATTTTTGGCTTAGACTTTGATCTGCAAGCGAGCTCTAAATGACCAAATCTGTTACAGGCGTTACATTTGACATTGTCTTTGTGAGTGCAGCTTGTCTTTTTGTGACCCACTTCACCACAACGAAAACAGGACACATTCTGATTGAATGAGCCACTTGTAGATGGTTCCACGTTGTTAGTTGTATCAACTTTTTTTTCAAAGTAGTTTGAAGGCAAAGGCCGAGAAAAATGTTTAGAACTCATGGTGTTTTTGCTTGGTTAGTAGCTTTTGTTCAACAGCAGAATAGCTTTTACCGTGCAAAAAGGAAGCTAATTCCTCACAATGTCGAAAGTTGCTAGCCTCTGCTGCTGTAGAAATGTTTTTATCACCAATAGAACCTACAATTATTGATATTATATCGTGTTCGGAAAAAGATAACCTCAATCTATCAATGCGACCTTTCTGTTGAAAATAGAACTCATACAACGATTGATTTTCACTAGGTTTAACTAGCAAGCTTTAAGCTCTTTTAGCATACTATACATATTGCGGTTAATTTGAAAAGTATCTTTCAAAATATTCCGCCAATGCTTCCACTTCCACGTGGTCCACCGTGTTTCATTTTTTTGCAAGGAATCGTACCACGTTTTAGCGGTGTTACGCAGTTTTTGTAAAGCTTGATATTTAATTACACGATCAGTCCACCCAAAAGCGTGGGAATTAGCTTCAACAACATTAATCCACATTTGTATATCGTCCACTAAAGGGTCAAATTCCGGGATCACTGAAGAAAGTATCACATTCTGACTTACTGCGGGAGACGCACATCGCGTGCGCCTTACTTTCCTGCTATGTCTTCTGGTGTCACGGCTTGACGATGATGAAGAACTTGAACTCTTGGGGCTTGGTGTTCGCACAGAGCTAGATGAACTGGTAGAAGTTCGTCTACTCCTGCGTTTCTTTGCGCGTTTGCGGCTTGGCGGCATGGCGGCGTGGTTTCAATCCCACTTCTGATGAAATCTATTGATATGGCTGCGATCAAAAAGAGAGCGCCCGCTTCGAAACAACCGTATTTAAGCGCCTGAAAGGCGGAAGGGACTATCCCGCCATTTTCCAACGGAAACAAGTCCCGCTGGCCAATGGTGGCATGGCACGCCTTCGTTGTTGCTACAGTGGCGACATCTATTTTAAATACTAATTCAAATCAGAAACTAAAACATTGGTTCTTTTTCCAGTGCATAGATGTCGCAGACGCGGCGTCATAGAGTTTTTAGTCGATGGTTTTGCGCGGCGACAACACTTGGTATTAGTTTTCATTTATCGTTTCATTATTGAATATACTAAAGGAAATTAAAAAAAAATGTGATTGTTAGTTAAGAAGAAAAACGGTAATTACTACAAAAACAGAGGGTACTTAGTTATGCATCCCGGCACCATCCTTATCAGCGCATAGCGCCCGGTCGCCCACACAATTCCGCTTAATTTAATGACTATGTTTTATTCTGTGCGATTATTAGTTGTCGACTTGGCACTTTTGTTAGTATGTAAGGTGTTTATTATTAAGTTTAGAGGAGCTCAGTCTGTACTTAGCATTCAATCAATTAATACATCAATTTAACTTCAAATTTGTTTTTTTTAAAACGTCCCTTGGGTCCATCGCAATTTGAGTGGCGCAGCCGGTAGGATATCCGTTATCCTGCTGCCGGGTTGACGCTTAAGGACCCTAAAATCGGTTGTTCGCGTCGAGTATCCCGCAGTGAATTCGGGTATCCTCGAACCAAAATAATAACTCTCCCGCGACGCGTGTGCAGCGAAAACAGTTCAATCAGTGATCGGTTTGTGCACCAGACCCGAGACGAGGCGGATTGGCCCTGGACAGACCCACGCAAGGAGGACATGGGATTGAGCAGTTTGTCATAATAACCTATCTTTTCCGTATTTTCCGACCCCAAATCGTTGGCCTAACTAATTACGTCTATCTGATTTTGTTTGATTCAAGTATCGTTATATTCGTAATTGTTAGTGTTTATTAATAAGTTGTGTTTATTGATTATTGAAATCAATTAAGTGATATTAATAGTTGTTTAGTGATTATTGAAATCAGTAGTAGCTAAAATGGTTAACGAACAAAATGAAACGATTAAGATGATTCCTAGGGAAATATTGTGTATAATTCCTATGTATGATGGAGACGAAAACCTACTGAACTTATTCATTACGAAATGTGAATATGTTATTAGAGCTTTTCAACTGGAAGGAAATATGTCACAAAATTTGTACGTATTTCATTCTGTAACGAGTAGACTTACGGGTAGAGCTGCGACTCTACTTAGTGAACATCAAAATTTTACATCATGGACTGAACTTAAACAAATTCTTACCCAACATTTTGGCGATCCCCGCTCGGAAGAGTGTATAGCGATTGAATTGGAAAGTTTGAAAATAAAACAAGGTGAATCACATATCCAGTTTTGCCATAGAATACAGAATGTTAGGAGTTCCTTAATTGCGAAAGTAAACATAATTACCGATGAAGGAGTTAAAGCAGCGAAAATGATTATCTATAACAATACAGCTTTGAACGTATTTCTATATAACCTTCCCGAAGATATGATTCGTATAGTGCGATTGAAGGGTTGCTCTACCCTTGAAAATGCATTAAGCGTAGTTATCGAGGAAGTAAATTTTCTGCAACAATATAACGCAAAAAATAACATAGCGAAACCGGCCACATTGCTACAACCAAACCCACAAAATTCACTGAGACCTCTGAACGATATTAGGCCTTCGTTAAGCCAGATGCCTAATCAACCTAACTTTAAATTTGGCATTCCACAAAACCAAAACTTGCCCGGATTCAGGCCAAATTTCATCCAGCCAAATAGGTTTGCACCCCCTCAAGGTTATCGGTTCAGTGTGCAACCAAATATGCCCCAACGAAATTTTAATCAGGGGCCTACTCAAAAGCTACGCCCTCCATTCCAACAAGGTGGTTTTCGATTTGGAATTCCTCAACAACAACATTTTAAATATGGTGTCCCTAACCAACAGCAGCAAAACACAAATCAGTTTAAATTTGGTATTCAACACCAACAACAACAAGCACCCAAACCAATTAATGACCCCGATGTTTCAATGCGCACGGCACCTGTCAGACAAAATATGATCACCAATGACTTGTTTTATAGCGAGGAACCATCAACTTACCAGGATTATTACTCCGACAACTATGACAATAACTATTATGAGTTAGCGCTTATTGATTATGTGGAGAACGCCCACGCCGATGTTGACTATCCGGATTATACTGGAAACATTGTAAATGAGGAAATTAGTGTCCCTGAAAATTTTCAAGCACCAGCCTCGAACGACGCGGTGAAATGATAAGCCTCAACTATTGCGATAGCATTTTAAAATTACCCCACATTGAAATTCCTGAAATTAATGCGAAGTTTCTTATTGACACGGGAAGCAGTAGATCATTTAATGAATTTTTCACTGACTTCAAACAACACGAACCCTTTACAGTCGTCAGCAAAAGTACACTTCCACACAAATTCTTCATTTATGACGTCGACAGTAGATATGATGGACTTAAAGGATCTGATCTGTTTAAGAAACTGGCAGGTAACGTAGATATGGGAAATCAGATTTTACATACACTCAACACTGATATACCCATAATATATAATCCACCCTATGAAGTTATGTTAGAATCGAGGTCCGAAACACGAATTAAAATACCCACCAATTATCAAAACGGTGATGCTATTGTGGATTTTACGGAGTTTAGTGAAAGAATACGTATGCCAACTGATCTTGTCAAATGTAGCAATTTCTTTGCTACAACAGTAATCCAGAATATCTCAAACGAAAAGGCTACGATTACTTTTACAGAACCATTTGATGTGACAGTGTTTGAAGGTGAAGAGTTTAAGCTAAATGTAGTGATTGATGACTGTGAGATCGACGCTATCCTAAAAGAGAATTTGACTAAATTAAGACTGGAACACACGAATAAAGAAGAGCATGAGAGTATTTCCAAATTATGTTACGAGTACCGCGATATATTTTATTGTGACAAAATCCCTCTCTCTTTTTCTAATCAAGTGAAACATGAAATTCGCACGGTTAATGAAAATCCAATTTATATTCGACTATATCGACATCCGCATTCACAGAATGAAGAAATACAGAACCAGGATAAGAAACTCCTCAAAGATAATGTTATACAAGAATCCCACTCACCTTGGAGTGCGCCGGTTTACTTGGTACCCAAAAAAATAGACGCATCAGGTGAAAAGAAATTCTGAATGGTCATTGACTACCGCAGGTTAAATGAAATCACGGTAGACGACAAATACCCCTTACCAAATATAACCGACCTTTTTGATAAATTAGGTAAATCGACAACAGCACAATAGATCTCGCTTCCGGGTACCACCAAATCGAGGTCAACCCCGCGGATAAACCTAAAACTGCATTTACAACCCAGTCAGGGCACTTTGAATTCCAACGCATGCCCTTTGGTTTGAAGACCGCACCGGCTACATTTCAAAGGGCCATGGATAATGTGCTACGAGGCCTTCAGGGTTTACACTGCCTAGTATATCTAGACGATATTATAGTATATTCATCCAGTCTACAGGATCACATTTCAAAATTACGTAAAATTTTTGATCGTCTCAGAGAAACCAATCTTAAAGTAACACTGGACAAATGCGAATTTCTCAGGAAAGAAGTGTTGTATTTAGGCCATACCATCACCAAAAACGGCCTTATGCCAAACAACGATAAAGTGCAAGCGGTGCTTAATTTTCCGATACCACGAACGACCACAGAAATTAAAAGTTTCCTTGGCTTGGTTGGCTACTACAGAAAATTTATCAAAGATTTCGCCAAGGTCACACAACCGTTAACCTCCTGCCTAAAAAAGCGAAATAAAATTGAGTTAACTCCGGAGTACATAGATGCGTTTGAGAGGTGTAAGGAGCTATTAACTAACGCCCCCCTTTTACAATTTCCGGATTTTACCCGACCATTCGTTCTCACGACCGATGCATCAAACTTTGCTTTTGGTGCTGTTCTTTCACAAGGCCCAATCGGAAGTGACAAACCCGTGGCATTTGCAAGTAGGACCTTGAACGAAGCCGAGTCACGATATAGCACAATAGAGAAGGAAATGCTAGCGATCATTTGGGCCATAAAACATTTCCGTCCCTATTTATACGGAAAGAAATTTACTATATATACGGATCATAGGCCGTTGGCTTGGTTGAAAACGATGGATGAAACTAATAGCAAAATTACGAGGTGGAAGTTGCGTTTGTCAGAATTTGATTTTGACTTTGTATATAAAAACGGAAAGCAAAACAGTAATGCGAATGCATTATCTCGTATAAGGATTAATGCGTTAGGCGGAATGGATAATGAGTCAATGTAAGTAAATTTGGATGAAAATGAACAAAAGCTCCAGCGACAATTGGATGAAGTTATTGAGGAATTAGTACAAATAGGTAAAAAGCAACACCAAAGTGATGCGTGTGAACGACCAGCGTCCCCAGTTGTAACTTTATCTGATTCAGAGAAAACCATAAGCGTTATAGAATCCAACGATCTACGATCCCCATATCCAATTCCGTCTGTAAACAGCAGCACCGACACGGCCCCTGAATGGCCAAGTAATAGTAGTGCGAATACAGTTCATTCTGCACGCGACTTAGATTCAGAAGGTATACTCATCTTACAAGAGGCCATAGACACTAAGCCGAACCAAATACTCGTATATACCTGGAACAAAAACGAAATTGGAGTTAAAAACTTATCAAGACCGAAACAAAGAATCCTAGAAGTCCACTTACCTGTAGATTACCCGAATCTTGTCAAACAATTCCTCCTGGAATACATAAAACCCAAAGTAAAGCATTTTTTTTACTTTGAGAGTGAAATTCATCGCAAACAATTTTCCACGGTTACCGCATCACTTTTCAAAAAGGATTCTGTTAAAATTTATGAGTGCACCCAACGAATCATTTACGTAGAGGAAGAAGATGAACAACGCCAGATTGTCGATAAGTACCACACAGGTAAAAATAGCCATACAGGTATTAAGGAAACGCTAGTACACCTTAAGCGTACGTTTTTCTGGAATAACATGGATCAGATAGTAGCTAGTATTATAAATGCATGTGACGTATGTAAAAAGATGAAGTATGACCGGAAACCATTAAAACCAGAATTACAGCTATCCCAAACGCAAACAAAACCATTTCAGGAAATATTTATCGACACCTTTACAATAGAAGGAAAAATATACCTTACCATAATTGACGCTTTGAGCAAACTGGGTCAGGCCATTGAAATTAATAACAGATCCACCCCTGAGGTTGTAAGAGCGCTAATAAAATACTTCTCCATTTACGGCATCCCAAGCAGAATAAGTTCGGACCCCGGCATGGAATTTAATAATACATTAATGAAGGAAATGTCGGCTTTTTATAAAGTTGACCTTCATATCGGCACACCCCATAACCCGAATTCGATGGGTTTAATCGAAAGATTCCACTCAACTATAATAGAAATATACCGAATAGCAAAATATGAACAAAAGATCACCGATGCTGCATCCGTTATGATATACGCAGTTATGTCATATAACCACACAATATATGCTACTACAGATTTGACACCATTCGAAGTTGTATTCGGGCACACCGAGTCCAATAGCACATTTGCGGTTGACTTTAACAAACAATTTACACAACAGCTCGTTAAAGAACACGTTACAAGGACTAAACATTTATACGACTATTTGACAGATAAAATTATACAAAAAAAACAATTAATGATACAAAAATGTGGAGGTGAAACAAAATTCGCAATAAAGGACGGAGATTCAGTTTTCATTAAAGGAGCAAACACTAGGCGTAGCAAAGACAAACCGCACTATCAAAAAGCTCAAGTCATTGGAGAGATTCGTAGAAATGTTGTACCAGTAATTACACGTGACCGAACAACTAAAGTACCTATTAAAGACATTAAGCGTCCTTCGCAGGTTAATACTTCTGGCGATCCATGCCATCTGAAGCCAGGCCCTTCAACTGCACCCAATTGACAAGAACCCCGGGCTGTTACCCATCCGGGAAGGCTACGATAAATGGACCGTTATCAAGATTTTAGATTTAAAATTAGTTTATGAGGAATTAGAATTAAATATAAACAGGTACATAACGCTTAGAAACCAAGTTCACAGCTGTATTGATAGTAACGTTTTAGATTCAGATTTAATTAACGCGGAAGTTCAAACAGATTACATAATGAATATAACCATAGAAAAGTACAAGCAGTTAATTCCTTCAGCAAGGGTAAAACGTGGTTTAATAAACCCTCTTGGTTCTTTGGTAAAAATGATTACAGGAAATCTGGATAATGATGACGCCTTAATGTAGGAAAAGTTAATTAATAATTTAAATTCAAAACAGGACGCTGTATCTAAGAAAATGACAATTATCACTGAAATGGTGGGTACCTTTACTAAAATAGCGAATTTTACTAGAAGCAACTTTATTCAGATTGAAGAAAGCATTCAAGAAATAGATTTGTATTTAAATGAAACAAGGACTTACCAGAAATTCAATAAAATTATTAATAATTACGGTACATTTCTTCATAATTTTCAAATTATCTACTTTAGATTAGATGAAATTGAAACTGCCATTGCTTTTAGTAAGATTAAAGTATTGCATCAATCAATTGTTGATACGAATGAATTGATACTACTGTTAATTGAAATAGAAAAAAATGGTAAATTACTGTTTCCTGTTAATTTAGAAAATATTGTTAAAATAGAACAAAGTGTAGAACTGAAAGCTTACATCAAACAAAATCAGATTAAATTTATTATGAACATTCCACTAATTAGAGACGAAATGTATAACTATTATAAACTAATACCACTACCAATTTTAGACGATGCTAAAGGTCAAACTACCCTTATCCTACCTAAATATCCATATGTCCTTATGAAGGGGTTGAAAACAGTACCGCTCTCTCAACCATGTTCCGAAGCAGATGAAGACCATTTCCTGTGCTACGAGAATGACGTTTTGCCTCTGGTTAGAGATGACTGTGTCACTGAACTTCTACAGTTTACCACTAACATCTCGAGTTGCCATCCGATTCCTGTCATTATTAATGATGTCAAGGTCAATCCTGTACAGCCAAACCGCTGGATAATTTATACGAACACTGAGACACTACTTACAAAGTACTGCGAAAATGAAATACCCAAGAAACAGTTCGCGGGACGTATCTGTTAATTATGAATGATGATTGTGTTGTCAAAATTAAAGAAGTGACCCTGAAAAGACATCAAATTAGTGGGAAATACATAATTTACGAAAAGCTGCCAATAATTCAATTACCAAAAATATCCAACGTACCGAATTCGCAAAGAAAACCAGTTAATCTCAACGGAATTAATCTCGCCGACGTCCAGTTCCTGAATTACTTATTGCAGAAAAGTGGAAGTGAGATTATTAGTGATAGTGAAAAATTTGAAAGTTTTTTTAAAAGTGTTAGCATAGGAAACATTGTAATTTGGTTAATTATAGCAATAGTAATTGTAATCTTAGCCCTTAAGTATATGATTCGTAAAGCATATTGTGTGAGGAAAACTCGAGATGGTCCTTCAGACAATCTCGAACTTAGGGAGGAAGGAGTTATGCATCCCGGCACCATCCTTATCAGCGCATAGCGCCCGGTCGCCCACACAATTCCGCAATAACTATGTTTTATTCTGTGCGATTGTTAGTTGTCGACATGGCACTTTTGTTAGTATGTAAGGTGTTTATTATTAAGTTTAGAGGAGCTCAGTCTGTACTTAGCATTCAATCAATTAATACATCAATTTAACTTCAAATTTGTTTTTTTTTAAAACGTCCCTTGGGTCCGTCGCAATTTGAGTACTTTGCGTATTTATTATTGATATTTAAAATTGTATTTTCAATTTTTTAAGATGAAGAGGATGCTCTGTATGATGTCAATTAACATATATTTTATTTGAAGTTTTTTCTGTAAAGATTACGGAGAAAAAAGGTTTTAATGTCCCCAAATTGAGCCCAATTCACATATATCTCGGCCTTAAATGTTATTTTGCGGCTCTGCTTGATGGCAGTACTTGCGTCTTGGTCCAGTGGCGGAGTATCGGGCCATCCATCCTCTCTGCCACCGTCACCAAGAGGCTGTTGGAGCTGGCCCGCACCCTCCACATCAGGGAGGCAACACGCTTCCGCATTATGGCGTAAAAATCATCCACATGCAATGAGATTTTACCAAAAGAGACGTTATACCCTACGAATAAGTAATAAATCAGGAACTCTAATTCAGAACAAATGTCACAATAAAAGTGCCCCTACTTCAAACCAAAACGACCTAAGATTCAAAGTACGAATCACTTCCGAGGTTACAAATAGACATGCTTGGTGATTGGTTTAACTTCAGAACGAAAGCAGGGATTGGTTCACGCGCGTAATGCAATGTCTGCTATGACAGCTGAGTCATAGCGGCGTGGACGATGTTATGCAATAAGTGGACCGGACCAAGTCAGTAATAAAACAATATTATTGTACAATGTTTCTTTTTGGCTCACTTTTTACAATTCATTAAATTCTTTGTCCCACGAAATATTATTAATATATTAAGTTTTTGTCCAGAAGACATTAAAAGAGAATCTTTCTTCGCAATGTAGTGAAGACGGATTCTGAGAAATTTAAAACGGAATGTCCTCCTGTCAGCCTGTGAATTTAGAGTTGAGGTTCAAGTTCAGTAAATTATTTTTATATATTTCCATAAACTGTCAGGCGTTTGGGTTATTGTTGCAACGGCCGTGATTGCGGATCACTCCAAAAACAACTCAATATGATCTTGGCTTAATATGGTTAAATAAATTTCTATATTTGTAACTCTACTAGCCGTGCAAAAAGTAATTTAAAACTTGAAATACATATGAGGAGTCCTAGAAGTCCAGTTTTGGACTGAGTTTTGGTCACTGGTTTCAAAGAGTTAGTATATACTGTTACTCTTTGTCCATTTACTGTTCGAGTTTTTTTTGACTGCACATTGATTTAGAGACCTTTAATATATTTTTCGCTTTGATCCAAAACGTCATGTAGTTTTTCTTTTTCTACCACTGAAAAAGGGTGTTTAAACCCGTATCGGTCGGTCTTGAATTTAGTATGTCGAAAAGGTTGTTAAACGTTTCTAAAAAGCTGTTTCTTGAAAATCAGGCATGTTTAACTGTTGCGAACCAAACTTAATCGCATCAGCTACACTTTGACTTAAGGTTTGAATCGCTAGTTTCACGTTCATGATATTATTTCGGAAGTATAAATGCAGATTTGTCAATTTATTCCCAAAATGCAATCTAACGATATCTTGAACATTTTTCAGTTTCTGCAAATGTGCCCACTCAATTTTTTTTCTTGTTTTTATCTACGAGTGTATTTTTCCTCTAATGTGTTACGCACAAGTTTCACCATATGAAATGGATCTAATATTACAACTACTGGGTCTCCGGTAGATGGGTGGTCAAAAAACGATTTTGAATTGATTGTGTCTTCAAAATTGCAACCCAACATCTTAGCCGTAGCGATGTTAGATACACAGCCATCAAAGATCAAAGTAACTTTTGACTTTTTCCTTTTAAGGGCTAAAACTATATCGTCCGAAAAATCATTCAATGCAGTATTTTCTGTAGTATCGCCAAATCCATTTTTCTTCAATTGGGATAAAATATTTTAAGTGAAATATTCTTCATAGTTAATCTTTTATTTGGGCGTTGTAGATTTCTGATCTGTGATAGTCGTCATACTGCCAAAATAGTTTTTTTCTTAGTTTTTGCTTTAAAATGTGTGTTTTAGGAGTATTCAGAGCAGATTCAATATCTGACGATGGTATATTTATCAGCGTAACGCATAATCCTCTTTCTTCAAAACTAAAGACTTCGGTTGAAATAAGATTATTTTTAAATTTTGTTTTTCTTGGTTCTTTTTCTTGGTTGGTAAGGTTATTTTCAGGAGAATAATATCAACACTGAATGTAATGAAGGTGATGTTTTCAGGTGAATAATATCAACACTGAATGTAATGACGGTGTTGTCTTCAACACCGTCATTACATTCAGTGTTGATATTATTAACCTATATTACATACCAACTGTAATCGTTCATTATTGTTTATTTGCTCATTTTGTTTAGTATTCTCCTAAATATGTTGACGTTTCTTAGGTATGAATCATCTGCGTGAAAAAAATAACAGCTAAATTTCAAAATTTCATCGAGTAGAAATTAAACTTTAGTGCAAAAATTGACTGACTTAATTTTGCATAGTATTGACCATCGCGGTTTGATAATGTATTTGAACGTCTTTGAATATAATTATAATTTTGCAACTACTACTAGTGAAAAGTGATCCCTGGACATTTTAATCTTGTATGGCTCCTGTACCACTTCACAACACATGCTGGCATGATGATTCACAGCTGTAGTTCACAATGATAAAATTAAAACGTACGCGAAGATATGACGTGTGCTCGCTTGCATGAAAAATGTACGACTGATGACGCGCTGGACACGACTTTTAAGCCCCACCTACTTGGGCACGACTTTTGTTGGGTCATTTTATTAACGCTGTTACGTTTCCTGACTTATTATTTATTCGTAGGTTATACCCATTATAAAACACTAAAAACACGGCGAAATTGTACTATGGCTACACTTACATAGAACTTAAGCAACTATATTTGCAACACTGAAGAGGCTAAAAGATCACAGAACCGCGTCGTCAGAAAGAGATACACATATGTTCTCAGTTACAGAGAGTTGCAGTAAGCGGCCGATCGCCAATCACCGCCGATGAGGGCCTGTGAAGTTTCGTGCGCTAGCAGCTAGAGTAAACTGGGGCAAAATGTTTGGAAGGGATTATTCAAGATGAAAATAAAATGATATTTTTGAAAAACAAATACTTTCATAATAATCCATACAAATATATAAAAGTGAAAAGTTGTCTGTTTGTTTGTTTATTTGTTTGTTTGTTTGGGGAGCTTTCACGCGATTACGGCTGGACCGATTTTGATTAAACTTGGAATGGGGATAGCTTATACCCTGGAATAAAACATAGAATACTTTTTAATCCAATAAAAATTGAAAGTTTCTACGAGAAAACTGAAAATTTTTTGATTACTCGCTGTAAGAAGCGGTTGCCATGGAAACGAAATAACAAGTATGTCAAAAAACAGCAAGAATGGTGCTATAAGTACCTACTTTTGCATATAACAAGTACATAGGATGCTTTATTTCGCGATAAACGTAGTCCGCGCGGACGAAGTCGCGGGCGGGAAAACTAGTAGTTCTATATATTCCGGAGAATATTCGCCGGACACTTGAGAAACGCGCGTAAATCTTTTTTATTTTGCGAATTGCTTATAGAATAAATTACATAATGTTATATACCATTTTATAGCTAAAACAATAAAGAACATCGAAAAAGATACTATTAAACTATCAAAAATATACTCACATTAACATTTTCCCGCCAAAAGTGACGAAAGGTACTTTGAAGCACTTTGTGGCAATCGCTACTCGCGGGACACTTAACACAAAATTATTTTGCAAAAAACAAATATGTCTAAATTAGACGGCCATTTGACGGCCGGTTGGTCTAGTGGCTAGAGATCCTAGGAACGAAATCAAACGGTCGCGGGTTCGAGTCCTGCAAGGTGCAATCATTTGTGTGATGAGCAGAAATGTTTGTTTCCGAGTCATGGATGTTGATATTCTTATTTATGTATGTTTATCCGTTATCTAGTGCCTACATTACAAGGTATCCTAGTTTGGGGCTAGGTAATTGGTGTGGAATTGTCCCGAATATTATTGTTACGAGCTTGGGTTCGGATAAAATAATTGTACGCTAATTACACCAAAAATTAACACCTTTATTCGAAAAACCACAAAAAGAAATTAATCCAACAAATAATGCTCAAACACTCTTTAACTTGACTGTACACTCTTATCAATTATCACTGAATACTCACTTCGAATCACTTTGATCGTTTCGTTTCGTCAGCGAAATCAGTACTGTTCCAGGCAGTCAATGCGCGCTCTATTTATACCGCGACGGACGTTTCGAGAATGTACTCGTAACTACTCGTATGTACTAACAGTAGTCGGTAGGTATTTGAACTTTCAAGGCCGGCGGCGCCTTTGAGTTGCCGCGCCTGTAGGTACTTAAGGCCGGCGGCACCTTTGATGTCACCGCGCCCGTAGATGACATACCGCGCGCTCTGGAAACTTCTGTAGGTACCTACGCTCTACTAGTGTGTTCCAGAATGTTCCTTTAAATGTAGGTATTGCGTCATTTTAGTACCTACTGTTTTTCTAAGAATCGACCGGCGTAACACTGCCCCCTCCTAAGACATGCTCGTCCCGAGCAGTGTTAGTCCAGTGGTATAACGCCAGGCGATTAACATAAACAATTTGAGGAGCACTTCTCTGGCCCTCCCCCTGGATCCGGCATGTGATGTCTCTGATCCTGTTCATAACGCTGGTATGGTCCGCCCCTTTCCACCTGCAACCTTGGAGACCCTCCTCTGTCGCGCACTGGATCATGTAACCCAACCAGTGAACCCTTGTCGAATCCCAGATTTCACAATTTCCAGTCACATGGGGTCCACATCTTCTCAGACACCAGCTGTCCAGACCGTTCGACCTGCCTACAAACTTCATCCAACCTAAAGCACAAGCCACTTACACAATCTGCAACGCTGCGCGTAGAATCCGTTGGAATGACAGTTATCAGGTCTGCATATTTGCGACACCAGTTCCTCACATCATCACGGCAGTGGATCAAAAAGAATCGCTCACGTATCTTTGACAGGGTTCTTTTGATTCCCATATGGCCTCCTGAACATCCGTCTTGGTAGAATTTTAAAACATCAGGTACCTTCTTTGTAGGAACAACCATTTGTAAATGACAGTGGTCTCCTCGAGCATTTTCAAATTTTCTGCACAATACCCCATCGTGGATAGCCAAACTGTCCCACTGTCCCCAATAGCTTCCCGTTGCTGCGCTCATTCCTGCAACACCCCGCCATTTAGGCTTAGGCGCACCAGTTTTAATCCACTCAAGAATTGGCTTGATATCTGGGTCATTTTGCTGTGCCAGCTGCAAGGCTTTTCTCCACTTATTACCGAAGTCCGTTCTCAACATTCTAACAGGTACCACTCCTCTGGCCTATTGCCTCTCAGAATGCTTACAATTCTCTAGACAAGATCCCCTGGACAGTTCGTTCGCGTTACTGTGAGATCTTCCATCTTTCATGTTCAGGTTTTTCCTTTCGTGAGCTTGTGAGGTCAAAATACTGGTGTCGTATTTAATACTAGACTGCACCCGTCCTGCGGTTCTGGCGTCTATTCGTTTCCTTGGGTCTTGTTCGGAAACGGCGCTAGCCACCCGCCAGTTCTTTGATCGATCTCCCCTGCCAACAACTCGCTTCGGGCAGCTGGGCCTCAGGTGACCCTTTTCTCCACACTCGTAACATCTAGGGATAAACCTAGGGCGAGTGTCACGGGGAGGTGATGCCACAACTTCCCTGATGCGATGGTCTCGATGATCATAACGTGCAGTCTCCACCTCCAAAGCATGGGCCAAAGTGTCCTTCAGAGACTCGTGATGCCCAAGTCTTACAGCAGACCTCACTTCCATGTCGCGTATCCCATCGATAAAGGCTTGGATCAAAATCCCGTCGATGAGTGCAGGTGAGGACTTGTACGCTTTTCAAACCAGCTTTTCAATTTCAAGAGCCCAGTGTTGTAGGTTCTCACTATTCCGCTGAGCCCTGTCCTTTAACTGAGCACGAAACACGTGCTCCAGGTGTGCGTCCCCGTAGCGAGATTCCAGCGCTTCGAGCAACTGTTCGTAGGTAATGTCCTTCCCGAGGGCCTCCAGTATAGTCACAGCCTGGTCACGAAGGCCTAGTTTGAGAGCAGTCATGGCCTGAGCTTTACTCCATCCATTTGCCTCAACAACAGCCTCAAATTGGATCTTATAGGCCGACCACGAAGAGCTTCCATCAAACGGCGGCACTTTGAAACCTCGCGCCGAAGACGCAGTAACAACAGGGGCAGACATTCCGCTTCCAGATTTCAGGACACCCAAAGCTTTCTTCACGTCTGCGATCTGGGTCTCAGTTTCGGAGATGCGGTTCTCATGAAGATGTACCTGCTATGGTGTAGCCGGCATTATTTTACCCTCGCTTCTGACACCAAATTGTTACGAGCTGGGGTTCGAATAAAATAATTGTACGCTAAATACACCAACAATTAACACCTTTATTCGAAAAACCACAAAAAGAAATGAATCCAACAAATAATGCTCAAACACTCTTTAACTTGACTGTACACTCTTATCAATTACTAGCTGTGCCCGCGGCTTCCTTCGCGTGGACATACTCTAGGTTAAAAGTACTCTATGTGCTATTCCAAGACCTAAAATAAACATTTGATCAAAATTCCTTCAGCCGTTTAAAAGTTTTTTATCGATTGCTCGGCATCTAATCATTGGAATACGATACCAAGTACCCCAGGTCTTGGTCAAACCCTAAGCTATCCAACATGCATCGCAATCGGTCTAATAGTATTTACGTGATGCGCGAACAAACATACAGACAAACAAACAGACAGACACGAATTTTAAAAATGATTTATTCTTGTTCAGTAGCACAGACCAATTCTTTAAAATTATCTTCTTTGTACAGACTTTTACGTTATTATTGCCTACTAGTTGTACCCGCGGCTTCGCACGCGTGGTCTTTTCTTTAGGTTCAAAGTACCATAATGTGCTATTCCAGGACCAATATGCCAACATTTGTTCAAAATTTATTTAGCCGTCAAAAATACTTTTATCAATTGCTCGGCTTCTAACGCACCAGATTGAGATACCAATTACACCAGTTTTTAAATCAAACCAGCTATCTAACAATGAAAACCACATTGCAATCGGTCCAATCGTTTTTACATGATGCGTGAACAAACAAACATACAGACAAACAGACAGAGGGACACAATTAAAAAAAAACATGTTCAATACCCTTTTTAAGCACTAAATCGCATTTTTTCTCTTCATCTTTTTTTTATAGCCTTTTTCGTACCTATTGCTTTATTATAAGTATAGATATATGACTGTGTCAATTTGCATCCAACGTTTCTTTTTAATAACTTTCAACACTTACATTGTGGAAACAACCTATATTACAAAAATTGAAGGAATTCATTAGTTTCGCACAGAAACTACTGAATTCATTAAAAAAACTTACTAACTTACTTACTTATTGTTTTACTTTTTATTTCAAAATAAAAAATGAAACAGTTTTGGCTTCAGTAGGTATCGAAATAGAGAACCATGCAAAAATTATTATTTATTACTTAAATATTAATATAACTGTGGACCCATATCCCGCAGAAGCCCTTTTTTACGGGCTAAAAAGTATCCATAATTTTCACCCATCATAAGAGCGATGGTGGCCTAATGGTTCTATAGTGCAATTTAGAATTCAACGATACCGGGTTCAAAACCTAGGCTCCCGCACCAATGACTTTTCTCAGTTATGTGCGGTTTTCCATCGCTCCGTGCTTCGGAGGGCACGTTAAGCTGTCGGTCCCGGCTGTTATTGGTTAATAGCAGTCGTTAAGCAATGTCAGAGGCCCTCGGGCGGCCTGACAAACTCTGACATCAGAGGCCAGCACTACCTCATACGACAAACAAACAACAAACAAACCCATCTTATAGACTATGTCTGTGCCAAGTTGCATCAACATCCGTCCAATAGTTTCAGCGTGCTACGTGTTCATTGAAATAATTTAATTAATTAATTTAATTTAATAATTTTTCACCCCTATCCTGCACGAACTCTTTAATTTTTCGGGATGAAAAGTATCCAATGCCCTACCTCGAAGTATGAACTCAAATCATACCAAATTTTATTTAAATTGTGTGAGTATTTTCAGCGTGATGCGCTGCCAAGGTACAGATACACAGACGGACAGACAGACAGACAGACAAAAATTAAAAAATACAGTTTTGGCTTTAGTATTGAATGTAGAACAGCCTCCAAAAATGTTACAAAGTATCTTCAATTTACAGAATTTGGGACATTATCCAGCAAGAACTCTTAATTTTTTCGGGATAAAAATTGGCCTCAATTTTGTAAACTATGACTGTGCCAAATTGCAACAAAATCCTTGCAGTAGTTTCAGCGTGATACGTGTTCTTTTAAATAAATTTCAACGCCTATCCTGCGGAAACCCTTTAATTTTTCGGGATTAAATATGTCCTACGTCGTAGTATGAACTCAAATCATACCAAGTTTCATTTAAATTCATTCAGTAGTTTCGGCGTGATGCCTAGCCAAGATACAGACAGACAGACAGATAGACAAAAATGAAAAAAAAAAACAGTTTTGGCTTCAGAATCGAATATAGTACCCCGAGGGTACTACCCTCCAAAGGAAAATTTCAAAATATCTTCAATGTACAGAATTGGACCCGTTACAGTTTTATTTTAGGTATGCGCAGAGTAATTTGATATCAACCGGACAGTAGGCAATTCAGCAGACAGACAACTTCCTGTCGCAAGGATTTGAGAGGTCGTGCTGAGGCAAACTGCAAAGCGCTAATGCTAGTGTGAGCTAAAGTTGAAAAATTTACAGATTTGAATTCAGCGGAACGCAGTGAATGAAATGCTTGCGTGTTTTAAGGACAATCAGCGCCATCTAGTTTAATCGGAGGCAGAACTTTGATTCGTTTGATTTATGCGCTGGAGTTGTTGATGCTGGCAAAGATTTGATGCTGGCTTTCTAATAATCTTTGATGCTGGTAAATTATGTAGTGTCTTTTTTGTTCTTATTGCTTTATTATAAGTACAGATACTGCGCTCTCTTGTGTAGAGGTTGTACAATAAAAATACTTACGCCGTGCTAAGAAAGTAGGATACTCCATTGTGCTATACCTACTCGTTCCTTAATATCTAAGAACCATCTCGATTACCTCAGCTTTCAATCATAAAAAACCGCACCTAAATCAAATCATTCGTTTGGAAAATACTATTCTCACCACTTTTTCTCACCTCCTCCCCATATAGCTAAGAACCATCACAATCACATTAGCTTTCATAAAAAAAAACGAAAAAACACACACACCCACACACTTACACACATACAGTGATACACACCCTAAACTTATAACACCCGTCTCTTTGTTCGGGGGTTAAAAAATGTAAAAATAACGCATAAAAATGTAAACGCTATTAATTATGGAACAAAAAAAACTAAAAGTGCGTGGTTTCGATCCACGGACGTCTGGATTAGACTTCCGCCCATGTTAACCGCTCGGCCACTCGTTACGTGACGCGGACAACGAAATTTGGTACCGTTCCTTAAACGGATGTTTTATTACTTTAATTTAACATAAACTTTGGACCCTTATCCCTTAAAAATCCTTTATTTTTTCGGGAGTAAAAGTATTCTAAATTTTAACAGATAATATAAACTTTGACTATGCCCAGTTACATCAAAATCCGTCCAGTAGTTTGAGCGTGATACGTATTCTTTTAAATAACTTACAACCCTTATCCTGCAGGAACCCTTTATTTTTTCGGGATAAAAAGTATTCTAAATGTTAATCCATAACATAAGCTATGATTGTGCCAAGTTGCATCAAAATCCGTTCGGTAGTTTCAGCGTGATGCGTTTTCAAAGAGACAGACAGACAGACAGACAGACAGACAGACAAAAAATAAAAAAAACCTTTTTGCACTCTATATCGATTTTGAAGTTTATCTCAATTATAATTTTCAAAAAATATTTAATGTACAGATTTAGCCCAGTTACAGTTTTATTATAGTATATAGATCACTGAATACTCGCTTCGAATCACTTTGATCGTTTCGTTTCGTCAGCCAAATCAGTACTGTTCCAGGCAGTCGATGCGCGCTCTATTTATACCGCGACGGACGTTTCAAGAATGTACTCGTAACTACTCGTATGTACTAACAATAGTCGGTAGGTATTTGAACTTTCAAGGCCGGCGGCGCCTTTGAGTTGCCGCGCCTGTAGGTACTTAAGGCCGGCGGCACCTTTGATGTCGCCGCGCCCGTAGGTATATACATACCGCGCGCTCTGGAAACTTCTGTAGGTACCTACGCTCTACTAGTGTGTTCCAGAATGTTCCTTTAAATGTAGGTATTGCGTCATTTTATTACCTACTGTTTTTCTAAGAATCGACCGGCGTAACATTATTATTATATATTTTCGTCTTTTGCATTGCCGGTGTATACTTTCCTTATAATTATTTTCTTTTAGTTTAGTTATATGATACAAACTTATCTGGTAAATTTGCACTCGTGCCCCAAGATACAGGCCTCGTGCTAGTTTGGGGTTCGCCGACAATCTTGTTTGATGTTTCACCGTTTGTTTTTTCCTATTTGTTTTTACTTTTATTAATCTCTTATTGGCAATAAAAATTCATGTATCATTAGCATTTTAATATGTTCCTTACAGTATTATTAGACGTAATAACACAAAATACACGCTATAAATCACTAAAAACAACACAAATCTAAAAACAGAATCACTCACTACGCGGTCGATGAACCCGCTAGGACAAACTGAACTAACAAAAAAAAACGATTGGGAGCGAACCACTTTATTATCCAATAAAATCGCTCTTTTCTAGCTGTTTTCAAATAATTATGTAACACAAATATAATACTCTATCGGCTATCCTAATCTAATACAAATAGGGTTGCAACTCCGCTAGACTCCCCGGCTGAAGATCGTCAGCCGTGGCAATTACGGGTCGGAGCGCAGACTGACGATTATCAGGCGTTGGTAAGCCCCAACATCCCCTAGCATCATACGAACTACAGGGTGTCCAGTGGCAGATTTCAAAGTTCGAAAAATTGTAAAAAAAAAACTACACCTTTAATACAAAGTATGGTTATTATTGTAATTTAAAAACAACAAATGCGGATTTCATTTTTTGAAAACCACGTTCTCCAAATATCGGCCATCGAGCCTGACAAACTCTTCGAGTCTAGCACGCATGTTTTCAAAAACGCGTTTACAGAGCGACTGGGGAATCCTGCTGATGTCGGATCGAATATTTTATTTAAGTTGTGTCACAGTGCTCGGTTTTTTTTTATAAACAACGGATTTTAAGTGTCCCCTCTAAGAAAAAGTCACATGGGCTTAAATCTGGTGACCTGGGTGGCCACGGTATGGTGCCGTTTCGGGATATGTTTTTTTCTGGGAATAACTGCCGCACTGCATTCAAGGACACATTAGCAGTATGAGCTGTGGCCCTGTCCTGATGGAGCCACGTGTTTTGGTTGAAGTATGGACTATTCTGTAGTTCCAGTCTAAAAAAGTCGTTTATCATCTCGGTTTATCTCTCCGAATTCACTGTTACAATTTCGCCACGTTGGTTTTCAAAGAAATAAGGCCCTATGATGGCAGATGCAGACAATACACACCAGACTGTAACTTTAGGTTTATGTAAAGGCTCTTGATGCATTTGTCTTGGGTTGCAGACATCCCAGTAATGGAAATTTTGCTTATTCACATATCCTCCGAGGTGAAAGTGGGCTTCATCACTAAAGAATATGTTACCCATCCGAGTAGCAGTACGAAATCTCAACAACATCACCTCCGCGTAAGTTTTTCTTAAAGCAAAGTCAGAATCATGTAAATCTTTAATGATTTGAATTTTATACGGATGGAACTTGATTTTTTTTCGCATTATAACCTGTAAAGTTGATTTCGTAATTCCCAATATTGATGACGATTCGAAATGTACGCCTCGACGGCAATAGCGCGGTGCTCTCCACTCCACTGTTCGATGGCTACAAAAAAAACCGCAGCGCTTGCGCTTTCAACGACGCCCCCTGCGTTTTGCGTTCAGAAACTATGTTTGTTCAAACTTTGAAATCTGCCACTGGACATCCTGTATAAACGCTACTCGTCATTATCGCGTTATCTCTGTCGCTCTTACACATAACCCGCTAACTTGTCTCGTTCGTGTAGGTGGCGAAGCGGCAACATAGCAACAGTTGATTTTGGGTAAAATGAAATTTATTATTTTTCATTTTCAATACCGTAAACAGTGCTTAAAAATGAAAAGACACATCCTTCCTGCCTTTAACAGACATCCCAGTCTAAACACACAAGATGGCATTTTTGATTAATTTTTCATGTTTCGGGAGTCGCTTGTATTTACGTGTTGCGTCGTTGCCACTCTGTTTGGGACAAGTCGACACAGGCTGATTAGCTTGTGTTTACTTTGCCACGCAGAGCGGGGTACAACGTATCTATCTCAGTTTATATATAACATCATTGTCCACATGTGCTTCCGCGAACATCCCCGAAGCACTACAGTAGCGAGGCAACCCCAACAGCGAGCGCCCTGAACACATTGTTGAACTGGATACGCAGGGCACTAAGCCTTTTGAGTGTAGTTGATCCATAGGCTGAAAGTGTAAAACGATTGGCAGTACGCCCGAAATAAAGATATTTTTACAACGGAACAACATTTTACTCATAACACCACCTAACACCAGCGCCCTACGTTCCACAGCACAGACTACTCAGAGATACTACGTATGCTACGTTCCCTCTCCATGGCTACCAAAGATAATCGAAAGGAGAATCTGTCTACGACGCAGTGCCCAAGGTAATAAATACACCTTACGCCTTCGCGTCGTAGTTCAAGACTTAATCACTAGATGGCGCTAATAAATACACCTTTTAGTACAATTATTTTAGACGCATGAAATTTCCGAATTCAGTTATCCAACGAGTCGGCGTCGTAGTTCAAGACTTCATCACTAGATGGCGCTAAAAAAACATTACATCATTTTCTACTCTTTTTACTTGTCATCATTGCAAAAGGTTTTACAAAATATTTTGTTAATTAACTAATCTTTACAACAGAAGAAAAAATTCTTTACTAAAAGTATTTCTCCAAAGGCTCCCCAAGTATCTGCTCCAGCTTCCTAATAGCGTCCTTGGTGGCGGTCTCTATTCTGGAGTCGCCATCTTCCAGCAGCTCAGCCAAGAACGGGACACTTTCTGCGAGTAGTGGCAACCAGCTGCCACCGAGCTGGGTTGCCATGGCGACGAGGCAGTCCAGGGCTGTTAACCTGGATGGAGAAGAGTAGGTGAATATAAAGGTATGATCTAGGTCATTCCATCTCGCGAGTATCACGTAGTATGCTCAATATACAACTCTATTCGCAGCGTTATATACGTCAATATGCATTACGTGGTGATGTAGACATTTTACGTGATCTTAAGCTGTCACGAGTTTTATTTGAGTCTAGCTGTGCCCGCGGCTTTGCCTGCGTGGTTATTTCATTTAAAAGTAGCCCATGCGTGTTATTCCAGGACCAAAAGTACCTATAAAGTACAATATTCATTTCTTAAAAAATCTTTCAACCTTCAAATAGTTTTTTATCGATTGCTCGACATCTAATCATCAGATTAAGATACCAAGCACCCCAGTTTTTAAGTCCAACCCTAAGCTATCCAACGACCGCATCGCAATCGCTCCAGTAGTTTTTACGTGATGCGCGATCAAAAGTATTCTCTATTTATGTGACGGGATCTTACACGCAGCATTTTTTTTTTTTTTAGTAATGGATTAACTAAAAAAAACTATTTGATGAAATTTAAATGGGACCACGATGGAACTAAGTTTTTTTTTTACTGTTCAGTAATCCTCGAGATATAAGTAAACATATGAGTGCTTTTTTTTAGAAAGTTGGTTAAATAAAGTGTAGTTCTCAACAACACTGCTAGAATATGTTGGTCATGATGAAATCATAGCTCTCCATGATATACCAACAAATAGCTAAACTGGACATCAAAATCGCGTTGTATGCGACACAATAGCGCGTCACTAAATGTGCCACTGTACCAACGCAGAACGGTAATTATCTGTGGGACTCGGGTAGTTACCATCAGTTGTACTATTGTTCTACCAATAGAACAAGTAGGAAAAATAATTCTCGGTTTTAGTAATTTCTTAGAATTAATAAAGTAATGCCACATAATTTTACATTAATATAAAAAGACAAGAAGGAAAGTTAATGGGTTGTGTGTGAGTGGTATATTTAAAGCTTAGTTTGGAGTTGGTCTGGGCTAGGTTAAACGCGGTACAAGCGGAATTTATTTGTCTTACATTAAATGTTGCTCCACAAATAGAACAAATGTGGTTTTTTCCTACATGTTCTATTGGCAGAACAAATAGTAGAACAGATATAGCAGAACTTAGAATCTTTTTTCCTACTTTACTTTTTTTTTCTTACTTATTAGAACAACATAGTCTTTTTTTCCTACTGTTTTTATTGGTTGAACAAATAGTAGAACAGATGTAGCAGAACCTAGAATCTTTTTTTCCTACTTATTCTATTAGTAGAACAAGATGGTCTTTTTTTTCTACTTTTTTTATTGATAGAACAAATAGTAGAGTATAGTAGTAAAACAGCGGAATTTATTTGTCTTACATTAAATGTTGCACCACAAATATAACAAATGTGTTTTTTCCTACATGTTCTATTGGCAGAACAAATAGCAGAACCCAGAAACTTTTTTTCCTACTTATTCTATTATTAGAACAACATAGTCTTTTTTTCCTACTTTTTTATTGGTAGAACAAATAGTAGAACAGATGTAGCAGAACCAAGAATCTTTTTTTCCTACTTATTCTATTAGTAGAACAACATAGTCTTTTTTTCCTACTTTTTTTATTGGTAGAACAAATAGTAGAACAGATGTAGCAGAACCAAGAATCTTTTTTTCCTACTTATTCTATTAGTAGAACAACATAGTATTTTTTTCCTACTTTTTTTATTGGTAGAACAAATAGTAGAACAGATGTAGTAAAACCTAGAATCTTTTTTCCTACTTGATCTATTAGTAGTGCAACCTAGTTTTTTTCCTATTTGTTCTATTGGTAGAACAAATAGTAGAACAGATTATAACTACCCCTGGGACTCACCTAATTTCTGCATCATTGTGCCTCGTCTTCAACAGTATCTGGTAATTAAGCAGCTTCCAAAGCGAATCATCAGCAGTCGCCACCGCGAATTGCGCCACGCACGGTATAATCAACTCTGTTGCTCTCAATTTAAGGCTGGGAATGCCACCCATCGTGTTTTCTAACTGATCAACCACTGGTTGCATTAGCGTTTCGAACCTGTCCTTATTTAAGAAGCTCTGGCTGTCGTATAAGAACACAATGTGAAGAGTTTTGATGATGTAGTTAACGAGGGCAAGGCACTTCTCTTCAGTGTCGAAGTAGAGTTCTTCAGTTTTGCTGTTGTTGCTAGCGTCGAGCAAATCGGCAGCGTTTTTGATAAAGTGGCTGGCGAAGAGTACGAAAAGGCCCTTTAGTTTCACGGCGATTGCGCTGCTGAGTCTGAAAATGAGATAAAGAAGCGTGAATGCCAGTCAAGTACGAGTCGCGCATTCAGGGTCATAAATATTCGTTACAATACACACCAATTACCTAGCCCCAAACTAGAATACCCTGTACTATGGGACTAGACAACGGACAAACATACATAGATACGAATATTACATCCATGACTCGAAAACAAACATTTCAGATCATCACACAAATGATTGCACCTAGCGGGATTCGAACCCGCGACCGTTGGTTTTACTTCGTAGTCAGGGTCACTAACCATTCTGCCAACCAGTAGTCGTCATAATGTCGTCGTCAGTTGTCTATGTAGTTATGTACTAACTACATAGACAACTGCATATTACTCCGTACTCGTACAGGCTTTTGACGAATGTCGATTGAGAGCATTTGATTATCGCCATTTTGGCGCTGATTGCAATAGTTTGGCAGTAGTGAGCGTCCACGGAACTAAGGTACTTGTACTATTATTTAATCTGTGACAACGTCAGGAGATGAGACAATGTCAATTTTAGTTCCATGGACTCTCGATGGGGGCGCTTTGAATCTGCACAAACGAAAGTACGGCAAAGCCAATCCATATTGAGATATCAGTGGCTAATAGCTGCGCCCCGCGGTTTCACCCGCGTGGATGATGATGTATCTTATTTGTTATTCCAGGGTATGAGCATCTCCATTCCGAATTTCATCGTGTTCCGAAAATCAGCCGTGTTCAAGTCAAAAGTGAATAGGTATCTACTAGGCAAGTGTGCTACAGCTTCGACCACATCATCGCTTTCCAGCAGGTAAGATCGTGGTCAAACAGTCGCCTATAAAGTGGAAAAAAATTAAAGAAGTTGTTTGAGCGTGAAGGGGTAATAAACATAGACACATACAAATTTTTAGTTCGATACTCCCCAACTTAGTTCGATACTCCCCAAGTAATCAATGGCAACTGTCCAAGCCGAGGTTCGTACCCCCTGGGTGCCCTTGAGCAAGTGGCCAAAAACTTAACTTTGGCGTGCGCCTTCTGCGTCACGCATTGCGGCGGAGCGCTTTTGCGCCTGCCCCACCGCAAACCTCTCACCGTAGACCTCTACAGCGTCACCCGTCCGGTGACGCTGTAGAGGTCAGTTATAGACCAACAGCACATATCCTTTCTAAAAATAAAAACATACAAATTTTCACCTTTAGTGTGAAGAGAATTTCGACTGTCAGTCAATGACCTTTTTAAAAAGTTCATAACGTTAATTTTATGAATCACATAGTTGACAAAAAGAAAAGAAGAATTTGCCTTCTCCAAAGTCTTTAATTTTTTTATTTCTTTTAAAAAGGCTGTCTGTAATTATAAAATAATAAGAAGGTCAGTATGGTTTATCACTATGCTAAGTTTGTATGCTTCGTGGTTTTCGAGAACAACAGTTGTGCAGACAGACAGGCGAACAAGTGAGGTTAGTGATCATATAAATAAGCCTTTTTCCTTTTGTTGCATGTTACCATAAAAATCAACAACAAAAATGTGATTTTATAATATCTGTCATATAATAAAGCAGTAAAGTACAAAAAAGTATGTACAATAAAGATAATAAAAAAATGGTCTAGGGTACTTCAACTAAGCTACTGAACAAGAATATAACTATTTTTTTGTTGTGTCTATCTGTTTGTTTGTTTGTACGCGCATCACATAAAACTACTAAACCGATTGCAATGCGGTTTTCACTGTTGGATAGCTTTGACTTCAAAATAGGTGTACTTGGTTCCTCAATCCGATTAGTAGAAGCCGAGCAATTAATGAAAAACTATTAGACGCTGAACGAAATTTTGTATTTTGTACTTAATAGGTACTTTTTGTCCGGGAATTACATATAGATAACTTGAGAGACAAATACAACGCGGGCAAAGCCGCGGGCACGGCTAGTTTATTTATAATCGTTTAGATTTTCAAAAAGTGTGATTGAAAATGTGTAGCCAGAAATGAGTTAAGGGCAAGCCGTTAATTATGACAGGGGTAACCTTGAAGTTTCAAAAAACTTACCTGTAGAAAGTAATAGCTCGTTCCTTCTGCCCCTCGACATTGCTCCTTATCGCCCAGTCATAGATCTTGAAATAGAACGGCCTGAAGCTTGTCTCTGAAAGCTTCAGCACCAGACTGACCAAAGCGTTCACCACTTCGTCTTCAACGCTATCTATGACTGCAGCTTCTACGTCTTTATCTGCAATGTCGCTTCGCAGCTGGAGGGCGCTCAAGAAGAACGCAGTCAGATCCTGCTGCAACGCAGTGAAGTCAGCCGTGGTCACATTAGCGAAGCTGTCAGCTAGTACTGACATCACAGGGCCAATAGCGTCAAACTTTTCTTTCTCCAAAAGAATCTTATACGTCTCATTCACAACCGGAATCAAAACTCTAGGGGGAATAGCAGTGGCGATCTTCTTTTTTATATGAGCCAGCTTCGTAACAACCACCGATACTTGTTCTTGCTCTGAATTCTGCCATTTTATGTACAGATGAGAATACTCATACAGAATCTTCTGCAGATATGGACTCAAGAACATCGGGAGGCTTTCGATGATCTTAGAAATTGCTGTGACTGTGCTCAGCAGAACCAATTCCTGCGTTTCATCTTTGCGTTGCTTCTTCAGCACTTTGATGATTGCCGGCATGAATTTCCTGAGATTGAACAAGGCGTGGCCCTTCAAGTTGCTGCATAGCTCCGCTAGACACAAAACAATAGAAGCCATGACATTCCCAGAAATATTTGTACGGGATGTGTATTCTGTCACAGTTTCTAGAACTGACCTAAATGGTTCTGGGTATGCTGTTGCTAGCATTCTGGTCAAAAGTTTTAATGAAAGCAGAGCATTCTGTTGGTTCAGTTCCAATTCCTGAGCGGCAGTTTCGGTCCTATTCTCGTCATTGTTCTCAATAGTTTTGATGATATCTAAAAGTGGTTGGAGCAGCGAGAAAAGCAGTTCGATATCAACATTAGCAAGGAACTCGTTGTTGTGCTGAATCTTTGAATTTAGTAGCTCCATGGACTTCCTCCGAACAGTTTGTAAGGTGTGCTTTAGCAGTCCTCTGATCACGTTCAAGAACATAGGAGCTGACAGCAGGTTGTTGGTGTGGTCCAGTAGGTCGTAACTGTGGTGAAGCATGACTCGCCAGTATTTGGCTGTTTTCTCGTCCGAAACTTTGGATATTGCTTGAATGTACGTCAAAGTGTTGATGATGAGCGACTTGTAGTGAGCTTCCATAGTTTTCGTGTTTGTAGCTCGACCGTTGTGCTGGATGAATCTTGAAGAGGCAAGACAGGTGCTTATGAATGTGATGCATGCATACTTGTAATGCCGCAGCTGATTCGGAGTGTGCCCATTCACGCTAAACACCTCAGTTGGATCCGTGTCGGTCTCCATAGAATCCTCGTCCTTTTGAATGGGTAGAGATTTCACATGAAGTATGAGTTTGATAAAGTTTTCTAGTCCAACTTCTGGAGGAAATTGCAGAAGAATGCTTTGTCCGAAGTCCAACCTGTTTATCGGATCTTCCTGGTCTGCTAGCGTACGAGATGATGCTTTATTTTTTTTCTTGTCTTCACCAAAATGAACAATGTGCGCTTCTAGCAGCAATGCAACCAGGACCCACAGGAATTGACTGGCGCCGATGGTCTCCATGAGCTTCTTGTAAAGGAGTAGCCTCCTATGATCGGGTACGTGTAACACAACATCGGCAAATATGCGCAGCACGGGGACTACACGTTTCTGCAACTGCTGGAGCTCTTTCTCTGAATGTTGATCAACACCTTTGTCTAATTTCACCAAAATTGGTATCAAAGTCTCTATAATCCTGGTGATAATCTGGAAGCTGTATGCGTCGTCGTGTCTTAGCACGGAAGAGCCCACAAATGTGAATATTTCCATTGTATGGTTTAGGACTTGTTCTGGCATCATATACGCCGCGTGTGATAATAGAATGAGAGCGTGATGATGTGTCTGAGGGTTCTGTGTCCCTCTAATGCACTGAACTATCAGCTCCACTTTGAAAACAGCCTTCACAGAGTTCAATACATTCTTATCAGTTTCTTTGACAAACTTCTTGCAGTAATACCACAATGAGGAGAGAATCAACTGCTTTGTATACTCCACATAAGATTGCTCTTCAAACCTCAAGCATTTGTTCAGTAATTCAAAAAGCATGGAAACAAATGAATTATCAATTTCCATTTTCTTCTTGTTTTGAACAAACTCAAGGATAGCAACACCCAGTCTCCACTCATCTGTTTCTGTGAGTTGATATGAGAGCATAGAAACGGAAATTTTCTTTTTCTTGGACTGGGTTTCGGCATCTTGAACATGCAACATGGCTTCCAAAACAGGTTTGAAGTCAGTAAAAGTAAGATGTATCTTCTTCATAACTTTAGATGCCACACTTGATATTGTTGGGTTATTGCTGACAGCGCCAGCAGAAGCGATCAGGTGCACAAACTCCGTGCGTTTCGATTCTGGAAGTTTCTTAAACACATCTTCATCTACTTGCTTCATGATCAAAACTGCTGGACTTACGAATGACTGATCTTCTTGTAAAATACACTCCCTATACTCTTTCAAACCCAGTTCCATAGAATTCCAGATATGCTCTTTATCAAATGTGGTTATTGTTGTTTCATTAATGAGACTGTAGACACCTCTGAAGATATTCGATTCGTAAATATCAAATTGCAATTTTGTGTCCAATGTGATCACCTTCAATGATTTCTCAAGAGAGTTCAAAGCCGGGAGAAGAAGGGGGAATGCTGTGACGTTGTTGAAAGTGTCTAGTGTCTTGAGCAGACTTGATCTTATGTGTGATGGTGCATCGGAATTCAGCACTGACGTCAGCTTCGACAAGCAGTTGCGTCGGAATACCTTGCTCTGAGAATCTTTGGCAGTCAGTATTGTGTTAAGAACATGGTTGATCTGATTGTGGTCCAGCAAAAGTTCCTCTTTGTGCTCAAAAAGCTCTTGTAACAAACGCGCATACACGTTGCTTTTGTCTGGTTCCTGACTCAATAGTGTGGTTATTATATCCACTGCGCATTCTCGGATTAGTTTCAAAGGGTTGTTCAAGGCAAATAGAATCATCAACATAACAGCATCAGATTCAAACAGCCATGTTGATCCTGCTTGCCATGTCAGGAAGTTTGTCAACAACTTGAGGCTCCTCAACTGAAGTTCCGGTCCAATGACATCTTTAGCGTCGGCTGCATAAAATATATGGCCGCATGCGAAATTCGCTATAAATTCAAACTTCTCTCGAGGGTTTTTAAAGAATTTGTTCAACAGCTTTTGCAGAAGTTTGACATAGTTCTCGCTGTAGCTTGGAATAGAACATCCTGTTATACAGATTTCGTACAGTCTTCTGATTAGCGTCATTTCAGAAGTCTTACAGACATTGCACCATGGTTTGGGAACTTTCTTTATGTTCATGTCTTCAATAACCCTTGTAAATAGATATTGGATCACTTCAAACAACATGTTATCCATCTTTGCTTCTTTGAACAGTTCAGTCATGATTTCGCTGGAGAAACTCTTGCCATCAGTGGACATGACAATGGATCTGCTTTCGACAGACTCCAGGAGGAAGTTTAATATTCCAGAGATATCTTCCACACTCGCTTTCGTGAATGAGCAAGATTTAAGAAGCATATACAAACAAATATCGGTGGTACTGTTCTTGTTCAGCATGTCTTCATCAAGTATGTTATCTAATTTAGCCGACTTGTCCTCAAACAATATTTTGAACACACAATTCCTGATCATAGTGTGGTCGTTTTCGAATGAACTGTCAATATTGCCGTCGAGTCTAAGCTTAACTCCCAAATTGGACTTATGTATTAACCAAGCCACTTTTGCGGATTCTTCATCTTCAGGGAACAAATAGGGCAGGAGAGCCAAAAGAACTGCTTGGTTGACGGGCATATAGTCTGAATCGCAGAACTTTACGATGGCTTTAACCACAACTGGATTCCATATTTTACCTTGATTAGTACAGACCTTTACTAAAACATCAGTCATTTCTGTTTCGGTTAGAATGTCTGCCAAGCTTTCGATAGAGATATTCAGAGCTGCATCTACTACACTGGGATGGTCATCGGCCAATCTGCTTAAGATAGAATCTTTAACAAAATCTGTATCCTGTTTTTTAATTTCCTCAAAGTTTGCCTCAATGTACTTGACAGCTTGAACTCTTACTTGCGGGTTCATGTGGTTCAAACTCTCAAACAGGTATGTTCCACCAATTTTGTGAGCTATCGAGGGTTTGAATTCGAGCAGCTTTGAGTATCTCTTCTGATTGTTCTTGGATACCATTTTTTCTTTGATGACTTTATCAAATGCCTCAGGGTATTGTCTTTCGAGGGTTTTCAAGATCGTTGCATACCAATTGAATATTTTGATGGGGAACTTGTCTTCTTCTTTTTCCTCTTCTATAATTTCTACGTCACTTTCATTGCCGTCTTTTCTGGATTGGGGTTTACTTCGTCTTCTCTGACCGTAGCTATCAAGCACACACCTGTAAGTATATAAATCATGGTTAAAGTTAATTCCTTTAAACAACTGAAACCAGTGTATGGAATGATATACTAACACAAATATTTATAAAACTAAAGCAGCCTTATTATGTTTGAAGGTTTAAACCTAGGTTCACGAAGTTCGGGACTAAGGAAAGTTTTGGATTTGACCAGGTTTAGACCGGACTTGATTCCGTTGTTATTATGGTCGCGGGACTACCTAAAGATTGGATGATCCCGAGACGACCCCAAGAAAACTCTAGACCAACCACAGGTAAGATGTAACCTTCATTCATTGAAAAAAACGGTTACTTCAAAACGTTCCAATCTACTCAATAATACAAAAAAAATAAGTAAGTATAACGAAACGGAACGCTAATGTACCTACTTTACGTGATAAAGAAAATCTGATTGCAACAAGATACGTAACTGCCCCGCATTTTTGTTACCTTTTCACGAATGAACGGCTGATCTTGATAAAATTTGGTATGGAAACTGGGGAAGGACATGGTATGGGATTCTTTTTACCGTGATAAACTGTAGTCCGCGCAGGTGAAATCGTAAGCAAAAGCTAGTAATACATATAATCGAATACTTAAATATAAAAGTCAGAGTAATATGATTGAATACCTTATATTATCCTAAATTGATTATATTGGCTACTAGCTTTTGGCCGTGACTTTGTCTGCGCGTCCTTCCCTAAGGTTAAAACTATCCTGCCGTTCCCAGTAGTCTTACTAGCAAGACTACCTATTGGTTTTTTTTCCCAATAGTTTTACTAGTGAGACTGTTCAGAATTATCTTCCTTAAAGACTTACTGGTAAGATCCCTACGAATTATGTTTCATACCACCCTAAAATAAAAAAAAATATGATACCGTAGAAGACGAATTTTCATATCTGCTCAGTAATCCATTTCCACCGGGACGACGCAAGCGCAAGTTATTTTAAAATAATGAAAAATTGCTATATATAATTGCTAACTCGTACACAACTAATTTGAGGAAAATGTTTGCTACTTACCCGCCTTCATTTAATGCAATCAGTTACTCTTCGAACTCACTAATGTATCTAGAATCTAGTAGTAGTATTCAAGAAGATAATAGTAATAAATTTGTTTTTCAAAAATCTAATTAATAAATTGCAAGCAGAAGTCAGTTTTTTTATAAACTTTAACTATAGTGCTGAGAGAATTTCTTTACCCAGTAGTCTTTTCCCATTGTATTTTTAATTTTGTACCTAGTTGGCCTTACCGTAAACTATGCGATAAGAGAAAAAAATATGGCTTATGCCTTTTCAGTCTAGATATTTGGAAGATCATTTTCAATGGTCTTACCAGTAAGTCTACATGCATTCCAAGTTGTTTTACTAATAAGACTATTGGGACGAAAATTACCAATAGTCTTACTTATAAGACTACTGGGAAAGGCCAAAACTATCTATATAATAAATCAGTTCAACTATTAAGTCATGAAAAGGTTACAAAATGACAGAGAATTACTTTCGCTTTTATAATATTAATATGGATTATCCATGGTCAACATACATGAATAGATTTTAATGAAATTTGGTATATAGATAGGTCATTGATACATAGAATACTTTTCATTATCATCATCATTGTCCACGAAGGCAAAACCGCGGGGTGCAGCTAGTAATTAATAAACAATAAAATAAATTTAGTTTAAATTTAATTTCAAGAAACACCATAGAGCATCATCATAATGTTGAGAATTACTGTTGTTGGCTTTTAAGTTATCGGGTAAATCAAACAGTACAGCAAAACTGCCCCACGATCCAGAACCTTTCGATAGCGAACCGAATCGATTCGATTCGATATTGTGAATGAAAAATGTATTGAATGGAAAGATTTCAAACCGAATCCACAGAATAAATAATACCATATCGATCGACAACTGAGTTATCTAAGGGTTCTGGATCGGGGGGCTGGTTATATAATTTCAAAAATATTTTCAAGGAACGGTCTTCTTCTGAAATTTCCTCAAACAGTTTTGGGTGTATGATGGTACACACCTCTCCCTGCTCCTGAATCAGTACAATCTTCTAGTTCAGCCACAAGTGTGCTCTACGAAGCCCTAGGGCTCCGCAAAGCGCCGCGAAAATACTGGTCACAATGAAAAAATAAAATAATAAAGGGGTACTTTATGGATACAGAGTAAAATAAAATCTTTATAAATAATCCAAAAATGTTTGAAAAAATAAAAAAACAGCCTACCATTAGATGCAAATACTAATTTTAAGTAATATAATTATTAATTAATACACATAAAACCAGTTTTTGATTATTTATTTTATTTAGAGCTCAGTCAAATATTTAATTTTCATTCCGTCACCAAAAAAGTTTTTTAGAGCCGCTGCTCTAGTTGAATGTTTCTTTCAAGTTGATGGCAACAATATCATGTACTTAGTATTATCACTAGGTACAACTATAGTTTTTTACTGTTTCTACACTCCCAAATATTCCTCTTAACAAGGATCCTTAAACATCCGTTGATGGTATTCGAGGTGAAAATGTGTGCAGAATTATGTCACTCCTCTTGTGGAGTTTTCAAGTTGAGGATACTTGTAAACAAATACTTAATGGGTGCAGGGATACCTGCAGTTCCCAACAGTACCTACACCACACTGTTGAAAGCTCCAGCATCAAACATCAAACGGAACAGCCTGAAAGATAAATAAGCATAATGTTAGTTAACCGGACACAATGATTTAATAAAAAATGCATGAGGTTGTAGCACTAACATGTATTATACTAGTATACAGTAAAATACATGTCAGTGGGTTGTGGTCATTGCAGATATCATCTAAATATAGATTACACGAACAATTTTATTTTGGTTATTTTTTACTTGATTAAACTCATTCAAAACAAATAATACTAAACCTCTATAGCTAAATAAACAGCTATAAATCCTCTCAGGATAAATGAACATAATGAAAACTTACCTACTTCTTGACGAGCTCAATTGCTGTAGTGAGTTATTTGCAACCAGGATTTGGGTGAAGTTGTTGTTCTTCGATCAGTAGATCGTCTTTTATCATATGCACAATAGTTCTTGAGGGTTTGTGAATGGATTATTTTCCATGTCAAGACAGTTTAAATTGCAGTAAAATACATAAAACAAACAATCATACCCTCAAACAAATTGCAACGTCAAAATAAACCAACCATAAACTAGGCCATTGCTAGGTTTAGAGATGTTATCATAGAAAAACCAAAAACCTAACATAAACCTCTAACGCTAATACCATTTCTTCTTGATTCGGGTCTAAACCTGGGTCCAACTCAAAAACCTACCTTAGGTCATCAACCATAATAAGGCTGAAGTTGTATTTGTATTATTCTTGGAATTATTGCAAATACATTATATATTTATAAGTTAGTTATTATTTTTTATATATTAAGAAGGCGCTCGGCATTCCTGCACGCCCAGTAGTCCAGCACTTAGGGTCGGGCCACATCTAACAGAAGATGCATCTCGTATCGTCGGTCGCGTAACGCCTGAACAGCGACCCTTATTTAAAACTAGCTGATGCCCGCGGCTTCGCACGCGTGGTCATTACCAATATACCAACATTTGATCAAATTTCCTTTAATCATTACTTATATCGATTGCTCGGCTTCTACTCATCGGATTGAGATATCAAGTACACCAGTTTTTAAGTCAAACCCTAAGCTATCCAAAAGTGAAAACATATTACATATTATAAGCATTTACATATTTTATGCGTTATTTTTACATTTTTTTACCTACTTCAAGAGGAGGTTCTCAATTCGACCCATATGTTTTTTTGTATGTATGTTACACAATATCTCCGGCAATTGTAGATCTATTTCAAAAATATTTTTCTATTAGAAGGGAATGTTCTCATTAAAATTTCATGTAAATAGTCCACCTTTATGGGTGGAAAATTAGGGGATGACTTCATTTTATTAACTTTCACCCACTTTATGACACGATATCTCCGTCAAATGTGGGTCGATTTTGAAGTTTTTTTTTATAGTATAGGATATGCTTTAGGTATGGTCCCATATATTTAATTTGGTGAAGATCTGATGAAGACCTTCGGAGATACAAAGGAACTCCTCAATGGATAACAGCAAGTCGCGATTGCTGTAATGATCGCATGTTCATGTATTGCTCACGCCACTCAAAACAGGGAAATAAAATAAACTTAAAAAAAAACAACATCAAAAAGAATAAAATACTCTTATGTGAGAAACAGTTAAGGAAGTCAGTACCCAATTTCTTAATCTAACCAAATCAACGGCACAGACTTCGCTACGCTTCGCTCTCGCCTTCGTCTTCTAAACTAGCACGGCCATGTCGGGTCACAACTGAGGTTGTTAATACAGATAGGTTCTCAAAGCGTCACGCAAAAAAGGGCTACTTTATAGCATAGATAAATTATACAAGGATTTAAGAAAGAAGGGTACTTTTGGTACTAGAATAACATGCATGAGTTACTCTTAAATGAACAAACCACGCGAGCATTGCCGCGGGTACAGCTAGTCAATAATAATATTAAATACTAGCTGTACCCGCGGCTTCGCACGCGTGGTCATTTCTCTAGGTTAAAAGAACTCTATTACTATTCCAAGACCTAAAATACCAATATACAAATATTTAAAAAAACCTTCAGCCTTCAAAAAGTTTTTATCGATTTCTCGGCTTCTACTCATCGGATTGAGTTTTTTTTTTTTTTTTTAGGAAGTATATGTGCTGTTGGTCTATAACTGACCTCTACAGCGTCACCGGTACAGGACAGTGGGGCGGGCGCAATAGCGCTCCGCCGCAATGCGTGACGTAGAAGGCGCACGCCAAAGTTAAGTTTTTGGCCACTTGCTCAAGGGCACCCAGGGGGTACGAACCTCGGCTTGGACAGTTGCCATTGATTACTTGGGGAGTATCGAACTAAACACCCCTCGATCTCTACTGTTAGGTAGTGATCGAGGGGGCCCTCATGAAATGGCTGGAGCCCTTTAAATGAATTGCATAACTGACCACCGATTCGGAATACACCTTCGAGAAGAATCGGCAAGAAACTCGAAGGCGAATAAAGTCGACATTAATTACGGGACCTTCGACCTCGCATCCGGCGAGGTCGGTGTCTGTGTCTAATTGTGTTGAAAGATGGTGAAGATGACGGAGTGGGCGAATCAATCGCTGCCTGCACTGCGGCGGCGATTTCATCGTCCGGATCGCTCAAGATGTCTCTAGGGCGTCTACGAAGGGGCCGTGCGTCTGTTGTCGCGTCTGTCGTGTAGTCAGAGGCCTGAACTACTAGAGGGTTGGGGTGATAGAGTGCCGCGTCAAAGTAGCGGCGAGAGGCATTTTTCATATATTGAACTATCGAGGGAAGCTCGAGATCACTGTGCAGGTCGATGTTCCTCTGATACCAGGGGGCATCTAATGCACCGCGAACGAATTTATTTTGTAAAATCTGAAGTTTCTCTAGGGAAATGCGGGAGGCGTGAGCAAATGCTACGAACGAGTATGTCATTGTCGGTCGGACGCAAGGATTGAGATTATAAGTACACCTGTTTTTAAGTCAAACCCTAAGCTATCCAACAGTGAAAACCGCATAGCAACCGGTCCAAAAGATTTTACGTGGTGCGTGAACAGACTAACAGACAGACACGAATTTTAAAAATGTTTTGTTCTTTTTCAGTAGCTTATCTTTAGTACCCTAGATCATTTTAATTTTTTAAATATCTTTCATTTACAGATTTTTTGGTACTTACTGCTTTATTATAAGTATAGACGCCCTTCACTTTTGGGCAGAATCTAGGAGGATACATTACCACAGAATAAATAATAGTACAAGTACAGAAGGCTAACTGAGTAAAGTCATTTAAATAAATAGCGACTCTCGCTACAACGCTATAAAGTGCAATTTAACTCGCACGGCTCTGCGAGCTTTCAATTATATTTACCCAGAAGGCGCTCGCCCACTGCGTGCAGGCTAGAATGCACCGTATCACAACGCGCGAGAACTTCCATTGCTCTAACCGTTTCAGAATCGCTCTGTCGGTAGGGTTGTATTAAGATATGACTATGTACTTGTACTACTAATTATTCTGTGATATGTTATGACTTAGATATTGTAACAGAATAAATAAGTAATAATGTATTATGTTATTACTTATTATCATAAATTAAAATAGTTCTATTACATACAATGACATTCTTATCAGAATAGACCTACTACCTCATTTTTACTACCTACTATCCCGTTTTCAGACCGCCGATAACTTTAGTGAGATACCTACCTACGTGTCGTTGGTTGATTATGATTATATCCTATAGGTATTGCACTTTGATGAATAAAGATGCCTGTCTGAATTCCATGCTTTTTAATGAGTGAAAAATAAATTGCTACCTACGTAATAAAAGGTATTAAAAGTAGGTAGGTATTATACGAGACATATATTATATAAATTCCTAATTAGTTGTAGGCTACTTACTTACTAAGTCAGCACAGTAATTCATTTTCCGATCAACAATACCTACTATAATCAATTATAAAATTACGTTGATCGATTTAATAAACGACTTTATTTCTGCGCGGAAAAACCTTAAATATGCGTAGCTTTGGTATGGAACACAAATGAAATAACATAAAACTATAGGAACCTACGTAATAAAAAAATATTAATATCTAACTACATAACTAGGACCTATTATAGGTATTACAATTTATTACCTTTCAATATCCTTTGGAAGCGTAAAGAATGACAATTCGTCATTTCTATCACTATTCAAACAGCCGAATGCAGAATGCAGTACTTTCTAGCTTTCTTCTTGGTACTCATAATTAAAACACGAATAAAGTTTGTCAATAACTTTACGTAAGTAGGTGCTCTATCGCTAAGTACAAGGCGCGCGACTCATCGAGCGCACGCTTGACACTCGACTGAACGGACCCGAATATTGGGTCCTTGAATTTATTTGTACTTGTTGCGGACTGCGACCGCCCTGACATTACTATGGAGCGCGTTTACTCGGGTGCGAACAGTAAGCAAAGGTCAGAACAACGTCACTATCAACCGGCAAACGCGAACAGTCCTCGATCTGCGTTCGTGCGGAGTGTAGCAGTTCGAAATATTTTAATTTTTTGCCGAAAATATGGTGAAATGTGCGGTGAAAACTTGTTTAAACGACACTAGAAAACACACGAAACTAAAATGTAACATTAAATTTCACAGGTAAGTCAGTTTTACATAGTTTTAGATAGATTTAATATTGAGTAATAGCGGGTGTGAGGATCGCGCGAGACGTGCGGTTCACGTCGCGTCTCACTGCACCGCCCGCCGCTTTGTCCGTAGCGCATCGAGTAGTGATGTGCGCGCTGTCTATATTATGGCGTGGAATTTTTACGTTCAAGCGAGGTCAAAGTTAGAAATTATTCTGATGCTCTAACTAAAATATTGATGTTGAGATTTTTGTGTGGGTAGCTTAATATTAGTTATGTTATATAAATAGAGTAAAAAAACGGAATGTTATGTAAATACGAGTAGACATTTTTTTCTCTGATTACATTTGAAATGTTTTAATTTGATCTTGATTTAATTACATATCACACTAATATTATAACATCAGAGCAATAATATGCCTATAAGTGTAATAGTACTTTCAAACTATCTCGCTCAAGCATAAGATATAATGTGACTGATTATACTTAAGGATAATATAACAAATATATCATTTCTTGAGTTTAATATTTCTAACATCCTCGCACATCTGCTCTCTATACCCATATTTTTAAACAAGAACCCTGCAATAATCAACTACTACATCTGTTGAGGGCAGTCATACAAAATTATGTAGGTAGAGATACGGTTTAAGTATTTAGTGTGCAAATCTAATGTAAAGGAAACTAAAAGGCAGCTTTACCATAAGCCGACTCTTTTTAACGGGCAATAAAATAAGTGTTTTTTTTTTTTTTTTTTTTTTAATATCTTAAACAGAAATCAAATTAAAATATATATTATTTAGTTAGTTTTTTCATATATATTTTGCTGTATTACTTGTTGCATCCCGCTGTATCAACCGCAACAAATGAGAAAAGTAGCTTATGCTCTTCCTCGTGTTTTCAGATTTATTTATACCAAATTGTATCAAGATCAAATCAAATCAAATTCATTTATTGCCAATAGATGTACGTAAATTGATGCAGTTGTTACAATGATATGAGTCCCGTACAATCTACCTCAAAAGAGGTGTGCAATAATTACATGTCTAGCATGCATGTTATAATATAATTTACCTATGTTATTGTAATTTGTACATTTATGTTAGTTACACAATTTACACAAATCAAAGTATAACTTCAAGAACTTCAGAATCAAATGTCAAATAGTTGCAATATAAAAGATAAGTCGTCATATTAATCATTATAAAATATGTCAAAGTTAAAATGAACAAAAATAAAAAATGAACTTTTAATAATATGTCAATTTTAAAACAGGGATTTTTCATTATTTATTATAATTTTGTTTGTAAATAATCCTTGAATCCTTGATCGGCTCAGTCATATGGTTGTGAAAAGGTAACAAGCAGACCCCGCTGTCTGCTTGTATAGAAAGAGTAACTTTCGAAATAATAATATCATTAATAAAGGAAACTGTGAGGTTTTTGTGTTTCTATAAGCCAGTAATAGGCAGGCACCGCACCCATGGAATCCGCGTTAGGGCATGAATCCCGGAATCTCGGAATATCACAACTCCGGAATCTCGGAACATTAGTTCCGATATTACAATTCCGATACTGAGGGTTCCAATATCGCAACATCGGAATCAACCAAATTTTCTATTTGAGTTTTTAAATAAAGTGTAGCCTGTATATAAAGAGAACGCATGTGCGTGGTTTTATCAAACTATCAAAACTGTACTCACGTTAACATTTTCCCGCCAAAAGTGACGAAAAAAGTGGTTTAAACGGGGTATAACATTATACTATTATCTAGCAAATTTGTAACACTTCTTGAGTTGTAAAAATCTAAAATTAAAAAAAAAAAAAACCTAATTGTTTTAGTCAGACTCATTATGTACGATAATAGAGGAGAAAGAATAGTGTCTGATGCAGGCATACACGTATCAGTTTTGCCTACCAGTATTGAAACTGAGCGTGTTTTTTCGTCAGCTGGATATTTCTGTAGCAAAATTCGAAGCTCACTCTCAGATAGACACTAGACGCTTTGTCATTTTTAGTAACACATTTACCAAGAAAAGCGTTCTAATACCTCTATAGGTAGTATATAAGTAGTTTTAATTGTTGATTATTGCTATTTTAACTTACAGTTACATTATTCAGAAGTTTTATTGAAGTTGATTTTGAGTTTTATAATTTAATTAGTAGAGGATAATAATGAGAAATCTGTGATTTGTTACATATACTACATTCAGTAGTAAAAAAAAACGGGTGACTATGTTTGTGCCAAATTGTAAGTAGGTAGACAGATTTAGAAATACGGTTTTAGTTCGTTCAGTGACACCTAATTAGGGCTTGAATATCGGACCATTTTTCAATTCCAATTCCAATTCCGGAATTGGGTTTCGATATTAAGCAATTCAGTTCCGTAATTCCGGAATTCTGGAATTCGAGGCTTCTTTAAAAATAAAAATATTGTTATATACAAAATGCACAGTATTTATTGGTTATTTGATAGTTTCGAAATGTAGGGCTAGTATTTTAAGTAGGAAAAATAAAACCCATAAAAAGGTATTCAGATTCAGAACTTTATGTGTAAAGAATATTAAATAGAAAAAAATAAAGCCAATGAAATAGCTAACCTACTCAGAACTTTAATTATAATAAGAAATTAAGAACTTAATCTATGATCTAGGACTTTTGTTTGTAATGAGATCTCAATAAAATCAGAGCATAAGAAAGCTTGGAATAAGAAATTGGAAGAAGCTGCTGAAAAAGCGTGATCCGCTTCGACACTAGTATGTGGTATTGTTTGTAAATATTGGTAGTGTTTTGTAAGATATTGTTCTCTATTGCTGCCGTTTTCGAAAACTGCCATTTCCACTTTTATCAAACTTTCCAACTTATCAGTTTTCGTTGAATAGTTTCGTTTCGTTAAGTTTCACGCTTCTTTTTTGGGTTTCTCCATTCGCGTTTTCTTCATCAGAATCACTGATTTCTTCTACCGGGTAGAGAAACGCCAACACAGACACTATATGAAGATGTCTTTCCTTATGCGGTTCTGTGCCAGATTTTTGCAGATGTCACAGTTTTGGTAATCTAAACCAATTTGACTTTAATATGTATTTTAGAACTGTATCAGCCGTCATCAAATCAGCGTTTCTCTGACAAAGTGACTAAGTTTATTTTGAGCTTTCGTACCTCCCAAAATTCCTGTTTTGATCACACCAATTCCAGAATTACAAACGATAATGAAATATTTCGGAATTCCGGAATTTTAATAAAACCGGAATTCCGTAGCTCAAGCCCTAGACCTAATGCATTTTATTGCATTAGGTTGCACTACGTTCGGTTGAACGAAAAAAGTTGTAATTTTAACTTTTTTTTTTGTATTTTTAAAAGAGTTAAGATAAGATAAGATAATCATTTATTGAATAGAAAATATTACACAGAAAACCATTACATCTACAGATTGTGAAATAACAAAAAAAATATATATATATATAATTATTTATTTATTATTATTATTTAATTAAATTATTAATTATTTAAGTTTGATTGATAACATCGTTTTTTTATATCCAATTCAATTTTTTAAACAAATTTGAATTCCGATACTGAGATCTAATATCGGAAATCAGTCTCGGAATTGAAAACCTTCCGATATTACATGCCCTAATCCGCGTCGTGACGTGTCACCCTCTTTATTGAAATGCGCGCGAGCGCTTGCAGGCATCCCTACTCGTGATCTATACATCGATGTACGTAGCTATAGAACAACTGCCTACGATCCTCACAGAGGCGGCGGGGCCATAGCCGCAGTCTATACTTTAGTAACATTTGGTCTGAGGGCAGAATAATAAAAAATATGTGTTTTATTACATTATTTTAATGTTTATAAAACAGTACCGTGACATACCTACAGACTGACTAACTGACTCACAACGCCCAGCCAAAAACAAATTTGGAGGAATATTCCTTCAGTATGTATCCTAGAGGTGATCTACGGAAGTAACTATAAACCGTAACACATGAATACCAACTCCAAATAAAATACCCCTTTCCTGCTGGAACCCTTTAATTTACCAGTATGAAAAGTATCCAATGTCCTATCTCGAAGTATGAACTCAAATCATGCCAAGTTTCATTTGAATTCATTCAGTAGTTTTGGCTTGATGCATGTCCAAGATACAGACAGACAGGCAGACAGACGGACGGACAGACAGCAGAAAAAAAATTGTTTTGGGTTCAGTACGAATATTGAACAGCCTCCAAAAAAAAATTACAAAATATCTTGCATGTACAGAATTTGAAGCCCTATCCTGCAGGAACCCTTTATTTTTCAGTATTAAAAGTTTTCTCAATTTACACCCATCATATAAACTATGACTGCGCCAAGGTGAATCAAAATCCGTCCAGTAGTTTCAGAATGGTGAGGGTTTCTTAAAATATCTTTCAACCCGTATCCTGCGGGAACCGTTTATTTTTTCAGGATGAAAGTATTGTATGTCCTACCTCGTAGTATGAACTCAAATCATACCAAGTTTCATTTAAATTCAGTAGTTTCGGCATGATACCTAGCCAAGATACAGACAGACAGACAAAAAAAAACAGTTTTGGCTTCAGAATGGAATACAACAGAATCCAAAAAAAAATACAAAATATCTTCAATGTACAGAATTGGACCTGTTATAGTTTTATTATAAGTATAGAATTGTAGTTAAACAGAAAGGACACAAAAAAATACTCACTTGACAATTGCCTCCGTATGTTGATTTTTGAAGTCCAATTCTTCAATCAATATTTCTGGTAGCTTAGAAAATCTCATAAACTCCTCGTTATTCTTTTGCATGTGGTACAAAGCACTTGATAGAAAAGCGCACACAAAGCGATGGATATTATTCTTCTTTTCTATTAAAATCTTCAGATGCCCACATAAAATGTACATTATATTAGTTGATAGATCATTTAAAATCGTCTCACATATTATGTTATGATGTTTCTGGTTCTCAAACAAAATTGTTATAAGCAATGTCACATCAAAAGAAAAGTCAAATTCGGTTGTCAAAAGCTTTTCAAGAATATCATCCAGTGACTGTGATTTAATATGAACCTTTGTAAACATGTAGCCCAGTACAATGTATGCTGATGCTCGAAAATCTGGTATTGGAGAATCAATAGCTTTGATTATTACTGGTAGCAGAGCATTTATCACCTTTTCAGTTAATTTATTAGGCTGGCCATGTTTATGTGTATTAATTGCACCAAGAAGAGATTGGGTAAAGAAAGCAAATACAGTATTCAGCTGAGTTGCTCGTTCTCCAAAAAGTTCCACATATTTCAATGTACTTTTGGCTATGAATTCCAATAGTTCACCACCAATTGCACATTGATGGTATATAACTTGCTTAGCCAATGGGATGCCTTTTTTCTGGACTACTTGAAGAAATCCCCACATGCCTTGATTCACATCAAGTAGTTGAACAATTCGAACAAATATCATTGTGCTGTGGTATGGCAAGACTAGAGCCAATATCGCCTCCCTGTTGTAATTGTGTATATGATATCTACTGATAAGCCATTCCAGAGCTTTGTGCGACGATTGCAAAGGTAGATATGGAGACAATTGAAGTAGGAATCTTTCAATAGTTTGATCAAGATTATCATTGACTTCTTTAGTTTGCATAGATCTTTCGAAGTCTTTTGATGATGCGCTGAATAAGGACTCTTCATACACTTGGAAACCTTCATATAGAGCGATGAGCTCAGAGAGTCCGCTGCGACCGATCTCATAGAATGTATCGCGATCCTTTAACGCAGCGTCTTTGGGGTCGAAAAGTAGGGACGCCTTCTTCAAGTCTTCTTTGTAAACAGTAGCCTGCGGAACAGCTAGCTTCTTTAGCTGTGAGGCTAGAGATGTACTAGCCATGGTGAGAGACTACCTGAAATATAATTTGAAGGTTGTAGACTTATTTATTACAATATCATAATTTATAACCCCTATACTGTAGTGGTTTGCATTAGCGACATGGGGTATGTTTACTTACTGTAATAACCTTTGCTCAAAACAAAATGATCACTTGAACATTACATGTGTATTACATCACTTTACATTCCTTCTTTCTCCAATTGCACTTAATTGCAGTAATTCTAAACTTGGCTGTAGCACTTTTACCACGCGAAGTATTACACATGCGTTAGCATCCTGTAGTCTGTGTATTACACCTACGCGAGCTATGTTTTCTTTCTTAATTTACACGCACGCACGTGCGCCGCGCCGCAGCCAGGGTTGCCCTTGCCAGATATCAATTATCATATCAGTGGCCCGACCACATAACTTGGCTACAATCGAATTCTCAATATCGCAACCACTAATGCCTTGCGATAGAGTCGAAATTGCTATGAAAAAAGTGATAATCCGATTGTAGCCAAGTTATGGAATTGGGCTGGTGGTGTACAGTGATAATATATATATATATATATCTATAAAAAAAACTAATTTTTTTGTTTTGTACATATCACGACTCGAAATCAATATTAACAATTAGGAAAAATAACAGTATTTCATTAATACGCTCTCTACGATTTCACCCATTTCATCTATCTCTGTGACTTGTGTGAAACGGAACGTTATGTTGTCCGTTAATGACGCCAATTCTGTTGAGCAACTCACTAAACTAAACTAAGCTAAAGCTAAATTTATTTTATTTTAGTGATTCCTAAAATTTTATCAGTTGTTGATTTCAACTAGACTAAGACCACAGACTAGGTAGAGATACTAAGACATCATTGTGACAGGACTAATTTGATTTTGACAACGACTAAATTTAACTGCTAGTTTTGCCCACATTTAAATAATGAAAAAATGTAATCATACATTGTTGTTTATTATCTGTGTTAGGGAGACGTTTTTATAGAAGTTTTCATGAGCCGCTATGCGCATGCGCGATCGAATTTTTCAAACAGTGTGGAAGTTTAGAAATGAAACGTCAGTAAAATCACTCTGAAACATGTACTAGGGGGTACTAGGTTTTAAAAGTGGACCATCACGAAAGGGGCTATATCGTCTCGCCTTTATAACTGTGTAACTATATAAGCCCCAGAGATCAAATGTAGGTGTCATTTTTCTGGGTGGCACTGCAACTGTTATGGGCTAGCGTGACGCTTACCATCAGGCGAGCGACTTGACCGTCTCGTCACAAAAAGTAATTACAAAAAAAACTATTTTTGCCCTCTATTGTCAGCTCGATATTGGAATGGTAATATTTGTCAAAAGACAAATATTAAACATTACGGGGGGAGGTACGACGGGCGGGGGGACGCACAGAGCAAAATCAGCAAAATTGATAATTTTGTGATTTTTAATTCGGTATAACTCGAAATTTAGTAAGTATATTTATTCCGGTGTTTTGGTAAAGATCTCGTTGAGAAAAAAATCGATTCAATATAAAAAAGTTTGCAAAAAGTCTAGCATGTTTTTTAAAAATGGCGTCTGTTACAAAAGTGGCTGCAGCACCCGGAAAGTCCGTACTAAAATAAATATTATACAAATTTTCAACTCCAACACAGAGCAAACGAGAGGTTTTTTCAGGACCGTATCAAATTGTACGTGGCGTTGACGTTTCACGACAATCAAACGGCCATGCATTCCAACACAGCCATCTGTTTTTTTCAAAAAAACTAGTGCATTTATGAAACGGAAATCTGTTTGTTACAACGGTCATGCATGCGCTTAAGAGCTGTTGAAAAGTTATATTTTAATCTTCGGAGTGTGACATACATGAATGCGTGTTTACTTTAACGGTAACGTATGCGCATCTCGATAACGTCAGCTTTCAAACAAAGAAATCGCATCAAAATAGGTCCATTCATTTGCGAGCTAGATGCCACAGTAGGCCACACGGATACACACACACACACACACACACACACACACACACACACACACACACACACACACACACACACACACACGCCCTTGTTCGCGGGTTTAATAATACGTGGACCTTTACAAAAATCCAGGTTATGCGGGCCTACCTTTCCCGTTGCTTTAGAGAAGTGTTAATACCGTACGAAAAGTAACCTATCTCTCTCCAACACAATTATCTGGTCAGAATTTCTATACACTCGAAAAGGACAGAGATATTAAATGGTGAACTTTCATACTAAAACCCTGATTATGCGGTCCGACCGCATAATAAGAAGGGATGAACGCTCTTCACACAAGTCCGCATAATATTCTAAAGTCATACTCTTTTACACAAGGCCCGCATAATATTCATAAGCCATACTCATTTACACACAGACCGCATAATAATCAAAAGTCATACCCTTTTACACAATGCCCGCATAATATTCATAAGTTATACTCATTTACACACTGACCGCATAATAATCAAAAGTCATACTCTTTTACACACTGTCAGCATAATAATCAAAAGTCGTACTCTTTTACACACTGTCCCCATATTATTCAAAAGTACTCTCGTATTTTACACACAGTCCGCTCAGTATTCTAAAGTCGTACTTACTATTTAACAAACACTGACTGCATAATATTCTGCCATGTTCTATTATAAAACCTTTAATCCCGATTATGCGGATCTACCGTATAAGAAAAAGCCACGAACGCTCTGAACACACTGTTTGCATAATATTGTAAAATCAGACCCTTTCTAACAGTTTCTGAATAATTATAGTAATATAGATAAATTTGCTCACACAAAATCGTCCTTAACGACAATAATATTTTTCAAAATCATACGTTGCGCGTTGTTTTGGTTACGTACTGACAAAACGCAAGATTCAAATCGCCCGCTGGTTTTCCGACCCGTCCCGTCCCGCAACTGACTATCGTCAGCTTTTAAATTTGTAATCGACTTCACAAAAGGAGACGGTTATAAGTTATAATTATGTTCAATTGTATGTTTTTTTTTGTGTATGTTCTCCGATTTCTCCGTCAATTAAGTTCCTATTTTGAAAATTATTTTTTGTTTGAAAGTGTATACTCTCGAGGTGTTCTCATATAAATTAAATTAAAATTGGTTAAGTAGTTTTTTGAAATTAAATAGATTATTTTTAAATTGTGTTTATATTACCTTTAATCTCCAAGATTTTATTAATTAGGGAAGAATTTCAGTGAAGAATTTCTCATATAAACTTCATCAAAATTGGTTAAGTAGTTTTTTTATTAGAAAATCTATTTGTTTTAATTTCTTATGTTTTCTCATATCTTCGCAATTACTGAACTAGATGATTATTTTTACTTGAAAAAAGACAATATATTGTATACATTAGTTAAGTAGCTTTTTACAAGCTTTTATTCAATACACTGGGTTGGGACAAGTTTGCAAGTCAATTAACGACCCATTAAGTTAAAGTTTTGCACACGGGTGTAGTTCTGATGACAATACAATATTATGGTACTGTTGAGCTGGTCTGATGATGGAGCCGGAAGAAAGTCACAGGAACTCCACAACAAAATGATGAAACCCCTTCGAGTTTAGGCTCATTTGATTGGTCTCGATGAGTTTTCAGATCTTAGTGGTACTGGTGTGGTATCTCGTAAAATATTGTTTGAAAAAAGTTTTTATATACTCGTATTTAAAACTTATAAATCCATTTTTTGTTTATGTTTTCTCATATCTACGAGATGTGTAACCATTTTTTTAAAGAGTTCCATTCCAGTGAAATCATAGATAGTTTTCGTAAAAACTGATTCAATTGTTTTATATGTAGGTTATTCATCCTTAGTTTTAATTTACTAACGTCGAGTCTAAAGTGAGTTTTATTATTTTCTTTGGCATCATTTTATTTCTTCCGATGTTTGCTTAGGTCACTTAAAATCAAGAAATAAAAATACTTTTCAAAAAAATTTAATAGTCTTCATATTAAAAATGTTATTTCGTAAACAACCACTAAAAGAATAACATAATTACGATTGAGCCAGAACAACATGACTTTTTCTAAATTACCAATGTTTTAATAATGCAAAAATACAACATAAGATAAGAAAGAGTTTATTGAAGGTGTAGAATATTGGTACATATTTAAAAAAAAGGATTAAACATTTGTGACATTATTTCCAAACGTAATTCACGTTTGGAAATAATGTCACAAATGTTTAATAAGAAAAACAAACCCTTCTGCTATGTCTAAATTAACGATTAAATAAAAAAGTTCTTGCATGTTCTTGCATTTTAAATCTAAATAAAGGATGCACATTTTTTAAATAGTTTGCAAACATATAGTACAAAATAATAGGCAATGTAGTTTATTAATAAAATTTCAATATTTCATGATCAAAATTAGATTGACATCGATTTTATGATTACAACATCGTAATAATCAATTAAAAATATTTTACTTAGCTCACATAAGCTCACATCCCAATTAGTTGCACATAATGTGCAACTAATTGGGATTACTACACTGAAAACAGAATTCATAAAAAAACTTATTTTTTAGTAATGTCACCCAAGTTAGTGCTCAAGGGGGGTTTACCAAATATTCGAATAAAATAAAAGTTGCTATATCTAAAAACTAGTCAACTTTTAAATGAGTAAAGTTGTGATCATCTGAACGGAACTGAACTGGTGCATAAACCAGGTGGTCGTTTTTTAACTTTTGGATGTTGACTTTCGTTTTTGGGATAACTTATCCACTTACTTTTTCATTGTCCCTAAAAGTGCTCCCCATTTACAAAATTCTTATATTTAAGCTAAATATCCGTGTTTTATCATCATCAGCCTATATTAGTCTACTGCTAGACGTAGGCCTCTCCTACTGCACTTCACTGAGCTCACTGAGTCTTCAGCTCTCCTCATCCATTTTCTTTCAGCCACTTTTCGCAGGTCATCACTCCACCTGGCCACAAGGCGTCCTACATTATGTTTGCCTAAACGTGGTCTCCACTCAAGTACTCGTCTACCTCAACGGTTATCGGTTCTTTGGGAAATGTGACCACCACCACTTTAGCTTGCTTATCCTTAGAGCTATGTAATTAACCTTTTCTCCGTCGGATATCTTCATTACCAATCTTGTCCTTCAGAGAAACTCCAAGCATAGCTCTCTCTCTATAGCTCGCTGAGAGACCTAACATATGTGGACTAGTTCGACCGTGATTGTCTACGTTTCGGCTCCGTAGATCATAACTGGTAGGACACACTGATTGAAGACTTTTGTTTTCTTTTCAAAGTTGTTCTTACCTAATTGCAATATTTGCGCAATGTAAACATATTGCTGGACAACTTCAAGAGGTACACCATTGACTGCAATCAGTTCCGGGTCAATAAGATCGTTAAACATGATCTTGGTCTTATCTTGGTTCACTTCGAGACCGATACGTTCAGAAGCATCAACTAGTTTGGACAGCATACTTTGCAAGTCTTGCAGCGACTCCGCTATTAGTACGATATCATCGGCAAATCGTATGTGTGAGATGTTCTCGCCATTGATATAAATGCCCGTGCCCGTATAAACGTCCGTGTTAGGATCACATAAATTCATATGTGTACCAAATTTCAACTTAATCGGTCCAGTAGATTCGGAGCATATTTATTGTGACAGACGGACAGACAGACAGCACACGAGTGATCCTATGATTGTTCGGTTTTTATTTGGACGTACGGGACCCTAAAAAACAATTTCAAGACATAAGTAAAATAAACACAACATATAACTAAATATAAATAAAACATATTTTAATAAAACTACCTATAAAAATTCATAGTTTACAGGAGCGCAACTGTATTTTAGTTCTGGTTCTAATCCGGGAATTCAAGGAAAACTTAAAAGCATGTAAATACTGGTACTTTTATTGGCACACAAATCCAAATAGATAAAATTATGAATTTAATAATCTATGGAAGCGCGGTGCAAATGGCGTTGTCACAACTGATACTGCTCCGTGCTACCTGCGCTCATCCCGCTGCAACAGAGCATACGCTCCAACAAACTTTAAACGTAAAGGGCGCATTTTATAATGAAACATACGTATTTTAATTACACACAATCAAGTCCGCATTTTGCATCACCTACGTAATTTAACACAGGCGAGCGCATAATCAATCGTAGACTAACATACACAGGACAAGGTCCGCATTTTACATCATATACATACTTTAACACAGGGCGAGCGGCATAATCAATTACAGACTAACATACACACCTCGAGGTCCGCATTATAATAACGTACTATTTCTTACACAACTAGGACTGGTGGCACCACGTGGTGGTTACACACTGAACTAAAACACTAACGGATGTTAACTAAAGTTGTCAAATATCCCTAATATGCGGTCATTTTTCATATTTTGCTAAGATTTCACCAGTCAACCAATCTCATCGCAACGAATTCAAAGATATATTTGAGACTTCGTCAAATTATTATGCGGACGCCCGCACAACCGGGTAAGTCCGCACAATCGTGGTTCCTGTCACGGTAAAGACCGCATAATGTTAAAGCCGTAAATACACACTCAAACACACACACACACACACACACACACACACCCTCACACACTCAAACACACACACACACCATAACATATAGGTTACTTCTAACCCAGAGATATGACCACGTGGGCAAAGCCGCGGGTGTCCTGCTCATAATCAGCAAAATTCACGTTATTGTGATCTTTAATTCGGTATAACTCGCGATTTGTGCGTGGAGTAAACGTTTCACGACAAACAAGCGGCCGTGCGCCCTGACACAGACCACGCTATTTGTCTATGGTTTTCATTTCTTGCTAAGAGTTCTCGGCACGAGGGTTGTGTGGAGGCACCTTTATACGTAACCTGACGTACAAGAGAATAGAAAAATACCACTAAACTAAACTGAAAAATTAAAATCAATTTAGGTGTGTCAAGCTAAAACTTAGTTTAGTGCATTGTTATCGGCTTGGAACAGGACTAAACTTAATTTTAGTGTAGTTTAGTCTAGTTTGTGCCAAACGAATCGGTACCAATGTCAATTCTAGATGACAGCTGTCTTCGATTCGCATGTGATCGTGATTCACAGGGGTGCGTTTAAGTCAATTTACCAGTATAAAATTTAAACTGACTAAACGTAAAACACCCCGTTCAAGCACACCGCGAGGTGAAAAATTAACCCGACTAAAATTTAATCTGCCCCGTTCACGGGCGTCCGCTGGTATAAGTTTTCGCCTGGCTAGGATAAATTTTAGCGAGCTTTTGAGGTCGCTAAATTTTAGGCTTCTGTCAGATTGACAGCTGTTTGTCATTCGATTCGCGGTTAGATTATATTTGTTGGTTGTTATTATCGTAAATACTATCTTATAGCAGTAACATAAAGTCTGTACAACGAATATAATAAAAAAATATCTAGGGGACCTTTAATAACAATAATGAACAAGAATTTGACAAATTGAAATTGAATTTGACAGCTAAGCCTATGAATCCGTTCAGTGAACCCTCGCTAATTTTTATCCGGTGTAAATTTCGCCGACTTACTTAAACGCACCCCTGGGTTGCGTCTATGTCAATTATCCAGTATAAAATTTAACTGACTAAACGTCAAACACCCCGTTCAAGCACACCAGGAGGCGAAAAATTAACCCGAGTAAAATTTTATCTGCCCCGTTCACGGGCGTCCGCTGGTTTAAGTTTTCGCCTGGCTAGGATAAATTTTAGCGAGCTTTTGAGGTCACTAAATTTTAGTCTGCTGTCAGAATGACAGCTGTTTGTCATTCGATTCGTGGTTAGATTCAATTTGTTGATTGTTTTATTCGTAAATACTATCTATATTTATAATAACGCAGTAACATAAATTCTGTTCAACTTATATAATATAAAAATGATCTAGGGGACATAAATTAGGCTACTGACAATAAATTTGACAAGTCGACTTATGAATTTGACAGATAAACCTATGACTCCGTTCAGCGAATAGTTAATTTTTATCCGGTGAAAAAGAGATGTTCGGAAAATGTATGAACGCTGGTACTAAAATAATTTAAAATTCTAAACAAGATATTAGACATTTGTGAAGAAAGGGAATATTATTCTAATAATGACAAGCAAAAGAAAACAACAAAATGCCTTCATTTTTTTATTTGAGTTATGTTTTTATTTTGGCAGAAAGAAAAAACTTGGCACACTAGGTACCTTACCTCTGGCAACTCTGATTTGACACTACTGACGACAGTGACACTCAACACGGCACGTAGTTTGTCGATCTGGCACTGACAGCTGAAGGATGATAGATGACAGGACATTAAGTTTTTTTTCTACAGGCTTCATACAGGTTTTTTTTGATGAAATTGCGTTAAGAACGTTTTGTTATTTAATTATTATTTATATTCACTTGATATAATGTATTAATTGAAATAACAAACCATATAAAATAACGAAATCTGTTTTATTTTAATCCCAGTGCATGAAAAACGCACTAACTCAATAGAATGGAAAATATTAAAAGTTTTGTTTAATTTTAAATCTAGGAAAACATTTTCTCTTTTGCTTAAGAAATGGAGGCTAAATAAAATATAAATTACATATATTTATGTAGCCCAGTAAATAAGCTTCTAAATGAGGTATATATCATAGCTGCTGGAATTTTCTCGGAATAAAGTACTTTTTCTGAACATCTCCTTTCGCCGACTTGCTTAAACGCACCCCAGAGTATAGACATTTCTTACTGTCGTTGAGTCCTAGGGCGCGTTCACTTACTACGTTCACGGATACGGCACGGATCACCCGCGCGATCACTCAAAATCGTTCACGGCGTCGTCGGGCGTTCGCCTGGGTCATCCAAAATATAGTAGGGGAGGGGAGAAATTGTATGAAACTGACACTTGACAGTTGTTAGCAGTACGATTACGTAATGTTGATCATGACGGTTTCAAGCCGTCAAATTCAATAATGCTTTGCGATAGTCGATTTTGCTATGAAAAAAGTGACAATCCGATTGTAGCCAAGTTCTGTAATTGGGCCACAGTTCTATGTGGACGTCCAAAGTCGTTCACTAACTCCGGTGGCCCAATTCCATAACTTGGCTACAATCGGATTATCACTTTTTTCATAGCAAATTCGACTCTATCGCAAGGCATTAGTGGTTGCGATACTGAGAATTCGATTGAAGCCAAGTTATGGAATCGGGCTGCGGATGATCGAGCGATAATCGCACGGATGATTCGAGCGTAGTAAGTGAACGCAGCCCTAGCGATCGACATGCAACGAGTGGTCCATAACGGTCGACATTGGTTTATTACTGACATATCGAGTGAGTTTTTGTAGGATATACACACTTAGGAATCACCAAAGAGAATACAACCACTACGCTAGAGGAATCACGTTAGTTTGGGTTTAGGTTTGTTTGTATTGTATTTTAGAGAATACAGTTACTTAAAGTAACTTTGAGATTATTATTCTTATGATGACGGCGGAGGAAATTATATAACAGGTTTCATGATTGACGTCGGAGAGGCCCGATTGACAGCAGAAGTGCAAAGAAGCCACTCGGTCGCGAGAGCCCCGTTGGATGCCTTCGAAAACAGCTTTCAGAAAAGGTTTTGGCTGCCAAAAAACTCACACTTGAAGTAATGGCATTTGTGGAGCCTTTTATTGCCTCGAAGTAGGCTTGATCTAAAGATGATGGTCCGTACTTACACTTTGTAATAAGCATGCTTTACCAACTATATATACCTCCACCGTATGGTACGTCTGAGGGTACCCAATGATTTAAATTGAATGAGCCTATGATTATTGGATGCTTAGATGGATATTAATAGGTACAACCATGTAAAATATACATCAATGGGTACAAAAGTAACTGCGACCCTCTCTACCAATCCACAAGCTATTTATTACCAGGCAAAGTAAAACATATTTTAAAGATACCTAGTTATGTTGCATAATACATCATCAATCATCATCAAGAGCCCCAAAATGTCTACTGCCATTTCAACATGGGCTTCCCGATAAGAAATTTGGGGGTTTTTCATAAACACTGGGCATGGCAGGCGTCTTGGTAATCACAGTTGTTGATAATGTGCAATAAAAAGTGCTGCCTATTTAATATTTTCCTTTCCTGGTTCTCACAGCACCCGCGGATATGAAGGGGTATCACATGGCAAAATATTTACAAACTATTCCACAACTGGTATTCAGTTGGTAGAACAAACATTGATGGTTGAAACATAGATTCACGATTCTATTCCAATCCAATGTAGGCAATATAGACATTTACATTAGGTTGGTGACCAAATTCGGTCGATCGTTGCAGTGAAATTTAGCTGGAATTGCATATGGCGACCAAAGACGAGTACGGCCAAACCAACCTAATGTAAACGCACCATTAGATGCGTTGAAAGCTAGGTATCTAACTGTATTGATGAAAACTAAGCAGATTGTATAATTTACTAACTCTTCTCAAAACTCTGTTCAATTCATTGAATGTTTCAGGGAAATGAACCCACTGTCCAAAAACATCCAAATGGTTCATTGCACTGACTAATGCAATGTACTTTGTAACATTTGACTGGAATGCACCATGCACCTTCATCTGTAGATCAAGGCCACTTTGATGCAAAAAAAAAACACTGATGTCATCACTTCGGCTGTGAGATCTTTGATCAGCTAAAACTTTTCTGAAAGCTGCGCCTTCTATGCACTTCTGTTTTTTGACAATGTATGTAAGTAGGTATTTTAATAATTATTGAGAAATAATACATTAATTTTTAGATAATGTACTGCGTTTTACTAAATGAACCACACACCACGAGACCAAATTACACAGAATAAATTGCCGGAATCCACACAAGCACTAAAATTATTGCATAAACCATAGTACAGATAGTACTAATCAAGAAATAAGTTCAATAACTAAAACCAGACTATGTTCGGGTAAAAAATAGCCTACGACACTATTGCAAAGAAAACAAATCAATTCATACCTCACTTCTAAAAATTGGACCAAGTTTTTAGTTTGAACACATTACCCTTACCTTGCCTTGCCGTAGTCGGGCAAAAAGAACACTATACCTGAATACAAATCGATTGTCTAAATCAAACCAATAGGGGCAACGCTATGGTGGAATATCCACATACCTACATACATAGATACATACTGTAGTCTTGGATAAATACATAGACTGTTAAACTCATTACCCTTCCCTTGCTTTGCTGTAGTCGGGTAATAAAACAAACAAAATTAACTGACCTTATACTAAATAAAAATAATGTTTTAATATATAACAATATATACTATAACAATACGTATAGCATCTGAGTAGATTATATGTATTACTTATAATCTAACTTCCGACAACGCACAGCCTAAACTGTAATGTTATAGAACTAGAGATTTGAAATTTTGTGCTACGGAGGGATTTTTTGAATTTCCATCACTAGAGGTTGAACAGAAAGGCAAAGTTAGCAAGTGGGCTAAGCTGCAAGGGTTTCAGCTAGTAAATTATAACTAAGCTAAACTCTGAGAGCCAATCTTTACATCATTATGAAATTGTCAATTTATAATTATTGAAAAAATAAAACAACCAAAAACTATGAAATTATAAATTTAATCAATCAAAGTATTTAAACAATGGTACGTCCATTGTTTTTTTATGATCTTTATTTAAATGGGAGTTTTTTCACGCAGTAACCCCCATAATTAAATTCATCTTATTATAACTTAACGACTAGGTAACAATTAGTGAGTATGGTTACGGTCTCACATAACACACAAATAAAGTTTAACCAACATCTTGGCTTCATCCGATAGCGGCGAAGCCAAGATGCCGTTACACATACCAACATTAGTTTGACTATCGAATATAACTCATGTCCTATCGCTGGGACTCATTCCGAACACATTCTGTCAACACATAGTGAACAGTGGCCCAATTACAGAACTTGGCTACAATCGGATTATCACTTTTTTCATAGCAATTTCGACTCTATCGCAAGGCATTAGTGATATCGATACTGACAATCCGATTGAAGCTAAGTTATGTAATCGGGCTGCAGCTTCCACTACATCACACTCCAGGCAGTTAGGTTGTAGCGTTGAAAAAACGCTACTTAAATTAAAAAAAAACAATAAACCTATAAAAACAACAGTTCGACAAGTAAAATTAGGAATAATAAAGTTCAATTGATGAACACGGAGACAGGTGGTGACATCTACCGGAAATTTTACTTATCTTTGCATCGATTAGCTGGCAAAGCAAAAGGGCGCGTTCCGTTGTTTGGCACGGCCCCGCGATGTCAGCAAATAGAAATAAATTAAACAAAGCAATTAAATGCAACAAATGCTAAATTTAGGAACGTAGATTTTTTCCAAAGCAAACCCATACAATATCATAATTTAATAGTCACGATATATAGTTTTACGAGGATAGGACGGTGGCGGAGCAAAGAAACCGCGTTCCGTACCTTTCGTCTGAAACGGAACGTTTTTATAGAATATAGTTTATAACAATTCTTGACGTTTGGCAGTTGTTTAGCTGTCAAAATTAGTTGAAAAAAAAAAAAAACAAATGTGATTTCTAGGGTGAGATATTTAAAAATAAAAATAAAACCCGATTATTTGTCCAAAGCCAATGTGTAAACTCCGATAGGCTTCCTGGTGAAACGAAATGTATCCCCGATAGATTTCGTAAAGAAAAAAACTAGATCCGGCGAGACAGAAAGACACCGGCAATGGAGACGTGTCCTTTCTTTTTGGTGCCGAAGGTCCTAACAGGACTGACAGGATTTTTCCCTGCGTACCACAAAACCCGTAAAAAAAGGTGAGAGCATTTGTCGGTGTTATTTTCGTAGTAATGATTGCGATTGTGAGATCACCTTTATCCATTTTTCGAGACGCCATTTTAGCGAGCCGAAAGCGGTGGCGTTTGCGGAGTCTCGAATTCTAAAAAACGTTGTGTCTATCCATTCACAGCGGGTTTTCCCCCCCGGACTAAAGACACCCCACGAAGGAGGCTTCCCCGGATTTGAGTAAAAAAAGGCGCCGTGTTGCAATCCGTTACGCCACGCCGACATTATACCCAACGATTCCTGCCACATACTTGGGATGCGGTATCGTATTTAATCCATATATTTCGTTAACCGGAGTGTTGAACTTTGGTTCCCCACTGACCTGCTGGACACCTGCAACGCCTGAGGGGTCTAGCCTGGCTACCTCTCACGCTAATTGGACATTGCTGAAACGTCGAATGGAGAATTACCTTCACCAACATAACGGCTAAACCCTATAGAAAAAGGTAAATAAGTAGACTGCACTGCCGGCCGGCAAATTCATCAATGTTCTGTTAGAGTAAATACTTAATTTTGTCAATTCTATATCGACCCTAATTATAGCAGGGTAATCTTAGATCTTGGTATTTCTTGGCTGCTGAGTTGGATCTGCAGGCTAGGATTCTTTAGATCTTAAGTAAATAAGCAAGATTAAACCAAGCATAATAAATATTGTATTGGAGAATTTAAATTGCATGTTTTGTCTTCAACTTTACATGCTAGCTTGAGTGACTGTCCGACGTACCTACGGCACGGTTCCTTAGATTTTAAGTAAGTAAGCAGAATTAAAACCAAGGATAATAAATGTTGTATTGGTGAATTTAAATTGCATGTTTTGTCCTCAACTTTACATGCTAGCTCGAGTGACCGTCCAACGTACCGACGGCACGGTTCCTTAGATTTTAAGTACATGAGCAAGATTAAACCAAAGGTAATAAAGATTATATTGGTGAATTTGAGTTGTATGTTTTATCTTCCACTATAGTACCCACTAGCTAGTACATTACCGAACGGTCTTGATCCAATAGTTCTTGAAGCTCGTTCCGGTCTAAGTTTATCCAGGTAATTTTATTAATTTCAAAATAGTAGCGAGTATTTTTAGTTTCGAGTGATTCTGAGGAAAGGTATAGCGTCCTCGCGTACAGGGCGACCGAATGGGGCAAGAATCCCGACTCACCCCACTTTTGGTCCGACTTGCCCCAATTTATTTTTTGTTACCTTTACTTTCGGAAATCACCGTTACACCGTTTTATAGCGTTAGAACCCTTTCTTATCGTTACAATATGGCGCCCGAACAAATTTGTACTATTTAGTGGTTTTTATAGAGATAAAATTATATATGTGGAAATGAACAAATAAATTTGTGATACAACATAATAATCACACTTGTTGAATATAAAAACTATAGTGTACTTTAGCATTATTTAAGCGAAATAAAATTGTAAAGAAGGACAATTTTGTTAATATCAGTTTGGAACTGATCCAGCATTAAAGTTTATATAAATTTAAAAATTTCACATATCGACAATGTCGGATCCTATTGAACCTCGTTCAGATGAAGAATTATGTTACGCTTCACCACGACGTTTTAGTAATGTCACAGATCCAGAGGCCAGTATTCCACAGGAAGTTTACACTCCTGTCAACGCGGTCAACACTCAGCGACGAGTTAACCTAAACATTTCTACAAATAATCTTGTCCCTACAAATGTTAGTCAACAAACTTCCCCGTCAATGCAGACTATTGCTCACACTAGCGCCGCATCGCCGTTTACACATGGACAATACGCGGATAAAATAAATTTTGAACAGGAAGTTTACATTGAAAGTTTTTTACAAATTTAGCTGATTCAAAATGACGATTCAGGCATATACAGCATATATTTAAATTGTTTATTTGCATATTTTAAAGTTAATATCGACTTTTTTTTTTGGAATACAAACCGAAGAGAATAATTCATCATTCTGCAAAACTAATGTTTTTGGTTTTCAATAACCTCTTTTTTTTCTTCTCTTCATAGTAAATCTTGTTCGAAAGTCCAGTTAACAAAGCCACTGGATACGCTCTTTAATTTCTTGCTACAGAACGGAGTGTTATTACTGGAGGCACATACCTTTCAATTATGAGGAATGTACCATTGCCAGGAAGTAACATCACGATTGAGGATAGGATTATGGAAGCTTCGGCGTTGACTGTACTATTGCTACTGTTTATTGGAAAATTTTTGATTGGAGGCGGTTTTCTTTGATTTTCTTTATAGTTTCTAGGAAGGATAGTTTCATCGAGTGCAGTTTATTTTCGGCATAGTAGTTAATTTGAAAGGGATGTATGAATTTAAGTATGAAAGAGGCGCATGATGAGGTAAGATAGGGAGATTATATAACTGTATGAGACAAACTAGTCCACCCAATGACAAGTATATGGAGTCAGGAAATCACCAGTACTTTCAGAAACCTTTATTTGGAAAAAGTTTTTTTTTACGCTGAACAACCTCTTGTGGGTGTTTTTTATGGTACGGTTGTTTCAGCTAACTTAGTAGTGCAACCTTTTTTTGATTGGATTTGGTAGTACGGTTGACACGACTAACTATTAGTTAACGTAGTATTCTAGTCAATCAACCTCTTTGCACGGTTGTTTTGATATATTTTTTTGCCGTTACCTGCTATGTTTCGGTTAACTGCGTTAACCTCTTTTTCCGAAAAAGGGGGTATTGTAGCGTTGACAAAACGCTACTTAAATAAAAAAAAACAATAAACCTATAAAAACAACAGTTCGACAAGTAAAATTAGGAATAATAAAGTTCAATTGATGAACACGGAGGCAGGTGGTGACATCTACCGGAAATTTTACTTATCTTTGCATCGATTAGCTGGCAAAGCAAAAGGGCGCGTTCCGTTGTTTGGCACGGCCCCGCGATGTCAGCAAATAGAAATAAATTAAACAAAGCAATTAAATGCAACAAATGCTAAATTTAGGAACGTAGTTTTTTTCCAAAGCAAACCCATACAATATCATAATTTAATAGTCACAATATATAGTTTTACGAGGATAGGACGGTGGCGGAGCAAAGAAACCGCGTTCCGTACCTTTCGTCTGAAACGGAACGTTTTTATAGAATATAGTTTATAACAATTCTTGACGTTAGCAGTTGTTTAGCTGTCAAAAGTAGTTGAAAAAAAAAAAAAAAACAAATGTGATTTCTAGGGTGAGAAATTTAAAAATAAAAATAAAACCCGATTATTTGTCCAAAGCCAATGTGTAAACGCCGATAGGCTTCCTGGTGAAACGAAATGTATCCCCGATAGATTTCGTAAAGAAAAAAACTAGATCCGGCGAGACAGAAAGACACCGGCAATGGAGACGTGTCCTTTCTTTTTGGTGCCGAAGATCCTAACAGGACTGACAGGATTTTTCCCTGCGTACCACAAAACCCGTAAAAAAAGGTGAGAGTATTTGTCGGTGTTATTTTCGTAGTAATGATTGCGATTGTGAGATCACCTTTATCCATTTTTCGAGACGCCATTTTAGCGAGCCGAAAGCGGTGGCGTTTGCGGAGTCTCGAATTCTAAAAAACGTTGTGTCTATCCATTCACAGCGGGTTTTCCCCCCCGGACTAAAGACACCCCACGAAGGAGGCTTCCCCGGATTTGAGTAAAAAAAGGCGCCGTGTTGCAATCCGTCACGCCACGCCGACATTATACCCAACGATCCCTGCCACATACTTGGGATGCGGTATCGTATTTAATCCATATATTTCGTTAACCGGAGTGTTGAACTTTGGTTCCCCACTGACCTGCTGGACACCTGCAACGCCTGAGGGGTCTAGCCTGGCTACCTCTCACGCTAATTGGACATTGCTGAAACGTCGAATGGAGAATTACCTTCACCAACATAACGGCTAAACCCTATAGAAAAAGGTAAATAAGTAGACTGCACTGCCGGCCGGCAAATTCATCAATGTTCTGTTAGAGTAAATACTTAATTTTGTCAATTCTATATCGACCCTAATTATAGCAGGGTAATCTTAGATCTTGGTATTTCTTGGCTGCTGAGTTGGATCTGCAGGCTAGGATTCTTTAGATCTTAAGTAAATAAGCAAGATTAAACCAAGCATAATAAATATTGTATTGGAGAATTTAAATTGCATGTTTTGTCTTCAACTTTACATGCTAGCTTGAGTGACTGTCCGACGTACCTACGGCACGGTTCCTTAGATTTTAAGTACATGAGCAAGATTAAATCAAAGGTAATAAAGATTATATTGGTGAATTTGAGTTGTATGTTTTATCTTCCACTATAGTACCCACTAGCTAGTACATTACCGAACGGTCTTGATCCAATAGTTCTTGAAGCTCGTTCCGGTCTAAGTTTATCCAGGTAATTTTATTAATTTCAAAATAGTAGCGAGTATTTTTAGTTTCGAGTGATTCTGAGGAAAGGTATAGCGTCCTCGCGTACAGGGCGACCGAATGGGGCAAGAATCCCGACTCACCCCACTTTTGGTCCGACTTGCCCCAATTTATTTTTTGTTACCTTTACTTTCGGAAATCACCGTTACACCGTTTTATAGTGTTACAACACCCTATTTCTCGTTACAAGGTGTATGGATTACCTAGCTATCTGTGCACTTTTGCCATTTCATAGACAGTTCATTGATGTCCTTTGCTGAGGAAATTGTGGGAATCAATGAACTCACCAGTTCCCTTTTTCTGAGTCCAATTTTTGGTTGGTGCAGGATTTGCCAGGTTCCCCCCCGTGGGTTCCCGCCTTGACGTGGCGGGGGGGCTCTAGTAGCCGTGGTTATCCTCGGACCACGGTGAAGCTAAGAGGAACCCGGGGCCGCGCTGGCAGGGTACTGCTGGCCGGCCCAAGGAGGGGCCGTTTCACTGGGCTTTCCTCCACAAGCCCACGCTGAAGTGGCCACAGTAGGTTGCGGTGCTGTATGGTGTTTGCGGCATCGCAACTGAGGTGGGGCCCGGGTGCTCGGCACCGGCTCGAGGAGGAGGGGCCCGGGCACTTTGGTGCAGGCTCGAGGAGGTGGGGCCCGGGCGCTTGGCGCAGGCACGAGGAGGTGGGGCTTGGGTGCTCGGCACCGGCTCGAGGAGGGGGGGCCCGGGCACTTTGGTGCAGGCTCGAGGTGGGGCCCGGGCGCTCGGCGCAGGCTCGAGGAGGTGGGGCTTGGGTGCTCGGCACCGGCTCGAGGAGGGAGGGCCCCGGGCACTTAGGTTCAGGCTCGAGGAGGTGGGGCTTGGATGCTCGGCATCGGCTCGAGGAGGTGGGGCTTGGGTGCTCGGCATCGGCTCGAGGAGGTGGGGCCCGGGCGCTTGGCGCCGGCTCGAGGAGGTGGGGCTTGGGTGCTCGGCACCGGCTCTAGGAGGTGGGGCCCGGGCGCTCGGCGCTGGCTCGAGGAGATAGTCTGCTCTCAGCACTACTGTATTGCAGTAGTGCTTGGAGTGTGACGTGCTCCATGGTCTTTCAAATCCTGACTAACTGCTCGGTACTGCGCTGGACAGAGGACGACTGTAGCTGTGCGGTGCTGGGTGGTGACAATGGATGTGGGAGGCCATGTGGAGCTCAACGCCGGGAGTCGGAGGGGGAATTCGTTCCCTACTGACCCCCCTGAGGCACGGTGGTGGACACGGGGGTGTCTGCCCCAGCATAAGGCCTTGAGGTGGCGCGCACGGTGTTCAATGCGCCTCTTAATGGCGTTCATGGGATGGGGAATGGCTCAGCTCCATCCCAACCAGGAGGGGGTCCTCAACAGGACCAGCGCCGTTGGGGCCGCGGACGAGTGCGAAAGCGTACCCGTAGCCCCGGCACAAGGCGTACTGTGGAACACCGTGGGGTTTTAGTCGGTAAGAGTCCGACATAACCACCTTGCTGCCCCCGCAGCTTGGTGGTGTCCATGAGGATTACCCCACGTAAAAAAAAAAAAAGGATTTGCCGGGTTCTCCTGGGTTCAACCGTTGTGATTAGCTTTTCTGATTATCGAACAGGATCAATATTTTTTTTGTGGTTATGTAGAAAAAACCGTACGAAATGAATCATTAATGTAGGGATAATTTCTCTTCGCTACGTGCGGCAAACCAATTATCGGCGGCGTTACGTTATTACAAGTATATTTAGCAAATCATTCATAGTTGAATGCATTTTTTCTTTGAATAATTTCAGTTTGTATATAATCGTTATACACCGCTAGAGGCGCTAGGCGGAAGCCCGACTTGGCCGTGATAGGTTAGAAGACGAAGGCGGGAGCGAAGCGTAGTCTTCGTGGTTTTTTAAGTTTTCTCATACTTACGTTTTTTCATACATAACCTCAAACAATTTTTTTTCTTTTACTCAAAAATTATGGGTTTCCGCCACCCTCCACAGACTAGGTAGAGATACTACGCCACCCTCCCTTATAGGGGGAGGGTCCTCCCCCCAACTACCTTCCCCCCTCCCCTCCCCTCCCCTAAGTACATATGTACATACATAGATTCTACCGTCCTTCCGCTGTTTCTGCAGCGCTGGTGCCGCGGTGGATGGACCTTGTGTTCTTCAATAACTTGGTGGATGGACCTTGTTTTCTTCAATAAGTCGAGGAACGCGATGATATGTTAAGTATTTTAAGTTTTTATTACCTGGTGATCTTCGCATTCTTTGCTGACAGCTTGACAGCGCTGAGCTGATGACAGATGGCTCAAGACGTCTTGGACTTTTTTTTTAATAAACGTTATGTGCAGAATATTTTGGGCAATTTCTTCAAATATTTCATCAATTAAACACAATCGAGAAAACGGAACGTTTTTCATCTCAACCTATACACATAGTCTAGGGCTTCTATATTTTATATCTACCGGTCGCGAGAATAGCGTTTTTTAGGAAAATCGATAATTTCGCGATATTTCTAGTCTATAAATGTTAGACAGGGGAAAAGGAATATATCGGGATTCGATAAAATATAATGAAATCGTGAATCCTGTTGAATTGTGTTTTTGATTGAAATGTCAAAGGGACATTTTTCCTTACCCTATAAAAAGAGCCGTTCGTTTTAATGCTAGATGATCGAAAATAACAGTTAAAAACGCTATATACGATTCGATCAGCGTTCTGTTTGGACCTGACAGGTAAATTTTATATCGAAAAAGCGCCTTTATGCACTAGGCTTTAGGGTCGTTTTTCATTCGGTTTGGAAAGGATCATTAGTGTCAAAAATGGCAATCGAAACTGCCCAAAACGCCACTTCATCATATCGAATGCAGGGTATGTGTTTTTTTTTCCTCATTCGAAGATTTGGCGTCACACTTCTCGTGTATTTGCCAGTGTCAGGTTTTTAATTTTCTTGCCAGTTTTCTTCATTTTTCTAATACAGTTTATTACTCACGTATCCTCTCCTTGCTCCTCTGACCATCCTTTCCTTACTCCGATATTCCGTTCTCCAATTTGTTAATTTTGTAAATAGTTACTTTGTTTCCCTCGTTTTAATAATTTAAAAATGAAAAAAAAGAAAAGAAAGCAAAAGAAAAAAAAAGGGTATGTGTTGTACAAAATTTATACAAAATATAGGTATTGTCGTAGACAGAGAAACCAATAGACAACTAGATAGCTTCCATCGCACTCATACAAGACAGAGAAGAACTTATACATAGATCTTGTGAAAAAATGAGACAAAACGATATTATCTTTTGTTGCAGGTCGCGTGCCGGTTTTTTCAAGGTCAGCACACCTCTGTGCTAAACACAAACCATAACCAAACCATACTTTGTGAGAAAATTATTCACCTTGGTGTGTTGCCTGCATTCGAGAGGAATGTTCCCTAGACTCATTTAGTATTCTGTACCCAAACTACACTTTTTTTTAATAAAATGTTTGCATTGCATTGGTTCTCATTTGTATCAATAGTAAATTCAATATAACGTAATATCGTACAATGTTGTTAATGTGTATATAGAATAGAAAGTTTATTGAGAGAGCAAGGGCACCTACAACTACTTAAATGCCTTAACCATTAGAGCTACATACATAAAATTTCTTCAATCATTTTGTACACTAAATCATGCCATAAATTTCCTTTTTGTTCTGGTGTAGCTTTCTAAAGTTGGTGGCATTTTAAAATTATCATATAAACCGGTTTAACACTATAATTATATGATTCTTCAAAGAAAACACAAAACAGCACGTTATTTAACATTAATAGCAATAAAATTTTAAATTCGCAGAACACTTACCTAAATTTTAAATTTTTCTTGACCAATTTCAAACAAAGAATATATCTTCAGCAGCCCGATTACAGAACTTGGTTACAATCGGATTATCACTTTTTTCATAGCAATTTCGACTCTATCGCAAGGCATTGGTGGTTGCGATATTGAGAATTCGATTGAAGCCACGTTATGTGGTCGGGCCCCTGGTGGCCCAATTACAGGACTTGGTTACAATCGGATTATCACTTTTTTCATAGCAATTTCGACTCTATCGCAAGGCATTAGTGGTTGCGATATTAAGAATTCGATTGAAGCCAAGTTATGTGGTCGGGCCGCTGAAAAACAAATGAACTTCACTGTTCTGCCAAATTCCATACATATGAGCCAAATTTGAGAATTTCTTTGTGCTACGCGCCGGACTGAATCACATTCACAGAGTACATTATATATCTGATGATCAAAGATTAAATTAATGGCTGTGTTCACTTACACGCTCGAATCATCCGTGTGATTATCGTTAATGTTGATCATGACGGTTTCAAGCCGTGAAATTCAATAATGCTTTGCGATAGAGTCGATTTTGCTATGAAAAAAGTGACAATCTGATTGAAGCCAAGTTCTGTAATTGGGCCACCGGAGATCGTGAACGACTTTGGACGTCCACATACAACTGACAACTGTCAAGTGTCAGTTTCATACTATTCCTCCCCTCCACTACTATTTTTCGTCTGGTATTCTCCCCTAATTTTCGGAATACGACTTACGTGACATTGGCGGAATTGTGGAATGGCAACTCCACAAATGCCATAAAACAAGAAGTGAAGTGAAGGAAGTGAAGTACCTACCGTTTTTCGGATGACCCAGGCGAACGCCCGGACGACGCCGTGAATTATTTCGAGTGTACGCGCGCGTGATCCGTGCGTCCTCGAACGTTTATGTGAACAGGCCCAGTTGGTAGTGATTATTTATTCTCTTGTTTCTCTGAGTACAAAATGGAAAAAGTGAATCTTCTGATAATGACTTCTTTATGTATATTGATAAATCCTAGCCTAACGTTTAAGCCTGTGGTTTTAATTCATGGAATCATGACTGGGAGCAACAGCATGGAAATGATAAAGCATAGAATTGAAGAGGTATGAATTATTTTTAATTTTATTCATTGTCAATGCCAAAGGCGGCTCAAATACAAGCTTTACCGTCGAATTTTATGCGTGTTTTGTTATGTTTTTTGTAGCATTCCAAGTGTTAAAACAGACAGACTTTGAGGCTAAAAAAACATGTATCATAGACATACGAATTAGAACTAGTGACTCTGAGCTGTAGACAAGGAAAACACTACTCTCTACTCGCGCATACAAATATTTTTGTAAACAATCTAGCAGTGCACAGTAGCTCCATCACTTATTGTAAAACTAACAATAATAACCAACCAAGGTGCTCCATCAATCCCTACCTAGTGAATTAAGAGATGATTCTACTGGTAGAAACCTAAAAGTGAGAAACTTAGAGTATATACTATACTACTATAAACTAGAGTTTTTTTTTCTGTAGTGACGTAAGTTTACCTGGTAAGTATTAATTCTATTTTTTGTTCTATAGTTAAGATAACGAATAAATTTACTGTGAATGTTTTCAATTCTTTCCTTGTAAGAAATATATTGAGGACTCCAACTTGGGCTTGCATATTCCAAAACGCTTCTGACATATGCCATATAAATTAATTTAATACATGAAGGGTCACTAAACATTTTACAAGTCTGCTTAACAAAGCCTAGATTTTTGTAAGCTTAACTAGCCATGCAGTCGATATGCGTTGACATAGAAAGCTTAGAATCTAACATGACACCAAGATCGCGTATAGTATCTACAAGTTCGATACAAGTATTACTTATGAAGTATGTATGTTTAATTTGGTAATTTACTCTGGGTAAAAGTTATAACTTGACACTTCCTTGCATTGACCATAATTCTATTCTTGGTGTAATATTCTGTAAGATTATTAAGGGTGTACTGAAGCTTTAGACAGTCATCAAGTGTCTTGATTTTGATGAAAATTTTCTTGTTGTCAGTGTACAGTAAGTGTTTAAAATTATTCACGAAACAGGTAGATATGTCATACAAAAAAGCATTATAGAATAAGGGGCCCAAATGGGATCCCTGAAGAACTCCGGATTTAACACCCACAAAATCAGATCTAAATCCACCAATAGTAACAGCCTGAGATTTATTAGCTAAATAAGATCTTATCCAATGTAATAGATCACCTTGTATGCCAAGCATTTCCAATTTGTGTAGCAAAATGAAATGTTCCACACGGTCGAACGCTTTTTCAAAGTCTGTGTAGACCATATCCACTTGACCACCACCCTCAATATTACCTAGAACATATCCAGTAAACTCCGCTAAGTTTGTTATAGTAGACCTTTTTTTGAGAAATCCGTGCTGAGAATCACCAACACTACTTGCAATTACGGGATATATTGCTTCATAAATAATCTTCTCAAAAATGTTGCTGAAAACATTTAAAATCGAAATGGGACGGTAGGTAATTCTCTATAGCCGATTTCGTGGCTTTTTTATTAATTGGTATAATATTAGCCTGTTTCCACTTATTGGGAAATATGCCTTCCTGATAAAAACAGGAGGTATACTATCAGTAACAGCAGATTTCTTTATGTCAACTTGCTGCAATAACTTAAGTACTTGTTTTTCATTTATATCAACATTGTGAATTACTGTATCATTATACATTCTTAACATTATTGTTTAACCAATCTTGAAATTATGTTAACATACGTCAACACACAATAATATTGATATCGGAATATGCTGATATTGTGTTGGTGAATTGTATTGGTTGGTAACAAACTACTTTAATCAAATAACTAACTAGACTGTACTTGAACAGAATCGCATGCATGTGTGCAGCGTACAGATGTAGCGAGCACACAAGCACAAACGCGACGGACGAGCGCGAGGTGCGGTTGGCTAGCGGGAGGATGTGCCCCGGCCTCTCACCTCTCCAAAGCCCGCTTACACCTAAAATTAGCTATTGCGCAGCTCCTTGCGCCTAACTTCACAGCCCCATAAAGATTGGTTCATACTCTACCTAGTCGGATAAACATGTGAAGTTGAAGAACATTTTACTTTAGGTACAAACAAATCAATTGACTCATTGATAGTTAAATAAAATTGATCTACTGCTATATTGACATCAGCTCTGGAATTAAAAAGCTCCACCGACATTTGACAGAAAACAATTTATTTGCTCGTAATCTCCCTTATCTACTACCTTGTTTGCGACAGATCCTCTCTTATGAGTGGAGTGACTCATTCACATACTTTTAAAGGTAGATTACTAAAAGATAAATCAAGGGTATGGCCACTTTTATTTTGTACTAGCTGTACCCACGGCTTTGCCCGCATGGTCATTTCATTTAAAAGTTACTCATACGTGTTATTCCAGGACCAAAAGTACCTATAATATACAATAATATACTACATTTGTTCAGCCGTCGAATAGTTTTTTATCGATTGCTCGGCATCTAATCATCAGATTAAGACACTAAGTATCCCAGTTTTTAACTCAAACCCAAGCTATCCAATAGTGAAAATTGCATTGCAATCGATCTAGTAGTTTTTACTTGATGCGCGAACAAACTTACATACAGACCTTCAGTAGTGACCCGACATGGCCATGATAGGTTAGAAGACGAAGGCGGGAGCTCGCTACGCTTCGCTCTCGCCTTTCGTCTTCTAACTATTAACGGCCATGTCGGGTTGCCACTGAAGGCTATTGGCAGAAATCTATCTGTGTTGCAATAGCAAATAAATAATTAATAGGTTGGTCTAGTGGCTAGTGACCCTGGGAATGAAATCAAACGGTCGCGGGTTCGAATCCTGCAAGGTGCAATCATTTGTGTGATGAGCAAAAATGTTTGTTTCCGAGTCATGGATGTGATATTCGTATTTATGTATGTTTATCCGTTATCTAGCCCATATTACGGGGTATCCTAGTTTGGGGCTAGGTAATTGGTATGGAATTATCCCCAATATATTTATTATTATTTATTAATGTTTGTACAGCCACCAAGACACTTTGTGGAATAGAATAGAATAGCAGTATGTGGAGCGTTATTCGAAACTACCTATACCCGATCGCAGCTCGGCCAGTGACGTCATAAATGTTCGAATGTATACCTTTACGGTGTACTTTCGAAGAATACATTTTCGTTTTCTGGATTTTAAAACATACTCCATGCCAACCACGAACCTCTACAGATTCATGATGCCAACACGGTCTCTGACCTCAAGAGCGTTGTGTACGTTATGTATATTTTCGAAATATGCAACAACGTCGGCTTTCCTTTAGTTAGTGCATCAGACAGTTCTGTTAGTACAACATGTAAAACATTAAGGATTCTGGCAAAGAGTACTATGTATATACGGAAATAGAGGCCTATCTTCGCGCCCAATAGGGGTAAAGCTCAGTGGCGCCTCTGTATTTAGCTAATGGAACTATTGCTTCATGAAAAGTTTTTGAGGCTACTCGGACACGAACCTGGGAATGACGGCACGTCAGTTGGGTACTGACACCACTGTGCCACAAAGGATCTTAAATAATGGCCGAAAATTTAGTGTTCGCTTCTGTCTTTTCACTTTGTAAACAATAAAAAGTGCGAAAAAGTCTTTAAGACTACTCGGATTTGAACCTGGGTTTGGCGGCACGTAAGTCGGGTTCTGACACCACTGCGCCACGGAGGATCTTAGACTTAGATAAATTGGGTGTCCGCTTCTGTCTTTACACTTTGTTTGTAAACCATAATAATTAAAAAACTACCATCTGCAATATTACGTAACAGCGACATCTCATAGAGACTAAAGACATTATAAATGCATTCCACTCATTTTGTTCTAAGATTGTGGTGCCTGGATTCTGGTTACCTTAAAAAAATCACAAAATATGTAAATGCTTATAAATATTGAGGCAAAACATTCATAGCAGAGCGTGGATTCGATCCATGTGCCTCTGGGTTGCAGGCCAGACACCGCTTCCACTGTGCCACTCTGACTTGTGGCATAGGCGCCGAATTTACAGTACCGTTTTACAAACGGATGTGCAATTATTATTCCTTTCAAATTAACATAACTTTAGACTCATATCTCGCAGGAATCCCGTATTTTATCGTGATTAAAAGTATCATTCATTTTAACACATACTATAAACTTTGACTGTGCCAAGTTACTTCAAAATCCGTCCGGGAGTTTCAGCGTGATATGTGTTTTTTTTTAAATAACTTTCAACTCCTATCCTGCGGGAACCACTGTTTTTTTCGGGATAAAAAGTATTCTAAATGTTAATCCATAACATAAGCTATGATTATGCCAAGTTGCATCAAAATCCGTCGGGTAGTTTCAGCGTGATGCGTGTTCAAAGAGACAGACAGACAGACAAAAAATAAAAAAATCCTTTTTGCACTCCATATCGATTTTGAAGTTCATCTCAATTAAAATATTGTACTGTAACTGGGCTAAATGTACATATTTAGCCCAGTTACAGTTTTATTATAGTACTAGCTGTGCCCGCGGCTTCGCTCGCGTGGTCATTTCTCTAGGTTAAATGTACTCTATGTGCTATTCCAAGATCTAAAATAAACATTTCATCAAAATTCCTTCGGCCGTTACAAAGTTTTTTATCGATTGCTCGGCTTATAACCATTGGATTAAGATACCAAGTACCCCAGTTTTTAGGTCAAATCCTAAGCTACCCAACACTGAAAACTGCATCGCAATCGGTCTAATACGTTTTTACGTCATGCGCGAACAAACATACAGACAAACAAACAAACAGACAGACAGACACGAATTAAAAAAATGTTCTATTCATAGACCATTTTTTTTTAAATTATCTTCTTTGTATAGATTTACGTTCTTATTGCCTTATAGCTGTGCCCGCAGCGTTGCTCGCGTGGTAGTTTTTCTGGGATATAAGGATCCTATGAGTTATTCCAGTACCAAAAGTACCAATATAGGTACCTACCTACCTACCTACCTACCTACCTACTTACCTACCTACCTACCTACCTACCTACCTACCTACCTACCTACCTACCTACCTACCTACCTACCTACCTACCTACCTACCTACCTACCTACCTACCTGTGTTATCAAAATCAGTTCATTCGTTTGGGAGCTACAATCCTCACTTTCTCGCTTCCCCCCCCCCCCTCCCTCTTTCTATATAGAAAATATAGAATTATAGATAATAATAATATCTAAAAACTACAAATAAAATAAACAAACATAATTCAAAACAATCTACCAAATCAACCAAAGAATCTAATTAGAAACCGCAAATACTTTCGTACACATTCTTGTTTTTTTTTTCCTATGCTGTCCTTCGACTGTCAACAACGCCTGCCTTCGGGTCAATCAAATACTTAGCGATGTTCCAATCCCCGCCAAACCACACGTTTATTCCCCCCCCCTGCCTTGGCGCTCGGCCGGGCGGCGCGGACGGCGGCACGCAGAAAGTACAGAATAAATAATAATAGCACCCTGATACAGTACGTAGGTACATCGCGCGAAAACGAAAACATTATAATAGATTTGAGCAGTTTTATTTCATTTTATTACGTTATATTTATTACTTCATAATTTAATATAACTTTCGACTCTTATCCCGCAGGAGCCCTCTAGTTTTTCAGTATGTGTTCTGAATTTTAACCCTTATTATAAGTTACAACTATGCGAAGTTGCATCAAAATCCATCCGATAGTTTCAGCGTGGTGCGTGCGTTTTACCATAACTCTATTAAAAATATCAAGGAAAATGTTAAAAATAACGCATAAATAATGTAAAAATCTTATAATTATGGAGCAAAACATTTCTACGGCGTGTGATTTCGATCCACGTACGTCTGGATTACGCACCCATGCATCTGTCCAACTGGGCCGGTGAGCCTCGTAGCCGAATGACGTAATTCGGTACCAGTCTATAAACGGATGTATGATCTTTTTAAATTTAACACAACTTTGGACCCATAGGCTGCAGGAACCTTTTAATTTTTCGGGATAAAAAGTATTCAACATTTTAACACATTATATAAACTTTGACTGTGCCAAGTTACACGTAGCTTGATACGTGTTATTTTAAATAACTTTCTACCCCTATCCTGCGGGAACCGTTGATTTTTCCGGGATAAAAAGTATCCTAAATGTTAATCCAGTACATCAGCTATGATTCTGCCAAGTTGCATCAAAATCCGTCTGGTAGTTTTAGCGTGATGCGTGTTCAAAGAGACAGACAGACAGACAAAAAATAACCTTTTTGACTCCATATCGATTTTGAAGTTTATCTCAATCAAAATTTTCAAAAAATATTTAATGTACAGATTTAGCCCAGTTACAGTTTCATTATAGTATAGATATAGATAGATAGATATTATTGTATTGTTCATAACCGAGGTAATTAAACTGTTCAACAAGTTTGACACCACTGTTTTGTACCTATAAGCAGCCTTTCTTAAGAAGGTCTATGATCAGACCATTGTATATTGGGAAGGTTGAAATTAGGGCATGCAACCCGGATACCCAAATAACCGACTGGTTGGTCTCGTGGCTAGAGATCCTAGGTACGAAATCGTACGGTCGCGGGTTCGAATCCTGCAAGGTGCAATCATTTGTGTGATGAGCAGCAGAAATGTTTGTTTCCGAGTCATGGATGTAATATTCTTATCTATGTGTGTTTATCCGTTATCTAGTGCCCATAGCACAGGGTATCCTTGTTTGGGGCTAGATAATTGGTGTGGAAATGTCCCGAATATATTTATTTATTATTATTTATTTATTTCTTTATTTGAAACTCGGATTTTTAAGATTGAAAACCCGGGTTTTTAGGATTTTTCGAGTTTTTTCATTCATGATGGTTTATATAAAATACTACCATCAGAACATTAATAAAGAATAAAACTTCACAAAAACTTACTGTTTCCCTATTTCTACTCTATTGACCGAATAAATTGAACAGGCTGACCACAATCTATAATTATTATTAGGTATTAGGGAGCAATATATTGTTTCTTATTAGGCTTTGGTATGATTTTGAATGAGTGCCACTGAGTTAGGTGCTGCGAGCACTACGAGACTACGAGAGTCATCTGGGAACGGCGGATTAAAGATTCAAGGTAAAAATTTGATTAGGGTCACAAAATGTTTAGTAAAATTGTAGAAATGGTGCAGATTTATTATTACGGTCCCTTGACAACTTGACAGAGGATCTTAATAATAAATTTGATTAGGAATCGTCCTTGTTTTTTTTTAAAGATTGTCCTTTATGAAGAAATATTTTTATTTTAAGTTGATGATGATGTGATTTAATTCATCATCATCATGATGTCAGTTTTTAGAAGTCCACTGCTGAACATAGGCCACCCCCAAAGAGCGCCATGACGAGCGATCTTGAGCCATCTCCATCCACCGACTTCCTGCGATGGCTACAATATCGTCAGTCCATCGTGTGGGGGGTCTCCCTACACTTCGCTTGCTTTTTCGTGGTTGCCATTCGAGAACCTTTATTCCCCATCGTATGTCGGTTCTGCGAACTATTTGGCACGCCCATTGCCACTTCAACTTGCAAACTCTTAGAGCTATGTCGGTAACCTTGGTTCTTCTACGGATTTCCACGTTTCGGATTCGGCCACTTCGGAGTGGCGCAGCGTGCAATGGACAGAGCTATGCATGACAGAGCTATGCATGACTGCTAACTAGTTAGCAACCACGTCTCAGTGCCGTAAGTCATCACTGGCAACACGCACTAATTATAAACTTTCGTTTATTTGAAAACATTTTATTTTGTTTTACCTGCTGCTACCTAAATGTGTTATCTATGAAAGGGGAAGTTTTTTATTATTACTTGTACCAAATGTCACTTTGATTATTAATAGTACATAATTGTACCAAATGTTGCTTGACTGATTTTATGATAATGCTAAAAATTAAGAATACGAAAGTAAATACACATTTTAATAACATTTCAACCTATTCGTTACAACACACACTAATACAATATTTCCTTTAAGAACCAAATAATGAAAAACTCGAAAAATCCTGGTTTTAAAATTGAAAACTAAAATAACCCGGGTTTTTTAAATTACCCAAGTTTTGCATACCCTAGTTGAAATAACCAACTACCAAGAAATTAACTTGAGGTAGTAAGTTTAGAATTAATAGTACGCTGTCTATAACATTTCTTATGTCCGTGGGCAGAGTTCTATAATTGTGAGGTATATAGGTTACTGCAATATGTAAGTTTGTAGAAGCATTCAGTGAACTGGATGGTACAGTCACCCACAGCAACTCGGTGGGTGCGGTTGCCTTTTCTGTATGCACCATGACACCCGACTCACGCCTAGCACATATCATCACGCCTCCTCCGATTGTAGTGTTTGTGAGTACAAGGTCAGGATCATAGCGGAAAATATCATAACAACTATTAGCTAACTGTCTAGGATGCCTGGGTGCAACCAAGACTCTGTGAGAAATGTTTCTTTAGAAGTCTGTTGTCTTTGTACGCAATCCACGTACATTCTGATAATAAATGGATACTCCACTTCTCACTCTCACTGCCATCATTGAAGTCTATAAAACACTAAATAAATAATACTGACAAGCAAAACTAACATACAAGCAGTGTGATGAAGATGTACAAATAACAACACATTACAAAAACCAATATAGTAAAATTTATAAGAGAATCCAGTAGAATGAATCCAGAACAAATAGATTCATAATATCTGCGTGCAATAATAATCTTGTACAAACAAGTGATATTGGTGACAAAACTGTTCCATGACTGTAACTATGTAATAGCAGCTAAAAGTCACACATTAAATTATAAACAAACTTTACTGATGTATGGTAATGATAAATATAGTACATGGCAAGAAGTATAAGGGCAGTTGCACAGTGACGGTATAAGCATATCCAGGGCTCCCTGGACAGACCGGCCTGCAACCGATTGAACTATAGTAAATAGGATGTGTATATAAGGTAATTCACAAATATTGAAATTATAATGATGTATGGAGTATTTGTGTGTACGGTGAGTAGATTCAACAAAAAACAATTAAGCTTGTACTACTATCATAACATTCACATTCAATTTTATGGTGTAAATGATGTATGTATACAAACAAAAAGCAATTACCTAAAGACTGATAACAGCCGGAGTTCTTAAAAGAACACAATACAATAAGCAAAACAATATAACAAAAAAAAAAAAAGATTCTAATTTCATTCAATCTGAAATAAAAATAAAACGGCTAAAAACTCATGAAAAAGAAGATCGGCGGCCCAGTGGGCGGTGATTGCGGCGCTCGACTATGTTCGGCCTGCACAGTCACTTCGTTGTCTGTCGAGGAGTTATCACTGTCACTCACTTCCGTTAACTTTGATTGTTGGCACACTGCGCTCGTTGTGTCCGGCTCATGACCCCACATTGTGGACCCAGTGTCAGTCGCATCAAGAACTGGTCTCCACGCCGAAGGAATAATCCACCCACGATCCCGGTTAAAGTTGGAATAGCGACTAATTTCGATAGCCTCCCGTACCTTTCGAGGAACAAAAACTTCTCCCTCGCTAGCACAGAAACCCTATCAAAACGCAAATAATGGCCAGAGTCCGGGATGTGGGCGTGTTCCGCGACCGCTGAACGATCAGTATCCATATTCTTGACGCTTCTGATGTGTTCAGCTATTCTGGTTGAAATATTCCTACGTGTCTCGCCAATGTACTTTTCACCGCAATCGCAAGGAATCCTGTACACACCTGGTCCACTCAACAACTCCTTATCCTTAGGTGAGCGCAGAAAACGTCGGAGTTGTGATGGTGATCGGAACCACGTTCTTATACCATACCTCCGCCGCAGGTGATGACCAATCCTGTCAGTAACCCCTTTAATGAAAGGCAGATAAATTGGGGATCTATCCACTATGTCCGATCGCTTACGTACAGTAGTACTAGCCCAGCGGCAACACTGACGCCAATGGTAGCCATTGTCTTCCAGCACTCCTCTGACATGCTCCAGTTCAGCGCTGACATGCTGAGGGTCACATATTTGCAAAGCCCTGTTAATCAGTGTCCTCGGTACGGAAGCCAGATGTGACGGATGATGGTGAGAATCCGCCTGCAGGTACTTATCCGTGTGTGTCGACTTCCGATAAACGGTATGAGCCAACGTGCCATTTGGCTTTCTTATGACACGAACATCCAAAAAAGGCAAACTCCCATCCTACTCTTCTTCCACGGTAAACCGGATTTTCTGGTGAATAGAGTTCAGAAACGAAACCAAGGCATCCAGGGAATCCTTTGCGATAATAGCAAACACGTCATCCACATACCGCCACCAGTATCGTGGTTTCACAGGAGCGTCTGTCAGTGCTATACTTTCGAACCACTCCATGAAAATATTTGCCACCACCTATTTGTATTTTTTTTGTTTGGAGCTATCGGTGAGCCCATGGCTACCCCATCCACCTGTAGGTAATATTCACCCCGCCACAAAAAATACCCGCTCCTTAGACAATACTCCGTCCATTCACACATCAGGTAAATTCGAAGTACGTATTAAATTGGCAATAATTGTCATAAAATCTCATCATTAAATCTCTTTCTGATTCTATCTTGATCAGAGTGGCTCTGTCCGAATTTCTCATATATATCTGGCAGTTTTTTAACCAAGTGTAGGAGTATCCATTTTCTTGTGCAAGTGACTTACAAGACTTGAGCAGGTGCTTATTGTATTGAGTCAGATGGTCGTTCACAAATATTTTATTGACTGGTCCTGGTATGTAAATATCCTTGGTAGTGACACCGTTCTTCTTTCTCAATCCAGCAATAATACCATCCCTGTGTGCGCGCGACCTTAGCTTCACTATGACGGTGCGCGGGCGCCCAGGAACTGGATTCATGGGCTGCACCCGGTTTGCATATTCAATATCACTGCTATTAAATGTCACACCGGCACTCTTCGCGATCGTCACCTTGATATCCATGAGATTCTCGGTTTTGGACTCGGTGAGACCAATAATTTCAAGGTTCAATAGTCTTGCAAAATGTTGGTGCTTATTATTTTCAAGCTGGATATGGTGAAGAGTGGATTTCAGGATATTAAGTTCACTTGCAGTGTTCTCAAGACGTTGAGTGTTGTGTTGTAAACCTGTGTTCAGTCCACTTACCTGTTATTTAGTGTCGCATTGCTCGTTCATTGCGAACTGAATTGAGTTCTTCATATCGGAAAATTCCCTCAATATCTCGTTTCCAGTTTTCATTCCATCGACGAATGATGAAAGTGTTGTGGTTTCACCACGAAGTGATGTTATATCTTTCTTGATATCAAAAACATTTTCTGAATAGCCTCAAATTTGTGTGTCAATTGCACATTGGCGTCTTCCTTTGAAGGAGGTTGTAATGGGACACTACTGGCCTCAGAGGGAACTTGATTTTCTACCTCGGACTCAGGGGTTAAGACCAACTTAGGCAGCGACATTATCCACAAGTTCTCCACTGATAGATGACACACCAGCACACTTCGCGATTTTCTACAACACGGATGGTAGGTATGTTACAAACCCACGCCTGCACAGGCCAGCACACGCCATCAACTTAATTTGCAAATAGTCCAAAATCCGAGTGATTTGTGCCTGTGTAGATAGATTATTATTTCGCACAATCGTCCTCAAAATCTCAAATTGGAGTGATTTACAGTTAGTTTTGATGTGTTCATCGACCCTAATTAAGATCGATGGATGTGTTTAAACTATTTTACATGTAATTAATCCAAGAGCAATACAAATTAGGAACGTTTCGCTAGAGATATCATACAGTTGTAGTCTAATTCGCATTAATAGTTAAATTTAGGCCTCTCTTCATCATCTACCATTTGGCGTGCCTGGTTAGATTAAACTGAAACTATAAAAGAAACAGCAAGGAGCACTGTAAACAGTGAATCGTAAGTAAAAAACATACCCAATCAGTGGATCAACTTGAGAATGGTCATTTCACTATGCATAATAAGGTTGTCTGTACAAACAGGTTTAGGTTTTATGGACTCTGGGAACGCTTGTCACAAAGCGACCTTCTTCTCATGTCCAGATTAGAAGCTAATTATGAGATATAGTATTTAGAAGCCACTCATTGGTGTTTAAAAGTTCACGGGCTTTGTGGTTCGTTATTTTATCCACACCCGACAGTGCCTGGAAACGCATTGTCATCAGACACCTGTAGGTATTGAGAAACTTCGCCGGCTTTTGTGGTATGTTATTTCGATCCTAGGAGGATACATTACTATGGAGCGCGTTTACTCGAGTGCGTACAGTATGCACAGGTCAGAACATCGTCGCTAATAAATCGTTCGCGGGCCACAATGTGGCCCGCGGGCCTGGGGTTGATCAGCCTTGTATAGCACATCTGCCTACGATCCGCACTGAGGTGGCGGGGCCATAGCCGCGGTCTATACTTTAGTAATATTTGGTCTGAGTTTCGATCACACAGTGACAGTGCCTCGAAACGCATTGTCATCAGACACCTGTAGGTATTGACAAACTTCAACGGCTTTTGCGGTTTGTTATTTCGTGTGATTGAAATCAATGGTAAAGCTTGTACAGTGGTCCCTTTGAAGTTTTTGAGTTACCTTTCAATAAATATGACTCATAGGTCGCATAGTGAATAATAATAATAATAATAAATGCCAAGAACCTCCAAAACCGTGAAGTGTCAGGGAGTACTTCCTAAACACCGAGTGTGGGTTGCATCGTGATGTGGTGGCAGTTGATAAGACTCTCACACCGCTCTCCTTGGCAAACGAGAATTGGCGCAGACCATCGGTGTTGAGTACCGATGACCGCAAGGACGTATGGAAGGGCAAGGAGCTGCACGGGCGGTTCTATCGGGCCTTAACAGGGCCTGATGTGTACTTGCTCGCGTCGGTGAACTGGCTACGCTTTGGTGACCTCTTTGGGGAAACTGAGGGTTTTGTCTGTGCAATTGCGGACGAAGTTATCAAGACGAATAACTACCGGAAATATATTATGAAGGACGGTACGGTCGACATTTGTCGGGCATGCCGCCGTCCCGGGGAGTCCCTCAGGCATATAATTTCCGGCTGTTCTCATCTTGCTAACGGAGAGTACTTGCACAGACACAACCAAGTAGCCAGGATCATCCATCAGCAAATTGCCCTTCGGTATGACCTTGTCGAGTCTGAGGTGCCGTACTATAAGTACGTACCGGCGCCAGTTCTCGAAAATGGTCGTGCATTGCTCTATTGGGACCGCTCTATCATCACGGACAGGACTATTGTTGCCAATAAGCCTGACATTGTGCTGGTAGACCGGTCCCAACGCCGGGCAGTGCTCGTCGACATCACCATTCCACACGATGAGAACCTCGTGCAGGCCGAAAAGGACAAGCTCAGCAAGTACCTTGACTTGGCTCATGAGGTGACCGCCATGTGGAATGTTGACTCGACGATCATTGTCCCGATAGTTGTTTCGGCGAACGGCCTTATAGCGAAGAGCCTCGACCAACATCTTAAGAGGCTCTCGCTAGATGGTTGGATTAAGGGTCAGATGCAGAAGGCAGTACTCCTTGACACGGCGCGTATAGTCAGGAGGTTCCTCACTCTGCAGCCCTAGCCACTGTTAGTTTGGGCCCTGCTCCGCTACCGTTGGTACCCTAGGTTTAGGTTTTTTATAATATTTTATCTGCTTTTATTTAAAGAAATATTGTAAAAAATTTAAATAAAAGATAAATAAAGTGAATAATAATAATAATTTATTGAAACAAGGCATGAACAACAAAAAATAAAGTGGAGCACCTGGTTCCTAAACTAGGCTCGAAACCCGTGAGATAGGAACCAGGCCTCATTCGTCGGAGAACAAAATTTGCCTTAAATAAAGATTATATAAAATCATTAATAAGTACTTAATAATAATTTGAAGTTATATACGAGTAATAAAATTTCGAAAAAGAAAATTAGGTTTTCCTTTCTTAATCCTGAATGCTGTGAGTATGTCTATGATTATACTAACTAAATATAATTGTGAGGGTGTGTTTGGGTGCAAGGTTAAATTACGAGGGAAAGCTATGTATTTTATTAACTGTTAGGTTATATTTTTATTTAAGTGGAACAAGGAGATTCTCTGTTTCATTGTAATTCATTTTAACTAATTTCTCAAATAGTACTTTCTGAAGCTCATACTTAGTAATGGAGTAAATTTTACTATCTTTATTTATTTTATTGTAAAGGAATGGTCCAATGCAGTCAAAATAAAAAAATAATAAGTGTAGAATCTCAGTTAGGGTTAGTTAATTAACCGTTTACTTGAATGTTGTTCAGATAATCATTGTTCACATGACTGACATTTGGATAATCAATACTGTACCTTTTTGTTTATTCATTTCAGAAACATCCCGGCACAATTGTGTACAACGTGAACAGGTTTGAGAGCTGGTCCAGCCTGGAGACCATGTGGCACCAAGTCCTAGAAATCGGGATGGATGTCGCCAACATATCCTCGCAGCATCCTGAAGGGATTAATCTTATTGGTAAATCAATATTCTGGCTTAAATTATTTGATGTATTTGAAAGAATAAAAAATACTTATGCTTCTCACTAATATAAAATATGCGAACATAACTCGGTTTATTACCTTCTCATGGCTAAACAACAGCTGAACCAATCTTGATGAAGTTTGACAAGGAAACAGTGAGGAAAAACAAAGGGTATTTTTAGGGTTCCTCAAACCTCAAAAGGAAAAAAGGAACCCTTATAGGATCACTTTGTTGTCCGTCCGTCTAACCATCTGTCTGTCTGTCAAGACCCTTTTCCTCAGGAACGCATGGAGATAACAAGTTGAAATTAATATCAAATACTCAGGTCTGCAATCCCTTGGAGTACTTATAGGTACTTTGGTCTTGGAATAACACATATGGGTTACTTTTAAATGAAATGACCATGCGGGCACAGCTAGTAGGTATTTAAAAAATGAATCACATTTACGTTAGTTTATATAGCAACATTAGCAACTGTCTTTTGCCTGCGGCTTCACGCTTTTTTTCTCGTTGTTTTCTAAGTAACACAATCTATAGAACTAATTTACAGTTTGTCTGAAGACTTATGACAAACCTAGCTTAGTGACTTCCTATGCAGACTACGGTTTCCTCACGTGCTGCTAACGCACTGCAAACGCAACGCTGCGAATTGTACATTAAGGGAACCTATGGCACAGAATAAGTAATTGCCTTTGGCCTTTCAACAAAAAGACATCCAAATGGACCTACATCCGAACAGGGTTAAATAATCTATATTACTTATAATAAAACTGTAACGGGTCCAATTCTGTACATTGAAGATATTTTGATATTTTTTTTGGACCTTACTCTAGATTCGATACTGAAGCCAAAACTGTATTTTTTTCTGTCTGTCTGTCTGTATCTTGGCTAGGCATCACGCCGAAACTACTGAATGAATTTAAATTAAACTTGGTATGATTTGAGTTCATACTACGAGGTAGGACATAGGCTACTTTTCATCCCGAAAAATGAAAGGGTTCCCGCAGGATTGGGGTTGAAAGTTATTTCAAAAAACACTTACCACTCTGAAACTACTGAATAGATTTTGATGCAACTTAGCACAGTCATAGTTTATATGATGGGTTAAAATTGAGGATACTTTTTATCCCGAAAAAATAAAGAGTTCCTGCGGGATAATGTCCCAAATTCTGTAAATTAAAGATATTTTGTAATTTTTTTTGGGGGCCTTTCTATATTCAATACTAAAGCCAAAACTGTATTTTTTTAATTTTTGTCTTTCTGTCTATCTGTCCGTCTGTCTGTCTGTACCTTGGAAGTGCAGTACGCCGAAAATACTCAATGAATTCAAATGAAATTTGGTATGATTTGAGTTCATACCGCAAAGTAGGACATTGGCTACTTTTCATCCCGAAAAATTAATGGGTTCTCGCAGGTTAGGGGTTGAAACTTATTTAAAAGAACACTTAGCACGCTGAAACTATTGGACGGATGTTGGTGCAACTTTGCACAGACATAGAGTTTATCAGATAAGTGAAAATTATGGATTTTATCCCGAAAAAATAAAGGGTTCCTGTGGGATATGGGTCCAAATTCTGTACATTAAAATATAGTGTTTTTTTTTGGAAGTTACTCTATATTCGATTACGAAGCCTAAACTGTATCTTTTTTCATTTTTGTCTGTATGTCTGTCAGTCTGTATCTTAGCCGCGCATCACGCCGCCGGAACTACTGGATGAATTCAAAAGAAACTTGGTATGATTTGAGTTCGTACTACGAGGTAGGACATAGGATACTTAACATATCAAAAAATTTATGGGTTATTATTTAGGGGTTGAAACTTATTTAAAAGAACACGTTCCAAACGGATGGGTTTTGATGCAACTTGGCACTGTCTTAAGTTATATGATGGGTTAAAATTGAGGACACGTTTAATCCCGAAAAAGTAAAGGGTTTCTGCAGGATATAGGTCCAAAGTTATGTTAATATTTAAGTAATAAAAAATATTTTTTGGATGGTTCTCTATATTCGATACTGAAGCCAAACTGTTTTACTTTTTAATTTTGTCTGTCTGTTTGTCCGTACCTTGACCTCGCATCGCACCCAAACTACTAAATGAATTCAAATGAAAAAAATGCTCTTGGGTGCTTAAAAAAGGTATTGTACAATTATTTTTTTGTTAATCGTATGTTTCTTTCTGTTTGTCTGTATGTTTGTTTGTTCACGCATCACGTAAAAACTACTGGACCGATTGCAATGCGGTTTTCATTGTTAGATACCTTAGGGTTTGATTTAAATCTGGTGTAATTGGTATCTTAATCCGGTGAGTTAGAAGCCGAGCAATTGATAAAGTATTTTTGACAGCTGAAGAAATTTTGTTCAAATGTTGGTATATTGGTCCTGGAATAGCACATTATGGTACTTTGAGCCTAAAGAAAAGAACACGCGTGCGAAGCCGCGGGTACAGCTAGTTTGATTTAAATGAATGAGTTACTGTTTTTGTTATTAAAATCATAATGTTATGAGACTAGAAATAAAAAATGCTTATTAAAATATGTACTTAAGTATATATATATATATATATATATATATAATTATATGGAATTGTCCCGTATATATATACGGGACAATTCCACACCAATTACCTAGCCCCAAACTAGGATAATCTGTATAACGGGTACTAGATAACGGATAAACATACATATCTACGAATATTATAACATCCATGACTCGGAAACACATGACATTTCTGCTCATCACACAAATGATTGCACCTTGCAGGATTCGTACCCGCGACCGTTTGATTACATACCTAGGATCACTAGCCACGAGACCAACCGGTCGTCAAACCGTCGTTTTTTTTTTACATAATTCGTTTCCCCAAACATTCTGCAAAAATATTTTTTGCGCCATAAAGTGGGAAAAACCCCTAATCTGCTGGCTAACCCTGCTGGCGAACGAAAATAAGCAGATTTGTCGTTCGGTTTGGACATTTATGGGCGAAATTAGCGTTTTCAAATGTTTTCGATCACCATTTATTGGCATGGCATTATTCATTGGCATCATTTGTTGGCATGTTTAGACGACAAACCATTATTTGTGATGATAGTTAAATTTGGAGGGAATAGAGCAGTAAAAAACACGAAAAATTTATTTGTTTTATCTATAAAGCAATAGGAACGAAATAGTCTGTACAAAGACGATAATTTAAAAAAAATTGTCTCGGGTACTTAAAATAAGCTACTTAACAAGAATATAACATTTTTAAAATTTGTGTCTGTCTGTTTGTCTGCGCATCACGTAAAAACTACTGGACTGATTGCAATGCGGTTTTCACTATTAGATAGCTTAGGGTTAAAAACTGGCGTACTTGATATCTCAATCCGATGAGTAGAAGCCGAGAAATCGATAAAAAAAAAAATGGCTGAAGCAATTTTGATCACTTTTAACCTAGAAAAATTAAAACGCGTGTGAAGTTTTAAATAAATCTGTCAGAAACAAAAAAACATGATTTTTATCAACCCTGCTTCCGAAGGGCAGGAACTTCGTGAATAGAGAAAGTCAAGATAAGTACTACCTACCTATACCAAAATGATTCAGCAAAGATAGCGACCGGGATCTGATAATAATCTGTCGCTTCGGTTGCTCTGCAGCTCTGCTTTGCCAATTCTCTCGTTCACATATTTCAACTCGCGCTCCGAGGGTTCCGACAACAATATTTTATTAGGCATCTATCAAAAACATTGTTTTCTTGAATTTTACGGAATCATTTCGCACTTGAAGTCACACCAGTTTAACACTTGTATGTACGTAGTCTGAGCCAATCTATATGTTTGTGATTTTAGGCTCTGTGCACGATTGCGCAAGTACTGCTGTGGGGATACAACAGCATAAAGTAAGAGCGACATAGAATATGCGAAAAACGTAAGCGAGTGAGCGAGGCAGTTATACAATGCTGTCTTCACCTTCAACATTGGGATTGCGCCTGAAAAATAGCAGTTTGCGCAGCGACTAGCAGATAACTTCCGATACACATACTTCCGCTGCGTCTACTGTAGCTATTTCTGTAGAAACGATAAAACTTAAACAAAAATATATGAAAAATAATCAAAAGCAAAAACAATAAACTTTCGTTGTATGCTGGTAACGATGTAAAGTTGGTCAGCAACCATTCTCACTTTTTAATTTTATTTGCAGTCGTATTTTTATAGCACTTTCGATTGTCTTGTTAAATGGGTCTGGTTGTGCAATTACCTCTCTCTCCGCATCATATCATCGATGAAACCTTCAGTAGTGGTTTTGTATTTGAAATTGTATTTTTATTTAAGTACTAGCTGTACGGCTTTGCCCGCGTGTTCATTTCTTTTAAAAGTATCCCATACTACGTGTTATTCCAGGACCAAAAAACCTATAAAGTACAATATTATACTACATTTCTCCAAAATTCGTTCAGCCGTCAAATAGTTGCTCGGCATTTAGTTTTTTTAGTTTATTTTAGTTGGTTGCATCGGATTAAGATACCCAGTAGGTTCTCTATCGATATTTTACTTCTCCTAATAATGTGCAAGCATAATAATAAGTACGCATAAATGTTTAGGCATAATCGTGTTTACCATATCTAAAGTTATCATAACTATAAACGAGCATATTTATTTAGTAGAATAAATAATATGCCTTGTAACTTTTATGCGAAAGGTATGTTTTTGAAATTGCATTATTCACCGTGAATTAAATAACTTTGAACTAAATTATTTTACGTACCCACCTATGTAAAACAAACATGTTCGCGGCTTACGGATTGCCCAAGGGCCACCCCGCCGTACCTTAACCTACTTTCACAGTATAACCTTAACCTACTTTCACAGTATAGTATGTAGATTATATTACCTATGTAAAACAAACACGTTTGCCATTATATTTTATGCGTATCGATAGAGAGAACTTATTTATACCAAGTAACTATTACACGAAAAAATAATAGGCCCTATAACTTTTATATATAGATATGTTACGACTGTCACTCACGAGTTATTTCGTCGAACAATTTGACCGGTATTCGGACGTTAAAGACGTCCATCCTCAGGAGTTGGCGCAGCGAGGGTTGCGCAAACTCAAAAGATAGTTAAAAAAAACTATCAAAAGTGACAGTCGTAACGTTTATATATCATTATACCTATAAATTTTATGCGACTCCACAGTAGTCCAAAATAATATAGCCCAAAAGATCATTATGCCATGCCTACTTTAACAGTGTGCCAAATACTGCTTAGGTAAAATTAATAAGTAAATTAGTATTAAAAAAGTTATGCAAAAGAAAGGGATACCTACCAAATACCCCAGTTTTGAAGTCAAACCCTAAGCTATCCAACCGTGAACCAAATCACATCGCAATCGCATTTACGTGATGCGCGAATAATCATACAGACAAACAGACATACAAGAAATAATTATTTTTTTAGCCTTATCTCTCGTACCGCGACTGATGATCGTCAGATCTTACATTGTTTTTCTATTGTTCTAAAAATACGCGGTACTGGACTGATGTACCATCCATAGACCTTTGTTTTTAATTATCTTCTTTGTATAGACTACAGACTTTTTCGTACTTATTGCTTTATTGAACGGTTTTATTTAGCTTGATCTGTTTGTTGATTTTTGTTGGGGTGGGTCAAATCCAGTAATTAAAATTTTACCCCATTCCTGTTGACCAGTTAATCTGAAATTTGATAGACACCTTTAGTTTGATGACAATACAATTATGTATATTCAGTATCATTGTAAATCCAAGATGGCCGCCGCCACAAAATAGCGGATTACACACAACTTTAGTTCTCATGACAATTCAATTATGTATATTCAGTATCATTGTAAATCCAAGATGGCCGCCGCCACAAAATAGCAGATTACATATTTTATTTCAACCCCCTCAGTATGGTTATCAAATGAAAGGGCTTAACTATTAGAATAACAGTACATTTTAGAAATAACTAAATAAAAAACTAAAAACTTGAAATGAAAATAAGTAAAACATAATTTTAAGTTTAACGGTTTAATCTTAAAAATAAAATAGCATCGTACGGCGTAGCGTAACCTGAGTAATAGAAAATCGACTCGCCACACGATTTTATTTTTTAAGCTTAAAAAAAACATTTATAAACGTTTAACTAAAAAATTTTTTTTACTTATTTTATTATAAGTATAGATAGAGGTGTTTTGTTTCAGGATACTCCCAAGGAGGCCTTATAGCGCGAGGCATAGTGCAGACATTTGCCAATGTGTCCGTCAGCACGTTCATATCTCTGAGCTCGCCGCAAGCTGGACAGTATGGAAGTGAGTATTTTCAATTATGATCTACTAGCTGTGCCCACGGCTTTGCTCGCGTGGACATTTCATTTAAAATATGTGTTGTACGATAAACTACATTTCTTAAAAAAAAGTTCAGCTGTCAAATAGTTTTTATCGATTGCTCGGCATCTAATCATCGGATTAAGATATCAAGTACCCCAACAGTGAAAACCGCATCGCAATCGGTCTATTAGTTTTTTCGTGATGCGTGAAAAAACAGACAGACACGATTTTTATAAATGTTATATTCTTGCTCAGTAGCTTATTTTAAGTACCTTAGACCATTTTTTTTACTGACTGAGCTAGCGTGAAGCGCGAGCGAAGCGTCTCCCTTTCAGCTTGGGCAACAATTATAGATTTACAAGACAAATATCAAATATCATGCTGAGACTAAAATAATATCTCATATTTTTCAGCTGGATTCCTCCACCTGGTGTTCCCCAGTCTAGTTAAAGACACTGTGTGGCAGCTTTTCTACTCCAACGTCGGGCAGCACACCTCGGTGGGCAACTACTGGAATGACCCGTTCCACCAGACCCTGTTCGAGACCTACAGCGTCTTCTTGCCGTACATCAACAATGAGATAAAGTGAGTGTGAACGTATCTCCTTGTACAATACAAAATATGTGCTTACAGTGCTACCAACTTATCTGTGAACTGAATGGTGTCGGGAGAGTTCCAGTCAATCGATAAGTAGATTAGTGAAATAAGTAAGACTGTTTTTTTTTTTTTTAATGCTGTCTCTTATTGTGTTTCTATTTTTTTATTATATTTTTGCCTTGTCGTCCCTTTGTGAGCTACCCTAAAAGTTTCAGCAGGCTAGCTAATCGGGAAGTGCTTGAAGTTTGAATCGCAAGATTCCATGATAGATGGAAATACATAGATACATACATACATACATACATACGTACAAGTGAAGTTAATTAAAAGCTTTTAAAAACAGAAAAATACAGAAAATGTGAACCTCATTCGTGGTGGCTATAGTTAATTTTTCGCCACTTCACAGATAAGTTGGTTGCACTGTAAATTGTAATATATTGACTAGCCGCTCTACATGGATGATGATGATGATGGATAATGATGATGAGCCTATGGTAACTCCCTGGTCCTTGAAGTATGCAAAAAGCACTAATCCGTTGCTTAGTTGATGCGAGAAAATTACTGTTTATTTTAAGACCATAGCCTTCTTATAGGTTTTCCTGTAATCTATCTATAACTGAACAACTATTTTCTATATTAAAAGCTTTTAACTTTACTTGTATGTATGTATCTGTGTATTTCTGTCTGTGTTTCGAGCACTTCCCGATTACCTATCCTGCTGAAACTTTCAGGGTAGCTCACAAATCGACGACAATGAAAAAAAATTATATATATATATAAAAATGGGCAATGCAATAAAAAAAGTCATAAAACCTGTTCATGTTTTTTTTTTAAAGTTATTCTTATTTTTTACTAGTTTTGAATATAAAAATAATAGAAATAGACCCTTACAACAAGCCCTTTCATATGTACAGTTTTCCATGTTTGGATCTCAGAAATTCATGTGTACCAAATTATAACGTAGATTCATAGCAAATTGGCTGTAACAGACATACAGACAGACAGACAGACATACACATTATTGATTCTAGAAGGATGCCGTTTTTTCATTCAGACATACGGAACCATAAACAATAGAGCTAAATGATTATATTAAAATAATAAATACTTCTATTTTACCTTTAGCTGGCATGTGAAATCATAATAAAATAACATAAAAACAAATCAACACACTATTATTGTGTACACACACACACGCCCCTCACCCCTTCACACTCTCTCTCATACACACATTTCAGCAAGTGTATGTGGCTACCATGATTACTTATGTGCATACTTTAGCATGGTATGTATGTACACTTGCTGAACTACATAATTAATAATTATCTATAAACCAAGTAAGTACCTATACATAGTAAGTGCGCAATACTTGTGCATATCACCAACTTCTCAAATGATCAAAATATTATGACCCGCAAGTGATGACGCACTACTTATCAACAAGCTTGTTTATTATTTTAGTAAAAGAAGGTAAGTATTTTTGAAAATGTACAGCAAAATAAATATTAGTAATGTTTAGCATTATTATAGATTACTTTAAAGTTTAATTATGTTCTTTCCTTTTTTAAATTATTCTTAGCATTCAAGGTCCTAGTCGCTAAATTCGAAGGCACTGTCAGTCGGTTCCATGGTGTAATGGTTAGCACTCTGGACTCTGAATCCAGCGATCCGAGTTCAAATCTCGGTGGAACCTGATATTTTTGCACTCGAGATTTTTGTAGTTATCATTTTTAGCGCTGAAAATTATATTTTCATGAATATGTAAATGGATTAATTTGCAAATGCTTGTAAAATTGAAAAGTAATAAGTGCTAATGTTTCAGTATTTCTTACAGAATTTATTCAAAGTGTCGTATTATATTCTGTAATGTCAGATATAAACTACAACAAATTGATGCAAAATTCTATTAAATAAAACAAAAAAAAGTTACGGATTCAACATACTAATAGAAAAAAAACATCATATACGCAAAAAGCAACTCATTTGGCGCTCACCCAGATTATTTACCCGCTGACGAAAGAAGGTCAATGTGGTCAACGTTAATAAACGTGGTAGTTAGGCGTCATCGATTGAATATAATTAAATCTACACTATTATTATAATGTGGAAATATTTGATTCTTTGTATGTTGGTTTGTAATGGATAAATTCAAAAAATACTAAACCGATTTTATAAACTCTTTTACATTATCAGCGAGTAACATGGGCAGTTTTTTTAATATTAGGTGGAGATCCCTACGAAAATTGCAATAATGTAACCGTAACGTAACGGAATGACATGTTGCCATGAAAACGAAATAATAACAAGTCTGTCAAGTACGTGAGTTATAATGCAGTTGTCTATGGTCAGAAAACACTACGATTCGTTGCTGCCAAAAAAATTGAATTACACTTACTGGCGTATTTTTTTAGAAGTTGCAACGCGTATAGAAATGTTAAAAGTAATAAAAATGCCGCGGTGTGAGCACTACCAGTGCGAAGCCAGGGCGAGTCACTAGTCTATACCAATATATAAAAGTGAAACGTTGTTTGTTTGGGGAGTTTTCACGCGATAACGGCTGGACGGATTTTGATGAAATTTAGAATGGAGATAGCTTATAACCTGGAATAAAACATAGGATACTTTTTATCCCGGGAAATTGAAAGTTTCTACGGGAAATATGGAAAATATTGATTACTCACTGTAAGGAACGGTTGTCATCACAATGGTCTGTGGTTGCCATGGAAACGAAATAACAACATCACTGTCAAAAAACATCAAGAGCATTGGTGCTATACCTAATTTTGCATTTGTTTTTAATATATTTTTTTCGCGATAAACAGTAGTCCGCGCGTACGAAATCGCGGGCGGGAAAACTAGTATTTAATATATTTAATTAGCAGCAAGGACAAACAACATGCGATATCGTATCATTAACCTAATATTGACATTGGACATTCAATAACATGATTATTGGATTTTAGTTACTAAATATATTTATGAGCCATTGCTCATAAATGTGGCACTAATGGCACTGTGGTAACAGAAGCATAAGCCATTGCTTATGCTTCTGTTACCACAGTGCCAGCTTCTCGCCTATCGGTAGAGCCGTCTACTCGCAATGAGAGTACCTGCTATGGCCCCAGTCAAAAAATGCGGTCTTGTGGCGGACGACGAGTGACTAGCAAAAACAAGAAATGTTAAAGTTACTCTGATGCGAGCTATAGAGTAACTCGCACATGACAGTTACTCGTAGAATGCGGTCATACGGTGCGATGCGAGTATCTGCACTGCAGAAATTCGCTCGCTGGCTCGTCCTATACATCCTCGGCATCATCTTATTGTCCTACAATCAGAATGATGCCGAGGATGTATGTAAAGGATAGACTCCTACAGAGTATAGAGCATAACATTAACTAAGCCCTCCATGTACACTTTTGTGCAGATGTATTAAGGCGGGGACAGTCCCGAAATCTGCAAAAATGCGAATTGCAAAAGAACGACGTAATGAAACAACTTTATGCGAACCAAAAAATACTGTGGATAGAAACGTATAGGTACTACCTAAACAAAAAACCGAACAGAATTTTCAGAAATGTCTTGGTGTCCTTAGAAAAAAACACGAACTACCACATGAAAATAACTTGTTCTCGTTATTTTCAGCGACAACAACTTTTATATAGCTACCTTATTAAACTAAACAAATAACCAAACACTTATTTTTATTGAGTTATACAGGTTGAATTTTTCAACTGGGCGTGGTTGGCTAAATCAGAAACTATGAGGTTTAGCGAAAAGTACTCAAAGGAGTCTCGGGCCCGATTTTGATGAAAACTAATACTACATATTTGGATTTTTGAAAAAAAAAACAATATTCCTAGGCAGGAATCGAAAACGTTGATTTTGGAAAAAAAGCACACACTGTATTATTACACCATTTGATAGTGTCGCTAATAAGGATTGAATTCTTGGAAGAAATGACATACGGCAAACTTAAGGAAAATATTGTATTTTAATAAACTGATTCATATTTTAAAGTACTGTTTTAATTCATACCTGCATTACCTGTTCCTTGTCCGAAATGATGCTCAATATTTTTCTCAACACAGACCCGCAGCGCGGTCATCTTCACAACATTATGTTCTAATTTCAAATTTTTATTATGTCTTCGCGGTTAAAGGCCACAGTAAAAGAAAAAAAATGTAAACAATTGAAATTAAAATGTAGAGTAAATTGGTGCCAATAATTTAGATTTTGTTCCACGTTTCGTTGATTATTACTAACTGTTTGCGTACTGTTTCGTAATAATAGTCGTATAGTAAAAGAGATGTTGATTCAGCAGTTTGGTGAACATTTTATCGCAATTTATGGTCCTGTGCCGTGGCCAGCGAGGTCACCGGATCTTACCCCCTTAGATTATTTTCTCTGGTAGTATGTAAAAAACGAAATCTACAAAGACACGTATTGCAATTGATGACTTGAAACGAACTTTGGAAAATATTCTAAGCGGAATCAATAATATTTCAATACTGAATGCAGTACAATCCTTGAGTCGTCGAATCCTAGCTGGGTTCGATGTATTGAAAACAACGGTCATCATTTTGAGCAATTAATCAGTTATGGTTTAACTATTTTCGTTAAAAATGAGCTCTTTCCTTAAGTTTGCCGTATGCCATTTCTTCCCAGAATTCAATCCTTATTAGCGACACTATCGAATGGTGTAATAATACAGTGTGTGCTTTTTTCGATTCCTGCCTAGGAATATTGTTTTTTTTTCAAAAATTAAAAGATGCAGTTTTAGTTATCATCAAAATCGGGCCCGAGACTCCTTTGAGTACTTTTCGCTATTCCTCATAGTTTCTGATTTAGCCACGCACGCCCACTTGAAAAATTCACCTGTATATATTGAGATATCGATAGAAAAGCACAAAATGTATCTAAAATCGACTCCCGAGTTGCATCACCTCTCCCGCTCACACTGCACCTGGACGAGCAGGACAAACATTTGAGAGCGTAAATAATTAAAGAATTGCATCGGTTGCTTTAACTTAGTACATTCATATTAATTGCTTACTTATCACGATAAAAATAATGTTCCAGCTCAGCGAAATCAGATGACTTCAAAAACAACCTGCTTCGACTGAAAAGGTTGGTGCTGATCGGTGGCCCGGACGACAACGTCATCACTCCTTGGCAAAGCAGGTGATTCATCATTCTCTTACGAAGTTCTCCTATTGTTAGAAATTAGTTTATTTTTTCTTGTGACACGACTGCCCAAAAAAGCAGTGTAATATTTTCAGGGTTCAGGTATGTGAGTTTCTTTGTTCCATCATAACTTTGAAATGCCTGAACAGATTTAGACGTATGGGGTATCGTTAGAATCCTTACATCAACACGAGTAACAGAAAAAAAAGTTCTGTTGAAAAATTCAATATCGCGGCTGTATGGCTCCATTTTCAAATGAGAAAAAATAATGTTCTTTGAATTTTACAATATGGGTACAAATTGAAGGCCTTGTTAAACATAAGTTATTGGCATAAGTTATTTTTTGGCAGGCCAGGCGTGTCTTTTATTTTTTAATTTATGTCTTATTTTACCATGTCTGTTTGTTTGTCGTATGAGGTAGTGCTGGCCTCTGGTGTCAGAATTATCAGGCCGCCCGAGAACCTCTGACATGGCTTAACGATTGCTATTGATCAATAACAGCCGGGACCGACAGATTAACGTGCCCTCCGATGGAAAACCGCACATAACTTAGACATGTTATTGGTGCGGAGCCTAGGACCGAACCCGGTATTGTTTTTGTTTTACCGTGGGCACTACACTTTTAATGATCAGGGGAAAGAACCCTATAATATTTTTATTTTGTACTAGCTTATGCCCGCGACTTCACCCTACAGTTTATCGCTATAAAACGTATCCCATGTCTTTCCCAGGGTTTTAAACCATCTCCATACCAAATTTCACCAAGATTGGTTCAGCCGTGAAAAGATAAATAGATAACTCTTTATTGCGTACCACTTAAAAGTAAGTCCTACATTGTACATTATATAACCTATGATATAGTAATAGTGGTAACACAATCGGCGTTCTTATCGCTTACAGCAAACCCTTACAGACAATCTTTGTGTGAAAAAAAAAGATTGAAAATGAGTAGTGAGAGTGACAACAAAATAAACAACTTAAAAGTAATAATTATATCACAAAAATAAATAATTAAAATAATACTTAACAAAAAAATGATTTGACCATCGACCAAGGCAATATAATTACTCATGCAGATGACACAGCTGTTATTTGAAGAAGTGTTTCAGACTGCGCCGAGTATTTTTAACAAAATCTTCGTGGTTGAGGAATAATTTGCTAATTTGGATAAAACCAAATATGTTATACTTTTGCTATAAGAGGTTCACTGTCTAACAATAAGTTATCACTAGTAGGCCATAGGTCAGCTTCATGTTTAGACTCAACTTCATCCACGTGTACATGTCCTGCATTGGAAAGAGTACCTACGATAAAATACTTGGATCGTCATTGATGACAGACTGAATTTTGCACCCCACATTAATCAATTAACTAAACGTGTTAGAAAACTTATAGCAGTTTTAAAAAAAATACGTGACAGTGCAGTCGTCATTAAGCTATTATATTACTCTCTGTGTCAGTCCATCATTGGTTATTATATAACTTCGTGGGGAGGGACTAGCAAAACCTATATGTTATCCCTCGAAAGAGCACAAAGAGCTTAATTAAAATGTAGTAATAACCGCTCTTTCAGATATTCTACAGCTTTATTATATAGAAAATGCCAAATCCTAACAGCTAGACAACTGTTTGTCCAACTGTTGGTTCTACTTCAACATGCACTTATAGAATATGATCCCAATATCACCGAAAAAAGAGTTCCTCATAATGTGTTGTGATTCCAGTAAACACTGCCTTTGCTCGCAAATATTTCACAGTTCTTGGACCGTTCCTTTATAATAAAATAAATAAATGTAATAAGATATACCATTTGACTGCCTTTGAAGTAAAAAAAATACTGTTCAACAAACTAAATGTATTAAACAACAATGAGACTGAAAATTTATTGATTTCACTGAAATAATGTTTTTGATTAAATAAAGTACTCGTAAATACTACTCTCATACATTCACACACACATCTAAACGTTTTTTTTGTGTATAAACTCATAGAATTTAGGTATCTTGTTTTTGTGTATAAGTAGGCAATATTGTGTTGTGCTCCGATGAAAGAGGCCTGGGACCTATCGTACGAGTTTCGAACCTAGTTTAGGACCCAGGTGCTTCATTTAACATAAATGTATCTTTTTGCCTTTATCCCAAATAAAAGATTTATTATTATCATTATTATATGAATATATAAATATTTATTAATATTGCTTAAATACATAAATAAATAAACAATATACTAAAGAAAAGGTAACGTAACAGTAAAGTTGTATGAACACATTTGACTAAAGTTGCTACTTATTACTTCATGGAAATCAACATTTTGATTCCCTCTTTCCTAACATAATGTATGAAAATAAAATAGTTGATTTACAAGACATTGTAGCAACATTTTTTACGATTTAAATAGCAGAATCAAAATGAATGAAATGAATGAATGAATGAATCAAGTTTTTTTTATTGTGTTTTTCTGTTAATTCTTATTTAAACAAATAAATAACTTTTATTTTCTTAAAATTGAGCCCGTGGTTCCTTTCGGAATTTTCCCTTTGTGCTATAGATTAGGATTTTCCTATACTGGCTAGAAAAAGAACCCACTCTGTATAGTAAGTATTGTTTTACCTACATTGTGGTTTGGGCGCTGTTAGTTGTGTGTTTGTTTAGTTTCACACAAAGGAAAAAAACGGCCAAGTGCCAGTCGGACTCCTGCACCGAGGTTTCCGTACAAACATGTAGGTACGTAAATAGTTCGGCCAAGACGGGAACCGAACCTCAAAGATTTTATTAAAAAAAAATTTTTTTATTTATCTACAAATTTTCGATTTTCTGATTTTCTCCTTTACTTGTGCTATAAGACATTCTTCTTCTTCTTGTAGTGCCTCTCCACTACTGGAGGTTGGCCGTCAGCTCAGCGAACTTCTTTCTGTCCTGCGCCAAGCGAAACAGCTGTTCTACGCTGGCGATATTAGTCCATTCACGGATGTTGCGCAACCAGGACTTTTTTCTCCTTCCAACACGTCGCTTGCCCTCTACTTTACCCATCATGATGAGTTGGAGAAGTTGTTTATTTCTTAAAATGTGTCCAAGATACCCAACCTTTCTTTTCTTGATGGTTTGAAGTAGGTCTCGACTCTTATCGACGCTAAACCTTCACATTAGACACCTTCTGAGTCCAGCTAATGCGGAGCATTCTACGATAGCACCACATCTCGAAGGCTTCGAGATGTTTCTGGGTATCAGCTTTGAGCGTCCAAGCTTCACTGCCGTACAATACCAGACATAACAATGGAGCATTCTCACTCTGACCTTCGTAGATAGTTTACGATTGGTACGACTTTTTCAGGGTCGCTCGGGCGATTTCAATTCGGGTTCGAATTTCTTGTTCACTGTCCCATTCTTCATTCACCCAAGCGCCGAGATACTTGTAAATTCGATCTCGCTCAAGATCTAAGCCTGCTACTTTAATTCTGGGGTTTAGGTCTTTGTTACCAGATGCAATTAGACACTTGGTTTTGGAAACATTAATATTCAACCCCGCTCTCTGACTGCACTCGTGAACTCTGTCCAGTATTTGCTGCAGATCCTGTTTAAAACGTTGCTTCTTGCCAAATTTCATGATTCTAGGTCATTAAGAATTACCCTAAGGTTTTGATTCCCTTGCGAGTTTCAAAATACACGGCATAACACGGCCGTATCTTTTGATTGCGTTGACTTAGAAGTTTGTTTTTTCGCAGCTCCAAGGGATTGCAGACTTGAGTATTTCATATTATAATAATAATAATAATAATAATATATTCGGGACATTTCCACACCAATTACCAAGCCCCAAACTAGGATACCCTGTGCTGTGTATATTAACTGTTTATCGCGAAAAAAGCATCTGCTAGGATATTAAAAACCAATGCAAACGTAGGTATAACACCACTTTTGATGTTTTTTGACCGACTTGTTATGTCGTTTCCATGACAACCACAGACAATTTTGTGATGGCAACCATTCCTTACAGTGAGTAATCAACATTTTCCAGTTTTCCCGTGGAAACTAACAATTTTCTGGGATAAAAAGTATCCTATGTTTTATTCTAGGGTATAAGCTATCTCCATCCTAAATTTCATCAAAATCCGTCCAGCCGTTATCGCGTGAAAGCTCCCCAAACAAACAAACAAACAAACAGACAACGTTTCACTTTTATATATTGGTATGGATATGGATTTGATACGATCGATGTAGGTATTCATTCATTACTCATCCTGTTCAATTCCGCATCAACAATTAATATGGTTCAATTAATAATATTGAGGTCATATAACATGTTTATTATATATGTTATCTATACATGTAACAAAGCAGTAAGTAACTAAACGTCTGTACAAATAACGCAATCTATACTTATAACAAGATATAAGTTCAAAAACTAAACCCCAACTACGGTCGGCTAAAAAATAGCCTATGACACTTGCGATGAAGACGAATCGATTGATACCTCGCTTGTCAAAATCGGATCAAATTTTTAGTTTGAATACATTACCATTCTTTTGACTTGCCGTAGTCGGGTAAAAAAATAGCCTATGACACTATACCTGAAGACCGTAGAGAGAGTAATAGTATGAAGACGAATTGATTGACATCTCGCTTGTAAAAATCGGACCAATAGGGGCGACGCTATAGGGGAAAATCCACATTCCCACATACATATATATTTACATACATACATAGAATGTTACCTTTCCTTTGCCTCGCCATAGTCGGGTAAAAACCAAACAAAAAGGCTGTACAAAGTAGATAATAAAAAAAATGCAAAGGGTACGTAAAATAAGCTACCGCACAGGAATATAACATTTGTGTGTCTGTCTGTACGCGCATCTATCGTACGTTAAAACTAGCTTACGTTTGGACTTCTTAGAAACTGGGGTGCTTGGTAACTTAGTACGATGATAACAATCCGAGCAATTGATAAAAAACTATCTGGCGGCTGAACCAAATTTGGTATTTTGTACTTTATAGGTACTTTTGGTCCTGGAATAACACATAGGTTACCCAGAGAAAAATACCAAATGAATACCAATAAAGCCGCGTGACAGCTAGTTGCATCATCAATACATGTATAGAACAAAGTCGCTTTCCGCCGTCTGTCTGTTACGCTTAATCTTTTAAGCTACGCAACGGATTTTAATGTGTTTTTACCATCAGTTAGATTATTTTACACGAAAGTTTTATATATATGGTGTGTATATGTAGGCGTTGCCCGCGTAGTCAAAAATTCATATCTTTTTTGCCTTTCAAAAATAAAAGTAACTCAAGTTACTCCTTATAACATCAGCTATCTGTCAGTCTTAGCAAACAATTTCTGCTTGCTTATGAAGAAAAACAATAGTTTTTTGTTTTCTCATGCTCGTGAGTTCCTGTTTACTCTAGGTTTAAGCGGTCTTAAACTGCATTTTATGCTCCAGTGCATAAAGGTGTTTACTTCTCATGTTCCGACCCGAGCCTAATTTGTCAGGTAGAAAAAAGTGCCGAGAAAGAAGCACTCCGCTTTTGTTAGCAGTACCTATTTAAATGATTGGTTTGTTACTGAAAAGTTAAAATTATGTGATGAAGTGAACCTGGAATAATATTTTCTCCTAACACATTAATAGAAAGAAACGTAAAGAAACTACTTCAGCAGATATACTACCCTTGCGGAGCCGGGGCGAGTCACTAGTATTTTCTTTTAAACGCGTTCTGTTTCTTATAATTTTCCCTATCGATTGACACTGGTTTCAATGATGGCGGAGAAATAGAGTTTATTATAAATGGCGGAGGTTCTTATCCCAATATGGCTACATGCTCTTTGTATTTATATTTTAGGAGAGCTTATTAAGCAGAAGCAATCGCGAAGCCATTTCAGAAGCCCTTGTGCGGCTGTCAAATCTGATACCAGAGTTCGGCCTCTACCTTGTGCGGCTGACAAACTGATACCAGAGTTCGGCCTCTACCTTGTGCGGCTGACAAACTGATACCAGAGTTAGGCCTCTACCTTGTGCGGCTGACAAACTCTGATACCAGAGTATTTATTTTTCCCAGTTTGATTGTTTGGCGATTGTGAGACATCTCATTGTCACTTTCATCTTTTATATATGTAATTTACATATGTTTTATTATAATATGCAACATTGGAAAGAATATAAAGATTTAACAAATATGGAAATAACTAGCTTAAAAGCTAAAAAAACACGCCTGCCCTGCCAAAAAATAACTATTACCAATAACTTATATACTGTTGGAATGTGCTTATCCAGACAATCTTTTTCAGAAGTTTTTCTTTCGCCTTTTTAAATGGAGCCAGCCATACTGCCGCCATACAGGTTTTTTAAAAATATATGTAGATTGTGTTACTCGGGGGGATGTAAGAATTCGTAAGGACGTCTAAATCTGTTCAGGCATTTAAAAGTTATGGTGGAATAAAGAAACTCACTTATATACAAACGTGCTAAAAACATAATACTCCTTTTTTTGGGCAGTCATCTAAAATGACATCCCCGTAGAGTTTCTTGGTGCTCTTTTCTCTAACGGGCGTATTTCCGAAGCACCGGTAGAGTCAGAAGGGTATTTCCTTTTCCACTTTGAGATTTACCTCAGTTGCCACATGAAATGGAAATTTTATTTTCAAACTCAAAGCGTACTTGAATTTGATTTACCTAAATTTTAATATTTTATGTAATTTTCCTTATTCATGAGATGTTAATTTTGACTTGTAAAAGTGCTATTATTTTGCCTGTTTATAATAAAATATTTCGACTTTAAAGCAAGCAAATAGTTTTAAATGTAAAGCTGTAGCGTGGAAGGATGCCAATGTTTTAGTTTTCACTATATACAGCTTTTCAACTGGGCTTGCATGGCCAAATAAGAAGCTTTGGAAAACTAGCTGCGCTCAGAGGTTTCACCTGGATGGTAATGATGGTGGTATCTATGTGTTAATCCAGGATCTACAAGTATATACAACAAATTTCATCAAAATTCATTCATCCGTTTAAGCGTGAAGAAGTAATAATAATTTTTAATATTTGTTTGAATAGTGTGAATATTATTATGATAACTAACTTGATTTTAAATATTTATTTATTATTAATATTACAGTTTGCACTAACAGTAAAAATCCAAATATGCAAGTACTTAAATAAATTACTTAATTTATGTCTAAACTGCCACATTTGTAGGTGCAACAATATACTTTAAAACACAAAAACGTAAGGTCTAGCAGTTGAATTATGTCAACTATAATTTCATCTCTACCACATCTGGTAGTCTTTTTCAAGGGGAGTGCAGAACGCTCGCGAATGTGTCTCGCCTGAGAAAAAGCACCGGATATGGTTGAAACTGTTGTTGGAATAATTCTACTGGTAGACCTGTTAGCAACACCCGTTTGTGTCTTTTAAAATTAGTGTGAATTACTGTAATTAGAAATCTAATAATGAACAAGACATAAGTTCAGAAAACTAAAACCCGACAAGGGTCAGGTAAAAAATAGCCTTTGACAAATCGATTGATACGGTATCAAGGTATAGAGTGTCAGACATATTTTTTTTACACCCACGGCAAGCGAGTTGTCAATGATACCTCTCTTATCAAAATAAGACCTTTAGGAGCGACGCTATGGTGGAACATCCTCATACATACATACATACATAGACTGTTAAGTTCATTGCCCTTCCCTTGCTTCACCGTACTCGGGTAAAGATGCGTTACGAGCCCGTTTTTGATGAGAACTGAAACTGCATACTTATCACATTTTAGATAAATCCACTTGTTTTCCGAAACAGATAGACAACTAATGTGTTTCAAAATTGCTTATTTTTTTGTACCATTACTTTCTATAATTTTCCAGTCAATTCGGCTACTACGACAGCAACGAGACAGTCGTCGAAATGAAGTCTCAAGACATCTACGTGTCGGACAAGATCGGCCTGCGACAGTTGGACGACAGCGGCCGACTGCACGTGCTGACCGTACCGGGGGTCAACCACTTCAGCTGGCATATGAACGTTAGCATCGTGGACGACTTTTTGTTGCCCTATTTAGACTAATAATCAGAAGACTAGAAGTTAATATTGTCCTTATGGCGGAGTCCCTGCAGAATCTCCAGCGAATGCGGACCAACCTAGCTCACGCCTCTAGTCGTATCGGTCTCGGGATGAACATGGATAAAACCAAGGTTATGTATAACGACCTAATTACCCCGGATCCTTTTGTTATAAACGGCCTCGCCCTTGAAGATGTACAGGAATATGTTTGCCTCGGGCAGACCGGTTTGCAGTTAGGTATAAGAACAGTTTCGAGATGGAAGCGTTAACCTTCGATGAAAGAAACAAATAAGGATTTACTAAGTTTGCCCGATTCGTGTTCCACCAAAACTCCGCGCATGGCCCGCTTATAGTGGAGACGGCTTCTTTAATTTGAAAATAGTTAACTTAACACTATCATCATAAAAAGTAAAAAGCCGCTATCCATAGTTTTGAGCCGGACAGCACACATAACTAATCGACTACGCGCGCCGACATACGCTTGTGTGCGTAACACGTAAATGTGTAGCTAGGTCTCTGCCGCGAATTCTTAGCACCCCTTGCTCCGCCGTTACCGTGGCTGCTACCGGTGCCAGGAATAACGGAGCCGCTGAGGATTGGGGGCCGTCTTTTCGGTGTGTTTATCATATTGGGGGGGTTTGCCGTAGTAACCACGCTTGGCAGGCGGATTGGTGAACTCAGTGTTACAAATATGTACTCGGAGGACGCAGCTGCCCATCTTCCGCTGTGTATTCTCTTAGTCGCCTCTTACGACATCCACGGGAGGATTGGGAGGGGTCTTATTCTAAGCCGAGACCGCCACGGTCAATAAGGAATATTATATTTATGGAATATTTACAATAACTCTAAAGCACAATTAGGTTTGTAAAATTTGACTTATGTAATATTGAAATGGGCTTCAAAATACGATTAGATTCTTCTGTTCAGTATCATCAGATACATCATTGACCGAGCGAGCGCAAAGCGCGAGCGAAGCGTTTTTTAGCTTTTAAGCTAGTAAGCTTTTAAGTGTTTTTTTAGCTTTTAAGTTAGTTATTTTCTTACAATATTGAAATAGTTATCATTAATGTTATCCTTTTCTTACTTTTCTTTTTATTCTTTTTTTTTATTATTATCTTCATAATATATATTTTGCACGTTATCTATAAATCGCCAAAATATAAAAATTATTAATAAAACAAAAAAAAAAGTTTTGGATGTTGCGTGGAGCGTTAATGCGTGTGGAAAAAGGATGGCAAAATATCGCTTGAGATCTTTTGATGACGAACTGTGACTGTGTGGTTTTGTACCACGTGACACACACCACAAATAATAATAATAATAGCACAGAATAAATAATAGATAATAGTTAGTATGAAGTGCTTGATATTTATTTGTTTCTTTCATCGAAGTCGTTAACGGTATCCCCATTGAACTTGTCAGGAATATGTATACCTCGGCAGACTATGCAATTGGGTAGGAAATTGCGAGTATATATTACTAAAATATAAAACGCTGATATGGCCGCGCCGCCTTGGTGCGTATCGTAGCAGATGTGCTATAGCTACGTACATCGATGTAAAGATCATGAGTAGAAATGCCTGCAAACGCTCGCGCTCATGTCGATAAAGAGAACACGTCACGACGCGTATTCGACGGACACGGCGGCTACCTATTACTGGCTTATAGAAATACTATAACCTCACAACTTCCTTATTAATATTATAAATTCTAAATTATCGCTGTCCATCTGTCTGCTTGTTAACTTTTCACGACAAAATTACTGAGCTGATCTTGCTGAAATTTGGTTAGTATAAATATGTATTGAAATATAGCTGAAAACATTATGAAGATTTATATCTTGAATAGCTTCAAGGTACTATTCCCTTAAAATACGTATTTAGACAAATAATAGGAGAACTTAAAATCTCGCAATTTAGATCTGGATTGTCAATTAGTTTAAGTTTCACTAGATGGCGCTAATGTCAATATTTGCATAACTATACATGAAAATGTAATAATTGCATGATATTATAGCCGTCAATAAAGTTTTAAATCAAACCTGATTGCAATTTATGGTCAAAATAATAAATGATGCAAATATTGACATTAGCGCCATCTAGTGAAACCTGTCGTGAACCATGCACTTAACAAAAGATAATGACCGATTGCGCGTGCGCGTGCTTGCCGTGCCGGTGGTCCAACAAAGCTGGCATATGAATGTCAGCATCGTCATTGTTCGTCGTATTGTATTTTTGCTACCTAACACGACCTACTTGATAGTCTGTAGGCTACGTGCTGCGTCGAATCGTATTGGATTTGGTGATTTTTGTAATAGAACCATATTTTTAAATAGAATTTATATATTTTAAATATGGGAGGCTAATCAACGAGTAGAATTTAAATAATTCCTGTATGTAGTGCAAATCTTTGTTTTACTGAAGTCGCGCACTGTGTTTATTCTTCCAATTTTAATTTTATGTAGCGAATTTTAATTAATGTTCGAGTATGTAGTAAATGAAAGTAATCAAATTACATATTATTAACTGTTAAGTCTAAAGATTATGTAGATTGTATTTATAGATCTTATACCACAGGTGCAAAATAACGGCCGGCAAAGCGACCGAGTTTACCGGCCTTGACACAGAACGCTCCTCTTGTGGCTCTCCCATACTTCAAATTCTGGCCGGTATTGTAGTGACGTCATGTGTGTTTTTTGTTGTGTAAACATCTATTGGTGCGGTACGGGGGTAACGCCGACTCATGGCGTGGCGATCAAGCGGCATGGCGAAGCGTCGACGCGCCGCACGTAGCTCGTCGGCTCTCCGCCTCAACTCGGCCATATTCAAGTAATAAGCCATCACATAAATTTTGTAATGTGATGTGCACAATGTAAACATTAATGTTACTATTATTTATTCTGTGGTTAGGCGTTGAACTCTCGTGCAGCCGAACGGTCTCCGTTGCAGACTTATGATATTAGGCCGAAAACTAAGTATAGATCAGATGAAGAGTTGCTGATTCACAGTTGACCAATGAGAGCGCGCGGTGCAAAACGTTGCTCGTTGTTTTAGTTATTTTCTACACATCAGCCAGGGTCCCGCGTCGGCTCAGTTTTTTTTAAGGCATTATTCTGTACGTCCCTCCCGCACCACACTAATCGTCACTGAGTAGGTTCCTGCGGTAGTAAATCGGTGCGGAAGGGGTAATTCAAGTGACTTCCAACACGCTCCTCCCGCACCGCTCTCATACCGCAGGAACATACCCCTGTAGGAATGAAATAGTAGTAATACCGCAGTACCGCAAGATGCCATGCGTCCCTGCGTATTTCGCAGCTGTATCGATTCCATTACAATAATGTATTAAAAGTTGTTGAAAACGGGATAGGTTTTTGGCGATTATTTCCGCAATTGTACATCCAAATAGGTTATGCAGAGCGTACCCGAACATTGTTGCTGTATGTTACAGTAGCTTTTTGGCTAGATAATTCCCGAACAACTAAGAAGAACCCGTTTAACACAATGATGCAAACAAAGGATTGCGTGAAATCCGGCCGGTATTTTGCACGTGTTTGGGATCTACTCCAATCCTATGCATGATTCTCAGTTAAAAACATGGTGATATTTTCTATAAATCTCAATTACAAGGTTTTAATTTATTGTAGATCTTAAATTATTACGGCTATTTAATAAGAAAACATACTCTTTGAAGCTTATCAAACTCCTGCTTATCAAAACGAAGAGAAAAATATTTGTGTATCACGATATACTCGTGTTATTGCGAAATAGCTTATCTTAGCTAGATATTATAATTTATATGTCTGCTATGAATATTTTATCATAAAAAGACTTTGTACAAAATTAGCTGATAATTTATCATAAGAATAAACAATCTGATTGTTCTTGTGTATCGCTTAAGGTTGTCCTCTCGGCGCAGCATTTTTAAATAGCTGTATCCTTTTCTGTCGCCTAGAAGCGTCGTTCGCTAGAAAGAGAAGCACTGATGGCCACCGAGCGACAAAAAGGAAAAAACCTGAAAAAATACATCTCCGAGCAATTATATATGTCGATGCAAAAGAAGAAGTTCGATTGTAATGTGAATAAATAAATAAATGTTAAAAAATATGTGTAGCTTCCGCCGAACTGTAAGTCAGACAAATGATAAAAATAATAATAAAACAAAATAAAATATTTAAACAACCCACGCTTCAGATCTTCATATACCTAGAAAATAAAATAGGTAGATTTGTAAGGCATTAATTAGAACATATATTTTTATTTTACGCTTGTTCAATTTGGATAAGGGCTGGTTAGTGTGGGTTATATAATTATTATTTCTCATTTTATCGTTTGTCTCACTGACAGTTTGGCGGAAGTAAACTACATAATTTTTATTCGATCATTTTAAATATGTATTTCCGCAAAGTAACGAATGAGTCTATCAATTATCTAAATAAATGTTAGTAAATCAGAAACATACGAAATGATTGTGTACAATTTTATTATAAACAAGATAACTTAGAAACTAAGTTTAATTATTTTATTTTACGTTAGATGTTGTACTAAAAGCCCCATTATTAGATCCTTAAATCACGGTTTTAGTAAGCAGTTACAGTAGTCGCAGCGGAAGTTTGTGTCTCGGAAGTTGTCTGCAAGTCGCTGCGCAAACTGCTATTTTTCTGGCGCAACCTCAATGTTGAAGGTGAAGACAGCATTGTATAACTGTTTCGCTCAGTCGCTGACGTTTTTCGCATATTCTATCTCGCTCTTACTTTATGCAGTTTTACACTCACAGAGTACATGCGCAATCGTTCACAGAGCCTAACTTCACAAACATTAAGATTCGCTGCGAGTACCATACCTCTGCAGCATAAGGCCGAGGCCGCACCGGTAAGCACCTGTTTAACAAAAATTTGCAATGCGACTCAACGTCGCAATGCGACTCAACGTCGATTATGGCGCGATTTCCAATCAAATATAGAATAGCAATGCGTTGGCCGCACTGCGCACGGGTAAAATTGAGTTGTTCGTACCACTACTCGAACTACAAGAAATGCCTTGCAGTTGGTTCCACTGATAAAATAACGGTTAAAAAATATGTCTTTGGTACAAATAGTTGAACTACGCGGCGTCAGTGCAGACACCCATCGCTACTACAACATCGCCGGACCTAACCGGTTGCTGGTTTGTCAATGTCACCGTTAGATTGTAAAAACCGATAGTTTACAATTTAACGGAAAGAGATAACAAAGGATTAAGAAAAAAAAACGTGAACGGGCATGCTATTCGCTAGCTGATGGGACAATCAGTGCGCAGTTGTTCAATTTTACAGATACTATCACCTGTTATTGTAAACCTTTTCCAGATTGGTCGGTCTAGGTTTGTCACCATAGAGCTACACAAATTTAATAGAAGCTCGTGAAACGGAATCGGGGCATCCCGACCCCGACGTGCCCTACCCCCGGGTTTAATTCCAAAACCTGAAGCCAGAAGCCTTCGCAAGGGACGACGATGTGAGAGTTCGGGCGAGAGTCCGTTTACTATTTCATGATCAATTTTAGTTCTTGATTTGTAACTCTATTCTGTTTAATTTGTAACTCTATGGTGATAAACACGAGTCTGACCAATAAAGTGTAAGTTCACAATTTGACGGTGGCGATAGTATCGCAGAAATCGGATAAATTTGAAAAACGTGCAGTGATCGGTCGGTAATATTCGTCGTGCATGTTCGTTCACAATTTTTCGTTTGTTTCTAATAAATCGAATTAGAATCTGTCAGATTGTAAACTATCGGTTCTTACAATAAACCGGTGACATCTCCACTGCAGAGCGGACACATGTTTTATAGCGTCGCCGTCGCTCGCATCGCAATCGCCATTCCGGTGTGTCCTCGGCCTTAGGATCGAATGTTGGAATTGTAGGATATTGCCTCTGCACATTATTTATGCATAAAATATGGGAATATTCTCTTAAAAATAGGACTTATTTTCGACTATTACAAGCAAAGAAATGTAAATTAATCTAAACACGTACAAACCCTGTACAGTTACCAAAAAAATACATATTTCTCTAAAAGCCCTCAGAATAATTTGTGGTTTTGTAGTAATGTAATAAAGAGTATTGTGAATCTAGATAGATTCACAATACTCTTTATAAAAAAACTTATATTTTTTTTTAAATAGATATTTTACAAAAATTAAGTAGCACAAAATGAACCGACGCCGGCAATGTCTGATGTTTCCGCATATTTTTTATGTTTTACATTTATAGATTTGTTGTTTGTTGTTGAACATTTCAATTTCCTGGATTTGCTGTGGGTTTTTCGTTTTTATTCCAATGTTTGCAAGCACACATATTCATGCTTCATGCTTGTATTAATATCACATGGGTATATGTACATTTTATAAATAGCTGTGCTTGCCTATTTATATGTATTAAATAGTAGTTGTTTCTTAAATTAGCTGACTCATGTAGAAAATTATTTTAGTGGGATTTTGTAAAACTACATAAGATTCTGTTTTTAATGTCCGTCGGAACTATTCTGCGCGGTCAGACAAAATGTAAATCATTAGTATAGGTAGGTATGTTTAAAAACATCAGCTATTACTGTAGTTGGTAATATTTAGTTTTTATTATATTTTTTGTACAGCATTTGATGTGTCTGTTTTGTTGTACGTACCTCAATTAAAATTAGATTATCAGTATCGTTATTATTATACATTTGAGAAGCAGAGTGTGTTTCACGAACATTTCTTATGAAGAGGTCATTTTGTGGAACAAAAAATGATTTGAATTGAAGTATTGCACGGATACGTTGCGTTTACGTTTGCAAACGTAGTGTAGGACGCGCTGTGGCCAGGTGAAGTGACGACCTGCGAAAAGCGGCTGGAAGAAAATGGACGACGGGAGCTGAAGACCGAGCTCAGTGGCGTGCATTAGGAGAGGCCTACGTCCAGCTTTGGACTGATATAGACTGAAGATGATGTTGATGATGATTGCAGGGATACTTCGCGAAATAAGGTCCTGGGGCTATTCCACGAAGCTATGTGCAACTTTACACACTTCACTTTGCACTGTAGGTACATAAGTTTCAAAGTGAAGTTTTACACGATTATTCGTTCCCCCCCTCAAGGGTTGACACGGATAGACGTATTGTAAACAGCTCCGACAAAATTAATTGATTTCGTTGTCAATAGTGAACAGTGACAAAAACAAAACCGTTATCAGTGTACTGGAGTAGCGTCACGTTATTTTAAGTAAAGTTTTTATGTGAAATTATAGTGATATCAGTGCGTAAATACAAAAATAATTTCGTTTTTACATGCTCTTTGGCTACCTACCGCCATAAATTAAGAAAAAATACACTTTGCATTTCACAAGAGCAATTACACTCGGGATCTGACGCCTGCGAAATTCAAATAGCAAAGTTACATAGAGACATTCTGTCTATTTACGACTACAATAACTATAATGGCACTTAGACGTACTCCACCGTCCACTCCGGAGCCGAGACTCCATCAGCAGCTTGCGATGACTACAGTGCTGTCAAGTGACACAAACCCTATGCTTAGCACTAGTAAAACACAGAAGGAGGTGCAAGCCGACCAACCAAATCCAGGTACTTATAAAAGAAAGTTTGATGGAGCGGATGAAACTCATAGTGAAACTCGTTCAATTATAGCTGAAATGCGTATTTTATTCAGCAATTTCACGAATGAGCAAGACAAAAAATTCAGCTCATTCCAGAAATCGATTGAGAAATCGTTTGATACAAAAATTTCTGAATTTAGAACTGAACTTTCAGAATACTCGAAATCTTTTGAATATATATCAACCAGACAAGAAGAATTTGATGTAAAAGTTAGTCAATTTCAGTCAGAACGCGATGAGGACAAAAAATACATTCGCTCACTTGAGGATCAGATTGAGTACTTGAGTCGGCGGTCTCGACATACTTGCATAGAAATACGAAATGTCCCTAAATTGGACTCGTCAAAATTATCAGAGACAAAACCTCAACTATGTGATGCGGTTGTCATGCTAGGAAAATCTATAAACACGAGTATTAATAAAACTGATATCAAGGACATTTACAGGCTTCGTACAAAGAAAGAGTCTGAAAAACCAGTGATAGTTGAGTTCACATCTGTGCTTAAAAGGGAAGAACTACTGAGCTCGATTAAAAAATTTAACAAGGGAAAAAAGAGCGATGAAAAGCTCAATACTACTCATCTCAGGATTACAGGACCAAAAAAACCTATATATGCATCAGAATTACTCACTGCCAAAACGAAGATGCTCTTCTATTTAGCGAGAGATTTCGCAAAAACTCAAGACTATGCTTACTGCTGGACATCAAATGGTGTGGTATATCTCCGGAAAAGAGAAAACTCTGCTTTCATTCGTATAGACAAAGACTCTGATCTTGACAATTTACGTCACTCCAAATGACTAGCATGTAATTTTGTTGCCTTATCTTTGGCTGTACTATTAATGATTTTATTACTTTGTGGTTCTATTTTTGTATTTTATATAATATTAATGTATGTAACGCTAAAATCTCGTTCAGAAACGTGGAATTTTGGTTCTGCTCTTTTAAAGTTATCCACATATTCACAACTCATCTCAATACTACCTCAACGTTCTTCACCCATTATCCAATATGTTTTACACACTTACTGGCGTAATGACGCAATGGAACTACATGAGAAGTTATACCTAATGGACTATAATCGCTATCCTGATCAGTCACTGCTGTTCTTTCTGAGTTATTCGAAATTAGTGCTGTTTTTTGAGTTGCGTTCAATGGGTAATGAAGTTGCCATACCTGTATTTTGTTCTATGATTCCTTTCAAAGTAATCTGCTTCATGTTGAATATGCGACAACTACTTAAACTTCACTTTGATAATGGATGATATAATCGAAGACATCGAAGAAAATTTAGATAGTATTTGTGTTTCTGTTTCTCATGTCTGTGGGCCGGAAGATTGTCGTGCTTACATAACACCTAATCAACTAAACCTAAATATTATAACCCAAAATATTAGGAGTATCTCACACAATATAGATGGTTTCTCTTCACTTCTTCATAGAATTGCAGTAGAGCCGGATTTTATCGTCCTTACCGAATGTTGGTTGTCTCGAAATCCGAATCTTCCACATTTAGATAATTTTAATTGCACAGCTTCTTCACGACATTACAATCAGAATGACGGAGTAGTTATTTATACCAAGTCTGGTCTACATTGCAATGTATATGAGCCTGATTTTTCAGATGCCAACTGCATTATTACGACTATTAAAAATAATATTGCTATCATTTCTATCTATAGACCTCCGTCGTTCCAAAATATAGATAATTTCCTTACGTCACTAGATAATGTGCTGACATCGTTGGATAAATTTGGTTCTGTCATTGTAGTAGGTGACATAAATGTGGATATAAAACCAGACTCGATTGACCGGCATGCCAACAATTACCTGAATTTAACTTTTTCACATGGTCTTCTTCCTGCTCATACTATGCCGACTCGAAACAATAATTGTTTGGACCATGTACTACTTAAGACAAAATTTACTTCTACAACATTAATTATTCAAAATAGTCTTACTGATCACGATACTGTGCTTTTTTCGTTAAATACGAAAAAATATATTAAAACATCTCTTTTGTCGACATACGACAAAATTAATTATCTAGGCATTCAAAGACAGTTCAAAAATACGGATTTTAGTCCTGTTTTAAACACAAATAATTGCGACGTCGCGGCTGATCTACTTGTAAGTATGGTGTCTGATATCGTTAATTCAAATACGGTCACTGTAAACATCTCTCGTCGAAAAGCCCCACGTAAGCCGTGGATAACTCCTGGTCTTGTGCGTTGCATGAGGAACAGAGACAGAATGCACATGAGGTTAAAGAAGAGTGCAGGAAATGATATTTTAAAGACTACATACAATAGGTATCGTAATTTTTTAACGGGATTATTACGTAAACTTAAAATACAATATGAACGTTCAGAAATTGAACGGGCTAAGAACTCGAAGGAGCTTTGGCGGGTCATTAACAAGATTACTAATCTCAAACCCTGTAAAACCAATTCCCAGGAATTATTGACAATAGAAACTAATACCATGGAGGCCACAAATAAAATAAATAACTATTTTGCTAGTGTGGGCAGGAGTCTAGCTCTTAAAATTACCTCAAAATTTAAAGACACATTGCCTTCTGGACCTCTGAAAATTATAACTCCTATGCAGTCATTTTCTTTACTTGAGACAGATATTAGCGAAATCGTAACAATTATAAATTCACTAAAGACAAGTAATACTGCAGGTCTTGATAATATCTCGTCAAAAATTATTAAAGAGAATAAAGCCTTTCTAACTGGACCCCTTGTTCATGTTTGCAACCTATCTCTAAGTTCAGGTCAGTTTCCAAATGCTTTCAAAACATCTGTTATTATTCCCGTTCATAAAAATGGACCCAAAGATATTGTAAGTAATTATCGACCAATTTCAATTTTACCAAACTTTTCTAAAATTTTAGAGCGAATTATTAACTACAGGCTGACCAACTATTTAGAAAAACGTAATTTACTGTCACAGCAACAATATGGCTTCCGAAGAAATAGGTCGACTGCAGATGCATTGCGTGAACTAACTCAGCATATAGTGAAGGGTCTAGATAAAGGTGACAACTGCCTTGCAATCTTTCTCGATCTCGCGAAGGCATTTGATACCGTATCTATTCCTCTTCTTGTTAAGAAGTTGGAAGCTCAGGGAATCCGTGGTTTACAGCTCCACCTTTTTAAAGACTACCTAAATCAACGCAAACAACGTGTTAAACTGGGTAATACACTAAGTGATCCGGAAATCGTTACGCATGGTGTCCCTCAAGGGAGCATTCTTGGCCCAACTCTCTTCCTTGTCTACATAAATGAATTGTGCAACTTAAATATTGAAAATGGTAAAATTGTAACTTTCGCTGATGACACTGCCATATTGTTTCGAGGAGAGAGTTGGGAGAAAGTGTTCTCATATGCACAATCAGGATTTAACTTTGTAAATGGATGGCTAAACTGTAACTTGCTTAGTTTGAATGCAGATAAAACGAAAGTCCTAACTTTTTCAATTTTAAGCAATTCACAACCTCCGAAAGACTTCAATATAATGGCTCATTCTAATCTCTGTTCTGAGAAAACTTGTGATTGTAAAATCCTGGAAAGGGTTGACTCTCTGCGTTATTTAGGTGTCATTATAGATAGCCGATTAAACTTTCAGTGTCACATAAAAACGCTCACTAATAGAGTCCGTAAATTAATTGCGGTGTTCAAGAACATACGTCATGTCGCTGACACTAAAATCTTAAGAACTACATATTTCGCAATTTGTCAGTCTTTAATTATGTATTGTATTGATACATGGGGTGGATCTGCTAAAACCCATTTGTTGCCTCTCGAAAGAGCTCAACGGGCAGTTTTAAAAGTTAGTAACTTTCTCCCATACAGATATTCTACATCTTTGCTTTACAAAGAAACTAACGTACTATCTGTTAGACAAATATTCATACTTAGACTGTTGTTGCTGCAACATAAATTATGCCCGCAAATCATACCTATAGATTCCAAACATAAGAGGCGACGCACTGTTAAGATTTTCCAAGTACCCAAATACAATAAATTTTTCGCTAAGAGATTTCCATGTTTCCTAGGTGGCTTTATTTATAATAAATTATCTAAAGTTAAACAAATTCATAACCTTAATTATTTTAATTTGAAAAAAACTGTCACAAATTTACTGAAATCTTATTCCTATGACCAAACTGAGGAGCTTCTTCCGGCTTTGAGATAGTGCTATAGTATACTTCTCTCTACTTCCTTGTTACCAACACATTCATACAAACATATTAATTTCCAAATCTTCCCAATACTCAACCTCAACATAACTCACACATAATTCATACATAACTTTATCTTCCGTTTACACACCCTAATGTAGGATACATTTGTTGACACACTGTACTGCGTGATATTATAGTTTTCTACGAGATTTTAGCAATTGTAAATTTTAAATGTGAATATTTATATACAATTATATTATAATATAATAATTAAAATCAATTAGGTAAATATACTTACATACAATTTTTTTATTTAATTTTTATGATTTATTAATTAAAATTTTACGTCTTAATACACTTAATTACTTAAGTCATATAGTTCGGGGAGCACAGATCCCTATAACACAGGCTTTTAGCCTAGCGTAGGTTTCTGAGGCTTATATAGCTTTATAGTGAACAATATACATGTAAAATTCAATTATAAATATGTGTCATGTTAATGTTAGTAATAATTATTTCTAATTTTAGTATTAGTTTTATACCTTATATTCTAAGTGTATTGTTTTTTTTTTTGTATAGTTCATTATGTCTTTTTGTGTCAATAAATATTCTTATTCTTCTTATTCTTATTCTTCTTAGATGAAGAGTTAATTTATAGAACGAGAAATAATTTGTTGAATAGGATTTGTGGCGTGAAGTGTTGCGGAGTGGCAACTCTTAAACGTTAAACTTGTTCAAACTCTGGTGTCAGAGATTGTCAGCACGCCCGACGGCCTCTGACGAGTCTTAACGACTGCTAATAATCAATAACAGCCGGGAACGACATTTCAACGATTACAGAATGTAGAAAAAATATGTTTACTCAAACAAGCTTGTAATGTGGTCATTATATCGACAACCTTCTTTGGGCAAAGTCGACCTTGCCGCGCTTCTTGAATAGGCGCCCGCAAAGTTGTATGGAATTTCATTACTGTCGTGTTTTGCGGCCAGCAATTTCCTTTGAAAATCCATTATTGTCGTGTTTTTTTAGTACTATTAAATTATTCTGTGGTTTTGTTAACCACCGAACGCGAACAGAGAGGCGTCGTAGTTCCCAAACGTATGGACCGATATTGATGTTTTTTTTGTTATTGTTATGCTGTAGTATGTTTTTTGTTGTTGTTGTTGTTTATTATTGTTTTTTTTTGGTTATTGTTGTTGTGGTTCGTGTTCTTGTTTTTGTTGTTGTTTTTGTTTTCTTGTTGTTTTAGTTGTTCTTGTTGTTTTCGATGTTTTTGTTGTTGTTCTTGTTGTTTTTGTTTTCTTTCTTGTTGTTTTAGTTGTTCTTGTTGTTTTCGATGTTCTTGTTGTTTTTGTTGATCTTGTTGTTTTTTGTTCTTGTAGTTTTTGTTGTTGTGCTTGTTGTTTTTGTTGTTGTTGTTCTGGTTGTTTTTGTAGTTCTTGTTGTTTTTGTCGTTCTTGTTGTTCTGGTTGTTTTTGTAGTGGTTGTTGTTTTTGTTGTTGTTGTTGTTGTTCTTTTTAATTGTTCTTGTTGTTTTTGGTGTTGTTTTGGTTTTTGTTGTTGTTGTTTTAGTAGGTTATATAATTTTTTCATCAGTTTGCTAGTTTGATTTAAATACCTCGCATTGTTTGAGTAAAGCACTATACAAGCCTTGGTCCGCAATGACTGCCCCTGCTGGCCACGCTATGATGGCCTCGAGCTTTGCTTAGTTAAGTTCTCGGCCTTCAAACTTGGCCATCATTGCAGCCCTTGCTGTCCGCGCTATAAAGGCCTCGACCTTCGGTCTCGGCCTTCATTTCAGCTTGGCCATCAAGGGCTGCAATGCTGACCGCGCTGTGATGGCCTCGAACTTAACTTAGCTACGCTCTCGGCCATCATCATCACTGCCAGCAACGCAGTCATTACAGACCGCGGCAGTAATGTACTAAAAATGCAATAGCACAGAATGCTGAAAGATATCATGGGCTCAATTTTAAAGAAAATAAATTTATATTCGCATTTTTTTATGAAGTTTTTTTCGCAAATTTGTATTCAAAGCGTACAAAAAGTTGTATACATATATTTTTCTAAAGTTGCTACTATTATTATAAAGTTGCGAATCTCTGAAAATAAATATTTAAAAAAACGTCACTTGTTATTTTCTTTAATATTGAGTGATGGTTCCTTTTCTTACGTAGTATTTGTATACTCGTTGGTTCCTTTCAGCATTTTCCCCTATTTGCTATAACTAGATAAGAATTTCCCCATACTGAATCGAATAAAAACTCATTCTGTATAGCATATGTTTACTGTGGCTTAACGTACCTTTTTACATGTTTCATTAAATGTTTCAGGGAAATATTATGGCTTTTATGTATGACATCATATCTATAACCAAAGGCATATTCCAAACATCTCAATTATTATCAATATAAATTTCAATACGTAAACAAAACTTATTCAAAAACTGACTCACAATTTTCTAGTTACCTCGTCTTATCGTTATCAGTTCCGTTCGCTGTTAAGCGTAATAGGGAATTCCGTTGGTATTTGTGGCATTATAAAAATTGCATAAAGAATTCTGTTATCGGTTTTAAGAAAAATATTTGAGTGTCTTTTTCGGAGAAAAATCTTATGTGAGAGTGAAGGCGTCTGATTGCTACCAAGGGCGTGCAAGATTTTCGAGATGCATATTTGTGATGACTTGACAATGAAACCTATTTATAGTGGAAAGACAAAATTACCTAGTCTCGAAAACTAAATGTTAAAGACAAAATTTATACAATTTCAAAACTATAGGAAACGGGATATGAACCTAAATGTAAATTACAAAAACAGAAAAATAGAGGAGGTTGACTCTACTAAGTTTTTAGGACTAATAATTGATAGACACTGCGACTGTGGAAGACGCAAATTGACTATCTCTGCGATAAGTTGGACAGGTTTGTTTTGCTATAAAAAGGTTAAGGCAAACTGTATCTACTGAAGCAGCACTAAGTGCATACCATGGATACGTGTCTTCTGTGCTCTCTTACGGTCTCTTGTTATGGGGTAACTCGGTTGAGATTGCAAAAGCATTTAGGGTCCAGAAGAAATGCGTGAGAGCTATTTCTGGCGCCTGGTTTATGGACAACTGCAAACCACTGTTTAAAAAAATTCGAATTTTACCATTGGTTTGCATGTACTTAGGGAGCTGTGTGTCTTTGTTAGGCAGCATCCACAATACTTCAATTTACATTCGGAAATAGTAAGGAGAAATGTCACTCCTAGAAATAAATTTAAACTTTATATCCCTCGATGCAGATTAAATATATTTAAAAGAAATGCCTACATTAATGCCATTAAGGTGTATAATAAATTACCATGCACATTTAAAGAACTGACGCTTAACATGTTTAAAAGAAGACTGACTGTGTGGCTTTCAGAAAAATGTTTTATAATCTCAATGAGTACCTACATGTCATATCAGGTAAATAATTAAACATAATGTGATTAATTAATGTTAAAATTCTTGATTTTATGCTTGCTAATTGGCAACTATGACTTAATTTTTGATTAAATTTGACATTAACTTTAATTTGTCATTTTGACATTAATTAAATAATAAACCCTATATTTTACTATTGAATCTTATTTATTATCGTTGTATTTTATTGTACAGATATGTTTGCACACCATTATGGTAGGATGTACTGAACTTTTATAATTATTATTACCTTCTACTAAATTACTACATTCTTGTGAATAAATAATTCTGTTTCTAGAAAGATTTGCGGCTGATTCTGGCTGGTGGCGACGGTCTGGTGGGGATTTCGGTAATAATCCTTCTGAAGGGACAGGACGTTACTTGTTACTTGGGGGTTCGGGAGCGAAATATCATCTTACTGCTCCAAGCCAAACTTACCTGCACGCGGTCATTCTGCTTGATAACGCACGAGGCTCTGGCGACCGACGGAGGCCACCTCCTGTGGCCAGGTGGAGTGACGACCTGCAAAAAGAGGCGGGAAGAAAATTGATTAGAAGAGCTACTTCAGACCGAGCTCAATGGCGTGCATTAAGAAAGTCCTACGTCCAGCTGTGGACAAGTGCTGATGATGAGGACGATACTTTCCGGATTGTTCAATCAAGGGACGCCATTGCTTGTCCAGTAGATACGGGATTTCGGTAAGTGGTAGGCCTAAGCTCTTACGCAAGAGTCCGCCTGGAGAAGTCTGACTCCTTTTTCAGACATTCAACTGCCATAGTGATGACGCTGACCATCAGACAAGCGACCTGCTCGACTCAAAGGAATAAAAAAAAACAAAGCATATACACACACACAACCATTTCAAGACCATCATAGACGATGCGATAGTGTATCGTGTATCGTAGTAGGTATATTGCCAATTTAGAGCTCTGGAAACTGCCATGAAGACAAATTTGCAAAAAAATATGCTCTCAAAGATCCGATGTTGGTGAACTTCGGGCGGTCTTGACATTATTTTTTCTCTTTGCATCGGACAAAATTCAATGAGTCGATTATCATTCCATATAATTCTATTATAATTCGTAGTTCTAATTAAAGCCGTTAGAATATCAAACAAAACAAAACAAGTATTTTTAGCTTACAAATCAACTCATTAAATCATGTCAGTCCCACGTTCCAAAATATAATTATAGTTTAAAATCCATACCACCTCCGCTATCTTTAGGTACACAACCGGTTTTCCACAAGCATCGTGACCGCTGGGATATTGAACTCGCCTATAGATAGAGGCATAGATTGGGTTAATTTTGATTCGAAGTGTTCTTGATAGAGAGGCACAAATCTATGCCCTAGATTTGATTTTTAATAATCGACTCAAATGGAGACTTCTGTGTTCGACTGTATTTTTGTAAGTGTATGTTCACATCTTCGGGATTTTGGAATCAATTTGGATGTTGTTTTTTATTTAAAATCAATTTGGATGTTGTCTTTTATTAAAAGAGTAGAAATTGGTTCAGCAGTTCTTTTAGCATTTCAAGTCTGAAGAATTATTTTCATTTCGCTAGCTTTCATCATCGTCAGGCCGTGTTTATCCACTACTGGACATAGGCCTCTCCCAGGGTACGCCATTTGATCCGATATTCGTCTCTTCGCATGCATTTTTCATTCCTTGCGCAGACCGTCGCTCCATCTAGCTGGCGGGCGTCCTACATTTGGCAATTCGCGGTCTTCTCTCGACAACACTTTTACCCCAACGGCTATCGTTTCTGCGGCTAAATGGCCAGCCCACTAACACTTCAACTTGCTAATTCTCAGAGCTATGTCGGTAACCTTGGTTGTCTGCTAGATCACCTCGTTTCGATCGTTTTGACCCAAATACAGAACTCTCGCTCGTTTCTCTGGCGCTTCGTAAAGACTTAATGACTCTTTTTAAAAGCAATTATTTAACTGCACTTGTATGTACCTATGTATCTATCTATGTATTTCTGTCTGTCCTGGGCTGGAGCCCTAGACAAGTAGGCTATCTATTCTTTCAATGCAATGGAAAATAAAGAAAATGTACGAGACTGACATTAGAGTTTTCGTTCACTAATGTCAGTCCCATTCATTTTTGTTCTATTACATTGCATTGAAGGAATAGAAAGCGTATTTATCTAGGGACCCAAAAATTTTGCAATTCAAAATTCGGGCAAATCCCGATTAGCTGAAATCCGGCTGAAACTTTCAGGGTAGCTCACAAACTTTTTTACATTTTTCTTTTTGAAATTTAGTTAGTAGTATACTTATTACAAGTCTAAAGATTTAAATAATAAGCGAATAGCGGGCACCACAGATAAGGATTGCTTATCACAGCTCAGGGAAGCTTCCAAGTAAGTACCTACCTACTACCTAAGTAGCGGCACTTGGGTCGCAACTGGGTATGTCTATAACTATGGTTGTAGGTATAGATTTGGATTGAATTGTTCGTTGTAGAACCTTCTGAAACGGAAAATTAGTGTTACGCTAACAGGAAGTCACCGAGCACTGAAAACAGGAACCACTCTGGAAGATATGTAAGTAGGTACTTCCCCCGTGCTAGTACGCTGTAATCCTTTTCAACCTATCAATACTATCACTAATAGAATGAAGATAAGATCACTCTCTATCGATACCTACGTCAAATGAGAAAGCAAATAGAATTTGTGAAAAATTTCCCTAGAATAACCAGTGCTTTTAAAGGTGTTTGAAATTGCCAATCTGTAGGTGGCCGATTTAATTGCTGTTTTTGTTTTAAAGCCGTTGCTTCATAGGGGTGTGGAATCGTGGTCACACCAACTAGGTACCTATAGGTAGCTATGTTCGATGATAATAAAATCTGAAACACAGGTGCCTGTGCTGTGTTGGATAAATTTCATAATATTAAATTTATTTGCATTGCTAGAAGTTAATTATTAAATTAACTACTAAGTACTGCGGAAGTAGTAGTAAGTAGTACCACGGGTTCCGATCTTCAGTGATCGAAGGTTTCAAGACACCAATATTTGTATACTCTTTTCCATCTATTCTTTCTTCTAATCAGTCTTTCTTGCATCAGTCAATCAATAGGTAGTTAATGTTCCACAACCAAACTATCAAACGGGAAAAAAATGGTTTTGAACGTTTGAATGTTGTTTACTTGTCGTTTTTTTATGAAAAATATTTCGTAAGCATCTAGTTTTAAAACCTACAACTTTCTATCACCTACTTAGGTACTTATCCTACAATTAAATTATGAATAAGAATAAATTTGATCGTATAAAACTGATCTGATAATATAAAACTGAAATTTTATTGTTCCATTTACGAACAATAAAATTTCAGTTTTATATTATCATGATGCAATAACGAAAGAAAATAGTAGCAGTACCAGTATCACTATTACTACTTATCTACTTCCGATACTAACTGAATTATTCAGAACACCTGTTCTGTATAAATTGATAAGATTCCACATAAAACAACCCGTTACACATTCTACGAAAAACTTCTACGAATAGACGTTCATTTTGCGTAATATTATTCAGGAGAGACAAGGAAAACCGGTACAACCCGTCATCAGTTCCCAAGAAACGAAGGAATAGTCACAGAATAAGAACAAGTACAAATAATGACTTGTAATTTCTCGAGCATCATCGTTCTTATCTTATCTATCTACTTTATGATAATTTATTCAGTTCCCGTGGCACGAGACGCATGTGGGCAGGCGCGCCGTCGCGCACGTTTGCAATGCGCATGAATCATAGGATAGGGCTTCCTCACCAGCTACAGCTTGTATCATAGTTACTGTGACTCAATCTTGCAGTCTTCATCACTGCTGCACCACAGATGTGCAGTTTAATGTAAAAGGTACGGGCTTACGTAGAAACTGTGATGGTAGGGGTAGGTAGAGTGGCATAAAATTAACGGGTTGTTTACGGAATACGTACGTAATTTCGAATGTCTATTCTTCGAAGACTATTCATCGAATGCTTACATCCTCGAAGGGTATTTTCTGCGAATGGTCAAAATTGCGAAGGTTTATTCCTGCGAAGGGTAATAAATTATACGTAGGTCTAGGTACCGAGTCCGTACCTAGACCTACGTATAATTTATTATGTTAACAGGAATAAAATATGTGGATGTTAGCTCGTTTATTAGAATATTCGAATAAACGACCCTTATATTACACGGCCTATAAATAATGACCATGACCAAATAATGTACAGCAAAAATACATGACTAATATTACGTGGATTGGCATCTTAATATCAGAGCGTACATTATTTGGCGCCGTATTATTGGCCTTATTTGGCGCCGCCAACCCGAACTGATTTTGTACTTAGCTTATTATTTCGAGAGCTAAAAGCTTAGCTATGTTTCCTGTGGTTTCATTTATATCTGTTCGCTGGATTCGGCTCGTCGACATCGACGCGCTGAACGCAGCGTCACCCCGGCAGGCCACCCTTTGAATTTGCCGGCTGTAGTGACGGACACGTTTTTTTTTATAGAGATGGTTGGATGTGTTCTTTGATTGAGATATTATTTTGTATAGGTAATATATTGGTTGGAGGGACAATGGTGTCGACTCTGGGTGCACCAACTAAAACTAAAACAAAAATTGACAGCTCTAAAATTATTGCTGTCACTTTCAAACCTTTTGGAAACGAAAAGGACGGCAACAACTTTAGAGCTGTCAAATTTAGTTTTAGTTTTAATTGGTGCACTCAGAATCGATTCTTCCTCCTCGGTGACTAGCCGGTATGGATAATTTTTGTTCGCACGCACATATTACATATTATACATGTACTTAGTTAAGGTACTTATGCTACTATCTGCGAAAACTGATAAAAATAGATAGTAATTTTCAATACCTATTGAACCGGTCTAATTTCGAAACTAGGTAATTATGTGCTCATAATAATTTTATTCTAATAAAACAGCTTACCGAAAACAGGCACAGATATTACTTTCTAGGTCGTGTTTACTTTCTTTGTGAAGTTACTATGATGACCTGTGATGCTGACACTTTGTATATTTACGTAAATACTACGCTTCAAAGAAATAAAAATATAAGTTAGTAAGTATGTAATTAGCATTTTTTTGCATTTAGTTTCTCTGAAAAAAAAGAAAATAATGTACCGGGACTGACTGACAGACAACGCCATAAACCGGTGGACCTAGAGATTTGAAATATACATAATAGGCCAGTAAGTAGAGAAATTTGCCTTGCAAAAGGTGGTGTAGGCATGATTTTCACATAATAATATGTTGTTTAGGTCTACTCCGATGAAAAATCCAAGTTTTTGACCTCATTAGCGGCTAACGCTCTGCTAACATCTTGAATTGAAGGGTTTTTTTTTAAATATTTCTTTAACAGTTAGCTTTATGGCAAAAGTGTCAATGAAAAGTATTCAGAAGACAATATTTAAAAAAAACCTCTCTTATTCTGCTTATATGTACATATGTAAGTCTCATATGTAAAAAATTACAAGAAACGAAAATCTTTACTAAAAATGGTCCAATGCCGGAATAACATATATTCTAATCCACTGAATGTAGAGACTTTATCTATGGAGACTGGAGAGTGTGTTTATAATGAGGTAACAACGTACCTACACGAAAAGATGAATAAAAAAAACGCATTTCAAGGGGTTTAAAAGGGGCCTACGTTTTAACAAAATACCTCTATTTTAAAGACACTGTTGACATTAGACAGTCGAAATTTTGAATGTAAGCTGCGAAATAAAATATTGTCTTTTGAATTTTATTTCGGGAGCCTACATTCAATTTTTTTTAGTCATTTCTGTGTGGTTTTTTTTCTTCAACGAACTATATTTAAGGTGAACCGGGGCAATTGCGTCACATTTTTACTTGCACAATTTTAACACCTCATTTCACATCACCTGTGAAATTATTAGAAAATTCCTCAACACAAATGTATTCGAAACTATTTGTGTGCAAGATACATTTATTGGTTTCTTCCACAAGTTAAAATATGAAAAACGATTATTGTTTTTTTTAAAAGAAGGAATTTTAGACGCATTTTCCCATAGTGGGCAAATGCGACTTTATTGAATAAACTTTAAACTGCTTAGCTTCCAGGACTGAATTAACAAATTTTGTGTTATGAATCGTTTAGTATATCTGAATAATACTAAATAATCAGGCTACCAGAGCGGAATTTGTAGAAATGGGAAAAATACGTACCACTTTCTCAGGGTAACCCTTGAGAAATCCAGATGTTCTAAACATTTTATTTGTGAGAGCAAAGTTAGTAAAATAACCAAAGATAATTTCACAAAAATCTATGTCACTGTGACCCAAGGACAAAATACAATTAAGCGATTAGTTTAAAAGTTTCATCGAAATTTTAGCAATAAATAAAAAAGTGGCTACCAAATTTTATATTTAGTTATTAATACTATATAAAGTTATACAGTTAAATTATACTTCAATTTAGAAAGAAACTTCGGGTCCATTTCATTTCATTGTCATTTTTGTTATTTTTACTAGATCTTTTATTCTAGGAGAATGTTACAAAATAGTTACATTAAAATAAAATATGTTTTATAAAAGCCATGGTTAACTCTAAGCTTAATACACTAAGCTTGCAAAGGTATACTTGATAGTTAATCATGTCTTCTGCTGAGAAATGTATATACACAAAAATAATTTATATAAATAAATTTTAAACCATAGGTACATCATTATAGGTTGATGATCACTGTATTTGCGGGAAATGCGCCATACAGACGCAATATCTCCGAAACAGTAGAACATTTACCTCAAAAATCGTAGCCTAACCTCAAAATTATCAATTATCATTTCTCTGAAAGTGAAACGATTTCAATAAAAATAACTATTTGTATCTATCGATAAGCTAATTCATATTGCTTGCATGCAGTGTAAAATTAAAACAGCGAACCAAGGAAAAATGCGGATTCAACATGATTATAATCACTCACCTCACGCTGCACCACTTGAAAGAAAGCACGTGATTTTCATAATGTCTGATTTTTCGATTGGATGGCGTACGTGTATCGGTTCTTCATGTAATTAATTTAGTAAAAATAATTATGAACAGATGGCAGAAGTTGTTATATTATGTTTTTTTTAGTAATTTCAAAAAAACGTAATAGCCCCATGGACGCCGGTTGACCTAACTACGTACTAGTATGTAAATAAATTTCGTTGATTTTTTATTATGATTAAGTTTTAACTTTGTTCAATGTGCAATGTGCATTGTCTATTTCAAATTCAAAACCTTTCTGCTAGGCTAGTCCTATTTCTAAGCCTAGTTAAGCATGAAGGAAAATCGCCAACCTTGCCACTTAAATGCTACAACTAATTAATGCATAATAACCGACCTAAAATAATCTAAAAAACAGTTTTCAACATCGATCGATTAATTGATATGAAAGCAAACACAATCGATAATGCCCATGCCTAATTTATTATTGTGTTTATGTGTTTTATACACATAAACACAATAATAAATTTAGTCGTGGGCGTTATATAGCAAAGCTCGTTGGCCCAACTAAAGAGTAGGTACAACGTTACCCAACGTTTCACACCAACGTTTCCTACGTGTCCCAACGTTTTCAGTGAGCGACAACGCAAACGTTACGGGTGACTTCTACAACGGTCTATTTCTCAAAACGTCTATTTCTAGTTTCTATTATAAATTAATTACTACGTATTTGTCGTAACAGTTAAAAGCAACAGATATTTAAAAATACCAGATAACAGTTGTTCCTTCAATCATGAAATAACTGTTACTAATAATAACAGAGATACCAACCGGACGACGGCAGCCCCTAGTACCTACGGCTCTGTTACCGGCAAAGTACGTGATATCTGTTATTCTTTTGCGTCTCATTATTTTGTACCGCACTAAAAAAAAGAGGCGCCTAGTATATATTGAACAACTAAGTCTATCTCATTCTTTCAAGTAGGACACTTACGCGACAAAAAGAGAGTCACTTAGTATTTTTTACACCAAAAATACAGTTGCTATTTTTACACTTATCGTAAATACAAAATCAATGTCTCCTTCATTTAGTCACATAATCAGCACTGAGTATTTTACTCGTACGGATACTATTATTACTGATCATATTTAGTTTATAAATTAAATTATTCTAATCTGGCAAGAGATAAAATATAGGTTTATGATGAAATTTTTACTAACTGTAGGAGCACTGTAGGAGTGCTCGTGCTAGGAGCATTTGCCGCCCTCTGCAAATAAATGTTATTATTTTGTAAACTATGCATTCATCAAGGTCAAGCATTCTAGAAGCTGCAAACCCCCCTCCCCCCACATGCTTCACCTGTATTGTAAGTTTGAAGACAGTCAGTACGCGGTGGACGGTGGTGCGACGGCAAATTGCTCAGTGCGCGACCACTGACATAAGTATAATTTATGTGTTGGAATGTTTTGATTTTTCATTGTGTTTTAATGTAAATATATCCCGGAGATAGTAAAAACATTTAAATTTGTTTTAATTTTTAAGTTTATTTTAGGTAAGTTAAGGTAAAAATCATAAAAAGTAAGCAATTTTCCCAAAGATTACAAGCCAAATTTTTCAGAAACTAATTATGTTATCTAAATAAATATAACTTTTTCTAAAGATTTATGTTTTATTTTGATTTTTAATTAAAAATGTGCAAAAAATGCATTTAAATATGCGCGGCAAAATGCTCCTCACGCAACCACTCATATTTCACGGAATGGCGCAACTACTCTAGGGTTATGATCATAGAAAAGAAGAAAAAAAACAACAAAATCCCTACGATTTGAATAATACGCAACGAACACTATTTATCACTTTTTATTCATCTCTACATTGTCCTCAGCGTATCCGAAAACATTTGGCTTAGTTCTAAAGGATTGGCCGTAAATTACTATACGAAGATTTTACAACATTCAACGTTTCGCATGAGGCGCGAATTTTAATTTTTTTGGTGTTATTTTTTTGTTGTCACTAGCGAAACGTTCAACCTTAACGAACCTTGAATAAAGTGGATATTTTGAGTGTAAATACAGTTGAGTTCAGTGTGTGCAAAAGATTTTTGTTAAAGGTTTCAATCAAAGAGAATCTAATCACTACGTATACTACGTTTTAAGAGGCGGGACCTCCCTACTAGCCAATGAAAACAATTTGGCAGAAATTTATTGGCATCAATGGATCCAACATTACTAACATTAAAGGTCAGACATTAGCCTATCTTGACAATACTAACAACCTAACAATATAACGGATAGAGTAGTGCTTGCTTGCACGTATTCATGGTTTTATCGATATCGATAAAACATGCATGCCCTCGTCGAGGTTTCATATTAATGAAAGACGGTTCCAATAAGCATAACGTTGTTTTCCCACAATGCAACAACGTTGGGCTTATTGGATACCCATTGCAACAGGTAAATGTCGAGCCATGTAACAAAAAACTTTGAAATAAAACACTTTTGAACAACGGAACATTTTATTAATACTTAATACTTTTTACAATGTAAATACGAAAATTGATTTTGCAAACATAGGTAAGCTTACAGATACTCGTGCTTCACTCTGAATTGAGATCTTACGATGCACCTACTCTACCTTTATCTCACGCACTAACACTCATAACTCACGACTGGTCTCTATGGGAATGTATGCTAGATCCTCATTTTCTGCTTCTGGAAATAAGCATGTTGATTAATTATAAGGAAATACGTTATAGGCAGCTTGACCCAGCCTACGATAGTTTTATCGATAGTTAATAGTTCTTTGACCTTGCGCATCTCTAGTGTTTAAACAATATGAAAATACAAAATGAAAATCAAGTACATTATCATTTTTGGTCACGTTGATGGAAGGTTAGTGCCAGCAATATCAAAATTAATGCTTACCGGGGCTGATCAATAGGAAATCATGCCATAAATTTCCTTTTTGTTCTGGTTTTCGCGACTGGCGCGAACTCCACCTATAACACATCTTCTGTAGCTTTTTATAGTTGGTGGCATTTTAATATTACCTATCATTTAAACCGGTTTAACACTATAAACTGATGATTCTTTAAAGAAAACACAAAATAGCACGTTATTAACAATAATATGAATATAATTAAAAATTCGCAGAACACTAACCTAAATTTTGGATTTTTCTTCACAAATTTCACAATACACATGCGAGAAAGAGAAAGCATGCTGTGCAAGTGGGATGCCAGTACCAAAAAGAGATTGGACCAAATAGTAATATTATCATGATTGGACTCTATACTTCGTCCTTTTTGGTTCGTTTATTGGGATCTGAAAAACAAATGAACTTCACTGTTCTGCCAAAGATCATACATTTGAGACAAATTTGAGAATTTCTTCGTGGTAGCGCTGGACTGGTTTCAATAGTGACTATAGTCTAGTAAGAACGTTAAAAATAACAGACTGTTATTTAGTAACAGGTATTTAAAACAGATATTTTAAGATAACAATAACAGTAGTAACAGATATTCTAATTTACCTGTTACGACTAGAGGTGGGCGTTGATTCAACGAACTGTTTTTTTCAACGGCTTTTTAATCGTCAACGCATTAACTGTTTTTTAACAATATGTAAACCAGTTAAAATTTCAAAACCTGCTAATTTATGGTCAACGCTTAATGCACACGAACGAAATCAACGAAACGCTTACCTTACGAATAAGTACATCCGATCGTCTCCCGAACATCCCAGGCACGGTCGACGGTATTCCCGCTCACTCCGCTATGTGAGCAAGTGAGAGGGTGCATCTACAGATAGCTCGCAAAAATTATAGGTACCTATTTATTGTTTGCAGATTAGAATGTAATAAGTCATAAGGTTACGGTGTCGAGTTACGAGTATTGTTATTATTTCTGTGCGTAACCAAGTTTACGAAAGCAGGTTTTCCAAATATGATAGTGTAAAAAGACTAACAAAGTAAAAAAAATATGTGTAAATAGGTATATCTAAAAAAAGTGAAACAAAAAAAACACCATGTAAATAGCGAAAGTTTATAAAATTAAACGTTTTTATGTACGCCAGGCCAGACACCGTTACTTTGCTAACCTAAGCCTGAAAACGTACAAAAGAAGGGCAATTTAATTAAAAACGTAGTCTATTTTATCGTCAACCACAGTCGCTAATGATCCAAAACGTTGATAGATTTTCCGTTAATATTATGTAACAGATTTTCATCAAAGGTCAACTTGATGAAATACGTTAACGATGTTTCACAATAAAAAACCTAATAATTAAATTAACTGTTTTTTCAACCTGTTGACCATTGATGAAAAACTGTTACATTAAATTAACTGAGAAACCGTCAACGACCCACCTCTAATTACGACCCATCCCTAATTCTACCGTTTCTAGGCGTCAACCGGACTATTAGCCGATTGTCCACCCTTTCAAGACAAATCTTTGTTTCAATTAATGAACAAAACTATAATTCAAATAAGCCGCAACAAACGCGGGCTTCACGCTCTTCGAACCAGTGAATGAAATGCATGCGCGAGCTAATGTTTCTTGTGGCGCCATCTAGTTCATTTTTATGTTATTTTTTGTGTAGTTACCAAAGAAACAAACAAGCAAAAACAACAACAAACAGGGCAAGTTATTAACACAGTTTAAAAATAGGAGCAAAAATTATTGTACATAACATTTATTTTTGTTTTTAAAGCAGACTAAAAATATGGGTTACTTTCTTGAGTACCTAGAATAAGTTATTGACCGAGCGACCGCGAAGCGCGAGCGAAGCGTCTTTGTTTCAGCTTCGGCAAAAAATCTCTCGTATGTCCGGATATCTGTCCGGATTTCCGGCTGTTCTCCTGTAGAGGAGCAGTCTCAACCGATCTAGACGAAACTTGGTATACTTAGATACAGGTTAAGCGATTTTTTTAAATTTGGGAGTCGTCCGGGATTTTAAGGGTACTTCCCTCAAAAAAGGGTAAAAAGGGGGCTACTGAATATCACCGCCATATTAAATCCGATTTCGATGGGTTTTTTTTTCATTTGAAAGGTTTAAGTTAGTCTCATAAAAATTTGGTGAAGATCTGAAGAGGATCTTCGGCGTGACGAGTTCTGCTCATCTGAAAGATCTGAATGTCTGTTTCTTTTGTTAATGCTAGCGATGTAAGTGCATTGGCGTCTATTATTTAAATAACTGGAGAACCAATCATATGCAGGACCTCGGACCCCATATCTGTATAGTTTCGATAATAATTTCCCGTGGTGAACAAAATCGAAAGCTTTACTCATATCAAAAAATAGGGCCACTACGTGATTCCCATTTGTAGTTCCTGCTATAACAGACTTATCTAATTTATAAATAGCCAAAGAAGTAGATTTATTTTTGCAAAATCCATTTTGTTCAGGTCTTACCTATAATGTTGAATTTATCTGTAAAGTCCAGCCATCTTTTGTGCATAGCTTTTTCTAGTACTTTCGATAGAATTGGAATTAATGTTACAGGCCTATAGTTATCCACATTCCTAGTACTTCCTTTCTTATAAAGAGGCTTGACGTTGGAAGACTTAAGTTTATCTGGAAATACTCCTTCCACAAAGGACAGGTTCATAATGTGGCTTATTACTGATGCTAATGCAAGAATACACTTTTTTAGCAGCCATGTAGGAATTTCATCAAAACCGACTGATTTTGTTTTATTCAGAGATCCCATCAACCTCTGTTTCTCATCCGGTGTCCATGTCAGGTGACACTCGCGAGATTAAGACAAATCGATTGACGTAAGAATCATCAAAATCATCAGTAGTACATTAAATTATGAATACAGAATTTAATTACGGCTCCAAATCTGTGTTAATATTGAAAATAATATTATCAGGGGTCCGGACAATAGCATCCAGTTTTGCCACACCAACACTGATGGCAATTCTGTTGAGCAACTCACTAAACTAAACTAAGCTAAAGCTAAATTTAATTTATTTTAGTGATTCCTAAAATTGTATCAGTTGATGATTTCAACTAAAATAAGACATCATTGTGACAGGACTAATTTGATTTTGACAACGACTAAATTTAATTGCTAGTGTTGCCCACATTTAAATAATGAACGTATGTAATCATAAATTGTTGTTTATTATCTGTGATAAGGAGACGTTTGTATAGAATTTTTCATCAGCCGCTATGCGCATGCACGATCGAATGTTTCAAGTGAGGGAGGTTTGAAATGAAACGCCAATAAAATCACTCCGAAACACACCAGGTTTTAAAAGGTGACCATCACGAAAAGGGCTATATCGTCTCGCCTTTATTACTGTGTAACTATATAAGCCCCAGAGATCGAATGTAGGTGTCATTTTTTTGGGTGGCACTGCAACTGTTATGGGCTAGCGTGAAAGCCATCAGGCGAGCGACTTGACCGTCACGTCACAAAAAAAAATTACGAAAAAAAAAACTATATTTGCCCTCTATTGTTAGAACTCGATGTTGTAATATTAATATTTGTCAAAAGAAAAATATTAAACGGGGGGAGGCAGGACGCACAGAGCAAAATTAGCGAAATTGATGTTTTTGTGATTTTTAATTCAGTATAACTCGAAATTTAGTAAGCATATTGATTCCGATGTTTTGGTAAAGATCTCGTTGAGAAAAAAATCGATTCAATATGAAAAAGTCTAATACAAAAGTGGCTGCAGCACCCGGAAAGTCCGTACTAAAATAAAGATTATACACATTTTGAACTCTTGCACAGAGCAAACAAGAGGTTTTCAGAACCGGATCAAATAGTACGTGGCATTGACGTTTCACGACAAGCAAACGGCCATGCATCCCAACACAGCCATCCGGTTTTTCAAAGAAACTAGTACATTTATGAAACGGAAATCTGGTTATGTTTCGACGGTCACGCATAAGGGCTGTTGAAATTTCTATTTTAATCTTCGGAGTGTGACATACATGAATACATGTTTACTACGGTCACGCATGCGCATCTCGATCACATCAGCTTTTAAACAGAAGAACCGCATCAAAATAGGTCCATTCGTTTGCGAGCTACGATGCTACAGACAGCCACACGGATACATACAAACACACACACGCACACACAGTCACACGCAAACACACACACACACACACACACACACACACACACACACACACTAACCTTATATTATAACCCCCCTCTCTCTTTTCAAGTACGGAGGTAATAAAGATTTTATAATAAAGCAGGGAGTAACAAAAGGTCTGTACAAAGAAGTTAATAATAAAAAATGGGCTAGTGGACTTTAAATAAGGGAATAAACTTTAAATAAACGAATATACTTAACATTTTTCAAAAACATGTCTGTGTTTTTGTCTGTTCGCGCATCACGTAAAAACTAGGTTTAGAATTAAAAAAGTTTTGGTGTTAAAGATTTTGGTGTACTTGGTATTTCAATCTGGTGAATAGAAGCCGAGCAATTGATAAAACATATTTGACAGATGAGTGAAATTTGTTATTTTATACCTTATAGATACTTTTGGTCCTAAAATAACACAAAGGTTACTTCTAACCCAGAGAAATGACCACGCGGGCAAAGCCGCGGTAGTCCCGCTCATAATCAGCAAAATTTACGCTATTGTGATCTTTAATTCGGTCAACTCGCGGTTTGTACGTGGAGTAAACGTTTCACGACAAACAAGCGCCCGTGTGCCCTGACACAGACCACGCTTTTTGTCTATGGTTTTCATTTCTTGCTGAGAGTTTTCGGCACGAGGGTTGTGTGGAGGCACCTTTAAACGTAAAGTGACGAACAAGAGAATAGAAAAATACCACTAAACTAAACTGAGAGATTAAAATCAATTTAGGTGTGTCAAACTAAATTTTAGTTTAGTGCATTGTTATCGGCTTGGAACAGGACTAAACTTAATTTTAGTGTAGTTTAGTCTAGTTCGTTCCAACCGAATCGGTACCAATGTATACCCAATGCTGAAAAAAGAAGAAAAAGTTGTACCAATAGCTACCAAATTATTTTTTAACATGCGTCTCGGGGTTCTCTCTGGAAACCAGCGTCCTGTGTCGAGCACTGAACATTTTCCCTGAGTACTAGCCCTTTTGGTACACTCGTATCGTATGTAATGCACATGCTATTTTGTATTGCTACTATTTTTTTTGTATATTTTATTTGTCGTGCCAATAAACAGATATTCTACTTCTTCAAAATAATAACTGTTTTCTTTACTCACCATCAATACCGCGGTCCGCATCAGTGTCGGTAATAGATGCTAACGCCACCGCTACCAAAGCGGCCAAAATTATGAAAAACAGGACAAAGTTCAAAAATATTATCAGAAAATTGAGAACAATTAGTGATTACCAAGTCAAAAATAAACTGAAAACTAAAAAATCCATGAAATGAAACTAACTATTCAGTTACGTATTGCATATTTGTTGGTTGGTACTTATTTACCTACAATAATTTACTAAAATAAAAGTATGATACGAAATACGACCATAATATTTTAGACCATCAAACAAAAAACAAATTATATCAAAACATAAATAAAGGCGGAGTCAGTCCCGAAATCAGCAAAAAGACGAATAGCAAAACGTCGAGATCGACGTAATGTAACAACTTTATGAGAACCAAAAAATACTGCGAATAGATAAGTATATTATCTTAACAAATAAATAGACAGAATTTTCAGAAATGTCTTGGTGTCCTTGGAATAAAAACACGAACTACCGCATGAAAATAACTTGTTGCATCGTTGTTCTCGTCATTTTCAGCTACAGTTTTTTTTTAATAATTATTTAGTACCCTGTTAAACTAAACAAATAACTGAACAGTTTTTTTTGAGTTATATATATTGAGATATCGATAAAAAAGCACAAAAAATATGAAAAATCGACTCCCGAGCTGCATCACCTCTCCCGCTCACACTGTACTTGGACGAGCACGACAAACATTTTGAGAGCACCATCGGCCTTAAAGCGATCTCTTCCATGCAACCTTTCAGTATCAGTAAAAGAAGAAATAGACGGGGATGTACCATTCAGAATCATTTAATGAAACGAAACAAATAAAAAAAAACAATACAAAATAAATATATAATTATAATAAATTAATACATATCAATATTAATAGATAAGTAAATAAAACTTAAAAGCAGCTGTTGTCAGGAGGTTAGGCTAAAGTGCACACACTTACACCGTGTTATGCCGAACGGCCGCCACATCGCAGCAAGATCCCGACTTTTTTGGTCGTGTTAATTCTTTTGTGATATGTAATTGTGTATCTGTCGCAGATAGCGTAATCCGCCGTTAATTAACTGCCTAGCCTTGTGATTGAATAGTGCCATTCAACTAACGGGCTGAATGATATTCAGCCGCATGACATTTAATGAACTGGCTGGCAGATAGCTTGGCCATTCATACAATAGGGTAACCCAACAAAAAAATACGCAATCCTATCAAACATAGTTGTTTGCAAACAGACAAATGTTTGTACACAGTTTTTATGTTCAACCTAAATAAAGGCTAGGCAGTTAATTAAACGGTGGATTAAGCTATATGCCTGCGCAATATCTACCAAATTTGTGGCACTTTTTTGGCGTCTGTTGTCGCCATATTGAATTTTGATTAAAAATAAATTAATATTTTTGGGACAATTCCACACCAGTTTCCTAGCCCCAAACTAGGATACCCTGTACTATGGGTACTAGATAATGGATAAACATACATAAATATGAATATTTAACATCCATGACTCGGAAACAAACATTTCTGCTCATAACACAAATGATTGCACCTTCAAAAAAAAAAAGAAAAAAAAGTGTAGTTTAATGTCTTAGTAGCACTCGCAAAATTAAGACAAATCGATTGACGTAAGTTTCAACAAAATCGGTCCACGCGTTTGGTCCATATAGTGCCACAAAAGAACAGACATACACACATACATACATACTTAAGCTGATAAACACAATACCCTCCGCTCTGTCGGGTAAAAACAGGTGACATGGAAGCTTGCAAAATCACGCGTTCAATGACATTAGTGACGACCTGTTGCCACACACATCACCCAAGACCCAGACCAATTCCGGAGCCAACACTAAGGTCAGACGGTGAGGCGTGAATCACACGAAACCACAGGGAAACTCGGATTACATCAGTTCGATGAGAACATACATAACGGGGTCTTTGGTAACTGTCTATTTGTCCTTTATTGGCTTTAGATAACAATAGGTATAGCTATCAGCGTTTTTTCCCTCAATTTGACCACATGATGGGAACTAACATGGAGCGTTCGACGAACCAGGCACGTAACGTTGTGGGTCTGCAGTCTCGACATAGATAGTTTTTTTAAGCGAAATCAGTCGCGAAGTCCGACATTTGTTAGTCTCAGTACAGATACCGATGACAATCGATAGCTTCGAGACAAAAACTGTCAAACCTAACGATTGCCATCGGTATCTGATGCCAAATGTCGGATTGTTAGGACTTTTTTTTTTCGGTTGTAATGAAATGCAGGCCCTAGACTCAAGACGTGTGGTAAGGTTCAGGATGTTCTCTTTTGTTTGGGTTGTAAAACCAAACTGACAGAGCAATATTTCAACGGAATATGGCGTCGTGATTGTATGAATACCTTTATACCTGTTCGAGAAAGCCAATAAAAATAATTGTCATCATCGTCATGGAGGGCTTCACGTAATCCATTCTTGGATACAGGCATCTCCCTTTCGTCCTCCACTCCTGGCAATTGTTCCAGGTGCATTCAATCTCGGCCTTCGTGGTGTCTTATTTCAGAGACCAAACGCTGAACTGCCCCGCCTCGCCCTGTATATCTGCCCTACTGCCTTGGAACTCTATCCATGGACTCGTCTCGTCTAAGCAACGGCTCGCGCCCATTCTTGCAATGTGCAATGCCATGCCCATTTCTTCTTTGCTTTTGAACCTATTATCCATACTTAGGTACATATTAATTGTTTTGACATGTAGTTTAAAATAACTGTATTTACGGAACGCAATTACAAATATATTAAATAGTTTATCCCAAGACTTAGAATATAAATTTCAACAATTAAAAGTAACATGAGTTAGTAGTAAGCTTACAGAGATTATTTAAAAAAACAAGCATCGTATCAACTAATCAAATAATATTTCGAAATTACCCCAAAGAAAGCACCTAACTACGTACAGTAGTCGCAGCCAATCTATATGTATTGTTTGTGAAGTTAGGCTCTGTGACGATTGCGCAGGTACTGCTGTGGGGACAAAATAGCATAAAGTAAAAGCGAGATAGAATATTTGAAAAACGTAAGCGAGTGAGCGAGGCAGTTATACAATGCTGTCTTCACCTTCAACATTCGGATTGCGCCTGAAAAATATCAGTTTGCGCAGCGACTAGCAGACAACTTCCGAGACACATACTTTCGCTGCGCCTACTATAATTAATACCACAATAGGTAATACTAAGATTACCGAAGAACACCAATCACGAAAACGCAAAATTTATTCTTATGTAAGTGCTTAGGTATTTGATACCCAGTTATGAAACAGTGACAAAAACGTCTTTTTCGTAGCTAGTTATGAAAACGGCACAAGGGTACCGAACTTAGCTCTCTCCTTTCCTTTCTGCCATTAAAAATAATATCAACATCTATGTAAATACAAGAGTTGCTAGCAGAGTAGATAAGATGAGTCACCGTTCAAACACTCAGCCGCCGTCACTAATTGAAGCCCCGGCATGGCTCGAGGTACCTGTTCCCGCATTTCATCCCGCCCAGGACGGGTTTGCCGGTCAGTCACTGTTGCGTCTACGTTTATGAATCATGCGTCATGCTACAAAACTTACATAAATTTGGTAAGAACTCGTTAATGATTTCATTAGGTTTTCATCACTTTTCGTATGTATACTACCTATCTTGTGCAAGGGCAATGCGTAGGTAGGTATTACGTTTTAACGGTTGTATTATGTAATATTTCTTTACAAAATGTGACTAAATGAGAAGGAATTTAACCATATGGTAAGCGCCAAGCGCCTGTCCACGGTAATTGGAACGTGCCACTCAAAAGGTTCAACGTAGAAAAATCCTACGCGGTAATGCTTGTCATGATGATGTTTCTCCATAAAGCAATGTACAGTAGGCGCTCGATAATCCAGCACACCCAGTAGTCCGGCACTTGGCGACTCAGGTGACCCGCTCTATCATCCGGCAGTTTACGTAGCCGAATGCCGGATTACCGAGCGGGAGAGCATAAGTATATGCGTTGTCGGCAGTCCGGTTGTTTTTTCGTGCAACGATGCATCGCTTGACAAAATGGCGGATGAAAAATAAAGTTTAACTTTTATTTTCGATACAAATCCAATAATAGGGGGGAAAACGGTTTCCGGATACCCAGCGCCTACTGTATTTTATTTATAACCCCGCCCCGTCATCTCTCACTCCGTTTCTCTCCATCCAAAGGTTTATTGTAATAGATCGCTTATAGCGATAAGTTTACCCTAAAGTCTTAGGATTATTCTACACACAATAAATCATTTTCTATTCTATTCTATCTTCCTGAATTTTACGAATTGCTGTAGGTATGATTTTTTGCCATTAATGCTAAAAAAACTTTGATTTGGGAGGCGTTATCTTTAGGACACTTAGTTAATTGCAATATTAGCCGTGTTCGGTTGGTCAATTCAGAGTACTGCCAATGGACGGCGTTACCGGCCCCGTAAGACAGGCTTACAATTAGAGCGAAAAATTGGAAGCATGGAGTACCTGTTACGATAGCCGAACTTAGTAAAAGGCATGTGCCGCGCAGAGGCACGGAATGATGCAGGTTCGAACCCCGTGCGTGATTCAAATTTTTCGTTTAGAAAATTATTAGATATGCTGTAGTATACTCATGACCTATTAACTTCTACAGTGTACACTAGGTATACCTGTCTTCGGCAGGAAGAGTCCAGCCTTAGACGAACAACTCCCTGAAAATAGGTACTTAGCACCTAATCATTCTCCATTTGTTTTCCACAGTGCTAATTTTCATGACACACATCACACTCAATGTTATATTACACAACAGCGAAGGTAATACGTCATTATTTGCAGAAAGGTTAGACTTTAAAATTATGTTTTATCCTGTCGGATATTATAGGTAGAACTTGAAGGAAGGATTTGTTCAGTTACGTAAAGTACAAGCTAAAATGTGAAACGGAAACGGCAGTTATTCTGCAACGAGACGAGTTCACAAATCGGACGGTTGCGTCTACGCATGAGCATGATTCATTCCCTCGGATCAGATTACATCAATTTGGTAACAGTGGTGCGTGTCACACTTCTACTCACGAGGTAGACTTTAACCGATGAGTCACTATCGCTATGCAAGCGAAGACTGAGTACACGATATGTCATTCATTTGACAAAAAATATACCTGATAAGAACGGGTAAAAGATCAATTCCATGATAACAACACGTGTTTAAGCTAGGGAATCTTGGGAGAAAATAGATTCGGCAACTGAGGTGCTACCTACTCCACATCATCATCATCATCCCGTCAGTCCACAGTTGGACATAGACCTCTTCCATAGCACGCCACTGAGCCCGATCTTCGGCTATTTTCTCCCAAATGCTGCCCAGCCCAGCTGTATTCTTCTGCGGGATCTCTCTCCTACTCCACGCCTGCTCATTACTACGTATATTGGCCGCGGAAATGGAATTCTGACAAAGAGTAACTAGTAGCTCTGCGAGCTGTAGACCTCGCGAGCACAAACTTTTTTGCAAACAATCTTACCTATCAATCAATCTTATCCATCAATTCTTACCTAGTGGGTAAAGGGCTGATTCCACTGGTAGAGCTATTCTGCTCATCACGCCGAAGATCCTCATCAGATCTTTACGAAATTTTTAAGAGATCAATTTAAAGTTACTAACGTTTAAATAAAAAATAACTATCTAAATCGGATCTAATAAGGCGGAGATATTCAGTAGCCCCCTTTTTTGCCCCTTATTGGGGGAAGTATGGGGATAATCAAAAACAATTAAAAAATTAAAAAATTCAGAAAATTCGTTTAAACTGTATACCAAGTTTCGTCTAGATCGGTTGAGAAATGTGACCTGTAGAGGTGACCAGAGATCCGGACAGACATCCGGAGAATCCGGACATACGAAAGCATTTTTGCCCAAGATGAAACGGAGACGCTTCGCGCTCGCTTGATCAATTAACTCAGATGGTCTGGTTCCACACGAGCCCCACCTGTAAACAAATAGAGACCTGCAAAAGAGAAATACTATTGGAAAAGTATCTTAACACATTCTTATTTTTATTCGATTTGGCCTGCTCTGACATCCCGCTTGGGGTGTATTATGCATTTTCGCCTGTCTGCCTCTATATCTACACCAAAGCTATCCCAACTCTTTTATGTAGCGGAGTGTGGTCTTGGGTCACTGGCACAATTGTGGATGATGTTGGTGGTTGTGAAAATGAAGATGAAGTTGGTACTAATAAGTTAGGGTTAGGTCGTACATTCCAGTTTTAATCTGATTTCTACGTGACCGGACACGGACAGCTTTGCACTTGCTCCACAGTCTCGTTCTACTCGAACTATCTATGGCTCCAGTCTTGAATTAAAACACATTATTCTAACGTGGACACTCACGGTCAAACTAGTCCACAAATTTAAGGTTGCTCAGCGAGCTATGGAGAGAACTATATATACTTGGAGTTTCTTTGAAGGACAAGATTCGTAATGAAGATATCCGTAGGAGAACCATGGTAACCGACATAGCTCAGAGGATAAGCAAGCTAAAGTGGCAGTGGGCTGGTCACATTTCCCGAAGAACCGATAACCGTCGGGATAGATGAGTGGAGATCACGTTTAGGCAAACGTAGTGTAGGACCCCCTGACGCCAGGTGGAGTGACGACCTGCGAAAAACGGCTGGAAGAAAGTGGATGAGTAAAGATGAATATCTATCTCAATGGCGTGCGTTAGGAGAGGCCTACCTCCAGCAGTAGACAGAAATAGGCGGATGATGATGATGATGATGATGATGATGATGATGATGATGATGATGATTCTAATTAGGTTTACGTGTTCTTTTCACTTATCATGAGCATACTGCATGACTATAGGTAATCTCTACGATAAAATTTTAAAGGATCATCTCGCAGTGTGCCTGCAATAATAGGTATATCTTGCGATAAAAAAATTATGTATTGATAGTTTTAAAAGGAGGTGTATGTTGGTATACCTACTGTAATTTACCTATATTTTATTTTTAGTTAGGAAGAGTCCCCACTGCCGTAGGACTTGTTCATTTGTTCGTTTACGGAATACAGGTATAATCACATAATTATGATACAATTATCTACTATTCTAAAATCTTTGTTTCAATCCTGCATTTAGTTGCCTGGGAGAGATCGCATAATCTAGATAATTGCACTCAATTTACCGTCGAAATTATGGTGAAAAGTCTAAAAAACGTAATCAAGCCATTTTCCTGTAGGTAAATACTAGGTAATACCAAATACTTAAATGTACTTTCTTTTATACAAAACAGATGGCGTTCCTAATGCTGTTCGACGTAACGTATATTCTGTCAAATATAAATTGTCAAAAGAGTAATAATGTTAGTTTTGTTTGTTTTCGCCTATGTTTAATTGTGCAACAATAAACAATAAAAAAATACACACGTAGAATAAACCCGACTGAGAATGGTTGGTAACCAATTTTAAATCGTTATAGATCCTAAATGGTAATTCGAAATGAAAAACGACAAGAGAAACCTAAAGATGATTTTCAAATACCTATTCAGTGATACCCCACTTAACATAGTTCGTCGACTTAATATTTTTCCTTTCCACAATATGGCGTCTTGTTTTCGCCGTATTGAATTTTGATTACAGTATTTCTTTAGTAGCACTCGCAAGATTAAGACAAATCGATTGACGTAAGAATCATCAAAATCGGTCTACGCTTTTGGTTTATATAGTGCCACAATGGAACAGACATACATATATACATAGGCTGATAAAAACACTTAACCAAAACAAACCAAACAACTATCGTCCCATCTCGATTACCTCCTTACTCTGTAAGTTTATGGAGCGTGTCATAAACATTAGGCTCTTGGCATACCTTGAAGACAATGATCTTCTCAGTGACTGGCAATACGGATTTCGCCGAAACCGGTCTACTGGGGATCTTCTCGCATATGCCACTCACGTACTGAGCGAAGCCATAGAGATGCATGGTGAGGCGCTTGCCGTCTCCCTTGACATATCGAAGGCATTTGATCGGGTCTGGCACGATGGCCTTTTAAACAAGCTTCCCTCATATGGTTTACCTGTTAACTTATGCAATTGGATAGTTGATTTCTTGAGGGAACGAGCTATTCGAGTAGTCTTAGAGAGCTGCTCATCTGATCAAATGGCTATCAATGCCGGTGTACCTCAGGGATCGGTTCTCTCGGCTACACTGTTTTTACTGCACATTAATGACCTTCTGAAGCCCGGTACCTTTGGGAATGCTGATGACAGTACTGTAGTTGAGAGATACACTTCCAATTCTCAAGCCAGCTGTGACGCTGTCCAGTTTCAGAGAGAGGCTATGGTAGACCGTTTAAATTTAGCCTTAGAAGCCGAGTCTGATTGGGGCGATGCTAACCTGGTTAAGTTGAATGCTACTAAAACGCAGGCGTGTTTGTTTTCTGCTAAAAAGAGTCCTCTAAACCGATCTCCGTCTTTCCAAAGTGTAACAATACCAATAGGCGACCATTTGGAGCTTTTGGGTGTCCACCTCACATCAAACCTGAATTTTGGGTCTTATATTGAATCCAAAGCCAAGGTAGCTGCAAAAAAACTTGGTATTTTGTCTAAAGTTAGGCGGTACTTCACACCGGGACAGCTTTTGAATCTTTATCAAGCACAGGTCCGATCTTGAATGGAGTACTGTTGCCACCTCTGGGACGGTTCTGCCAAGTATCAGCTCGAGTCCTTGAATTCAATTGAGAGACGTGCTATCAGGCTCATTGGGGACGACACTCTGGTAAAGAGAAAGCTTCAAAGTCTGGCGCATCGACGTGAGGTAGCAAGCCTGGCGGTATTCTACAGATTGCACTATGGAGAGTGTGCTCAAGAACTGCACAACCTGATTCCCCCATCACCTTTCCATCACCGTACGACTAGACGATCAGCAAAGCGCCAGCCTTTCATGGTTGAAATACCTCGCACAAGAACGAAGCGTTACGCTTCTTCATTTATTATAAGAACTGCAAAGGAGTGGAATGCCCTGCCCTCGTCAGTGTTTCCGGTAAATTATAACCCCGGTGTGTTCAAGTCAAGAGTGAATAGGTATCTACTAGGCAAGCGTGCTACACCTTCGACCACGTCATCGCTTTCCATCAGGTGAGATCGTGGTCAAACGATTGCCAAGTCCGTAATAAAAAAAAATAAAAAAACCCTCCTCCCAGTAGCCGGGTAATAAAAATTTAAAGTACACGTTTGTGCCGTCGTCGCGATATGTAAAAATACATCTCGGAGATTTATAATTTCTCTGAGGGTGACATATATCACAGTGGATTAAAGTTCCTTATAGAGTACAACGCCATCTGTTATATACCTCTGGGATCATTTTTTTAAAGAAAACTCCTCATTGTTTTATGGCCGTTTCCTATGTCTTAAAACGAACCGTTTTCGCTTACTGTCCGTAGGCTTTTGACATAACGCCATACAAAAATCGTCAAAAAGCAACGAGACATTGGAAAAACGACTCGTTTCATTTTTATAGGAATGGGGGTTACAACATTACTAACCCTCCAAGCAGTGTGATCGTTACACATAACAAAAGACTCTGAACTGACTCACGGTTATCTCTATGCAAACATTGAAATCGTAATAAATGACTCAATTTATTAGTAAACGTTACTGACGGTTATGCAAAGATTATTTGGCAGTAATCTAACAATTTCAACGAAGTGCCAATTCAGATTTCAGGAAATGTGAAAATTATTGCGTGATCGGAAGAAAAGAGGAAGGAAAACTATGCTATAAATGAATATTATTGTTACTAGGGATAACTTTGGGAATCCCTGTAAATCCGCTCTATTACTTCACAAGAAATTGTTTTGATATTGGGACATTTTGGCAACGTCAACTTTTTACGTTGAAGATATAAATGGATTCAGAGTAAGATTGAATATTTTGACGATTTTGTGGGGGCGTTTCATCGTGTCTTCAGCAATCCCCGTTGTTCTAGTGATAGTGATCCTAACTACGAAATCAAACGGTCGTGGGCTAGGAGGTTTGGCCTGAGGTCGTGGGTAACAAATATATCTATGTATGTTTATCCGTTATATCTAACCGATCCTACAGGGTATCCTATTGTGGGGCTAGGTAATTGGTGTAAATTGTCCCTTTTTTACCCGACTGCACGGTAGGTTGTGTGTTTGGGTTGTATGTATGTTTGTTTGTACGTTTCTTAGGCGCGTCCTACAGCCTAAACAGCTTGATGGATTTTGATAAATGAGGTATCACTGGATTCGTCTTGATTACGGGAGTGCTATAGAATATAAGAAGTGTCAAAAAAAGAGGTAAAATTTACCACGCGGTTAAAAAAAAAGAGAAGAAAAATTAAATTTATATAAATACTAGCTGCACCCCGCGGTTTCACCCGCGTCCCTCAGGAACCGTACATTTTTCCGGGATAAAAAGTAGCCTATGTGTTAATCCAGGGTATATGCTACCTCCATACCATATCCGTTCAGCCGTTAAGCGTGAAGAAGTAACAAAGATACACTTCTACCCCTACATACATACATACAAACTTTCCCTTTACAATATTAGTGTGATTATTTTTGCGGGCGGTCAGCTCGTATTCAATAATTTTGTTCGCAGTCGGGTTTTTTGTATTTGTATAATAATTTTACATATTTTTTTATTTTGATGATGGATTTATTTTTGATAGATTTATTTTTGCGAGCAATATTAATATTAGAACAGCGAACATTGCTAGAAAGCAGGCTATTGGAACGCAAAATTCTTATACCGTATTTACAAAAACAATTGCGAAAAAACCTTGATTATGTATAGAGATAAATCAAAACATTAAAACCAGAATGAAACGTGCTATTGCCGATCCAATTATGTAATCACAATAAAAATAAACTAGGACACCATTCTTGACCATAAGATTTAAATAAAAAGCGAAGATACGGCTGCCCAATTACAGCATGGCTACCGGATATAGATAGGTATAATTTGACCTCCCTACCTCACTTGCAAGTGCATTTAGCTGCGGGAATCACCGAAAAGTGTGTCACATACACGCACGCTACACATGGTAAATTGTTTTTACAGAAGGCAATTAAAATAACGGCGTTGCGTTGTTGGCCATCCGGTCACTTCCTCGTTGTATCCGGTTTATTGTTACTAAATGTTAAATACGTTGATACTACTCCAGCATCTCGTTATATCTGGTATAGATAAAACATGATAGTATGACACCTAGCTCCAAAAAATTAATGCAACTATCAACGTATTTTGGACAACAGCTGTTAAAGCACCAATTTAATAATTATGTGTAGGTAGGTTGCTTCTATTAGGAGACTTAAATGTAGGGCAGGACTGTGGTGGATGAGACAGGAGAAGAGAAGCGTCGGCCACCAGGCGGCGAGATGGGCCGACGATGTTGTAAAGATCGCGGGTCTAACCTGGATCCGTTTGGCACAGGACCGGGGCGAATGGTGTAGAGCCCTATATCCAGCAGCGGGGAGATAAAGGCTGCAGATGATGTGTAGGTAGTAGGAGCATTTTTTATTTCTGTTTGATTCGAAAAACCTTGAAATACCTACTGTGCTATTTTTGGAAAGTACGTACCGTCAACCGTGGCACCACGAAGCTTTACATTTGTTGGCGCAGTCTAAACAATACACAAAATCATAGATAGAACTGTTGTTCTCTCTAATATTAGGTCATGTTATTTATCAATACTTCCGAAATGAATAATGTTCAAAAATTTGAGCAAAACTGAAATAACATTGTATTGCATTTTAGGGGTTGTAGTGAAGGATCGAGCGATCTGAATTCTGTAATAAAATGTATTCAAATTCCAGTTCCGATCTATCATCAGTCTCATGAAAAACAACGTAAATAATATTGTGATGTAACCGAGAGTTGAGCTTATAGAGTGGCTCCAGACTATCTTCCAACCCTCCACTCCATCTGATCTTCTAACCTACGTTTTATGGAAGAGGGGTTCGTGCACGTTTGTCATAGTTCGGCCGAGTTCGCCTGAGATCGTGGCGGCGGTAAATCGACAGCAAATAAAAATATCGTATTCGCTCGATCCGGCTTTCCAAACATCGAAGGTTAGACGAAGGATTGAAGGTTAGATGGTTGTTTTTTTTCATCTCATTCAAAAGATATGCCAGTTGTCACCACATGTAAGAAGTATTGTTAGCATCCATCATCTTCGTTTACGAATGTTTATTTTTAATTTTTGGTTACAGAAGACCAAAAGCTTGAATATAAAAAAATGGCACTAATTAGTTACAGCGCGCCCGTACCTATCGATTCGATGTTTGACCGTACCATTGAAGTTAGTGGGTTGGACAACAGTCTGAAGCCACCATAAATTGATTCAAAAAGCCAATTAAAAAAAAAACGATTTGGTTAATCAATTTTGGTTAATTGGTTAGATCAGATTTTGGGCGCTGATCGTCAACCGATCGCGGTAAGTTGTAAACCTATCGCCACATCGCGATATTTGTAAACAAATACGTTAAGTCTAACTAAGGTTCGTCTAGATTTGTCCTTGTATTGTTTTGTGTGTAGGTAGGTACGTATAAATTTAAATGTTGTTGTTGTTTTCCAAGTTTTAGTTTTTGCGATTCTATTCACCGGTAAAGTCCCGTGTTTTTAATATAAATCGTGTAGATAGATTGATAAAAATATCGATCATTGTGTTATCTACACATTCTGTGTACAAAGAAGAAGTAACAATGTACCAATAGCAATATTGCAAAGTAATATTACAGGCAAACTTGGTTATTACAATTTATTCAAAATCATTGTGGTAGGGGCCCAAAAAAGTCTCAAAGTCAGTCAATCCTTACAATCAGAACTGTTTTTGTATTGTAAATACGTATACTGTACACTAATAACTCTGTTTGTAATAAGAAAACAAGGTATTGTAACAGAGAGACACTCCGTTAAATGCTCGGGCCGATTAGATGAAAGGACAACTCTTCGATGTCCCTTTTCACCCTCCTAACTCACGAGATAGAAGAGAAGAGATCACGGATACAGAAGAGCTGTAGCCGAACGAGTCTGTGAACAGACTCCACTGGCTTGGCCATGTAGAGAGAATGGGAGAGGATTATTTGTACAGTGTGGTGGTCAGGCGTCCCGGGCCCGCTGGAGAGACGAGGTGGAACTCCTTGGTTGAAGTTGTGCAGGACAGAACAGAGTGGCGTCTTTTGGTATCGGAAACCTTTGTGTCGCTGCGCCAAACACATTGATTGTCACAAATTCTGGTTTTTATAGATATTTAATTATGCATGTGCGTCAAACGTGCATCAAAATGATGTGTTCACATAAGAATTTATTACAAACTAGCTTTCATCCGCGACTTCGTCCGCGCTGAATTCAGTTTACTGAGAAAAAAAGGGGTTTGTACCAACGGATCGCATTGAGTCGTGTCAACTGATATCGCGATCCGTTGCTACTCAAAATTTTTCCCATCGGATCGCGATTTTGGTTAGGTTATGTAAAATTATAGATGTTGGTTTTTTTAGTGTTGCTTTATGTTATATACCTAACCTAAGGTTGAGTACGTACTGATAAAACCTACATTTTAAATGAAAAATTTAATTAAGTACATACTTCGACGATCCGCATGTGAACACGATTGTACAATAGAGAATAAGGTATAGGGAAAGGTATCAGTGGGTTCCAAAAATTATAGCTTTTTGGAATATAATGAAACCACAATAACGATTATTATAAAACTAAAACTAGCTAACGAAACTAGCACTAACACTAAAATCAACATTAGATACGGAATGTTTACCTATATTTATTTTGTTTTGACTGTTGCTCGCGAATTTAATATAATATGTTAATTATGGTTATTTTAGCTGTGATGTTTTTTGTTTGTCTTTGTGTTATTTTTATAATTGTTGATTATAGTTGAAATGAAGACATATTTTTCAGTCAACATTATAAACGCGATAAAAACATGTACTTATTTTGAGTTTTCTATATATTGGTACTGCTTTTACTTTATTTTATCTGCGATTATACCGCTTGAAACAGTGATGAAAAATAGAAAACTCAAAACAAAATAAATATATGGTAAATATTCCGTTTCTAATGTTGACTTTAGTGTAACTGCTTTGTGACCATGTCAGTATAGAAACATGTAGGTATTACTTTTTGAATGTGTGATCATATTTTATATTTGCCTGTGTTGATTTTTACCTTTCTTGTGGAACTAACAAGAAAGGTAAAAACAATTTTTTACCTGTTTTTTTATTGTTCGAATTAAAACATGACTGATTATTATTATAATAACAAAACTACTTATTTTACCATGTTTTTAGTAAGTCACTACCTTGTTTGTCTGTCTGTCTATCGTTCCATGTGGAATATTGCAACTCTAATTTCTAGCACTTCCCGATTGGCTATCCGGCTGAAACTTTCAGGGTAGCTTACAACTCTATGATTATGCAATAAAAAAATATAAAAAACCTGTATTTAGATAAAAAAAAATATTGTTGCTTGATGGGAAAATTATTTCATTTTATTTGAGTCTCAACGGATAGCGCGATCCGATGGGGAAAATATTTACCAAATTTTGAGTGGCAACGGATCGCGATATCAGTTGACACGACTCACTGCGATCCGTTGACACTCTAAACGGATCGCGCGATCCGTTGGTACAAACCCAAAAAAGTATCCTATGTTCATCTAGGACTAGGATATTAAAAACCAATGCAAAAGTATAGCAACAACGCTCTTTATGCTTTTTGACAAACTTGTTATAATTTTGTTTCCACGGCAACATGTCATTCCGTTCCTTACAGCGAGTAATCGACATTCTCCAGTTTTCCCGTGCCTATTTACCATATTCCGGGATAAAAAGTATCCTATATTGGTCTCTATATTTTACAGTACTAAAACCACGTGCATCGAAATGATGTGTTCACAAAAGAATTTATTACAAATGAGTCTCGAAAAAGTATTTTTGATAAAGATAATGTTTTTTTTAAATATTAACAGAAATAATAGCAATAAATCAAAACAGACAGATAATAATTATTATCAGATAGTTCAAAGCTCATGGATATTTAATCAGTAAATCGATTAAGTCCCGGTTAAATAATTAATTGCACCACATTTTTCTGTATAGTGAAGTAAATTTTTAGGGCCCTCATACCGACGCAGTAGCAACACACACTCTGATACTGACCATGGACACAGGATAAAGTAGTTGCTGATCCCCTAGATATATACAGGGATACTCCAAGGGTAGGTTTCAGGATTTATGTATGTAATAGTGCCGCGTTTATTTACCGAAGCTTAAGCATAGAATAACGTGTAAGTTAATAAAGCATTTATAGCTACGTACCTAATAAAATAAAATAGCTATGCTTATTCGTTCTCCGAGGTGTGAGGCAGCTCTTTGATTAACGTTGTCTCAGTAAGCGTTTGGACAACTCCATAACAAATTATTATACATGTATAACAGCTGTTTTTTTTCCTTTTCCAATGATCCGCGACCGTGTTGGTGTGCTTCTCTCCCATCGTTACTGTGAGTAATCATTAGGTAGGTAATAATATTTCAACGTTAGATTAAAATATCATAAATCATTGAACTATTAGGTGCTCATATATTTCTGAACTCAAAGCTTAACATTAGATAAGTCATAATCATAATAGAATCATAAACATAATAATTAGGTACCTAGGTAGGTTTCAAGGTTAGACTAAAATATCATAAATCATTGAACTATTAGGTGCTTATATATTTTGAAATCAAAGCTTAACATTAGATAAGTCTTAATCATAATAGAATCATAAATATAATAATTAGGTAGGTAGTTTAACTAAAATATCATAAATCATTGAGCTATTACGTGCTCATATATTTCTGAACTCAAACCTTAATATTAGATAAGTTATAATCATAATAGAATTGTAAACATAAACCTTGGACTTGTTATTTTGGATTTACATAATAATATAATTATCGTCCCAATCTTCCTCATATTAAAAACTCTACATATATGTTACAAACTAATCAACCGAAATAGACACACAACATACATTTGTGAAACTTACGCTAGAGCGTTTCAAACCGGATGTTGCAAGTTCCGTTAGACTATTCAACGCAGGGGAATAACTATGGCCACAGAATAAATAATAGTACTAAGCTATGGCTTTGAAATATTAGCCAAAACGGACAGGTTTAAAATCACGTTACACGGTTCACGTTCCATCAATGAGTGACGCATATGTGCACAGAATAGCGCGTAGTTATTGAAGGGGACTCCCGATAGCAAGAGTTAGCATCATAAAAACTGTTGTGGAATCTGTGACACAGGCGCGTGCGACGCCGCCTTATTTAAAGCGACGCAGGTGGTCGCGTAGCATTCGTATTCAGACAGCAGAGCTGAACACTACGTTCTGAAATACTAATTCTAAATTCAAAAGTTAACGCTTTCGAATTTTCAACAAATCTTAATAATTTTCACATTCCAAAATGAAGAAGTACTCAGTGGTAGGCAACAAGAAGAAAGTAACCATGGAGGTGAACTCAACCCGACTGAAAGTGGTCGGCAACAGCTGCATCGTCCGAGTCGCGGTCAACCACGGTGACATCGAAGTCGTTGGCAATGATTGTCGCGTGGAAGTCACTGACAACTACGGGACTGTCAATCTAGTCGGGGGAAATGGACTCGTGACTATCGACAGAAGATGGAAAGGCGATCGAGTCCAAATGATGGGCCCGAGCTGCTACCTGACTGTGGCAGGAAAGCAGACGACGCAGTCTTACGAAGCTCAGCTGTCACCCTTCAGCAAGGATTTGGATGACGTCATCGAGTCCATCTTCACTTTTGTGATGCGATGACGGGGAGTGAAATGAAAAAAAAGGATTTTTGTTTTGTGTAGTGAAAATTACCAGTGATTTTTTCAAGTGAAGCCGAATCGAGGCGCGCTGATAAGAATACCTACAGTGATAAGGTAGCAACTAGCAATAGCAATGATTGCAGTTTTGTGGCAATAAAGAAACGCTTGAGATAAAATGGTATATTATTACTTTGTTTTTTGTTGAGAAATGATTGCACGAAACTAGGAAACGAAATCTAGGATTTTTTATATATTTGTCATTTTCAGAAATACCTAGGTACATTTTCTTTTTGCATATACTTTTAATAACAATAAATGATCAAACGAACTTACCAACCTTAGTGATGGCAGATCATTATCATAGGAAGTGCTTCGTCGAAGAAGGTTCGAAGATATAATCTTTACTTTGTAGTTTTTTCGATTCACTCGGCACTTGAACGCAATTTTCAGAGATTGCCGAAAAAAAATAAGTTTTTTTAATTTACTCTTTAATTATGATTAACATTACAATCATTCTTGAAATAGTTTCTCATTGAAATAGTCATCTCAGGGAAGACGGTCTTTCATAGATCACCATAATTCAGTAACAATATTATAATACTCTATGATTAAGTTCTCTGTTTTTTCATATTGGCTTTAAGGGTACTGTGCTGTAGGGATATTACAGCAAATGTCAGTGGTGATTTTATTACGGATTCAGAATTTAGCCACTAGTAAAGAGCAGACGAGCTGTGGCAAGGTGGAGTGATGACCTGCGAAAAGCAGCTGGAAGAAAATTGATGAGGAGAGCTGAAGGCTCAGTTGAGTACTATTATTTACTTGTGGTGGCGTGCATTAGGGGAACCTTATAAAGCAGAGGACAAGTATAGGCTGATAATGAATATGATGGTCATGTGCATCGTCATTTTCTGGCATGTGAAATCATATAACTAAAAAATACAATTTAAAATAATATTGAGTAAAGAAAATGGCCTTTAAACCTTTGTAGCTTATCTACAAGTGAACAAGACATAAGTTCAAAACTAAAACCCAACTACTGTTGGGTAAAATATAGCCTATCTCACTATAAATGAAGGCGAATCGATTGATGCCTCGCCCACGCCGTCCACAAAAGGGCGGCATTCTACCTATACCGCCTCGCGTTACTCCTAGGCAGGCGCAGTAAAATGTCTCTTAGAAATAAGTTGACACTCTACAAAACCTGCGTCCGACCGACAATGACATACTCGTCCGTAGCATTTGCTCACGCCTCCCGCATCTCCCTAGAGAAACTTCAGATTTTACAAAATAAATTCGTTCGCGGTGCATTAGATGCCCCCTGGTATCAGAGGAACATCGACCTGCACAGTGATCTCGAGCTTCCCTCGATAGTTCAATATATGAAAAATGCCTCTCGCCGCTACTTTGACGCGGCACTCCATCACCCCAACCCTCTAATAGTTCAGGCCTCTGACTACACGACAGACGCGACAACAGACGCACGGCCCCTTCGTAGACGCCCTAGAGACATCTTGAGCGATCCGGACGATGAAATCGCTGCCGCAGTGCAGGCAGCGATTGATTCGCCCACTCCGTCATCTTCACCATCTTTCAACACAATTAGACACAGACACCGACCTCGCCGGATGCGAGGTCGAAGGTCCCGTAATTAATGTAGACTTTATTCGCCTTCGAGTTTCTTGCCGATTCTTCTCGAAGGTGTATTCCGAATCGGTGGTCAGTTATGCAATTCATTTAAAGGGCTCCAGCCACTTCATGAGGGCCCCCTCGATCACTACCTAACAGTAGAGATCGAGGGGTGTTTAGTTCGATACTCCCCAAGTAATCAATGGCAACTGTCCAAGCCGAGGTTCGTACCCCCTGGGTGCCCTTGAGCAAGTGGCCAAAAACTTAACTTTGGCGTGTGCCTTCTGCGTCACGCATTGCGGCGGAGCGCTTTTGCGCCCGCCCCACCAGCGTCCGGTGACGCTGTAGAGGTCAGTTATAGACCAACAGCACATATCCTTTCTAAAAAAAAAAAAAAAAATATGCTTCGCTTGTCCAACAGGGGTGACGCTATGGTGGAACATCCACATTTATACATACATAATACATCATACACCAATACGTACATAGACTGTTAAACTCTTAACTGCTTTCCCGTAATCGGGTAAAAAACCTAAAAGACGCGTCTAATGATCAAACCTTAACAAATACTTATATAGAGGACATCAATGCAAACAAAAAATGGTAGAGCACTGTTATTGAAAAGAGTCGCGTTTGTGCGAAATTTATCAGTGGCCGCGACTTTTCAGTTTTTCCACTTGTGGCTATTCCAAAGTTCATAGTAAAATGTAGAACCCATATATATCATATTTATTAATAAGTTAATAATAAACATAAAAAAGCTTAAGCAGTAGCTATGTCATAGTGAAATTTAGAACGGGCTAACACAATCAAATGCGCATACAACATTTCGTGTCTATTGTGTAAACCGTTGAGGAGTTTCCTAGTCAGTCAGACTTAACCTGAGTGCAAAAACAATGTCATGGTAAGTAAAACATAAAACCGGCTATCATAATAAAATGCGTACACAAAATTTCGTGTCTGTGCTGTTGATCGTTATCTGGAGCTAATCCTGGATGATTCAGGTCATGCTTACCATAAAAATGCATTGTCATCGGAACTGAACCAATATGTAAATATTTAACTCCGTGGGATAACAGGAAGTGATTATTTCTAATTCAGCTTGCAATATTTGACCAAAACAAACAAACTAACATAATTATAAACTTTACAAGCTAAATAATAGCTTTGAAAAATAGGGTCAAATGTTATTATTAGTTAAGGTACGTTTCAAATGTCGAATTAATACAGTTATTCTGTTTTTTATGTTCTTTAATTCTAGTACATTAATAAAACGAACCGGCCTCCTACATAGCCAGCAGCTAGTTTTGACATTAGGGTACACAACCAATAATTTTAAAAGGTATTGCTCAGGGGAAAACATATCACTGTTTTCCCCTGAGCAATACTTACCTACGTAACGGCCGTGATCAAGACTTTAAATACTGGACTTCGTATAAAAAAATATGTTTTTGAAGATAAAAAGTATATTGTTGATAACAGGGTTACACCCATTTATCTGTCTATGTATTATATCAGAGTATCAAGCTGAACTTGACGTTTCCGCCTGTTTTCCTTAAGGATCAAAAAAATAGATTTCCGCCTAGTTTTCTGGGCTTTAAGCTCCATCTTTTCTACTAAACATTGCAATCGATTCAATAGATATAATATTAACAGGTAAATTAATATTTTCCAAACACTATTCATTGAAGTGTTGTAGTAATATTTGCATAAGATACTTTGTTTACTCGTAAGTACACGTATAGATATAGATATATAGATATAGATATATATATACCCCCTTTATAGATTTGAATCTGTAGGTGTATATTATTAATTATTTCCTTACTTTAATCACGAAGAAATAGGCCAGGCTCCAAGGTTACATTTTCCCACACCCCATTTCCCTGCCACCTCCCCTACACTCTGCCACCCGCTACCCGCAATAAGCACTGAAGTGCCTGCGTAACAAGGTTGAATATCGCGAGCGCTCTTTGAACACATAATTTAGCTCGGAACTAAATTAAGTATGTCTCAAAAGTTATTTATTTTATTGGCAGGCTAATAATTTAGTTAGGTAAATTTTGTCTGAGTCTTAGATAATAAACTATATTTTCTTGCTGTGAGATTTATTTTAGACTTAAGCCGTTGAGTAGAAAAATGTAAACATTACCGAAAAAACGTAATTTTTGATAAGAAAATGTATCGAATGAAATTTTGTTAATCATGTTTTTGTCTTAGTCTTAAAGAGATAAAGATCTCAAAAACATATATGTTAAGTTTCACATTTATCAGGTCTGTGGTTAACCCAGCATATTTATGCAAAAAACCCTTAAAAAGCAGAGCCTGGTCTTAACGTTATCTATTAAATTTTCTGTACAAAATACACTATGACTATTCCGCTTAGTTTGACCCTTGGGTATGGAAGCCTAAAAACCAATAATTAATTTTTATTGTTGTCTTTATCCGACTAATCGCCGCACGTGTCGTGCTATAATGGTTTATCTACATATGTTTTAAAACTTTTTTCTGTGTAACAGAACTAGTAAAAGTGGTGCTCTACCGATAGTCTCCCACATACATAGAGCTAGAGATATCATTGTACTCTCCTGGATTAAGACATCACGTGACAAACTGTAATTTAACCCTCATAGTTAACACATTCACAGTAATTACTGTAAACCTAACGATCGGATGTGCAGGGTCGCCAACTGTTTTATTTATGAAGGACATTTAAAAATTAATGGGCTAAAACCGTATGGGCCGTATGGGCTTAATGGTTAACCGCAGTCTCACCTGATGGTAAGCGATGACGCGGTCGACGATGACCTGTTAACTTTCAACTTGGTAGGGTGTTCCATTATTTGTCTGTTTGTTGTTTTGTTCAATTTGATGTAGTTTAGTTTTATCCATAAAAACATAATTAGTTGTTTTTTGTTATCGTATTTTAAGTTAGATAATTTAGACCAAGCGACAGCGAAAATGGTTAATCTTAATTTTAACATTTATTAGTCAGAATTGCTAATGAGAAGAAGGGAATAAACATTAACCCGTTTCTAAATGAATAACATTTTCCTTTTTGATTCCGATTCATATTTCAGTCTGATTTTGAATTCATAAAATTGTTCTTGCTGTTCTGCATACATATTTATTTTATAATAGGATTCATTTTGTAGGAATGTTGCTTGATCCCGGTTCTAATCTAAGCTGTAAAACTATTCTAATTCTGACGTATTCATCCAAGGTGAACCAAATAAAAATGTAACGTTTTCTCTGCCATCACACTTTTTTACTGAATCGTAATATCCTTATAAGGCATCGTTCGGTTTGTCATTATCAGATGCAAACTCCTCGGTCATTATTCATTCATGAGGCTTGTTAGTTTTGGAGTGAAGATTAATTTAATCTTTATGGTTTTTACGATTACATTGACGTAAATGAGATAGGCAGATAAATTGTGTCATTCACGAGGCCCCACTTTCTTTGTAGAGGAGGGTTGACTATTATAGGAATCTGACGCTAAATCTATGCAACCTGGTCGTAAATCTAAAACTACTAGTAGTACTAGTAGTAGTACTAGTAGTAGTAGTGTAGTACTAGTGCAGAAGAGACTTGAAGAACTTATCTGAAGATAATCAGAAGCTACAACTATTAACAAATCGTTCCCTGGGATTCTAAAAGTAGAACTAGGGACGAAGAACCTGCTTTTGGCTATTATAATCCTATCATCACGTTTATTAACCAAAGTCCTACTCAGGGTACAATCTAGGTACACAATACAATGGTTAAAAAAGGTCAAGAAAGTAGAAGTAAGCCATGAGTCCCATGTCATAACTTCATAAATGTTCCTTTATTTTAGAAAACTTACAGATTCACTTCCACTTCACAACAATAACATCAATATTTAGTTATTTTGTAGAACTAGAACGGTTGTGTCTGAGAAACTCTGACACCATTTTGAGGCACTATCTCATTCGACACACTCTTAAACAGTGTAATTTGGTTTGGTATTAAGTTTTTTCATCAGAGTTAGAAAATTTATAAAATATATAGCGTGTTGGTGATATAAACATGACGCCAAAACATTGAGCATTGACGTCACCAACACCACTTTTATTTGCAGACGGGCATACTGTAGCAATTTAGATTAATTATGTGCCATCTGTGTGTAATTATTTATTACGTGGACGAGATTGAGATTGTCTATTAAAATGACGCCCATCCTGTGCACTATGTTCATCATTTAAAAACGAAACAATGATCCTTTGGCCTATATTTCCACTGCTGGAACTACTGTCAGAAAGTGAAGAAGTATTATGGGGACCACCGTATTAATCCGTATTCATTTTATTTCTCTCGCAACTTCGAAAAATATATTATTTAATTTAAATACAGACAGATTTTATAACGGGGAATATAAACTTATATGAACTAGTTCTTGATTGTGAACGTTGTATTCCTCATAGTTTCACAGGGGCGGCAAGGTGGGCACTTTGTGTCAACTCTCTGGCTCTCAAATCTATGGCATACTTCGGCAGATCAGCTCAAGAAGCGATAGTATAGACTAGGTGCGCCCCGCGTGAGGGATGATGATGATGACGATGATGATGAAAAAAAAAAAGCTATCCAGATATAAGCTATCTCCATCTCTCTGCTGTTTGAGAGTGAGGTATGATGATGATGAAAAGTATCCTATGTATTATTCCAGGGTATAAACTATATCGAATCCAAATTTCATCAAAATTTGTTCAGCCATTTGAGAGTGAAGTATGATGATGATGATGATGATGATGAAAAGTATCCTATGTGTTGTTCCAGGGTATAAGCTAAATAAGCGTCTAGCCATTATCGCGTTAAAACTCCCCAAACAAACAAACGGACAACGTTTCACTTTTATATATTGGTGTGGATTCTAAGCTTCAGAGTGGATATGAGCTCATATCCACTCTGAAGCTTACACTAGAGAAGAAGAGCACCAAACGGCTGTGCCGTTTGGTGCTTGAATAGAACCTTGCCACCTCCAACCCGCCGACCGTGGCATCGCTAAGGTCTAGTGCAGTGAGTGCACAAGGGACAGATGAGCTAATGAGACATCTTTAGGATGGGGACGCCGCAGTCACATTGATGGGTCACGGCAGTCCCATTTTGTCTGTGTATATACAGCGACCGACCTGGGTCCGGAATCAGTTGATGGATTTCCAGAATGGCCACGGCAGATCACTTCCTGGGAGAAGATGTTGGTGGTGGAATCTGGTGGATGGTGCTGGGTGTTTTTTCTTCCAAAGAGTGACTTTAAGTGTGTCTGGATGATGTTTATATATTGGGATCGTAGTGAGTGACAACTTTTCTTAAGTATTTTCAAAAAACTATAATTGGCTTCTTGTTATGGCTTCTGTGGCTTGTTAGTACCTACTAATCACAATTCTGACAATAATCTATGTGAGTCATTGAAGTATTATTACTTAATAATAATACCTCAATGATCTGAGTGCCTGGGCTCTATTTCATAAAGCGACAAATCATAATAAAAGTACAAATGTCAGTCGAATATGCCAAATCTGCGTTTCATACAACGACAGTAAGAAATATCGTTACTCTATTTCATAAAACAAAAAACCACGACATTTCGATAGTTTGATTGACATTTGTCGGTTCGATTGACATTTGTCAGTGTATTATAGTTTTATGAAATAAGGCCCTGGTGAAAGTGACGCCGCTAGGTACACTATACATGCTCTTTGGCAACGTGGCAAAATTTCAGGTATGTAGGTATTTATTTAGCTAATCGAATTAGCATTGCAATTCAAAGTTTCAGGTATGTAGGTATTTATTTGGCTAATCGAATTAGCATTGCAGTTCAAAGTTTCAGGTATGTAGGTATTTATTTGGCTAATCGAATTAGCATTTCAATTCAAAGTTTCAGATATGTAGGTATTTATTTGGCTAATCGAATTAGCATTGCAGTTCAAAGTTTCAGGTATGTAGGTATTTATTTGGCTAATCGAATTAGCATTGCAGTTCAAAGTTTCAGGTATGTAGGTATTTATTTGGCTAATCGAATTAACATTGCAGTTCAAAGTTTCAGGTATGTAGGTATTTATTTAGCTAATCGAACTAGCATTGCAGTTCAAAGTTTCAGGTATGTAGGTATTTATTTGGCTAATCGAATTAACATTGCAGTTCAAAGTTTCAGGTATGTAGGTATTTATTTGGCTAATCGAATTAGCATTGCAGTTCAAAGTTTCAGGTATGTAGGTATTTATTTGGCTAATCGAATTAGCATTGCAGTTCAAAGTTTCAGGTATGTAGGTATTTATTTGGCTAATCGAATTAGCATTTCAATTCAAAGTTTCAGATATGTAGGTATTTATTTGGCTAATCGAATTAACATTGCAGTTCAAAGTTTCAGGTATGTAGGTATTTATTTGGCTAATCGAATTAGCATTGCAGTTCAAAGTTTCAGGTATGTAGGTATTTATTTGGCTAATCGAATTAGCATTGCAGTTCAAAGTTTCAGGTATGTAGGTATTTATTTGGCTAATCGAATTAACATTGCAGTTCAAAGTTTCAGGTATGTAGGTATTTATTTAGCTAATCGAACTAGCATTGCAGTTCAAAGTTTCAGGTATGTAGGTATTTATTTGGCTAATCGAATTAGAATTGCAGTTCAAAGCTTCAGGTATGTAGGTATTTATTAAGCTAATCGAACTAGCATTGCAGTTCAAAGTTTCAGGTATGTAGGTATTTATTTGGCTAATCGAATTAGAATTGCAGTTCAAAGCTTCAGGTATGTAGGTATTTATTTGTCTAATCGAATTAGCATTGCAGTTCAAAGTTTCAGGTATGTAGGTATTTATTTGGCTCATAGAATTAGCATTGCAGTTCAACGGTGAAATACCGCCAGCATGTTGGGTACGCTGCCAATAGGTAGTGGACGAAAACCTGGAACCAACTGTTTATGTAGTAGTTAGTTTTTACTAGACACAAGATAATATTTGTCTAAGTATACTTATGCAATTATTCTTTAAACTGTGACAAATAGTTATTATGTTATAGTAACATAATTGTTGATCAGATATTTTATTTCTTAGACATAAGCCATATCAGAGGCCCTCGGGCGGCCTGACAAACTCTGACTCCCAGCATATGCACAATAAATAATAATAATAAAAATAATTAATAATTAATAATAAATGTTCCTTCCATGTTAATAATATTCAGCGGTCAGCACATTCTCATACAACAAGCAAGCATTTCTTAGATATATTTTCGTCGATTGATTGCTTGATTGTCGCATGAGCTATGCTGGTTTCTATTATACTTCTGGAGACAGAGGTTTTCAGGCCACCCGAGAGCCTCTGACATGTCTTAAAGACAGCTATTAATCAATAACAGCCGAGACCGGCAGAAAGCATCCGAAGCACGGAGCGTTATATATCCACGCATAAATTCAGTCAAAGAAATGTTATTGGTGGCGTAGCCGTGGATCAAACCCGGTGTCGCTGGATACACGTACCGATCGGCCCTATCGCTCTTTGTGGTGTAATAAATACCTAAATTTCTCTTGGTTTAGGTGTTCAGCGAAGGTTAATCCCCTTATCTAATGTCAACTTTATCCGTTTGTTTGTTTGTCTAACTTGTACTATTATTTATTCTGTGGTCTAACTAAAGTGACTAATACCTACTGATCTACAAACATACCTTGTAACCTTACTGTAAATTCCTTGAAGCAAGGTTTTCGCCTTGAGGCAATTAAGAAGAGGATATGAATGATGCTTTAACACAGAATAAGTCATAGTATTCCTTAATAACATAGTTCATAGGTTATAGTTATTTACCTTCTAGGTATAGATAGATAGTTATTTTCACATCGAGAACTAAGCTAATTTAATTGGCGCTCAGTGCATAGATGGTGTTAGTCGAAGAAGCTTAGATTTGGTTATCTATCTATATCTTCTATACTCGTATATTTATAATAAAGCAGTAAGTAAAAAAGACTGTACGTAATTAATATTTAAGATAAATGGAAGGGGACTTAAAATCTATTGTCTGTCAGTTCGAGCATCACGTAAAATATACTGGTCCGATTAAAATGCGACTTTCTCTGATGGATAGCTTAGGTTTTGACTTAAAACCAGCAGCCTTATTGTCTAACTCTGGTGATAATGAAACTGACGTTCATTTACAGTTTATGAACATGAATCTCCCAATTCGAATTGTCTAACTCTCCACCGGTGATCTCCTCGGTGATCTTCACCGAGTCGCCACTGTCAGCTGTTTATAAGCGAAATGAATGAACGAAAAATCATATTTTGACATACTTATATTGGTATTGTCTAAATTTTCATCGTCACCGAGTCATGTCAAATGAAAAAGGTTGCTCTGTCCTAACCTTTCGTATCAACTGCCTTTGAGTTTGTGCCGAAATTATAGTTTTATTGAATTAAAAGTTGACTGTTTGCGTAAGTTCAAAGGGAAGGGGTAATCTAGGTATCATAATTAATTGCGGTTTATTAATTTCAGGGACTAATTCTCCGAAAATTCGACTTTCAAAATTGCGAAAGTCAAACAGAAAGTTCACTGGTTTTTTGTGATATATATATATATATAGTTCGATACAAAGAGAATATTTCGATATTTACTTCTACTAGCACTTATTTCAGTTTAACATATCTAGTTTATTCGATTACAAGCACTATAAGTACCTAACCTACAAAAACATAAAATGAAGAATATTTTGATGGGCGAATTTGTAGCCAACTGCAGAAAAACAACATCTCCAAACTAATGGACAGGCTCTCAAGCCCCTAATATTGGTGCTGACCATGTGGCTATTATAATATCTATGGATGTTCAATGTTTAACAACAAATATCAACAAAACATTTAAAATAGACCAATAAATTATAATCATAATCTCTATGCACTTCAAATCAGAAGAGTTGTGAGTTGTGATAACAAGGTGGACAGTGGAAACTAAATATTTCCCAAGTAACACCCAGGTGGACAAAGGTAAGCTGTTGTAAAAAAAAACTTTCCACGGTTCACCCAGGTGGTCGTAAGAGATGGACAGTAAGGGGTTAACCGAAAAATTCATTTTGTCACACATCAGTGTTACTACTTTTGACGATTGGCTAGTGCCCTGACTGAGAGTCAACAAATGGTTGCAAGTTCGAATCTCGCAAGGTGCAATCATTTGTGTGATGAGCACAAATGATTGTTTCTGAGTCATTGATGTAATATTGGTTTATATCTATGTATGTTTATTTATAAAATATTTTTGATGAGAGTATTTGTAGCCAGCTGCAAAAGAAAAACATCTCCAGAAGGTTTTGAGGAACAATCACAGGCTTATTTACACCCTAGACCATTCATTATGAAAGAATTTGCAAAAATAACAGTCAAAATGTATTAAAAGTATCGACAAAAGATACCAAGTCACATAGTACAAAACCTAAAATGATACCTTTATAGGTAATCAGTTAAAATGACATCGGGAACTGCCTACTTTCAACCCATATCTAATGCACCTTTTTTTATTACTTTTTATGCAACTGTTTGACCATGATCTCACCTGATGGAAAGCGATGATGTGGTCGAAAGTAGATACCTATTCACTCTTGACTTGAACACACCTGGATTAACTATATTTTACCAGAAACACTGATGAGGGCAGGGTATTCCACTCCTTTGCAGATCTTACAATGAATGAAGAAGCGTAACGCTTCGTGCTTGTGTGTGGTATTTCAATCATAAAAGGGTGCCGCTTTGCCAATCGTCTAGTTTGTACGGTGATAAGGGAATCAGATTGTGCAGTTCTTGTGCTCACTCTCCATAGTGCAATCTGATAACTTGAATTTTGCACATTATCATATTTGTCGTTCAAAAAGGAGGTGAAAAATTTATTTTGTCATTTACATTCAGTGCCACTACATTTGGCAACCAGTTGGCCGAGTGGCTAGTGACCCTGACTGAAAGTCAACCAATGGATGCGGGTTCGACCCGCAAGGTGCAACCGTTTGTGTGATGAGCAGAAGTATTTGTTTCCGAGATATGAATGTAATATTCATATCTTTGTATGTCTACTCGTATCTATTGTCTAGTACCCATATTTAGTGCATTCAGTGTATTTATGTCAGCGTACAATACATACAAAGTTTTAATATTTTTTCTTATTTGTTGCAGATTGAGTGACAATACTACTGGCATTTACTCTGGTTTAAAGATTGCTGTAAGCTAAAGACTGCCGATTGTGTTACCGCTACTTCTATATTATATTTTGTACAAAATACGATTTACTTCTTAGTATATACAATAAAGAGTTTTCTATCTATCTATGTTTTGTTGTTATTTTTTTAACTACAAATTATTATGTAAGTAGAAACATACATCTATACCTATGAAATAGTATGTCACAAGCGACATACCAACCAACTGATTCACAGACAACACACAGCCTAAACCGGTGGACCTAGAGATTTGCAATTTGGAGGAAATATTTATTTAAATTTCGAACGAGGCTGGCAAAGTTTGCACACGAGCAAAGCCTCGGCGTGCAGCTAGTTTTAGCATAAACACAGACTGAGTACGGATAGAGAAACAGAAAATTCAACAAATTTTATTAAATAGCATGTTTATTTTATTGTAAAAATCTTTCTAAAAAACATATAACGGGCAAGTGTCTTTATTAAATAAGGACTATACATAAAACATTCTAAAAACTAACAAGCCATTACTGGCTCACTCGTAGCCCACTAATTACAATGTACTTATATAGTAATTCACAACAACAAAGTAAATATTTCCAACAAACCATTTTATTAAAATGGTATAAAAAAGTGCAGTAATGTATGTAGTTATAATATGTAGGTATATTCCTAGGTAATACAAATATAACAAGTAGATTTGAGAAGCAGCATCCTTTTGCATTTTATGGACATGCTATGAATCTCTGCCCGCTGCAATCCGACTTGAAATGATCCTGTTTACTGTGATAGACAGGTACTGAACTGAATCTGAAAATAAAGATAGCTAAAAATAGCTATGATCATTTGTCATTATCAACATAACAAGTACTACATAGTCAATATTGTAATGTGCAGTATTACTTTTGTAGAGTTAGATCAAATTTGTAAATAATTCAAAAGAGAGGTGAATTTGTTGTATGTCTCTAGCTACAGCTACATCAGGCTTTGTGATAACTGGAGATGTTGATACTGACACAGGTGCAAGCTGCAGCCCATCTCCTGAACCCCGGCTGGTGCTCACAGCACACATGGGGTGAGAAGGGATGGACCTATTATTATTCCGGGCCCACAAGGCACCTTACATTAACAGTTTTTTAAGGTGGTGTGTAACTGTGTAGCTAGAGTATTATATAATCAATTAATTACCTATGAAACTTAATATAGACAGATAGATAACTCTTTATTGTACACCAAAAATATACAAAGTCCCACTTGGGGGGTGTATATTATGTCCAGTCAATAATAATTATTAGGTATGTACCTACCTAGTTGATAAATTATAATACAAAATATAGGTACCTGCGGGACTACAGAAAGTTGAGTTCTGTTGATGAATGTTTTCTTCTATTGGGGAGTGTATTACAGAAATCAACATTGGTTAAGCAGCAGTATCTTATCTGTATATCTCCTTCTTAGTTTGGGCTGTGAAGTAAAATTACACAAAACATAACCGATTATGTATGCATTGAAATGAGGTAAAAATCCATTAAAATAAAATATGTATGGTGTTGATGAAAATGCATATACCTATGTACCTAGTAGGTAAATTAAATTAGACTCGAATAGGTGCCTACATAATATTCATTAGTCCACCAAAATTCCTGTATATCCAAGCCAAAGACTGTCAGAACTTGCGATATATTTGTTCAAAGTTTCGATCTAACTCGATGACCAATTGTAGGTCTATGCAAAGACCACTTTATCAGATGACATTCTGAAATACAATATGGTACAATAGATACGTATTTGTTGCTAAATCAAGGCATATTTGTCAATTTTTTATCCGAAAACGAACATAACCTCGACATACATTACATCTCACAAAGCAATTCCACTTTTGGTTTATCCACGTTTCGCACAAACTCACACAAATTTTGTGACTAGAACCTACCTATGTAATATTTCTTTTTTCCATTTGATTTTCATTTCATTATTGAATGCTAAAGTAAACAACAAACAAACACATACTTTAGTATGGTCCAGAATAAATAATTACTTGCAAACCAACGTTTCGTTCTACGCAACGTCAGGCTATAATATACTTGAATATTATTTTTGAAGAATATCCATTTATTAAACTGCATAACTAATAAAAATTAGATTATAATAAACAAATAAAACACTACACATGTTTATATGGCTAAATTAACATTTTACAACCATTAGTTCAAAAAAGCACTAAAAAGTGCTCAAAGCTGTTCTTCTTGAAATGGAACGCCAGAGCATATGTTTTTGGTGTTATATCGTCTGTGGAAAGAACAAAATGGACATCACTTTTTCAAGACGATTATCACCGAAAATATTAGACAATTCCCCTGGACGGCGAACTGGAACCGTCAATGGAACTGGTAATGGATTTGATTGCCATTACCAGAGTTAGACAATAAGGCTGCAGTACTTTGTTTCTCAATCCGATATGTAGAAGCCGAGCAATCGATAAAAAACAATTTGACGGCTGAACGAATGTTGCCACGGGCACAGCTAGTAACATATATGAAATTTAATTATTATAAATATACAAAAACCCGACTGCGAACAAAACTAAAAAGAGGCAAACAAGCTTTAGATTCTTGATTTTGAAATATAAGATGCCGTCTTATATTGATTAGCTTTCTTGTCACTTTATAACTAATATAGCAATCTTCCAATGATTCCTCATTTATCAAAATCCATCAAGCTACAACCAAATTATTATTAGGCTGTACAACCAAAGAAACGTACAAACAAACATACGCAGTCGGGTAATAAGAAGAAGAAGAATGATTTTAAATTATAGATATTTCTATCATAAGTTGTAATAAGTACGGAAGATTGGTGTCACGTGTTTTTAGGTAATGGGTGGCAGCATTTTCCTGTGAAAACATAAAGAATTAGCAAGCTGAAGTGGCAATGGGCTGATCACATAACTGGAAGAACCGAAAACCGTTGGGGTAAACGAATTCTCGAGTGGAGACCGCGTGTAGGCAAACGTAGGGCGCCCGCCGTCCAGGGCCTGGATTCTGTATGACCACTCACGCCAATTCCACGCGAATTCCACGTCCATTCCACGCTGCCTGCGTTGAATCACGAACAAATTCCACGCAGGCGGCGTGGAATTGGCGTGGAATTGGCGTCTTAAAATTAGAGAATTAGGCCCCAGGTGCAGTGACGATTTGCGAAAGGCGGCTGATAGTGACTGGATGAGAAGAGCCGAAGATCGGGCTCATTGGCGTTCACAAAGAGAGGAGGAATACGGGCTGATTATGATGATGATTTTCCTGTGTTGGTAAGTATCAACATTTACTGTAGTCCCCAAGCCGTCTGCTAAGTGTGGTGATTATGGCAAAGCCTCCTCTATTATGGGGAGGGTCATGTTCAGCAGTGGACTTCGGACTGATGATGATGAAGATTGATGTCTTAATAGTCAAACATTCAAGAGAAAGTTTTAGCGTGAAAAGCTTCACGAGCCTCGTTTAAAACTGTGTAGCTTGCTTTCTTAAACTCAAATGGAGAATGGTGAAATGCTATGTTATGTCAGTAGGTACTTCTGTCTGGTGCTGAGGGATGGACTTTAAATAAAAACATAGAATTAAAATTAAATGCATTTGAAATGTAGCTTTAACGAACGTTAAAGATCTCATGGATAGATATAGTAAAGAATAAAGAAGTACTTAATAGTAAGTAAAGTAACTTAAATATTTTAATTTCGCTTTATTTTTATGTTTATAGGTCAATTTATAAAATATTCATCATTATCATCATGTCAGTCTTTAGAAGTCCACTGCTGAACATAGGCCTCCCCCAAAGAGTGCCATAACGAGCGATCTTGTGCCATCTCCATCCACCGACTTCCTGCGAAGGCTACAATGTCGTCGGTCCATCGTGGGAAGACCCCACCCCCACCCACACTTCGCTTGCTTGTTTGATATCGCCATTCAAGAACCTTTATTCCTCAGCTGTTGTCGGTTCTGCGAACAATATGGCCTGCCCATTGCCACTTCAACTTGCAAAATCTGAGAGAACCTTGGTTCTTCTACGGATTTCCTCGTTTCGGATTCTATCACGTAGTGAAACACCGAGCATAGCTCTCTCCATTGCACGCTGCGCGACTTTGAGGTTGTGTATGAGACCAATAGTTAGCGACCACGTCTCAGTGCCGTATGTCATCACTGGCAACGCGCACTGATTATAAACTTTCGTCTTGAGGCACTGCGGTATTTGTGATGAGAAGATATGGTGTAATTTCCCGAACGCTTAAAAAAACATCATGGATGGGAAAATGGAAGGGAAAAGGGGAAGAGGGACAAGGATAATTACATGCAGTGACAACCTAAAGAGCTGACCAATATCAAAGACGCTGCCAGTCCTTGCAGTCTGGCACAGAACAGAGAAGAAATCCGCTAGGATATGGTATCCTATGAAGAAGAACCTTGCTTTCAGTCAAAATCCTGTTAATTCAGTAGTTTATAGTCACCCTACTGCACTTGTTAAGTCAGTTAGAGCGTTATTAGGTAAATGGGCGCCGTTACCGTTGACGTACCCTGTGGTTATATGAAAGATATTGTTGATCATGATACCATTTTGATACGACATGGTACAGTCATCGACAAAATTTGCTCAAATTTTCCAATCTTTCATTTAACTTTTTACCCGAGTACGGCGAAGCAAGTGAAGGGTAATGAGTTTAAGTGTATATGTATGTATGTATGTAAGTGGGTATATGGGTATGTGGATGTTCCACCATAGCGTCGCCCTTATTGGCCCGATTTTGACAAGCGAGGTGTCGAGGTGTTCCTTTACCCAACTACGGCGAAGCAAAGCAATGGATATGTGTTGTAACTAAAAACTTGGTCCAACATTAGACAAGCGAAGTATCAATCGATTGTTTTTCATCGCAAGAGTGTCATAGGCTATTTTTTAACCGACCGTTGTCGGGCTTTAGTTTTTGAACTTATGTCTTGTTTAATGAGAAGAAAACATTGCAAATTATAATGAAATAATTATTCATTTGCGAAATATTGTATTCATATGCATTTTGCGTGTTAGAAAAAATACTTTTCGAGGTCAATGTTTTGAAGGTTTAAAGTGACCTTTGTTACGTAGTATTCATTCTGCGCGTTTGTCAGTATTCGCTAAACACGTCTATACTGTACTGTACGTACAGTCGCGACAGAAAATTTTAATAAGGTGTGTTCAAGTCTAGAGTGAATAGGTATCTACTTACTAGCCAAGTGTGTATACCTGTCTGTGTGTGTGTGTGTGTGTGTGTGTGTGTGTGTGTGTGTGTGTGTGTGTGTGTGTGTCTGTGTGCCTGTGACTACATTATCGCTTCCCATCAGGTGATATCATGGTCAAAGAACGATTGCCTAGACAGTAATAAATAAAACAAGCTCTGTACAAAATGCCAAGGTACAAAAAATCGACATCAATTTTGATACAATTTATACAGTACCACGGTTTTCTTTCTCAAGTAAAAAACAATCATGTAATTCGGTTTAGAAATCACAAGATATTATAGAACATCAACTATTAAGCAAACAGATTTTCTAATTAAAACTACAGAACCAATTTTGATGAAATTTATATAGGAGTACACTGAAAGTCTACCCTTGTGAATAAAATAAAAACCTTCCAAATCGGTTTAGAAATGTTAGAGATTTGAGGCAATACAAACACAAAATCTAATGGATTTACTAAAAAAACTAAACTCGAAAAACAACTGAACCTATTTTGATGGTACTACCTGGAGAGTATACCCTTTCAAATAAAAAAGGATTTTCAAAATCGGTCCGTTATTGACGGAGAAATTAATAAAAAAAATATAAAAAAACATACATACAGACGAATATTTACAACGGCTATTACAACTATAATCTACGATTATGTAGTTAATTATTTATTCTGTGTAAAACTTTTATCGTTGTCTGTACAATCTAGATCAAATTAACCACATGAGAATGGAATAAGTCTAACATACAGATGCTAACATGTGATAGTGGGTACAATAAATTCAATGACATTGCAATTGCAATCATATTGTTGATTTTAAATAGGAATTGAATACTAGAAAATGGATCAAAAAACACTTTTTAGTAATCCGTAGTTAAACAAGGGGCAAGAAGGACCCGAAAAAATCTAGCGTTTGATAATTGGACGATAAGTGAGTTTGTAAATGACGATTACCACCACAGTGTAGCCTAGTGGGAAACGTACGAAATTTAGAATGAGGTTTTTGCGAATGCCTATTCCTCGAAGTCTATTCATCGAATGCTCACATCCTCGAAGGGTCGTTTCTCTTAGCAGGGCTGTCAAGAGGCGAGTTTCCTCTTAAGCCGATAAAATACCTTTTTATGAAACCTGGATTCTAGGCTACGAATAATAATAATATCTAGGTCAAAAGCGATGGCACATTACATAAACAATAATAACAAGTACCCTGCCAAAAAACGAACTCTTGGTTTTTTATAACCTGTCACTCGGGATGATGTAAGGATTCTAACGATACCCCATACCATCCAAATCTGTTTATGCATTCGAAAGTTATGGTGGAACAAAGAAACATACATACATGAACCCTGAAAACAATACAGAAAAAAATATAATTCGTGAAAAAAATACAGACGACTTGAGACTTGAGACTTGAGTATCTGCCTCTTTAAGAAGTCAATTAAAAAAACGAGTAACACGACCGCCTTGCCACATAACGAACATTTCAAAAAACATAACCTTGTTACTCGCCGGGATGATGATTCTAACGGTATCTCATGCATCCAAATCTGTAATGGTGGAGCAAAGAAACTCACACACATACATACATGAACCCTAAAAACATTACACTTAGATAAATTCAAAAAAAAGATTGCCATAATTAAAAGGTCACATTACGTACTCGGTGTTTCTACATATTGTACTACAATGGGCAAAACTTTTCCTATGACAACACAATATTTTCCAAACAAGATACACTTGGTTTTAATTTTGTGCAAACAAGATACATTTCGAGGTACCTATTTTTTTTTAGAGATACCATTATGTTTACGAAAGATATAATTTCCAAGTATCATATTGTTATCGTTCATAGTTTATATGAGGTTACGTAGCTGCCAATTTTAACCTCGTTTTTACATTTTATTGATAGCACGTGTTGATAACATGACGAAATATCAATGACGTCATTGCTATGATGTAGTAAGGACTTTTTGAAGATGTATCCTATTCTCATTCATTGTGATTTGTGTCATAGTCATAGATTTAGTGTTGAAATCAAATCAAATATTTTATTTGAATAAAGACACGGTACCACTGATCTCTATGGATTTGCTTTGCCATGCTTTCGTTTGTGCAGTTTGTTCAAGCGCCCTACCGAGCGTCCATGGAACTCAAAATTAAATTGTTTCTTCTCCTGACGTTAATCACAGAATAAATAATAGTACAAGTGTCCGTCACAGTACATATATAAGGACTATTTATATGTACTGTGGTTCCGTGGACGCTCACTACTGCCAAACTACTGCTATCAGCGTCAAAATGGCGATAATCAAATGTGCTTATTGCGACGTTCGTCAAGAGCCTGTCTAGAGTACGCATAGTACATATAAAATAAACACAGATCTAATGTACCTACTTATGAGGCAAGGTTCACATGTTCAATAAAACTAGTGGCTCTGTAAGCTGTAGACCACGCGCGTACAAACTTTTTTGCATACAATCTAGCGGTGCACAGTAGCGCCATCTACATACATTATTGTAAAACTAACATTAATAACCAAGGTGCTCCATCAATCCCTACCTGATGGTAAAAGGCTGATTCTACTGGTAGAAACCTAAAAGTGAGTAATTTACTGCATTTTGAGGTGCTGTTCTGCTCAACATGCCGAAGGTCCTCATCAGATCTTCACCAATTTGTTATGAGACCATTTTAAAATTACTACCTTTCAAATAAAAAAATAACCATCGAAATCGGATCTAATAAGGCGGAGATATTCAGTAGCCCCCTTTTTGCTCCTTTTTGGGGGAAGCACCCCCCCCAATCAAAAATCCCCGACGACTAAAAAAATTGTTTTGTTTAATCTGTATTCGTACAAACAAGACATAATCGTTAAAGTGCTAAAAAACAGACTGTGAACAAAACAAACAATACATAAGTTCAAAAACTAAAACCCGACTACGGTCGGGTAATAAATGCACTATACACTCTTGCGATGAAGACGAATCGATTGACCTCACTTGTCAAAAGCTACCAAGTTTTTAGTTATAATATTTGTTTAGCAATAGTCAGGTAAAAAATAGCCTATGACATTCTATAAATGAAGACGAATCGATTGATACCTCGCTTGTCAAAATCGGACCATGGTGGAACATTCGCATACCTTCACATGCTACACCTTTGACCACATCATCGCTCTCCATCAGGTGAGATCGTGGTCAAACAACTGCTAGACAGAGATAAAAAAAAACCTACATACATACACTATTAAACTCCTTCCATTGCTTCGCCGTAGCACAGAATAAATAATAATTTGGCCGTAGTCAGGTAAAAAGGGACAAAAATTTAAGTGAGAATGGTTGCTAATCAACTTTAGATCGTTATAGATCCTAAACGGTAATTAGAAATGGAAATGACAAGCGATACATAAAGATGATTTTCAAATACTTATCATTCGTCGACATTTTTTCTTTCTTTTTACATTATGGCATTTCAAAAGAATAACAAATTCGGAATACAGGTATAATCACATAATTATGATCCAACTATCTATTATTATAAAACCTTTCTTTCAATCCTGCTTTTGGTTGCCTGGGAGAGATCGCCTAATCTGGATAATTCCCCTCAATTTACCGTCGAAATTATGGTTTTCCTGTACGTAAATACTAGGTAATACTTAAATGTAGTTTCTTTTATACAAAACAGATGGCGTTGTAATGATTTTCAACGTAACTGTCAAATGTATATTGTTGACAGAGTAATAATGTTACTTTTGTTTGTTTTTGCCTATGTGTTTTTGTGCAACAATAAACAATAAAAAATACGCACGTAGAAAACAACCCGACTGAGAATGGTTGCTAACCAACTTTATAGATCCTAAATGGTAATTTGAAAAGAAAAACGACATGAGGAACTTATAGATGATTTTCAAGTATACCCCACCAATTCAATGATAACCCACTTAACATAGTTCGTTGACGTTGTTCGTTACGTCTAGTTTTCGCAGTATTGAATTTTGATTATTGACATGTCTTTAGTAGCACTCGCAAAATTAAGACAAATTTATTGATGTAAGAATCATCAAAATCGGTCCACTTCTTTGGTCTTTATAGTGCCACAAAGGAACAGTACTGTTATCATACTGTTTTAGTATGAAAAACCTATTGAAAGTTATATACAATAGCACAGAATCAATAATAGTATTAACAGTAGTCCGAAACCAAGTGTTTTCCGTAGTATTGTTCAGATTTACTGCTAACTTTGTTGAACATTGGACAAGGGATTAACTTTAAACAATACACACAAGTTGTAAAATATTGCTTCTGTCACTTCACTTCTCCGAATATAAAGTAGGCTAATTTAAAACTATTCAATTCGCGCCTTCGAGCATATATCCAAATAGGTAGTGGCTGCTTTTGTCCGTCACTTAAAACTGATGTACATAATATACAATTTTCTATACCTACATTTCATGTTTTTACTTTTTTTGGCTCCGCACTTGTAGTATATTTAGCCAGCGTCAAGATAAGACAAATTATATTTAAAAAAAACACTAAATAGTCAAAATGTCGAGTCCCAGTGAGACAGTTAGTCAAAAGTCTAGTCAAATTACAGTCAAAGTCGAGATTCAGTAAAGTGGTGGAGCTTTACTGAAACTTCCTAGGAAGTTTCGGAAAGAACAAGAAATTACACGTTTTTTTAAATTTGTATTCCACCAATAATACATATTACATTAGCAGTCGAAGAAACACAAGTTTGAGAAAATAAATCAAAGAAAAACTATGTCTCGACTACGTATTCCCGCCGAAATCTTTCATGTAGTTACATAATATCCCAAGTTTTTTTTTAATAAAAATCTTCTAAGTTATATCACTGGTACCACATAACTAATGACCAAGAGTATCCTCCTCACAGAATAAACTCTGTGCTTGCTTGCTTGTGGTACATGAGGTTAGTGCTGGCCTGTGGTGTCAGATTTTGTCAAGTCGGGCCTCATGGCTTAAAGACTGCTGTCAATCAATAACAACCGCGACCGACAGCTACATGCCCTCCGAAGTACGGAGCGAAGGAAAACCGCACATAACGTAGAAAAGTCATTGGTGTGGAGCCTAAGATCGAAACCGTTATCATTGGATTCTAAGTCGCAGTAGTAAACTGCTAGACTACTGTAGTATCCTCTGTGAATGCTGACTACGCATCAGTCAGCCTGCAGCCACTACTGACTATTTCACAGTTTAGTTATTTGTTATGCAAGGCTGCAAAGTATTTTTTTGGCGAGAGTACTTGTATTGATACCTGAGCAAGCGAAGGATTCTAGGATTGAACCACGAGCGAAGCGAGTGGTTCAAATAAAGAATCCTGAGCGAAGCGAGGGTTTCAAAAGTACGAGACGCCAAATAACTTTGCTGCCGTGCGCAACATAAAACTTTTCACCTCACTATAGCGAGGAAAATGCTAGGTGCAAGAAAAACAGCTAAAATAATATATTAAATTAGTGTTTATAATAATAATAAAAAATGAGCCGTCGCGGGATGCCTGGCAAATGTGTAAACATAATAGAATAGAGTCGAACAGAATCGAATAGAATAGATTCGAAAAGAGTCGAATAGAGTCGAATAGAGTCGAATAGAGTCGAATAGGGTCGAATAGGGTTGAAAAGAATCAAATAGAGTCAAATTGAAACGAAAAGAGTCGATTAGAGTCGAGAAGACTCGAGTAGAGAACAGTAGAGTCGAGTAAAGTTGAAAAGAGTAAAGTAGAGTCGACTAGAGTAGAATAGAGTAGAATACAGTAGACCAGAGTAGAACAGAGTAGAACAGAGTAGAACACAGTAGAACAGAGTAGAATAGAGTAGAACAGAGTAGCATAGAGTAGAATAGAGTAGAATAGAGTAGAATAGAGTAGAATAGAGTAGACTAGAGTAGAATAGAGTAGAATAGAGTAGAACAGAGTAGAACAGAGTAGAACAGAGTAGAACAGAGTAGAACAGAGTAGAACAGAGTAGAACAGAGTAGAACACAGTAGAACAGAGTAGAATAGAGTAAAACACAGTAGAACAGAGTAGAACAGATTAGAATAGAGTAGAATAGAGTAGAACATAGTAGAACAGAGTAAAACAGAGTAGAACAGAGTAAAACACAGTAGAATAGAGTAGAACAGAGTAGAATAGTAGAGTCGAGTAAAGTTGAAAAGAGTGAAATAGAGTCGACTAGAGTAGAATAGAGTAGAATACAGTAGAATAGAGTAGAATACAGTAGAACAGAGTAGAATAGGGTAGTACAGAGTAGAACAGAGTAGAACAGAGTAGCATAGAGTAGAATAAAGTAGAATAGAGTAGAACAGAGTAGAACAGAGTAGAACAGAGTAGAACAGAGTAGAACAGAGTAGAACAGAGTAGAACAGAGTAGAACAGAGTAGAATAGAGTAGAACACAGTAGAAAAGAGTAGAACAGGGTAGAATAGAGTAGAATATAGTAGAACAGAGTAGAGTAGAGTAGAACAGAGTAGAACAGAGTAGAACACAGTAGAATAGAGTAGAATAGAATTGAAAATGAAAATAGATGAATAGAGTCGAGTAGAGTCGAGTAGAGTCGAGTAGAGCCGAGTAGAGCCAATTAGAGTCGAGTAGAGTCGATTAGAGTCGAGTAGGGTTGATTAGAGACGAATAGAGTCAAGTAGAGTAGAATCGAATCGGATAATAATATAATATAAATTAGTAATAAAGTGTTTTCAGTGAATTGTCGGTATAGAAAATTATTGAATAGAAAGGTTCGAATTTTAAAAACTCTTTCCACGATAGCGGGTAAAATGCAAATGGTAAAATGCTCAGATTTCGAATGACAAACAGAATCTTTCCGAGCTTGTGAGGTGAAAACAAAATTCCTTCAGCCGTCAAATAGTTTTTACTCAAACAATACTAGTAACATTATTTCGGCAACCTTCTTTGTGCAAAGTCGACCTTGCCGCGCTGCTTGAATAAGCGCCAGCAAAGTTGTATGGAATTTCATTATTGTCGTGTTTTGCGGCCAGCAATTTCCTTTGAAAATCCGTTATTGTCGTCTTTTGTCGTAGCACTACTATTTATTCCGTGGGTTCGTTAACCCCGAACGCGAAAAGAGAGGCGTTGTAGCTCCCAGACGAATGTACAGTATTTTATTTTTTCTGTTTGAAACCTGATGTGATCGTGATTGTTGTTGTTGTTGTTGTTGTTGTTGTTGTTGTTGTTGTTTCTGTTTCTGTTTCTGTTTCTGTTTCTGTTTCTGTTTCTGTTTCTGTTTCTGTTTCTGTTTCTGTTTCTGTTTCTGTTTCTGTTTCTGTTTCTGTTTCTGTTTCTGTTTCTGTTTCTGTTTCTGTTTCTGTTTCTGTTGTTGTTGTTGTTGTTGTTGTTGTTGTTGTTGTCTTTGTCGTTGTCTTTGTCGTTGTCGTTGTTGTTTTCGTTGTTGTTACATTGTTTAAGTAAATTCTTATTATACTAAGCTGGTTTTATTTAAATTCCTCGCATTGTTTGAGTAAAGCACTATACAAGCCTTGGTCCGCAATGACTGCCCTGCTGGCCACGCTATGATGGCCTCGAGCTTTGCTTAGTTAAGTTCTCGCCCATCATCATCGCTGCCAGCAACGCAGTCATTACAGACCGCGGCAGTAATGTACTATTATCGATTTGCTGGGTATCTAATCATCGGATTGAGATACCAATTACACCAGTTTTTAAGCTAAACCTTAAGCTATCCAACTGTGAAAACCGTATTGCAATCGGTTTAGTAGTTTTTACGTGATTCGCGAACAAACATACAGACAAACACGTTTTTTTTTAAATGTTATATTCTGGTTTAGTATCTTATTTTAAGTACCTCTTGTTCCTCTTTCTATACCTAAGCGACGCGACGGATTCACGAATTTTTTGCATAGGTGTAGGTACGCTTTCCTGAGAGTGACAACCAATCGGGTGAAACCGCGGAGCGTAGCTAGTTAGTCTCTAACCTATACTTTGAATTAAAAAAGGAAATTTCCCTTTCAAGTAGGGCTGAATCTGACTCATGAAAAATTTATAATGTCTTTGGGTTTGGGGAAATTCAGAACTAGCTACGAAACTAAATTCGGCGAACACGACCAATAAAATACAGAGAATTAAAAACAGCAATGTGTTTCAATTCCACAAATTGCCGCTGAAAAACCAATGTAGTCAGACGTATGACAACATCAATGAGACAAACGATTTGCAGAACGTCTTGGGTGCTTGCCACGTCTGCTGAAAAGACGGCATGACAGCAAAAAGATCAGGTTCCACCGAGATTTGAACTCGGATCGCTGGATTCAGAGTCCAGAGTGCTAACCGTTACACCATGGAACCGATGCTGTGGTCAGCCACATTCGCTAACACCCGGAAGATCTAGGCCAAGGAAACTTTTCAAACTATAGATTTGAAAAACATTGCATAACAGATAAAGAGGTCGATTAAAGAATGATGAAATGAAGTTCGTTTATGACGCTGTAGTTAAAAATGCCAGCAGCACAGTGCAATAAACTATAGACATAGAATAAAGAAGTAACTATAGATATAATAATATTATACTTATCAGATTGTTTTAGCGAGCTTGCCTAAAAACAAAACTATAAATAGCCATACTTCCTGTTGTTCGAACCGGTTTTGACAAGCAACTCTACGCGTTTGTTCCAGACTTTGCAGTCTTCAACCAATAAATTATTTTTGTTATCTAGGTTATGTTCACTTTTCTTCAACTATCTACCCAATTACGACACATTGTGTATTTTTGTTACAGTTTAGTAAGCCGTTTTGTGAACTTTCGAAACAAGCTACACTACGGTCGGGTAAAAAATAGCCTATGGATTCGCGATGAAGACGCATCGATTGATATCTCGCTTGTCAAAATCGGACCAAGTTTTAATTTGAACACATAACCCTTCCTTTGCCTTGCCGTAGTTGGATAAAAAAAATAGCATAGGACACTCTTGCAATGAAGACGAATCGATCGATACCTCGCCTGTCAAAATCGGACCAAGTTTTTAGTTTGAACACATAAGCCTTCCTTTGCCTTGTCAAAATCGGACCAATAAGGGCGAAGCTATGGTGGAACATCTAGATATATACATACATATTATACACATAGACAGTTAACATCATTACCCGCTTCCATTGCTTCGCCGTAGTCGGGTAAAAAGCGTCTCGTCGCGCGGTTGTCTACAGAATCTTAAGTTATATAAATACATGGACGTACTTACCTACTATTTATTCAACTGTCCAATAATAAGGAGAAATATGTGAACATGGTCGTTTTATTGTGTAAATAACACGCTTAGCATACAAATACAACGTTTTATTATAGATGACGTCATCTGTAGTAGGCGTAGAAAGGTACATGTATCAATTGTATGGAATTCCATTCATTAAGTATCGGAAATATATGATTAATATGATTGTGTAGTGTTAAAGTTTGTCATATTATTTACTATCAGTTTAGAGGTATGTTTTCTCAATATACTGGTAACAAATTTTCATACTATATTTTTCTTTATGGCTTCTCTTTATTTGTACACGATTGTACCCGTGTTTTGATTGTCTAATTTGAACAAAAAACGGTTCATCATCATCATCATCATCATCATCATCAGTCTGTGTTTGTCCACTGCTGGACATAGGCCCCTCCCAAGTCACGCCATTTGGCCGATCTTCGGCTCTTCGCTTCCACTTTCTGCCAGCAACCTTGCGCAGGTCGTCGCTCCATCTAGCCGGTGGGCGTCCTACACTACTTTTGCCAATTCGCGGTCTCCACTCGAGAAAACGTTTACCCCAACGGTTATCGGTTCTGCGGCTAATTTGGCCAGCCCATTGCCACTTCAGCTAGCTAATTCTCAGAGCTATGTCAGTAACCTTGGTTCTCCGCCGGATCTCCTCGTTTCTAATTCGATCCCATAGAGAAACTCCAAGCATAGATCTCTCCATAGCCCGCTGAGCGAATTTTGCACTGCAAAATCTTGCACGGCACTGCACTCTGAGACATTGCTTGCTCTTCAAGCCTGAATACTGTTATGCTGCACACTACTGCTTGGCGAATGAATATCTGTCAACATTTCCTTTGAACAGAATGTTGTTTAATTAAATGAAAAACTTTCGCTCATGACAACTACTCGTGCTCATAGATAAGTAGATAGACTGATACAATACAAGAATGTTTAAAAAAGACGGATTCCACACCGCCATATCGAATGTGAAGCACTCAAGATATGCCGATACGCTTGTACGCGCCTCATGCACACACTTACACCATGTTATGCCGACCGATCCGCCGCCACAACGCAGTCTTATGTGACGAAATTGTATGTCGACCACAAATTATCCACTATTACGCCGACATTGCTATGTTTCACTCGTTTGTTTGGCGGTGTAGACTTTGTTTTTTTTGAAAACCTCCACACTTACATACAATACATATTTTATTTCGTCATAGGCTTCATACAGTTTCGCTGATTCACGCTGCGCACGATTTCTTAATTGAAAGTATGTGTGTGTGTGTGTGTGTGTGTGTGTATGTGTGTGGTGAAAGGATACTAATAAATATCTACTTACAAACGTGATAGCAAAATTCGCGCGTCTCTACTCATCCTGTGCGGTTCCATGGTGTAATGGTTAGCACTCTGGACTTTGAATCCAGCGATCCGAGTTCAAATCTCGGTGGAACCTATTTCGTTTTGCAAGTTTTTTGTTATTATGTATAATATTTGATGTTGTATGTTTATTGATAAAGTTTAGATAGATAGATAGATAACTCTTTATTGTACACCACATAGAACAAAAGTACAAAAATAACTAAAACATTTATACAAAATATATGGGACAATGGGCGGTTTACTGACCGCTTTACAGTTTTGCGGTTTGTAAACATTTCCACGTAAGGTGCTAGATATTGAATATGTTATCTTGACCTTTTAGCACAGAATAAATAATAGTACAAGTACTTTTTGTACATATAAAATATGCTGAGTTCTAAAAATAAAAATCTGATTGAGTCGTCGCGTCATTCAATTGAATAAACAAGACATAAGATAAAAACCCGACTACGGTCGTGTAAAAAGTTGCCTATGACCAATCCTATGACACTCTAAACAATATGGAGCCTAATTGATTGACACCTCGCTTGTCAAAGTTGGACCAAGTTTTTAGTTTGAACACATAACCCTTCCTTTGATTCGCCTTAATCGGGTAAAAACAAAGCTAGTTTTCAGCTTAATTACTTTAATTGTAATTTGTATTAAACTCTGTCAAAACCCATACAAAATAAACAATATAATGCTAGTTAAATGTAAGTGGACGTCTTTAAAGGTACGGAAGTTTGACATTTAATCAATTACACCTAGTACCTATGGGAGAATCAAGTTTTCTCTAAGTAAAGATTTAGACATAACTTATTCTTAACACAAGTACAATACAAAGGTTGTCTGGAAGAGATCACTTTTAGCGGTAAGAGTCTTGTATTTTATGCCTATTTATAAAATATTTTTTTGTATATTTGTTCTATAATTCTGGTGTGATAAAGTGTTTGTTATTATTAATTAATAAGTATACCTAATGCTAAACCTAGATATGGACAAAAGCATGATGTAGTTTTTTTTTCTAATTTAGTCATTTGGTTGAACAGCTGAGACATTTAAAATTTTTATTCTGACCTATTTGAATTCCCCGTTCGACACCAACGTAATACGTAATACCTATTTATAATTCTATCAACCCAAAATCGACTCGTCCAGCCAAAGCCCATCATATTTCACTCAAAAAGCAACGCCCAGTGACCCACTGGGCCCCCGAGCCTCGTGGGCGTCGTCGACTTTAATGAAAAAGCATCAAATTCCATAATTGATGGGACCGTGACAACCCTGAGTACTGTCACTGTATTTCACCGAAGCTATTTACAGTATGGGCGCCCCAAAGCTTCCAAGGCGTCACTCACAGAGAGCAAAGAATGCATACTGATAACTTTAACGGATCAGAAAGAAGAAAAATAACTAGCTTAAAAGTAAAAAAAACGCGCCTGCCCTGCCAAAAAAAGAGCTTTTGCCAATAAATTATATACTGTTGGAATGTGCTTATCAAGGCCTTTAATTTGATACCCATATAATAAAATTCGAAGTTATTTCGAATTTGGAAATGGTGCCGTATTGACGCAGTATTGAATCTTTAAAAAAATATATATAGCGAATGTTACTCGGGGGGATGAAAGGATTCTAACGATACCCCATACGTCTAAATCTGATCGGGCATTTAAAAGTTATGATGGCATAAAGGAACTCACATACATACATACATACATACATACATACAAACATGCATGAATGCTAAAAACAATACACTTCTTTTTTTGTGCAGTCGTGTAAAAATACACTTCATGATTACTCACAACATTATACAACGAAGTTATGGATACCTCTCGTCTTTCTTTACTTGTACTATTTTTTTTACTTGTATTATATAACAACACGGCTGCAGTTTCTTAGAAATGCTAATAGTCCACTATTATGCTGATATAGTCATCTCAGCATATAATTCTTACGTCCCAAATAAAAGTACTTGTCAAACAACAGAATAATAGAAACAAACAACAAACAAAACAGCAACTGACTTCCCTAGTTTTAATGTTTTAACTGAGTCGGTGGATGGAGGTGGCACAAGATCGCTCGTCATGGCGCTCTTTGGGGGAAGCCTATGTTCAGCAGTGGTCTTCTAAAGGCTGACATGATGATGATGATGATGAACTGGGGCGTTGTGTGTGAGTTAGATCGAGAAAGTAATTATCCTTACTGCATTTTCCTCAATACCGTGACAGTATTTCACGTGCGTCTCAAGGGATGTACAATTTATTAATCAGAAATAATAATTCAAAGGTAATGTCCGGCGCGCGTGACTTCAGGTAGCGATAACCATCGGACACTGAAGGGTTAGGGCAGTTGCACCGAGGCCGGTTAGCGGGGCCAAATACTTGATTAACATCTTAAATTGACCGTCCCAGAAACAACTCAATAGATTTTTAATTGTTTTTATGATGAACTAGCTTTCACCCGCGAATTTGTCCGCGCGGACTACAGTTTACCGCCAAAAAAGCATCCTATGTTCTTCTAGGATATTAAAAACTAATGCAAAAGTAGGTATAGCACCAATGCTCTTGATGTTTTTTTGACAGACTTGTCGTTTCCATGGCATATGTTTTATTCCAAGGTATAAGCTACCTCCATTCCAAATTTCATCAAAATCCATCCAGTTAATAGCGTTAAAACTCCCCAAACAAACGAACGTTTTCTCGTATATGGTTTGGATTGTGAGCTTCGCTAAGCGACACTTTTTTATTACAGTATTTTTTTAAAGCTAATTTATTCATTGAGCTAACTTTTTTGCTATATTAATCTTAAAAATGAGTAGTTATTTATTTTCATTGCGTCTCTTATTTTAGCAGGCGCGCATTTGTATAAAATGTTAACAATAAGATACCAGTAGACATGTTTAGGTATAGTACGAGTATAGTATTTGTAAATAATACCTAATTATTCCAAAATACTTGGTTGCGAATACCATCGATCGAATACGCAATAAAATTAATTATCATAGCCTAATATATGACGTCAGTAGCAACAACAAAACTAGTGAACAACGATTAATAATAATTGGCGGCTCATTTTTATTGCATCAATAAAATCGATTATTTATATGGTGAGAATTTACTATTTTACAAATTTATTTTTAGGGTTGTTCCACTTGTAAGGGCGCTGTACGTGATTTGCAAGATATAATTTGAATTATTTCTAGACTTGATGTTAATATGTTAACTAACAGAGTTTAACTAACGTTGGTACCACCGGCCTTTCAAACCTAGATTTTTAATCCTCGTACAAGCCCGCCCTGTATTCCCTCTGCGGGCTGTGAAAGAGTTGACATTTTTAATTAAACTAATCAGTTAATTCATTAAGGAGCGCCGCTGACTTCACCGATGGCTGCCTATTTATTTTTATCGCTGTTTTTGTAATGTCGACGTGTGTTAATCATGGGTTAGGGTGTAGGAGTTTTGAATACGGATTGTTTTTATTGCATTTTGTTCATCTGTTGTATTATGTCACTAATCTATCCATTCTGGGCACGATTAGTGACATAATCTAATCTGTCCATTCTGGGCACGATTAGTGACATAATCTACAACAGACTAACGGGACTCAGACTGGACCACCAGGGGGTACCACTTTGATTTGGTTTAATCATGGTTTAACCAGAGGCAGACTAGCTGTCTTGGCCGCCCTAGGCCGTGTAGCACCGCCCTTTCTCAGCTCCAGTACTGAGCTAATAAATGTATGCATTTGCTAGCTGTTGCCCGTAAATATGTCCCACAGATCATAAAGACTATATTTGCTATGTCTCCATGCTTAATGAGGATGATAAGTTGTCATCAGGTACTTCTCAAGACGATTATTACCAGGAATTTATCTATCCAAATAAAAGAACATTAGCCCAATTGCTACATCTGCAATCTGGCTTCGTTCAGACACGCGAAATTTTTATAATTTTCTTTTCTTAGCCGCCCCAAGGCCCGGGCTTTCTTGGCAGGTAAAGCCATGGGTTTAAACTACAGATAACTAGACATTGTTATAATTTTTTGAGCTAATTTTATTTTATTTACTTGTTCTAAATGAATCGTAGTTTATTTCCTCACAATAACTCGTTTTTTTTACAGGTTAACAATGAAGCGCAATAATTAATATTTATTTTTTGATTATGGTAATAATACCCCACACAAGAACGAAGCGTTACGCTTCTTCATTTATTACAGAAACTGCAAAGGGTGGAATGCTCTGCCATCGTCAGTGTTTCCGGTAAATTATAACCTAGGTGTGTTAAACCTTCGACCACATCGCTTCCCATCAGGAGATCGTGGTCAATCTGTTGCCTAGTAAGTAAATAAATGAAATTTCTTTCAGTGTCTACGTCATCCATTTTGGTAATACCTCACTAGGTGCTGCGCTCCCTCATCCATGTTCTTAATGTATCTCTTCTGCTGAGAAGAAATCTTCGCGATTTTTACCTTCGACCGGCTCAGCTCTTTCTTGACTTGGTTTTTTGTCTTGTAACCATGTTTAGTTTGCAGTTCATTCGGATTTTGATGTCTTATTAGATTTTTATTTGTATCTCATAAAAACTGAATTGTGGATAACTGTATATTTGAGCTTTAACGAGAAAAATAAAATTACGCCGAACTCTACCGCATTCTTTGACTAATGACGTAGCACAGATGGTGCCAAAACAATATTATCGAAAATACGGTTAATTTACTTAGTATTATAACAGTAAAACATAATAAACCACATGTGGCCAGGCACGTGCCACACTTTGGCAACGACAAGAATGCTGTGGCGTAATGTGGAATGTCGTCCTAAATACGTAAAAAAAATATTAAAGTTTTCTTAAATTGGAAGAAAGACGTCCGTAAGCTTCGGTGCTCACATCGTTTTTTTGAGATCATTTTTTTATCTTCCAGGTACAGAAAATCTGAAAATCTGTGTAGTAGATTTTTAAAAGTTAATTAGCGTGTGACAGGTATCAAAATGCCGTTATATCTGAGAGGGCTTGGGACTAAGATTCCGAAAACCGGGATCCTGGGATTCCGACCACTTTTCAATCCTGAAATTTTCGGTGAAACGCTCAGTGTGTTTTACGCGTCAATATGTCAGCCTTCTCGTTTTATTCAAAAATTTGTCACTGACATTAGCCATCTGGTTTTGCCAGCTGATTTTATGCATACCTATGCCTATGTACAACAAATTGAGAAGCAGACGTGATGATGAGATACTGGACGCGTTGTTATTTTTCGGATCTAATTTCCCAATTAAAATGTTAGATTAGTTTTCTTTGTATTTAAGAGAAATGTGACTGATTATTTTTTATTTTTGAATACTTTATGGCATGAAATTTACTACCTATTTACTAAGTTGTTACGTGAAAGTCGTCTATTTAGTCTAATGTCGATGTTAAGAAAAACTTTTGTAAATTTTCAAAGTTTATTTGCATAGTTTGCTACATAAAGGTTTTCTCAGATAACGTTTATCAATTAACGATACCTTAATTTTTAAATTGAAGCATTATGGAGTTCATGGGAAAGATTTCGATCTTTTATCCTCGTATCTTAGCAATAGAATCCAAAAAGTGGACGTAAATGGTGTGAAGTTACCTGGATCTCTCATTACAAGGGGAGTTCAACAGGGTTCCATACTGGGGCCATTCTTCTTCTTGGTTTACATTAACGATATCCAATTTTTCATTGAGAAATTATGTGATATTGTTTTGTTTAAAGATGATACTTCTTTGATTTTTAAGACGATGTTAACAAGTCAATCACGCTAGTTCTTAATTGGTTTAATGTTAAATCCTAAGAAAACTAAATGTATCAAATTTTCATTACCCATTGTCAGAGGGGTTCCTACGAATTCAAGTATTTTAATAAATAGTGAGCCTGTAGACCTTGCGCAGTCAACCATGTTTTTGGGGATTACTATATATTCAAAATTACAGTGGGGTCCTCACATATCGTTGATAGCTGGTAGATTGAGCTCTGCAGCCTATGCAGTACGTAAAATTAGACAGTTTACCGATATAGCCACTGCAAGATTAGTATATTTTAGTTACTTTCATATTAATTATGTCATATGGCATTTTGCCGTGGGGTAAGGCCACGGAAATTCAATCAATATTTTGTGCTGCAGAAGAGAGCAATTAGTTCCATGTACAATACTAGATTTCCCGCCCGCGACTACGTCCGCGCGGAGTACAGTTTATCGCGAAAAAAAGCATCCTATGTTCATCTAGGATATTAAAAACCAATGCAAAGGTAGGTATAGCACATTGGTGCAAACTTCAAGAGCATTGGCTCTTGAAGGTTTTTGACAGACTTGTTATTTCGTTTCCATGTCAACCGCTCCTTACAGCGAGTAATCAACATTTTCCAGTTTTCCCGTGAAAATTTTCCGGGATAAATGTATCGTATGTTTTATTCTAGGGTATAATCTCCAATCCAAATTTCATCAAAATCCGTCCAGCCGTTATCGCGTGAAAGCTCCCCAAACAAACAAACAAACAGACAACGTTACACTTGTATATACTGGTATGGATGAATTCCCACGACGTTCCCTCAGAGAAGGAACGAAATGAATGATGATGATATATATAATGATATAATGTATATTCGGAAAATTATCAATACCTTTGGTAAAAATAGGTATGTTCATAATTTTAATACTAGAAATAAAAATAAACTGAAACCGTCTTATTACAAAAATCTAATTTAGTCCCGGATTATACCAGAGGTATTTGATAGCCATATTGTAAATTTGAAGAAAATTCTTTTATTTCGAGTTTGAAAATGGTGCCATACTACCGCCATATATATTGAATGTTTTCAAAAAAATTATAACCCTTGTTACTCGGGGGCATGTAAGGATTCTAACAATACACCATACGTCTAAATCTGTTCAGGCATTTATAAGTTATGATGGAATATCCTTTTTTTGGGAAGTCGTGTAAAAATGACATCTCATCAATTCTCTAAGGGGCGTATTTCCGAACCAGCGGTAGAGTCAGAAGGGTATTTCCTTTTCCAGTGTGAGATTTAACTCTGTTGGCATATGAAAGGGAAATTTCCTTTTCAAACTCAAAGCATTCCTACTTAGTTTACCAATTTTTTTTTGAATTTTAAAAGTGCTATTATGTTCCTATTGACTATACAATTGTTTGACTTTGAACGTAATTTTAAAGAGATCTCACTGATTTTTGATAAAGAATAACTTTAATATAGAAACAGCGATTTGAATACTAGTTTGTATGACTCTAAGTTTGATTAGTTAGAGTTAGCCAGGTTTATCTCTATACCGTAAAATACTTTGTTTTTTTAATATTGATTTGTTGATTTCTGCAACATTTTTCTTATATTTTTATTTAACACGCTTTTAGTGGTTATTTGTAACTCTCAATACCAAAATAATCCCGGGATTGACTAAGTATAATCCCGAAATCCCGGGATCAGAAATAAGTGCCGGGATCAAATTCTCTACTTGGGACCTATCTCAATACAGATTTAATTAAATTAAAAATTGAATTTTTCTCTTCATCTTCACTCTCTGAATAAGATAGAAGTATTATTTGGCCATTATTTGCGTTTTGATAGGGTTTCTGTGCTAGCGAGGGAGAAGTTTTTTGTTCCTCGAAAGGTACGGGAGGCTATCGAAATTAGTCGCTATTCCAACTTTAACCGGGATCGTGGGTGGATTATTCCTTCGGCGTGGAGACCAGTTCTTGATGCGACTGACACTGGGTCCACAAAGTGGGGTCATGAGCCGGACACAACGAGCGCAGTGTGCCAACAATCAAAGTTAACGGAAGTGAGTGACAGTGATAACTCCTCGACAGACAATGAAGTGACTGTGCAGGCCGAACATAGTCGAGCTCCGCAATCGCCGCCACTGGGCCGCCCGCGCCACGCACGCGTCGTCAGTTGCGTGCTGACGTTCGTAGCGCTCGTCTCGGCTTGTCGGCATAACACTCCCAGATGAAGGACTTCAAAATAGTCCGAAACTGGTCGGAGTATTTCCGATCTTGTATTTCGTGAGTTTTTAGCCGTTATTTATATTCAAGAAAGAAGTGGCTCTAACTAGGCCAAGAAATGAGGAAAAAAATAGATAACAAACGACTAAAAAGAATAACTTAAAAATGTTTCTGATTACTGTGGAATGACTCGTACATTCCACAGTAATCAGAAACAATTTTAAGTTTTTTTTTTTTACTTGCACGGAGCAAGTAAAAAAATCATCATAGCATTATTCTGGCAGGGTTTTGTGGAAGACTACTGAAATTACCAGTTCAAGAATCATCATCACATGCACGAAATAAATATTTCACTTAGTGTCAGTAATCAAATACAAATTAAACAGTAGATTTTATTTTAATTAAAAAACTAACAACTCAAATTACACAATACTACGAACATTTTATAAATTTCTGAGTATAACTTTCATTCAAAGCACACATATAACAACATTATGGAAGCCTTTTCGTGATGTATTACATGAGCTTCGTCTTAACTCCCGGCGATCTTGTGCCCGGTGCATCCAGTCTTGACATGGTCTTTCTTGACCTCCATTTGAATTGATGTCATCCACTGCGTGTCAATGCTGAGGTGGTCGGGCTCATCCATTGAGGGGTCTACACATTTGTTCTGCTTGTGATCACGTAGCGAGCACAACTCAATCTATTCCTCTCTGAACTTTTTGTCTTTTTTCGGCATTTTTTCAATGCCTTATTAGTCTATATGCGGCTTGTCGTTACACCTCCACGGAAACTCCGCGGCGCGGCGTGGTTCCGAAGTTCGAGAGTGTGTAATTTTATATTATTTATAATTGTACTATTATTATTATTTTGATTAGCTCTGCACGACTAGTGCATTTAGCCAGCGTTAAGTAAAGAGGTATTTTATGTTGTATAATTTTTAACGAAATATCTACTCAAAATATTGAGTCCCAGTCGGTGAGAACACGTTTGTTTTTCTTGCGTTTGTATCATTTGCCTACACTGAAATGGCACATTAACGAACACATAATGAATACATATTACATATTAACTCTCGATGAGACACAAGTATAAGAAAATAATTCAAAAATCTAACCCTATATCTATATATAATATACATTATCTATTTTTGGGTCTTGCATTGAATCCAAAGTCAAGTTACTTGCAAAGAAACTTGGTATTTTGTCAAAGGTTAGGCGGTACTTCATACCGGGATAGACACGACTTGTCGAACTAAACAAAACAATTTTTTATTTTTTTAAATATTCATTTTCTCTTTTTAAGTTTTATATCTATTTTAAATGCATTGTCATCGAGTTGTGAGCTACCTCAAAAGTTTCAGCTAGATAGCTAATCGGGCAGTGCTCGAAATTTAATTTCATACAAGTGAAGTTAAATAAAAGCTTTTAAAAAAACGTATCACTTTTACAAAATAGTAGGCAAGTCAAAATAGGGATTTTTTTGAAACATGACAAATATTCAAACTTACCAAACTCTTGCAAAGAGTATTGCGAAAGAGTTAGAGAGCGTGTATTATTCACAGCATCAATCAATATGTGACTTGCGGACCTCACTCAAGATGGGATGGTATCTATTCATATTTCATTTTGCCACCTGACTGTTCTGGATGTAGTATAGGAGACACCCATCAAAAACATTCACGCAAAAGAATGCCAAGAATCGCGTCGCGACTTTTATGCCGTAAAAAGTTCTGAGATTTCTAGAAGACTAGCATTATTATCTTAGACTCTCGGAATTGGGAATCTAGTCATCTGCCTATTGCGTTCCGCCTGCTGGTCAGAGAGCGTGTTTTGAAAACATTGTTGAACCCAGTGCTAAGGTGAACTGGAGCACGCAAAGGTTTTATTTCTTATTTTAAGCTGAAACCATAGCGCTAAAACGCTCTGAGCAGTACAAATGTTTTCAGAATGAAATTTCCGTGCTTTTCGTTAGAAATCAATTTGCAGCGCACCTCATTAAATATACTGTACATAGATTTAGGTGTATTTATAAATAAGTCTCTCTATGTATTTTAGGTGAGGCGAGGGCGGAAGCTGAAGTTTAAAGACGAAGGCAGGATTGAAGCTTTTTAGCCTTGAAAACGTATCTGTTTGAACACTTTTGGTATCATGAAATGAAAACACTACATTAATGATATTTAATGATAAGGTCAAACGTGGATACAAATATACTCGTATGAATGGCACTATTTATGATGCACAACGATTTCTAGTAAAATTCACAGAGATTTAATTCTGAAAACTTTGTACAGTTCAGAGCGTTCTATAAGCGCTGTAGCACGCAATGACTTCAGCTTAAAATAAAAAATAAAACATTGCGTGCTCCAGCTCACCTTAGCGATGGGTTCATGATCGCTTTTGGAATACGCGGTTTGTTTGTTTTTTTTTGGTTTGGGACACAGGCCTTGTCTTGTAGAGAGAGAGAGAGAGAGAGAGAGAGAGAGAGAGAGAGAGAGAGAGAGAGAGAGCGAGAGAGAGAGAGAGAGAGAGAGGGAGAGAGAGAGGGAGAGAGAGAGGGAGAGAGAGAGAGAGAGCGAGAGAGCGAGAGAGAGAGAGCGAGATCATGACCCATCACGTTGGCTCAGTGCGGTTTGGTGGATTTGACATATCCTTGAAAAGTGCGGTTTTTGACATGTCGTTTCTCGGTTGGCCGATCGGAGAGTGTCGTCGTGACCGGGATCTCGGTCGTGACCATTTTAAGTGGTGGGATCCCGGGATTTAGGCCCACACAGGACTCATCCTTTTTACTTTTTACCGAAATCCCCACTGGTATTCATAGTGGAGTTTTCTTGCTTTTCCCGAAATCGTCACTGAAGGAGACGGCCTTGCGGGAAGCCTTTCTTAAAAATTAGGTCTAATAGGGCCTAAAATCGGTCTTGTCCTGTTAACACTCTAGCATTAATGATTTGTCAACGCTCACAAGTAATAAAAAACAAGGCAAGCTCCTAGTCTATTCACTTTGTAACCGTGCCCGTTCAGATATTGGTAAAAAACAATATTTTACGTCGGTCGCCGCGCGCCGCAAGTGTACGCTCGTGGACGGAGCGCGGCGCACGGGAACTGTATCGCCAGACTGCAGGAGCGATATGTCTTGAGATAAGCCGAAAATATTTCCTAAGTTGGTACTTTGTAATTTTTATGTCGTTTTTAGCAGAGTTTCATACTTAACGAATTTATCCTCACTAATATTATGGGGAGATCCCCCACACGATGGACCGACGACATTGTAGCCATTGCAGGAAGTCGGTGGATGGAATTTATCTATCTATCTATCTATAGGGTACTTTTTATCCCGGAAAAAGTTTCCACGGGACAACTGGAAAATGTTGATTACTCGCTGTAAGGAACGGTTGCCATGGAAAAGAAATAACAAATCTCTAAAAAAACATCAAGAACTGTTAGTGTTCTACTTTTGCATTGGTTTTTAATATGCTAGAAGAACATAGGATGCGTTCTTTCGCGATAAACTGTAGACCGCGGGGACGAAGACGCGGGCGGGGAAGCTAGTTCTAAACAAAGCTGCATCATTACAATTATCAGCCCGAAGATGTCCTTTGCTGAACATGGGCCTCCATCATATGGCAGTAGATGATGATACAGCTTTAAAATCACTCCAATACATACGGGGCACCATGACCATGACTATTAGTAGACCGACACGAAAAGAGTTATATTGTCTCGCTTTTGTAACAGCTTCAGATCTAATTTTGGTTTCACTTTTTGTCCGACTACGGCGAAGCAAGGGAAGGGTAATGAGTTTAACAGTATATGTATGTATCTATGTATGTGGGTATGTGGATGTTCCACCATAGCGTCGCCCTTAATGTTTCGATTTTGACAAGCAAGGTATCAATTAATTCGTCTTCAAGTACACAGTGTCAAAGGCTATTTTTTTACCCGACTACGCCGAAGCAAAGGAATGGTTATGCTATGTGTTCCAATTAAACACTTGTTTCGATTTTGACAAGCCAGGTGTCAATCGATTTAGATTTATTTTTACCCGCCCATTGTCGGGTTTTAGGTTTTGAACTTATTTCTTGTTAGCTTATTTAGTCAGCTCAATGAACTAATAAATTTTGACAACAGACAGAGGGGGAGGGGGCAGGAATCACAGAGCAAAAACAGCAAAATTGATGTTTTTGTGATTTTTAATTCATTAAAACTCGCGATTTAGATTAGATTTAGTAGCGTATTTATTTAGGTGTTGTTGTAAAGATCTTGTTGAAAACATACGATTCAATATGAAAAAAATAGTACAAGTCTACTTAAGACTAAGCAAATTAAAAAAAACGGAAAATATAAAAGTGGCTGCAGCGCACGGAAAGTCCATACTAAAATAAATATTAGGCATATTGATGGAAATGGAAAGAAGAAGTTCTGGAGCTCACACCGGTACCCTAAACTCCAGCACAGAATGAACGAGAGGGATCCAGGACCGGATCAAATTGTAAGTGGCGAAGTCGTTTCACGCCAAACTGCCGTGCGCCCCGACACAGCCCCATCCTTTTTTGTTGGTAAGGTATATTGGCTAGCGCTTTTATTTCATTTGTAATGTAACCATCGATTTATCCCGCGACTATCCATTACATCCACATCCTTCCGAATATAACATTAAATATTGACGAAATAAAAATGTAGAATACCGGTGGACGTGCGCGCGCTAAGCTGATGTCGACTAACCGCCAAGGAGTCGTTCCATTTCCGAATGTTTCCCGCCAATAAATATATTATAGAGTTACAATGAGGGATAAACGGCCAGTGTCTCGGGACCGCTCGCCACTTTAGAATTGTATATCGTTCGCTTTTTGAAATTCTGACATTTATCTAGTATTATTGCTCTGAGACTGAGGAAAGTTTTTGGCCAATACGGGTAGAGCATTCCTTTGTGATTTAAGTCTGTTGAATATTTAAATTGTTTGTGTGAACAATGAAACTAAAATCATTTTTCAGCTAAGTAAAGATCTTTAAGTAGGTACTTAGCTGTTAATTGGACAGAGGCAAAAAAAAAAAACACGTAGGTACATTGGAAATTAAACAAAAGAGCTCTATAGTAAGCTAGAATATAACGTTATATTTATTTTCTTTTATTATTTAGATGAATGAATAAAGTGTGAAAAGTGAAAATATTAAAAAAAACTATAGATACACATCATACACATTCCGTGTTCAATTAACAGCAGCATTCAAGGCAAAGCCAAGCTTTTCACACGTAACACATCTATGAATAATAGACTAGACACAGTAAATACTTATCAGATGGTGGAAAAAAAAGAGAAAGTTATTTATTTTTGTGTCATGATAGTAAACGCTAATTACGACAGTCCATGCAGTCGGTTCCATGGTGTAATGGTTAGCACTCTGGACTCTGAATCCAGCGATCCGAGTTCAAATCTCGGTGGAACCTGATCTTTTTGCGAATTTCGAAGTGGGAAGTCAGCATTAGATGTTAAGAATGTTAGGTATGTAATTTGTCCGGGTAATCATTATTTTAATGTAAGTAGTTATGATTCCGATAAAATACAGTGATTGCTCTGTGTATATAAAGCTCTATTTCTTTGGGGATAGCACAACGCGCGCGAAACGGAGGCTTGAAATTGAGTTTTTAGTTAGGACATGACAGCTTTCTAGAATAGAAACGAATAAGATAGAATACTTAACACTAGACACAAGAGTACGTTTATTCTAAACTAGCTGTACCAGCGGCTTCGCACGCGTGCTCTTTTCTTTAGGTTCAAATTACCATAATGTGCTATTCCAGGACCAATATACCAACATTTGATCAAAATTTCTTTAGCCATCAAAAATACTTTTACCAATTGCACGGCTTCTAACTCACCGGATTGAGATACCAATTACACGGGTTTTTAAATCAAACCCTAAGCTATCTAAAAATGAAAACCAAATTGCAATTGGTCCAATAGTTTTTACGTGATGCGTGAACAAACAAACATACAGACAAACAGGCAGAGCAACATGTTTTTTTTATATTCGTGTTCAATACCCTTTTTAAGCACCCAAGAGCATTTTTTTAAATATCTACTTTTTACAGCCTTTTTCGTACCTATTGCTATATTAGAAGTATAGATATATGACTGTGTCAATTTGCATCAAAAAATCCGTTTATTAGTTTCAGATTGGTATGTGTTCTTTTTAATAACTTTCAACCCCCATATTGCGGAAACCCTTTAATTTTTCGGGATGAAAAGTATCCAATGTCTTACCTCGTAGTATGGACTCAAATCATACCAAGTTTCATTTCAATTCATTCAGTAGTTTCTATGCGATGCGTGGTCAAGATTCGGACAAACAGACAGACAGACAGAAATGAAAAACATACAGTTTAGGCTTCATTATCGAATATATAGTAACCTCCAAAAAAAACAATATCTTTAATGTACAGAATTTGGACCCATATCCCGCAGGAACCCATTATTTTTTCGAGACAAAAGTATGCTTAATTTTCTCCCATTTTATAAACTATGTCTGTACCAAGATGCATCAACATCCGTCTAATAGTTTCAGCGTGCTACTTGAACTTTTTTAAAATAATTTTCCACACTTATCCTGCAGGAACTTTTTAATTTTTCGGGATGAAAAGTATCCAATGTTCTACCTCGAAGTATGAACTCAAATCATACCAAATTTAATTTGAATTCAGTGAGTATTTTTGGCGTGTTGTTGCACTGCCAAGGTACAGACAGACAGACGGACAGACAGACAGACAAACAGACAAAAAAACATGACAAAAATACAGTTTTGGCTTTAGTATTGAATATACAACGGCCTCCGAAAAAATTACACAATATCTTCAATTTACAGTATATGGGATTTTATCCCGCAGGAACCCTTTATTTTTTCGAGATAAAAATTATCTACAATGTTTACCAATTATATAAACTATGACTGTGCCAAGTTGCAGCAAAATCCTTCCAGGAGTTTCAGCGTGATACGTGTCCTTTTAAATAACTTTCAAGGCCTATCCTGCGGGAACCCTTTAATTTTTCGGGATTAAAAGTATTCCATATCCTACCTCGAAGTATGAACTCAAATCATACCAAGTTTCAATTAAATTCATTCAGTTGTTTCGGCGTGATGCCTAGCCAAGATACAGACAGACAGACAGACATACAGACAGACAAAAATAAAAAAAAAACAGTTTTGGCTTCAGTATCGAATATAGAGTACCCTCCAAAAGAAAATTTCAAAATATATTCAATGTACAGAATTGGACCCGTTACAGTTTTATTAGAAGTATAGATAATATAATCAAAGACAGTCTGCAGTAGCATTATTTGCTTCCCATGTTACCACTACTTTGGTTGTTTCTTTGATTGATAGAGCAACCGAAACATTGTATCTATCTATACTTATTATAATAAAGCAGTGAGTACCAAAAAGTCTGTATAATGAAGATAATTAAAAAAAAGGTCTAGTCTAGGGTCTTAAAATTTGCTACGTAATAAAAATATATCATATATTCTTATCGTTTCTGTCTATTTGTGTTCGCGCATCACATTAAAGCTACTGGGCCGATTGCGATGAAGTTTTCACTGTTGGATAGTCTAGGGTTAGACTTAAAAACTGGTGTACGTGGTATCTCAATCCGATAAGTAGAAACCGATCAATTGATAAAAAAAACGTTTTACGGCTGAACGAAATTTGATATATTTACATTATAGGTACTTTTGGTCCTGGAATGACTTATAAGATACTTTTATTCCAGAGAAATGACCACGCGGGCCAATAGCTTAGTATCTAAACAAGTATTAAATTTTTAAGAAGTTAAGGTCAGCCCTATTTAAAACGAAAACAAGCCGAGCCAAAAAGTATTACTTTACAACTTGCTTGATCATTTTTCAGCAACGAAATCAGTCAAGTCAAGGGTTGACACGGCGACGCCACTTCCAAAGACAAGTATTTACGACGAAAGTTGTGGAATGAAAAAAGTTTTCTCCAACTACCCGCGTTTTTCATTTCAAACGTAATCTAAGGCGGGGACAAATGAGCTTCGGACATGACTGTTTTCTCCACCTCATTTCGTTTCTTTCATATTTTTCGTGGGTAGCTTCACTATGCTTTGTTTTTCTCCCAAATTACTTATGGTTTAATTTTTTTTTGGGCAAATAAACTCAAAGCTAATTTCCTGCGCCCTGTGAACTCTTGAGGTGAAATTATCCTAATATTATTCAATAGAATATTATTCAAAACTTCGAACCACACTTTTAAAATTAATTGAATTTTTATTAAATTGCTTGGCTAGAAGCCAGCTCATCGGATTGAGTTGGTATCTCATCCGATGAGTACACCAGTTTTTAAGTTAAACCCTAAGCTATCCAACAGTGAAAACCACATCGCAATCGTGTCCCGTAGTTTTCAATGGAAAGAATCAACTCCATTCAGTTTTTAAGAGCGATGGTGGCCTAACGGTTCTATAGTGCAATTTAGAATCCAACGATACCGGGTTCAAAACCTAGGCTCCGCAAAAATGACTTTTCTAAGATATGTGCGGTTTTCCATCGCTCCGTGCTTTGGAAGGCACGTTAAGTTGTCGGTCCCGGCTGTTATTGATTAATAGAAGTCGTCAAGCCATGTCAGAGGCCCTCGGGCGGCTTGACAAACTTTGACATCAGAGGCCAGCAATACCTCATACGACAAACAAAACAAAACCAGGAAGTAAGGTGGTACCACCAATACGACACACAAACAAGTTTATAACGAAGATATTTTTACAAAATATATTCAAATTCTTTTAAGAATTCAGTTGTTGGACAAGCATAAATTAAAAAAATATGTTACCCCCACCCCATTATAGCTAAGAAGCATTTCGAACACAGTCAAAATCTGTTTCACATTAGTCAGTTTTCAAATATCTTTCACATAATAATTTAAAATCTTATTTTACCGGAAATCGAATCGACACCATACCATGCACCCACCACTCAGCTGCGGCCGGCACACCGCCTACCAAGCGATTTGTCCACGCTCCCGCGATATTGTCCCGCAAGACTGATGGCGGCGGCCGCTTGTATTTAATAAAATATTTAGAGGGTAAAGACAAAGCTTGAGTATCACAACTTGTTCGTCTCTGGGGGTGCGGTGGGGATTTTAGTTTGGATAGCATTGTGTTGCAGTAGGTTTTGTGAGGTTTGCGATGGATTCGCTCAAAAACAGTGAAGGGAATGAAGGAAACATCGTGTGGAAATTCGTAGTACATATAGAGTGAGGATGCTCTAAAGTTGGCACTCCACCCAAATATTGGCATGGTCGATAATTATGACATATTTAGTAGATCAAGTGTTGATAATGAAAGTAAACAAACCTACCACCGCTTTCGTTCTTAACATCTACGAAATATTATTTCAAAGTCTTAGTATTTGGTAATATGTGACATGCCAATATTTGTGTTTGGGGTGCCAAATGTTTGGGTACTTTACGGGAAAGATGCCCTAACGTTAACAATCTCCCAAATATTTGCATAGTCGAAAATTAAGACTTTGATGACATATTTAGCAGATCACGTGTTGACAACGAAAGTAAATTATCCTACCACCGCTGTATTTCTTCAAATCTACGAAATATTATTTCAAAGTCTTAGTATTCGGTGTTATGTGACATGCATAATTATGTTTGTGTGGGGGTGCCAACGTTTGGGTACTTTACGGGGAAGATACCCTAACGTTGACAATCCCCTAAATATAGTCATAGTCGAAAATTAAGACTGAAGACATATTTAGCACATCAAGTGTAGACAATGAAAGTAAATAATCCTACCACCGCTTTATTTCTTGAAATCTACTCAATAAAGCTTCAAAGTCTTAATATTCGGTGTTATGTGACATGCCAATATTTGGGTGGGGTGCCAACATTTGAGTAGGTACCTACTTTACCCTAACCTAACTCAGTGGAGGAAACCGGTATGTACGAGTATACATTCAAGTAAATTTTATATCTACCAAACTAAGCCGGGCCAGAGTGTATTTTTTTTATTATGACGTACTAGGCAATCGTTTGACAGCGATCTCACCTCATGGAAAGCGACGATGCGGTCGATGGTGTATTAAGGGCCATTCTCTCTTTCATAGAGAAGGGTTAGTTTGTTGCCCCATCCTCTATCTCCCTCTTTCTGAGAGTATGCCTGTGTCCCAGCTGTGGGAATGTAATTGCTGATGATGATGATGATGATCATTGGAGAAGGGGTGAGACGATATTTGAAATAAAAAATTAAAGAGAGCCTTTGTACAACAGCCAGCGCGCGGAATCAAAACGGAACAAAAATATGAACTTTGTTAATTAACTATGTGTAGTTGCATCACGTGGCTTTGCATGTGTGGCCTCACCCCTGCCTTGAAACCTTATTTGGACTTGTAAGTCTTGTAACTTATAAACTTTTGCGATTCGAACTCAGTTAAATATTTAAACGGAGCTTAAGCATGCTGAAAACTTTTTTGTTAAAAAGTCAAATGCGGGTAGTTGGAGACAACGCTCGCCCTTCTCGACGCTGACCTGACATCCGCTGCTTCAGTCTTCTCGTGACCACGATCAATGCATCTTGATCGAAACGTCGAGGTAAATAAAAATACAGTTTTCGCCTTATTCAAACTATTAGAAACATAAAAAAATATGCTAATCGGTCCAGCCGTTCTCAAATGAACAAACAGCATTTAATTTTTATTTATATAGATAGATAAGAAAAATAGAACAGCAAGATAATCCAGTCTAATAGGTTACTAAAATCTATTATTTAAATTAAATATAGCGCTTTGAAATGTTATCGTTTCAGATATAGGTTTTATACGGTCTAGTTGTACGGTTCAATAACCAAACAGTAGTGTGCAAACTCTATAGTGTCCCAGTTAGCAGGGTAGTCAGCGAAATTACTCAGAGCGAGCAGACAAGTGCAATGCAGTGCCGTGCAAAATTATGCAATGCAAACTTCTGGGTTGCAATGGAATTGTTAGCAGACCCTCATATAGCTGGTTTAAAAAAACTCGAACAAGTTTACCAAAAAAAAACATACCAGGCAAAAAACTTCGTATGTACGTACCTGAGAACCCACTTACTTACTACAACTCTTCAATATTGAATATCAAACGAAACAATATGCGAACTCAACTCTTTCCCAATTCATCTCCAGGGAAATTCCATATCAATATGCATCATCCCGTCACTCCGCTGATGAAGCCTGGAGGAGGGACGGGGGAAATCTTAATCCAATACGGGGCGACAGCAAAATGATTTATGTACTGGAGATATCGCTATCGGGGGCATAAGATGCTGCTTCCAGGTGAAGCACGCGCCATTTATTTATCTAGTCGTGCAATGCTTATGAATACACCACTATTTATCATACTTATTCGATATTTTATGTCTGTACAATGCGGAATGAGATCCGTTATTTCCTAAAAGCTACAATATGGAATCCTTAAAAAACGTCGCGGCTCGAGGCGTCTCGAAAAGATAGGAGGAGGGAGGGGGAGAGCAAACTTATAGGCGTCCAAAGCCGCGGGCGCATCTAGTATGAAAATGAAAAACTTACATTTATTTGTAGGTAACTAGTTTTCCCGCCCGCGACTTCGTCCGCGCGGACTACTGTTTATCGCGAAAAAAGACTCCTTTGTTCTTCTAGGATATTAAAAACCAATGCAAAAGTAGGTACCATAGAATACAAAGTAATATAATATGTCTATGTACAGCACTAAGCTCTTGATGTTTTTTGACAGACTTGTTATTTCGTTTTCATGGCAACCACAGACCATTCTGTGATGGCACCCGTTCTTTACAGTGAGTAATCAACATTTTCTAGTTTTCCCGTTGAAACTTACAATTTTCCTTTTCGGGATAAAAAGTATCCCATGTTTTATTCCAGGGTATAAGCATCTCCATTCTAAATTGGATCAAAATCCGTCCAGCCGTTATCGCATGAAAGCTCCCCAAACAAACAAACAAACAGACAACGTTTCAATTTTATATATTAGTATGGATTTTAATTAGATTCGATGATTTTCGATGTCAGTGTTTTTGAAATTTTGTATTTTTCACTAAAATATCCACAGCACGATCGAGATAGAATATATAAATAGAATATTGTCGTAAAAGGGTATTTAAACCTCGTAAGGGGCCTTGGACAGCCACCAGAGGTCGGTACTATCACATTAGTTAGATACGATTAGACATCACCTACTTTGTCTCAGCTGCAGCGCCACCTTAGCGCCTTCAGCACGTCAGCAATACACTCTGCGCACACCTGAGCACAATCATATTACCTCACCGACCAGCTCGGTTTTATCACCAGGATTTTTGTAAAGGAAGTTAAATTCAGATTGTTATCAGTGTGATTTAAGGACAAGCAAGCAATCAGTCAAACGAAAAGATCCGAGGAGGTGGTCAGTGTATCTACCTTTTTTTCCTGAGACTGTGTTTGAATACTGCTACAGTTAGTTAACATCCATATTAACCCTATAGGGTTCATGCGAATAAGTACTTCATTTGAAAGAGCTAAGATAGAGCCATAGAAGAAAAGTGATATCTACTGTTCAATCTCAATTAACTTTCCTAATGTCTTAAATCATGACGGCACCGGCAACTCTGGTGTTCTAGCCAGTCAGTCCCGATTCAAAGCCGACGAGCTTTTCCAAATTTAAAAGTCTGCAATCTACTCGTGCTCTTGCAGTGTCGCAGTAAAGCCAAGTAGAGCAAAAGAAAAATTGTAGCAAGTATCTATAGAGTAGTAACTTTTCAAACGCCAGTGCGATCCAAATTCGAATTTGCAACCGGCCAGTCAGCCATTCCAAATTCAAATTCAGTAGCACTGAGTGCCATGCCCCAGTGGATCGGCATTCCTGAGCGACGCGACGTCTGCTCCCGGTTTATATTATGTCCGTGATTTATAGCATCGAATTCTCTTCGGTAATTAGTGCGTGCCAACCCTGCGCAACCGGGTAGGGCCGGTGATACAATTTGTTTGATTTTGTACGCCTGGTTAGTCACCTTAACTGAGCGGACCTATCGAAATTTAGGATACGAATCACAGATGTGTTTAGCTTAAGACTTTATTTTTTGTTCTAGATTATTTAAACCTCTATCTAAATTCATATCGTAAAATCCGGATTATGAACTCAAAAATGGTGGCATAATTACCTACTTTATGCACGGCACGTCTCTAATACGAAAAAACAACATTATAACACAATTTTTTGAACTAAACATTGTTATAATATATATTTTTAAATAAAATAAAAGGTAATTAAAAATTAAGTTTTCATCACGATTAACTTCCGTTTATATATATAACTATAAATATTTTTCCCATAAAAGCACCGGTTTGTCTCCGTCCAACAAGGGTTTTCGCCATTTATTATCTATGGCGGCGTGTGCTAGACCGTATGCGCGTGAATTCGCTGTGGGCTGGATTTTGGCGCCATAATTTTCTAAGATTACTATTATATTATTTTAAATTTTTTACATACTTTATTTAATTATTACCTAAACAATTTAATGTGTTACGCTTTTACCAGCAAAATCAAGAAAATATGACGACATATTTTATAAGATTTTATTGAACGGCACTTGTATGTATCTATGTATCTATTATTGCAATTCAAATTTCGAGCAGTTCCCGATTAGATATCTGGCTGAAACTTTCAGGGTAGCTCACAAACCGATGACAATGCAATTTTTTTTTTTTTTTTTATTATTTTATTTTCATTATACTTTTTTTTTCATTACAAGTTCCTATAGCAAGAGTGTAGATAAATTAGTATATGAAACAACACATAACTAGGTATTAAAACACTCGAGTGATACCATTAAACTCACTCTCGAGTTTTAAAACCCCTCCTTATGCAACCGTTTCCAAAACTACTATGAAATAATATTATATGCGTTTTTATTTTTTATCTAAACTTATATTAAAGCAATAAGTACCAAAAAGTCTGTACAAAGAAAATAATAAATAAAAATATTCTAGGGTGCTTATAATTATTTTTTTTAAATCTTATCTGTCTGTTTGTTTGTTCGCGCATCACGCAAAAACTACTAGACCGATTGCGATGCAGTTTTCATTGTTGGATAGTTTAGGATTTGACTTAAAAACTGGTATAATTTATATCTCAATCCGACAAGTAGAATCCGAGCAAACGATAAAAAAAAATTGACGGCTGAAGAAATTTTGTACAAATGTTGGTATATTGGTATTTTAGGTCATGGAATAGCACATATCTTTAACCTAGAAAAATGACCACGTGTACGATGCTGCGGTAATTATCTGTAAAAAAAACTTTAATCTTTAATCTTGTTCTGAGATGAATTAGGTATGTGAAAGATAGGAGCAAGTATCCACAAGCGAAAGCTTAATATTTGGCAATCACTTACCAACATTTGATATTATACGAATTGCTCCAAAAACTCCGGGCCATTTCCACTAATTTAATCACCAGCAATTTAAAAGCCGCGTCGGCTCGGTGCAACCGGACCCGTGACGCGGATTACCGGAGATTGAGTTTAATCGGCCGCGCGGGCCTCCATTAATAACGCACGCCGTTAATTGAACTTCGTAGCGCCGCCGGCCGTATTTCAAACAACTCGTACCTCTAGTACGCACTTGATTGGGTACACTCTACTATGACAGTTAGGTACTAGTAGTGGCACATGAAGAGTTAGTGTTGGGGGAGTAGGAATAGAAATAAAATAAAAACTAATTTTAACAATTTAAACCGACTTCAAAACGTTTAAAACTTCAAAGACAGAAATATTCCAATTTTTTGAAGTCTTTGCTTGGTAAGTGCCTACTTACTTACTTTAGTCGGCTTGGGCGTAGCACAGAACCTAAATAAAAAAATAAATGATTTCTTTTAAGTTTCTCGCGCGCGAAAAAGCTACCACGCGCACTACCACGCGCACTATCACGCGCATTACCACGCGCACTACCACGCGCATACTACGTACTCATAAAGACAGATATAGGTACTCATAAAGACTAACATATGTTAAAGTACTAGCTTTCGTCCGTGACATCGTCCGCGCGGAAACAGTTTATCGCGAAAAAAAGCATCCTTTGTTCTTCTAGGATATTTGATGTTTTTTGACAGACTTTTTCCAGTTTTCCCGTGGAAACTTATTATTTTCCGTGATAACAAGTATTCTATGTTTTATTCCAGGGTATAAGCTATATATATATATATATAACTACTACTACTATATATATATATACAATATATATATATATATATATATATATATATATATTGTTTTTATATATATTTTTCAAAAATCCGTAAAGCCGTTAACGCGTGAAAGCTCCCCAAACAAACAAACAAACAAACAGACAACATTTTACTATTATATATTGGTGTGGATGAATACTAAGCATTTTTGTCAATATTACATATCTAACATACGAGTATATGAATATTACGTATTTTCAACAATATTACATACTAATTTATTAAACAATTTTATGAAATTCGGTTAAAAAAGCTACACCTAGGTAGGCACTAAACTAACTTCTAAACTAAGAAGTTGCCCATATTTTTTTAATTCAGTAACTCGTTCCAATGGCGCTACCACAGAAAAATAATAGTCCGCTACATCTAAGGTACAAGCTACCACCAAATGATAGTCCGCTACATCTAAGGTACAAGCTACCACCAAATGATAGTCCGCTACATCCAAGGTAGAAGCTACCACCAAATGACTTAATTAAACATTAAACTTTTCTCTTCAACGTGGAATATTTAATTGATACAATATGTATTTGAATCACTAAGGCGTAATTACATCATTATATCAGAAGAACGATGTATTTATCTCAGTCTTATACTAAGATGCTAGTGCCTGAATCAAGCTACTAGATCACTACTAATCAGCCGCTAAGCTCGGCCAAGTTTGTCTCAGATTAATCGATGATTACTTGTAACGGTGAAGACGGCCGTAACGGCAGAATTGTTGATGATAATTGATTTAGACCTAGCAATGTAAGTAATTAAACAAATAGGATATTTGAAGTAATTTGATGGTTAAGTGTACTTAAATACTGATTTATTACATAAGTGTTCCCATTCTTTAAGGTTACTACCGCACTCGTGAACGTTAGTTAATCCTCATCATCATCATCATCATCATCAGCCGATATCTGTCCACGGCTGGACGTAGGCCTCTCCTAAAGCACGCCACTGAGCTCAGTATTCAGCTCTTCTCATCCATTTTCTTAGAGGGTCGTCACTCCACCTGGCCGCAGGCTGCCCTACACTACGTTTGCCTAAACGTGGTATCCACTCGAGAACTCGAGAATCGTCGGATTGAGATACCAAGTACACCAGTTATTAAATCAAAGCCCTAGGTTAGCCCTAGGTTTTTAATTATCTTCTTTGTAAAGACTATTTTTTACTTACTTCTTTATTATAAGTACCTATAGATATCCATACCAATATATAAAAGTGAAACATTGTCTGTTTGTTTGTATATTTTTTTGTTTGGGGAGCTTTCACGTGTTTAGGGCTGGACGGATTTTGATGAAATTTGGAATGGAGATAGCCTGGAATAAAACATAGAATACTTGTTATCACGGAAAATGATAAGTTTCCGCGGGAAAACTGGAAAATGTTGATTACTCACTGTAAGGAACGGTTGCCACCACAGAATGGTCTGTGGTTGCCATGGAAACGAAATAACAAGTCTGTCAAAAAACATCAAGAGCATTGGTGCTATACCTACTTTTGCATTGGTTTTTAATATCCTAGAAGAAAATAGGATGCTTTTTTTCGCGATAAAAAGTAGTCCGCGCGTACGAAGTCGCGGGCGGGAAAACTTGCAATACATAGAATAGATCTATATTTGTGTTTTTTTTGTAGGCAAATCAGCATCCATCTTGTCAATTTTCGAAAAATAGGTAGGTACTGTTCAAAACATGAAGGAGGATTTCGCTTCTGGGTCCAAAAGGAGGAGCTTTTCAAATTTAAATTAAGTCAAATCTATATACATTTTTACAACATTCCTGCAGTCCATAAACACATTATTAGGCTGAAAAAGAAACGGCATTCTAAATTCAAATTACTCGTTAACAATTATCCATGCTCGCGTCCAGTTATTTATGAACAGTCACTGAGCTATGTAATAATCACAAACGGGATTTAATTTGTCTGATTTCCACACTACGTTACAACGAAAGGGACGGCAACAGACCAACTGCAGTAGGTTAGAAGAGTGCAGATATAGATCGTTAGTGGTTTCAGAGTTGGATGGAAAATCGGGAAAGGTTTTTGTTTAAAATAAGTCCGGATTTGTTCGGCGGTCTAAGCGTAGATTTGCACGTTTAGGCTATTATTTATTCTGTGGTTTAGGTTTGGTAATTTGTTACTAATGATAGGTTAGGTTTAGATTTCGTTTGTTTATGTTTAGGGTTTGGTAGAAATTCAGAGTAAATCAAAACAGAGGGAGATACGGGGCGACATGGAGAGATAGGTATATTTAGTTACAAGTAGTATATCGAAAAATTCGGAAAGTGCACATCGAACCTCCAAAACCAAGAACAAGATGTCGAATCTGAGGTAGAGTAAAGTAAAAACAGCAGAAAGAGAGAGAGAGAATCAGAGAAGGACAAAGAGGTAATTCTAGTAACAAACTTCACTGAGAGAAATAAGTAGCAAAATATGCTTAGGTAAACGCCGATATGGTTGGGCTTAGATAAAGAAAAACCTAAATGATTGGGAGTTAAAAAAACTAAGCTCAAAAACTAAAACCCGACTGCTGAAAAAAACTAAGCTCAAAAACTAAAACCCGACTACTGAAAAATCACACTCTAAAAAGTATGCAACCAGAAAATATTCTCATCTGAATACATTCTAACAGTATTGAGCGATCATAAGCTTTAGAGCAAAGTTGCATATGACCACAGCTATCCTCTGAATATCACTATGAATAATTATATATTAATATTTATTACAATTTCAGATGAGAATATTTTGGTTTTTCATACTTCTTAGAGCGTGATTTTTCAGAAGTCTGGTTTTAGTTTCTGAACTTATTATTATTATTGGGTTATAATAATATTAAGTGCATGCAAGCAAAGCGGCGAGCAATATATATAATTTATAACATGTTTGAAATGTTCTTATTAAGCCCTTTCATTTGATAGCCAACAAGGCATAACCAACTTTTTTTTTTCCACTGGAGGACGCTATGTTCTATTTAATGTAACGTCACATAGCATATATTCAGCGCAAAATAAAGACGCTTCCAACGATAACTCATTTGACAAATTACGATAAGTAGTCTAGAATTTATGAGGGAACAGATGAACATACATTCATACATACCGGTCAACATTATAACTCTTCTTTTTGCTTTGCTGTAGTCGGGTAAAAACTGCAAACTTCTGGCTTAACTACACAGGCTGTCTCCAATAATCGTTAGCTAATGTCGTATATTCACTAACATTAGCACTGATCCCTTTAAAGCAGGTACAACACATTTTAAGCCCATTGTCGGGATCCGTCAAGGGCGATTTAGGCTGATTAATTGTTCTAGAACAATACAATCGTGACCATTAAACCAAGACCCCCACCCTTCCCTTTGTCAATGTAATCGTGGCCAAATTTCAGGTTACTGTCAGACTTACAGAGGGCAAGCAATACTGGTGCCCGTTATGGGTGGCCACCAAACAAAGATCTTCCACTCCTCTCACTTTCAAATGAAATATGGTCGATTTCAGGTGAGGTGTTAAGGTATGCGGGTCAGATAATATTGGTTAAGGGTTATGGTAGGTGAGAGGTGGACAATTAAGATAGTTAATGGAACTAGAAATACTTAAAGACAGTAAGTGAATTAAATGGTGTAGTTTACAGTTTGGGTAGAATTTCAAGATTTTTAATTGGTTTGGAATTTGAAGTTAGTACCTATTTACGTTTAGAAAGAAAAAGAAGTAGAGAAAAAAGTAAAAAGGAAGGAAGTTTAAGGTAGGAAGGGTTTAGGTAGGAAGTTTAAACAACTTACAAAATTACATTATTACTATGGCACAGGTTATGCCAATAATATTTATGAGTGTGCCAAAGAGGCTTGTGCTCAGTACCAGTGCTACACACTGGACGCTGGTTTTTGACCACCCCCGCGGGTGACGTTGATTGAAGGTACGAATAGTAAAATGCAAAAAAGTTAAATTACACTATATTATACATAATAATAACTAGTGGCTCTGTGAGCTGTAGACCTCGCGCGTACAAACTTATTTGCAAACAATCTAGCGGTGCATAGTAGCGCCATCTAGTTACCTTAATGTAAAACTAACAATTATAACCAAGGTGCTCCATCAATCCCTACCTATTCGGCAAAGGGCTGATTCCAATGCTAGAAACCTAAAAGTGAGAAATTTACTGCATTCTGAGGAGCTATTCTGCTAATCACGCCGAAGATCTTCATTAGATCTTCACCATTTTTTTATGAAACTAACTTACTACCGTTCAAATGAAAAAGAACCATTGCAATCGAATTTAATAAGGCGGAGAGATTCAGTAGCCCTCTTTTTACCCTTTTTTACATTCCCCCAATCAAAAATCCACGACGACTAAAAAATTCCAAAAATTCGCTTAACCTGTATACCAAGTTTCGTCTACATCGGTTGAGAAATGCGACCTTTAGTGGAGAATAGAGATCCGAACCAACATCCGGACATACGAAAGCATTTTTGCCTAAGCTGAATCAGAGACGCTTCGCTCGCGCTTCGCGCTCGCTCGGTCAAATAGTATTTAACAAAAAGAAATATATCTTTGCAAATGCCGTAATAACTAACTACAACAAAATATAATTAACAAGCTAACTTTTTTTTAATAAGTGCTAAATTATTTATGTACTACAAAAGCCACAAAATAAATAATTTAAAAACATGACACCAACAAAACTAACCAACAATTTAACCTAAAAACGTGAATTAGAAGTGAAAATTGAATGTGCTTTATTTTTTCGTTAGATAAAAATAATTAAGTTGACAATTACTTTTGTACAATTAATGTAATTATAGTTAATGTAAATGCATACCGTAATTATGTACAATTAATTTTGCAAACGCTCAAAACAAAGAAAAGTATTGAGGAAACTTGACTCCTAGAGTGATCGATACCAATAAAAACGTTTTCAATAAAACCTTATTCATTTTTATTAGCTCTTGATTGTCACTTGTCATTGTCACCGGCTAAACCAACACAGGCCACAAAGAAAACTGAACAAAACAATTTGTAATTCGAACGCCCGCCATTAGAGACGCGCACTTGTTTCGCCGTTCGTTACCCGCGACCATTTGTTTGCCGCAATTCGACCTAATACCAGGATTGTACTAGGATAATCCCGGGATCAAGAATCATGACACTATTGTTGTAAGTGTGAAACCGACGCAAATAGGCCTACGGCTTTTCGCGCCCCATCCGTATACAATACTACGTACAACTGAAATGGATTCTTATCCCATTACTTTAGGGTTGAGATTTTTGTTTGGTAGTGAATAGATGTTCGGTACGAATTTATTTTGCGAATCTCTATTTTAATCAACCAATGGTAGTCTTTATTTTAAAGTAGTCAAAGTAGAAAATGACTTTAATATGCTACTACATTTTTAAGGCACAATTTCCAATGTGCATAGATACCATTTTAACTGAGTTTCTATTTGTAATAGTTAATTGTGAGTTTATGAAGAGATTATTTTGCGAACATTTGGGGGTAGTGTTGATCAAATATTGGTTCTTTGCTTGTCAAATCGTACGTGAAGTTTATTTTGGGCTAATCTTTGTTTGTGTCATAGTATATTTTCATCAAAATGGCAGTTTTAAAATGCTCTACGGTAGGTTATGTCCTGACTGATGTCCTACCCTACCGTGTATAAAAACTGTATGTGCAGTTCGATGCAAGTACAGTAACGGCAGGTAATGCAAACAACCCTTACCTACATCTTATGAGTCATAACGTAAATGTGAATGGTTACGACCAACAGCCTATGGCTTCTTGGAAGACTCTTTAGTTGTTGATACTGTAACCTGTTAACTTTTTTGGTCATGCCATGAAGATTTCTCTGTTTAAACCTTCTTGGGTCATGCACACCTTTTTGGATTATTATCGAAATCCTGAAAACTTTTTTTTCTTTTTCTGGCATATAACCACTGATCTCTATGAATAGGCTCTGCCGTACTATCGTTTGTGCCGACTCAAAGCGCCCCATCGAGCGTCATGGAACTAAAATTGATGCTGTTTCATCTCCTGATGTTAGTCACATAATAAATAATAGTACAAAAACATAGTTCCGTGGACGCTCACTACTGCCAAACTACTGCTATCAGCGCCAAAATGGCAATAATCAAATGTGCTCAATGCGATGTTCATCAACAGCCTGTCTAGAGTACAGAGTAATTTAATTTTTATTTTTTAAGCATATAAATTAAAAGCTTCGAAGACAATCGTAGATCCGTCAAAAATAATATTTCACTCGGTCAATTAAATACTGTTTATTAGGGAAGTTAGGTACTAACTATGCACTCTATGAGGCTTTTGTATAAGACTTTCCCCTCATCCACAAGTTATCAAACAATATGGCATCGTGACCTATGGAGCCGAAACGTGGATACTCACGGCCACAGTAGTCCACAAATTTAAGTTCGCTCAGCGAGCTATGGAGAGAGCTATGCTTGAACTTTCTCTAAACCATAATATTGACAATGAAGAGATCCGACAGAGAACCCAAGTAACCGAAATAGCTCTAATGAATAACAAGCTGAAGTGGCAGTGGGCTGGTCACATTTCCTGAAGAACCGACAACGTTGGGGTAGACGAGTTCGCGAGCGGAGACTGCGCTTAGGCAAACGTAGGTAGGTGCCCTGTGGCCTGGTGGAGTGACTACCTGTAGAAAGCGGATGGCATGGATGCAGAGAGCTGAAGATCAAGCTCAGCGGCGTGAAGTTGGAGAGGCTAATGTCCAGCAGTCGACTAATAACTGATGATAATCATCATCAGTCTATTACGTCCCACAGCTGGGACAAAAGGCCTTAATCCAGGAAGCTGGCCCAGTACGGTGAATACAATATCACAATCGAAAAAGAGTGCGATATACCTATCGTTTGAAATACCCGTGAGCAGTTCACCAGATTTTAAAGTCACAAAAGAAGATCGGCCAGTTTCATATCATACATAAGTACATGAGCTGACCGTAAAGTGTCGCTACCATAAATATTTTTTTTTGGTTGATTATGCATAATGCGGCTCATAATATCTTATTTCTTTTATATTTTTTCAAGGCCGGGCAATGCCGGTAAATTCATGTTTATTTTCAGGTTCATTGACTAAGATTTAAGACATAGACATTTTTTAAAAACTAAAAACAACAACAAACAGGATTATTATGTATTCTGTGAAACAGGGCAAGCTAAATAAAACCGTTAAAAAAAGAAGATAATGCAGTCTATCATTTAGAAAGTTTTATGTACTACGTGCAACTAGTATATAAAACTTCCTTGCTTAGCTCTGATGTTGGGGTATTATGCAAAGAGGTTGAATTACTTTTATTTAAATATGGCATATAGCAAATAATTATTTATTTATTCCGACTTTGATAAAATAAGTAAATAGTTGTAATTAAATGCTTTTGTAATTAATTATTATGTTATTTACTAAGTATTCATCAACGGCCGCTTCAATTTGTTATCTATTTTTAGCCATTCATCTTTGCATTGCATAACACAAAATGAATTTTGAAATTTTGATTGTTAATAGGGTCGATGGTGTGTGCGGCTGTGCCCACTTCCGGCGTGGATTATTTACAATGCTTGTAGAGCTATGCCCGAATAACACTCACAGCTCAACTTGAGGTACCTAAACCACAGAACACCTACACCACGAGATGGTATACGATGTGTAGAGCTACGACAGAATGGCTCTCTCACCTTCAATCATTAAAATAAATCCACCACAACATCGCATCGTATCTGTAAGAAACCCCACGATAACCGTTCGATAATTATCGGCAGTCACATTTGACGACACCCACAGGCGTAATACGACTCGAAGACGATTCGTACGACTTCGACTTGATCTGTATCTAATAGTTAGGGTGTTGGCACATCACGACGTGTGAACACATATTTTTTTCTGTTTTGTTGTGAAGCCTCTTTTTACAACTCCGATACGGCCATGACTAAAAAGGGTCCATCACGAAATGGGCTATATCGTCTCGCTTTTATAACTCTATAAGCTCCAGAGAACTAGTTTTGGTGTCATTTTTTAACTTATATAGTCAGCTCGATGATGTAATATTTATTTTGACAAAATACAGAGGGCAGGACGCACAGAGCAAAATCAGCAAAATTAGATGTTTTTATGATCTCTAATTCGGTATAACTCGCGATTTATTAGCTTATTGATTTGGGTGTTATTGTAAAGATCTCGTTGAGATCATTTGATTCAGTATTAAAAAGTTTACTAAATATTTACTTAAGACTATGTAAATTAAAAAAAGGGGCGGATTAAAGTAAAAATCACAAAAGTGGCTGCTTCGCCCGGAAAGTCCGTACTACAATAAAGATTAGGCACATTGTTGGAAAGAGGAAGCTCTGGAGCTCACAACGGTGACCTTAACTCCAGCACAGAGCAAATGAGAGGGTTACGGAGAACCGGATCAAATTGTACGTGGCGTAGACGTTTCACGACAAACTAACGGCCGTGCGGCTTGATACAGCCCCACCCAATTTTTGTCTGTTTCTGTGCTCGGAAAAAAACAAAAGTTACGTTAAACCGGTGATTATAATAACTTTTGGCGGCGATATTCTCTAAGTTGTACCTACAAGATTACGTTTACCTAGGACAGACTATCCAATTAGGTATGTCCAACTAAGGTCTACGAGTAAAAGCTTAATTATTCTTTATGAAACGAAGAGATGTATCATAGGGTAGGGTTGCGCAATGGTGCTCCCTATTGAATGAACATTAAATAAACAGTCGAATTTAGAACCTCCTTCTTTTTGAAGTCAAATTAAGTCGATTTGTAATTGCGTATGATGACATCAAATTACATAAAAATTACATCCATAATAATTTGTATGTATCCTACATTACATTGTGTGGGAATGGGAACGTCGAAGGTCGAAGTTTAATAGCACATAGACTAATAGGCGCTCGACTCTGCTAAGTTATTATTCAGAAATTCTTAACTATTAAGTAAATAACTTTATATACTTAATGTAGCCATGTCTTTATTCAAGCGATATCTCCCCTTAATGCGCTGTAAATTTTATTTATTCGCCGGTACCTGTGTTGCCATTAAACGTATTGCCTTTCCCAGAAGAAGTAATGTGTATTGCTCTCGATTTGCGTGCAGTACAGAGCGCCTGCACTTAATGTCGCAGCAACCGACTCGTGTGTGCCTAGACTTTTATAATAGGTAGGTACATAGGATTGGCACAATACGTAGTGCTAAGTAGGTTTTTGTTGAAAGTTTGCTTTTTTCTTCTAAGTCTTCAATAATGAAGTCGTTTCTAGCTAGATGGAATATTCACGAATCACTCCTTTTTCACAATGTTCCGTGATTTTATTGACAGGCCAGTGAGTGATTTTATTTGGCCCGTCCACCGTGGCGTGGCGAGAAGTGGCGTGGAGTTGAGTGGTTGAACAATAACCACACTGTTGTTACCAAAATAATAAAAGATCGCGCGATCTGTGGATATTAAATTACCGTAGACTATTCATTCTATTGCATCGACTGCCAAAATAATTATCTCACGAAGCCATTACTTTTTAACACAGCGGCAATTAAACTAGCAATAAAGAGTACTTACGCTGGCAACAAATCAATGTACAAAATGGCCACTAAACAAATCTCCCTGCGTTAGTATATCTTCGTTAGATCTCGTTAGATGGTTCTCAACACGCGATCTCATACGTACTTAGTTTCGGTTGGAAGAATGTTGGATTATGGATACGTATGCAGGGCCGTCTTAGGCCATGCAGGCCCCTGCATGGCCTAAGACATGGCCTCGGGCGCACTGAAATTTCAGTGCGCCCCAATTGGGGCCCATTTAGAAAGCAAAAGTTAGTTATATCATTATGTACATAGTGGATAATACGGTTAGCTTTAAAAAAAAAAACAAATTTAAGTGAAGTGCTTATATTGTTTTGAAAATTGGGGTTTCTGTTAAGCAAAATGTTCTATGTCGTCCTCACAGTCAAATGTTTCAACAAATTAGAAAGGCTTTTTTTCACAATATCGATCGGAATTTGTTTTTCATTCTTATGAATTGTGAAAATTAGCGCTCTCCACCAGGGATGATATGGATATGAAATTTCGGATCTGTAACTATACGGATACAGATATAGAAATAATATTATACCATTATCGGATACGGTTACGGATATTAAATTATTTCAGATTATCCGTTAGATTCGGATAGTTTCGGTTCCGGATTATTATTTTTAAGATAAACAAACATGCAAGAGATGCGTGCGGCTAGTATGTCGGCCGGGCAGAAAAACATGTCACAACGAGTCTCATTTAGGCTTTTAGACTCCACCTCTATCCGAAATTATCTGAAACTTTTATATCGGATTCAGTTACGGTTACTGATAGATTTTTATTTAGGATATCAGATAGTTTCAGTTACGGTTATGGAGCTCATTAACATCTCTGTTCTCCACTACAATTGGTGACCATTAATCAAAGGCACATTAATTTGTAGAGACTTCCAAAAACTGAAATAAATATTCTAAAGGAAGTGATGGTTATAAAACCATTTCTCAAAGCATTTTGAGCATCAGTGCATGCATCTGGGCCCCGATTCTGTAAGCTATTGAACAGCGATAACGCAAGTCGATCGCTATTATTTTATTGAGAAATTTACTTATTTAACACTTAAAAGTGCTGGAAGCGAAAATTTTGTTAAAATTTTCGCTTTTTGTTTTTTTTTGTTTTATTATTTTCCATATTTTTTTTATACTTCCAAAAAAAAACACTTCTAGCACTTTTAAGTGGTAAATAAGAAAATTTCTCAAAAAAATTCAAGCGATCGACTTGCGTTATCGCTGTTCTATAGCTTACAGAATCGGGGCCCTGGTCATTTGCTTTCATAGATACACTTCAGAACTTTATCTGCACCTAAACATTAAGTAATACATTTAAAACAAATAACAGACGCCAAAAAAATTTTAACTAATTTTAAATGGAAGTATTACATACTACTACTACGACCGGTTGGTCTCGTGGCTAGTGATCCTAGGCACGTAATAAAACGGTCGCAGGTTCGAATCCTGCAAGGTGCAATAATTTGTGTGATGAGCAGAAATGTTTGTTTCAGAGTCATGGATGTTATAATATTCGTATCTATGTATGTTTATCCGTTACCTAGTACCTATAGTACAGAATATCCTAGTTTGGGGCTAGGTAATTGGTGTGGAATTGTCCCGAACATATTTATTTTATTTTATACTTCTTCGGAAACACATCTAACTAAATTCAGAAAATGTGCGGCACATTTTTGGTGTAGGTTAGGTATACGACGATGTCGGCATTTTGAGGCTCCCACAAGCTGGAGGCTCTGGGCCCGTGCCCGCTGTGGAAAATAGACGTACATCCATACCAATATATAAAAGTGAAACGTTGTCTGTCTGTTTGTTTGTTTGTTTGTGGAGCTTTCACGCGATAACGACTGGACGGATTTTGATGAAATTTGGAATAGAGATAGCTTATACCCTGGAATAAAACATAGGATACTTTTATCCCGGAAATTTTTAAGTTTCCATGGGAAAACTGGAAAATGTTGATTACTCGCTGTAAGGAACGGTTTCCATGGAAACGAAACAACAAAACATCAAGAGCATTGGTGCTATACCTACTTTTGCATTGGTTTATAATATCCTAGAAGAACATAAGATGCTTTTTTGGCGGTAAACTGTAGTCCGCGCGGTAAAAGACCGCGCGGACGAAGTCGCGTTCGGGAATGCTAGTAAGAAATATAAACTCCCGCTATTTAATAGAATTAAAACGTTTTCTGTTTGTTGGTTGGTTTGTTTGTTTGAGACGCTTCCGTACATTAGCGACTGGCACCGCATTTCATGAATTTTTGAGTGTAGATACTGTAGGTACGTAGAGACCAACATATAATACTTTTATCCCGGAAAAATGTTGAAGCTGGCAAAGCCATGGGTTCCAGCTAGTATCTATTAAAATAAACTTTGAGCATCTTGGGTAGTCTACTGACTGATCTCATCGGTTTTTTATTGCTTCTACTCGATTAGTGCATTTAGCCAACAGCGTCATGTAAGGAGATATTACAAGTTATTTGCTATATTTTCACTAAATAGTCAAACTGTCGAGTCCGTGTCAGTAAGTTCATCAAAACTCTAGTGAAGTCACAGTAAAATTTACGATTCAGTAAAGTGGTGGAGCTTTTCTGAAACTTCCTAGGGGTTCTGTGATTGTACCACAGAACACCTAATAAACATTGTACGTAGGAAATGTCCATATCTTCTATGTGGTGTGTGCTGTGTATGATGTGCATCTAACATGGGCATTTCTATATTTTTAATCGACTTCACAAAAGGAGACGGTTAAATGTTCGGCTGTATGTATGTTGTTTTTTTTTATGTATGGCAGTCCATATCTCCGTCAATTGCGGACCGGCGGATTATAAAAATTCTTTTTTTGTTTGAAAGGTTATACTCTCCATATAAATTGTATCAAAATTGGTGTAGCAGTTTATCGAGAATAAATAGTTTTGTTAAGTAAATCCATTCGATATTGTGTTTATATTGCCTGTATTTTGTGTTTATCTCTAAGATATCTAAACCGATTTAGATGGTTGGTTTTTTATTCAAAAGGGTAATCTTTGTGTTTAGTCCCATATAAACTTCATCAAAATTGGTTCAGTAGTTTTATAAGAAAATCAGTTTGTTTTATAGTGTATGTTCCCTGTATGTAGTTAATATCTTGGGATTTCTGAAACGAATTAGATGATTGTTTTTACTTGAGTAAGAAGACCTCTAGTGTGTTACTGTATAAATTTCATCAAAATTGGTTTAGTAGCTTTAAAAAAGCTTTAATTTAATTAACTGAGTTATAATGTTTAGGGCTGGATTGCAAGTCAATTTTGAACAATTTAAGGACCTCCATAGATGCTGAAGTTTTGCACATAGGTGTAGTTCTGATTACAATTAACTATAAAAAAGTACAGTAGTAGTAGTCGTAGTAGTAGTAGTAGTCAAAGGAACTACACAATCGGATGATGGAATCCCTTCGAGATTGGGCTCATTTGGTTTGTCTTAGTGAGTTCTCTGGTTTCATTTGGTATCCAGGGATGTTGGAGCTGGAAGGTAGTTACAGGAACTCAACAACAAAATGATTGAACCCTAATTCAAAAACTCTTTCTTATCTTATCTTGTATTTATGCATTATTATGATGTTGGTGATTTCGAAAAAGTAATACTGTTCTGGCTCAATTGTAATTATTTTATTCATTTTAGAGGTTGTTCACAAAATAACATTATTATTATGAAGTCGTTTTTTATTTTGGAAAAATATTTTAAATTTGATATTTTATGTTTCATATTTTCTAAAAGTTAAAAAAATATGAACTTGCCGTTTTTTCACACTTATAGTAATTTTGTTTAAGACCTAGGCTTATAAATTACCTAAAAAAATAAGAAAATCAGCAAATTTCGCATTAATTTAAGAAATATTTAGCTACAACTGCGATAGGTTGGAAGAAATCGTTCCATTGAGAAACGAAATGCTTATGTGTAAATATTTTATATTAAAAGCATGGCATGAATATTTTATAATGTATTAAAAAGAGTAGAGAAACATTTATCTAAAAATTACAAAAAATTGATATAAAATAAAAGAGGAACCAAATATTCACTTCAGTAACTCCTCTGAGTTACTTTACTGACATGCAGGTACACGTCCGATCCTTCTTAAACTACATGTGACCATTATTTAAAGGTAATAATGTACCATCATTACAAGAAATGTTTTGACGAAATAATAAACATAAAACATGGCACTTAGACAAAGAAAAACCAAAGGATTAAAATTAAAATTTAAAACCAATTTTGTGAGACTGTCACTCAGTGGAACGAAACATTATGCATGAGGATGTGTTCACTTGAGCACCAAAATTAAAATCTACTTAGATCATATATTAGTTAAAATCTCTTTTTCTTAATTTTTCCTTCCGTTGACAACGCCATAATTCTATTCAGCCCTAAATAAAAAAACATATTTACAAGAAAAATAATACTAACAACAAAAAAGTGGTTAATAATAATTAACCACTAATAATTTTGATACACGTTTTTCAGTTACCCAATTAATCCGAGTAATACGGTTAATGTAAATCCGAAATCCTAGTAAATGGTAAAAATGGTTCTTTATCCAATTAATAGATAACGAGCCATTTTCAACCAAATTATGTGCTACTTTCATATAATAATATTTCACTTAAAAATAATAGTTTAAAAAAACTAGAAAACACGCTTTATATAGAAAACCAAACTAAAAAATAGAAAATAATTTTTAATAGTGTAAATAAGAAAAAAAAAAATATTTCAAAAAAATCGTGGGGTGCATGGGTCAATAGTTATAAATATTTCATTGACAGATACGAGAAGAAGGATAATCATTATCTTAAAAAGCACCCCACGCTTTTTTTTAAATAAAACTTTTTCTTATTATTTACACTATTAAAATTTATTTTCTATTTTTTAGTTTGGTTTTCTATATAAAGCGTGTTTTTTTTAATCTATTATTTACTTTCTACTTTTTAGTTTGGTTTATTTATAAGAACTTTATTTTTTTTCGAATTATTGCATTGTCATCGGTCTTTGACAGGTGTGCAAAATTTGAATGAAATCTGACTGTTTAAAGTGGGTCAAAATAGCGTCCAAAGGAGTCGGTTACAAACATAAAAACATACAAGTGAAGCTAATATAAAGCGTATAAAAATACGGCTAGCTTGTTGTATATGTATAATTAACGGTATATTATAACTGTATCTACATTTATGCCCTCATAACATAAATGTCCTTTCCCGAAGTCGGTTGAAACGTGGCTGTACTTGTAACGCGGCTTTAGACTTCCACTCAGTTACAAATTGATCGTCTGAGTTACGAAATGTCTCATAGGAACATAAGGGTTTTGATGACAATTAAATAATTTTATAATATTTTTAGGTTCGGATCCTTAAAAAATAAATTTAAAATGCTGTTCTTCCAGATACTTTCGATCCGGAAGAACAGCATTAATACAGTTAATAAGAAAATTGCCCTCGCCCTCATTCAAGGTGTTTAGGGCGATTTGACAAGGATTCTATCTAATGTACTGCCTGTGCATGTTGTAGTAAGCATATATTAACATATACATCAATGTAAGTAGGTATCTACTTTACATAAAAATATCAAAATACTTAGATACGTTTTACCTACTTCCAGAAATTATCTTTTGTAGTAATTGAGCCTAATGTTCTAATTTTTTTATTATGGTACCTAGTAGGTACTCAGTCTAAACACTTACCTGGAAAATCATTGTTGAAGATCCTAACTAACACCTGTATGCTTTTTCGCCGTGGGCAGTTACCAACGATGCATCGGCCAGGAATTTGAATATCGTACTAGGACAGCGGACTGTCAGCAAGCTTGTCAGGGATGTGTCTCAAACAATTGTGCAAGGAGTCATATTTATATTATTTTACTAAGGTACTTATTACTTTAGGTTAGGTTCAAGGAACATACTATCTACGCCAGTAATTATTTTTCTCACAAATTATGAGTTTCCGCCACCACCCCTTGCAGGGGGAGAGTTATCCTCCCTCCCTCTGCCACCCCCACTCTACTTAGTACTTATAGACAAATACTGATTCTAAAGTCCTTCCAGCGTAATTCAAAATCTTTGAGTTAGGTAGAATTCCAAAAGTTTCTCCGTATTATGTCAAACAAATAAGAATGTCCAAAATGATGTCAAAAGATAAGTTTTTAGTCGATTAGTCGTCTATCTGATCTGTGGTACAGTCAGAGTTGGCATTTTTTAAATCGATAAACTCACGACATGTTACCGAATCGATGAAATTTTGCCGTGGCTAGAAGATCCATGCTACCGAATTTCGATAAAATCGATAAATTTATCGATCTTTATCGATCGATAAGATCCATGCTCGCACTGCAGTACAGGTAGCGGCGCGGAGAATAGGGCCGACCCGGTATCATTGGATTCTAAGTTGCACTACTGAACCGTTAAGCTACCATCGCTCTAATAATATAGTAATACTACATTAGGACTATATAATGTACTGTGCCCATACGCAGCCGCCATTTACTATGCTTCATTCGTTTGTTTGGTTGTGTATACTCCGTCTTATTTAAAAACTTTTACTTAACTTGCAATATTAAATTATTATTACAGACATACTATGTCTATATGTATTACATTGTATATTGTATGACTTATACGTATGTAAGTTTGTTTAGGTCAAATCTTGCAAGCTTAATTAGATCCACTTTCTCTTATCCTACGGATTTGAACTTTTGCAAGTTTTTTCATTCCGATGACAATGCATTTTTATGGTAAGAATGACCTGAATCGACAACCAGGAACAGCTCCAGATAAAGGAACTCTTCGATTGTCAACAGCACTGTCACATTTTTTATTTGTGCGCATTATGTTATGCTTGCCGCTTTGAAGTTTTACCATGACACGGTTGATCCTCTCCGGGTTGGGTCCTGACTAGGGAACTCCTCAACGGTTAACAGCATAGACACGAAATGTTGTATACCCTTTTAAAAGTGATAGCCCGTTCTAATTTCCATCATGACATGGCTACTGCATAAAAGCTTTTTTTAAATGTTTTTAAATCTACTTATTTAAACCATGGATCAAATGTGTCGATGCCACTACATACACGCATATCGCATAAATGAAGACTTTAATCGAGGGATCTATGGAATGAAGTTTTCTCTAACCTAGCGGTATACAAGTGCGAATTACAATCCAACGATATTGGTTTCGGTCCTGGGCCCACCAATGACTTTTCTTAATTATGGCGTGCTACTATTTATTCTGTGGTTATGAGCGGTTTTCATTCGGGGCACGTTAAGCTGTCGGTCCCGGCTGTTTTTGATTTAGCAGTCGCTTCGGGCGGCCTGACAAACTCTGACACCAGAGGCCAGCACTACCTCATATGACAAGCAAACAAGCAAGCTGTCTTTAAGTATTGTCTAAAATTAGCTTGTAATAAATGTACTTGCAATGTGTAATGTCCAGTGTAGAGAACATAAAAAAGTAATTACTAACGTCTATTCTAAATCAAACGGTCCCTGTAAACATCGCATGCTTTCCGTCCATACACCTCTCCCAAGGGGCGGGCGGGCAGTCGGGCAAGCAGGATGTTACCCCGCTAACTGTACTCTTCGCATCGGCAGTAAGTTTCAATTTGCACCTGGTAATGACTGTAATGTCATTAATATTCATAATTATTGGTCGAGGTGTTTGCATCGTGTCTGTTACGTTTTTTCCGATAGCCGTTTAGTGGCCTGTAAGGGTTTTAATTTATTAAGTAACTAAGCTGAGCCTGCTGTTTTGCCGGCGTCATCATTTCTCTGGGTTAAAAGTAACCTATTGTGTTATTCCAGGACCAAAAGTACCTTAAAGTTAAAAATACCAAATTTCGTTCAGCCGTCGGATAGTTTTATATCGATTGCTCGCCTTATGATCACCTGATTAAAAGTAAACCAGTTTTTAAGTCAAACTCTAAGCTATCTTACAGTGAAAACCGCATCCTAATCGGCGCAGTAGTTTCTACGTGATGCGCGTACAGACAAACAGAAAGACTATTTTTGTTCAGTAGCTTATTTTAAGTACCCTAGACCATTTTTTTATTATCTTTGTTTTACTGACTTTTTTTACTTACTATTTTATTATAAGTATATAGAATAGATACCTCAAGGTTTATCGCTGTATGTAAGTATGTATGTAATGTACCGATGTCGATTGAGGTAGTGTTAGAGTTGTTGTTTATCTTCGGGAGTAATAGTTGTCAGGCCGCCCAAGGGAGGGTGACGTGGCATATCGACTGCCATCAATATTGTAGCCACAGGGACCGGCTACGGCATCTGCCTTTCGAAGCACGGAGCAATGGCAAGTTTCCGGTAACCGTTGTGGTAAACGTAGTGTAGGGCACTCGCCGACCAGGTGGAGCGACGACTTGCGAAAGGCGGCCGGCAGCGACTGGAGGAGGAGAGCTGAAGATCGGGCTCAGTGGCGTTCACAAGGAGAGGCCTACGTCCAGCAGTGGACGCAGAACGGGCTGATGATGAAGATAATCAATTGAGTCATAAAATTATTGGAAGGGCTATTTTCTGCCTGAGTTTTGCTTTGAAGAGTTAATTAATTTAGGCCATTTAATAAAAAGGTATAACGCGGTCGCGTCAGAGCTTTTCATTTCCTAATTTTGGGGCTGTCGAATATAGAACGGATATTAGTTTAAAGAATCTCTGTTGAAAAGCTATTAATTAAATACTGAACGAATAAGAGTACGTCTCCTATGGCTATGGTCGAAGTTCGCGAAAATTACCAAAACATAAAACCGAGGTTATAAAATTGATACGAAACCAGCATCCTAAAAAATACGTCACCCGAAATGCGAATCATTTTTGCATCACAAGCTTTTACATAAAACCGTATGGAATATAAAGTAGGACTGCGTCCAGAATGATTGATTTTATATAGCTCAACTGATGTGTCGTATAAAAAACCGAGGTGGCAGTGCGTGTCGTAAAATGGAACCCTAAAAGAACCCTTTCTCGATGACCATTGAAGCTCTTTGCATAATTTTCTGGTTCCTTGATTCTCTTGAGTGAGTTTTGATGGCACTGAATATTGTATGGCGTAAATGGTATGAAAATTTTAGTGCGGTTCGGAAATCTATCTTCTTCAGTGAAGGAAGATTGATTGCGATTAGTGTACGAGAGGAAAGGTAGGTAAGTTGACACTAGGGAATACAATACCCGCAACAACATTTGCAAATTCATGGTGCACAAGTCTTACTTGTGAACGGGTGCAGCTTTACTAGTTTTCCCGCCCGCGACTTCGTCCGCACGGACTACTGTTTATCACGAAAAAAGCATCCTATGTTCTTCTAGGCTATTAAAACCAATGCAATAGTAGTCAGGTATAGCACAAATGTTCTTGATGTTTTTTGACAGACTTGTTATTTCGTTTCCATGCCCACCGTCCCTTACAGGGAGTAATCAACATTTTCCAGTTTTCCCATGGAAACTTACAATGTTCTAGGATAAAAAATATCCATCCAAAAATATCATGTTTTATTCCATGGTATAAGCTGTTTCCATTCCGAATTTCATCAAAACCGTCCAGCCGTAGTCGCGTGAAAGCTCCCCAAACTAACAAACAAACAAACAGACAACGTTTCACTTTTATATATTGGTATGGATTATGGGTGTGTTTATTGTGGGACGTCAAATTAGCACTTTTATCTTTTGTATTTGACATTTACAATTATATTAATTTTAATTTCTAACATGTATAACAATATTTATAGAACTGGCAAAAATATAGAAAATGACATCCCCGTGGAGTGTCTTGGTGCTCTCTTATCTAACGGGATTATTTCCGAAGCACTGATAGAGTCAGAAGAGTATTTCCTTTTCCTGAGCGAGATTCAACATGACTGGGAAATTTCCTTTTCACAAAGCATAGGTACTTTAGTTTACCTAATTTTATTGAATTGATCTAACTATTTATGATAATTGATGTTTTTCTCTTTGTTCTTGAGATGTTAAGTTTTGAGTAGTAAAAGTGCTATTTTTTAGTCTATTTACAATAAATACTTTGACAAATAGGTAGGGATAACCTGTTTGCGAAACCGACAAATCTTTAGTTCCCGGTATAAACGACCGCCCAATGTTGAAAGTCTGAGAAAAACAAAAATACTTCAAGGACAGGACATAATAACGTTAATACGCCTACAAACCAAAAGTCAAATATGTTTGCGCACTACTGCTTGGCGGTTTGGCGGTGTAAACATGAAAAAGAAAGTTTTGAAATGTAAAAATGAAGTCTTTCATTAGGACACCCTCTAATACTTGACCTGATTGTCAAGTAGGGTGTAAAAACGATTGGTCCTTAAAAAAAGCTACTGAACATTTTTTATTTATTTAAATCGTGTCTGTCTGTATTTATTTAACCGATTGCAATGCGGTTTTCACTGATAGATAACTTGAGTTTGTCTTAAAAACTGGTGTGGTTACTTGGTATTTCAATCCGAAGAGTAGAAACTGAGCAACCAACACAAATCTATTTGACGGCTAACGAATTTTGAAGAACTTTTATTGTATTTAATTATGGTCCTGGAATAACAAACATATCTATGGGATATTTTACCACGCGGGCAAAGCCGCAGGACACAGCTAGTTATTACCAAACTAGGCACCTACCAAACATGTTAATCAGATCAATGTGTCGAAAGTTATCGTGGAACATACATCAACAAAACGCAAATGCGTCCGAGTTGATTTGGAGACCTTGCTTCGCCGGAAAATAATCATCTAGATGTTAATGATGGTACGATTATTACACGACTGCCCACAAAAAGGAGTGTAATGTTTTTAGGATTCATATATGTATGTATGTATTTATTGGCATAAGTTTGGCAGGGCAGGCGTGTTTTTTTAGCTTTTAAGCTCGTTATTTTTCTTGTAATGTTTGAAAGTGAAAGGCGGTTCAAGTCAATTCGGTTCGGTTCAAGGCGGTTCAATCAGTTCAAGTCTTGGACCACTCGCCACAGCCTCTGGATTGGTACATCAATACGACATCTCGAATATTACGCATGAGTCGGTATAAATTTTATCGCCCTATCACTTATCGTCGTATTGGCCTCATAAATTACGCCAAGGTTTACTTTGTCGTATTTACGACACCGCGTAAAAGTTATTCGAACGAGGCATCTTCGGAGTATCGGAGTAATCATGCACATTGATGTCGGAGTTCTTTATAGATGGGACAGAATGATGTCTGTGGCAACATACTGCCATGCCACCACAAATATTGTTAACTATTTTTGTACATGGGACGAGCAGGTTATTCGCCTGATGGTAAGATTAACATCTGTCCAAAAAATTGCTGTGCCAGAGTGCCACCCATTGGGTTTGGTATCAAAATATTGCCCGGTTGTGGACAGCGCTCTCCTTCTGCGACATTGGTGTCTGCCTTTATGGATTCCGCACTAAAAATAGGTAAAGGGATCGATTCTGAAACGAAGTGAAACGGCAGAGAACTAAGTTAACTGATATTTCTCAGAGAATAAGCTAGCTGAAGTGGCATTGGGCTGGTCACATTGGTCGTAGAACCGATAACCGTTGGAGTACACGAGTACCGCGAATCGGTAAACGTAGTGTAGGAACGTCCTCCGGCTAAATGGAGCGACGATCTGCAGATATTTGCGCAAGGTAGCTGGCAGTCATTGGACGAGATGAGCCGAAGATCGGGCTCAGTGGCGCGCCTTGGAAGAGGTCGAGCAGATAACTAATAATGATTATGATGACCAAAGAAAATTCTTACGGAACCTTATTGCTGTATTACTATTAGGACCTTCCTTCATACAGAACAGACGCAAACCTATTATAAAAACCCATTTCTATGAATACTTAGTAGGTACCGTAAGGCTTACAAAATTCCCGTTTTCATTGACAATTGAAATTCCACAATTTCTCCGATCTCCCACATGCAATACATTACCCTAAGCAAGCCTTAGCAAATCAACTTACACACGATCCCGCTTCCATTTAAAAAACTCGTCACGACACCAATGAAGTGAGCCGTCTTGGGACCAACCAACCAATATCGAAAAACCTTCCCGTTTGGCGCCACTCGTCAGCTTTGCCAAGACTTCACTTCTTTGCACTGAAAATGGTTAGTTCCATAACTTGTCGAGGGTAAAGTTATGCTGGTTAAAGAATTTACATAAAGACGGCGAGACCTGAGTTTCAGTCGCATCGGAATCGAGTTAGGGCGGGTACTTTAAAACTGTCGCTTAGTTGAGACGTCGAATCCGTTTACAGTTTTCGGGAGTTTGAATACGGGTGGGGAAGACGGGTTGGTATCGATGGAAATATAAACTTGTCCTCTTTTTTTTTTGGATATGAGGATTACAGATAAAAATCCAAGAAAAACAATTTGGAGATAATCTGAAGGCATTTTCATAGGTACAGGTCTCGCCGAATCGCACTGCTTTCGGCAGACTTATTCACTGTACCTACAAAAAAGCATAGCCTTGCAATGCAAAGCAATCCTCGTTAAAAAAGTAAATATTTAGTAATCTGTGACAATAGCCCCACATATTAACACTTTTCCAACATATTATTAAATAAGCGATAACCAAACTAGGTAATTACAAAAAAACTCTAGCAGATTGTAGTTGATCGAAGGCTACTTTTAATGGTGACATACTTACTAAAGTACTGCATCTCGTTCTCGATACCGTGGAATCGGCTGTACAGCTCAAAACTCAAGTTTGACGCAGAACTATTGAGTTATTTCTTACGGGACGCATACCATAAAGTACCATCGCTATATAACGATTGATCTCATTTTAATGAAATATGAGACAACATTGGAGATCTACCCTATCAAATGAAAAATAACATTCAAATCGGAAATCCCAGAACTAAGGGTGAATAAACACAAAAAACACAATCTAAACATTGAGCTGGTTCTATGAGTAAAAATAACTTACAATAACACTTATGCGACTGCTTATCAAAACATACATTTAGGTACCTACAAAGAAGATCACGAGAAACTCGGTGGTCAAGTGAGAATGATTCCTCTTCTGATTTTTCTTTCGTGTCGTTTCGTCGTCTAAACCCATCCCTACCATCACTAGGGGCGTCCAAGTTGCGTATTGAGTTACCCGCCTACACCGATCCAATCGCATCAGGTCTGACTGAAGCCCATTATAATATCCTGTTGCCGAGACAATTGTAATCTTGGTTTTACATAATGGCTTTTGGTTTGCAGGACCAAAAGTACCTATAAGGTACAGTATACTACCTTCTGTAAAATTCGTTCACCACAAAGATTTTTATCGATTGTTCGGCGTCTGATCATCGGATTAAGATACCCCAGTTTTTAAGTCAAGCCCTAAGCTATCCAACATTGAAAAAGGCATCGCACGGTCCAGTAGTTTTTACTAGTAGATGTGCGAACAAAGTTACAGACAAACAGAAAGACACGATTAAATAAAATGATATACCTATATATTCCTGATCAGTAGCCTATTTTAAGTACCCTAGACAATGTTTTGGGCTTGACAAACAAAAATGGTCTAGGGTATTATTTCTATTTAAAACAAGCTACTGAACAAGAATATAACATTTTTGAAAAACGCGTTTTTCTGTATGTTTGTTCGCCCATCATGTAAAAACTACAGGACCGATTGCGATGCGGGTTTCACTGTTGGATAGCTTAGGGATCGACTTTAAAACTGGTGTACTTGATATCTCAATCCGATGAGAACAAGCTGAGCAATTGATAGAAAACATTTTGACAGCTGAAGGTATATTGATAAAATGTTGGTATATTGGTATTTTAGGTCTTGGAATAATGCCACATTGAGTACTTTTACCTTTTACCTTGCGAAGCCGCGGGTACAGCTAGTTATAAATATAGATTTATATCGGAAAGAGACATGAAATCTTATCTACTATAGACAAATTTATGTTTGTTTATTCGTCATCTATGCCTGCCCGCATCGCTAATCCGATTGAGTTGAATTTGTTTACCTACTGTTGTTAGACTTGAGAGAAAGATTGTCAAAAAAATATATTATCAATTCTTCACAATAAAGCCGCAAACCCTACCATTTTTTTGCACGACGCGGATTACTGGTAGCAAATGCTTCGTAGCATTAAGTCCTCCATGTACAATATTTGTGCTAATGTATTAAATAAATAATTAAATAAATACAGAGGCATTGCGACACATGCCTTAGCATTAGCCAGTGCTTAAAATAAAAAATAAAAACTTATTATCGGTTGTTTCCTCTTGGCCAAACTAGGTAGTCAAACTGATTTGGCTACGAGTATCGACCTCTCTTCTAGACTTTGTATCTCGTCCGATCACCATTCGTTATAATTTATTTCATTCTTTACTGTTCTAAATATAGTCGCATAATCTGCAAAATCGAATCACCTATATATACCTAAGAATGCCACCAGCAGCTTTCCCTCTTCGATTTGATTTACGACGACCCGTCCACGTCTCAGATGACTCCAACTGACTCCGTTATATCAATTTAATCCCCATTGAAATTCAAGGGGCACACGACGAATCAATTACAGGAGGATATTCAAATACCCGACCCCGCTAATAGAATTGTTCTAAAGAATTCGCGTGTGATAAAATGCGAGTCAATATGTACGTGTTTTCTTGTCGCGCGGCCGAGGAAGAGGGATGCATCTGTTTAGGAGAGAGGCTTAAGGGCAGGTTACTCCACATGTTTCGTTTAGTAATGTGTGTGCTTTAATAGTAGTTTATGAAACAGCTGCATAATAAGGGGTGTTAAAACCCGAGAGTGAGTTTAAAAACGAGCCGCAGGCAATGAGATTTATCTATAACATCATTGGCCGCAGGCGATTTTTTTAATAGTATCACTCGAGTGTTTTAAACTAGTTATGTGCCGTTTCATACACTACTTTATCTACACTCATGCAATAGGAACTTACTTTAATGAAAAAAAATATGTCGTAATATTTTCTCGACTTTTCTGGTAAAAGCTCGTTGGTCATGCTCGTTGCTGTTTCCGTGATGTCAGTTAGAGTCAAATTCTCCTCACTAACACTGCTGTCGGGCATTTGTAATCAGAATACAACTTTTGATCAACAAAAACACATTAGGTTGATAAGGTACAAATGTAAAGTGAATTATGCCAAAATCGAATCCGCAGCGAATTCGCGCGCCTACGGACTAGCACACGCCGCCATAGATAATAAAATTAAATAACGAAAACCCGCGTAAGTGCGGAGCCAACCGGTGCTTATAAAGGAAAAAATATATGTTATAACATCGTTTAGTTATATGATGATAGGGCATGGGCAAAAATTATTGAAAAGTCAGTTTTTGTTTGTATTATTTGTACATTTATTAGGACGCTTTATGACATTATTGAAGAAAAATAAAATAATAATAATAAGAACCATGCGAAATCATGGTGGTACTCGTAAATGTGACCATTGCCCTTTTGGCAAGATTGGCAAGAATCTTACCACTAAGTTTACAATAGTTTTCAAAATTTTCAAAATTCGCATTCATTCTTTTAATACAAGAAATGCATGGATATTTAATCAAATATCAAACCAAATATCAGAAAACCTTTTACCAGAATTTACGTAGAACAAAATCTCAATTTAATTGTGCGGAGCTACGTTGATTTTCAAGATTTTGAATTTCTTGTTTACAAATGATAGTAGTTCAAAAACTATTATAATTAGCCAAATTGCCAGTGCTAAAAAAGTTGTGAACTTTCAGCACATTTTCAATAATAGAAAAATGAACGAACACATTGAATGCGATATTATCTGTAGTCATAAAACTGAGGTGGTAAGTAATTGTCCTGTGCCCTATTAAGTGTTAAAAAAAACAGTGTTATTATGCAAAAAATACTTATTAGAGACATGCCGTGCGTAATGTATGTCATTATGCCACCATTTTTGAGTTCATAATCCGGATTTTACGATATGAGTGTATATAAGACATATAATAAGTTCTACAATTGTTAATATAAAAGTTAGTACCTAGATGATGAAGATTTTGGGATTATTATTGTGAGAAAGTTTCACACCGATTTAAAGATAAACTAGGTTTTGCCCACGACTTTGTCCGCGCGCACTTTAGTTTATCGGGATAAAAAGTATCCTAGGCTATGTCCTTTCCCAGGGCTTAAATATGTATTTGAATTGTCTATAGGTTACACTTATCATTTTTCATTTCGAATTACCATCTATTTAGTCTCTATAAAGATTTCCAGTTGGTTAGCAAATATTTTCATATTTTTTTTGCCTCATTATAGTTTTGTTCGCAGTCTAGTTTTTATGAATTTTGATTATGTCTTATTCTATTTAAGAAATACCAGATGAACATTTTAAAACCAGAAAATGAATGAAATCAAAATGATATGAATGAAATTGAAATGGCCGAAAACAGGCAATTATAAACATATCGGGCTTCGGTAATGAGATGAACCAAGGCAAAGATCATGAGTCAAACACAGGCCTTTTAATCAGCTGCTATGCGCATGCGTGTACGCCATGTTATGCCTATATTGCATAACATGGAGTTCACGCATGTGAAGCCTATATTGCTAAAGTTATGCCTAAATCTTTATGCCAAAGTAAATTGGTACTAAAAAAGTTATGCGAAACAAAGGGATACCATTTTGAATTGCGTGTGAACATATTTTGAGATTTTGTCCATTTTAAAACTAATAACATCTTTCTGCTGATAATGAATTTCTGCATAGAGAAACTAACAAATGATTGCCTGGCTTTTAGCGACTTGATACAAAACTCTCCCTTGACATTCGAGGTACCATTCGCTATTCTTAAAATATACTCATAATTGCTATGCAATTTTCTACACTACATCTAGCAACATAAGGCAAACTTTTCTTGTTATGTAAAGATACCAAGTGAACCACTGCTAAGAAGAAACGGATGTTATTTTGAGTGGAATAAGAATTTCCATCCATATATTGCAAAGTTCGGAATTGAGTTTCACCATTTTACTCTATATTGAACTCTATGAACCCAGCTGTAGGTTTGTTTTCTTGTGGCTCGCGTATATAAAGCAGGTGAGACAGTTAACTCATAGTTTAAAACAGTGACTGAGCTTCATACATAATATTCAATTGAATTAATGTTGGTCATGTACTCAATGTCAAGCTCGCTTGCTTGTTGAATGAGGTACTGCTGGCCTCTGGTGTCAAAGATTGTCAGGGCACCTGATGCCCTCTGATTTCGTTTATCGACTGCTAATCAGTAATAGCCAGGACAACCGACATCTTCACTTACCCTCCGTAGCACGGAGCGATTGAAAACCGCACATAACTTACAAAAGTCAACGGTGTGGAGCCGAGGACCTAACCCAGTATCGTTGGATTCTAACTCGCACTTGTAAACCGCTCGTATTCAATTGCTTTTGAATCAAGCGTCACCTGTAAATTAATTTAGAGTAAGTATTTTAAGAAATCAAGACAGGCTGATGAAAACTACGAGTATCCATTCAGATGCGGTTCAGTTGGACGTAGAATAAGTTAACTGCGTGCAAAAATGGAAAACTCCCGATAAAACAAATACAGTTTATAGCCGTTTTGCAATGTTCAAAACTTTCTTGATACACATGTCCCCTCGATTCAGGTCGTTACATGATACCTATTAACAAACCCTCATATATATGGCTACAAAAATGCCATCGGAATTGAACATTTGAGCGTAAATTAAAAGTTTCCAGCTGCAATAGTACCCGAGATCTCTTCACAAAGAGAGATCAGGGCTGAATGTTTTGTGGAACAGCTGCATCGAGCTGCTGTTTTGTTTCTGGCAAACAATGCTAAGTACGACCTTGCTTAGCTTTCACATAAAAAAAACGTATTATAATGGGTCCATCTTCATGGTAGCTACAATGCTACAAACAACAAACGTTTAAAACAATATGTAAACCTTTATTTAGTTTATAAAGTAGTAACGACTACTTTTTTAGTTTTAGTTTATTTAGTCTCTTTTTGCGTTAGTGGTTAATGAAATTAGTTATACAAAGCTAAATTTAACGCTATCTAGCATTAAGCCCTTCCTTTATTTTTGTGCAATTAATTAAATAAGTTAATGATAAATTTTAATAAGTAGATCTTTATTATAAGCCAGATTTTTACGTAAACGCTGCAAGAGATTGCCTTCAAACAAAGCTGATGATGCCAGCCCACACTGACTCTCCCAGGTTCCACTATAGATATGATTTTGGTTCAATTTTGTCGATGAACGGACAACCGCTGGGGTAAACAAGTTGAGTGGAGACCATGGTTAGCAAACGTAGTGTAGGATGCCCATCGGCAAGGTGGAGTGATAACCTGAGAATTAAAGGCGGCCAGCAGATACTGAATAGAAAAGCCGAAGACCGGGCTCTGTCGCGTTTATTTGGAGAGGACTAAGTCCAGCACTGGACGAATACACGCTAATGATATCATTATCATCATATGACAATAGCAACAAACAAAATTTACAACGATTACACAATTGTTTTTTGAAGTAGAAGACGTTGAAGAACCAGATACCCTGCGATAGCATACGTGTAAAAAACAATACACAAACATGTTTAAAAATAAACACCGATCCCCTATCTCCCATTAACACTAAGAAGGACTTCGATTACATTAACTTTCACACATAAAAACCGCATCAAAATCGGTGCATTCGTTTAGGAGCTATGATTTCGACCACCCTATTATAGCTAAGAATGATCTCGATCACATCAGCTTTCAAACAAAAAATACCGCATCAAAATCGGTGCATTCGTTTAGGAGCTATGATTTCGACCACCCTATTATAGCTAAGAATGATCTCGATCACATCAGCTTTCAAACAAAAAATACCGCATCAAAATTGGTCCATTCGTTTGGAAACCGATGCCACAGACAGACATACACACACCCTAAACTTATAACACCCTTCTCTTTTCGAATTCGGGGGTTAAACAAGCAGCAAATGTAGATTAAAAAACGAACCTAAAAACTCTTATATTTAAAAGCTTTTCATCGAGTAAGCTACCCTGAAAGTTTTCAGCCGGATAGCTAATCAGGAAGTGCTCGAAATTTGAGTTTTAAGATTCCACCTGGATCGACAGACAGATAGACAAACATAAAAACGTGGTAAAAAAATATAATTATAAAACAGTTAATGAATAACTGTGTGCACAATTACGAACCGCTGATTTTTTACTATTTTTTTCTTTAAATATAAATATATCGCAACCGACTAACCTTCACACTGCTACTATATCACTGTAAAAATCCGTTCATTGGTTAATCTTAGGTTTTAACGTTTTACGATGGTAAAACGTTTTATTTCAGGCTTTTACTATTAGAATTTAGTAAATGCTAATGTTTTACACATAAGTAGTAAAACCTAGCATTTACTAAATTCTAATAGTAAAAGCTGGTAAATGTTGGTTTTGGTTAGGTTATGTTTTTTTTTATGCCAAAAAGGGGTTTTTTTTTTGGATACCGCGGGATAGCGGTGAAGGTTAGTCTTTTTCAACATTTACTGTGTCTCTGAGGTAAATATTAGGATTATCAAGTCATATAGCCTGCTTAAGTGGTAAAATTACAAAATGAATGATGATCACAGAACTGTGGGGACTTTTACCATTAAAGTTTGGTAAATGGTAAATATTAAGATTTACCGTAGTCCAGGCTTTTACAGTAACATATATTTTGATAAGATGAAATCTAAGCTACTGTCTCTTAGGTACACTGCGTTTAAGTGGTGGCGACACGGCACAATTTGAATTTTGATGTCTGCGGAAGGGTGGCGGCGTATCGGCAACTGATACTCGCGCTGATGAAATTGGCGATGGCGGCGGATTATAAAGCCTTTTTCGTCGGTATTTATTGTTTGCGATGTTAAGAATTGGGCTGACTTTGGATAAATTGGGTAAAGAGTTCCTAGATTAGTTTAAACATTTCCAAACACCAATAAACTTTTCACTTGCTCATTCGACTGTTTTTATGTATCTAGATAAGTTATCTCTCTGTGATAATATCGAAACCGATTTGGATAATTCTTTCTTCTATTTGGACGATTATCTTTTTATAAGATAAAATTCTACAAAAATACATTATTATAAAAACCCGACTGTGTGACTGTACTGTTTGTCAATTGAATAAAAAAATTAACAACTCACGTGCTATGTCGGGTTTTTGCTTTTCAGCCGCGATAGCGGACGGACGCAATGCGATGCGAGCTGACCGCCCGCAAAAGTAGTGGTAAATAAATTTAATGTTTCCTATTTACTTACATATGTTACTTTAATAGTTGCAATTGCAACATTGCACTATGGTAACTTAAAAAAATTACTTGAATAATCTAAAATAGAAAATTTTGTATGATGCTTGAAAGACAGCTAGTGTCACACTCCGCAACAAGTACAAATAAATTCGTGGACCCAATATTCGGGTCCGTTCAGTCGAGTGTCAAGCGTGCGCTCGATGAGTCGCGCGCCTTGTACTTAGCGATAGAGCACCTACTTACGTAAGTTATTGACAAACTTTATTCGTGTTTTAATTATGAGTACCAAGAAGAAAGCTAGAAAGTACTGCATAGCATTCGGCTGTTTGAATAGTGATAGAAATGACGAATTGTCATTCTTTACGTTTCCAAAGGATATTGAAAGGTAATAAATTGTAATACCTATAATAGGTCCTAGTTATGTAGTTAGATATTGTTTTTTTTTATTACGTAGGTTCCTATAGTTTTATGTTATTTTATTTGTGTTCCATACCGAAGCTACGCATATTTAAGGTTTTTCCGCGCAGAAATAAAGTCGTTTATTAAATCGATCAACGTAATTTTATAATTGATTATAGTAGGTATTGTTGATCGGAAAATGAATTACTGTGTTGACTTAGTAAGTAGCCTACAACTAATTAAGAATTTATATAATATATGTTTCGTATAATACCTACCTACTTTTAATACCTTTTATTACGTAGGTAGCAATTTATTTTTCACTTATCAAAAAGCATGGAATTCAGACAGGCACCTTTATTCATCAAAGTGCAATACCTATAGGATGTAATCATAATCAACCAACGACACGTAGGTAGGTATCTCACTAAAGTTATCGGCGGTCTGAAAACGGGATAGGTAGGTAGTAAAAATGAGGTAGTAGGTCTATTCTGATAAGAATGTCATTGTATGTAATAGAACTATTTTAATTTATAATAATAAGTAATAACATAATACATTATTACTTATTTATTCTGTTACAATATCTAAGTCATAACATATCACAGAATAATTAGTAGTACAAGTACCTAGTCATATCTTAATACAACCCTACCGAGCGAAAAATGGACAGAGCGATTCTGAAACGGTTAGAGCAATGGAAGTTCTCGCGCGTTGTGATACGGTGCATTCTAGCCTGCACGCGGTGGGCGAGCGCCTTCTAGGTAAATATAATTGAAAGCTCGCAGCGCCGTGCGAGTTAAATTGCACTTTATAGCGTTGTAGCGAGAGCCGCTATTTATTTAAATGACTTTACTCAGTTAGCCTTCTGTACTTGTACTATTATTTATTCTGTGCTAGTGTTTAGGTTAAAGAATTACATATTTATGGAATGTTCTTTTAAAGCCCTTCATTTTGATACCTCACTCGATAGGTTTTAGTCATTTTTTGTTACGTCGTAAATACAACATGGCTGCTGTAAGCCGCCATATTAGTTTTCTTGACACTTCATAATATCCTATAGCGCTCTCGTGATTAAGACGAATCCAATGATACCTTTTGTTGCAGAGTGATAATATGATGTTATGTCTGTGGTCAGGTGCGAAACGGAACATATAGTATTTATATGTGTAAAACGGAACGGTTATTAAAAATAATAAAGTCTAGTAAAAAATGGCGTAAACTGTGTTGTTTAACTGTGTTGCTCGTCGAGATAAAATAAATGTCTTTTAATCGGAGGGAAAACAAACCTGAAATAAAATATTGGACCGGAGAATATTAATCCCGGTCACCTTTTGTATCTACGAGTAAATCCATCAAGCAGTCAAGTCTAAGGTCGCACCTCATAAACGTACAAACTTACATACATACAACCCAAACACATAACCCTCCTCAGTCAGGTAAAAAAATGATTTCACATGTATTGACTAAAAATACTCAATCAGTTATGACTACATTTTCAAATAAAAACCCGGGCATAAATCTTTTTTTTAGTGTGTTCATAACACAAAAAAATATTGATTATTTCCACATAATTATAACCTGCTATTGACTGATGATGATGGCATTGAGCGTAATCCGGACGGACAGGTAACAAAATTATCTAATCTAATACAATTGTGAAATTAATCTAAAACTTGTTTTAAACTTTATAAGAATGAGAAGAAACTATAATCACTACAAAACCGAATATTTTGCGAAGAATAATGAATAATTCGAAGTTAATCAGAACACGATAACAGAAAGTCTGATTATTAAATAGCTGTGCAAAACGGTGCAGGTCCCACCGAGATTTGAACTCGGATCGCTGGATTCAAAGTCCAGAGTGCTAACCATTACACCATGGGACCGATGTTTCGCACGTCAAAATTGATGTATAAATAAATAGTCTTTTCAACTCATGATGATTATGTACCTACCTATTACGTAGTTATTAATATAAATGAAGCAGTAGGTTTGACCCCTTGTCACAATTCTGACCCCTTTTATTGATAAGTACTAATGATAAGTCAATAAGTAGAAACTTAGTGTTCTGATCGATTGAATGGTCATAAAATTGTTCAAAAATTAAAACGCAATGTTTGTTGAATTGTTTTAAAAGTCTGATGTTGAGTTTCGTAATGTGTGAGTTTTTTTTTTTAGGTTAGTAGGTTTGCCATTTACAAAATCTGTATTTGAGGAAGGTAAAATGTTTTATTTTATTTGTTTTTTCATTTATTTTATACTTTTTGCAAAATTTGCAAAAATACTCTCTTTTATCCCGTATGGGCTAATTGATTGTCCATGCCTATTATAATCTTAGTTACACGTCGCGTCATGTAAATAGAATGTTGGAAGAAAGTGGAGGGGGTGTTTTGCGCATGGGTACACATGCGCACATAAGTACTAGGCCTATTGTTTTAAATAATTATTAATTAGCATTTCGCTACCAAATTGATCTCCAAATAGCCACCAAGTAGATAGAATTAGCCACCAAATAGAACGATAAATCGCCTAATGCGCAGCGTTTATTTACATGAGGCGACCTATAGAGTAAGTTGTAAATTTATAGGTAGATATATAGATAAACGAACTCTTTATTAAAACACCACAATATATAAATATACAATTAATAAACTTATTCTAACAAAGAAATGACAGTTGGCGGTCTTATCGCTTAAAGCGATCTTTTCCAGACAACCGTTCATGGAGCGTCAACAAATGTATTAATAAAAGGTACCTACATAACATAAGACTTAATACAAAGTATGTTTTACTGTCGTACTCATAATAGTCAACTAACGGAATTAACGTTAGTCAAGCATTAAACCGCTTGTTTTGTATAGATTTTCACCACATATGCTTCATTAGCGTTAACTGTCGGTTATAATAAGTGTGGCAATTTTTTAAAATTACTTTTTTACTTTCTGTCCTATCCTTTGACCACGATTTTACCTGTTGGAAAGCGATGATGTGGTCGAAGGTGTAGGTGTAGGTGTTGAATCCAAAGCCTCTAGCTGATACTTGGCAGAGTCGTCCCAGAGGTGACAGTAGTACTCTTTTTAAGATCGGAACTGTGCTTCATAAAGATTCAAAGGCCGTCTCAGTGTGAAGTACCGCCCTAACCTTAGACAAAATACCAAGTTTTTTAGAGCTACTTTGGCTTTGGAATCAAAAATTTTGGAATGTAAGACCCAAAATTTAGGTTCGATGTGAGTTCGACACCCAAAAGCTCAAGTTTTTTTTTATCACGTTCTAGGTAATCGTTTGACCACGATCTCACCTGATAGAAAGCGATGATCTGGTCGAAGGTGTAGCTCGCTTGCCTAGTAGATACCTGTTCACTCTTGACTTGAACACACCTGGGTTATATTTTACCGGAAACACTGACAAGATACAAATACAAGATACAAGATGTATTGTGCCTATTGGTATTGTTACACACGGAAAGACTGAGATCGGTTTAGAGGACTCTTAGAAAAGAAAGAAAAGAACAAAGACGCCTGCGTTTTGGTAGCATTAAACTTAACCAGGCTAGCATCGCCCCAATCGGACACGGCTTCTAAGGCTAAATGAAGCTGCTATCCATCTTCAGAGCGAGGCTATGGTAGACTGTATGAAAATTGGTCTACCATAGACTCTCTTTGAAGCTGGACAGCGTCGCAGCTGGCTTGAGCATTGGAAATGTATCTCTCAACTACAGTACCGACTGTCATCTGCATACACAAAGGTACCAGGCTTCAGAAGGTCATTAATGTGCAGTAAAAACAGTGAAGCCTAGAGAACCGATCCCTGAGGTACACCGGTGTTGATAGCCATTTGATCAGACGAGCAGTCCTCTAGGACTACTCGAATAGATCGTTCCCTCAAAACATCAGCTATCCATAGGGAGGGAAGCTTGTTTAAAAGGCCATCGTGCCAGACCCGATTAAAAACCTTCGATTTATCAAGGGAGAGACGGCAAGCACCTCACCATGCATCTCGATAGCTTCACTCAGTATAAGAGTGGCATACGCGAGAAGATCCCCAGTAGAACGGTTTCGGCAAAACCCGTATTGCCGGTCACTGAGGAGATCATTGTCCTCAAGATATGCTAAAATCCTTATGTTGATGACACGCTCTATAAACTTACAGAGTAAGGAGGTTATCGAGATGGGGTGATAATTGGCCGGATCAGCACGACTACCCTTGTTAGGTACTGGTTGTAAATTGGCAAGTTTCCAGCTCTTTGGAACTTTACCTGAGTGAACAGAGAAGCGGTACAAACGCGTTAAGATGGGAGACAATAAAGTTATATTCTTCTGATTTTAAATACTATTTATATAGCTAGATACATACATACATACATAGATGCTAACAAATGGACAAAACACAATCGGGGTTTGTATAAAAAGAAAATATATTTAATTTTCTCATTTTACAAATAAAATGACAGAACAAATCCAGAGCCGGCTCTACGGTGGAGGATAAGGGGGAAAATCTACGCAATATCGCGGGCGCGCAATCATCGCGAGCCGAGGGCATCAATTATTCACAATACTGATTGCGTCCGAGACGCACGTGGATGTTTCTGAATAATATATGCGCGGCGATTCTGACCGGACGGGGGACGGATTGAGGGTAATTTTTTATTACTTGACTGCAGAGGGTTATGTTTTTGGGTCGTATGTATGTTGGTATATTTCTTTGGCACGTCCTACAGCCTAAACGGCTTGATGGATTTTGGTAAATGAGATATTGGATTCGTCTTAATTACGACAGTAACCTAAGATATATATGAAGTATCAATAAAACTAATATGAAGGCTTATAAGCCTATAGCTGCTAATTTTTATTGACGGGACATATGACCAAAACATATCGAGTAAAGTATCAAAATGAAGATCTTTAAAATACCATTCCAAAAGTATATCATTAAAAAACAAAAAACACGACTGCGAACAAAACTAAATAGGGGCAAACAAACTTTAGATTCTTAATTTTGAAATATAAGATGCAGTTGGTGATGAGATGGTTGGTAGATGAGGAATAGCTCGCCAGGTTTTAGCTGATCCCGTCAAAGGAGAAATGAAATGCATGATGCTTTCGACTGCATCCTAAATTTCAAAATTAAGAATCTAATGCAAGTGTGCCTCTTTTTACACGTCTGCCCAAAAAAGGAGTGTAATATTTTCAGCATTCATGTGTGATGTTTTGAGTTTCATTATTCTACTTTTAAGTGCCTGAACGGATTTGGATGTATCGTTAGAATCCTTACATCATCCCAAGTAACATAGGCTATAATGTTTTTTGAAAAAAAAAACAATATGGCAATACAAACGCGAAAAAGAAAAAACTTCGAATGTTACAAATTTTACAATATGGGCATCAAGTTGAAAGCCATGATGAGCACATTCCAATAATATAATAGTTTATTGGTCTCAGTAATTTTTTCGCAGGACAGGCGTGTTTTTTATTTATGGCTTATTAGTTTTGTTCGCAGTCCGGTTTTTTGGTTTTATATTAATTTATTTTTATTTTATTTATTTTGTAATTAAAGCTGAATATTCCAACAATTTAAATGTATAAGTGAGAAAGTAATTAATTACTAAGGTAGCTTCGCTAAAAGAAGGTTCCACCGAGATTTGAACTCGGATCGCTGGATTCAAAGTCCAGAGTGCTAACCATTACACCATGGAACCGATGAATGAACTGAGATAAATTATTTGCTCTTATAACACAGTTGACACAATTGCTATTACGCTAGTTTAGGTACTAACCATGAAAACTGTTTAAACAATCGTTTCGCAAATAATTTTCTTTTTTCAGATTATTAGTATGTTCAGTTATATACACAAAAATATTACTATTTTTAATCGACTCCACATAATGAGGAGGTTCTATGTACGACTGTATGTTAATGGATGTTCACCGATTTCTCCGTCTATTGCGGACCGATTTTGAAAATTCTTTTTTTATTTGAAATAATAGACCTCCAAATATGTGTCATAAAAATGTATCAGTAGTTTCTTTTTTAGTGATTAGTTCATATTTAAAGTCGATTATTTGTATTATGGTATTTATTACAGCTTGTATACATATACTCAAAGTGTACAGCATTCAGTTAGCAAAAAGTTAGTAAGTACGTACTGTCCGACACGTGTTTTTTGAAATACTTACCTATTTGGACGGTAATGACGACACTTCTTTTCAGACCTAGATTGTATTTTATCAGAAACACTCAAAACGACAAGGCATTCGTTTCTTTGTCTTTCCTAAAATGAATAAAGGCTCGTACCTAGAATTTAAAAAAACTCTACTGAACCAATTTTCATGAAATTTTTATGGCCCATATATAAAACAGATATATCCAGAACCCGTTCAGAAACCGTGTTATGAACGTTATTGAAGTATTTTTTCCAATAAATATGTAGGTTTAGAAAAAAAAACACAATGTTGGTTTTTCAGTATCATGGAGTGCGTCCCTGCTATAACAATAGACGCTCGCGCTCCCGAACCCCTAAATTCGTCCCTGTACTGCGTGCTAACAGGCGTTTAGCGTCCTCCCGGGTCCCGGAGGAATCCTCCGCTTACTCCTAAATCTAACTGTGTTTTTGTTCAGCTCCTTATTGTACTGTCTGAGCTTTTGTCGAAGCAATATGCTTGAATCGTATGTTATATTTATTATGTTATTTTTCTTCCCACTACACAGCAATATCACAATAATTCACATAAAACGTAAGCAGAAAGAACCTATTACTAAAAACAGTGCAGAAAGTAATTATTAAAATACATTACTATACTTTTTTTTTAAGTTTTTATTTAGCTTCACTTGAATGTATGTATGTATGTATCGGATGTATCTATGTATTTTGTCTTGGAATCTTGCAATTCAAATTTCGAGCACTTCTCGATTAGCTATCCGACTGAAACTTTCAGGGTAGCTCACAAACCGATGAAAACGAAATAAAAACACAGGAAAAAAATAAAGAACTTTAAATGTAAAAAGTGAAAATGAACAGAAAACATGAAAAAATATATGAAAAGAGATTAAAAGTACAAGTTTTTTTTAAATTAAAAACTGTGCGGTAAGTAAATATGGAAATCCATTACCTACTGCGTAGACTTTCTTCATTATTTTTTATCCCATTTCTGTTTTAATTTTTAAACTTAGCAGTGACTTCAGAAAAGGATTTATTAGTTTCATATTGAACTAGTTTTCCCGCCCGCGACTTCGTCCACGCAGACTACAGTTTATCGCGTAAAAAAGCATACTATTTTCTTCTAGGATATTAAAAACCAATGCAAAAGTAGGTATAGCACCAATGCTCTTGATGTTTTTTGACAGACATGTTATTTCATTAAATATATTCTAACAGGTGATAAAAGTGTCTGGCATCTGAGGCTTCCAGTTGCAATACTAACCGGCTTCGCTTAGTAGTTTCTAGTAGTCCTACCATCTTCTGTCAAAGTTAGAACTGCTCATTTACAGCGTGTTTCCTGATAATTTCAAACGTATAAATAAGAATAACAATAATAATAAACAATGTTTTTACAAGCTCTGTTCTAATGAATGTAACTTTGTTTTTTTTCCTTGTTTGTCTTATTGCAATTTGACTCTTTTTTTATTGCTTTGTCATCGGTTTGTGAGCTACCCTGAAAGATTCAGCCGGATAATAATCGAAAAGTGTTCGAAATTTGAATTGCAAGATTCCAGGACAGACAATATACATAGATACCTCATAGATTCATCGATACATACATATATAGATAAATACAAGTGAAGTTAAATAAAAGCTTTTAAAAATGATCTAAAACAACTAGAGAACCCTAAATTAATCCAATTAACCGATTGGACCTGATTCCATCCCTTTACCAACATCGCCATGTTTGCCATGCTCCAATGTTTGCGGAGTTATGATCGATTGATCATTAACCTAATGGTTAAAACGTCATTTCATTACTAAAGTAGGCACACTATAGAAAATAAATGAGAGCAAGAAAGTCATTACGCCATGAATAGGAAACCATTAATTATCCCAGTATTTATGCTGAATCAGAGTCCAAAAGCACATTTAATTAGGCGAAATACCTATTTTAATCTCACTATAATGTCTCGTGTGCGTCTCAAAGTAGATCTATAGGTACTTATAATTTAATAGTAACGCACAAAAAGTCTGTACAACGAAGATAATTAAAATAAAAAAGTAGGGGACTTAAAATAAGCAACTGAACAATAATATATAATTTTTTTTAAATGTGTTTGTTTGTCTGTCTAAATCGGTTAAAATGTGGTTTTGACTGTTAGCCTAGGGTTTGATTTAAAACTTGTGTACTTGGTATCTTAATCCGATGAGTAGAAACCGAGCAACCGAGCAAAAACTATTTGACGGCTGATCGAATTTTAAAGAAATGTATTGATCTTGTACTATAGAGGAACTTTTGGCCCTGACATAACACGGGACAGCTAGAATATGAAATATAATGATCAATATGGAAATTTTATCATAATTATATGAAGCGCCAAATCCAAAGAGATTATATAGGTATAAATGTACCTACTGTAGTACCGGCAGCCCTAGAAGGTACCTATGCCATTAGATCTTTATGACACTATCTGATCTGAACTATTAGACTTCTTCTATAGAATGTTGCCTAAAACATAACAACCAGTATTTGATAACTCCAATGTAAAATATGTACCCACTGCGTTCGAACCGACTCACCAAATCAATATTTCGATGGATGTGATTCCTGATCACGGTCTTTTTATTCATGAGGCCTAAGCATAGTTCAATCCAACGCACTGACGCATTATTCAATCATTTATTTATACATTTTAAGCTAATAATTTCTCATCATTTCGGTCAAACAATTCTAGGGCCTCTTTATCATCATCATCATCATCATCACAATCAGCTTCTGTCAATTCACAAAAAAGATGAACCGAATATTGGTCTGTCGCGTGACTTGAAATATGTCTATATTCAGATTTCTATATTACATTGCTCGTGACTTTAGATATACCTAATCCCTTTATTACCTGACTGAGTGGAGGGTATTGTGTTTATCAGCCTGTGTACGACAGCCTATGATAGAACATCCTATGTACGTTGTCTGTTCCTTTGTGGCACTATGTAGACCAAACAATTTTGATGATTCGTATGTCAATCGATTTCTCTTAACCTTGCGAATATCACTAAAGTTCAATGTGGCGACAACTAGACGCCATATTGTGGAAAAAACCGACAAACTATGTAAGTGTGGGATATCATTGGATAGTTATTTGAAAATTACCTTTAGGTTTCTCGTATCATTGTTCATTTCAAATGACCATTTAAGATCTATAACGATTTAAAGTTGGTTGGCAACCATTCTCAGTCGGGTTTTTTCTATGTGCGTAAATGTTCTTGTTAACATCATCGGATAATCGAATCCAGTGGGTAACATCGCCTGCAACCGGAGAACTCACTCTGCAGATATTAAATCGGTATACCGCGCCGGCTTCTTGGCGATAATGGAGAAATTAAATAGAGATCGGCGTTACATTTCTGAATTTATTTGCATAATTTCAATTTGAAGAGGAGCTTCGAAATGTTTTAAGTAATCGATACCCACGGAGAGAACTGTTTACAATAATTATTGTTTATTGTGATGGTTTAGATTGTTGTGAAATATTATAATAAGTTATGTCAATCGTCAGATTAATTAACATTAAACTTAAAGTTAAATAACAAGAACAGGAGCAACTCATTGCACTGAGCACAGAGTAACTAGAACATAATAATTTTACCACGTTTTATTTATGTCACTTTCTTGTTTATCTGTCTGTCGTTCCGGGTGGAATTTTGCAACTCAAATTTTGAGCACTTCCTGATTAGCTATCCGGCTGAAACATTCAGGGTAGCTCTCAACTCGATGACAAAGAATTAAAATAATAAAAAAACATGGTTTTTAGATTAGTTTTTTAATTTTGCTGCTTGTTTCGTTATTCCTTTATACGCACCATTGTATGACATATATTGCTTTATGCGACAAGACCGTGACGCTTACTATCAGGCGAGCGACCTGCCCGTCTCGTCAAAAAAATAATGGAATTTGAGTTGATAAATATCAAACGCCTCACACAAAAAATGATTTTTTATACTAAAGTAAAGCTACGAAATTTATATATTTTGCGATATCTTTAAATTTCTAGTAAGTCCACGTTTTTAATGCGAAAATCATGATAGAAAACTCGGTTTCGTTTCAATATTAGTAAGTTTCTTACTACGAGTATAAGCCCCGAGGAACTTTTACATCAACATCCAATACGTCCAAACCAACCAATCAGATCAGTCAATACGTCCAAACCAACCAATCAGATCAGTCAATACGTCCAAACCAACCAATCAGATCAGTCAATACGTCCAAACCAACCAATCAGATCAGTCAATACGTCCAAACCAACCAATCAGATCAGTCAATCTGCCGTTATGGCGTCCATTGTGTTTTCAAAACATATATTGATGTCGTTCTGCTGTTTTAATTCAGACTAAGAAACACCATAGAGTTACAGACATTTCTTACTGTCGTTGCAAAACACAGACTCAAATATAAAAATTGTCGCACCTGTCAGGAAATGAACCGACATAAAAACCAGGCAAAAGAAAGCGGAAAAGAAGCAGAAATTATAAATTTACTTTCTTTCTATCATGAAGCTAAAACTTTCGTTGAGCGTAGGGCTGACCACACCTGTACTATGATTTGGGGCGTGATCTAAATGCCGAAATTTATTTTCATCTAATTCAAATATGTCTATATTTATTTCAAAATCAAGTACGTCCATTGGTTTAGTTTAAAATCTAATATGTCCAAACTGGTTTTATCGTCTTCGCGGGTTTGAACAGTAAATCGTTACAATTTAAATGTTGCCATGGACAATCAATTACAAATGCAAAGAAAAAAAAAACAGAAAAACCGTCGTCAACACAGTCATGCAAATGAAAACATTATATTATCAAGGACATATTGGCGTTTGATATTTATCAAATCATTTTACCTTTAGATCTGATGACAATACAATTATTTATATTCAGTATGATTGTAAATCCAAGATGACTTTTAAGTTCATCTGATTTATGAGAATGAAGCAGGTAATTACTAAAAGCTAAAAAATAATTAAGTAGGTACGATTTGATTGCAGTCTGATTATTGTTCTAGACTCTAGCTAGACTGATGAGGAGAGTGGTTTGATGATTGGTACCTGGTACCTATCTCATAATATTTTAGGTTTTAGTACATTATCTGCATCATTCTTATGTTTCCTAAAAATACAAAAGTAAAATTAAAAAAAAAATAGTCCGATGTGTCCTATAAACAATATATAAGTTCAAAAACTATAATCCGAGTACGGTCGGGTAAAAAATAGCCTATGACACTCTTGCGATGTAGACGAATCGATTGTTACCTCGCTTGTCAAAATCGGACCAAGTTTAAGTTTGAACACATAACCCTTATTTTGCTTTGCCGTAGTAAGGTAAAAAATTGCCTATGATATTCATTACCTATCTTTGTAAAATGTATAATGAACAAGGCAAGGTATCAATCGTCTTCATGTAGAGAGTGCCTGTCAAAATCGGACCTAGATTTTTTTAACACATAACCCTTCCTTTACTTCGCAGTAATCGGGTAAAAAACACAAATACATACATAGATACATACATAGACTGTTAAACTCATTACCATTCCCTTGCTTCGCTGTAGTCGGATAAAAACCGGTAATTAACATTACGTAATTATGTTCAAGATTATGTAGTTTAGCTTTTTCCCCGCTCTTCAATGGATTTCTAGACTTCTAGCTGATACTCGTAGTACTTGATTTACTAAGTATAGATCGCTTGCCTAGTAGATACCTATTCTATTCGAATAAACCTGCTTGGGTTATATTTGTATTTTATTACAATGATTGATTTTTATAGATTGGGTGGATTTGTTTTTATTCACTTGGAAATGCACATGTTTCTATGTTGCGTGTGTAAATATGTTTTTCGCACTAAAACAGACATAAACCATTACATTGTATTAATGCATAATTAATTGCAATTACAAACTTTATTGTCGGGTTGGCAATTGTTAGACCACAATCTCACCTGATGGAAAACGATGATGTGGTCGAAGATGTAGCACGCTTGCCTAGTAGATACCTATTCATTCTTGACTTGAACACACCTGGCTTATATTTTACCGGAAACACTGACGAGGGCAGGGCATTCCATTCCTCTCAGTTGTTACAATAAATGAAGAAGCGTAACGCTTCGTTCTTTTTCGAGGTATTTCAACATAAAGGGCTTTTCCGATCGTCTAGTCGTACGGTGATGGGGGAATCAGGTTGTGCAGTTCTTGTGCACACTCTCCATAGTGCAATCTGTAGAATACCGACAGGCTTGCTACCTCACGTCGATGCGCCAGACTTTGAAGCTTACTCTTTACCAGAGTGTCATCCCCATTGAACTTCATAGCACGTCTCTCAATTGAATCCAAAGCCTCGAGCTGATACTTGGCAGAACCGTCCCAGAGGTGGCAGCAGTACTCCATACATGATCGGACCTGTGCTTGGTAAAGATTCAAAAGCTGTCCCGGCGTGAAGTACCGCCTAATAACCATAGACAAAATACCAAGTTTCTTTACCTTGGCTTTGGATTCAATGTAAAACCCAAAATTCAGGTTCGATGTGAGTTCGACACCCAAAAGCTCCAAAGGGTCGCCTATTGGTATTGTTACGCTACGGAAAAACGGAGATCAGTTTCGAAGACTCGCGTTTTAGAAGCATTAAACTTAACCAGGTTAGCATCGCCCCAATCGGACACGCTTTCTAAGGCTAAATTCTAACGGTCTTCATAGCCTGTCTTTGAAGCTGGATAGTTAGATCCCTTTAGAAATTTAAATTGGCGCAGTATGCGCGTGGTAGCTTTTTAACGCGCGAGCAAGGTAGTAGTTATATAGGTACCTGAAGACAAATCGATTCTTACGCTTCTTAAAATCGGACCAATAAGAGCGATGCTTTGGTGGAACATCCACATACATACATACATACATACATAGACTGTTAAACTCATTACCCTTCCCTTGCTTTGCCGTTGTCGGGTAAAAAATACAGCCGACACCAGCTGTACTTGTGCCAGCAATCTCGACGTCAAATACCGCTTTACCTTCTTGCAGCTGTGCTTATAGAGGGTTTGGAGACTGTGGAAATAAAAGTCTTGTTCCAAATACATTGTCAATATTTTTTTATTTATAGGTGCTTATAACTTGTAATTACGACATAATGATTGCACATAGTTCTTTGGGCTCAATTATAACTAATTTATACATTTATATACAGAGCGTTTACTTCGAACATCAAAAATTTAATTTCTTGAGATGAACATTAAAAAATACTTGTTTAATATTTATAATTTAATTATATACACATTTCATAATATTAAATAGTAATGAGTTTAAAATGTTATTTTCCACAGCTCATCGATGATTGTTTTTACAACGCCTTTCCATAAATTAAAATTTTGGAATAACAATGAAATAAACACACTAAACTGTTATTTAAATGGAATTCTCATATAAGGTAACATTTATTTTGATTCAAAAATTGATTATCGGTAATAATAATTAAATGTTTATTAATTTAAATATACAATACATTTCTATTGCAAGTCGGTGGTTGAAGAAAAAGATCTTTTACTAATTTATAAATATTCGTTACAAATGTTACAAAATTCATCTATCATGACTTTGGCATAATGGATTTCACACAGTTAGATACCTATTATAGTAAATCTATTTTGTAAATAATCATTATAATATTTTTTACTAAAATTGTATACAATGGCATTATGATTTCAAATACAACTAGTCAACTCAGACTTTACTAAAAAAATGTTAATATAAATGTCATAAAATAATATTCTTAAATCATTTACTTAATATTAATTGGAAAAATTACATTGATATGTGAGTATTTGTGTTTATTTTAATAATAAAATAACTATGTATTGTTTTTTAACGAATAGGTTATTTAAAACAAAATATTTTGGAATGGGATTTTTGGAATTTCAGTTTCAACCTCTGGTTTTTTTCTTAGAATATTCGGTGAATACTTAATTTTTTTATTTGTTAAATAAAATAGTTTTTGGAATGATGTTCAGTCCATTGGAACTTGTAAACTTATATCATATAAATGTCTTTGAGAATTTGAAACGAAACATAAGTATGTATTAATTTATACCTATACTCTTAATTTCATTCTTGAATAAAAACATGCACAAGACTGTATATACAGAAAAAGAGCATCCTGTACTCTACCATTGAGATCAAAAACTCACACAGACAAAGCTTTAGTTCTTTTTATACTTATCTAAGTTTTGGTAACATACCTCTTAGGTGCCGGTTGAATATACAAACTTACTTAATTATGACTATCTATCCCACCATGGTCTGCCTGAAGCTCAAACTTACATCAATACATGTTTAGAACAAAGTCGTTTTCCGCCATCTGTCTATAACGCTTAATCTTTTAAACTACGCATCAGATTATAATGCGGTTTTCACCATCAGTTATTATGTTTTACGAAATTTTTATATATGCTTTGCCCGCGTGGACAAAATTCATGTTTTTGGTTTGCGCGGAACCCTAATTCTGTTCAGAAATAAAAGTAGCCTAAGTTATAATATTAGCTATCTGCCAGTGAAAGTCCCGTCAAAATCGGTCCAACCATTTCGGAGATTTTTATTATTATGGATATGAAAGGTTAGGTAGGTAGGTCGTTCAGGTCGAGTGTGCGAGATCTACATTTTTCCCCCTTTTTTTTCTAAATTACACCTGTGCGACGCCGGGGCGGGTCGCTAGCAAAAATATGTAAATAATGAGAGGATCTAGCTATATTATAATGGACGCAACCAGAATTTGATCACTTATATAAACGAAATATTCAGTTTTAGTTAATGTTTTGAGGTTACCTATTTAGATACCTATAGTAATCAGGAAGGAAATAAGAATAATAGAAAATATTAATCTCATTTGCTTATGTTATATATTTATATATTATAATTATGGTGCTCAGCTTGGTAACAAGCATTTACCGCCCCGCAACCGATTGATTTTGATTGCCGCCCTGTCCACCCCTTCTCATCGCACAAGTTCTGTGAGAACAAGCACAGCAGAAAAAGGAAAGCAGGATTTTCCCGTGTATCAAACATCTACTGCAATTTCCAAGTCTTATTACGGGAGCCTTTTGTCTTCAGGCATTGTGGTATGGAGGACGCGAAGACTTGACGAAGCTTGCCGATTGCCGCCCTACTTCTCATAGTCGTTCTTACCTAATTGCAATATTTGCCTGAGGTAAACATATTGCTGGACAACTTTAAGAGGCGCAAGAGGCGCCCTAGGAGGATACATTATAAATATTTGGTCTGAGGGTACACCATTGACTGCAACCGATCGTTGAACATGATCTTGGTCTTATCTATGTTTATTCCGAGGCCATTTGCGTCGAGAGTGGTGTGCATTAGGGAGGGCAACGTCCAAAAATTTAGGCTGATGATGATTATGAGGAAGACGGAGGAGGGGGGGACGACGACGACTTTGTTCACTATTGGTCGTCTTCCGAATGATTGCGTGATGTGATTGATATTTCGTACTGTTCTAAAACTAACAAGACTTTTGAGTATTCACTCAATAATCTTTGTAAAGTTCCGTAACCACTTGGAACCTAGCTTTCAATTCAGGCAGACCGTTGTATCTAAAACTCTTTCCACGCCTTAGCGCCAAGGTGCTGGCGCGAAGGCGGTTACTGTTCAGGAAGGTAGCGGCTGCAGCGCCAGCGGCGGCACCCCCGCGGTGAGGTGGGGGCGGAATTCTGGGTGCGGGGGGCGCAGGTCGGCGTGAGCGGGCCGCATATCCGGGTGTGACTGGCGGAGGTCTGTGGAAGAAGGGACATCAATATTCATATAAATATAAGTAGGCAACGTAGCAAATTTTATTAGTCGAAACGAGAAAAATGTATAACATTATGAACTAGCTGTACCCGCGGCTTTGCTTTCGTGGTAATTTCTCTAGGAAAAAAGTGTCCTATATGTTATTCCGGGAACAAAAGTACCTTTAAGGTACAATATACCAAATTTTGTTCAGCCGTCAAATAGTTTTTAGTCGATTGCTCGGCTTCTACTCATCGGATTGAGATACCAAGTACACTAGATTTGAAATCAAACCCTAGGCTATGTAACGATGAAGACCACATCGCAATCGTGCCAGTAATTTTTACGCGATGCAAACAAACAGACAGACAAACACTATTAAAATATTCTGTTATTCTTGTTCAGTAGCTTATTTTACGCACCTTGTAAAATCTTCTTAGCAATAATTATGCGTAAATCTGAAAATAGCTCTTAATTTTTACTTAAAACTTATTCAACGTAAAATTGCTAAGCCGACTTTTCTAAGTGCTCCAGCACGAAAGCTGCCATCCTACGTTACTGATTTGTATTTTGTATCTGCCCTCATTTCCAAAACGTGGGGGCCGATAGGCACAAGCGTTATCGTCTACCTCCATGCGGAGGCAGTTCTTCGGGGCAGAAAGTGCAAATAATGACCCTGACCTATCCGATGCTCCACGTGCATATCAGCTGGGTGCAAGCTATGCACATCCGTGTGTGGGGGCGGCATATGCGGGGCTGGTCTCAGATCCGCATGCTGTGTCTCCCGATGTCTCCTCAGGTCCACCTTCCTCTGGAAGGCGCGGCCGCACAGCTCGCACGCGAAGGGCTTGAACCCGGTGTGCTTCCGTGAGTGCGTGATGAGGTTGGAGCTCTGGCTGAAGGCCTTCCCGCAGACCTGGCATTTGTGCGGTTTCTCACCTGTTGACAACGAGATACCGAGATTGCGTAAGTGACATCTTGAGAATGTGACTTTCTGCGACATTATGACATATTGAGAACGTGACATTTTACGGCGAGACGGTGTTAAATCAGTGCCTAATTCCACAGTACATATATAGACTATATATGTACTGTGCTAATTCTATCCTTCAGCATCGTTTCAGTATTTAGACTATAAATTATCCACGCGATATAGCGGTATTTTTACCCGAGCGCGGAGGTTGTTTTTGGGCTGTATGTATATATGTTCCTTTGGCGCGTCCTACATCCTAACCTACGAGTAAGCGGCTTGATGGATTTTGATAAATGAGATATCGTTGGATTCGTCAGAGAGTGACGTTGGATTTAATAATGAAGTGTCAAGAAAACTAAGAGGTGGCTTACAGCTGCCATATTGTAATTAAAAAAAAAAATACAATTTCAATTTTTCTATTTTTATTTGTATTGTAATTTTTTGTAGAAAAAAAACAAAATAGCCTATTTAGTGAGGTATCAAATTGAAGATCTTTAAAAGCTCATTCCAAAAATATATAGGGAAACTAAAAAGATGAAAATAAAAATAAATTATTACAAAAAAACACAAAACTCGAGGTTTACTTGTATGTATGTATGTATGTATGTATGTATGTATGTATGTATGTATGTATATCTATGTATCTATGTACATATGTATGTAACTATGTATTTCTGTCTGTCCTGGAATCTTGCAATTTAAATTTTGAGCACTTCTCGTTTATCTATCCGGCTAAACCATTCAGGGTAGCTAACAAAGCAATGACGGAGCAAAAACATACACGAACAAAAAACAAAAAAAATTGTTTAACAGTGTAAAAGTTTAACAGTGTAAAAGTTTAACAGTGTAAAAGTTTAACAGTGTAAAAGTTTAACAGTGTAAAAGTTTAACAGTGTAAAAGTTTAACAGTGTAAAAGTTTAACAGTGTAAAAGTTTAACAGTGTAAAAGTTTAACAGTGTAAAAGTTTAACAGTGTAAAAGTTTAACAGTGTAAAAGTTTAACAGTGTAAAAGTTTAACAGTGTAAAAGTTTAACAGTGTAAAAGTTTAACAGTGTAAAAGTTTAACAGTGTAAAAGGCAAAAAATATATTAAAAAAACGTAAAAAGATAAAAAGCAACAAAAAAAGGTAAAAGACAAAAGTGTCGTTCATTAAAAATAGCCGTAAAGCTTCTTTTTTTATATTAGGTATTCTTATTTAAATGTAAGATACAGTACTAGACAGTGCTAGGGTAGGCTTTTACCCACGACTATGTTTTTCTGGGATAAAAGTATCTTAGGTGTTATTAAAGGACCTAATAAAGTTCCTCTAAAACTTTCTTCAAAATTCGTTAAGATATGAATAGTTGTTTGGTCGATTGTTCAGCTTTTACTCGTCGAATTGAGATGCAATGTCCTAAGCTATCCAACAGTGAAATCCGCATTTCAATTGGTCCAGTAGTGATGCGAAAACACACAGACAGAAAGACAGACATGCAGATAGACAGACGGAAACCATAAAAAACGTGTTCAGTAGCATATTAATTTATAGTGTCCTAGAAAGTATAGATAGTTGATCGCCACAGCATTGGTCCTGCAGTACAGCGGTATACGTATAGTCTGTGGTATAGTATATACCCTAGCAGAACAATAATAATTGCTTTTTCTATTGGGAGAAGCCACAGGCTCCTGAAATAGCTTTTACTAGTTCCTGTACTAGTAAAAACTGAGCCTATGGATTCATAATTTAGTTAATAAGTGTCATATATTTATGTCAATAAATTATTTTGTATATGTTGTTTTTTGTAATGTAATAGTAGTGGTCTCTTTCAAAAGTGATTTCAATGCCGAGAAAAAAACTCTATATCAGCATTTGTTTAACTTATAAAAATTTGCCTCCGACATCCAGGTTTAAATTAAAACCGGTTCGGTTCGTCGACCCGGTTCCGGATTCACTACCGTATCGATCCAGTGTGACGCGACCGGCACGTGAGGACAGTGCGACGTAGGGTTGTTACACTTGCGACTAACATCACCTGATTTTACTGTAGAAAAGTTTAATCGTCGAATGCTTTTGGAAACGACATCAACGCGTGCTTCGCTCGTAAAATTTTAATGAATTATTTTGTCGTTAGTATTTATATTAATATTACACAACGGAATTCTTTTCACGTTTGGTTATTTAATTGATTTAGGTAGAGGACCAATTTAGAATAAAATATTTGTCAAAATTTCTAAAATGGAAATTATAATTGCAATTTTTTGTCAACTACACTTCTACACTAATATTTTAATGAGCAAAGAATTGTTTGTTTGTTTTTGGTAAAGGGTCAAAAAATACTGTACCAACTTTAAAAATCTTTCACCTGGAGTAAGCACCTGGAGTGTAGTGTGCATTATCAGCGAGTAAACATTAGAAATCCCTACGAAAATTGCAATAATGGTATCAAATATACAGAACGGAATGACATGTTGCCATGAAAGCGAAATAATAACAAATTTGTCAAGTACGTGAGTAATAATGCAATTGTCTATGGTCAAAAAACACCACAATCGTTGCTGCCAAAGATTTTGGGTTAAGCTTACTGGCGTTTTTTACTAGGTATAAAAATGCTAAAAGTAAGAAAAATGCCGCGGTGTGAGCGCTACCCGTGCGAAGCCGGGGCGAGTGACTAGTAAAAAAATTAACAGTGCCAACCCTAACTGCGTAATATAACCTCGGACGAGGCGCGAGTCCTTGTAATCTGTGCAAGTCCGCACATTACGAATGCGGATCGCGGACTTTTAGTGATGTGACGAGTATTTCCTCGTTCTATTGTATTCATACTAATACATATATTTGAGCATCTCTGTGCTTAGACTACATTCTTCGAGTTGTTGGGATAAGTGTTGACGAAGTTTTGAAGTCCTCTTTGCATGGGCGCCTGTTTTTGGTAGTATTGAGTAGGTATCAAATATACTCGTGGGTTCAATTTTGGAAGTATTGAAAAAAACTGTTTCTTGTTTGTTTTCAATGAAAGAGTGATTCTTGTAGTTATTAGATAATAAACCTATCGTTGGTTGCATAGGTTGTAGGAATGCGTAACCGTATATATGGAACATCGTGAGTGTTTTGGGAAAATTCGAAACATGTAGGACCTTCCCGTCGATTCCCGTTGTCCCCCACTTTTTGTCCGCCACTGGAGGACAACTATTCATATTTAGGTACGTAGTGGGTGTGCCAGACCTCATGGAACAATAATTATAGTAAATTTGCTAAATCATGGACTGGTTCTTGTGTTTTTGTGATATGACGAAATATTTTTACCTAACCATTTTACCTGCTAATTTTATCAAAGAAAATAGTAAATATATCTGTTATTTTACGTTTTCGAGACTAAACGGCTGAATTGAACTTAATGAAATTTGGTGTAGAGATAGTTTGAACTCGGGGGAAGGATACTTTTTATTGCGATAAACTGTAATCCGCGCAGACGAAGTCGCGATAAAAAGCTAGTCTGAAACATTGGACCTAATAAGTATAGGTTACAATTTTATTGCTATAAAAAAGCTTCCGCCTATTATGATTACGATGGCAAGCAGTAGCGCCAGGAATTTAATATCGGTCATTGTTGGAAACGCTTTTGTTCGCGATTGTATTGAAAGCTCGAAGATTTCATCTATTTGAAGAAATAAAATATCTATTAGGGAGTTGTTAGGGACAAGAGAATTATAACGATACCTAAATGTTGTTATTAAGTTTTTTTTTTACATTTATATTTAAATGTTGAACAAGGGTTCGGTTTTCGCCCTTTACCTATGCAACCCTATTCTGTCTTCTATTATTCTGGCTAAGAACACAAACTCTGCAGTTAAGCAATGTGGTTGATCAATTAACCTTGTTTTTTATTTAGTAGTATATTTCAATTTTATCATCGCACAGTGGTTTATCCTCATACAAATGTTGGACGTAAATTAAAATCAATATTGAATCGCCGTTTGGTTATATAGATACATAAATATGTCCGTTTTTTTTTAAATTAATAATTATTAAACATATATACCTACAGGTACAAAAGCTTTAGAAATACAAACAGAAAATTAATACAAAATTATGCTTGCAAGTAGGCATTGTCACACCGCAACAGGAAAACGATCCGATTACGACCAATAGCCGCCTCCACGTAATTACCAACAAATCACGGCACGGCACCGATACCTAACTTAGGTGTAGCATTTTGAAAAAGAGCCTCGGACTCCGTCAATCAAGGGGGCCCTGACTGGTGACTTCATTAGCTAGACAGAGAGGCAAACCAACCTCTCGCTCCAGCATCAGTGTCGCGACGCGAGAGCAATTTATATCCGTCGCGCTATTGGGCCGTGATTGCGGCGGCTCCTCCCCGCGTCGCGTAGCAACCGGGGGGCCGCCTCCCCACCCCCCACACATCCCAACCCACTTTATGGATCGCAATTTTCCTTTGAATTGGAAATCAGAACGTTCGCCGCGAGCCTCGCTCGTTAGCCGTCTCTCCATCTTCACGATACTTCCTTGGCTACAGATTTTTACTGCCGTACGTAAGAAAGATGTTTCTTTTGTGGGGGTTCGCAAATTGTGATATTTGCTTTCGTCGGCCTCCTTTTCCGTCGACGTTCGTATTTCCGCGTGACGTGTGCTGACGCTACCCTGAATACATTTGGTTGCGTATAGCTAGACCTTACATTAACATCAATCAAAGGTCAAGTTTCATTTAAAACTTGTTAACGTATTGTCTCCTGATGATTTAAAATCATAATTGTCATCACTGGAGAGGTGCACTCTTCATATAAAAGTTGAAAGGTCAGAGACAAAACTCTTGTCATCCATTAGGCATCTTTTGCTAGTCGACGGTAAAGATAACTCGAAGTTAAATCCAGAGCCTCTTAAAACTAAATCACTTCTAACCCAAAACGTGGTAACGCGCGTAAACAAAACCCTAAACACATAACGGCAACTTATTACAAGCCGTTACACGTAAGTCCGTCTCAAGTGCGTAAAATCTTCTCGACACTTAACACCGTAATTATTAGGGGTAGCGGAGGGTGTGAGGATGGTTTAATTGTTTCAGGGGTAGGGGTGAAGAAACTGAATGAATTGGAGATCGTCTTTGAATTATTGATCTGCAGTTTGATTGATATATATTTGAGATTATCTTAACCTGTGGAAGTAACCTATTTTAGAGTTTTGGCTTTATTGAAATATAGACATTTTAGGTAGCTTCATTTTATGTTGTAATAAAAATTATAGAACCTTTTTCAAATGCTTTGCAGCATTTAAATAATCATAGAGTAAAACATTAATTTCAGGATATAAGTACCTAACAATCTCTGGAGCCCGGATGTATTCATCTTAATACAAGCAATATTTAGGCATTTTTCATTGCGAGATGATATCGAAACAGTTTCAAATTTGAACTTTATTTTTGCTTTAGATAGTATAAACTACGCTTCCTTGTTTCTACCGTTCGTAATTTTGGTTCTACGGCTTCCTTACTGACATTATGGATTATAAACTACGCAGTTATAGCTATTACCGCCTTCGTAGGATTCTTCACAGATTTTTATGCGAGCAGTAACTTTTGATGGTACGCTGCTTACGTTCCTTTTTTGAAGAAATAGCTTTGATGGAATTTCTTTCTGGAATTTAGTTGCAGATATATTGGTAGTTAATAGTATCATGATCGATGGTGAAGACATATGTTTATATGAGCACCGTCTTAACAATTTACAAGTAAAGTCAATAATTTACTGCACGAGATTATAGAAAAAATCGACGAGAGACTGACGTCACGGGCAGAAGAGAAATAATCTAATTAATATTACAGATTAAGAACCTTCTTTTTTGATGTCCTATTTATTCTTGCCTCTTGAAGTATGTACCACTACCAACATTATCAGTAAAATTTTAACAGCATCCCCTAAAATGTAACGTGATAGAAGCGTTAAGCACCACCACCCGGTTGTGATTGAACACATATACGGATAAACGATAACCGTAAATCCCGGGATCCCGGGCATGAGCCGGATATCCGTGAGCCAGGGACGGCTCAACTGGGAATAAGTGAAAAGAAATATAGTAACGTTGACGATAATTTTATTTTGACTACAGAATTGAATAATAGCGACAATCATAAACAACGTGATCGACAAACCACATTATTTTCTCGCCAGTCGGTTGTATAACAAGATGATGATGACAAATAAGTATGAGACTGAAACCTTTCCCCAGGAGTGGAACGATATAGAACAAGAGACGAAAGATTGAATTATACAAGAAAATGTCTTAAGGCCTTGAAAGAGGGGAAATCTATACAAAATTAAAAATACAAAAACTGATTTTCGCTAGTCTACGGCCTAGCACCAATGATTTGTCAAGATTCTACCATTTTTTTCGTTTTATGTAGTGTTTTTTGACCGTTTTTTTTTCAAAATTTTACGAATACGGTATGTTTTTGATTTTAACTATTTTAATGCAGTAGTTTTTTTTCGTGTTGAATTTGTTACAAATTAATAATAATTTAGCTTTAACATAAACTTTATTGTAATAATATTGCTAAATGTTCATCATGCATGATGGGGACCTACCTGAACAAACATAATTATATTATGGGATTTATGGTCTCAAAACCTAACCTTACCTACAGCGATTTAATAATATTAGTATCTGACTGTACCTGTTTTGTGTGCCTTTATAAATAAACTAGCTTTCACCCGCGACTTCGTTTCTGCGGACTACAGATTATCGCGAAAAAAAAGCCTATGTTCATCTAGGATATTAAAAATCAATGCAAAACTATAGCACCAACGCTCGGCATGATTTTTGACAGACCTGTTATTATTTTCACATCAACCATTCCTTACAGTGATTAATAGACATTTTCCAGTTTTCCCTTGGCAACTTACCATTTTCCGGGATAAAAAGTATCCTATGTTGGTCTCTAAATTGTACAGTACCTATTTACAAAGATTCATCTAAATCAAATCTGCCATTTTGGCGTGAAAGCTCCCCAAACAAACAAACAGACAACGTTTTACTTTTATATATTGGTGTCGATTATGAAAAAAATCTAGAGTCAATCAAATTCTCAATATTGGATTTACCCATACCACCAGATCAGATTATATCAGATTACCCGGAAAATCATTACAGCCCATTATCGGGACACTAAAAGCGAGATTCGCAATAAAACAGACATTAATATAATTAAATTATCACCCGAGTCCTGCCCTGGTTTGGCTCATCTGCACAGTATCACACCGCGCCGGATTTTTATGAGGACGTACTTTAGGCGGTCGTGAATTAAATATACGATGGCTCCAACTTAAAGTGCTCCACCGGCAAGATTTCGCGAAATATGGTATAGGCGTTTCGGGCGTGGAATTTTAGTGAGACTTTTAGTTCGACGGAAAAGATTTTTGGGCGAATTTTTGGCCTAGATTTTTGTCGGTATTACCACAGTGTGGGTGGAGAAAATAGATGAGGTTCAGTTCTATCTGTTTTTGTTTTACATATTAATGCTGGTTGAGATTGTTGTTCAAATTTACAACTGCGCAGCTACAGCAAACAATATGTATAATATTTGAACAATATTGGCCCGCAACTTCGTCGACGCGGACAATAGGTAGTTTGTCGTGATAAAATATCCTTCCCCAGTGTTCAAAATATCTCCATACCCAATTTCACCAAGATCGGTTCTGCCGTTTAGATGTAAAAAGGTAACAGACAGACAGGCCTATTTTCTTTTTATAATGTTGTAATCTATACGTATTATAAAGTTATAAGTACGAAAAAGTATGTACATAGAAGATAATAAAAAAATGGTCTAGAGTATTTAAAATAAGCTACTGCCCAAGAACATTTTTTTAAATCGTGTCGGTCTGTTTGTATGCATGTTTGTTCGCGCATAACGTAAAAAACTACTGAATCGAGTGCGGTTTTCACTGTTGGATAGCTTAGGAGGTTGACTTAAAATCTGGGGTACTTGGTATCTCAATCCGATGAGTAGAAGCCGAGCAATCGATAAACAACTTTTTGTCGGCTGAAGGAATTATGATCAAACGTTGGTATATTGGTATTATAGGTCTCGGAATAGCACATAGAGTACTTTTAACCTAGAGAAATGACCAAACGTGCGAAGCCGCAGGCACAGCTAATATATTTATATAAGAAGGTATTCACAGTTTCCTTTATTCCCCGTGACACTACTGCTTGGCACTACCAGTTCTGCAATGTATTACTTCTTACTTAGTTTTGCAGTTTAAAACTTAATATACCCCCCCTAAAAAACCTACTTCCACAAATTCCAATACTAGAACACGATAAAAAACCACTCAAAAGAAAATCAGACCGCAATCTTCATACAAATCATCCGCAGAAACCATAACAATAATTTAACCGCCTACTCTGTCCGCTTTAATAATGCAATGGCTTATAAAAAACGGTGAAGCAAATTGAGGGTGGTGCTCGTGAATTCCGGATGCATTTACATGTTCATTGATTATTCAGGGAGCGGTGCGGTAGGTGGCGACACTCTGTCTGAGAGGAAGTGGTGCAGCGTGGAAGAAATGTCTGATTGTTGAAATTGCTTTTGAACTGTTGATCTGAATTTGACTTTAACATTCTATAAGTATGTATGTGATATTACAATACAATGATTCAAAGTGGCTGAGTTGAGCAAGACGGAGGGTGGGCGAGAGTCATCCCAAAGTGAACCATGCAATTGAAAAGACGCTAAGGAGGATGGATGATGAAAAGATGGAAGGAGTGGACTCAGGAAGATTTCAAGAAGATGGGAACTTTTCTACCTGGAGAAGGCCTTCTATGGAAGAATATTGATGAGGAGGCCAATACCCAGGAAGGGTTGTAGTGCCATGAGAAGCAGAAGTAAGAAGAAATGAAATGAGTCTAAAACTATATGCATCTGACTGATACAAGAAGAAAAATAAGTATAATAAAATAAAATAGAACCCTTTACAGGTTTTTTTACATATTTTTTTTATTGCTTTGTAACTTTTTACGTTTTTAAGTTTATATTTTTCTTTCTTTATGTTTTGCTTTGTCATCGGTTTGTGAGCTACCCTGAAAGTTCCAGCCGGATAGCTATTCGTGTAGTATTCGAAACTTGAATTGCAAGATTCCAGGACAGAAAAAATACATAGATACATACAAGTGACGTTAAAATAAAAGGATTTAAAATACACGCTATTACCGAACTACACTGCATTTAATTTAAACAGTCGCTTAAGAAGAATCAATCCAAACTAAATTCTTATCAATGAATTTAACCAATCATCGATTATAAACGAACGATTATAACGATTACTATTGTTAAGTTTTAAATATATATACTAGCTGTGCCCGCGGCTTCGCACGCGTGGTCATTTCTCTATATTAAAAGTACTCATGAGCTATACCATGACCTAAACTATATACCAACATTCGATCGAAATTCCTTCGGCCGTCAAATAGTTTTTATCGATTGCTCGGCATCTAATCATTGGATTGAGATACCAAGTTCCCCAGTTTTCAAGTCAAATCCTTAAACTATCCCAGAAGTGAAAACCACATCGCAATAGGTCCAGTAGTTTTTACGTGATTCGCGAACAAACATACAGACAAACAGACAAACACGATTTAAAAAAATATTATGTTCTTGTTCAGTAGTAGTTTATTTGAAGTAAACTAGAACTTTTTTTTAAATTATCTTCTTTGTACAGACTTTTTCGTTCATATTGCTTTATTATAGTATAGATAGATAGATTATAAGCTAGATTAAGCACATTCATGTACTTAACTATGTAATCCTTTTTTGGCCTTCTATCTGTCTAATATATACAACAAAAAAATTGTTACGTTGTAGAATTACTGAAATAAATAAATAAACAAAATAAATAATTATATTTGGGATAATTCACACCAATTGCCAATTACTTAGCCCCAAATCATAATTCCCTGTACTATGGGTACTAGATAACGAATTTACATTGAAATAACTTTTTTTTTTTTAAGAATTATACATTTATTTGTTTGTATGTTTATTTATTTTTCGTATGAGGTAGTGCTGGCCTCTGGTGTCAGAGTTTGTTAAGCCGCCCTAGGGCCTCTGATTTGTCTTAACGGTTGCTATTAAATACTATTAATCAATAACAGCCGGGACCACAGCTTTACGTGCTCTCCGAAGCACGAGATATAGAAGGTTTCATTGGCTCAAACATTGTTCGTTTTAAATTTTCTTCTTTATCCATATAGCCTTAGTCTCATGTTAGTCAAAAGACCACAGCGTTCAGCCTAGACCTGACACAGCTTAGCACAGTGTTTCAGCTGGAAAGCAAGATCGTCGACCCCCATTCTCCGCGGCTGCACTTAGCCGAAACCAGGTGTAGGATTAAAAGTGCACGTTCGAGGAAACTCGAGGAAAGCTGAATAAGCTGAACAAGTTGGAATGGCTCTAACTTAGATATGGAAGTTTAGTGTTGCGCACTAGATTTTAGCGAAACATGTGCTCTAAGAGATGAAGGAAGGCTCTGACACGTAAAAGTGGTATGAAATGAAGATGGCATGATTTTTATATGACGTATTTCTTTGTCTGACGTAGATACATACTCCAGAAGTCAGTGGCATTAGGTGATATTAGAAAAAAATGTGCTTCCCCACCTAGCATTTGTACATGACTTCCTTGTCTTTTTTTATAGCCGCTAATGTCGATAACACTGAGTAGCCTGTTTATACCTCCCAGAAAAATAGATGGCACAGGAGAGTCTTACCGCGAAAAACGGATTACAAGACGTCGTAAAGAACAACGATAAAAATAACGCTTATAAAATATATCTCACCACCAAAATCACACCATTTTGCCCACAGAAAAGTCTTCTACTTCCATCTCAAAACTCAGTATACCTAGGCGAACATAATATCTCAACAAATCCACACGAGTTGAGACGCCGTGATTACCGGGTGCTAGTGAAGTGCGGATTTTCCTCCGAGAATCCGGTTTACGATCCGCGTGCCAACCCCCTCCCCCTGCCACCCGCCCTGGGAGGGATGACCAGCTATACGTATAAGATTTAGGGGGTAGGTATTTTCAGAGCGCGATGTGACGTAACGGAAAAATCTGGCAGTCGAAAGTATCTGGAGTTCTTTGTAAAAAAACATCAATCTAAAGTAAAATATAAAAGTGTTTTCTGAGTCTCATACACGAAGTTGTTGTGGGACCAAGGGCCCTCCAATTCCTTATTCTTTTCTTATTCTGATCCAGAAATTTTAGTTACGATTTGTTACGATTTAGAAGATAAGATGTCAAAGATGGTAAATACTCTTCTATCGCAGAAGCGCTATTTGGGATCAAGATTCATCCTCGAAGTCCCTGATTCTATAGACGCACTTTTTTATAGAAATAAGATGCGAGATGAGCTGGTCTTCGCCTGAAAGTATGCGCCACGGCAGTGCCACCCTGACATTTAAATAAAAAAATAACTGCAAGGCGCTGTACACGCTTGTCACTAGTTTTTAGGTCCCAGTAATTTAGTTAGTAACATATCAGTTTTAACAAATTTCAACTGCTTAGCGGTTGAATATCTGGCAAAGAAACTTCCCAAGCGGACTTACACAGAAAACTGCTACTACAACTATATATTTCCATAGCAGTGAAACATCCTAGAACCAAACAAAAACAGCTTTTCAATTACACAGAAATCTATTCAAACCACCAAATGAGAGCTTCAATCCAGCCAATTTTGATTGAGCAAACAGCACCGCCTGGCCTTACGAAAACATCAGCAACAACGAGTCAATCTTGCCGCCGTCTATCACAACACTCCACCATCCATTCTAATGGAAAATTGAAGACGTCGACGCAATCTCACTGGAGAGGATGGCAAATAGCGTCGTCTTGGGGAAACAAAACTTAATTTTCGCTTTTTGCGCGGAAACTGCTTTGTCAAGGAAAACTTCCGAACAACGCGGCTTGCGGCCTGCGTCACCCGTCATTTCTGGCTCACTGCTTTGAACTATGGGCGTTATAGAGGGAGTGTCGAAATGCTCAACTAATTAACGAAGTAAACAACCAAATCTGCATCATTCTTAAAGCTAGGCAAGTTTAAACACGTTTCTTAAAGTCTATACTTCTATAATGTTGTGACGATATGAAACCTCTTTCATGAATTCTTAATTCCTTAATAATCCATTTCATTCCATTTGATAGGTTGTCATTATTAATTCTAAATTCAAATAACCTGTCTTTCCTACATTGTCATTGCTTTGGCTCATGACCATATTATGTTTTTACAAAATATCTGATAAAAAGTGGTAAATAAATAATTATTTTATCTATCTTTATCTGGCAGTTTAAATTACTGCTTATATACCACGTACCTAAAATAACGGCCAATAGAATGCCCACCAAAATGCTGACTTCTACCTTGGGGCGTGTTCGTGTTCAGTAAGGAAGGACCAGCTCGACTAGCAAAGTCCTGCAAGCGTTACTGATAGGCCAGCTATCTCTGTACATGGTCATCTTCTGCTACAACGTGTCCACGAAGGTGAAGCCGCTGTTTATGAAAATCTCCAAGTGCTCCTAATTGTTCCTGTGTTTTTATGTTGTCCACTGAGGCTTGGTCCCTGGGCTAGTGGAACAAACCCTAGGACCGCCTCGTGACAATATAAGTACTGAGCTTTATTTGGAAAGGTATTCGTTAATTATAGTGTTTAATTAATTAAATACATAAATAAAACTGTGACATAGGTAATCAATCTCTGTCAGAGCAATGCGTCTTATCCGCATGTGACAGACAGCTACAACTGCCCAAAGTTCAGCCAGGTTCAGTCCTTAAGGTATCCCTTCGAGGGAGCTTCGAATCTGAAAAGTAAATCTGCTCAGGTAAACCTGTGAGGTATACCTATATACCGTTGCGTTGGCCTCCATTAGCCGCAACAATAAAATTGCTTGAGCCGTCAAGCCGCACTGTTCGGAAGTCCACCATAACATGAATTGACTGAAAGTAGTAGTTGAAAATGCTGAGTAGTGGTTTATATTGCTGAGTAGTGCTTGGAAACGCAGAGTTGTCAGTTTTGTTTCAGTTACGTCTTTTCGTTTTGTTTCAGTGGATTTATGATTGTGAATCTGCGATGTCATTACTATTGAACTGCAGTTAGTGCTTCTCTCATAGTGCTTGTTACTCTACTACGGCGAAGCAAGGGATGGGTAATGAAGTTAACAGTCTATGTATGTATGTATCTATGTGGGTATGTTGGATTTTCCACCATAGCGTCGCCCCTATTGGTCCGATTTTGACAAGCAAGGTTTCAATCGATTTGTCTTAATTTATAGGCTATTTATACCCGGTCGGGTTTTAGTTTTTGAACTCAAGTCTTGTTGTAAGGACGCCTTACAAAAACATTAACAACACGCCCAATAAAAAGCGCTGTTACTTCATACAAAAAAAAGAGTTTTTCCTTTACAAATACAGTACAAAAATAATTTATTATCATATCATGAAGAAAAAAAAAATTGTACATAAAATCAGTTCCTAATTTTCCACTATAAACAAAGACATATCACACAAGCCAGGCCACAACCCGTCTCGGAACGTTTCACGTCCGAGACGTTTACGATTCAGTCGGGAACGTATGTGCTGTGTAAATGCCACTTAAAATGGAGATTTACAATAGCGACCGCTTTTTTCAAGGATTTCTGTGTTGTTTTATGTGGATGAGTTAATGGTGCAGTTTTAGAGCCCATGTTTTTGCTGGAGTACTTTGTTTTTGTAAAATTAAATAATTTTTTCAGATGGTATTTTTGATAGCATTTTTTAGCATTTTCCATTGTGCGATACGTTACTGGTCGTAATTTTGATGAAATTCGGGATCAAATGGCATATCTCGATATGCAAATATTTTTGAGGCTTGAGTGAAAAATCGTAAACAAGCCCAAAGTAAAAAAAATATATAACCCCCTCCTCTTCCACCCCCGATATCCATATCAATATATAAAAGTGAAACGTTGTCGGTTTGTTTGTTTGTTAATTTGTTTGTTTGTTTGGGGAGCTTTCACGCCATAACGGATGGACGGATTTAGATGAAATTTGAAATGGAGATAGCTTATACCATAGAATAAAACAAAGGATACTTTTTATCCCGGAAAATTAAATAAGTTTTTACGGGAAAACTGTAAAATGTTTATTAATCGCTATAAGGAACGGTTGCTATGGGAACCAAATAACAAGTCTATCAAAAAACATCAAGAGCGTTGGTGCTATACCTACTTTTGCATTGGTTTTAAAAATCCTAGAAGAACATTAAGATGTATTTTCGCGATAAACTGTGAGGGTGAAGGTTAAACTTAAAACTTGAAAAATAAAACTATCGTTGACCTTCCATTCCAAAAGAGAATCCTAATGTTCCAAGTTCACCTTTAACGAAACAACCCTCCACATAACCGACGCGGCTGAAAATCATCGGCCCTCAGAAAAACTAATAAGGTCCAACCGTCGTGACAGTTGACAAATTCGTTAATTCCTCACCCCCTGCCTGGGGGTGGAAACTACCCCCACATGGGAAAATAAGGGGATGTTTTTGGCAGGAATTTGCCGGTCTCGGCACTGGGCGATTGATGGTTCTAGCGAGATTTCGTATTTGCAATCTTATAACGTAGAGGTCTGGAACATTCTTACTACCTGATTTGGTGCCTACAGTCGACGGAAAACTGGGATATCTACTGTTAATAAAATAAGTATAATTTAAAAAAGCTTATTTTCTTTTCTTTTTCTCAATTTTTATTATTGCTATTCCAATAAATGATAAATGCTTTACGTACTTAACAATTTAAAAAAAAAACTTTGTCTTCGGTTTGTGAGCTACCCTGAAAGTTTCAGCCGGATTGCAAGATTCCAGGACAGACAAAATACATAGATACATACATACATACATAGATACATAGACACATAGATACATACATACATACATACATACATACATACATACAAGTGAAGTTAAATAAAAGCTTTAAAAAAATATCGCCATAAATTAGGTCGACCTAGCAATCGAATAAGGACCGTACAATAAGTATTACAAATACCTCGTGTCTTTATCGCTAGGTATAATTGGTGTGAATTGTCCCGAATATATTTATTTAATTTAATGTATAATGCAGGACTGCGGTAGGCGTTGGATCGTGGCTTACACGGTGAGCTGATGTCCCCAATCTCATTGACAAACTTAAAAAAAAAACACTGAAATATCTCCTTTAATGGAATGTAAATTTGAACAAATTGGAATATTTTTGTCCAATTAGTTCAACTGGTAGAACTTATAGTTAAACTTAGTAGAATAGGTATGTCTTTTGTAAAAGCCAGATTCCAAAACAGATGACTTATCGCTGAAATATATCTCATAAAGTTAGGTATTAAGTAATAAGTACTATCTATCATCGATAGGGACAGGAGCATATTTTAAATCGACTTGCACATATATTTTTTTGTACTTTACTTGTACCAAATATGTGCTGGATTTCTGGGCTGACTTAGATTATTTTTGTACTTTACCAAATATGTGCTGGATTTCTGGACTGACTTAGGTTATTTTTGGATTATTAAGGGTGGTTCTCCAGTGTGTCCCTTATACATTACAACAAAATTGGTTCAGTAATTTTCTAGGTAAATCCATTAGAAGATTTCTTTATTTAAGCATTTATTCTATCACGTCATGTATATATACTTATAATATGTACGAAAAAGTCTGTATAAAGAAGGTTACTGTCTAGGGTACTTAAAATAAGGTACTGAACATGAATATAACATTTTAAAACTTCGTGTGTGTCTGTTTGTATGTTTGTTTGTTCATGCATCACATAAAAACTACTGGGCCGATTACGATATGGTTTTCACTATTGGATAGCTTAGGATTTGAATTAATAACTGGAGTATTTGGTATCTCAATCCGAAGAGTAGAAGCCGAGCAATAAATAAACAAATTTTTGACAGCTAAAGAAATGTTGATCAAATGTTGGTATTTTAGGTCCTGGAATAGCACTTATAGTGCTATTATCCTAGAGAAATGAGCACGTGTGCAAAGCCGCGGGCACAGCTAGTTTAGAAATAAAGTCACCAGTCTATAAACTACATCTCACTGCAAAACAAATGTCTCTGTTGCAATATCGGCGCTCAACGGTTGAAGAATGCGGCAGATTGCCGTCCGGCCCGGATTGCCGCGTCCCGGAATGTCCCAGAATGTCCGGAAATGTCCGAGTCACTTCACTTATTGCTATGTATTCGTGAAGTTCCGACGCGGAATGTGACGATTTTTGGCGCGGAACTATTCTGTGAGATTGTGAGTGTTGGTTGGTTATTTCGAAGTTCGAGTCTTCGATGTTTGGTTGGTTTGTGGGTATCTAATTATTTTTACCACGTTTTTATTAAGTCACTTTCTTGTTTGTCTGTCTGTCTTTTCGGGTGGAAACTTGGACCTCAAATTTCGAGCTCTTACGGAATAGCTATCCGGCTGAAACTTTCAGGGTAGCTCACAACTCCTAATGCAATTAGAAAAAAGCATTAAGTATAAAAAAACGGATTTTCAAATATATATTTTAATTTACATTTGCTGCTTGTTATTAAGTCACTTTCTTGTTTGTCTGTAGTTCCGAGTGGAATCTTGCAACTTAAATTGCGAGCACTTCTCAATTAGCAATCCGGCTGAAAACTTCAGGGTAGCTCACAATTAGATAACAGTCAATTCTAAAAAATAAGTGGTTTTTAAATTCGTTTTTAGTCAACATCTGCTGCTTGTTTTCTTCTTTCATCTTAAATATGTTTTTGGTACGTACGTGGCTTGAACTAATTTCGAAAAGTCAGTTTATTACTATCAAATCCTCCAAAACTAATTACTTACTAACTTATTTCTTTAATGTTTTAATTTTTTGTACCTACTTGTTTTTTGCTATAAAGAAAGCTATGTCTTTATGTCTAAAACATTCTGAAATCAGAATAAGGTCGCAACCGGGCGATCACAATGGAATCTTTCCCTAAGCACCCACAAAGCAGTTTGGCGACTACAGTCCACGGAATTCGGGAGTCACCGCGCTTATTGCGCTGACAATTGATGTTTGTAGTTTCGCCTCCCGGGACCCTTTGTTTGGGAGGTTGCGAATCTCTAAATACAGATATACAGTCTTTTATTCAACGCAATGTGACTGCGTTTAACTCGACTGCATCTCATGACGAATCAGCCTCAGATAGATATAACACAATAATCCTTGAGCTTATTCACTATTTACTCGAATATACCCAAGCTGTATCTATTCACATCTTACTTATCTATATGACTGTACCTAAATCTATAATTTATTGAATTTGAAGTCTTGTACGAGAACTAGTTGTGCCAGCGGCTTTGTTCGCGTGGTAATTTCTCTGGGTTAAAGTAATCTATATGTTTATTCCAGGACCAAAAGTATCTACTTGTAAAGAACTAAATTACGTTCAGCCACCGATACTTTTATATCGATTGCTCGGCTTCTTATCATCGGATCAAGATACCAAATACTCTTTATATTCTGACTTTTAAGTCAAAATCTGAGATATCCAACAGTGCAAGCCGCTTCGCAATCGGTCCAGTAGTTTTTACGTGATGCACGAAAAAACACTCAAACAGACTGGCAGAAACCATTTAAAAAAGTGTTATAATTTAGTTCAGTATCTTATTGTAAATCCACAAAACCATTCTTTAAAAATTATTTTCGTTGTACTTTTTGTTACATAATGGGTTTTTATTTAATGTGGCAGTTTTCGTATCATTAAAATCCCAAGTGTGATTTGATCAAAAGTCTGATTATACCAAGTGTGTTACATAAACACTACTACAGCACTACTCAATTTTGTAGTAGCTCGTGACTACAAAATTGAGGGTGAGTGAAGTGACTCCAAGCACTCTTCAAAGATTTGAGTAAAGTGGCCAATAGGCATCGAATAAATTTTAGTAACAACTCACGAGACATCGTTGCCACAATCGAAAGGCCTATGTTTATCCTAGTAGTAGAAAAGTCGTAGGGTGATAATGATGATGAAGCATAGAAAAACAATAAATAGCTGGAACACACCATTGATTTGTAATTTTATCTGTTTCGTAAAGGATATTAATCGCATCATAATGCTAAGAAGATGACTCGATACAAACCCAGACTGAAAGCTCAACAAAGGCACATCTCTAAGCCATATTACTCCCACCATACCACGATTAATATCGCATTATAATTTGACACCCCATAAATTACTAATCCAAAATATGAAACTGGATATGACAAATAGATTGGCAATATATGAGCAAGGGTTGGGCCATCGTTTTGTGGGATTAGAGATCGTAGACAGAGTACTTTATGGGTGACGATACGATCGTATGATTGGTTTTCTGCCTTTGTGTCTTGAATTGGTCTAGCTGATATAAGTGGCTGACACAATAATTTCTATCAGACACTAGATAAATTGAGACAGGCGTCTGGAGAAAATGTGCCTCATCGTCCTCATCGTCATCATCATAATCAGCCTATACTTATCCACTGCTGGACGTAGTTCTCTCATGATGATCGCCACTGAGCTCGGTTTTCAGCTCTCCTCATCCATTTTCTGCCAGCGGCTTTTCGCAGGTCGTCACTCCACCTGGCCACAAGCCGTCCTATACTGCGTTTGCCTAAACGTGGTCTTCACTCGAGAACTCGTCTACTCCAATGATTGTCGGTTCTTCGATAAATGTGATCAGTCCACTGTCACTTTAGCTTAATCATCCTTAGAGTAAGTCAGTTACCTTGGCTCTCTGTCGGATCACTTCATTACGAATCTTATCAAATCGTCATCATCAGCCTATCTTCGTCTACTACAGGACGTAGGCCCCTTCTATTGATTGCCACTGAGCCTAAACTTCGGCTTTCCTCGACCAGCCACAACCCTTTGCAAGTCGTCACTCCACCTGGCCAGCAGGATTCCCACAGCACGATAGCGTAAAAGTTTAGCTCTCACTCTAGAACTGTTGCTGGTTCTTCGAGAGATGTGACCGGCTCATTGTCATTTCTGAATGCTTATTCTTTATTGGAAGCAATGCTTTAGACACATAATTCCGACCGTGTACTAACTTACCATTTTCAGATTACAATGACTCGAGAGGAATTGTCAAAAAACTCGTCGCTTAAGACATCTATGAAAAAAATTGTACGGAGGAAATAAAATGCAATTATAGAATTGCACTGTAATCAAGTAACAAGTCAAGACAAGAGAATCCATGACATTATGTTATGTCTTTAAAGTGGGACAAGCATACTACGAAACTATAATTAAAAATGTGTATACTTAAGTTGAACAATGTAAATAAATTCTCAGGGGTAACTATTGTGCAAATGTATCAAAATGTTCTGTAATTAAAAAATAAACACCAGGTACCTATTTAAAATTTCTACGAAGCACGACATCGGGTCGAATAGCAATAAAACTGCACTCAAGGACAAAGAAAATGGGATAATAATCGTCATTAGAACTGATATAAATCAGATATGACACAACAACCCGAGGGTACGTGGTAACGCGAGCTCGGTGAGGCTTTGCATATTATATTGGAGTATTTTGTAATTATTCGTACAAACTTAATACAAAGGTACTAAATTATTACTTTAAAGTTTTCAAAAGTAGAGAATATTTGTATTCCAATAATATTCATCATCATCATCATCATCATCATCATCATCATCATCATCATCATCATCATCATCATCATCAACATCATCATGTCAGCCTTTAGAAGTCCACTGCTGAACATAGGCCTCCCCCAAAGAGCTCCATGTCAAACGATCTTGTGCCACCTCCATCCACCGACTTCCTGCGATAGCTACAAAGTCGTCGGTCCATCGTGTGGGGGGTCTCCCCATACTTCGCTTGCTTGCTCGTGGTCGCCATTCGAGAACCTTTATTCCCCAACGGGTGTCGGTTCTACGAACCATATGGCCTGCACACTGCCACTTCAACTTGCAAACTCTGAGAGCTATGTCGGTAACTTTGGTACTTCTACGGATTTCCTCATTTCGGATTCTATCGCGTAGTGAAACACCGAGCATAGCTCTCTCATTACACGCTGCGCAACTCTGAGCTTGTGTATGAAACCAATATTTAGCGACCACGTCTCAGTGCCGTATGTAATCACTGGCAACATGCACTGATTATAAACTTTCGTCTTAAGGCTCTGCGGTATCTGCGACGAGAAGATATGGCATGATTTCCCGAACGCTGCTTATCCGAGTTGGAATCGTCGGTTCTCCTCTTTGTCTAAGTTGGATCTACCCCGTTGGATAGTCTGAGCTAAGTAGACATAGTGATCAACAGCTTCGATAATATCGTTCCCAACATAAACCGGCATGGGTACGACTTAGGCATTTGACATGATGTTCGTCTTACCCTTGTTCATTTTAAGACCCACCTGTTGGGAAACAATATTGAGGTCACTGAGCATTGTGCTTAGGTCTTCCAGGGTTTCTACCATGATGACTATATCATCAGCAAATCGAAGGTGAGTGATGTATTCGCTATTGATGTTAACACCATATCCGTTCCAGTTCAGAAGCTATACAAATAACATTATACTTAATATATCGATCCGTGTATCGAACTCGAAGTTAATCAATATTAGCTATGTTCGGTTATTCAGTTCAGAATACTACTAATGGATGGCGTTACCGTCCCCGTTGAGAAAACTAAGGGACTTTGGATTATGATGCAGTGGTTACGGTAGCCAAATTGGTTACAGACATGTGCCGCGCAGAGGATCTATGCGAATCTAGGGCAAAATAATCGAATTAGATTTAAAAAAGTAGACCACGTTCCTTTTAAAAGGGGTTCTGTGTTGTTTCAACAAATGCAGTCACATTATTAAACAGTGACTATTATTTTTGCACTCGAACTGCACCGGTTAACATTTCTCCATTTCGCACTTCCGAACAGACATAAACGACGTCTTATTTTCATTGAAATTTCACCCATATGTAGTATCTCATAATGTTGATAATAGAAAGGCGAAGGGATATGGTCTTCAAGTAGGTACTCGGTTTGCTAAAACACTTGGACAACTGACGCTGCTGTCGCATCGGCGAATCAAAACACTTGGATAGTGCGCGAAACGAACGGTGGCCAATCAAAACACGGTAATTTGATTATCGAATATGCGGTTTGTTTTAAAAATGGAACGACATACGAGTATATACATATACCATGATGAGTACTATTATTTATTCTGTGGTATATTATGGTAGTACAAGTAAACTACTAAGTACCTAAGTACTGTTATTTGTGAAAAACTATACTGTTTATCCGAAAATTTAATACAAATAGATGATGTTCTACTTCACTCAGTAAAAATCACTACATATTATAAAAGAAAGTACCCGAACACGTCTGACTGTCTGTCTGTCCACAAATATCTAAGAAAATACTTAACACCAATTTTTCCCCAGTTTTCACCAAGGCCACAGAATAAATAATAGTACTCAATGAAGTCGAAAGAAAACAGACGTACTGCGTTTTTTTGCGTACGCTGCATAAACCATCTAAATAGGTATATAAAACAAGACATAAGTTCAAAGACTATTAATCGGCTAAAAAATACCATATGACTCTTGAGATGAAGACGTATCAATTCCTACCTTGTTAAAATCGGACCAAGTTTTTAGTTTAAACACATACCTCTTCCTTTAATTCGCAGTAGTCGGTAAAAAAAACCTGTTACACTCTATACCTGAAGACGAATCGATTGATACCTCGCTCGCTCGGGTCGCTAGTCCATACCAATATATAAAAGTGAAACGTTGTACGTTTTTTTGTTTGTTTGTTTGGGGAGCTTTCACGCGATAACGGCTAGACGGATTTTGATGCAATTTAGAATGGAGTTAGCTTATACCCTGGAATAAAACATAGGATACTTTTTATCCCGAAAAGTTTCCAGGGGAAAACTTGAAAAAGTTGATTATTCACTGTAAGGAACGGTTGCCACCACAGAATGGTCTGTGGTTGCGAAGGAAACGAAATAACAAGTCTGTCAAACAACATCAAGAGCATTGGTGCTATACCTACTATTACATTGGGTTTTTAATATCCTAGAAGATATTATGCTTTTTTCGCGATAAACTGTAGTCCGCGAATACGAAGTCGCGGGCGGGAAAACTAGTTAATAATAAAAAATATATTATATAGCCCTTCGATTCAGAAAAGTAGTCGATATTCTATGCGATAACTCTTAACCATATCTCACAGCATTGTTTCAATTTTCTTCATCAAAACTCAAAAGCCCATTTTTCCTTTTATAATTATTATTCACAACAATACAGTGACTCAGATCAAATATATCCATTCATTATGGTTATGACAAACGCAAATACAAGCTTATACTTTTTTACTCGTTAACAAAAGGTTCCGATGTCACGCCACACCCTGTACTGTAATGCAACTGCCAATCAGGAGATTGCATCAATTAATGTTTGTGCGACTGAATGAGGTACAATTAACATAGTTTTGGGTTGCACATTTATTTTAACGTTGGCGACAATCACCTTGAATGTAATCAAGGCAAAATTACTTTGAGTAAACATACTAACTATAGTTACATTTGTATTTTAAGTTCTTTACCAATACCTGTTGTAGGTCCAATGTTTATTTAATTGCTTCAGAAAGAAGTAGGTTCTTAAATAGACTGTTTTTTTAATTTAACCTCTTTCCTCTCACTTCCCGGCAATCTGTGGGAGTGATTTCGTGAAAAGGGACGGAAGTGTGTAACAGGAAGTGCGCGCTATTTGGTTTGACCAATGAGCGCGCGCGGTGCTAGAGTTTAATAAACCTTGGTAATAACCATAGTGAGATGTCCGCGGCCGGACCACATAACTTGGCTTCAATCGAATTCTCAATATCGCAACCACTAATGCCTTGCGATAGAGTCGAAATTGCTATGAAAATAAGTGATAATCCGATTGTAGCCAAGTTCTGTAATTGGGCCACAGATGTAACATATCACATGCGACTACTGTAAGGCTCGTTCGTTTTTTTTGTGTACTACCTCGTATCTCCGGGATTTGTGAACAGGTAAATCTTTTTTTGTTAACAAACCAAGTCTACCTATTTAATGATATTAAAAAAAAACTACTTATTTATTTTCTGGTATTTGTGTGATTACTTATTATTGTTCACGTTACTTTAAAAGAATCATGGTAATTGGTTCATAAGCTTTCTTCTTGTTTTAGTTATATAGATTAAAAAAAAACACATTTTGAGCCAATAAATACTTAATAATCTAGGGAGGTAATTTACAATTAAATTTATTGTTTAAATAATGACATCCAGTTGATGCGCCGGCGCGGCGCTCGACACGTGCCTCGCAACCAATTCTAAAAGCACCCTTATTTGATCCACGTTATTAAAAATTGGAGGTCACCCTAGCAAAGTTGCAATTCATTTACTTGCTGTGATATTGTCAATCGTAACGCTATAGTAACAGAGTTGGAATTGAACGAAAATAAAAGATTTGTTGGAATTTGGAAATGCATTGAGAGATTTGATATTGTGACAAGCAATTTTCAACTTTTACTCAATAGAAACAAAGCATAAGTTGAGTGTAAAATAATTTTGTCACAATGTAGGGATGCACTCATGATGAATGAGTTTTTTTAGGAACAGTTGGTTTCCAATGAGTAGGTTCGAATGCTGGTAGTTAATTATAATAGCATTAGTCAATATGTTTAAGTATTTTATGGAAATAAGTTGTAAATTAATGGATTTACGTGCATCGGAAGTGGCGGTGCGGGCGATAATAACCTTTTTAGCTTGTTTAGTGAGTTATTTAATGAGTGAGAATTATAACTGCTGAATGTGTTAATCGAAAGATTTCTTAATATTGTTTTAAGATCTAAGCGAAGTCAAATGATAAACAACCGTCTCCTTTTGTGAACTCGATTAAAAATATGTTAAATAAGTATTTAATGTGAATAATAATGCGTTAAAATCATATCCGTTACAAGTTTTTTGTATTTTTTCTGAACTACCTAGAAAATTGTTAAATAATTTAGAGCGCGGAGTTTTTTATTGACGCTTACTTTATTTGAGTATCCGAATCTTACTCTAGGCTGGATGGTTCAAATCTATACTTTTAGTAAAACTGTAATAAAGATATTTTGTAAATTTCTTTGGAGTCTGTTCTTTATTCCTTACTGGAGCCTAAACTGTATTTTTTTATATTTTTCTGACTGACTGTCTGTCTGTATGTATCTTGGCATCACACCGAAACAACTGAATGAATTCAAGTTAAACTTGGTATTATTTGAGTTCATACTACGAGGTAGGACATTAAGAAAAAAATTAAGGGTTCCCGTAGGATAGGGGTTGAAAGTTATTTAAACGAACACATCACGCTGAAACTACTAGACGGATTTTGATGCAACTTGGCACAGTCATAGTTTTTAAGATAGGTGAAAATTTAAGAGACATTATCCCGAAAAAATAAATGGTTCCTGCAGGATATAGGTCCAAAGTTATGTAAATTTTTATGTAATAAAATATAATAAGTATAATAAAATGAAATAAAACTGCTGTGGTAAAAAAAATGCAATAGTTTTATTCATGTAATAATATTATTATTATTATCTGAGGCCGCTAGAAGTACGCTCTGTGGTCTGCGTGTCGTCACAGAATATATAATAGTTGGAACCGCGGCCGGCCGATTGGCAAGGCACAGAGCGCAGGCCAGGGCGAGGGTAACTTAAAGAAAGTATTTTAGGTTTTTAATTAGATTCGTTGGTTGGTTTGGTTTAGATTTGTTTGTTTGTTTTATATGAAGTTCGTAGCTAGGTGTTAGGTAGGTATGAGTAGAGTTTCCTGGTCGAGATAATAAAGTACCTACTATCTACCTACTTAGCGAAAGTAATTTAAGGATCTTAGTTTAGAATTTTGTATATGGATTAGTTACGTTTGTTGGTGATATATTTATTTGAAGATGGTATTCAAGTTTTCCGGTTTATAGTTTTTTCCGCAGTGCACCTCTAGGATATCAAGGAATATTCCTTTAAATTTCAAATTCATAGGTCCAGCGGCTTAGGCTGTGCGTTGTCTGTCAGTCAATCAGTCAGTCAGTCAGTAGGTATGTCACGGTACTGTTTTATAGACATGATTAAAATATTTATTAATAAAACACATCTTTTAATGTTCTGCACAATAGAGAAGGGCATTATTTATAAAGCCCGGTCAATTTTTATTTTCAATATTTATTATCATATAGCCTTTCATTTTGGGCATTTTTCAAACTGTCCGGGCATCTATTTATATAAATAAAGCAGTAAGTAACAAAAAGTCTGTAGAAAGAAGCTAAAAAAATGGTCTATTCTTAAAATATGCTACTAATATTATTGTTTTAAATTGTGTTTTTTTTGCACATCGAGTAAGAACTAGGTTTCGTTTTAAAAACTAGTGTAATTGGTATCTCAATCCGATGAATAGAAGACGATCTATCGATAAAATACTATTTTAAGGATGAACAAATTTTGATGAAATATAGTACATATATTATTCTACTTTATAGGCGCTTTTGGTACTGGAATAACATATAGGTTACTTTTTGCCCAGTTATATGACCACGCGGGCAAAACCACGGGCACAGCTGGTACATATATAAAATAATCCATCCAAAGGTTGTCTGGAAGAGATCGCTCTTAGCGATAAGACCGCCCATTGTGCCGTATTTTAAAAATAAGTTATTGTATGTATTTGTTCCTTATAATATGGTGTAATAAAGTGTTTATTATTATTTTTATTATTATTATAATTAATCGCCACGTTTGCCAGTTCATGTTTACAAATGTATATTTCTAGAACTGTAGGTAACACAAGGGTCATGTCAACCCTAAAAAGGGCCGGTCAATTTGAATAAAGACCGTAATGATTAATATCACAAAATCAGCCGACGAAATCCTCAATCCCTTTGGGAGTACTTCGGGGCCATTCGGGGGCCTTCGGGCCACTCGGGCGTTGCCAGCAGGGGGTGCTGGGGCTGAGCTAATCGTGATAATGTGTTTATTGAATTAGAGGCGCGTGTGGTCGCCACGCGGCAGTCACTTTGGCTGCGAATGCTCGAAGTCTTTGAGGAGTCTAATCAGTGATTTCTGGTGGTGTGTATGGAGATTTGATTCCATTAAGTTATTAGAGATAGTGATATCGATGGTGGAGATCATGTTGCGAAGGAAAATTTTGAGCTTGAAATGTCGGTTGTTGTTATAATATACAATATGATAAAGTAAATATTACTAAAACAAAAATACCAAAAAAAAACAATGTATTGTTTTTGAATCTAAAGTATTTTCAAGTACTGCCCATAAATAACAAAGAAAAATGATTTAGATATTGAGTGTTAATGTTTTGGATAAATTGATTTATACAAACGAATTAAATACTGCAGGGGAAATTAGATACGAACAATGCTATAATTAATAATAATAAATTAAATTGCACGAAAAGAACCAAACCAAACTAAACTAACAATTACAATTCTAACAATATTCAAGAAACAAAACTAAGAACTAAGAGAAACAGTCAACAATGCAGGTGTCAGATTACAGGCACCGGGCCAGAGGGCTGAGGACATTAATTTAATTATCGCCCTCTCCTGAGACCGTCTAATATTGTATGGGAGCGAGGACTGCACAGCATACGAAATTACGAACGAACTGTCATTTTTTCGCGTGAGAAAAAAATCTCACATCTGATTTTCCGACAGTATCCCCAGAAGAGATCAGGTTTCGTGTGGATAAAAATAAAATATAAATCTGGATTGTTATGTTCTGTGACGGTTGGTTGTTAGATTTTTGTGTGGGAGCGTGATATTTTGTAGTCCTTGAGGAATAAGGCGAGTGCCGAAATTTCTACATGCCATTTAGATTAGATTCGTGATTGTCGCTGTCAAGTAAGTGTAGAAATGTTAAATCAACATTATTATATAATTCATGTCTAAAATTTAGAAAGGCAGGAGAGTGTGACTTTTACAATAATCTTAATAATCGTAAAATTATTAAGATCAGTTCAACCGAGACTTGTTGTCTATATGATCATTTTAACGAAGAGCTACTACATCCATGAGCAAAGTATTATTTAAAAAGCATAGTAAACCTATTTTATAAAATCAAAACATTAATCTTTTAATGCCATTAATCTCCGCTTGTACAGTTTAATAAACTATGTGCTTAACGTTAAAGAAAGCTCCACTAAAATCGAAGAATCCGGAGCTCTTCAGAGTCCTTAATTAAACTCGAGGCACGTAGAACTCCTTGATTCAGTCCCAGGGGGGTTGAAAGACACCCCCTTCCCCACCTCTTACCGCTGTCCTTTCCACCCCGTTCCTTATGGACCGCTTAGATTTCCACCCCTTAGGTTATGTGGACGGAATACTTGAAGTCTGGAATCTTGTACGAAGAATTGGTTTCGAGAGATTGGACAGTTAGTTTTATAGCTGTTATTTTTGTTGGGGTTGTATGGATTGGAAATATTTTATCTTGTGAAGTAGGTAGTTGTTTGTACTATTCTATGTTTACCTTCGTTCTGATCATTGTACTGGTTTAAAGGTCAATACGGATAACATTAACCTATGCAATATTTGTGTATACTATCTTATATCATCGTCAGGGTCTTGGAGATACATTGTTCTACGATCTATATGAAAACAAGTAATTTTGAAATGTATTGTTGAAATAATTATACTGTTTATGTTTTACTAATATGAAAGCAAATTTTAAAGTTCTCACGCCTTCAAGAAATCCAAGCACTTTGCGCAACCTCATTTGCATATTGCTTCAATTTCCTCACGAAATGGCGTCTTCCGCATCCAATTACTGAACAGGCAGCCTCTTTGAACAACTTTGAAGATGTCTCTTTGCTATTTTTAAGCAGAAAAAGGCTTTAAAAAGTAATCAGAGGGGCTGTGAACGGAAATTTAAAAACATTTGGCACAGGCCGTGACCATTCTGAAGTGTTTTATACCTTTTAATTTTGTTCTTTGCAATCTTTGCCAGATGAGAATCTTTTTGTGAGAACGATATCGTTTTCTTTTAATCCAGGAGGTGAATTTTTTTATATTTGAAATTGGAAAGCTTTGTACCGGTTTGCTCTTTGCTGTTATAGCTTTAGATAACTTCGTAGCGTTAGTACATTTTATGAAAACTACTACATAAATAATACAAAATCACAGTTTTAATAGAACTAAACCTTTTTCCATCGTAGTTTCTGAAATCATTACTTATCTCGGAGAAAACAAAACAGAAATTGTCCTTATTGCTTTTAGATTATAACCTCAAACAATTTTAAATTGCTATCTTAATGCAAACTAATTTCGCAAATGCTTTTTAAATTCTTCACCGCAAACCGTGGCAAGAGAAATAATGCGAACGAAAAAAAAGTAAACCGAAACACAGCCGCCGCGGTGTAATTATTCCGAGAGCTAATGTGCCACTTGTTTATTCCCTGACTAATTAAGAGAAGGAAGAGTTTAAAAAAATGCTCTAACTGAGGCATTCGAGTGAATCAAACATTCATGAGATGGAATGGGCAACGTCTACGTAATTGTATTATTCGTCTTTCTTTTAAAATTACTTTTTTTGTCTTTGTACGTGTCGTATCTGATCTTTAAATAAAAAAGATTAAATTGGTTTTGAATTTTAGATAGGGCTTCCGCAAGGTGCCGTGCTAGGGTCGCTATTTTATCTGTTCTACTTAAACTTGTTTGAATAATTGAAGTTAGCGTAAGTTGGCACGTTAATTACCACGACTAACTAAAGTAACTAGCTGTAACTACTGACTAAAATTACCATACTAACAACAGGTAGAGAGGTTAGGGAACTTCCGGGCACAATTAGCGAATTAAACCGGGCGAGGTGACAAATCGCGATCCCGCGGTCCCACGTCTTGACGTTGACTAATCACCGCCATTTAATTTAGCTAGCGTAATTATAAATAAAATTTCGACGATAAATTGTCTAGGGGTACATTAATCAAGAAGTTGGGACACTGATTAAAATGCCGTTCGAGCAACTATTCGCTAAGTTGATATCGTTAATAATTTACACGTGGAGGGTAGGATTGGGGTGAGATCAGGTGTGTGGTTGGTTAATTTATCTGTATTTGGGTTGTAAGGTGTTAACTGTCGGGTAGCTATTTGTTTAGGTACCTACTTACTTAACAATATAGGCTGTAGTAAATGAGAACACACAAAACAATAATTTTATAAGAACCGTGCACATTAATCATCTGGGTCATCTAATTATTACTTTTAATAGTTATCCAACATTTTAATTTTAAATGTATGTTTATAAAACCACGGATTACACATTACTCCAATATGTGCTGGTCGGAGCGTTTTTTTTACTTGACATCTTCAAATATGACAGGTAAGAACATCTATTAGATTATAGTTCTAATTATAATTCACGAAGCTCTATCACAAATCACAATCCATCCTAATGTATTATTGCGTGTTTCGTTTGTATCAAGTTCTCAAGTAATAGAGATTTTAAAATCTTTCCTCTCAATTTCCACGAAAATTTATTCATCACCATCCAGACCACCCTACAAAGGAAACATGTGCCCAATAACTAACCGAACCTTCTTTCCCGTCTCTTTCCAACTTAATGTTAAATCAGGTTTGTCCTTCTCGCACTCACTGTCAAAGCAATGAAAACGACGAATCTATGCGTCTGAATCACGGACGATGGAACCCCACCCTAGTCTTAAATGAACTGGGGAGAGTAGGTACTGAGATAGGTATGGATGGTAACGGTAAGGGGTGCTGAGACGTACTATATAGTCATGTTTTGTTTACTAGGAGGCACCGTTGTAAGAAATGCTATTGAATTAATCAACTGTTAATTAATTATTTATAATTCTTAGTACAGAAAAAATACGTTTATGATGTTTATATTGGACTATTTGAAGTAAAATTGAAAATCTCCAGGTTAAAGTCGATCAACAAAATTAGAACGAACTGGTTAGTTACTGAATGAAGTCATAATGACTGTATAACTACTTTAAGTATGAAGTGTGTATGAAGTCCCATACTTATGGTGTATTGATAATATTGAAGTAGGTAATTTATCCTAAGAGTGCAATAGCTGTGCCCGCGGCTTTGCCTGCGTGGTAATTTATCTAGTAGCCTGTGTTATTCCAGGATTACCACTATCCCAAATTAGATTAAAATTCGTTCAGTTATCAAATGGATTGCTCGGTATTATATTTTTGTACTCGTCGAACTGATATACAAAGTAGGTAAACCAGATTTTATTTAAAAATCTAAGCTATTCAATATTTAGTAAAAACTGCATATCAGATGGTTTATTAGTGTGAACAAACAATGAAACAAACAGACAGACATAATTTAAAAAGAACTTGTTCAGTACCAAGCTTATTTTAAAAACTAAACACCATTATTCTAAAATTGACATCTCTGTACAGACTTTATTTAGTTTGTTATTTAATTTTTAGTATTGGTGCTGTCCCTTTCGTTTGGAAAAGGTTTGAAAGTGACAGCAATAATTTTAGAGCTGTCACATTTAGTTTTAGTTTTAATTGGTGCACTCAGAATCGACACCAGTGACTTACTAATTTATTATAAGTATATTATATCTATTAGATTCATATAATTCAATGGAAATTCAAATTAGATTCAAATTCGACACTTAGCAACAATACCATAAGGGGCGATTTTTCAATCAGCAGTTAAACGGTCAGATAGTTAACAAAGCAATAAATTTATCTGTCCATTTAATCACAGTATAAAAGCTTTCGATTTTTCAATGCTCTGTTACCGATCAGATAGCTATCTGTGGATTTTTGTTACTACCTTCACACTAATCCCGTGTGAAAGAGACCCAGCTACGCAAAGTTGCAGATGTTAGAGAGAGAGTGGTGATTTTCAACCGTTTTACATTTGAGATTTTGACGCGTAAAAATTACCACAAGTTAACCGCACATTTACCGAATTTTTAAAGTCCAGCAGTTATTTCTGTTTTGTTTTGAGTGCGCTTTATTTTACTTTTTTTACATTTAGATTTCCATATCAGTTGATAATTGGAAAATGGAAATAATTAAAAAACGAGAGCGTTCCTGTAACTTTATATAAATCGTCAGATCTTTCCGTCACATTTCTTTCTTTTCTGACAGGATATAAGTTGTTTAGCATCCGAAGTTCTTCTTCGATAGCTAAATCGTCAATTGAATCGAAAATATCCAGCTAAACAAAACCACCGAAATAAGCACAAAACAAAAGTACAAAAATCACCACACAATATGATAGATAATTATTATACCCTCTCAATAACACCGCTGAATCAAATGTCAGTAAAACAAACGTCAAAAAATACATATATTACACAGATTAGCTTTTAACTGAGGCATGAAGACACAGTTAAATTAACTCCTCAGTTACAGGTTTTACTCCGCAGATAACTTCTAACTGACTATTGAAAAATTCGAAATCATGCTATCAATGGAATAAATCCTATCTGATTCTTTAACTGAGCATTGAAAAATTGGCCCTTAATAATAATACTCTAGGTTGCCTAGAAGAGATCGCTTTTAGCGATAAAGTCGAGTATTGGCACTCTTCTTGTACTATTGTCTCTAACATTTGTGGTTTGTACTATACATTAATTATCTAGATATATCCTATCCCGTGCATACCATGCATATTATTATGTCAGGTATATATAATCGGTACATTTTATGCTTTAATATATCCATACCAATATATAAAAGGGAAACGTTGTCTGTTTGTTTTTTTTATTTGGGGAGCTTTCACGCGATAACGGCTGGACGGCTTTTGGTGAAAGCCTTATATCCTGGAATAACACATAGGATACTTTTTATCAAGGAAAGTTGAAAGTTTCCACGGGAAAACTAGAAAATATTGATTCCTCGCTGTAAGGAACGGTTTCCATGGAAACGAAATAACAAGTCTGTCAATAAACATCAAGAGCGTTTGTGCTATACCTACCTACTTTTGCATTGGTTTTTAATATCCTAGAGGAACATAGGATGGTTTTTTTTCGCGATAAACTGTAGTCCATGCGGACGAAGTCGCGGGCGGGAAAACTAGTATGAAATAAAATAGATAGAGATGTGAATTATTAATTTTTTAACCTCGAAACAATATCAAAACGTGATTTATAATCGTCTTTTCAGTGCATATGCCAGAAACTAATAGACAGTACAAATGTATACAAGGTTAAATGTATATAAGGAGTCTGTTTCACAAAATGCTGAAAGATCATGTTCACAACTTGTAAACAGTGAACCGTTAAACTGTTAATAAACACTTATCCCTTATCAAGTGTAACTAACCTGACAAGGGTTCAAACACTGAATTATTAAGCCACAAGTACGCCCCACTGCTTGACAAATTGTTTTATAATTGATGACCTGTACTAGGAAGTGATAAATACTATTAAAGTGAATACAATAATATCAACAGTGGCGGTGAAATAGCGAGGGAAAGAAGATAAGAATAATACAAAATATGATAATGATGAATATGTATTAAAAAAAAAACATGTGAGCCCAGCTTAATAACAGGTCCAACTCTTCTCATTTCACGGGTGCTGTGAAAACTTATGTGAATTTAAGAAATGGCCAGGCTCTTTCTCCTGTGTAAATATCTATCTACTTACTGTGATCATCAAGCCACCTAATTATGGCAAAATCATCACATAAATGATGGCTACGTCGACTGGCTGATGGTGATAATGAAGATGATTCAAATTCGTAATTATTTATTTGTATTACATGATGATGATTCAAATTCATTTATTGGTACTACACTCTGCCGAGCGTAGTAATTAAAGCAAAACCACCTCATAAATGATGGCTACGTCTACCGACTGATGATGATAATGAAGATGATGATTCAAATTCATAATTATTTATTTGTATTAGATGATGATGATTCAAATTCATTTATTGGTACTACACTCTGCCGAGCGTAGTAATTAAAGCAGAACCACCCCATAAACGATGGCTACGTCTACCGACTGATGATGATAATGAAGATGATGATTCAAATTCATAATTATTTATTTGTATTAGATGATGATGATTCAAATTCATTTATTGGTACTACACTCTGCCGAGCGTAGTAATTAAAGCAGAACCACCCCATAAACGATGGCTACGTCTACCGGCTGTTGATGATAATGAAGATGATGATTCAAACTCATAATAATTTATTTGTATTATATGATGATGATTCAAATTCATTTATTGGTACATGGTGTCTATGACACATCAATGTGGCATGCCTTATAATGTTTCAATACGAGTATCTAGCTTCATCTTATAATATTACGATCCCACAGCTGGGCCTCCTTTCAGAGATCTCTCTCTCTCTCTCTCTCTCTCTGAAAGAAGGCGCATAGAGAGAGAGAGAGAGGAGAGAGAGAGAGAGGAGAGAGAGAGAGATGAGAGAGAGAGAGATGAAATAATTCACCACCTGGCTTAGTGGTGGTTGGTGCATGGGTTGATATCCTTAGTCTCTAGTATTTTCAAAATGATATTGATCGTTAATTTTAAATCCGTTATTTAATATAATTATACTCGTACATATGTTTTTGAGTAGGTTGTCAAATTCTGTGTATATAATTTTATCAACATATTGTAAAAGCTCCGAAAAGATTTTCATATTGAATTGGGCAAGTGAAACAAAGTATGTCCTACCAAACAAAATCAAAGAATACATCCTAATCTATGAATGAAATTTTGGCATGGTCGTAGCCTAACTCAACAAGTTTAGTAAAGAAAAAAAAAGGTACAAAACACTATCTTAACAATAGTGTCAAAGTGCCAAAAGGTGTTAAGAGACGACTATAACACTTGTGGGCGAGACTTAGCCCAGAATCTTACTTTGTGACACCACGCAACTCTACCGCAACATCTTATATGCATGAAAGGGTATGAAGACTTGGGACACACTGTTGTTAAATTCTGCAAATACATAGGCACGCGAACGTAGGTATTCCAACTGTACTGTAACAAGCGTGTGGTTCCAAACCACATTATAATTACACGTCAAATTTTGGACTAGATTTGCCCGCGACTTCGTCCACACGGACTACAGTTTACCGTGATAAAAAGTATACTACGTCTTTCCCCAGAGTTCAAACAATCTCCTTAGAAAATTTCATCAAGATTGGTTCAGCCGTTTAGTCATGAAAAGATAACAAACAGTCCAACAGAGTTGCTTTGACGCTTTTACTATATTAGTATGGACGTATCGATTTAACTATATTCTATCTATACTATAATAAAACTGTAACTGGGCTAAATCGGTACATCAAATATTTTTTGAAAATTATAATTGAGATAAACTTCAAAATCGATATAGAGTGCAATAAGGATATTTTTTAATTTTTGTCTGTCTGTCGGTCTGTCTCTTTGAACATGCATTACGCTGAAACTACCGAACGGATTCTCATGCAACTTGGCACAATCATAGCTTATGTTATGGATTAACATTTAGAATACTTTTTATCCTGAAAAAAACATGAGTTCCCGCAGGATAGGGGTTGAAAGTTATTTAAAAGAACACATATTACGCTGAAACTACTGCACGGAGTTTGATGTAACTTGGCACAGTCAAATAACATATTATGTATTAAAATTTATTGATTCTTTTTATCCCCAAAAAATATAGGGTTCCTGCGGGATAGGTATTCAAAGTTATGGTAATTTAAATGTAATATAAATAAAAGATTAAAAGGGTATCATAATTTCCCAGGGGGGGGGGGGGAAAGAGGGTGAGAATCGTAGCTTCCAAACGAATGGTCCGATAGAAGATAATTTTAAAAAATTGGAGTGAGCTACTGAACAAGAATAAAACATTTTTAAAATGCGTGTCTGTCTGTTTGTTTGTTTGTTTGTATGTTTGCTGAAGGAATTTTGATCAAATGTTTATTTTAGGTCTTGGAATAGCACATAGAGTACTTTTAATCTAGACAAATGACCACGCGAGCGAAGCCGTGGGCACATCTAGTCATAAATAAAAGTCAATGCCGTAACGGCTAATTGGATTTTGATGAATCTTGGTAAAATGATTCTTTTGGTCCTGGAATAACTCATAAGATATCTAATATTTGTTACTTGAATATTTTTCGAGCGGGTGATTGATTAGTATATCATTGTTATTTTATTTATTACTTCACTAGTTAATAATATCATTAATTTTAACGCTACCATAATACACAAAGTACCAGCATTTAGCAAGACAAAGCACAACAATGGCTGATAACTTCTTCAAAGCGACGAAAGTGTATGTGAGAGAGGGACCGAGATAACGCTAACAAACTCCTAACTAAGCTGTTCTCTTTCCTGATCCGTATGTCTCCGTAACCCAATCCGCCGTAGAAACCACAAACTCCTTAGAAAACATCCCTCCGTTGTTAATGCACATTAATTATAACCGGGGGATTTAAGATGTTTTGACAACGTTACGTTTTGAGTTATGGTAAGTAAATGGACGAGGAAGTTTCGGGTTTGGCGTAATTTCAGAAGGTAATCGGGGTTGTTGGCGAAGTTGGAAGTTTTATGGGCGTCTTGTTGTCGATTAGTGGATTTGGAAGAGTGATGATTTCTTTTTCTCGAGTTTAGAACAATGCCGCTACAATGTTATGGAATAAACTTTTCAATCAAGCCAAAATACGAAAGCTAAATTTTAAGTTGGAATGTTTGAATTCAGACGATACTCGTCTGAAGTAAGTACAAGTATTTTCTGGCTCAAGTAGCACCGATTATCATGCAAGAGCATAGCATACTCATAAGCATACTTTTAGCAAAATAAACACGTATCTGGTTTAAAATGCTTCGTTTACCTTCGTGACTTATACTATTTTCAGAAAGTTGGCGATTGAAGCAGATCAGCGTCATTGAAGTTGATGGATACATGGAACCTTAGCAGCAATGAACGCGAAAAAAACACAAAAACGCTTCTGAAAACCACAAAAACGCTGTAGCATCTAAACTCACCAGTATGTATATAAGTATGCTTCTTCATATCCGACTTCTGATGGAACCGCTTGCCGCAGTACTGGCAAGGATACGGCCTGGTGTCGGAGTGGATCAGCAGGTGTGTGGACAGAGTGCTGGATCTCTTGAAAGTCTTCCCACATTGCTTGCACTCGAAGACCTTCTCCACGCTGTGCACGGCCCTGGAGGTAGGGGGTGGTATGAGAGGACTGCCACCTTCAGCGTTTTACGGTCTGGGACTCTAACCTCAGATAGAGAGTTCTTTAAAAAATAATAAACTAGAAGGTTCATATGATTCCTGTTTTATGTTTCTCTAGTTAGTTTATCCAGAGTAGGTATTATCAGGTACATACACTATAATAATTATTGTATGTACTTACTAATAATTGTATTGTTGTTTGTATTTTTTATATGTTTTATTATGTAAGAACACATTTTAGCTGGTTTGTTTCGCTGATCTATCTATAAGACTTATGTAAATAGTACATGCTGAGTTTACCGCCTTTGCCCCTAAAAATACTATATTATTTTTTAGCTCATTAATGTGTGCATCTAATTTTATTTTACAGTGGCATTAAACATTGTTTGTTATACTTTACTTTTACTTTCTAAGATTGGAGCCTGCGATTTTCGGAACCTATCATGTATTTTTTGTAGTCTACTAGTGGATGCTTTTTCAAATGATTTCAACTCTTATGAGAATCACCAATCACCTTCACCATTGACGATCATTGAATTATTATCATTATGTAACTTTATAATATAAATACCAGCAAATATATAAATAACAGCTTATGTTGGCATTGATATGATCATAGAAAGACCGTTAACAAATAAATATCCGTTATATCGGGTTCGAATCCTGCAAGGTGCAATCATTTGTGTGATGAGCAGAAATGTTTGTTTCCGAGTCATGGATGTGATATTTGTATTTATGTATGTTTATCCGTTATCTAGTGCCCATATTACAGGGTATCCTAGTTTGGGGCTAGGTAATTGGTGTGGAATGGTCCCGAATATATTATTATTATTATGAATATATTAATACAAAAACAGGAAAATAAAGTTGCAAAAAACATGCAGATAAATCTAGATTTTTGTGGACGATACAGTCGATAAGAATTTCAGTGAACGTTTACTTTTTCCTAAGATGTGATAATAAAATGTATTGTCATGATATTGCTGTTGGAATGAAAGATCTTTGTTAGATTTCTGAGAAGCAAGGGAATCAAGGGCAGGAGAGACTGAACATAAAAAAAATTGTTACCTTTCTAAATGTAAAAAGAGCTAAAGAAGATATTTGTAGATTAAAATAATATATCAACATAATGAAGTAAACATAAAGATTCCAACATAGAGACTCACCTATGCTGACTAAGGCTTATCTCATGCCCAAACGTTTTGCTGCACAGTTCACAAGCATAAGGCCTCTTGCCGTTGTGAGATCTCCTCGCATGTACTTCCAACCCATGAGGAGTACTGAACATTTTCTCGCACTTAACACAGGAGTACACATCTCCAATAGGTAACGGCCTGGATAAAGGCCCAGGAGCTCCCAGAACAGCTGCTCGTAATCTCAACAGCTCGGGTCCTGCTGCTTGAACAGCATGAAAGTACAAATTGCTGTAACCACCCCATCCTGGCAATCCAAGGCTTCCAGCATCTCTCAAAAACTCAGCAAAAGGCAGCGGTGGATACAGAAATGGTCGTTGTGGTTGTACTCTTGGAGCATCCGGTCTTAACAACGCGCTAACAGAAAAAGCCTCTGATCTTTTCGGCGGTGACGTCGAATCTGGTGGTCTACGGGGTGATGATGGGGGGGAGTCTACTTCAAGTTCCGGGGAACTGGAGCGCACGGATCTTGGGGATTGTGGCGAGGGATCCCAGCATGGACTTCCGCAGCGGGAGGCTGGGGAAACTCCCTCAGGTCTGGTCTCGTGGTGGTGAGCGTCATCTTCTTCTTCGTCTGTCCTGTCTCCAACTAGACGATTGATGCCGAACTTGATTTCCTCTGGAAAGAAAACTTGATATTAGTTACAACGATTTGATTTACTGTAACTAAAATAATAAGAAGTCATCAAAACGTAAACGGCAATGGACTATAGATAGCATTGTTTCCCTATATTTTGGAAATACGAAACTACGACCATGGCCGTACGTACGTACACATCGAAAAGTACACTATGCAACAATGTTTCTGTTCAGGAGTGGAAACCGAACACCAAGCCATCCGCCCAAAGACCTGACCTGCTCACCCACACCAAGCACTCAGTATTGTATTATGTATGCTCCATATGAATAGCATTTCCATCTCATTCAAACAAACTAATCCCAGCATTATCCCACGTCATCCCACAATATACTACAATTGTTAGTTTACGAAAGCCCCTAGACCCCAATTGTTCACAAAACCTACTCTGAAACAGCACAGGTGCTTCACTTGTCGCGCGACGAAATGGGCCGTATCATGTCGCTGCAGCAAATTGACTTCAACCCTCGAACCCTCGCGCCCAACCCCAGTAATTAACACGTCGCGCCCGCGCTGGGTCCAAAATGCCCCTCAATCTTTTTTTACAATTCGGTAATCCGGGGCGCGACTAAACGCAACTAACGCGCGCTTTGTACAGTTTGGTTTACTTTGCCGCTAGATTTATTGTTGTTGGTTTTTGTTTGATTGTAAATTTGATTTCGGTATGGGGATAAAAAATACAGTTTGGATTTAATTGTGAGGTGAAATTGGGTATGCAGAAGTAAGATTATGCCACCATTAGGCTAAAAAACGTTAGAAGACCTAAATTATAAGCTATGGACCTGCCTCCTTCATTGTTTCCTTAATATTTCAATCTAGATATCTTCAAAGCTATAGTAAATAGATTTAATGTTCCACCCTCGACCATACCGTCTGGTAGACATGGAGGTCAATTGTAGATCTAAAACATATTAAAAAATATGGGAGAATACGGCCTTGCTGTTTGCTATTTAATGGCTCTGCATGAAGCTGATGGAAACAGATGATTAGATCTACATCATCTAGAATAAACTAGTGGCTCTATGAGCTTTAGACCTCGCAATTCTGTCGTTGCTCAGCTTAAAACTGAATAAATGTTCAGATGTTTATCGAAATGGCAAATGAATTCGAATGGAAAAAATATGTTTTTTTTTTCGGTGAACCCCCATTATTATTATTTTTTTCAAAAAATAAAATAATGGCTTCGATATGTGCCCCCCCCCCCCCCACATTAAAAAAAAAACTCCCAAGCCATTATTTTACTTTTTTGAAAAACTGAATTGTGCTAAAAAATATATGTAATTATCAAACTTGCACACAAAATATCACGAGAATCGGTTGAGAAATGTGCCCTGTAGAGGAGAATAGCCCGACATCCACCGGACATTCAAAAGCATTTTTACCCAAGCTGAAACGGAGACTTTTTGTACGCGCGTCGCCCTCTCTGGTTCAGTTAAAATTAATGAAATACTCGTAGGTACTTACTGGAAAAGATAAGTTTTCAAAGGACATCGATTTGGCTTAGTCGGAGATATATAATGCACAAGGTCAAGAACTTACCAACGCAGTACTGTTACCTGTTTATTCGATAAATGAACTTCTTAAAACAATGATAATGTATTATACGAAAATAATGTCCCCACCAAATAAAATTCATATACATCATCAAAGAACCATCAGCAGAAACTCACGCTGTCCAAAAACAAACATCCATCTCGAGCCGAGACAAGTTCCACTAATGAAGAGCGACCCCTATATCTGAAAAGCAGCAGCTGTCGACATTTGGAGCGGAACCAATCGGCGAACTTCGGCCGAATTCGGGAATGACTTCGATCCCCAGAGCAGAATGTACACATTTCACGCCCGGACCTCTTTCGACAATGGCGAGTGTTTAAGGGTTACTCCGGTGCACTTGTTTGTTTGTCCCCTCCGACACGGTTTTATTACCCCATAGTATTTATTACATATTAATGGTTATTTAGATTCATTGTTCAGCTTAGACAGTATGCTCGAATTTATGGCAGTGCAAAATATTGAATGCGACCCTCCGGTAGTGAAACGTACAGAAAGTTATTGAGCTCTTTGTGCTCTTTTGTAATTTGATGATGTAATTTTGATTTTAATTCAGAGGGAAAGTAATAATCATCATTATTCATACTATTGTAGATATAATACTAGAATCTTATGCAGGTGTATGGTTACGGACTTTGAACTGTACATTCGATGATTTATTGGATAATCTTATCAGAATCGTGAAGAATATAGACCATGTGTCCGTTTATTTGACATATTTGTTTAATAATAAACAATTAGGAAAAAAGGAGTGGATACATGTTACTTCCTCCAATCGTAAGAATCGCATTTATTATTAACATCAGATAGAAAGAAAGAAACAAAGTATTATCAACCCTCTAAGCATCGTGCCCTGGTCAATAATGCCCCACATTATTAAAACTTCAATTATTTGTCACGCTCCCCGTATAATGTACTTAATTGAAGATTTTATTACAAATCTTGATTAACGATCTAAACGTGACTCTGCATTAAATTTTAACTACGGTTAAATTAACTTTACTTCTACAACTTTACACTGTCAAATTTTTTTTATGATTTTCAAGTTTTCAAGTGATTCAACAAGACCTAAGTTCAAAACTAAAACCCGACAACGGTCGGGTAAAAAATAGTCTATGACACTCTTGCGATGAAAAAGAATCTATTGGTACCTCAATTGTCAAAATAGAAACAAGTTTTTATTTTGAACACATAACCCTTCCTTTTCTTCGCCATAGTTGGGTAAAAAAATAGCCTGTAACACTCTATAAATGAAGACGAATCGATTGACACCTCGTTTGTAATAATTGGACAAACTTTTTAGTTTGAACTTTTAACTCTTCCTTTGCTTCGCTGTAGTCGGGTAAAATCAGCCTGTGACACTCTAATACCTGAAGACAAATCGATTGACAACTCGCATGTCAAAATCGGACCAATAGGGGCCACGCTATGGTGGCACATCCACATACATAGACTGTTAAACTCATTACCATTCCCTTGCTTCGCCGTAGTCGGGAAAAACGATCTCGTTTTAGATTAATATAGAGTGTTCAATACTAATTACTATTTTATCTATGGTATTCTGTACATAAATAGGCGTACGAAATTAAATAAAAATCCGTGTAAAGGCATTTTAAAATTAATTAGTAAATGATTCAATTTGTGTTGTTAATCACTGATTGCATGGACATGATTTGTGTTTTGTAATTACATCAATACGACTTGATAGTAATCTCTTATCTATACCTAATGGAATATTACCAATTTATACAAATAATGTAAAATATAATCGGATTAGCATATTTTTCATTAATAGGTTTAAGCTTATTTTGTGTAGGTCAAAAAAGAACCACCTTACAAATAAAAAAAGAATCATTGAAATCGGATCTAATAAGGCGGATATATTCAGAAGCCCCCTTTTTGCCTTTTTTTGGGGAAGTAATCAAAAATCCCCTAACGACTGAAAAATTCTGAAAATTCGTTAAACCTGTATACCAAGTTTCGTCTAGATCGGTTGAGAAATGCGACCTGTAGAGGACAGCTGGACATACGGAAACACATACGAAAGAATTTTTGCCCAAGCTGAAACGAAGACGCTTCGCTCGCGCTTCACGTTCGCTCGGTCAATTAGGTATGATGTACATATTGGAATGTTTATTAAGTACAGTATTTTGACAAGAGAGTCGCTATAGAGTTGTCTGGTACAATAAGTACATACATAAGCCTAAATTAATACATTTTTAATTATTATGGCAGCCTTCTCGCAAAAATTTCATAAATTGAATATGTATGTAAATATCTGACTATTTATCATGTTTTCACGACTGCTCGGGCAAACCGATCTTGATGAAATTTGACAAAGAAATATTGTAATCCATGCATGAGCAAAGACATAGACAATTTAATTATCGTATGAAATGTCCAAGCAGGTACAGCCGCGGGATGTAGCTAGTTAATTACATATTTATTTGAAGAAACAGCGCACTGGAATTTGAATCATTAGTAATATACTGTACCTAAATAGCTTATGTTTTTTTTAACAAACATTCAAAAGTCCCTATCTTGGCGATTGAAATAATTCAACCACTTCCATAGCCAACGATGAAAAAAAACAGTTATAACGCTGTACAAACACCTTTTTATAAGGTTTTTAAGTGACTTATCCCTTTTCACAGAATTGCAATTCCTAACGCACATCCATAGGACACCGACCACATTTTTTAATTCTTTTAAAAGCCTTGGAAAAGGAACAATCTGCATACGCGGCGCAATTTGCGGCGCACCTCTTATAATTAAAATTGCATTAGGCCTGCAATACCAGGGGTAATGATGCTAATGCACTGTTTGGCTAAGAAAAAAACGCAGACTGACATTCTGTAATCCAGTTTGCTCGTATAAAAACTGCCGTAATTCGATTGCGGACTGTTGGGATCTGAGGAGTGCAGTTTAGGTACTAGGATGAGACCCACCGAGAATTAATGATGGTAATTTTTGTAGACAGAAATAATAGCTAAATAGTACGTCTCTTTTTTCAGTGATTTTGTTAAAGCTAGGTATATATTGATGGCCTGATTGAGTAATTGATTTTGCCGTGTGCCTGGCATATTAATATGACCAACTCTTCTCAACTTAAACCAGCTAAGAGAATAAGGACATGGGCAGCAGAGATTCGGATATTTTGTCAGCAGCTACCACGATCACCAAGACGCCTGCTAACTATACGATGGTTTTGACAAAACACCCTTTTATGATAGGCAAATAGCTAGCAACTGCTCGTTGTAGCGTCCTGTCTTCTTGTCGCTGAGCCAAGTACCAAGGTAGTGTCCAAGGTATCCAACTTTTTTTTTATTAATGGCTTGCAATTGTTCCTAGCTTCTACCGACGCGTTAGAGAAACTTCTCATTTGACTTTCTGGGTCCAGCTAATGCGGAGCATTCTACGATATTAGCACATCTCTAAGGCTTCGTGACGTTTCTGGGTGTCAGTCAGTCCAAGCTACACTACAGGCCAGATGTAACAATGGAGCATCTTCACCTATGAGCTTTGCACCAAATTTGCGGCTGCACAAAACTTTCTGTGTTTTTTTAGATACGTGTATTGCCGACCTCGCTCAAGAACTGAACCTGCCTCTTGAATTCTAAATTTTGGGTCCTTGTTACCATATGAAACCAAGAACTTGGTTTTAAACACATTCATGTTCAACCCCGCTCTCAAACTGCACTCGTGAACCAGAGTGAACAGTTTTAAAATATACTTAAGTCTTGTTCTTTAGATGCTTTAAGCAGTGTCAGCGTATTATTGACGGCTTTGCCGTTTATCGTGACACTGACTTCCAGGACTTCCGATATTATTGCTTCTGAGTACATATTGAAAAGTAGGGGTGATAGAATGCATCCCTGTCGAACTCCTCGGCAAATCTCCACTTGCTCAGTGTCCGACTGATCTACTCTTATAGTCGCCTTTTGGTTTCAGTACAGATGTTCTATGGCGAGGCCAATATAGCAGTATGCGTGTACAGGCTGATGATTAATATAATGATTTGACTGATAAGCATTGTGAAGATTCTTGTATGAGTTTAGTTGGCTCAACATGATGATGTATAGCTTATAAAAAGAGGTACAAACATTTGAATGATTTTGAGATATTTGGAATTTATACATTGAACTGATACATACTCGTATTATTATCTAATTATTGTACCTTGAACTGACTTATGTCTAAGTCTTTCTATTGATTACAATTTAACATGGATTTGATAAGGAATTGATATATTTGGTGAAATATATTTGTTTGTAATTATCTTTATTTTATCGAAAAAATATGTATAAATCAAATGTTATCATTCGCCTTTAATACCTTTTATCAATAGTAATAATAGGATTTTAATCCCATTTATCTGTTCAGATTAGAAAAATGTAGGATTGTAAATGACGAATCACTATACGAATTAATCGTTTGAATGTGTGCATAATACGGCTCGCGTACTGAGAAACGCGTACTGCGATTGGTCGCCATTTTTAATACGCTTCTTAACCTTACATAGTTGCTGGGCTTGCAATTGCCTTCTTAATTTAAAAATCATCATTTTTATCGCAAAACCTCGGGTTTAATCACACTGGATTTGTTTTATACTAATCAGTTTCACTGTGGATTACATTAATCACAGTTGTAATTCGAAGGCCTTCGGAGCCGATTATTTCACATAGTTCTTGACACCATGTTGATTACTTATCCAAATGTTTATTGGTTTAATCTTTACGACTGTGTTTTTCATGTGCGGAATAAATGTTTTTTATATATTTTTTAATATAGTACTTAATTTACATTCCTACCTACTTAATGAATAAAAAAAATGGGTAGGTACTTAAATAAATAATAGAAGTAAATCTTTAAATAAATGCTAAGCATTGTTATTTTACACCTAAATAATTAAATTAATTAATGTGCCGGAAATGAGAAGTCACATATTTCTTACATTTTGGAATATTTGAAAAACTGCAAATTCTAAATTACAAATGTGCAAACAATCTCTTTCGTTATAACTCCCCTTTGACCAAATTGTCTTCCTTTGATAATTTTAAATGCCCTACTCCTTCCTTATGATATTTTTGACCCCAATGTGCCTCTGACATATACAAAATATAAAGAACAGATTTCCCGACCGCGACTTCGTACGCGTGGACTACTGTTTATCGCGAAAAAAAGCGTTCCATGTTCTTCTAGGATAATTAAAACCAATGCAAAAGTAGGTATAGCGCCAATGCTCTTGATGATTTTTGACAGACTTGTTATTTCGTTTCCATGGCAACCGTTCCTTACTGCGAGTAATAACATTTTCCAGTTTTCCCGTAGAAACTTATAATTTTCCGAGATAAAAAGTATTCTATGTTTTATTACAGAGTATAAGCTATCTCGATTCCAAAATACATCAAAATCCGGCTAACCGATATCCCGTGAAAGCTCCCCAAACAAACAAACAGACAACGTTTTATAATTATATATTGGTATGGATCTATTGTGTCAGAGTCTGTAAGGCTGCCCAAGGCGTTTGACTAAATTATATTAGGTTTGTCTAACTACTAACCAAATTTCATAAAGATTGGATAAATTATTCGAGAGTTATCGCCGTTTAGTCAAATGCTCGATCAATAACTAAGTAATTATGTTAGTACACAGGAATTGTACAATATCAATTTGCGATTTCGAAAAATGTTTTAAAAATTCCCTTTCTTCTAAATCACAATCAGTAGTTATCAAATTGTATTTTACTGCTAATACTTAATAATATAAACTATTATTTATTTGACAAAAAATTGTGGTTTAATCTTTATGTACCTACAATCAGGTAAGTATTTTTTTTACGTTTCCTGTTGAGTTTAACATTTATTTAAATACCTATTGTATTTGTAAAACTCCATCTACGGATTTGCGGTAACACTAAAATGGGTTTACTAATAATAAACAGATTGTATTATTTGAAACTATTTTTAAATTCACCGTTAGTATTACATATTATGTTATTATGTATGTTTGGACAACTTACTCTTGACGTTTAAGGAAATATTGTAACTACACCAAAGAATAACTACAATTACTCCCCTACATATTAGAGACCCGATGAAACTGTAATATTTTGTCATCGACCATAAGATGCAGTTAAGAATAACAGCACTCATAGGAACTCATCATAAGTGCTAACACGCCGTGGTTGTTCTTATTTTGCTAAGCAAAGCGACTACTTTTTGGGCAGCTTCCTAATATGACAGTAAAAACAAAACATACAAATTCATACAATACAAAAATCAAATCAAACAACCAAAGATAATATCACAGACCATTTAGAAGTCTGCTGAAATTAAAAAATAGCAATTAACTAAGCTTATTCAGACTTTACGACTTATCGGCGAAGCTTGTTTTAAGAGCTTTCAAGCCAAGAGCAAATAGTTCTTGTAAATTGCTTAATATCCCTGCCCTCGTCAGTGTTTCCGGTAAAATATAACCCAAGCGTGTTCAAGTCAAGAGTGAATAGGTATCTACTAGGCAAGCGTGCTACACCTTCGACCGCATCATCGCTTTCCATCAGGTGAGATGAATAAAAAAAGGTGTAATATCGATGATAATAATGACGCCCTTTTCCTTCTTTGTCTATAAACATTAAAAAACTACGTAGCACATTTTGTCACCTCCGTTCAAGTGGTCAGGCATTAGAGATGCCATCTTTCTGATAACAGTGATAAATCTGGGGGTACAGAGCGGTGTGATCTGAGAAATTTCGAGTTATATCAAGGGATTAGGGTGACCACGCCTCGTTCTCCATCTGGGAAGTTGTCAAACGTCACGCGATGCAATTGATAAGCATTATCACGTGGCCGCATGGATACTGATTTGACTGTTTCTAATTCAAAACGAAAAGGCAATAAAAAATGTTTGAATAATGTGCTACCTCCCGACTAAGGAATTGATTGACTAATAAGTGAGAAATGGGACAGGACCGAATTATTTGCATTTTGTGCGAGTAGTGGACACTTACATTTAAATAATAAATAAAAAAAGAGTGTTTCCTCAAGGTTCATTATCTGATTTAATTAGTAAAGTTCAACTTATTCTGCACCCAGTCGACAATTCTTACAATGCTTTAATTCAATTCATACTAGTTTAGATATAAATAAATTTTAAGATAACAAATATACTGAATGCATTTAAATTTTTCCTACAAAATGTTAGTGTTCCAACCCCAACTCCTCTTAATTATTTTAATTTTATTAATAATTTAAATCTGGTGTACTTACATAATAGGTATCTCATGTCATGGAAGCCAAACAAACTTTAAAAATATTTTCGATGGCTGAAGGAATTTTGATCAAACTGCTTTTAAACTACATTGATATTTTAGGTCCTGGTTTGGTCCTCCGACTGCATCTTATATTTATAAAACAAAACAGAGATTTTCAAAATTGGCAGACATGAGGGGTAGATCGCCAGGTTTTAGCAGATCCTGTCAAAGCAGAAATGCATGATGCCTACTACTGCATCTTATATTTCAAAATCAAGAAACTAAAGCTTTTTTGCCTCTTTTTAGTTTTGTTTGCAGTCGGGTTTTTTGTTTCTAATAATTCATAATTAGCCACATCCTAAACCCACAACAGTTCAACCTAAAACCAGTGACGCCAAATTCAAGTTATCGCCATCCATGGTATATTGCGGTTTTCCCATACCGTGCTGTAGTCATAAATAATGTAAGTCACAGTTATTGCACATATTGCTTATCGACGTCGGAGTTGATAACGGAATAAATCAGCCATGCTTATCTATCAAATTGAAATTTTGGTCTTTTGGTGATCATCTAACCTAACCATAGCTTATGATGGTGCAGGGCCCTTATTCGCATTGACCAGTCGTTAACAGGTGGCGTTACGATATCTTCGTCGAATTTCTCTTGAATGTTCGTGAATTTTCGTAATGACGCCACACGATTACTACATGGAACTTCTTGTGGCACAAGCGAATGAGCAAGGAATACATGTTTTTGTCCAATTTTTGGCACCTGGTGAGATAATTCTTAAGCGCCATACTACAAAAGAAAAGTAGTTTGATATGGCTGATGCGTCTGCAATTTCTTGTGCTTCCCGGGTTAAATATATTATGTTGTTTATACACCATCTCAATGCAAAGTTGTAACAAATTTGGTTCAGCCCTTTGGAGTGAAAGATACAGAAAAAATAGGGTTGATATTCTAACTACCTTCACAGTCCATATTTACACATTTTATTGCAGATTTTTCAATGGTTTGGGTTTTAAATGGTTAGAGATTATCAAAGGGTTTGCTTTGCCTGATCAGCTATTGCAGATGGTAAAAGAAGAATCATTAATATGTTGTGCGCCATTTCTGCGAAAAGTGCGGGAGGCTAGGAGACGCGGTGAAGCGGCTGTGTCTGGCATCTGCTCGTACGTACAGCCACAAATTTACGGCCACGTCGTTGCAGCACGTCGATACCTATCTATGCAGTCTTTTGTAATGAAATTGTGTATCAACCACAAAATATTACAAATTCATTTATTACAAACTCACGCACATAACGTAGCCACCATTTGCTATGCTTCACTCTTTTACTGGGTGATATGGAATCCGTATTTTTTAAATATTCTTAACAGCAAGTTACAATGAAAAAGAAGATTTCGTTTCACTGTTACAGCCATTTTGCCTTTTTGTTGAATTTGTCAGGAAAATTATCGAAATAAGAAAACATGGATTTTAAAATTTGATCCCTCAATCCCTTTTTTTAAGTCTCTGCTGTCATTATCTCCAATAAGGAATATTTTTCATCCGACCAACAATTAGTTTTACAAAACTTCTAATAACTTCACCATATTTATGGTATAAATATTATTAATTAGCAACGTTATGTTGTCAGTCACCTAGTTTTATAAAACTTATTTTTATCTCAGGTTATCTCGAGGTCAGGGCGACCCTATCTCGGCGGTGCTTTTATGCGTCCCGATTACTCTCAATGTTTCCATTTCCACGAATTATTTGCTGAAACAATAGCATGGTTCATGTTTGTGTCGTCAACTGACTTAAATATGTCGAAATCTGGGAAAATTGACCCTTATTTGGAAGTCTCAAGGTTGAATCTTGAATTTGAAAGCCACAATGCAAATGTATGTGTCTTGTATGTATGTGTAATTTGTCCGTGTTTGTACTGACGAAACGTTGCGGTGTCTTTGAGATTAAACGGTCGTTTGATAATTGCCAGTCAACAAACTAGATTTGTGATTATGGGGGCTGTGCCAAGGTTTATTCTTTAATTGTCTTCAAAGTGTGATTGAGGTTACTGAGCTTATATAGTTTTAGTACCAGATGCTAACAAAGCGTGAATTTTATTAGTCGTTTCATCAGTTCTCTTTTCTTTTACAACATAGGATTAACCGAATTTGAGAGAAGTCGCTTTATGTGTTATTTCACTTCATCGTTGCAGCCATATGATTGCCTAAACACTTCGACGAAAAATCGACGACGGATTTTTATTTTTCAAATATATACATTAATTTAACGCCAATTTTGTGTTTGAAAATCCTAATTTAATTTAAATGATCAACAAAACTCACCCTAGACGCAATCATTGGCAAACCTCTTTACAAATTCGTCCAAAATTCAATTGTGACAGCGCCAACACGACTCAAGTCACGCAAGCACACAAGGCTATCAAATGACTTGACTACCACTATGTAGCCTACCTACCCCAGTCTTGACCAAACAGTCGTGAATAATAGGGCAAACAGGAATGTCGTGCGCCGATGCAAACATTGACACAGTGGCCGAGCATGGGCATTGTCTTTTGATTGATCGTGTTTATGGTCACAGTGGTTTAAAGTTGCAACGTTTTGAAACTTGGAGAGCTTTGAGGGATAATTTGTTTGTTTCTTGTTTTTACTTCCTTGTCTTTACCTGTAGGCTAGCTTCTCAAATTTTGTAGGTATTGCTCGTCCTTATGAAAGTTTAGCTCAATGACTGCAGCATGAATAAAAAACCTGCAGGTTAATGTTTATTTACTCTTGAGCACAAGACCATACTTTTGTACGTCTCGATGTGATTTATAACTCCACTAGCTTTTAGGTCGTGGTTAAGTCCACAGTTTTGTGGTTTATTGATAGACTAGCTGTGCCCGCGGCTTTGCCCGCGTGGTAATTTCATTTAAAAGTAGGGCTTCTTTTTACTCGTTTTATTCCAGGACCAAAAGCCAAACCACTACCAGACCAGTAGTAGGTTTGGTCCAGGTCCAGAGGACCAGGAAGACCAGGACCAAACCTACAAAGTACAATATTATACTACATTTCTTCAAAATTCGTTTAGCCGTCAAATAGTTTTTTATCGATTGCTCGGCATCTAATCATCGGAATAAGGCACTGCCTTGCCTTTTTATAACGCATATTCTGTGAAGTACGGCACTCCGTACTTCACAGAATATGCGTTATAACACACTTGCACTTCTATGACACTTCATAGAAGTGCACGTATTGCAATGAAATAAACGCATATAATACAATGTGAAATAAACGCTAGAATAAACGCACCGCGTTCCACTGCAAGGCAGTGCGTGCAAGGCCTAAGATACCAAGTACCCCAAGTAGTAAGTGTATGGTCATACATAATCCAGGCCCTGCTCTCAAGCCCTTGCGACTGATTTAAAAACTGGGGTACTTGGTATCTTAGGCCTTGCACGCACTGCCTTGCAGTGGAACGCGGTGCGTTTATTCTAGCGTTTATTTCACATTGTATTATATGCGTTTATTTCATATTTTATTATATGCGTTTATTCACTCACGCCAATGCCACGCCACCTGCGTGGATTTAGGGAAGGTGGGTATTTACGCGACCAGGTTTTTAAACCAGGTTTTGGCTTGTAAGTACGCCACCCTGGTGCGGACCCGCAATACTTGCAAGACTTTCAAAGTATTTTACTCACCAACTCGCTCTTTCGCCCCGTCCGCACCTACATACTCGGTGGCGGGTTCGGCATGGCTTCGGCTGAGCTCGGCCGCACTCGGCCAGCCGGGTCACAAGAAGCTAGGAGGCCGATACATCGCTCAAAAAACTTGCAACGCTTCGAAGTTTTTTTAAGTAAACGCAATTGTGCTCTTTATTTACATAAGCGCACGAGTCAATTTCCTATGCAAGTATTTTTTACTTTCAATTCCACGCTTCCAAGTACTTTTTTCGCAAACACGATTGTGCTCCTTATTTATATGGACACGAAGATCAATTTCCTATGCAAGTATTTTTTACTTTCAAGGCTTCGGTTTACAAAGCACTTGAAAGTATTTTGAACCCTGGTTTTTATAATGAAAGATTCATGACATGAATGAGTTAAATTTATTTTTTTAATTAATAAATTACTATTTTACTATAAATAATTCGCTTAATTTCGCTGCGCGTTTTACAACTGAAGTCGACTTATTCTATCAAAAAACACAAAAAACATCTAAATACGTTTTAAGAGCCGTTAGGGACCATAAGGTAAAAAAAAGAAGAAAACGTATTGTTCGAGTTCATTCAACGTTCAAACCACTTCGTAACAAACCGCTTGCGTGTTTTAAGGGTAGACAACGCCATCTAGTTAAATCGGAGGGAGAACTTTGATGCCTTTGGTTTATTCGCTTGAGTTGTTGATGCCATTGTGCTATCTATACTCGAACCAAAATCGTACTATACCATCTCGATTACCTCAGCTTGCAAACATAAAAAACCGCACCTAAGTCGGACCATTCGTTTGGATAGATCCCATTATATATATATTGTTTTCAAACAAAACTTGACGGTTTACTTCAGGAAATTACATAAGCCTTAAAAAATCAAAGAAAATGTAAATGCTTATAAATATTGAGGCAAAACATTCATAGCAGCGCATGCATTCGATCCATGTGCCTCTGGGTTGCATGCCAGACACCGCTTCCACTGTGCCACTCTGACTTGTGGCATAGGAGCCGAATTTACGGTACAGTTTTATAAGCGAATGTGCAATTATTATTCCTTTCAAATTAACATAACTTTAGACTCATATCCCGCAGGAATCCCGATTTATTCGTGATTAAAAGTATCATTCATTTTAACACATACTATAAATAGTTAAATATTTAAACGGGACTTAATCGCGCTTAATCGAGTCTTCTCGTGACCACGATCAATGCAACTTGATCGAAACGTCCAGGTAAATAAATATTAAGTTTTCAGCGCGATTAAGTCCCGTTTAAATATTTAACTATGTGTTCGAATCGCGAAAGTTTAAAAGTTACATAGTATAAACTTTATTTTATTTTGATTTTGAAGTAACTATAAAGTTACTTCAAAATCCGTACGGTAGTTTCAGCGTGATATGTGTTTTTTTTAAATAACTTTCAACCCCTATCCTGCGGGAACCATTGTTTTTTTCGGGATAAAAAGTATTCTAAATGTTAATCCATAACATAAGCTATGATTGTGCCAAGTTGCATCAAAATCCATCGGGTAGTTTCAGCGTGATGCGTGTTCAAAGAGACAGACAGACAGACAGACAGACAGACAGACAAAAAATAAAAATAAAACCTTTTTGCACTCCATATCGATTTTGAAGTTCATCTCAATTAAAATTTTCAAAAAATATTTAATGTACAGATTTAGCCCAGTTACAGTTTTATTATAGTATATAGAAGATAGATATATTACTCTATATCGCAATAAAATCTAAATTATAGCACTCCAATATTGACAAGCTTCCCTTGTCTCGGTCACCACTCAGTCATCGCCATACTCCACCTATCCTTACTTCGTCTGGCCATGTGTCCTACCCAGCTCCATTTAAGTCTTATAATAGTAGTTCCGACGTCCCGAATTTTTGTTCTTCGCCGGGTTTCAACATAACGGACATTATCTTGGAGTATGATTTCGACCATGGCTCTCTCTGATATTTTGAAATTTTAATTCTATGCATAACCGTCCACGGCGCTCACACATGAGCATAATTTTTTTATTCAAAGTAAATATCTAATTCAGTCATTGGAAAAGTAAATATAACTGAGCGCCAAAGCAAAAGTGAAAGTCAGCGAATTTATAAGAAGATATTTTTAGTCAGTTAGCCACATAATGTGATTTATACTTATTTTTTCGTTTCCCTTTTATTCCACCGCCCCATCATCATAAAACCGCCGAATTCAATAACGTATTTCCAATAACACCCGGTCCCAAATCCTACGGCTTCAGATTTCGGTGACATATCTTATCAGTCGCCGTCAGGCATATCGCGAGCGAAATTACGCTTGTTTTACAACTCTGATTTGCTGGCGGTGACTACAAAGGTCCGTATAGCCTGATAGGTAGATAGCTTATCGGCATTATCGGGTATCTACAGTTTAAACGTTTGACGTTATGATGGTTGTAATTTTTCATGTCGAACACGAATTCTGGTGATAAGAATAGGGTTGGCGGATTTATTGATCAGTGATTGAATTTGCAGTCATCATCATCATCATCAGCCCGTATTCGTCCACTGCTGGACGTAGGCTTCTCCTTGTGAGCGCCACTGAGCCAGATCTTCTGCCTTCCTCATCCAGTCGCTACCAGCCGCCTTTCGCAAGGCGTCACTCCGCCTGGCCCTTCCCTACGTTTACCAAAACGCGGTATACACTCCAGAACTCATTTACCCCAACGGTTGTCGGATATTCGAGTTATGTGGCCGGCCCATTGCCACTTCAGCTTGCTAATTCTTTGAGCTATGTCGGTCACCTTGGTTCTCTTGCAGATCACCTCATTTTGTATTCTGTCCTTTAGAGAAACTCCAAGCATAGCTCTCTCCATTGCTCGCTGTGTGACTTTAAATTTGTGGAGCAGCTTCACTGAATCAGCCCATCCCAGCTGAATCAGCTTCCCTTTCGAAGTTGTTCTTACCCAATTGCATAATCTGCCCAAGGTAAGCATATTCCTGTACAATCTTCATACAACTGAATTTGCAGTGGGGAATCTAAACAAGGTTGGTTTTGAAGTTTTTGTAGCTTACTCCTCAAGTAACCATGGGTTTTTCCTGATGAGATGACCCAAAAACATAGATTCAGGTTTAGCGGTCGGTAGATGCTGAGCTATATTATGTGTGCTCTTTGCATTCAACTATACTGGGTGCGACCCTCGGAAACCCTATTAAACCGTGGTCGGTGTCAGTTGTTAACAATTGATAGCAGTCTTTGACCCATCTTTGGATGTTCTGACAAACCCGAGACCACAGGTCAGCACAACCTTATTCGGCATGCATATTAGATCATTATCATCATCATCTGCTCGTATTCATCCACTGCTCGACATGGACCTCTACCAAGGCATACCACTGAGCCCGATCATGGGTGCTTCTCATCCAACCCATAGGCTAACGATCGACTGATGGAAAGCAGTCCCCATCATCTATAGACTCTTGCATCACCAGGGATCATTGCTGATTTTCTATGAGACCTCAAGAACTCGAAGCAGTGTACTAAAATAATGTATTTAGAGGCACTGATTGCAGCAAAATTTGTGGGCAATGAGTAAAACCAGAAACCGATTGCAGTCAATGGTGTACCTCTTGAAGTTGTACAACAATATGTTTAACTTGGGCAAATTTTGCAATTAGGAAAGAACAACTTTGAGATGGAATCCAACAGGAGAATTCACCTGGGTTGGGCAGTATTCAGCAAGCTTCGTCAAATCTTCTCATCGTCCATACCACAGTGCCTGAATAAAAAGTCGTCAATCAGTGCGTCCTACAAGTCATGACCTACGGAGCCGAAACGTAGACACTCACGGTCAAACTAGTCCACTATTTTAAGGTCGCCCAGCGAGCTATGGAAAGAGCTATTCTTGGAGTTTCTCTGAAGGACAAGATTTGTAATGAAGATATCCGAAAGAAAACCAAGGTAACCGACATAGCTCGAAAGATAAGCATGCTCAAGTGGCAGTAGGCTGGTCATATTTCCTGAAAAACCAATAATCGTTGGGGTAGGCGAGTTCTTTAGTGGGGACCACACTTGGGCAAACGTATTGTAGGACGCTTTCCACCAGGCTTGCGAACTGCTCGTCACGTCATCATGTAAAATATGTTTCAAAATCAACCAAAAAAATACATATATTGAAAACCCACAGTGTCAACCCTCAGGCGACGCTGTCCGCTTCCCGGAGCGCAGTAAATCCGATTTGGACGTGTGTACCCATGTAGGCAAACATCAGTTCCGAGATAACGTTTTGTGTCGTCTGTTTGGAATATATGGATTGTAAGATTCCGACGAAAACGTTATCAATGTCCTGGACTATCAAATAGTGTTCTGTCTTAGCGTATGCTTTCTTTTCGGCTATTTATCAAGACAAATGTTCAAAAACTAAAACCCGACTACGGTCGGGTAAAAACAAGCCCATGACACTCTTGCGATGAAGACGAATCGATTGATACCTTGCTTGTCAGCATAGGACCAAGTTTTTAGTTTGAACACGTAACCATTCTTTGGCCTTGCCGTAGACGGGTAAAAATAGCCTATGACACTCGATACATGAAGATGAATCGATTGATACCTCGCTTGTCAAAATCGGACCAAGTTTTTAGTGTGAACACATAACCCTTCCTTGGCTTAGACGTAATCGGAAAAATATAAAGCCTAAGACACTATACCTGAAGACTAATTCACTTGCTTCACTTCGCTTGCTTCACGATAGTCGGGTAAAAAAACAACTCTCTACTGCAGATTTATTTTTAGGGTTCCGTGCCTCAACAGGAAAAAAGGAACTCATATAGGATCACTTCGTTGTCCGTCTGTTTGTCTGTCAAAACCCTTTTTCTCACGAACGCGTTGTGTTATCAAGTTGAAATTAATCCATAACAATATATAAAAGTGAAACGTTGTCTGTTTGTTTGTTTGTTTATTTGTTTGGGGAGCTTACACGCGATAACGGCTGCACGGATTTTGATGAAACTTGGAATGGAGATAGCTTATACCCTGGATACTTTTTAACATAGGATACTTTTTAAGTAAGTAAAGTAATTGTAAGTTTCCACGGTAAAACTGGAAAAATGTTGATTACTCTCTGTAAGAAACGGTTGCCATGGAAACGAAATAACAAATATGTCAAAAAACATCAAGAGCGCTGCTATACATACTCCATAGAAGTAGTCTTTCTATGTCTGGCAAACTGTCGAGGAAGACTGAGAGTAAAAAAGTATTGCACCTGGAAATGCAGAAGTGGACAGACAGATGGTTTCGTGATAACTGCCGCATTTAGTCATTAATAGTTCGTTTGATTATCGTTCGATACTAAAAATGAAGTGTTTTAGCATCAAAGGAAATTGATGCGTAGTCACATACACTACGTATTTTTTCCTTTGATGCTACACGCCTTTGGACAGCTTCTGTGGCGTGCGTTCAATTCCCGTGCTCGACAAATATTGGTCTAGTTGTATTTGCTTTGAGTTTGGATGTTTGTGGAATCATGATCCTCGTAGTTCCTGATGATCCAGGGAACCTTAATTAGGTGCCAGGATATGGCAATCTTTCTTGTTCTATACATTTATATCTATACTCTTCACATACAAATAAATAAAATTGAAGTTTCTGTTTGTAATGTCAAAATAACAGCTTTTTACTAAATGCGTATGAGAGTTTACACGGTACATAACAAAAACACATTTTTAGATTCATTTTCAAATCTGTCTGTCTGTCTGTCTGTTTGTTCCCGCTAATTTCTGAAACGGGTGGATCAATTTTGACGAGGCTTTCACTGGAAGATAGCTGATGTTACAAGGAGTAACATAGGCAACTTTTATTTTCAATAATAAGTGATCCGCGCAAACAAAAAACAATAAATTTTGACGCGGGCAAAGCCGCAACCACATCTAGTTACATATAAAACTGTTCTATTACATATAAAATTCTGTACTTGTGTATGTCACCGATGCTTTTTTTGTATGTGTTTGAGTGAGGTAGGTGGCGCTGCAAATTTTGATGTTTTTTATTATATGTTTGAGCTATGGATTGTTTAGATTCACAATAGGACCCGGTAGGTGGCGCTGCAATCGGGTTCATTTTTTTTTTACCTGTATGTTAAGGAAATAAAAAAGGTCAATGGGTAAAGCTACGGGCGGAGCCGTAGGCAGGGCAGCTAGTATTATATTTACAATCATCCAACAACTGATGTATGAATATTTGCAGAACCTTATTCTACTGGAATAAATCTTTTAGGCACATTATTGGCCTTGTGGCTACTTGACTTAAACATAGGTACACGCTTATACTCACTAGTCATTCAATGCAGATTATTACTAATCTTCCTAATCTAAGATCTGAAGATATATGTACCTCTCTTATCCTCCAACCTTTCTTATCCCTAAGAGTCAACGGATTCTGTTTCTCTAGATCTAGATTCCGATGGATTCCGAAGGCTTTCGATGGATCTAGATGTTGCATTTTTATCTTAAGTTGGATTGTCGACACCACATCAGGTTTTTTGAAGGCGACGCGTTATTTCGACGTAATATTACATTGTGATTATTTTTGACAATGTAAATTCATATCTTTGATTGATGTTTGGCAAACCTCAAGGTAGGTAAAAAATTTCATGATTTGACTGTACTTCAAATAGTACATGTCGATCAATAAAGGTACATATGAACGGTAATTCAAGACTGCAGACTGCTTTTACCCTTTTGTACGGGTTCGGCGAAGCAAGGGAAGGGTAATGTATGTGTATGTAATGTGGGTACTGTATTTTAAGGTCTAAGACACCTTTCCTATTGTGAATTTAAATACTAGCGCCTTCGTAACGAAACTAAGCCTTAGAAACCCATTTCTAAGGCCTCTATTTGCCTTACCACCATGCTGTATTATAATTTAATCCAAACCTTGCAACCAAAACACGAGTGTGCTTTTACGATCCCTATTTGGTGCATGAAAGACCTTCCAGCAACGCGAACGTCCAGCTCGGACAGTACGACAAATGAACTCAAAAAAGCTATATTATGACGAACTTTATCGAAATACAACAGTCATAATAAAAAAATGAGCAAAAAAAATGAGGATGCCTGGTAGATGTGTAAACATAAAAAAGAAAATACTAACTAAAACAACGAGCAACGTTTTGCACCACGCGCTCTCATTGGTCAATTGTGAATCAGCAACTCTTCATCTGATCTGTACATAATTTCCGGCCCAATACCATAAGTCTTGTTGGCACAATGGGAGACCGTTCGGCCGCCAGTCTGTATTACCAGAGTTAAATTCCCAACTGGAGTGTTTAGATATAGCAAATAAAAAATATATGTGATGTACAAACTTGTTGGTAAGTAATTTTTGTTATGCACCGTGAATTCGATAATTTTCTTAAATGTATGTATTAAGTTCATTATTTAGGATCATTCTATAACACTCAATTAAAAAAAAAAATATATAAATATAGGACCAAAAAATAATTTGCCTTGCTGAAATGTCTATTTCACTAAATAATCTACACGGCCGCGAGGGTGCTCCGCCAGGCACGCGAAGAAAAGTTTGTTATGTTCGTGGCTCGGAATTTGTCTGCAAGTCGCTGCGCAAACTTCAGGCGCAATCCCAATGTTGAAGATGAAGACAACGTTGTATTACAGCCTCGCTCACGTCCTTTACGTTTTTCGCATATTCTATCTCGCTCTTACTTTATGCTATTTTATCCTCACAGCAGTACCTGTGCAATCGTTTACAGAGCCTAACTTTACAACCACAAAAATCCGCCGACTACTATACCTACATATATCTGCTGCCCCGCTCCCGTGATGTCGCAGGGATAACAAGTTTGAATTTTGACTAATTTAATAATGCCTAGTTTTATATTTCCTTAGTTATTTACTTACCATATTTAATGCTACAGATACATTCTGTTGCGTGGACTGACATACATACATTTAAGAAAAATATCAAATTCAATATCACGGTGTATCACTACAAATTTACGGTTTTCGGATTTTCCTATTTTCTTGTTTTGTAAGTCATTGCTTCTTGCCAAATTTCATGATTCTAGGTCAACGGAAGCACGGATTCCTTGCAAGTGTCAAAATATGCGGCATAACACGGCCGTATCTTTTGATTGCGTTGACTTAAAAGTTTGTTTTCTTCATATCTCCAAGGGATTGGAGACCTGAGTATTTAATATTAATTTCAAACTTGATACATCCACGCGCTCCTGAGAAAAAGGGGCTTGACAGACACACAGACAGACGAACAACGAAGTGATCCTATAAGGGTTCCATTTTTTCCTTTTGAGGTATGGAACCCTAAAAATCAAAGTGCGTGTGTCTTTTAAATTACCTCTTGCTGTATAACTATCCTGATGGGTTTGCACTAGTGGCGGGGACGCCAGTCTTGGCTCAGGGCGGGCGGCAGTCGCTCCCCATAAAGACTGGCAGAGCCCGTTGCGTAGGGCTTCGCTTGCTGATAATCCTGGGGACAAACAGACAGAGTTTATGTTAAGCGAGGAAAATATTGATACTCTGTTATGAAGTTATTTCTTACGAAATTTTACTAGTTAAACATCATATATTTTCTTTGCACCAAAGATTCTTCAAAGTACTTATTAAACTATCATCATCATCATCATTTCAGCCCTTAGAAAACCACTGCTGAACGTAGGCCTCCCCCAAAGAGTGCCATGACGAGCGATCTTGTGCCACCTCCATCCACCGACTTCCTGCGATGGCTACAATGTCGTCGGTCCATCGTGTGGAAGGCCTCCCTACACTTCGCTTGCTTGTTCGTGGTCGCCATTCGAAAACCTTTATTCCCCAGCGGTTGTCGGTTCTGCGAACTATATGGCCTGCCCATTGCCACTTCAACTTTCTAACTTTGAGAGCTATGTCGATAACCTTTATTCTTGTACGGATTTCCTCATTTCAGATTCTATCACGTAGTGAAACAGCGAGCATAGCTCTCTCCATTGCACGATGCGCAACTCTAAGCTTGTGTATGAGACCAATAGTTAGTGACCACGTCTCAGTGCCGTATGTCATCACTGGCAACACGCACTGATTATAAAGTTTCGTCTTGAGGGTCTGCGACGAGAAGATATGGCGTAATGTCTCGAACGCTGCCCATCCGAGTTGGCAAAAAGGTCAACCAGGTAGTAAGGTTTTAGTTTTTTTATTATACTATATAAATTAAAACATTAAAACGTGACTACGGTCCGGTAAAAATTATCTATGACACTCTTGCGATCGGACCAATAGGGGCGACGCTATAGTGAAACATACACATACATACTCGTACATGCATTGACTGTTAAACTCATTACCCTTTCCCTTGCTTCGCCGTAGTCTGGCAAATAATTGCAGTACAAAAAAATGGAAACAAAAATAGAAAAAAAGCGCTTCTTTGTAGTTATTGACCGAGCGAGCGCGAAGCGCGAGCGAAGTCTCCGTTTCAGCTTGGGCAAAAATGCTTTCGTATGTCCGGATGTCTGTCTGGTTGGATCTCTGTTCTCTCCTACAGGTCGCATTTCTGAACCAATCTAGACGGAACTTGGTATATACCGCGACCGAACCTTCACACTGCTCTGTCACACTGGTGTGATGGTTAGGAAGAAAATTTACTAACCTTCACACTGTTCGAATAGCAGTGTGAAGGTTAGGAAATTTATTTCCTAACATTCACACTAGTGTGTACGATAGGAAGTAACTTTCCTTAAACAGGTTAAGCAAATTTTACGAATTATTTCTTCGGGGACTTTTGATTGGGGAGGTACTTCCCCCAAAAAAACGGTAAAAAGAGGGCTACTGAATATCTCCGCCTTATTAAATCCGATTTCTTTTTTTTTTATTTGAAAGGTAGTAACTTTAAATTATTCTCAAAAAATTTGGTAAAGATCTGATCAGGATCTTCGGCGTGACGAGCAGAATAGCTCGTCAAAATGCAGTAAATTGCTCACTTTTAGATTTCTACCAGTGGAATGAGCCCTTTACCTACTTAGGTAGGCATGATGGAGCAACTTGGTTATTAATGTTAGTTGTACAATAAGGTAACTAGATGGCGCTACTGTGCACCGATAAATTGTTTGCAAAAAAGTTTGTACGCGCGAGGTCTACAGCTTACAGAGCATAGATAAGTTTGAATCCGGAACACAGCAGTTTTAACGAAGCCCACAGCACATCATAGAACAATTCACTCTCTAATTAAATCGTTAGTAAGTCACTTCCTCATTTCACTGGCACGCCATAGCAATTATAATTGTGAGTCATGTGACGCCATGAGATGGGAGAGACGACGAGACTACAGTAAAATATACGTATCCATCAAGAATGTTTAAAAATTGACGGAATCCACACCGACAAATCGAAATTGAAGCACCCAAGATATGCCGATTCGTTAGCACAAGCCTCACGCATACACTAACAAAATCGGCCGCCATATCGCAACCAGACCTCGACCTTGTTAAAAACCAACCAGCCTTCGAAGAAACCAGCTTGTCTGAGAACCTCAATATAGTAGGACATGTGACATACCAACTCCACTCCACTCCCCTTTAGCTGACATTTGCTATTTTTGTACCTCAAACCCTTTTGTATTTTTGTACTATCCAACTGTGAAAACCGCTTCGAAATCGGCCCAGTTGTTTTTATTTGCTGCGTGAACAAACATACAGACAAACAAAGTAATAAACTAACAAACAAACAGTCAAACAGACCGACACGATTTAAATAAATGTTCTAATCTTCTTCAGTAGCTTATTTTAAGTACCCTAGACCATTTTTTTTAATTATCTTCATTGTACAGACCTATTCATTCTTTTTACTTTATTATAAGTATAGATAAATGTCTCTCAGTTTTTTGTTCTAAGATGCGCGGTTAACATTTAACAGAATCGCGAGGTCTACAGCGCCACTAGTTTTTTTTACCATAGACAACAGGCCTAATCATTCTTAATAAGTTCTAATAGAACATCTAAAGATAACTCGAAAGTAAACAATAGCAACTACGGATGTATAATAATAGACCCGAGTTTGCAAGAAATGGTTCGAGGACAGCTAAAATGTCGCAACGTCAAGTAGAATGTCTTGAGGAGAAATCTCAAATGCGATAAACACTAATGTTCCGAAAACACCGTTTAATATCAATTTCGTGGCTGATTTAAATCATTTCCAAATTAATTTGCAACTGTGAGGAATCTATATACAAAAAAAAAATGTTACTTGCTTTGTCCGGAATTCTGTTCAATATCTTTTTAAGAGCATATTAGCTTGACGATAAATTGACTTAAAACACCAGGAACTAGATGGTAGCCTAAGTGCAACTTATAATCCAACGATACCGGGTTCGGTCCTAGTTCTAGGCTCCACAACAATAACTTTTCTAAGTTATGTTCGGATCGCCCCGTGCTTCGGAGGGCACGTTAAACTATCGGTCCAGGCTATTATTGATTAATAGCAGTCGGTAAACCATGTCAGAGACCCTAGGGCGGTCTGATAAACTCTAACACCAGAGGTCAGCACTACCTCATACGACAAACAAAACAAAACAAAACCAGGAAGCAAGGTGGTACCACCAATAAAAAAATACACAAAAAATATATAGAAGCACATGTTATTCTTTACATCTTGTTTGTGCAATTACAATGGTAACCAACATAGTAATTTATTGAATTTCAGTCTAAATAATCAGTTATTGAAGAGGCACGATAAGTCCATCCATAATTTTGGCAATAATTAGGCCGTTCGTGTTGAAACTGATGATCAAAAATAACAGCTAAAAAACGCCAAACACGATCACATTTGCCGTTCTGTTTGGACATTTGTTGGCAAAATTAGCGTTCTAAAATGTATTCGATCACCATTCGTTTTGCATGGTTATATCACATGTCAGTTTTTTTTATAGGAAAATCGACTTTACTAGGGTTGTTATTCATTCTGTGTTGTATAAGTTGCAAAATCGTAAAAATGTTGAAATTGTTAAAAATTTACATTTCAAAACTGCCCAAAACGCAATCTCTTCATCTCGAATGCAGGGATACTGAAGCGTAAAATTAGTTGCCCAGTTTAACAGCGTCCAATTGAATGTTAGCGCTATCAATGAAGTGGTACGTCTTGATTTGCCCGCCTTGCCCCGCGTATTGGAACCACGCATCACTTTCTCGCCGCGTGAATAATCATTTAATGTACAATCATCGATAAAAGTCTTAACTCGTGGGCACGCGTTAGCCCATTACGGACCAAATATAGTCCATACATGCAAAGATTGCAAAAAATTGGTTCATTTAGTTCAATTAGTTACTCAAATGCAGATTTTGGCAAACCTTTTAATTCGATGTCGTACGTTGTATTATTATGTATTCTGTGGTCGTACCAAAGTTGAAGATGTAGGTATGCTAATTGCCAGGCTAAAGTAAAATTGGGCTGGACATTTGGCAAGAAGGGATGAAAATATGTGGACCAAGGCAGTCACCAAATGGTATCGAAGAGAAGGGCTAAGACTTCGAAGCAGGCCACTCACCCGATGGTCAGATGACATTGTAGGTACGCTGGCGGCCAATGGATTAGATTAGCACAGGACCGGAAAGACTAGCGTGAATGGGAGGAGGCCTATGAGAGGCCGATACTCGGCAGTGGATGGATACATACGAGCTGATTAGATAGATAGATAGATAGAAACCTTTCAATCATTTTCTATCGCAAAATAAGGCCAAAAACGCCAAAAACGCATTCTTCTACAGGTTATCTTCAAATTTTTGTTGACACAAGCAAAATGTTGTGTAGAATTAGTAAATTGAAAGTTTGTATATGTTCAGCGACTTCTGTCGCTGATTTTACCAGGTATAAAGTAACGTTACACCACGTAAGCAATGCAATTATTGAAATACTATGGTCAATATCATAAACAATATTTGTTCAGAAATATTTAATATACATAGCCAATATTTAGAAAAATATAATGCTTAACACAAACCAACAATAATATTTGATACTAGCTGTGCCCGCGGCGTTGCCCGTGTGTTATTTTTTTCTGGGATATTAGGATCCTATGTGTTATTCCAAAACCAAAAGTAACAACATGCAACATTTTGTAAAGTTTCGTTTATTGATTTTTATCGATTGCTCAGGTTCTACTCATCGGATTAAGATACCAAGTAATCGAGTTTTTAAGTCAAAACCTAAGCTATCCAACAGTGAAAACTGCATCGCACTCGGTTCTGTAGTTTTTGCGTGATGTGAGAAGAGACAAAGAGACAGACAGCAGACACCATTTAATTAAATGTTGTAATATTATTCATTAACTTATTTTAAGTAAACTTAAAGCATTTTTTTTAAATGATCTACTTTATACATACTTTTAGTTCCCTTACTGCTTTATTATAAGATATAAATATAAATAAAATGAAAACAAAATTAAAAAAAAAACAGATGATTTCACTGCGTCGTTTCTATCAGAAGCACATTCGTCAAAATAACGATAAATAAACACTTATCAAAACACATGTATTAATGTAATCACTGCTGTTATTACAAGATAATAATAACTGATTATTTTGGAGATATCAGGCGGAGGACATTGATCAATAATTTTAATTGATTATCAACTTGTGAAACATATTGTTAGGTTGGTTAACATTTTCCATCAAAGTTGTTTATTTTATTAAATTTTATGATTTGATTTTCGTCATTTGATTTTTCTCTATACTTATGATAAAGCAGTAACAAAAAGTCTGTACAAAGAAGATAATTAAAAAAAAGAGTTGCAGACTTAAAAATGAGATATAGAACAAGAATATAGCGGTTTTAAAATTAGTGTCCGTCTATATTATCATACGCACAACGTGAAAACTATTAAACCGATTAAATGCGGTTTTACTGATATATAGCTTAGGTTTTGACTTAAAACTAAATGTATTCTCTATCGCAATCCAATGAAAAGAAGCCAAGCAATCGATAAAAAACTATTTGAAGGAAGAACTAAAATTTGGTATATTGTGCTTTATAGGTACTCGTGGTCCTGGAATAACACGTAGAATACTTTTCCCCAAGAAAAACGTCCACACTGACAAAGCTGCGCCCACAGCTAGTAACGAATAAAACAAGGAGGCCTTCCTTGTTTTATTCCTAAACTAAATCAACTGAATGGGAGATGGGAGTTAACATTTTTAAACGGGAATTTTATGACTTTACAATAATTGTATACGATAATGGCGGTATTAATACTTAGGTCTTTCAGTTCATATTCTTCTATAAGAGTTATCAGGTCATAAAGTTCTTGTAATTTAAAAATTAAGCTCCCCCTTCATTGAAGTGTTTTAAGAGTTAAATAACAGTGCTGTCAGTATAAATCCCGGTTAAGATTTGACGAGGAGAAATCAGCACGCGACTCTTAATATTTTGGATCAAGAGAAAAGCAAAGGCGATTTTAAATTATTTCAGAAAAATTACTAAAATGAATCGAATCGGAATTGATGAATCAAATTAATCAGTTTCATCTTCAGTGTTCTAGAACCGAATCTGTATAGTATAGAAATTATAGTAGCAATAATTATTAAGCTTTATTGGCATTATGCCGTTGATATTGGAATTTTATGTACAAGAAATTATTATTAATGATGAAATGGCATCACCAGGCCGGTCGCACTACGAAACAAGTACAAATATTATACCTACACTTCGAGGGCGCAATATTCGGGTCAGTTCAGTAGCGCTCGATGAGTCGCGCGCCATGTGCTTAGCGATAAAGTACCTACTTACGTAAAGTTATTGACAAATTTTATTCGTGTTTTAATTATGAGTACCAAGAAGTAGAAGGTACTGCATAGCATTCGGCTGTTTGAATAGTGATAGAAATGACGACTTTCACTCATTATCAAGTAAGGAATTCAGACACCTTTATTTATCAAAGTGCAATACCTATAGGATATAATCATAATCAACCAACGACACTTATACGTAGGTAGGTATCTCACTAAACTTATTGGCGTTCTGAAAACGGGATAGGAAGGTAGTAAAAATGAGGTAGTAGGTCTATTCCGATAAGAATGTCATTGTATGTAATAGAACTATTCTATTTTATAGTAATAAGTAATAACATAACACATTATTATTTATTTATTCTGTTACAACATCTAAGTCATAACATATCACAGAATAATTAGTAGTACAAGTACCTAGTCATATCTTAATACAACCCTACCGAGCGAAAAAGGGACAGAGTGATTCTGAAACGGTTAGAGCAATGGAAGCTGCACGGAAATTCTAGACTGCACGCGATGGGCGAGCGCCTTCTAGGTAAATATATTTGAAAGCTCGCAGCGCTGTGCGAGAGTCGCTATGTATTTATATGACTTCACTTAGTTATCCTTCTGTACTTATACTATTATTTATTCTGTGGCATCACCAAAATACCCCAGTTTCTAGGGTTGGAGTAATAAGTGTCTCGTCTCAAGCTTTCGTCGCTCAGAAACATCAGATTTACATTTTCTATCAAAATGTGTACAATATAGTAACCCTTACAAAATCTTCAAAAATAAAATTCTTCTGAATAGAGTTTTACTAGTAATGCTTACGTTTATCTCGCTCCGGCTCATCTCTCGAACCGAGGAGCATCTCAAGGCAGGAAGCAATGTCACAATTGGCGTCGTCGTCAATTCGACTCGCGGCCGGACGTCGGTCATTGATTCCTTGCGCTGGCGCCGTTCGGCTGCCTTTTGTTTTTAACTCGTCCACTTCATTCAGTGACTCATCGATCTTATAGATTACTTTCGACCCTCCTGATCCATCCAACAAGTAACTTGCGAAATTACTTTAACAGTTGTATCTTCTCTATGGTTTGTGTCCATGCTGGATATCTTAGCGTAGCGTATTCTCTTTGACTGCTCTGGGAGTCTATTGAGCAGATGGGTGATATGAAAGTTAGTGGTGGTGATTCTTCTACCTCTTCTTTAAATGTAGGGGAATCTACTTCTTTGAACTTCGAATCTACTTCTATTTTGCTTCACAATTTTGATTGAAAATTAAAACTTAACGTATAACTTTTATGGGAAATAGCTTTCCTTAAGATTATGGTTTGATTGTGAATGTCCAATATCTGTACTTTGGTTCTGCTTGAAGCGTGGTTATCTTCTCCACTGGCAAGCTAATGTAGCAAAGCTTTTAGCCACGACCCGCCTAACTGTTCACTTAGTAATTCATCAATGTATAGATTACTTTTGTAGGCTTATAAATAGCTTTTTCTGGTCCATGTATGACGGTTTCGCTATTTGTGGCAATTGGGTGCAGCGGCACAAATTGGCTGACCTTGGATTAACGGTTCATGTTTCTATTTTTAAAGCTTTGTTTCATCAATTAAGCTGTACTTGGTCGTTTTACTGTTTAGATGTTAGTTTTTTACAAAATTCATTTTTATGTAATAAAAAACCAGCCCTCTATTCCAAAAACTGGATGGATAGAACTCCATCCAGTTTTTGCAATAATATATTTTGCGGATAAAATCGTCTTAAGAGTTTTCATTACACTAGTATTCACACTTCATTTAATTGTCATATCATATGGCACGACAAACAGGCCTTCCGAAAACCTATAGATTTTTATATTATAATCTGACTAACCATTTGGTGAAACTAAACTATATTATTTGAGCTACATATTTAAATATGGATTACCACGACGTTACGTCCTAATCTACAAGCAATTTTTAAAATAATTAGATTAATCTATTTGTTCATCTTCTTCCGATGCAATTTACCAACACCATACGTGTCAAGTCGTGTCATTACCATTATGACCGTTTATCGTCCTGGCGCCATCGAATTGCTGTCTTCCTCTTGCACTGATTGTCTCGGGCACAGTCATCCTGTCATCTCCCTTTTCCTGTTTCTATATTACAATTTATCTATTTGCACTACTGTTTTAACTTTACTGACTACTTACATCTGATGTTTAAGGGAATCTGTTTTTTTATCCTTGAATGACGAGAGGAAATATATTAGTCGTTTTGGAAATGCCGACAAAATCTAAATTATTTCTGCTTGGAGATAGCTAGTTAAGTGTTTCTTTTGTTGTTTACAGAATCATCATTATCATCAGCATATATCTGTCCTCTGCTGGACGTAGGCCTCTCCTAATGCACGCCACTGAGCTCGGTCTTTAGCTCTCTCATTTTCTTCCACCCGCTTTCCGCACTCCACCTGGCCATAGGGCGTCCTACAACACTACGTTTGCCTAAACGTGGTCTTCGCTCGAGGACTCGTCTACTCTAACCCCAACGGTTATCGGTTCTTCGGGAAATGTGACCAGCCCACTGCCACTTTAGCTTGCATATCCTAAGAGCCATGTGGGTCACCTTGGTTCTCCGTCGGATATCTTAATTACGAATCATGTGCTTCAGAGAAACTTCGAGCATAGCTCTCTCCATAGCTCGTCGAGTGACCTTAAATTTGTGGACTAGTTTAACCGTGAGTTAAACGTATGTGAGTTATACGTTTCGGCTCCGTAGGTCGTGACTGGTAGGACGCACTGATTGAAGACTTTTGTCTTCAGGCACTGTGGTATGGGTGACGAGAAGACTTTACAAAATGCTCTACTTAAACCAAACCGACTGTAATCTGTTGTAATGTATAAAGACCCTGAAATATTCAAAAACTTTGCGTTATTTTTTTTTTATAATGACGACACTTTAAACTATTTGCTAACGAACCTAGAACTATATTAACTTATTTTTCTTGCCAGTTCTTTTCTAGTAGTTTTATTCTGAATCCGAAAGAAAATATAATTAAATTTCATGACTCTCCTCTTAGGGCTTATATAAATAAATATTAGACTGTTTCTAATTGTATCCAAATTTAAAAGCTTTTATTTAACTTCACTTGTATGTATGTATGTATATATGTCCTGGAATTTTGCAAACAATATATCACCCACTTTTACTGAAACTATTGGGTTGAAATTTGGCACACACGTTTGGTTCTTGTGACTTTACATGGATACTGCATAAAAGTTTTTTTATACCTTTGCTTCGATATTTGCCAGCACTCACTTTATGAAATTGTTTAATGATGAGATGATGAATGTATGTACTCTTTCTACGTATATTATACTTTCTGCCTTGTTATACAGCTCGCACTTGACAACAATCAATCAAAGCCATCGTCGCTGTGGCGCCATCCAATAGCTCTCTTCCTTTCGGCCACATCGCACTGATTGTCCTTGCCCCCGCACGCCAGTCCTTATCGTTCTTATCCTGTTTTGTGATCTCCGCTCGTGTGTGCGTATCGTTTTGTTTATTTATACTGTTTTGACTTCATTCACCCATAATCTTACGGGACTAGAGTTTTGATCATAAAACTAAGCCCCTAAGCTAAGATAGTACCTATTTTGTAAAAATATTGCTTCATCAATCAGTGAAAGAATTTTTTGAATCTCTAAGTTTGTATTCATTATATTCTTTGTGCTGTGTCATTTCTCTGACATCAGTAATTTATATTTTTCATGATGGTTGCAGTTAAGTTATAAAAAAGTAAAGATCCAATTTCCTGCTTAAAAGGTTTATCAATATTAATGTACTTAATATTTAATTGCTCTTTCACAGAATTGAAAATGGCCTTGCAAAGTGCAATATAAATTAAATTATCGGGACTTAAGCTGTTATCAGTGTTTTAAAGTGATTAAAAATCAAAACCACCGTGTTAACTGTGTTGTCTTTTGATAAAAATACATTATTTTACATTGATTGATAGTATTTCGTTTTCAAAAACATTAATTTTCATTTAAGTCTGAATATTTGTACTCCTGGCAATTTAGGGATGATTAGGTTTTAAGTTCTTCGTTTGATTTAGCATTATAATTATATAATTCTACCCATATTTTTTTTATGGATCTTAGGTTTTATTACAGAAATCCATACAAAAAGTAGACACTGTTTTTTAAAAAAAAAAATTTGTTCTACCCATTTATTTTATTACCTCCATTCAAATCCCATGCTGTAGTGAATATTAAATAGGAATTTTACTGTTTAATCTGAAAAATATATATTAAATCAGGTGTTTAATAGGCTCCATGTTGCACACAGTGGTTTATATTATTTATTATCACATCATTTCGTAATTAAAATAACTCTACTCTGTTTGTACCTTACAAATATTAAAAATGCTTTGCATGTAATTCAAACATATTCCGTTATAAATACCGCGCAATTGGTTTCATGATTATGGATTCTTGATAAGAGAATGCTAATATTTTCCGTATTTATTTATATTTCAATAGACCTTTAGTTACTGATTAGAGGCTGGATTGATCGAGCAGAAAAGTCTCCGCCTCCACCTTTTACGTCATCAATAGCCCGAAGATGTCCACTGACCATGACCATGGGCCTCTTGCATAATAGAGAGGTTTTTGCCATAATTCCCAAGCTTATCAGGCGTCTTTGTGATCGATTTAGATGTTAATACTACTTCCACTTAAAATGCTGCTTTTCCTATGCTAATTCTCACAGCACCCGTGGGATAAGTAGGGGTGGATCTAACTATACTGGACCCACACGGCTTTTGCCAACTTTAGTTGTGTTAGTAAAAACTCTGCCTCTACTTCGTTTGCAATTGTTATGAAATATCATAATTTAGTGTCATAGTAATCGCCAAAACGCCGATCGCCTACCATAAATCCGTCTGACAGTGAAGGTATAGATTTAGTAGTGCTCGGGGTGTGAAAGTACCACCTTTTCCAAATAAGTATTCAAACTCCAGGAGTACGAAACTGACAACGAGATTTAAAAACCAATGTCACGTCATGTCATGTCTATCAGGGTGTCGAGTCCAATGCAGTGCAACGCAAGATTTTGCAATCTAAAGTTCAAGGTGGCTCTGTAATTGCTTTCAGCAGGCTTGTTGCTTACCATAAGGCAAATAAATTGCTCAACTCGTCACTCAGTCGTACAAACATAAGTGAAAATATGTTTGGAATCCCACCAAGCTATTTTTGAGCTAACTTCTCAATAATAATAATAAAAAACTTAAACTCTGTAACAGTATCACCGGAGCTATCTATAACTCTAACATTATCAAGAAATGTATTCCTATAATATTAGTGGTGTTATATTTATGTTGGTTAATACGAGTAAATTGGTCTATCATTGATCCCTGTAGGCGCCGCCGGAGCGCCCGCCGCGTAACGTCCGGCGTTCCCCTCGAATGATGCAATTGCTCATGATGAGAGGAGATGACAAGATAAACGTGCTAAACTATCAGACAAATCAGATTAGAAGAAATATATAAACTATTTAGATCGATAACCATATCCAAGTCTGAACACAGTGGAAAATCTGTAATTCTTTTTTTGTTTTTTTTTTTTTTTATGATTCATATCTCTTTAAACAATTAATATGGAAAAAATATAACATAAGAACATGGCAATAGCGGCCATTTTTTTTTGAAAAGCGATTTTTGCTCTAGTAACATTATCCAGGGAGGAAACAGGGGACAATGGATGTATGGAAAAACGGCCGTTATGTTTCATATTAAACCTAGTTCAAAATGTACCATAAATTGGTAGCTCTTGCTATGATGATAGGTACTTAGCGTCTACTTTTATTTTTAAAAGAGATGGTGGCCAAGCAGTAAAATGTGCGGTTTGCTATCACCAGATCGCTAATCGATGCTCAGCTGCAAACTGTAAACTTTTAAGTTATGTAAGGATATGCCGTCGCTCCGTGCTACGGAGGGAACTTTAAGGCATAGGTCCTGGTTGCTAACAATTGATGGCAGTAAAGCCACGTCACAGGCTCTTGGGTGGGCTGACAAATTCTGACAACAGAGGCCACCATTACCTTATTCGACATACTCGTAGGTACATACTTTTATGAAACCAGAAAGTTGGCAAGGTTCATGAATCAGCGCTGGAAGTACCTACCTTTACCTACTACGCAAAATTGTTTATCAAAGTCTACGCACTATATAAAAATGCAAAACGTTTACGATTTGAAACTCAAATTCAACGGAAGTAGATACCCTTAATATTAATACTCTGTATCCGTTTCATCACAGATAAAAATCTTTTTATATAATCAGACAGCGCATAGTAGAATCGATGAAATATCTACTTTTGGACGTTATCAGGATCATGGCAAATAAAATAATGAAATGGAGGTAAAAATAGTAGTGATTTATGTAAGATTCGTCACAGCGTCACCTCAAAGTGACAACAACAGTTCATTCAACATATATGACCATCATAGATAAGGTCGTGGAGGAAGCGTATGTGATATTAAATCTCAGCTCCAAGAAAGATATCTTCAAAATAATCTGTTTTGTACTTCAAACCTTATACTGAATAGCTTAAAGACCATTTTCCCTGACAGTTTCACGATTTTTATGGCCCCTCTTAGAACTCTCTAATCTAGTAATCAATCACAGTGGGATTTGGAAATATCAAAAATTAATGTTATTTTCAGAATGAGTGCGCTCGGAAAAAAATATAGGATCGTGGACATATGCTTAAAGAATATTAGATAACGAATCATATCTTAATGTAACTAAGCAATTTTAAATTTTCATTTTTATATATGACGCAACAAACGTTATAACACTTAAATGTAATGTTATTCTGTTTCAAGTAAAATTGAAATCTCTTTATTATAATAACAGAAAGATATTGTTCATCAGCAACAACTAACTGCAGATGATGACGAAGTACAGAGATCTTAAGAGCATGTAAGAAAATGTCGATGCCTACAATCAGAAGGAATTCAATCGATAAAACACGACCACCGACATAGTCCTTTATCAGCAAAGGATGCCGCATCACATCAATTGACTACAGTCGACTTTGAGACAATACTTCATTATTGATGAGGAGTATGTAATTAGAAACAGTAGCACATCTTTTTATAGCTAAATGGTTCGCCAATGTACGTTTTGACACGCTTACAGTGAGGATAGCCTCGCGTTCCACGAGTGATGATCGGTACATAAATTGTTATTCTATTGTTTCAAAATTTAGTGGTACTTATATGGTGTCAAAGTAATGAAGATGAGCTTCTCAGCTTATAGCAAGTGCAGTTTCATTATCATTATGAGTTACCATAATATCGACTTTTCATCAAACTGTATTCCATCAAAGATATGCTTGTCTACAGTTTGTATGAATAATGAACACTACATTTCAGCACTGCATGTACATTATGACATTACTTTTAATAGAATAAAGCTTTTAGTGGATTCATTTTGTCCAAGGTTAGCCTTCATTAGGTTCGATTGGTTTGAATGTATCCTCAAACGACCTAGACAACTAACTGTCAATAAGTACACTGTCTAATTGATCACTGAAGCCATCAATGGGACCAAGTTCATTCATTCGTTCATCATAATGATCAAACGTACTTCAAATCGGTGGATGAGTTATGAATGAAAGGATAGAGTAGGTAGGTTTTACTTGGGATTACTAGATATCACTCATGTACTATGTTTCCTACTGATAAATATTTAGTTTTAATAAGAGTACATCTTGGAAAACAATTTTATGAATCCCAAATTCATATTAAAATCTTCTTAACTGATCCTAGAGCTCCTACGTTTTTAAATTTTTCGATAATTTAATTTCTAATTTGGGAGGGAAAAATCATACACAAGTATTTTACAATAGAATGAATTGAGTTGTACTTTAGAATTTCAGACTTTGTTCATGTATAACTTCCTTAAACAATAAGAGTAAAGATTAAATCCATCTCTAAAGTTTCAATCATCTAATCCCTGTATCTTGTTACGAGTGCGGGTGGTCATTTGGAATAGTATATCTTTACAACGAGTTTGACTCACAATATTATATATATATATATATATATATATATCAATTTATGCTATACGAAACTGATACCGATGTGTCATAAGATAGTAGATTATCAGTCAGAGGAAAGTAAATTCTATTTGACATAAAAACCTAGCTCTTCATTGTTTTATTCATTGTTAGATGACAATGGGTCCTAAAAGTTTAAGCAATATTTCAGATTTCTGAAATCCACACGAAGTCTTCCATAAGCACCTCAAGACAAGCTTAATACTTTGGGTCACCCGATCCTTAAAATTTGTCAGCGTCGATTTTACTTCTAGGCTATATTATCCACTAGCTGTGCCCGTGGCTTCACACGCGTTGTCATTTCTCTAGGTTAAAATTGCTATTCCAAGACCTAAAATACCAGTATACCAACATTTTACCAAAATTCCTTCAGTCATCTTTAAATTATCTTCTTTATACAGACTTTTTCGTACTTATTGCTTTATTATAAGTATAGTTGTGAATGACGATCTGTTGTGATAGTGATAACATATATGGTGCGATGTTCAATCATATTATGGACATCGTTGCGTTGGTCCGAGATTATCCGTATCAAGAACAAACCGCTATATCTTTTAACTTTTAGAAACTGACCACTGACCAGTTTTGTATTTCTCTTTGTTGTTTTTGAAATAATCGAATAGTCAACAAAAATATGTACTGCGGCCCGGTAAAGCAAACTTAATTATTTTGCTTCTCAAATCGAGATACACAAAGAAACGCTCATTGCCGGGAATCGTTATCATTGGTGACATGCCGTCTGCCATCCAAGTTTTATCAGTTGCCAACACTAAGCCATTGTCTTTCACAAAGATTCCTTCATTTTTAATTAGGGACCATGTGGCATAACACACTACTGTATCATCTGTGGCCGGGTCACAGCGGGTCGCGCCTTCCTGACCAGCAGATTATTTTATATTATGCAGAATTTTATAAATAAGCCTGTTTAACGATAACAAAGTTGCTTAATTAGGTAAAGTTGGTTCTAGGAAAAGGAAACTACTGATTAGGTGCGATATTTTTTTAATGTTTCTTTTGATCTGCCAAGTAGGACTGTCGCAAATTTAGCCTTTTGAGTTACGAGCTTAGATTAATTTACTTCAAAAGCAACATTTCAAGAAATATTACACGCCAATAGCAGGACTATATATCTGCTGTGCTAATAGCTATTTCCCTTTCCTAGAACCAATTTAAGCCAGTTAAGGATATTGTTTTATCATTAAACGCTAAGCCCGTTTAACGATAAAACAATTGCAGAGGCAAGTTTTTTGTAGCAATACCCGCTACCGCTATTATTCTACAAACATACAACCTACGTCTCATTAGCTCTTCCTTTATACTTCAATTCCAACTAACTCAACTGTATTGAACCATGACTTTTCTTTTTCTTTCCTATGACAGAAAATAATGGTTCAATGCGATAGTAGCACCATCATCAACTTAATATGTTTCCACTATTGAGATATAGTTCTGTATTTAGAGTTAGAGACATAGTATAGAATAGACTTGTCCTCATCTCTCGACCGCCTTTATAGCCAGATCTGCTCGTTTCTTCTCCGGACACGCAATGTTAACAAGAATGTAGCGCGCATATACCCTCTTTATGACCTTCCTTACACAAAAACTCCTTAGTGGCTTATTAGAATATAAATCTACCAACAAAATTAAACTGTCGTACTATCGTACATACATTGAATCAGCAAACCTTTCACTCTTTCAACCCATTTGTTAAGTTGCTATTCCGTCAACTCCATTGACCACAGATTGGCTGACTCATTGTTTGTGAGTAAGTACCATTAAATCCTCAACTACTCCGTTCCCACGTCCTGACGCCTACACGACGGTGGAAGGCAAAATGACTAATGCTAGAGTTTCCTCTGTTGTGGATATGTGGGGAAGACGATTTGTTCATTAAGATTTGCTGGTGGGTAACGTGATTGGCGATCAGGACCTTCAAGACGAAACTAAAGTTTTAAAAGCTAAAAATCTATTATTATATTAGCGACAAGCGCTGTTTAGTGCTGCCCAATACTTCCAAAACTTATAAGTGAGGCTGAAATAGACAAAAAATATAAAATGAACAAGCCAATTTTAAAGGAATAGTTTTTAATCATTTGGAATATTAATAATTACGACATGCAACTCAACAAAAAGGCTTATGAACGGATCCACGTTATCGTGGACGATCCATGTACTACATTAAATGTATTTGTTTGATGGCAATAAATAATTTTTATTCTAATATCTATAACATATTGAAATCGTGACATAATTTTGAAAAATGGTCAAAGAATACACATTATGATTTTAAAATATAATTTCAATGAGGTCCCCATCATCATCATCATACAGATCGCACTTTTCAAGATTTTTAATAACATTAAGCGGTTAGAAATATTTTTAATTTGAATAATTCAAGTCCCAATAATAATAATAATAATTCAAGCCCTCCAGTCTTAACAGTTTCTGAATAAAATGGCTAGTTTTGCTGCCGAATTGTAATAACACCTAGCTTGACCTTGTTTTCGATTGCCAGCATCTTAACCCTTGGCTTGTCTACCATAATTTGCGATTATAGAGGTATAACCTATTATTTATTTTGTGGTATAACTAGAACTCAGAATACTTATTAGAATTCAGTCGTACAACATTATTATCTTAAAAACATTCCTTTACCTTAATACATAATTAGCTATACCACAAATTAAAGCTGCGAAATTAAATTTAATTAAACTAACCTGTAGGTAAATAAAATCTACTTCGGATTATTAGCACTTCCTGTAAACCGAGGCCGTTCGTGTCTATGGCAAAATACTCCCATAGCCCAATAGAGCTATTGTTCTATAAGCTGTGACAGTGGTACAGTGGAATGCGGTATGTAAGAATCAACTGATCTAGTAACAAACGTGCGCACCGCGTACATCTGAGTTTGCTATGGTTGACATGATTGTCACTTTACAAAGCCGAAAACAATGATATAACATTACAATATACTGTGCAAAATTCAAAGCATACATAACAGAATATGAGTGTCCCATCGATTTGATTGATGTCATATAAAGGACACTAGCTCTCCTGAACTGATCTACCCACGCCGGACAGACTTCTCTCTTCACTACTCGCTGAAAGAAACTACGCAAGCTCCAATACCGTCTCCATCGACAGCGACAGTGATGAACCACGATTTAATTTACGAGTAGATGGGCCAATTAAACCAGCAGATGACAAACATGGTGACTAACATGCGTAGGAGCCGTGGCTCGTGGGAACCGCTCTAGTTTCGTGAATTGGCACCGCCTTAGACGCTAGCCAGACGGGCCGAAACTGTATGAATGGTTTATCATGGGCAATTAGGGACTTGAGAAAGTAGGCCAGTGATTGTATCAAAAAAGTGTGAATGAAAGAGATCAAATTAATCCAAATCAAGGGTATTTCCAGAGTTTGGTTACAACGAGTGCGATTCATCTAAAGCAGGGAAAGCATTAGAAAACAATAAATATAGTTTAAAAAATGACATAAATTTAGTGCTTGGTCACACTACAAACAAAACAATCACTAAGAATTACACCATGTTTATCGTGATGTGAATGTCAAAGTAATCCAGCTCCTCGCCCACATGAGGGTAGTGAGAAGACAAGTAAAATGGCGCAGTGTCTTTAAGTTAATAGAGACAATAAAAAATGTACTACTAAACACATATATAGCTAATTATATGAAAAGTTTAAGAGTTTATGATAAAGTTAAATTACATTTTAGCCTAATATTTCATAGCTAAATTGTAATAAAAATAGGACATATCCTTACAATACGCATAAATATTTGCAACTACATAAGGAATATTCGCGTCTTGGCAAACGTAGTGTAGGACGCCCACCGGCCAGGTTGAGTGACGACCTGCGAATGGCGGCCGGCATAAACTGGGTGAGAAGAGCCAAAAATCGGGCTTTGCGCGATCATTGGGAGAGGCCTATGTCCAGCAGTGGACGAGCACAGGCTGATGATGAAGGAATATTTTGAAGACACCTAGAATGGAATCTTAGATAAGAAAAGACATGCAATTAAAAATAATGGCTCTTCCACCACCAATTTATCTACAAATAGCTACTGCAAAAAAGCAAAATGACAATATCATGTCCTAGACCATATATGTTCCCGATAAATGACCCTGAATGCTCAGCTTGTGTCATAAACGATTAAATTGTACAATCTAATGGTATCGGGCTGATTGGCGTGCGAACGACGGTTCGGGTTAAGAGGTGTTAATTGTGCGAGATTGAATGTTTTCTCAGGGCAGAATCTCAATTGGACGCAATTGTGACTCTGCTAGCTTTTTGTAGAGCGCTGCTTTTGTGATATCTGTCTTCGTTGGTGGTACGAGTGCAGGCAGGAGTGGGGCAGGGAACATCAGGAGGTTTTAGTTTTTTCAAGCCCACTTCCATCATCAGTCGGAAGAAGTCTACTGCTGAACATAGGCCTCCATAGAACACCACTCGCACTTGCTCACTGTTTGCATCCAGCCTCAACCTCAAACCTCGTATTGCAAATAAAGATAACGGGTGTTGAGGATTGAAATGAAGTGTTAAGTTAACTTTAACTAAATTTAATAAACCTAGTTAAAAATAATGATATCTTTTTCGTAGGTCCATAAAACACTTTTTTTATGATTTTTGGCGTAATTCAGATTCAATTTATGTTCTTTGATTCGGATAACAATTTAAATACATGACTTCTATTGGAACTCAAGACAGTTTTTTTTTTAAATTTATTTATTATAATGTTTCTTTAAATTTCCAATCAAAAGGGAGGACAACAATTCTGAACCAGCATTCTCGCCAGACCCATTAATATTGATACTGACCTACTGCTAATAAATAAAATCAGTATTGAAAAAATCGTGAGAGCGAGCTGAAGCTCCGTGGAATTGGGGTCAAAGTCGTTACGCGGATGGCGTTACATTATACTGTTCTAGACCTTCGCGTAGTACTATTATTTATTCTGTGCCTTCTCGTTTGGGGGATATTAAAACTGTTTACATGTTTAACTTAGTCATTGGCTTCAATTTTTTTACATAAAGCGTTGATCCGTGGCAAGTGGCCAGGGCAAGGAAGTTTTTAATTAATTTATCAGACAAATTAAACCTGGTATCGAAAGAAAAAGACGAAAGCGAACCTGTGTTGTAATGCAAAAAGGAGGTTATTAAAGATGTTAAATTCCACACAACATTTTCGTTGGAGTAGCGTTGAGTGAAAATTAGATAAGTCTTATTTTTTCATTAATGTAATCGTGATCACTTTATAGAACTAGGACACGCAATCCGGCCTCCTCCCAAATCTACAAGTCGGCGCATCAACCACAATCAATCCGATGATTCACTATTCATTAGATTGAAGTCGGCCGCCGTTTGTAGTCGGCTTCTTTCGCAATTGCTGTACTTACAGGAAGATTCTAATGGGTTGGGATTTGACGCTTCGGTCATGTGGAATTGATTGAGGTTTTCCTTGAAATCAGCGGTGAATTGATTCAAAGTAGGTACCTAGAGGGTGACTGAAGGAAATCGTAGGAAGGATAATTGCGTAATTTTATTAGTTTTGAAATTAATCATTAGGTTTATTGTAATCAATGTTTGTCAGTTTTGAGATGATTATAATTAGACTTTTGTTTTCGTCTACTAGATGAAATTGCTGTCTAATAACTTATTTTATGTCCATTATACGATTTTTTTAAACTACCTTTATTGTGTTCTTTTTGTTATCTGTACTGTGTCAAATATTCCAATAATTTATACGGACCATGCAATGATTGATCCCATCAGTAAAATGACCGCTTCATTTTGTTTCTAATTTCTATGGATTGATACGTCAAAATACAGGATAACTCCATGTTTAATCTACGGAGATTAATGCCATGCTAATTTTTACCCGACTACGGTGAAGCACAAGAAGGATAATGAATTTAACAGTCTATGTACTTATGTATGTATGTGGATGTTCCACTATTGCGTTGTCCCTATTGGTCCGATTTTGACAAGCGAAGTATCAATCGATTCGTCTTCGTGTATGGAGTGTCATAAGCTATTTTTTTTACTACGGCGAAGCAAAGTTAGGGAAAACTAAAAACTTGGTCCGATTTTGACAAGTGAGATAACAATCAATTAGTCTTCATCGCAAGAGTGTCTCTGTCTCTCTCACATAGGCTATTATTTACAAGATCGTACTCGGGTTTTAGTTTTTGAACTTATTTCTTGTTTGATCAAAGTTTGCGTATATTGATTTTAACAAGGTATTTTATGGTACAAAAGGTTCCTTTCACGCTTTTGATTTCTGACAGCTATCATCAGCGGCTTCACTTTAAACCCGAGAAAGATTCCAGGGTACCCATTACGCTAATGGGTCGCACGTGGCTTGAAATCCCTTCGTCGTATAGAGGCGATTTACGGCCCAAATTCATAATTAATGGGCGCCGAAGCCGCAGCCCTTGATTAGGTGATGGCTGGATTGCTGCTGGTGACAGAGGTTGGGGCTTAAGGCGTCTGGATTTGCTGCTTTGTTTTATATTTTAAATTATTACTAAATCGCGTACTGTTTATACAATTCTTATGAGCTTTAAACTTCCTGAAGGTCATTGTTCGTAAATTCTACCACACACCAATACAATGAATAACATTGTTCGTAAATTCTACCACACACCCATACAATGAAGAACATTGTTCGTAAATTCTACCACACACATCCAAATTTGGATGCACATCTATAAAACTGCATTATTATTGTATTAGCTTTACAATGTTGTATATGTTTTTTTGTCCTCACTTTCAAGTTCCGTGACATCTTTGTTATTCTTCAATTCGGAGATTTCGACCTTTTACTTCCTCTAGAATTATAGTCTGAATGTTAGAAGTAGCAAAGTATGATCGATTACCATTATCATCCTTCCTAATTACTGAGTAAAACACTATTCGCATAGTTATTAGTTACCACATCCTTAAAAAAAACTATAGGTATCGTCAAAGTTGACACAAACGTGCACATTGGTCCAAATGATCATAATAATTATGATTTCATTATTTCATTACAAGCCGTCATGATTTTATAACTCGTGAGAATCGGATATCGGATGTAGCCAAGGACGGTACACTTGTCGTTTTGTCGCGACATATGTGCGTCTCGTTCGGAGTTTTGTACATCTTGTTTTGACGGCCACGCCGCATGGAACTGTTAAATGAGTGTGAAATAACGTCTAACGTGCTAATAATGTTTCAAAAATTAATGGATAACATCTATGAGATAAAAAATCACATAAAATTGCGTGTTTATTCGTTACGAAGTTAGAGGTAAACTAAAAAAGAACGGAAAAGAATACAGAGTGTCGCTTGGTACCCGGCATAATACGAGTAATAGGATCATCCCTTTTCTCCCACGGGTGCTTGAGAACCAGAGGAAAACTTATTACTCAAGTGATAGTAAGTGCCATTCCTGCACATGAAGACGAGGCTCTGGCTGACAGACCGCACGCATGTAACGTTCTTCACTGCATGTGTGTATCTTCTTCTAATGAGGTAGTCCCGAACTCTGGTGTCAGAGTATATCGGGCCTGCTAAACTCTGGTGTCAGAGTATGTCTGGCCTGCTATCAATTGTTAACAACCGAGGCCGACGGCTTTATGTGCACACTCCAAAGCACGGAGCGAGGGCAAGTATGCACGACTATAGACAACTGCATATTACTCCGTACTCTAGACAGGCTTTTGACGAATGCCGCAATGAAAGCATTTGATTATCGCCATTTTGGCACTGGTGGCAGTAATTTGGCAGTAGTTCGCGTCCACGGAATTAACGTACTTGTACTATTATTTATTCTGTGACTTACGTTAGGAGATGAGACAATATCAATTTTAGTTCCATGGACGGGGGCGCTTGAATCAGCACAAACGCAAGTACGGCAAAGCAAATCCATACAGATCAGTGGGCACGACATATCGGTCTGCGACATGAATTTTCAGTCTCAAATTTGTGGATAAGGCCAGAAAAATTACTGATAATTCCACTGGCAGTGCCCTTCAAGCCGAAACCCGACAAAAGTGAATAAATCGCACTGCCCTGTAACAGTGGTACGTGTCCGTAATTGGTTTAGCTGGCGCACGCAGCGCGGAATTAGATCTCCATCCCGGATGATGGATCGTGAAGGTTGAAATCAGGTTCGGTGCTTCGGACGTTCTGTGTCATATTTTCCGATGAAAGTTTAATGCTAGGACTGTTTGTTAGAGAGGTAATTAACGATGTCTGACAATAAAACTCAGATGTTTAGGATGAGAGTCCTATGTCCTATGAGATTTCCATATGATAACTTATTCGCCCAAGTCGGGCATCTATCTATCTATCTACAAGTTCCTATAAGAAAGCAGTAGGTACCAAAAAATCTGTAATTAAAATAAACTGCTGAATAAGTTATTTTTTAATTTTATCTGTCTGTATGTTTGTTCGCGCATCACGTAAAAACTACTAAACCGATTTCGATGTGGTTTTCATTTTCGGATAGCTTAGAGTTTCACTTAAAAACTGCTGTGCCTCGTATCTCAATCTGATGAATAGAATTTGACATCTGAACGAAGTTTGATGATTTTGGTACTTTTGGTTTGGTTCAGGATCCTTATACCCAGAAAAAATACCACGCGGGCAAATGCGCGGGCACAGCTAATTATCTTATAAAAAAACAATGTTTCCTCATTGTTTATTTAGATTTTCAGTTATTTAATAATAATAACCCTGAATTTAGGAAGGTACCTATTATTAGTAAAAATCATACAAAATCAAATCTAATGGGTTTTTTCTGTGAATTGAAACGTGAACTGAATATAAATTATGATTTCGAATTGAAAAACCTTGCATAATTGATTAATTATTTATTTATGTACCTACTGATAATTGATATCATAATGAACTTTTCTAACGAATCCCTTGAAGAATTTTCAAATTGGATTATTTTCTAAGGTAATTCGAGCTAAGGCTAAGGTTAAGGCTAAGGTTTTTCGAGCGAGCGCAAAGCGCGAGAGAAGCGTCTCCATTTCAGCTTGGACAAAAATGCTTTCGCAAGTCCGGCGACCTGTTGAGGAGAACAGCCAGACATCCGTCTGGCTGTTCTCCTCAACAAGTCGCATTTCTCAACCGATTCTCGTGAAATTTTGTGAGCAGGATTGATAATTATATAGTTTTTTGTCGATTCAGTTTTTCGAAACTTTTCAAAATTATATTTTTATATTCCTAACATGACTAGCGGGAAAACACCCAGAAAATGTAATTTCTGCTCAACAAAAAAACATTACACTCAGCGGGATTCGAATCCGTGACCGTCAGCTTCAAAGTCCAGGTCACTAACCATTCGGCCTACTGGTGGTATATATGCGCGGTGAACATTTATTCAGTTTTAAGCTATGCAAAGACAGACTCGCGAGGTCTACAGCTCACAGAGCCACTAGTATTATAGTTTTAGAATAGTTTGAAGGTAATTTTACCTTCAAGAGTTGGTACTTAGTACATGAGTTGGAAACGCTCAGTTAAAATTAGAAACTTTTCAAAACGAGATACTCAGATTAATACACGTATACATTCAGTTCTTTGCCCAAATAGTAGAATATTATTTTTGTACAAAATGAGACACTATACACTACCACTACTGTGCACGCAATCTCATTAAAATCAATGTCTCCCGAATGTTGCGGGGCGTACAAAAATAATGGCAAACCCAATAATGCCCGGTGTTCGATCAGGCAAATCCGATTATGGCCGGGATCAGATGTCTCGGCCGCGGTAGACATTATTGGCTGCGGATTATAGCCTCTTAGATATTAATTGTTTTCGGTAATCTGTACTGAGAGATTTTATCTGGTTATGGCAGGGAGCACCAAACCAAATCGCCATTGAGTTATAGTAACGGTAATATGTTATTTTACTGGCTTTGCCCGCGGCTTTTCCGGTGTGGTCAATTCATTTAAAAGTAGCCCATACTTGTTATTCCAGGATCAAAAGTACCTATAAAGTTCAATGAAATAAAAAAAAAATTGTTCAGCAGTCAAAAATCGGATTAATATACCAAGTACCCCGGTTTTCAAGTCAAACCCTAAGCTATCCAACAGTAAAAACTACATCGCAATCGGTCAAGTAGTTTTTACGTGATGCGCGAACAAACATACAGACAAACGAACAAACAGACAGTCGTTAGACATGTCACATAGGCACTCGGGCGGCCTGACAAACTCAGTCACCAGAGCTACAATTATATATATATATACATACAACAAACAAGTAAGCAAGGAAGCATCGGTCGGGTTATCCATTCATACCAATACATAAAAGTGCAACATTGTCTGTTTGTTTGTTTGTTTGGGGAGCTTTCACGTGATAATGACAGGATGGATTTTGATGAAATTTGGAATGGAGATAGCTTATACCCTAGAATAAAACATAGGATACTTTTTATTCCGGAAAATTGAAAATTTTCATGGGGAAACTGAAAAAAGTTGATTACGCGCTGTAAGGAACGGTTGACATGGAAACAAAATAACAAGTCTGTCAAAAACTTCAAGAGCATTGGTGCTATACCTACATTTGCATTGATTTTTAATATCTTAGAAGATCATAGGATGTTTTTTTCGCGATAAACAGTAGTACGCGCGGACGAAGTCGCGGGCGGGAAAGCTAGTTCAGCTAATAATGTCTATCGTAGTTTTTCCGAATAAAGAATCAAAGATAATACAATTTGTACTATCCTACAAAAGCTTCAAGCACACAACCAACATTGGTTGGTTGCTGTACCTACCTACCTAGAATGCTATACGGAACTTGAAGAATCAAAAGTACCTAACAAAAAAAATACAATGTGGTTCAAATTAAACAGCTAATTCTTCCATTGTTAAAATACAATCGAACGCATCGTTTTGTAATCCGCCACTAAGGCGATGTACGTTGCGTTGCACACAGAAGGGTCAAAAGTGGCGCGTGCCACATCGGGCGAGATCTGCTCCGGATTACAGCCCTATTAAAAGCGACACTAGAAAATTGGTAAAGTAACATACATTTTCTACAATAGTTTGAATGATTGTACTGTTTTGCGCTAAAGTGAATTAAATTATATTTTGGACATATTTGGAAGGTTACATTTAATATTATATTATTGACTAACTTTTGCATGTGACTTCGTCCGCACATAGATACTACAGTTTACCGCGATGAAAATTATCTTATATGTCCTTCCCCAAGTCTCAAACTGTCTCCATACCTAATTTCATCACGATCGGTTCTGCTGTTTATTTGTGTAAAGGTAACAAACAGACAGATACCCAGACAGATACAGATACCCAGAGTTTGCAGGTGAGCGAATCTCAAGGTCCACCGGTTTAGGTTGTGCATTGTCTGTCTGTCAGTTGTAACGTTACGGTCTTATTTTATAGGTATAGATAGTTTGGAGTATAGATATGGTGTGTCTGTATTCTAATTTAAATATGAAAACAAACTGTAAACTTCGATAATCTCGCCTGAAAATGGCTCCTGGTTCTCTATTCTTAAACTCCCGGAAAGGGGACTTGCGACAGTTTTCAAAATCAAAAATGTTCTCGTAGATACGAGGAAATCCACGCTTACCAACAGAATCTGAAGACTACTAAATGTTATCGAAACTAGATTAAATGTAAGTAAAAGCCAAAAAGAATTCAAACCTCTAATTGTTCTAACCATAAAATTGTAACAATTAACAATTTGTTAGAATTGATAACTCAAAAATAAGTACACAAATTCAGTGTCTTATGAAAGTTGATAGTTACATTTCAACAAAGTTTAATTTTATTGTTTTCAGTTTAGTCTTCGTATTTGTTGAGTTACAACCAATAATAAAAAGAAAACGGAATATCGTGCGGAGGTCTCATTCGGGCGCAAAAGGTGGATGGTCCACGACATGAATTTCACTAGATGACCATCAACTTTAAGATTAAAAAAGTTATTATGATTCTATAATTCTCTTTATAAGTGTACAATGAAATAACTTATTAGCTTAAACTGTTCAAAAATAACAGGAAACAGATTTTGTGAAAATATTTACGTTACATTAAATAAACTTGTTTAGTTCCTGTTACACTTACTGTATTTCCAATTTCTTATCTATGCTGTAACACTGCAGTTAATTAACTTTATATAATTATGTATACTTACCTAAATATATCTATAAATAAATTTCTGTACTTTCCAAAAAAATACAATACAAATTTACTAAATAAAACTTCTGAAGCTAATGTGATGAAATGTTTATGGTACTGATTACACTGACTGAAACTTTTATATACCTAAGCATTTTCGACTTCTGCAAGCCATAGTAAAAAGTTAAAACTACAGCAGCGTACCGTATGGGCGACCGGCGTCCTAATATAAGTAGTTTAATGGCAAGCCGCTATTATCCCGCAATTTTATTTTAGAGATTGGCCTGCTGCTATAGAAAAATAAAGCCTTTGGTTCAACCAAAGATCTGTTATTGGTTTCAATGCAGATTCGATTGCCATCTCAGCGTCTGATTTTAAAGTTCTCATTAACTTTGCCCTTCTTCAACATATGCACATTTCACGATTTGTTGTTTTAATGTCTTTTCTAAATTTTCCATAATGAGTGTAATAAGACCTGTATCTTCCAATGTCGAATTAGTAAATGAAGTTTATATCATTATAAAAACGCATTTATATAAACACAACCAGCTAATCTATGATAACTTTACTTTCATACTGATACTTTCATTTTACTAATATAATGATGTTTCATGAATGGGATTATATAGAATTATTTTCAAGAATGACAATACTATAATTGAAATTGACTTCTTATTATCCTAAATGTAAAAAATTAAAATTATGCAGCTTAAACATTTTTATGAATGGTAGGAAGAACATTGAGTGCACTTACTGTGGTATGTATGAGCGGAAAGTTAAACCCACAATATTGTCTTTTTAAGTCAATTTATAAGCTTCCACACTTGCACACAAACCTTCTCTTCTTTTTCTATCGTAGCAGTGAATGCAACCTGCGTCTGATCAGTTTCGGTGGTCAACTAACGATGATTTTCCAAACTTGTGCTTACGAGGGCGATTTTCAATTGAATTTTGACTCCTTGTGGAATTATTCTTAAGACCCAATCAATTGAAGACACATTTTCCCTAATATCCGACCGGTGCAAGCCGTGCGGGCGGCGCGCAGCCATCTGCCTAATTACAACCGATGTTGTGCCACTTACGTATCGTATTGAAAAGTAACGACAATTTTGTTTTGATTTAGGACGCCGGCCACCCGTATTCTTTGCAGAATACTTTGTGCAGTAAGTAATGGCGTGCTGAATTCAAAAATCTATGGATTGCCGGCGGCCCGAATGGCGGTGAGTCTTGAACATAGAAATCCAATTTTTAAAAAAATATTCTTTTCGCTTAATTCGATTCTGCTACTTACTTGTATATCGCACTAAAAGTTTTACAAACACATATTGCTAAAATTTCTACAACTTCATGAAAATCTACATTTTATTTTCCATTTCCTAAAAAATAAAAAATGAATAGAAAATGTACTTATGAAAATAATAATTTACGTTGATTTTCATGAAGTTGTAAAATTTTAGAAGAAATCAGTTTCGCATTCTTTTCAAGAAATTGCAAATTGAAATTTTTTTTTATTAAAAAAACATATCTGTGTTCTTTCAAATTAACCCATGGTTCCTTTCAGTATTTTCCCCTGTGAGTTATAGATTCATATTTCCCCATATTGCCTAGAAAAAAAAACCCATGTGCAACCCAGTTATTCTAAACCTTGAGCACACTAGAAATAAACATTTAAGAGGCCGTTTCAACAATCACTGACAAAGTTGCTGAATCCAGGTTGCGATGGTTTGGACCACAGAGTACGGACACATAGTACGATGACCATGTCGTAAAAACATGCCTTTGTGGAGTGATACGGACAAAAGGGGGTTCTCCCCGTCCTCCGAAGGCTTCCCAAAACTCGGATGTCAGCTGTCCAGAAGGTCATGATAGCATTAGATGCCGTAGAAGCGGATGCAAGATCGTCAGAAGTGGCGCCACATGATTGGGAAACCTGATCCCGTATAATAGAATAAAACGAAGACGTGGAAGAAGAAAAAGATGCCTTGGGGAAGGACATAGGACACATTTTATCGCGATAAACTGTAGTCCGTGTAGACGAAGTCGCGGGAAAAATCTAGTACTAATAATCTAACTAACCACGGCTATCTATAATTAAATAGTTAACGGGATATAGCAGGTCAAGTTAGACCAACTTTGTTGGAATATCACGTAAAAACTATTGTACCGATTGCAATGCGGTTTTCATAGTTGAGTAGCTACCTAGCTTAGGATCCTAGATACGGAATACTAAGTTTACCAAATGCGTGTCCGACACACACTTAGCTGGTTTTTATTTTATCTTTGCCTGAGTAGAGTGCAAATACATCGGCCACCATTGTCTGAAGTGTTCTCCAGCACGCCCCAGTTAGCGAGGGGTGATTGTTGCCCTTTTATACCCGCACTGGTGTTGAGTTAATTGGAGCTTCTTTAGGGGCACGTGCTATTTTGGCTGTTACATTGTGTTGTAATTGTACTGGTATGATTTTCTTTTGTTGAAACTGTAGCAAACCTATCAATAGTACTGATATGTATTGAGTAAAGTAAGGAAGTATATGGGCTAGAGCACTTGGACTACAAATCTGTAATGGCATGAAGGATGACCAACTGTTTCATGTAGTAATTAGCTAGTTGTATATTGTAGTAATTTGTTGTTTTCTGTACAAGTTAGTTAGTATACAGGGTCCTTGTAACTTTTAAACTTTCACGATTCGAACACATAGTTATATATTTAAACGGGACTTAATCACGCTGAAAACTTAATTTTCTTTTAAACTATTAATGACAATGCGGCAAAATCTGGCGGAACGCAATATCACTTTCTTGATTGCAACATGACAAAAAAAAATTTGGTTGAACGCAATTATAGTACCTACTATTATTTATTCTGTGGCAATAGTGCGATTGCCTTGCATTTTGCTAGAAAATCAAAAGCAACCATTAATTGAGAGCTCAAGCGCTTGCAGGGCGCTTAATTGCTATGCCACACGATATACCTGACTGTACTGACTTTGCTGGACTTTAGTAATGCGTTTAATGCTGTTGACTTTGACATACTTCTTGGAATACTATGCTCTCTTAACATATCTCCTACTGCGAATGACTGGTTTCATAGTTATTTATATGGACGACGGCAGCGGATACGCCTTGAAGATTATCTTTATGGAAGAGAAGTTATATTCATGGTGTGATACGTTAGCCGGCGTCCCTCAAGGTGGCGTACTGTCTCCTCTCCTCTTTGCTATATTTATTAATTCAATCTCCCAAAAATTAACTTCTTCCTACCACTTACATGCAGATGATCTCCAAATTTATTCTCAATCTCCTCTTACTAATTTACCGGATGCTATTGCAACCATCAATGGCGACTTACGATACATAACCGATTGAAGCGCTACAATGAAAATTAATTTTAATCATCCATATCATTTAGTTAATTATAGTCCTTGACCTTTAACAGTGTGAACCCAGTCAAAACTCAAGTTATAATAGTAGGTAGTTCTCGTATGATTTCTAGGATTGACTGGCTTACTCTTCCATCTGTTATTTTTGATGAAATCTTGATTCCTTACAGCGATGTAGTTAAAAACCTTGGAGTCATGATTGATCGACAGTTATCATGGTGTCCACAGGTCGAGGCAGTAAGTCGCAAGATGTTCGCATCTGCTGGCTCATTAAGAAGGCTCCGTAAATTTTTACCTACGGCTACTAAAATTGCGCTTGTACAATCTCTTCTGCTTCTTATTCTTGATTACGCTGATGCCTGCTATCTTGATCTCACTGAGGACCACCTGAACAAACTTCAGCTACTTCAAAATTTTTGTATCAGGTTTATATTTGGCTTACGCAAGTATGACTATGTCACTCAATTTCGTGTTAAGCTCAAGTGGCTCCCAATTCGCCTTCGTCGGAATACTCACATCCTTTCTCCTTCCTTTTTTTTAATCCTTCCTCCCCGCGCTATCTTAAGGAATGTTTTTAATTTCTTCATTGCTCTCACATCTTAAATCTTAGGTCATCAGATAATCTTCTCCTGAAGACTCCTCTACACAAGAGCTCCTATTATGACAAGTCTTTTGCTGTACAAGCGGTAAGACTATGGAACTCTTTGCCAGTAACCATAAGGCTAGCGACATCGCTTCAATGTTTTATAGATCGGGTCAGAAACTTTTATCATTGAACGCTATGACTTGTTGCTGTATTTACTTATTTTTATGTTTAATATGCTTATGTAGTGTAATGTATTTTGTGTGAAGGTCCTATTTATTTTAGTATGTATTATTATTATTAGTATATATGTTTATATGTATGTATTTTTATATAAAATATATATATTTATTTTATTTTATATATTGTACTTATGGTATTTATGAGTAATATTTTGTCGTATTTAAATGCACACTATCGTTCATTAATGTTCATGTTCTCGCTTTCTAATCTAAGGTTGCCTGGAAGAGGTCGCTGCTTAGTGATAAGGCTGCCAATTGTACTATTTTAAGGTCATTGTTAATGTGCCATAATTTAAGTTTCTTTAGTGCAATAAAGAGTTATCTATCTATCTATCTATACCTTGGCAAAAACGTGTGACGTCATTACGACAATTGCCGAACGATTCTACAAAGATATCTTAACGCGGCGCGTTACGTGCGTGAATGGTCATAGCGAATAAAGGCCCAGGCGAACAATATGCAAGTGTCGATACGCTGAAAGTAGCGCTTCGTCGGGAAAGGTAAACAAAAATCCAAAATAACCTACAAAAACCTACCTTCATGCAGCGTGCTATACCTTTGTCGGAAGACTCGATGTCATTATCCATGTCAAATGAGGTCATATTGAACAGTAACTTTAGTTTTCCCTGAAATATTCATGTTTTCTAACAATACCCTGAAATTTTGATAAAATGTTTGCCAATAGACCAATTAACTATATTTTCAATTAGTTACACTTCGAGTGAAGTATGTTATAATTATCATACTACTCAACAATACAAAGCATTCAAATCTGATCACTTCTCTTTCCCTTTCCACCACTCTGACACTCCATTAAAAGATCCAAAGGGTGATTTCAGAAAAAGTCCAAAACGTGTTCATCAGGGGTTCAGATGAAAATTGGAAATAAATATTTGATCAGTTCCTTTGTACTTTCCTGTGTAGTGATGCTACTGGATGGACTTTGGCCTTCCTTTGACCAATCAGATGAGGCAGCCGATGCAAAAGTGCCAGTTATATGAGAAATTATTGATGCTTTTAGTTAAGCCATTTCAGATAAAGAACTCCATCTTTCTTGAGGTCATCGGTTAGTAAAAATTGTACCTATGCTAATATGATTTTTGTTATGACTTTAATACGATACTAGTGACTCGCCCTGGCTTTACACGGGTAGCGGCTCACACCGCGGCAATTTTCTTACTTATAGCGTTTTAATACCTGTCGTAACTTCTTTAGAAACAAAACGCTAGTAAACGTAATTCAAAATCATTGGCTGCAGTGCTTTTTAACCATATACAACTGCATATTACTCTTATTACTTATTACTCACGTACTTGGCAGACTTGTTATTATTTCGTTTCCTCAGCAACTGTAATTCCGTTCCTTATACAGAGAGTAATCGTCATTCTTGCAAATTTTTGATACCTTGGGAAATATTATTGCAATTTTCATACGGATCTCTAATTTTCTGAAAAATAAAATACTGCCCATGTTACTCGCTGATATTTTAGTTGAAAAAAAGATTAAATATTTTTATAATCGGTTCAGTACTTTTTGAGTATATCCATTACAAACAATCAAACATGCTTTTTTGGCTCAGTGGTGTTCACAAGGAGAGGCCTTCGTACTATTATTTCTTCTGTGCCTACGTCCAGCAGTGGGCAAATAAGAGGAGATGATGAAACAAACAACAATATAAACAATCAAATCTTTCGTCTTTATGATATTAGTGTAGAAGTGTAAAAGTAGACAAGCTTTCGATGAAAATCAGCCTGTTCTCTTCTGCTGCTTTAAGAATCTGCCTGTTCTCATAAGTGAGTTACTACTCATTTTCGAAAAATAACAGTAGATTTCTCAGGGAAAAACTCAGTGAAAGTTATATATGTCTGAGCTTGAAAAGCGCAGTGCAGAACCATTAAGATATTTGATGTGCTCAGAAACGGGCTAGTTTTTTTGGGAATTATTGCCACAGTTTTACAGCCAGTGCAATAGGTAGCGGAGTCCTCCCCAACATTGTAACTCTATGTTGCAGTAGCTTTTCGGCTAGGTGTACAATGTTTATGAGGACTATTAGTAAGGATATCAGCAGACACTCGGTTATCAACGAAAGAAACTACTCGCCTTCTAAAGTATCTAATTGTCTTATTATTCTCTTTCCCTCTAAAATGGTAGAGGGGATGATGGCTGGTACACAAGTCAAGCTCCTGACCGGGTGCTGTTTGTGGGGACTGGTCCAGCCTGGTTTCTTATTAATAATTTGTTTTTCACAGTTTCATGGTTTGGTGATTTTGGAACATATCATTGTCACTTTTATATATGTCATATAAATTTGTATTAGATATTATGATTCCCGACATTAGTAAAAATATATTAAGAATTGACGACCGGTATATTAAGAATTTGACGACCAGTTGGTCTAGTGGCTAGAGACCCTAGGTACGAAATCAAACGGTCGCGGGGTTGAATCCTGCAAGGTGCAATCATTTGTGTGATAAGCAGAAATGTTTGATTCCGAGTCATGGATGTAATATTGGTATCTATGTTTGTTTATCCGTTGTCTAGTACCCATGGTAAAGGGTAAACTAGTTTGGGGCTAGGTAATTGGTGTGGAATTGATCCGAATATCAATGATTATCATCATCATCATCATCATATCAGCCCTTAGAATTCCACTGCTGAACATAGACCTCCCCCAAAGAGCGCCATGACGAGCGATCTTGTGCCACCTCCATCTACCGACTGCCCACGATGGCTACAATGTCGTCGGTCCATCGTGTGGGGGGTCTCCCCACGCTTCGCTTGCTTGTTCGTGGCCGCCATTCGAGAACCTTTATTCCCCAGCGGTTGTCGATTCTGCGAACTATATGGCCTGCCCATTGCCACTTCAACTTGCAAACTCTGAGAGCTGTGTCGGTTACCTTGGTTCTTCTGCGGATTTCCTCATTTCGGATTCAATCACGTAGTGAAACACCGAGCATAGTTTTCTCCATTGCACTCTGCGCGACTTTGAGCTTGTGTATGAGACCAATAGTTAGCGAATACTTCTTAGTGCCGTATGTCATCACTGGCAACACGCAATGATTATAAACTTTCGTCTTGAGGCTCTGCGGTATCTGCGGTATATATACATTATAATTGTCAAATATGGAAAAATTACATCCCCGTTGTGTTTCTTGGTGCTCTTTTCTCTAACGGGCGTATTCCGGTAGTCAGAAGGGTATTTCCTTTTCTAGTGTGAGATTTAGCCCTGTCGGCCGCGGCACATGAAAAGGAAATTTCCTTTTTAAACTCAAGGCATACATAGCTTACCAAATTTTATTGATTTGATCTATTTATAATATTTTATGTTTTCTCGTTGTTCGTGAAATGTTAATTTTGTTAATTTAAACGTGATATTATATTGCTTATTTACAACAAAATACCTTGACTAATATTAGTAATAAAATTGGTAGTTTCCATGTTAAGTTCCATGTGAATCAAACCCACGACCACAGATTCCGAGCTTGTCCATTATTATTTAGACAGATATTTTATTTCCTGCATCGAAATCAGATTTTATTGGGTACCTAACCTATTAGGCTCCGACCGCGGCTTCACCCGTATTTACATTTTTTTGCGTTAAAAGTATCCTATGCGTTATTCTGTGTTACATCATTCCAGCCTGCAAAAATTGTTTTTAACAATAGCACAGAATAAATAATGTAACAATAGCTCGGTTTCTACTCGTCGCATTGAGCTGCCAAATAGGTAGGGGAGACCTGTAAAAAACCGTATACCGAGGTAGAACCGTACAGCATGTCTGTTCTTGCCACTAATTCAAAATTGCCCTGCGAACGGTCTTCAACGGCGTCCACCAATAGGAGTTGTATGCCCACAAACACTTGTCGCTGCTAGAACGCGCGTTATTAAAATATGTTATTGTTTTTCGGCCGCCTCAATCTTATTTTTGTTTAAACTCGAGCAGTAAAAACCGCATTTCAATCAGTTCAGTAGTTATTACATGATGCGCGAACAACCAAATAGTAATGCACAATTTTTACCCGACTCCGGCGAAGCAAAAATGAGGGTTATGATTTCAACCGGTAAGTATAAATGTATGTGAATATGGCACCCTCTAGAGGACATAAAGAAGCGAACTAAAAAAACATTTTTTGCTATGATGCTATTTGGTATCAAATGAAAGGGCTTAATTAGCACATTTCAAATATATATAGGTAAATTGTTAAATGTTGTTCGCGGCTTTGCTTCCTGCACTAATTGGGAATAATTTCTACAAAATAGTTGACATAAAAAGCAAGTTCAAAAACTAAAACCCGACTACTGAAAAATAACCCTATAAAAAGTATGAAACAAGAAAATATTATCTTTTGAAATTGTTATGTACAAACTATTCAATCGATATTATGTTCAGAGGATAGCCGTGGTCATATGCCACTAAGCCCTAAAGCTTATGATCGCTTACTACTGTTAGAAAGTATTGTTTGGCTAACGTAGGTGGTGGTGGAATAGTTTGTACATAACAATTTCAAATGATAATATTTTCTTGTTTCATACTTTTTAGAGCGTGATTTTTCACGAGTTTAAGATTTAGAAATTACTTCTTTTTTTTTAATAGAATTTTTGTACAGTAGCTTATTTTAAATCCCATTTTTTTTTAATTATCTTGTTTGTACAGACAACTTCTTTTGCTTACTGCTTAGTTATCAGTATTATTTTTATAAGTATAGAATAGATGTAGACTTAGTTACGGTCTGTACCAGAACTTAAAGTTGGTCAAGGGTGAAGGTACCATAATTATTATTCTTATTTAATTTTTCTCTATGCAGCAGCATCATGTGTCCGTATTAAATTATAGGATTATAGGATGGATTCATAGACCCGATTAACCTAAGCTCGCCTATGCAGTACGTACAATTTGTTTGTGTGTTCACCAGAAATAACGTTAAGGCCTGCGGAGTAAGACCAGGATGTATAGCTGTAATTCATTATGCGGTTTGTTTGTTTGTCGTATGAGGTAGTGCTGGCCTCTGATGTCAGAGTTTGTCAGGCCGCCCGAGGGCCTCTGACATGGCTTAACGACTGCTATTAACCAATAACAGCCGGGACCGACAGCTTAACGTGCCCTCCGAAGCACGGAGCGATGGAAAACCGCACATAACTTCGAAAAGTCATTGGTGCGGGAGCCTAGGTTTGAACCCGGTATCGTTGGATTCTAAATTGCACTATAGAACCATTAGGCACCATCGCTCTATGCGGTAATTATGCGGTAAGACGGTGTCAATTCAAAACATTTCCTGCTAATTTCCCTTGATAGAATATTGTTGAATGGAATCTCTATAATCCGTGGAATCAAACAATGTTATTTCCGTTATTTTTTTATTCATTTGAGTGACGCAATGGGCAGGTCGCTCGCCATATAGTAGGTAAGCGTTACGCCTGTCCATGATGAAGTTTTGGACTTTTTTTACCCTATGTGATAGAAGGGGCACATTGTAGAGGATAAATGAAAAGCAGAAAAATATGTTTACAAAACTGGTAGTATAAGAGTTAAAATAAGTCATAACAATACAGGGTTGTAATAGGGTCATGTGGTATTGCGTAAAGAAAGAGCTTACCACACAACAAAAACTAATAACCTGAAGAATAAGTAGACAGGTATTGTAAATCTTCATTGACAATTGAATTGATAAAATTTAATGATTTCTAATTGACACTTTAAAAAAGGTTGCTTATTTTAAAATATTATTAATAATGTGTGAGTTTTGTATTTAAGAATTATATAATGATTGTAAGAATATCAATAATTCATTTCAATTTTAATTTGAGGAATAAGGGAAACTGATTTATACCCAAATAACTAATGTCATATATTTAAGTAATTAACTGTAATGTATAATAATATTTGCTTATAATTGAAAATTGCTTTCTAATAATTATTATGTATGTATAAAAATAAAATATACTTATATACAAAGTATTTAAATACCTTGATATTTTTATCAACCGATCGAAGTGAAGTCTTCAAATCAACTTCGACAAATCGGCTTTTGTGTGTTGGTGCGGTGACTAAGTTACTACCTTAGGAATTTTGTTTTATAGTCGTATTCAAACACCGATAGCTAGAAAATATTTAATTGAAGATTAGTAAGTACTCTTTAGTTAAAACTGCGAGAGCAGAAGATGAAGATAATGCTTGAGGCCCGATCAAATTGATATTCAGATCTCCAAAAACTCATATAACCGTTTTTAGGGTTAAAAAGTATTTTTTCTGTTACAATTAAAATACCACAACCATATTTGCATACAAGAATTACAAGTTTAATTTTATTGTGATAACTCGATGAATATACTATAACTCCACCTCCCTCCTTCCATCATCTCTTCTCCTTTCACCCTTCCTTTCTTACTTTTCTTTTTTAATTGTACATACTTATTTTTTTCACTTATTTCTTTGTCTATTAGATATAATATAAAAATATATTATATCTAATAGACTATATATACCTATAGGTAGTACACCTGCAGACTTTGCAGTCATCTACATTAACATCCAGGGGGATCATTTGTCAGGGGCGCAGGCGACAATTAAGTTTCATTTGACAGCTGTATCGATTACACGATCATTCTGTATTGTACTGTACAATACAGGATGATCGTGGTGTATGGGGATAATAAATTAATAATTGGGAAATTGCATGACTATCGACGAACGTATTATTATTTGGATATGTTTTAATAAGTGCAAAATGGTTTTTAATTACAATAACAGGAAAAAATAATATTCACCTAGTTTAATTAAAAAAAAAATGTAACATATGTAGGTAAATTTATACAGTTTAGGTAAAGGGTTAAAATTCTATGTAATAATACCTCACTGCCTTTGAAAAAGACCTTTATTTATTAGTTGGTTTTTATTTTATAAAAATTTGTACTGCGCACGATGGAATACATTTCATAGCCTTTAACTTTGCATAATTATAAAACTAATTTATTGTTCAATGATACAAATATTGTTAGTTTAATCGGACAATATAATTTAACACACTTACACATATTTTGTGTACATTCGCCACGAGTTCGAAAACAAAAAATAACGAGGAATGAATTAAAACGTATTAGGCATATCATGTATGAATAATGCTTAATAATCTACCTTATAATAATAATCAGAAGTAGAATAAATATTTTATATCAAAACGACAAATTGAACTTCTATGATAGTATTATTTGAATAAAAATAATAGTTATAATGCAGTAATAGCTGTGATTATATAATTGACCGAGCGAGCGCGAAGCGTTTCCGTTTCAGCTTGGACAAATTTCATTCGTCTATTATTTTTGATTGGGGGTGGGAGGGTACTTCTCCCAAAAAAAAAATCCCCGCCTTATTAGATCCGATTTCGATGGTTCTTTTTTTTATTTGAAATGTAGTAACTTTAAGTTGGTCTTATAAAAATTTGGTGAGGATATGATTAGGATCTTCGGCGTGATGAGCAGAATAGCAAATTGCTCACTTTTAGGTTTCTCCGTGGAATCGGCCCTTTACCTACTTACCGTTAATGTTACAATAATTTAACTAGATGGCGCTAGTGTGCACTGCTAGATAGTTTGTAAAAAATTTTTGCTCTCGAAGTCTACAGCTCACTGAGCCACTAGTAATAATAGTTATTATGCAAGTAAAAACGGTTATTATACAATAATAACGGTTCCTATAAAATTATAACTACCATTGTTTCTCTAGGACACCAATCAACAAACAAAACATAATTAGAGAATATTACGAACATACCGGATACAGAAAATAATGTTCCAATATAAAACAAGATTCGAAATATATTGTAAAATTTAAAAAAAATAATTAGACAGGTCCGCATTCAAACAATGCATTTATATAGCATAAATGATATGATAAAACTGTATGATCCAGAACAAATATGTTCAAGTTAGTTTATTAACTTACACAATAAGAAGGACTTTATCTTAAAAATCATAAAAGTAGGTTTGTTTGCCCTTATTTAATAATGCTATTTTATCGTTGAAAGGATTGAAATAGTTCCAACCAACGTATATGGACACAGACACCATTAATTTGGGTATGAATTTTAATTTTTGGAATTTATTGTCATTAGTTTTATTATTTAGCAGTTGCCAAGCATTTGAAATCTATCCCACTTGTTGCTAGTGATAATTTATTAAATTCTTGCTAGATTTATAATGTAGCCAGTAAAAAAGGTATTAAAATCGAAACCCGTTTTAAATTTTGAGAAATGTATTTTGTACTAAAATAATATACGCGACAAATTAGTCCTAATTTGTCGCGTATATTATTTTAGTACTAGTTTAATGATAGTTATTTTATTTTGGTGCTCAACGATATTTTAAGTTGTTATGTATCCTTAGAATTTGTATATATATCCCAAAGCAACCAAATATTAGTTTATAAAAACATTAGTAGTGAAAAAAGTTCAGAAAGCAATAGCAACATAAATACAGAAAAAATATGAAGTATGCAGAAGGTTTTTTTTATAATTATAGTATAGTAGATAATAGTTACATATTTAAACAGGAATTATAATCAACAACTTTCAATGCAAATTGATCGAAACGTCGAAGTAAATAAAATTAAGGATTTTAGAGCGATAAGATCGTTTGAGTATTTAACTAGTTTTAAGTGAAATTTTTAAAGTTATTACGAAAGATTGCTTTTAATGCGTTTTTTTTAAATAATCAATTAATAATAATTCCTACCTTTAGGGGTCACAACTCTGAAGGCGCTGTTGGAGACCGGCCTCGGAGACTCCTCTCGAAGACCCGCTGGCGATCCTCCACTCCTCACCATGGAGAAGTCCAACGGCATCGGAGGCATCGCACTGACTTCCATTGTCAATATATTTACAAACAGTTCCTAAACATAACCGACACTTTCAAATGGAACTTTTCAAATTACGAATTGGAAACGGAATTGGGAATGGTCGCGGAACGTGCGACCCGCGCGGGTTACGAGTTTGTTTTAAGGCAGGCACACACTCGACCGGCTCTCGTTCGGCTTTCGGTTCTATAGAGCCGAAAATCTCTAGGATCTACATAGTGATTTGGACCTTATCGCCCGCGCAGTGGGCGTGGTGTGCCAAGCCCCGCCTCTCGGCCGCGCTGCCGCCATGTGCCTCGAGTGACAATCACTTTGTATAGGTAACACAATAATATGATTCGTGATGGATTTTATTGTGCTACCGATGCATTTGTTCGGGAGCAATTTTCGCCGAAAAATGGGTTGGAGGATATGTTAATGTTTTCTTTAGTATCTTTTGGGTGTTTCAGTGGATGTGGTTAATATATTGTTAGAGAGAGAGACAGAATAATGTAGTTGTTCCTTTTTACAATACTCGTTTTGAGTAAAAGTAAAGTTATTTATGTTTTAATTATTTATTTTATAAAATATAACATTTTTTTCAATGTAGTCTACAAATGATTTAATAAGTATTTTTTAATATTTTTTCAAAGTTCAAAGTGAGAGTTATTGTTATGAATAGAAATATTTATATGAGTTATGTAAATGTGCCGTATTTTATCGTCAGATTATTGCCCCTCTACCTACCTCAAGATCTAAATCCTCAGCCAACATCATAAAGATAAGTGTCACACGTGTTGCATGGGACACAATATTATTTTATAAATTATTTACTTTTTCAAAATAATAATATTAACTTTATAATATTAACTTTATCATTTTATGATAAATAATATGAATCCTCCTTTTTTTTTCTTTTTGTTTGCGTTTTTCAACTTTTTTGACAATGGTATTTTTATATCAGTTTTGTGTCTTGTAGCAGAATAATATTAACTTATTATCCTAATGAAGTTTACTGTATTTATCCATTGCACCTAATATTTCTCGGAAAGTTCAACAATATCTGATACATTTTATTATTATAACTCTACAAAAAATGTTCAAAAACCTTGTTGAGAGATTTTAGGTGAGTGTAATAATTCAGCAAACGAAAACGACCTGAGTCCGAAACATTTAAAACAATGCCGCTTCAATTTTTCACGTTGCCGCCGCTAATCCGGCCCTGGCTACAGCGTGCGTTCCTATTCCGCGGTAAAAAAAAACATTTTATTTTTTTATTTTTGAGCTATTTATTTTTTATTACATGTCTTGAATACTTATATGAGCAAGATTTTGGAACCAGTTCTGGGTGACACTGCACCTGTTATGGGCACGCATGACGCTTACCATCAGGCAAGCGACTTGATCGACTCGCCACTTATAGGAATAAGTAATACAATACTGATATAGTAGTATAGTTGTTAGAGTGTTGCTGTTTATTACCTTTCATTATTTACATATAGGTATGTGGCAATGTCTGATATTGTTTTTTTAGTGCACCATGATCAAACTTTATCATACTTAGTCCATCCAAAGATTATCTGGAAGAGATCACTCTTAGCGATAGAACCGGCCTTTGTACTTATTTTAAAGTTTTTTTTAAGTGTATTAAAATCTTTTTAGGTGCAATAAAGTGTTATCTATCTATCTATCTATCTATCTATCTATCTATCTATCTATCTATCTATCTATCTTAAGTAGTTAACTTTCTCGGATGATGAAAGCATTTGAATATGTTTTTATTGTCTTCCTATATTGCCTTTCCTATCACTAAATATTGGCGACCAACTCTCTCCATTTCTCTTTTTTGTGTCAATCGCGAGTCGCAACAGTTCGGCGCCACTCGCAATTCCATCCAGCCTTCCGAGATTTATCCCTACATTTTTTTTGTTTTCCTACTAATTTTCCTATCATGACGAGTTGCAGAAGCTCATATCTATTGTGCCATCCACGTGGCCTTATACGCAACTGCTCTCTACTTGATGGTTTGCAAAAGGTTGATGTTTTATCAACTTGTCATAGGTGTCGTTGGTCACTTTTTGACTCAATTTTACTTTAATTTGTTGATATTCTATCTATAAAATATTTTCTTTGTCTATCACGTTGGTTTCATTTGTGTAGTTGCATCATCATCAGCCTATATCTGTCCACTGCTGGACGTAAGCCTCTCCTAATGCACGCCACTGAGCTCGGTCTTCAGCTTTCTTCATCCATATTCTTCCAGCCGCTTTTCGTAGGTCGTCACTCCACCTGGCCGCAGTGTGTCCTACACTACGTTTGCCTAACTGTGGTCTCCACTCGAGAACTCGTCTACCCCAACGGTTATCGGCGTAGTTATATTTAAATGGGACTTAATCGCGCTGAAAACTTAATTATTATTTACCTCGACGTTTCGATCAATTCAGCGCGATTAAGTCCCGTTTAAATATAACTATGTGTTCGAATCACGAAAGTTTATAAGTTACAGTTATCGGTGTAGTTGAATAAGTATTGTAAAACATAATTGCGATAATAAGACCCCAATTAGACTTAACTCTGGGTATTTGTATAAAAATGTTCATCGTAGTCCCTTTATTCCCTAGATACGGAGAATCCTTGTTGAGTCTTGGGTCAGGATCTATGTATGTGATGTGTATGAATACAATTCATATTATATAATACGGATATAATATGAATAGTATTCATATTATATCCGTATTATAGCATTTTTATTTGTATTTTTTTATATTGCAATCCAGAATAGGGCTTCGGAAAAACTAATTACACCTCCACTTCGCAATGATAAAGCAAAGCCGTCGTATGGGATATTTTTATTCGGGACAAAATGAAATTCTGTTTCCCCGCATCTGCACACATTTATATACTTTATCAGCATAAAAATAGAGTCTTTTATCCTATGGAATAAAGGGTCGTTCAAGCAGCATTGCGGAATTTTTTTAGTAGGTGCTCAGTGTAAAATAATCCACGCATAATCTCACTGGGAAAATCCCATTATTTGGATGATCCCCTAGATTGTTCGGAGGGTATCTCTGTAGTAAAAACGGAGCACAAAAGTTTATTGGACATGATTTGCGCTTTGATGCTAGGTTTCATAAGTATTAAAGTTTGAAGTAACTGGATAGGTACCTACATACAATATTTATTGTTTTTTTAATCGACTTCCTTAAGGAAGAGGTTTTCAATTCATAATTAATATCGTCTTTTCTTTTTTTGTGTGTATATCGTTGGGAGAAAAGATATTTGAGGCATACTCGTAAGTTTTCTTTTTCATCGTAGAAATATGAGGCCCGGTCCAATCGACGCTGTATTTTTTCTGACTCGAACTATATTTTAAAAATCTACTTATTATTTTTGCTACTTACAGCAAATGTGTTTTCTGCATCGAGCTCATATCTCTGGGATTTGTGAACCAATTTTGATGATTCAAAGGATTAAGTACATGCAGAATTAAGTAATTAAGTGGACACCATAATGACTTGAGAATCTTTAGGTATTAGCCAAAGTTTCGAAAAACATATTTTTTGCAAACGTTCGATTCCTTACGCCTTTGAATCTAAGGCATATTCTAAAATTCTAAGACTAGCACAGTGCAATGTCTTGAATGATACTGTATCTAATTCAAAGTTCAGGGTGGCCAAGTGAGCGCTTACCACTGGGAATTGACCAGTTCCATTAGTCACTCGATTGTATAAAACATTTTTAAAATAATCTAATAATTCCAGAACGATAATAACTCCGGGTTTCGGACGTTCGCTTCACGAGATTTGACCGTAAAAGTAAGCACGGACTGAATTTATTACGGAATGGGTTTCAGGATTTCTCAAAGGATTGTTGGAGGATACCGAATTCCAGATTTCACTATTTCGTTGGCATCTTTCTGGTTTATGTCATGGACGTACTTATACAGAGAGAGACCGAAAGAAGACCGAAGACCGAATTCGCTAACTACCTTGTATTTTTTTTTAACTTCACTTGTATGTAAGTATCTATGTATTTTATCTGTCCTGGAATCTTGTAATGCAAATTTCGAACTCTTCTCGATTTGCTATCTGGCTGAATATTTCAGGGTAGCTCACAACCCGATGATAAAGAAAAAAAATATGTGAAAATGCAATAAAAAATATAAAAAAGACATTAACTTAAAAAAACTCGTATAATTTTACTTATTTTAATTAGATTTCAAGGTCGATCAAATCGACAACCCGGAATTACTTTGTACAGTGTATGGTAATTATTTAATCACTAGCTTTTGCCCGTGGCGTCGTCTACAGCAGGACTACAGCTTAACGCGATAAAAAGTATCCTACGTCCTTCCCTGGGGTCAATGTACTTTTTTTTACTTTTTTTTTATCACTGTCTAGGCAATCGTTTGATCACGATCTCACCTGATGGAAAGCGATGATGTGGTCGAAGGTGTAACACGTTTGCCTAGTTGATACCTAATCACTCTTGACTTGAACAGACCAGGATTATATTTTACCGGAAACACTGACGAGAGCAGGGCATTCCACTCCTTAGAAGTTCTTATAATAAATGAAGAAGCGTAAGGCTTCGTTCTTGTGCGAGGTATTTCAACCATAAGGATGGCGCTTTGCCGTCTAGCTGTACGGTAATGGAAAGGTGATGGGGGAATCAGATTGTGCAGTTCTTGTGCACGCTCTCCATAGTGCAATCTGTAGAATACCGACAGGCTTGCGACCTCACGTCGATGCGCCAGACTTTGAAGCTTACTCTTTACCAGAGTGTTATCTCCAATGATCCTCATAGCACGTCTCTCAATTGAATCTGAAGCCTCAACCTGATACTTGGCAGAACCATCTCAGAGGTGGCACTAGTACTCCATACAAGACCGGACCTTTGCTTGGTAAAGATTCAAAAGCTGTCCCTGTGTGAAGTACCGCCTAACCTTAGACAAAATACCAAGTTTCTTTGCAGTTACCTTGGCTTTGGATTCGATGTAAAACCCAAAATTCAGGTTCGATGTGAGTTCGACACCCGAAAGCTCCAGATGGTCGCCTAATGGTATTGTTACACTACGGAAAGACGGAGATCGGTTAAGAGGACTCTTTTTAGCAGAGAACAAAGACGCCTGCGTTTTAGTAGCATTAAACTTAACCAGGTTAGCATCACCCCAATTGGACACGGCTTCTAGGGCTAAATTCAAACGGTCCACCATAGCCTCTCTCTGAAACTGGACAGCGTCGCAGCTGGCTTGAGCATTGGAACTGTACCTCTCAACTACAGTACTGTCATCGGCATACCCAAAGGTACCGGGCTTCAAAAGGTCATTAATATGCAGTAAAACAGTGTAGCCGAGAGAACCGATCCTTGAGGTACACCAGCATTGATGGCCCTTTGATCAGACGAGCAGCCCTCTAGGACTACTCAAATAGATAGTTTCCTCAAAAAATCAGCTATCCAATTGCAAAAGCCAACAAGTAATCCATATGAGGGACGCTTGTAAAGGCCATCGTGCCAGACCCGATCAAAAGTCTTAGATATATCAAGGGAGACGGCAAGCACCTCACCATGCATCTCAATGGCTTCGCTCAATACGTGAGTGGCATACGCAAGAAGATCCCAGTAAACCGGTTTCGGCGAAATCCGTATTGCCGGTCACTGAGGAGATCATTGTCCTCATGGTATGCCAATAACCTAACGTTTATGACACGCTCCATACACTTACAGAGTAAGGAGGTTATCGATATGGGGCGATAATTGGCCGGATCAGCACGACTACCCTTTTTAGGTACTGGTTGTATATTGGCAAGCTTACAGCTCTTCGGAACTTTACCTGAGTGAAGAGAGAGATGGTACAAACGCGTTTAGATGGGAGACAATTTGGACGCACATTTTTTCAACACAATCGCCGGGATGCCATCAGGACCACTGGCCTTGTTCACGTCTAAGGCTCGAAGCGTTCTGAGAACCTCTTTCTGGCGGATGCGTATATCGGGCATAAAAACCCCGCAATGAGGAAGGCAGGAAGGTATCTTGCCGGTAGTGTCTAGATGCGAAGATTCTGCAAAAAGAATAGCAAATAAATTCGCTTTCCTCCAGCAGTGTGAGCCAGCTATCCATCAGGTTTCAGCAGTGGTGGCGGTGAGGGGCGGCAGAAGTTCACTTTGACCGACTTGGCCAGGGACCAAAAAGCTTTGCTACCCGCAGGGTATGAAGCCAGTTTGGCCCCTATTCGACATATGTGATCAAAATGAGCCTTCCTAAGAGTCTTCTTGCAGGTTTTAGCGGCAACATTGAATTTTTGCACGCGACAACCGTTGGACGGATATTGATGAAATTTGGAATGGAGATAGCTTATATATACCCTGGAATGAAAAATAGGATACTTTTTATCCCGGAAAATTTAAAGTTTCCACGGGAAAACTGGAACATGTTGAATATTCACTGTAAAGAACGGTTTCCATGGAAACGAAATAAAAAGTCTGTCAAAAATCATTTTTAATATCCTAGAAGAACGTAGGATGCTTTTTTCGCGATAAACTGTAGTCCGCGTGGACGAAGTCGCGGGCGGGTAAGCTAGTATTATGTATATATTCTCGGTATACGAGCCCAATGCAAAAGAGTTCGTCTAGTGTGAAATTTTCTCTGTGAGTTTTTTTTCTGACTTCATTATTTTTGTATATCTATATAAAATATTAAGCTGTTCTACTATCACATAGCGCGTTACCTAGGCCATTTTTTAATTATGAACCAATAAACTATTTTAGCTTTTTAAATTTATAGATATCCTGTTTTAAATTCGAAGAAGTTATAAGCAAAATAGTACGTCTAATTGTTAATCGATGCAAAAGAGTTCGTCTATCTGTGAGTTAAATAAGATTATTCCTTCTTTGTACAATTATGTTGCATAATTTAAATTTGTAAACGTAATTCTGTGTCATTTGTCAAGTAAGACAGTATAAATTCTGAAAATTTCAGTTTTTTTCATTCATTTTCAAATAACAATGGGTCGTGGCAAACCCGTGTGTGAAGAGCTTCGAAAGCGAATAGTTTGTGGGGTCGATGCTGGCAAATCAAGTTACCAAATATCTAAAGACTTGATACTTCCCAGGTCTACAGTCCAATCTATCATTCAGCACTATAAAAAGAATAGAACGACTTCTTGTTTGAAGAAAACTGGTCGACCACGCATCACAAGTGCAGTAGAAAATAGAATCCTGAAGAAAATTATCAAAAATAATCGTCGTGCTCGAGCTGGAGAACTCACCGTGCAATGGAAGGACATGATTCACAAAGACGTCTCAGTTGATACTTGCAAAAGAGTCCTAAAAATAATGGGTTACGGATTTTACACCGCTAAGGAGAAACCACTGTTGACTGCTGTACAAAAGAAAAAGAGGTTGAAGTTTGCTCGTGATCATTGAAATTGGACTTCCGATCAATGGCGTAGTATCATTTGGAGTGACGAGTCCAAATTTGAAGTGACAGTCGGCGATGAAAGGAAAAAAGTGATTCGGAACAAAAATGAGGCATTTCATACTGATTGTCTCAAACGCAAAGTGAAGTTTCCGGCGTCTCTTATGATATGGGGCTGCATGTCTGCACAAGGTGTTGGTGGTATGCAGTTTGTGGATGGTTCTATCAATGCTGCAAGGTATCAAAACCTTTTGGAAGAGAATTTACTGCCCTCTATTCCGTCACTTAAGCATCAAGATTCCTTCATTTTTCAACAGGATGGTGCTTCCTGCCATACTGCAAGGACAACAAAGACGTGGCTACTGGCGAAAAGCATCCCTACAATCGAATGGCCATCTAACAGCCCGGACTTGTCGCCGATCGAAACCCTATGGTGGAAAATGAAAAAAGTTCTCCGTAAAAATCCATCAAGATCGAAGAGCGACTTAAAGGCTAAACTCTTGGCTGTCTGGGAGTCAATTACGCCTGAGGAGTGTGCAGCGTTGGTTGCAACCATGCCTCTTCGCATTAAAGCTGTCATTGAGAGCAAAGGCGACACAACTAAGTGGTAGATGAACTATTTTGCGTGAGTGACAAGGGTAGACGAATACTTTTGCGTTATGTTTATTAGAATATTTAAAAAAAAAAAAATGTTATGGAAAGTCATGAAAGAATTTCAGTTATGTTAAAATAAACTTTAAAATGTTCCTCAAATTGTGGTTTACTTGTTATTAAACTTTCTTAATTATTTTACCAATATTTACTTTCTATATTTTACGCTTTGCACTACTTTCCATAGTAGACGAACTATTTTGCATCGGGGCTCGTATTACTTTACTCTATAGTGGTAACTACCTATTCTTTAAACAACAATTTTAGCATAGGAATCTTTCCGTCCTTTTCTGCTGGTTTTGTAAAACCAAAGAAGTTGAATTACGCTTACTGGCGAACATACCACTGCCCTTTGACAGCACTGGAAAAATATAAGCGCCTCTTAATGTCACATCAAGATGCAAATTATTTGACCCGGGGTATTTACTCTAACTCTAATTAACCCCGTAAATACCGCAAGGGTGAATGAAAAGCGCTTTTTACGCTCTTTTTCACTTCAACCCCTATTTGAACCGCTTTTCTGTCAAAGGGAAGTTAAGTGTCGCAGAATGTAATGTAGTTGGAAACTTGTTTGAATACAATTTGTTTGAAATTGAAAAGTTAGCCATTGTCTTTTTCTGTAGACCTGAGCCGCTTGCTTTATAGGGGTTTATTACCCGACTACAGCAAAGCAAGGGCAGGGTAATGAGTTAACAGTCTATTTCTGTATGTATCTGTGTATGTGGTTATGTGGATGTTCCAACATAGTGTCGCCCCTATTGGTTCGATTTTGACAAGCGAGGTTCAATCGATTCGTCTGCTGGTATAGAGTGTCATAGGCAATTTTAACTACGGCAAGGCAAATTAAGGGGTTATGTGTTCAAACTAAAGGTCCGATTTTGACCAACGAGTTATCTAAATATTTGTCTTCATACATTGATCCTATTAAAGAAAAATAGGGTCGATGGTGTCACAGGCATTTTTTTTATCCGTTCACGGCAAGACATAGAAAGGGTTATGTGTTCAAACTGAAATCATAGTTCGATTTTAAAAAGCGAGGTATCAATCGATCTACAGTCGGGTTTTGGTTTTTAAACATAGGTGTTCTTGTAGGACTTTGATCGTTATGTTTCTGGTTTTTATTAGAATACTTTAAAAAAAAATGATGTGTAAACTTCTAATGGCGCGGTATGGGGGTAACGACGACTCCTGGCGCGGCGACGCTATGCCACGGTGGCGTGGCGACTAGCATGTGTCTCGTCGGGTCTTTCCGCCTCAGCTCAGCCATGTTAAATTTATAAGCCATCATATAATTTTTATAATGTGCAAAATATGAACACTCCAGTTAGGAATTGAACTCCGTTACTACAGAACGGCATCCGAACGGTCTCCAGTAGCACCAACCAGACTGGTATTAGGCCAAAAATTAAGTATAGATCACATGAAGAGTTGCTGATTCACAGTTGACCAATGAGAGCACGCGGTGCAAATCGTTGCTCGTTGTTTTAGTTTTTTTTTATGTTTACACATCTGCCGGCATCCCGCGACGACTCATTCTTTTACCTTAATTTTTATTATTATTATTATTATCAGCTCATATCGTCCCACTGCTGGGCAAAGGCCTCTCTAACCTCCTTCTTATTTTTCCGGTCTATTGCTTTAGTTCGCCAGTCTTTCTCGTACGCGTCAAGTTCGTCTCGCCACCGTCGCCGAGGCCGACCTTCTTTAATTAGAGCATTAAATAAACCACAAACAACAATTTCACACCATTTACATAGCCCCTAAACAAGGATACCCTGTGTTATAGGCACTAGACAATGGATAAACATACATACAATATTGTTACGTGAATATTAAATCCATGACTCGGAAACAATCATTTCAGCACATCACACAAATGATTGGACCTAGCGGGATGTCAAATCCACGACCGTTGGTTAACTTTGCAGTCAGGGCCCTTAACCACTCGACCGGTCATCAAATACCCCATAATTAGCCCTAAATATGTAAACTATCTAACTAAATATGTAAAATATTGAAAACCCTGCATTTTGGCATAGCAAAGTTGAACTATGCCAAAATACAAACTTCCTAAGTTGTCCCGTTTTGCTCTGGGAGTCTTTGACATACAGATTCCGGGACGCCGGGTGCGGGGTCGCCGGGCAGGAATGCATACCAATACCAATTAATTTCTACCATCCTACTCAAAGAGGAACAAAGAGAAAACATAAAATATTTCAAATAGCTCAAGTCAATAAAATTCATCGAACTAGCATTGCAATTAAATGGGGCAGTGCCGCCAGCATGTTTGGTACGCTGCCAAGAGGCATTGGTTACTAAACGTTACAAAAGATCGTCATACAATTTTATTGACCAAAACCGTAAACTCGCGTTTTCATCGCGCGTTTCAGCTGCCTTGTATAATTGGTCCCAACATAGAGCCGAGCCGCCCATAAAACAAATTCTACCTTCCAAACCGCTGCCTATAAACATTTGTACCTTATAAAGCGCTACCCTGCTTTGAATACAAAAGGCATTTGAAATAAAATTTTGACTGTGGATTAAAAGTAAACATCAGGAATGGGGTAATTCTGCAAAATGCCTCGCTTAGGCGAAGCCAAATGATTTTTGAAGCGAACTACCTGCTTGTAGCTAGCTAAGCTTTTGGGATAGCAGCGTGGCTATGAAAACCGCTTGTTACTATTGAAAGTTATGTATTGACAGATTTTAGTTTGAACATATTGTTACCAGTAAGGTGTACGTGATATGCGTTACAATCAATAGATGCATTATTATTATTTTAATAAGTAGGAGACTAAACGACCAGAGAAAGAATTAATTGGCCTGAAGTTTTAGTAGATTGTTGCATCAAGCTGAAAGTGACTTCGTTAGCGAGGGCTCTTAAATCACGAGTGCATAAGGAAGTCACTTGAGCGAGGGCTAAAATCTGCTTAATTTATACACTAAAGAGAAAAATTTGACTAAACAACAACAAAAGTTAATAACTTCTGCACAAAGCTTCTCAATACAATTTTCAATCACAATATTTTAAATCCGCGCCAAATTAAAGAAAAACACTTTATGGCCAGTACACATTGTTTGTTTGTTTGTCGTATGAGGTAGTGCTGGCCTCAGATGTCAGAGTTTGTCAAGCCACCCGAGGGCCTCTGACGTGGCTTAACGACTGCTATTAATCAATAACAGCTGGGACCGACAGCTTAACGTGCCCTCCGAAGCACGGAGCGATGGAAAACCGCACATTACTCAGAAAAGTCATTGGTGCGGAGCCTAGGTTTTGAACCCGAGTACACATAAAGTTATATACACATAAGCCACGTCTATAAACTATTTTCGAGAGTAGTTACAAACCGACTCGCTCGTAGGTTTGACGACTTTCAGCCTCCAGAACAAGCTGGATTCCGGAAAGGCTTCAGCACCGTAGACCACATCCATACGCTCTGGCAGATTATATAGAAGACGAAGACTATAATCGGCCACTATCTCTAGCGTTTGTGGACTACAAGAAAGCCTTCAATTCAGTCCAGACCTGGGCAGTGCTACAGCCATTACAGCGGTGCCAGATTGAGTACCGGTACATCGAAGTGTCGAAGTGTTTGTACAGTAAGACCACCATGACTGTCCGTGTCCATGATCGGAGCGCGATATCTATAAAATTGCAAAAAGGGGTGAGAGAAGGAGACGTTATTTCTCCGAAACTGTACATCTCTGCACTGGAAGATATATTCAAGCTTCTGAACTTGAACGGACATGGTGTTAACACCAATGGCGAATTCATCACTCACATTCGATTTGCTGATGATATAGTCACCATGGAAATCCTGGAAGACCTAAGCACAATGCTCAGTAACCTCAATATTGTTTCCCAACAGGTGGGTCTTAAAATAAACATGGGTAAGACGAACATCATGTCAAATGCCCATGTCGCACCCACGCTGGTTTATGTTGAGAACGGTATAATCGAAGCTGTTGATCACTATGTCCAATTAGGTCAGATGATCCAACTGGGTAGATCCAACTTCGACAAAGAGGTCAACGAACGAATCCAACTCGGATGGGCGGCGTTTGGGAAATAACGCCATATCTTCTCGTCGCAGATACTGCAGAGCCTCAAGACAAAAATTGGTAATCAGTGCGTGTTGCCAGTGATGACACACGGCACTGAGACGTGGTCGTTAACTATTGGTCTCATACAAAAACTCAAAATTACGCAGCGTGCCATGGCTCTCCATTGATGTCTATGCTCGGTGTTTCACTTCGTGATAGAATCCGTAACGAGAAAACCCGTAAAAGAACCTCGGTTACCAACATAGCTCTCAGAGTTTGCAAGTTGAAGTGGCAATGGGCAGGCCATATAGTTCGCAGAACCGACAACCGCACTGGGGAATAAAGCAAGCGAAGTGTGGGGAGGGGGTCTCCCCCCACACGATGGACCGACGACATTGTATCCATCGCAGGAAGTCGTTGGATCGAGGTGGCACAAGATGGTTCGTCATGGCGCTCTTTGGAGGACGCCTATGTTCAGCAGTGGACTTCGAAAGGCTGAAATGAAGATGACCCCCCAACAAAAAATAAAATATACTATGTATTGAAAGTGACCTATAATTTTACACATAAGAATACATTCGAATTGTGACCTCTTCCTTTTTAAAGACTGTTAATACCTTTTTTTTTAATACAACAGTGAACAGACTACTAGAGGAAACAATGTAAGTAACTATAAAAATATCTTCTAGAGAAACACGCGCAGTAAATCGCTAACTCCATGGCCATCGGTGTAATGTTTTGTATTAATTAACTCAGTGTAATTAAAGTGGTGTGCGCTGGCCTGGCCGGCCTTGCCCGTTTTTGATGGAGGCACAGCGCTTCGTGTTTAGACACTGTGCTGCGTAAAAAGGAGGGTATTGTGCTTGGACCCTTCATTACAAGAGGACTAAGGGGTATATTTATTAAACGAGAAGATCTGAAAGAAGTGTAAAGGTTGGACGAACACGCAGAACCTAGTTTTATTTTTAATGTCTTCATTTATATTGAGCACTGTTTCACTTAAGGAGTTTTACACAAGAATACCCTTACTTATTACACGACTGCCCAAGAAAGGAGTGTATTGTTTCCAGGGTACATGAATATGCAAGTTTCTTTATTCCATCGTAACTTTTAAATGCCTGAACGAATTTGAATATATTGTCTATCTTGAGAATCATTTCATCATACCGAGAGATGCAGGCAATGTTTTTTTAAAGATTATTGTTTTGGCAAGGTAGTCGTGTTTTTTGTCTTATTTTGATGATTTCCTTGTTACCCGACTGCACGGAGGGATATGTGTTTAGGTTATATGTACGTTTGTTTGTACGTTTCTTAGGCGCGTCCTACAGCCTAAACAGCTTGATGGATTTTGATAAATGATGTACGAGTATCATTGGAATCGTCTTGATCACGAAAGTGTTAAAGGTAGTTGGTAAATAAAAGAATGAATGGCCTGCATTATAGGTATGGTATAATTATTGTACAAAATATACAAAAGTTAATTATGTGAGAACAATACGAAAGGGACTGCGCATCCCTTTCGTATTGTTCTCACATAATTAACTGGGCAAGGGTCCGCGTTTTTTTTTTGCATTTATAGTTGCTGTTGGCTTTTACCGGCCTCTACAGCTTCACTGTGCGGTGAAGCGAACGCAAAAGCATCCCGCCGCGATGCGTGACGCAGAAGGCGCACGCCAAAAATTGCTAGTGTTAGTGATCGAGGCCTTGAAAAAAATGGCTAGGAGCCGTTTGATTGATTTACATAACTGACCGCCGATTCGTAATTCACCTTCGAGAAGAATCGGCAAGAAACTCGAAGGCGAATAATAACTGATTATGAATTACGGGACCTTTGACCTCGCCGATGAGGTCGATATCTGTGTCTAAGTGTGTCAATTCCCCCTGGTGGATTGCCAGAGGAGGTAGGATTGGGCAAGGCCATGGCTGCCAATACTTTGGCTACGATGGAGTCGTCCAGATCGTCCAAGACATCGCGAGGGCGTCTACGGAGGTCTGTCGTGTATGTCGTGTAGTTCGCGGCTTCGACTACGAGGAGGTTGGGGTGATGGAGCGCCGCATCAAAGTAGTCGCGAGAGGCATCTTTCATGAATTGACGGATCGAGGGAAGCTTGATATCGCGGTGCAGATCAGCGTTCCTCTGAGTTACCTACTGCATTTCGGAGGAATTTATTCTGTATAATCTGGAGCGGTTCCAGAGTTGATAGGGAGGCGTGCGCGAACGCTACCGATACGATAAGTCATGACGGGGCAGATGCAGGCTTTGTAAAGTGTCACCTTATTTCTAAGGGACATTTTACTGCGCTTGCCTTTGGTTTTCTTGACACTGTTAAAGAGACGAAGGGGCAAGTGTACGCGGGCGGTGCCGAAACCCTATATATATATTAATTCTGGCGTGTTGTGGTGGCTGGTTCTCCTCCCTCTCGTCCCCGCACTGGCGGAGTAGCCGAGCTGATGCGTAAACAACACATCATATACCCAATAGCAAAGGTTTTTTTTTATGAATAGGTATCCTCCTCATAGCCAAGTTTCTTTTATTACAGTAGTTTTTTAGTAACTCCATTTGAAGTTTATCTTCTATACTTTTACTAAAACAGTAAGTAAGAAAAAGTTGTTTTTTTAAGTTGTTTGTAGTACCTTATATAGGTAACTACTAGACCGATTAAAAAACGATTTTCACTATTGGGTAGCATAGGTTTTGACTTAAAATCTGGTGTAGGGTGTAGGTACTTTGCACCTCAATCCGATAGGTAGAAGCTGAGCAATCGATAAAAAACTATATGAAGGCTGAACGAATTTTGAAGAAATATAGTATATTGGACTTTCAAGGTACTTCATGACCTGGAATAAAACATAGGTCACTTTACCCCAGAGAAATAAATAACCACGCAGGAAATGTCGCGATCACAGCTAGTTTTTTAATTAAATTCAAGAAGGAGTAAGTCCTCAATTCACTGATTATTTTTTGTGTACCGATTAGGTGATTCTTTTTTTATTTAAGACCTCCAAGTTTCCGTATACATTTTATCAATATTGTTCAGTACCTAGTTTCTTTTAGTAAATCCATTTAGGAATTTTATTGGAATTATTAATAGCCACTACTTGCGTAAATTTGTTGGTGGCTGCCATACGACCCTGAATGTTGTGGTCTAGATTCGTGTGCTTAAAGAAATTATGTTTCTCTCCTTAAAACAATATTTCTCTCTGTATTTTCCTTAGTATCATGTAACATTTTGTTTGTTTTAGTTTCTAGCCATTGTAACAGACACCGTGTCTACAATACCCTAGCTGGAAAACCTTCCCTGTGCCGCTCAAAACTGTTGGGTTAATAAGCGTTTTGTCTTTATGACCACCAGCAGAATTGCTGTGTTTCTAACACTCAGTTCTGAGCTCGTTTGCGTGCGAATTGCCTCAGATCTTTTGAATTTTAACGGTTATTTTATTTAAACAAAAGATTGCGTAGTGTTCACTGTTTTGCCTTTGGGGTCCTGAGGTGATTATTTTATATAGCTGCGGGTTTATTTCGCCGAGAACCTCATTTTACGAGGAGAATTTCGATTTGTGTTGTGTGAAATCAGTATTTGAGGGAATTATTATTTTTCAACAACAAAAATATGTGGGACTAAAAATAAAAGAATGCCGATTTTCTTGTGAGTCTCTACAACACAGCTTACGGATAACTATATCGTTTATATTTTTAACGGGATCACGATTTAATGCTACAACTTGCCGTGATCAATGTGAACAACAATAACATCTCGTGATCCGTAGATACAGATCAGATGTGAACATTTTCTTGCATCGATTTAACAAGTCGATTGTTTGGAAACTTTTTGGAGATTGTCACTACCAACTCACATCATCACAAAATGTGTAGTAATCTATACTTATAATAAAGCAATAAGAACGAAAAAGTCTGTACAAAGAAGGTAATTAGAAAAAAATGGTCTAGGGTACCTACTAGGGTAAGCTACTGAACAAGAATATAACATTTTGTAAATTCGTGTCTGACTGTTTGTTTGTCTGTTTGTCTGTATGTTTGTTTACGCATCACGTAAAAACTACTGGACCGATTGCAATGCGGTTTTCACTGTTGAGTAGCTTAGGGTTTGACTTAAAAACTGGTGGTATCTCAATCCGATGAGCAGAATCGATAAAAACTTTTTGACGGCCGATGGAATTTTGATCTAATGTTGATATATTGGTATTTTAGGTCTTGGAATAGTTCATAGAGTACTTTTAACCTAGAGAAATGACCACGCGTGCGAAACTGCGGGTACAGCTAGTAAAGTAACACATAACAGCTTAATTTTTGGAAACAATCGAGAAATTTAAAAAATACGAAGTCCACACCCCCAAACTAACGAGTTTAAGCATAGCAAGAATAATTAAAAATAAACCTTTTTTGCAGTAGAAATGTAATGTCTTTCATGTGATACCCATATCACAGGGGTTACCATGGATATTGTAATTCGCCGTTTTGTGACGTCAGCCATATTGGATGCAGAATGACGTCACTTTACTTATTATGTTTTTCTCATTAAGCCCTTTCATTTGATATCCATATCATAGGGGTTGCTGAGGAAAAGATAAACCGCCACTTTGTGACGTCCGTCATATTCAAATTCAATTCAAATTCAAAAAATTTTTTTTTATTAAATTCAAATATTATTATTATTCAAATATTGGATTAATAGAGCGTATAAAAATGGCGGCATTTAAGTAATCGTGCATTGTCAGGAGAACCAAACGTGTGTGCCAAATTTCAACCCGATGGCTTCAGTGGAAGTGGGTGATATATTGATTGCAAAATTCCAGGACATACATACATACAAGATAAATAAAAAAAAAATACAAAATGGCTGGTGCGTGAGTACGAAAGTGGATCATTTGTGGTGTTTTGTCTTTGATACACAATTTCATCACAAAAGACAGCATTGTTTTTGTTTTTTCGTAATTAACACGACTAACAAGGTCGAGATATGGCGGCCGATCGGCCTAAAACGGTGTCTGTGCGTGAGGTAGTGAGTACAAGCGGATCAGCACATCTTGGGTGCTTCAATTTCGATTTGGTGGTGTGGCCTCCACCTTTTTTAAGCCTTCTTGGAAGACAGCATACGCAAGACTTGAATTATTACTAATCTATACTTATAATAAAACTGTAACAGGTCCATATCTGTACATTGAAGATATTTAGTAATTTCTTTTTGCAGGCTGTTCTTTATTTGATACTGAAGCCAAAACTGTATTTTTAACATTTTTGTCTGTCTGTCTGTCTGTCTGTCTGTATGTCTGTCTGTATCTTGGCTAGGCATCACGCCGAAACTACTGAATGAATTCAAATGAAACTTTGCATAATTTGAGTTCATACTACGAGGTAGGACATAGGATACTTTTCATCCCGAAAAGTTAAAGGGTTCCCGCAGGAAAGGGGTTGAAAGATTTTTATAAGAACACGTATCATGCTGAAACTACGAGACGGATTTTGATGCAAGTTGGCACAGTCATAGTTTATATGAATAAACTATGACTGCCAACTTGCATCAAAATCCGTCGCGTAGTTTCAGAAACGATTTATATTTTCGAGATAAAAAATAGCTTTAATTTTCATCAATGATGATGAAAATTAAATCTATTTTTTATCATCATTGATGAAAATTAAAGCTATTTTTTATCTCGAAAATATAAATCGTTTCTGCAGGATAGGGGTCCAAATTCTGTACATTGTAGATATAATGTAATTTTGTTTTTGGAGTCCTTTTTATATTCTGTACTGAAGCCAAAAGTGTTTTTTTTTTCTATTTTGACTGTCTGTTTGTGTGTCCGTCTATCTGTCAGTATCTTGGCAGCGCATCATGCCAAAACTACTCAATGAATTCAAATGAAACTTGGTATGATTTGCATTCATACTTAGAGGTAGGACATTGGATACTTTATATCCCGAAAAATTTAAGGGTTCCCGTAGGATAGGGGTTGTAATTTATTTGAAAGAACACGTATCACGCTGTAACTACTGGACGGATTTTGATGCCACTTGGCACAGTCATCTATCTATACTTATAATAAAGCAATAGGTACGAAAAAGGCTGTACAAAGAAGTCAAATTAGGAAAATGGTCTAGAGTACCCTAAAATAAGCTACAGAACATTGTTGTTGTTTTAATTTTTGTTTTTATGTCTGTTTGTCTGTATTTTTGTGCATCACATAAAAACTACTTGCTATGCGATTTTTAATGTAGGATAGCTTAGGGTTTGACTTAAAGACTGGTGTAATTGGTATCTCAATTTTAGAAGCCGAGCAATTATAAAAATATTTTGACGGCTGAAGAATTTTTTATCAAATGTTGGTATATTAGTCTTTTAGATCCTGGAATAGCACATTATGGTACTTTTAATCTAAAGAAATGACCACGCGTGCGAAGCCGCGGGTACAGCTAGTACTAAATAATATAGTACCATAGCATAGCAAGTCAATGTTTTGAAACACATGATTCGTGTTCAAATTTGGTAAGCCACGGAAGCTTCAAAAGGATAGACATTACATCGTGATCGTAACTTAGCTTAGGCCCTCAGGTGGCCTGACAAACTCTGATACCAGACGCCAGCTGTAAACTATTTAGGTGCAGGGTTCCATCAAAAACAGAGTTCTACTTTAACCACTTTTATTAAATTAGCACAGAAACATGAGATATTAGGTTTATGTACAAAAATAAGATCGCGAGTCGCGGGTGGCGCGTGACGCGGTGCGACGGGCGACGTGCGTGCTCTCCCGTTGTTATTTTCACACTAATCGACGACGCGTGGCGCGGCGGTCGGCTGCCGGCCGGAGCCCGGGCGGCCGAGCGCCCGCGCATCCCCGCACTCTTTTCCTTGCCCCGCGTCCGTCCTTCGCGCGGCTCGCGTTATACAAACAAGTAGGTACATGATGCGCCTAACAACGGGGCAAAATAATATCGAGTTGCCTAGATTCCACCCCCTTGTTTGAGGCTACGTTTAGCCGATAACACTACCGTCACTAGGCAACACGACTACTTTAACAACAGGTCTTTTAACAATCCCCTTACAAGTTTTCACGTCTATAACTCTAATGTGTCCGTCTCGCGCAGGGTAGACCTTACTTATTACGCCCTTGGGCCAAGTATTACGCGTTGAAATGCCAATTATGCGACAGAATTGGCATTTCAAGGCTACTGATTTCACCGCTGCTCTAATGTTGGTGATCCAAAATCTTTCCCTAATACAATTAATAACCGTGTTGGTATTTGCATGTAAAGCCCTCTTGTGGAAATGGTGTATCAACAACTGCGCAGTAGAGTTATGTCCATCCAAAATTATCGGATGCATCTCATCGAAGCTCAACTGCGCTGCTGCACTCAATCTTCCCCTAACTCTGAGCAGGCCATCATTCTCATATACGAAAGGGTCCAGGTTGCGTAACTTGCTACCAGGTTGTAGCTGCTTCCCGGTCGCCAACGCTTTTAGCTCACCTGGAAATGACTCAGCTTGGGACTGCTTAATCAACAACATCTCTGCTTCTTGGAGAAGATCAGCTGACAATGCTTGTAGTTGTTTCTTCTGGCATATACGTACAAACAGAAGAACTCGCGCGACAGTTCTTACAGCACGCGTCCAGGAAGAAAATCTACTTAGGTCAATCAACGGTGTACACTGTTGAACGACACAAACTCGTTCAACTCGTTCCTCATCAGCCCAAGTATCTTCTTCATAATCATTCGTTGGCCAACTATCTTTTGGTTGAATGAGGAATGCGGGGCCTGTAAGCCACAGCTTCGGATCAGTTGGCCAGCGGAGCTTCGTTGCTTCATCGGCTGGGTTCTCAGCTGACGGCACCCACCGCCAATCACTGGCGTTAGATTTCCTGTCGATCTCTGCCAATCGATGCGACACAAACTTTTGAAAGTCGCGTGGATCTGACCGGATCCACTTTAGGACTGTTTTTGAATCAGTCCACAAATACTTACCTGTTATTCTCTGTCCGAGTTCTTCAATAACAGTGCAAGCTAGTCTGCATGCCAAGACAGCGGCTTGTAACTCGAGTCGTGGGATTGAAATAACTTTCAATGGTGCGACTCGTGCTTTTCCTACAATCATCGTTGCCTTCAGTTGACCCTCTGTGTTCCGGCCCACCAGATATCCAACTGCCGAGTACGCCTGCTCACTTGCATCTCCAAATATATGAAGGTCTAGGTCATTAGGCTCAGCCCAACCACACCATCGTGGCACCTGTACGTCAATCAATAGCCTTACCATTGGTCCCATGGAATATGACGTCATCTGACAAAATGAGTATTATATATATATATATATATATATATATATTTTATATATATAATACTCATATATAATTTTATATATTTTTTACTGATTTATTCTATAGAACTCTATACTAGTATTTCTTCCGACTTCACTTCTCAGTGACGTCATGGGACTAAATAAGAATCTAATTTATCCCAAATTGTTCCACGTGACAAAAATCTTGCATTTTATGAAGTATCTGCCTGTCACATTTGCCGTGAGTAAATGTATGTTGAGTAAATAAAAAATAAATAAAAAAAAACTTAGTTTGGAAGACTTTGTTCCACGTGACAAAAAACTTGCATGTTATGAAAAATCTTCCTGTCACATTTGGCGTGAGTAAATGTAGTTAGAGTAAATAAAAAACCTGATTTTGGAAGAGTTTAGGAAGTGGAAAAAGGAGTGACTCTGTGATATCATCACAAACCAGAAAGGTTTTAATGTTTGTTTTATAGAACAATTTAGGAAAAAAGTTTCAATTGTTTTGGAACAAATAGGTAAGAAATAGACTCATTTTGTTCTATGACGTCAAGTTCCATGGAACCAATGGGCAGCATCCCCTGATACGACAAGGAAGCAACTTAGGATATGAAGGCTCAGGAAAAGGAAGGGTTCATCTACAAAAACCAGAGATAATGGCTTTCAAATAATAGATCTCTAATTATTATGTTCCCTAGCATTTTTAATGTTTATTAACTGTTTATACACCTCAAATATCTTGCAAACATGAAAAGATATTTTTTGTGTGAAAAAATAAATCAAAAATCGAATTCTCTACTGGTTTGTACGCAATATCACCTTCTTATTCAGGTTCGAGCGGCAATGGACTCCGTTTACTCAATTAAGGACTTTTTCATAAAAGGTATTTACCTTGTAATGACCCTAGTTATTCTCTTTTAAAGAATTCATATGAAAGCCACTTTTAATATAAATCGAATTATGAAGTTAGTTTGGATTTTACTAAAAATTATGATGAGCTCCAACTTATTTTACGCTTTTAACTTTATTTTACTGTCCAATTCATATACCTACATATACATGGCACATACCCGCCAATGGCTATCAACTTTAAATAAATAATAAATGTATTACAATGAAATGCTTTTACTTAAAGTTCAACTTAAAAACTGTCACCATAACAAGATATAAGTTTTAAAACTAAAACCCGACTAAGGTCGGGTAAAAAAATCGAAAAAAGTAGTAGTGTAAAAACCTTCCCACTCTGTCACTATTAAAAGTTCCCCCTCTCAACTCCATTCTGCCAAATATATACCAACAATCACTTTATAACTTTTCTAGCTAAGACCTAACTAATTAAAGCACTAGAGCTGGGGTCAATGACTCCACCACATGATGTCCCGCGACTTCCTGTGCTCACTTTATTATTTACATGTGCGAATCATTTTAATGGTTATAATGTCTAATCTCGGTGCGTGTGGGACCCGTCGCGACTTGCTTATTAAAAAAGAAAATAAAGTAGTTCAATGTACGTCATGTGCACAGTTAAGAAATAAAGCCTAGGGTCCTTCGAGCTAACTAAAAATTAGAAAAAGTATTGTAATTAAAAAAAAATGCAAAACCACGGAGTTGGTTGTTTGCTCAAAGCTAGAGTCTAATTCCTAAAGAATTTCAATTTAAAATTAAGTTATTTAAAATACATTAAAAAGAAAAGCTTTTATGCGGTAGCCATGCCATGGTTAAACTTAGAACAGACAATCATGCGTATGTATACAACATTTCGTGTCTGTGCTGTCAACTGTTGAGGAGATCCCTAGTCAGGACCCAAACCTGAGTGCAGCAACCATGTAATGGTAAAACTTATAAACCGGCTATCATAATAAGTTGCGCACACTACATTTCATGTCTGCTGTTGACCATTGAAGAGTTTCTTTATCTTGGAATGATCCTGGATGTCGATGCAGGTCATGCTTACCGTAAAAATGTATTGTCATCGGAACTGAACAAACGTGTAAAAATTCAATTCCGTAGGTTAAGAGGAAGTGGTTCAGCTTGCAAGATTAAACCTAAACAAACATACAAACATTGCAAGCTAAATAAAAGCTTTTAAAAAGAGAGACCTGTACCACTTTATCATCATCAGCCGCAAGACATCACTGCTGAAACTGAACAAAGGCCTTCTCCGTAGAACGCCACGCTTCGGTTGCTTGCGATTGCGTCCATTAGCTTCGCGGTTCTCTCACCAGAACGTCAGTCCACTCCGTGGAGGGTGGTCCTACGCTTCATATTCCAGTCCGTGGTTGTCACTTGCACCTTGCTACTTCAACCTGCCAATTCTGAAAGGAGTGTTAGTAACTGTGTAGTGCTATATAGTTTTTCTGCAGATTTCCTCACTCCGGATCCTGTATCGCGGAGAAATCTCAAAATTTCTCCATAGTTTGTTGGTTAACTGAGCTTATCTATCTATATCGGCCTATATCAACCCACTGTTGGGTATAGGCCTCCTCAAATGCACGCCACTCTTGCCGGTCCTGCACAAAGCGAATCCACTGCCTTCCAGCAACCTTGGCACGCTCGAACGCCCTTTGAGCTTATGAATGAGGCCAATAGTTAGCAACCAAGTTTCAATGCTAAACTATGTTATCAGTGGAAACATATACTGATTGAGACTTTTCATTTTAAGGCTCTGTGGCATTTTGGAAGATATTTTTTTACGAAGCTTTGCGAACCACTCAAGTCAAAGAAAACGAAGGTGATGTAGAAGTCAGTGCTATGGTCCCCTACGGAAAATCAGAGGATCTCATGGATGTCTCATACAGTCAGTGTTTCACGAGAATATTCTGTCATACATGTTAAGATGTCGAATGAGATTTTGTCTGGTAGTTTTTCCGCGTAGTAATAACACTATATAGTAATAGCAATAATACCACTTCAAAAAATGTTATGTAAAAGGGAATATATCAGGCGGACTTCTGATAAAAAGGTGTTAATTAAATAATTGTTGAAATCATCCATAAGAATAAACAACAATATAGCAGCAATTCCCAGATAGCTGATAACATATTCCGAAGAACATATATTGAAGATTTCTGAAGTGGCTGTATTGTTTAGGCAAGTAGTGACGTGTATCTCATCTCAAGCCTGCCAGAGCCATCAGTGCCTGCTAGCCACCCCCTAACTTAATACCTAAAATTGTTAAAGTTATGGAGAATTATTGTTAAACTCTTTGATAACGTAATATTCATACCCGTCGTTTTAAAATCCCCAACTGCTAGGCCATGCCGTATTTTGATGCCGCTATTAAAAATAAACATGTGACATAACACATGAATGATTCGCGCCCGTCTGTCTGTCCGTACCACTCTAGCGACACATGTTCGCGATTTTAATTATCTGTAACAGCGACAAATGTTAACGTTATATTATTTGATGTGAAATGAGAAGTATGTAGATGGGACGGTAGACAGTGAAGACAGAACAGCCACTACAGAACTACTGAACTAAATTGAACTATTGAGAACTATTGATTTTTAAGAAAGGTGGAAATTCTACACAGAACTTTGCAAAATCCTGAGCAGCACTACACCACATTGGTCAGAAAATAGTGGAGTTAAAACATGAGAGAGAAGAGATTAAAACTGTTATTTTGCCAGCCTTTTGAATGAATGCAAACTAAATTAATTCCGTAATTAACTCATGATAATAATTAATTAAGTCAACGTAGAACCACAGAATAAATAATAGTACTTCACGTAATAAATAGTGTACTACGGCAGAACGTACCATACAAGGCCCTTATATTTTATTTTTGACTAGCTGTACCCGCGACTTCGCGCGCGTTGCCATTTCTCTAGGTTAAAAGCACTCTATTACTATTCCAAGACCTATACCAATATACCAACATTTTAAAAAACCTTCAGCCATCAAAAAGTTTCAAGATACAGACAGACTGACAGAAAGACAGACAGACAAAAAAAACAGTTTTGCCTTCAGTATAGAATAAAGAACAGCTGCAATTTTTTTTTACTAAATGTCTTTAATATATAGAATTGGACCTGTTACAGTTATATTATAAGTATAGATGTGTAAACATGGCGTGGCACTCGAGCAGCGTGGCGATCGAGCGGTTCCGCGACGCGAGCATTCTATGACGCGAGCATTCTGCAACGTGAGCGCTCTTTGCTCGTCGGCTCTTTCCACCTCAGCTTGGCCATATTCAAGTTATGAGCCATCACTATTTTTATGTGCTAAATGTAAACACTTTAGTTGGGAATTGAACTCCGGTACTAAAGATCGGCAGTCGAACGATGTCGAAAAGTTAGTATAGATCAGATGAAGAGTTTCTGATTCACAGTTGACCAATGAGAGCGCGCGGTGCCAAACGGTTGTTCATTGTTTTAGTTTTTTTTATGTTTACACATAAAGAAAAAGAAAAAGAAAGAAAATACATTTATTTCTGACAACACACAACATTAAACATTATCAAAAACAAAAAATAGGAAATCATCACATCTGCTAAGCGTCCCGTGACGGCTCGTATTTTTTTTATTTAAGCTTTTTTACACTTTCTCGTACACTTAAAAGATTACCTACTCACTAAAAATGCCAATTTTTATTACCTTCAATAAAACATATTTTTAACTATTGTATTACATAAAAACATTATTTAGTGTTATATATAGTACATTACTGCCGCGGTCTGTAATGATTGCGTTGCTGGCAGCGATGATGATGGTCGAGAGCGTAGCTAAGATAAGACTCGACAATAATGTAATTCCATACAACTTTGCTGGCGCCTATTCAAGGAGCACGGCAAGGTCGACTTTGCCCAAAGAAGGTTGTCGAAATAATGACCACATTACTAGTATTGTTTGAGTAAAAATCTTATCTACTTGGTCAACATGGCTCCGTGATCGCAAACGCACTGCCATCACTGCAATGTTTGAGTGCTAGTTTTGGCATTGTGACGACACTTTTGCGTTACATCCAGAAAAGTGAACAATTTAATTACCCATATTCTTGGACCTATAGTTGTTGTTTATTGGCCTTGTGTAGTAATAGTGAGTGTAATATGATACGCACCATGACTGAAATAGCGTTTTGTGGAAATAAATATTAGTCACACATCCCACATAGGTACACCCTACATATGTTTTTTTTACTAAAAGCAGGGTAGTTTACGAGAAATGTAGACTAGTGGCTCTGTGAGCTGTAGACATCGCGAGTAAAAACTTTTTTGTAAACAATCTAGCAGTGCACAATAGCGCCATCTAGTTACCTTAATAACATTAATAACGAAGGAGTTCCATCAATCCCTACCTGGTAGAAACCTATTAGTGAGCAATTAACTGCATTTTGAGGAGCTGTTCTGCTCATCAGGCCGAAAATAAAACAAAAAACATAACATAAAATAAATGATAAAACATATTCACGTCACACTATCACACTTCACACTATAATATTATAAGTCAGAGAAGTGTAGCCACTGTCGTAAAAAGGCAAATCAGAGCTTAGAGTTTAAAATGAATACTCTCTTATCGAGCGGAAAATTTCGTATACGTGATTCAGAACTCCATACATTAGAACAGACATTCCATACAAAACGTTTTAGAATGCATAAAAACCGATTAGCGCCATCTAAGTTTGGAAATGTGTGTATGATTGTTACTCCTTCACGCTCAAACAGCTTAACGGATTTGGATGAAATTTGGTACCATGATAGTTTATATCCTGGATTAGCACATAGGCTACTTTTCATCACCATCATCATCATCATCATCCATCGTCATAATCTACGCGGGTGAAACCGCAGGGCGAAACTAGTAAGCAATAAATATTTTAAAAAAATGCATTTAAAAGCAGCCAATCCTATTGACCACAAACTAATCCACATTAACAACCAGCACCACCACATGCACAGCGAGTCACCACCACATGCACAGCAAGTCACAAATCATTCCACGGACGTTCATACAAATAAAAAAGCGCGTCACCCGCCGGAAGCCAATGATTGTCGCACATGGAGCCTCGTTGTCTTGAATTGATATGATTTCATTCATTAACGCTTATAATCAGCCGTTGTGCTGGTGGTTTGTTGGGACGCGAATGTGGAATCTAGTGGATATGCTTGAAATTGGTTCAGTTTTGATGTAGGTTACAGAAATAAGAAACTTATGTCAACTAGGTAGTTGTTGTCTACTATTTCGAAGAATTGGGGACACAAAAATCACGTGTTTTTTTCAGTGCATTTTTTTTCCACCTTTGCTTATACTGTGTTTATACTGTGGCATATTTTATGAACTTATCTCTGCCTCACGTTTTTTATAGAAGTATCTACCATAATAAATATTGTGCATTCTCTTTTCACAACTCTTATAGATTGCTTTTTCTAATCTCCATCCCTGAGCCTAAAATACAAATTATATAGAGAAAAAACAATTGGAAGCTTAATTAATTTGATCAATATAAAAAAAATAAGCTGAATATCTTGAAAACGGATGCACTGATTTCTTCCAAAAAAAGCTTCCAAACAAAAAACCCATTGAAATCTATCTCTCAGTTTGAGAGCTACGAGTACATTGCCACGATAGTTATAGAAAGAATTCCAACTTATATAATACCCCTCTTATGCCGTAAAATAACATCTTTCACTACGTCCTGCCGTTGCCCTATACCACAGAATAAATAATAGTACCTTTACTGCGTTCAAAAACTCGGGGATTACAAAGATCACCGCAAAGAATTTACAGACGTTCAGAAATGGATTATTGTCGTAAAGAGAGGTGTAATGCGCGCCGTCTTTTCTCGTTTTCGCATAAAGTTTGCGTTTATTGTGCTTCCGAACGCAACGTTGGATCTCGAGTATGAACCCGCTTTATAAGATGTTTAGTGTACGCAGGGCTTAGTCTAGTGGGAGATGTAGAAATATAGATGCGGTTTATGTTTTGGAGAACACCACCATGTGAAAATGTTATGTTTTTCGGGGGAGTGCTGGAAAATATGTGCATGGGCTGTTACTCCGAAAAATAAACTACGTCTTTGTGGTTTATTTTTCAGTGTACGCAACGATAATGTTTTTTTTGTCCAATCCCGCAGGGGCATTGGGAATTAGGGAGGGAAAATCTTCAGAAAGACACCACTCTTATTAGGATGTCGGAGTAACAAAAATTTAAGTATATGTGTTACTGTAAAAGCACGAATTACGTTAAATCCTAAGATTTAACAAAAAGACCTAAGATTTACCACTTTTGCTTTTAACTTTCACTTGTTAAATCATAAGATTTACCTAAGAGACACGGTGAATGTTGAAAAAACTAACCTAACTTTACTTTATCTATAACCTTTACATAGCTCCCGCGGTATCCATGAGGATTTGACCCTTCCAGGCGAAAAAAAACTAACCTAATCAAAAACTACATTTACCAGACGTAACGGTAAAACCTAGCTTTTACTAAATTCTTAAGGTAAAAGCCCGAAAAAATCATACCGGAAAAAAAACATGAGTTAGTAAAACGTTTTTTTTTTAAACCTAACTTAGTTAAAACCTAATATTAACCAATGAACGGGCTTTACAGTTACATATGTATCGGTTTGTAATTTAGCCTAACGATAAGTAAATTTTTCATTCTACAATAAATTAAAAATAGAAATTCTACATACTGTTGTTCAAAATGTCCACAATGATAGATAGATCTAGAAGTACGTAATCTCGTTTCTCGAATATAAAATAAGTAGGTAAAACTAAAAAAAAAAAAACGTTTATTTTCATGCACGTCACTTTTTTTTTGTTGCTTTGTAACTTATTACGATTCTAAGCTTTTTTGTTTTTTGTTGCTTTGTTGCTTTGTCATCGGTTTGTGAGCTACCCTGAAAGTTTCAGCTGGATAGCTAATCGGGAAATTTGAATTCCAAGATTCCAGGACAGACAAAATACATAGTAATCATAATACATAGATACATCGATACATACACAGATGAAGTGAAGTTAAATAAAAGCTTTTAATTAAGTAAGTACCTGATAACTTAATCATTTGTCAGAATTTTGCGAATACCACTACCATCTTTTCTTTCCATCTTTTGGTAAGGTGTGGGGTAATGTGGATATGTAAGTATGTAACTAATTACCCCATCCTACCCTACTAAATATTATACATGCGAAAGTGAGTTTGTTTGCTTGTTTGTTACGCTTTAAATTATTTTTTTAATGTTTCTTCTTTCCGTAACTACTAAACCGATCATTATGAAATTTTGCACATACGTTTTCAGGGGTACAGAACATAGGGTACCACCATTCATACCGATTTAGGAAAAAAATAACGAAACAGTCGAATTTTTTCATATTGTATTGGAATTGCCACATTACACATCAAGAGAAGAAGAGACAGAACAAGAGATTGCAGTCACACGAAGGAACTTTAATTTACACTGGCACGTCAATTACCTTTTAAATACTAAGCTCAAGTATATTAAAAATTTGGATTTGGTATGACACCGACTTAAAAAAAACTCTGTTATCCTAAGTTGTATTTTTGTAAAACAGACAAAATTTCAATTTTGAAAAAAAACTCTTTTTATTATAATTATTTTATGTTTTTTTTTGTGTTTGTTAATAAAAACATTTTGAATACGAAAAAAGTTTTTTTTTTCTAAATTCTGAGTGGCCAAAGCAAACATCAGAAGGTATATATGCCAGCTTATATACTCTTTAAAGTCACTTAAAGAAAACGTAATTAGTTTGCTTGCTTTAAAACTTTTTTTATACCAAGCTTTTACAAGCCATCACCAGTAAGTACCTACACTTAGGACCAAAGAACTCATCGAGACAAATCAAATGAGCCGAAATTCGATGGGGTTTCATTATTTGAATGTTGGGATCCTGTCCTGTGGCTTCGTCATCAGACCCTGGTTACCACATATTACAAGAGAACTTATCAAGACAAATCAAATGGGCCCAAACTCGAAGGGATTTCATCATTTTTATTGTGGCATTCCTGTGACTACCTTCCTGCTCCATCATCAGACCAGATCAATGGTAACATCAATCAATGATAATAACTTTACTTTTGGGTATGCTGATGACAGTACTGTAGTTGAGAGATACACTTCCAATGCTCAAGCCAGCTGTGACGCGGTCCATTTTCAGAGAGAGGCTATGGTAGACCGTTTAAATTTAGCCTTAGAAGCCGTGACCGATTGGGGCGATGCTAACCTAAGTTTAATGCTTCTAAAACGCAGGCGTGTTTTTTTTTGTGCTAAAAAGAGTCCTCTAAACCAATCTCCGTCTTTCCAAAGTGTAACAATACCAATAGGCGACCATTTGGAGCTTTTGGATGTCGAACTCGCATCAAACCTGAATTTTGGGTCTTATATAGAATCCAAAGCCAAGATAGCTGCAAAAAAACTTGGTATTTTGTTTAAGGTTAGGCGGTACTGCTTTTGAATCTTTATCAAGCACAGGTCCGATCTTGAATGGAGTACTGCTGCCACCTCTGGGACGGTTCTGCCAAGTATCAGCTCGAATCTTTGGATTCAATTGAGAGACGTGCTATCAGGCTCATTGGGGATGACACTCTGGTAAAGAGTAAGCTTCAAAGTCTGGCGCTTCGACGTGAGGTAGTAAGCCTGGCGGTATTCTACAGATTGCACTATGGAGAGTGTGCACAAGAACTGCACAACCTGATTCCCCCATCACCTTTCCATCACTGTACGACTAGACGATCAGCAAAGCGCCACTCTTTCATGGTTGAAATATCTCGCACAAGAACGAAGCGTTACGCTTCTTCATTTATTATAAGAACTGCAAAGGAGTGGAATGCCCTCGTCAGTGTTTCCGGTAAATTATTACCCCGGTGTGTTCAAGTCAAGAGTGAATAGGTATCTACTAGGCAAGCGTGCTACACCTTCGACCACATCATCGCTTTCCATCAGGTGAGATCGTGGTCAAACGATTGCCTAGTCCGGAATAAAAAAAAAAAAAAAACTTAATATTGTATTATCATCAGAACTACAGGATGTGCAAAATTTCAGCTTCATCAACATCCACTTGCAACATTTGTCCCAAACTTACTTACACCAGTGAGTTAAATAAAAGCTTGTAATAAACTACTAAACCAATTATGATTAATTTTGTATAACATTGTAGCTTTTTAAAAATTATCATCAAATCGGTTCAGGAATCCCGAAAATATGAGAGAATATTCATACATAACAAATTGATTTATTAGTAAAAGGTAAGGTAAAAAAAACATACAAAAAACATACAGACGACTTCAGAACCTCCTTCTATTACATACAGACATACATTGATCGTTCGATGTCGGCTCTTCCTATCGTTGCGAAGCAAAAGTAGACTGTTAAACTCATTACCCTTCCCATGCTTCGCAGTAGCCGGATTAAATAGCGTCCATACCGCCAAAAAAAACTAGTGAAGCAACACAAATGGCGGTTCCGTATGTGAGCGTGAGCGGATAATTTGTGGTGTTTAGTGGTTGACACACAATTTCATCACAAACAAGACAAGTTCAAAAACTAAAACCCGACTACGGTCGGGTAAAAATAACACTCTTGCGATGAAGACGAATCGATTGATACCTCACTTGTCAAAATCGGACCTAGTCTTAAGTTTGAACACATAACCCTTCCTTTGCTTCGCAGAAGTTTGGTAAAAAAAATAGCCTATGATACTCTATACCTGAAGACGAATCGATTGACACCTCGCTTGTCAAAATCAAACCAATAGGGGCGACCCTGTGGTGGAACATCCACATATTATAAACATACATATACGTACATACATAACCCTTCTCTTGCTTCGCCGTAGTCGAGTAAAAACTGTATTATATTTTCGTTAGAAGTTCGAAGTCTTGCTGCGATGTGGCGGCTGATCTGCATAACACGGTGTACATAAGTGTGCGCGTGAGGCTTGTGCGTACGAGCGGATCGGCATATCTTGGGTGCTTCACTTTCGATTTCGGCGTGTTTTTTTTTTAAATCTTGGCTGTAGCTGTTTATGGGGATGCCTAATGTTCAGCTGTGGACGTCTTCAGGCTGAGTATGATGATGATGATGATGATGATGATGATGATGATGATGCTGATGATGACAATAAAAAATGAAAATTTCAATTATTTAGTACGTTCCAATAAACATTATTGGTAATTTATATTTAAAACCCGTAATCTTTTCGTATGAATATTAACCTTAAACGTCTTCATATCTTTCGTATTTCATTCACCATTTAACCCTCAACATCCAAATCATGAAAAAACTAGACGTGAATCCACCGATTTCCGCCAGGAGAGAGATCAAAGCGACAATAACAAAGGAACCCTAAAAACATAATGAGACGTCGAAGCAAGTGCTCCCGTTCGCAGGGTCCCGTAGCAATTTCGGGACCTCATAAATATGTATAAGGCGGTACTCTTCTTTTCCTTTACTTATCAATTATGGGGCCGTTTAAGCGACGCGGGACCCACCGAGACCAACCGCTGGAAAATATGTGACGGTGTAAGGGTTAAACTTAAAGGTTGACAGCCGCTTTGAAGATTTTTGTTGCTGTTGCTCTTTGCAACAACAATATTGTTGCTTTGTTTGGCATATTGGGTTTGGGAATGTTGCTCGGAGCGTGGAGAAAGAATACTTTTAGATGATGATTTTTCATAATGTATTTTATGTGTATTTTTTAGGTGTTTCTTGAAGATAGACCTAAGCTCCAGCGGGAGCGGTCTGAGTAGGTAACTACTGCAACAGACACAAAAAAATAAGAAATAAAACCCTTTTAGGATACAAATACGGAATAGATTACTGAATACGAATTTTCCCTCCAGGATCGATACACGATCCTACGGAAAAATCTGTATTTTACCGTAAACGTGGAGGCAGCGTTATCGTGTAAGACTTTTCACGAAATCCCTCCCTTTTATACCAAAACACGGTTTACTAAATCCTACGGTGACACTATAAGCACAACCAAATTTTATCGCTTCTATATAGTTATTAAAAATGACTTATTCCAGTACAGATGACTAATACATTTTTTTAAATAAAATATAACAAACCCCATAGACAAGAGATACCTTTACACCAACCTACCTGCCACAAAGGTATTATCCCTACTTACAAAGAATCACTTGGAAACCGTCAACAGAGGGCGCTTGTAACCCTTAACCGCCCGGGGCGTGAACGACCCCGTTTTAAAGCAGGGGAACAATTTTATGGCAAAAATAAACCCGTCAGTTGTGTGTTGAACTTGCTGGCAAGGGTTCCCGATAAGAAAAACATAAATTCCATTTTTATTATACTTACATAAAATCCAAGTAATTATATTATAGTTTGTGATATCTTTTTTATGTCTGTTTTCCAAAATAATTTAAGAACTAAATCTGCCTGACATTTATAGTCGTTTGGCCTTCGTCTTCAGAGCAATGACAGTTTGTGATTAATATAAGTACATATAAGTTAACCAACACAAACAATAAATACAGAACTAACTATTTTAAGTTTTGAACAAAACATGCAACCACCAAACTAAATTCAGAACCTATTGATAGAAAATTGTTTAGAACTAAAGTATAAGTGATAAGATTTTACCATTTTTTATTGTTAGTGTTACTTTATTGTCATTATAGAGTTATCTATTTATCTTAAATGAGAAAGCTTGTCTCTTCCATTCAAAACAGCTTATTTTATATATTTAAGACCAGGCTCCACTTTTTAAGGTTTTTTTTTGTATAAATTTGCTGGGCAACCACAAACCTGATAAATGTGAAACTTAACATAATATGTTTTTGAAATCTTTATCTCACTGTGATTAAGTCAAAAATGTGATTAACAGAATTTCATTCGATATTGTCTTATCAAAAATTACGTTATTTTCAGTCATATTTTCATTTTTCTACTCAACGGCTTAAGTTGTATCTCTAAAATAAATCTCACAGCAAGAAAATATAGTTTATTATCTACTGTATAGACAAAATTTACGTAACTAAATTATTAGCCTGCCAATAAAATAAATAACTTTTAAGACTTTCATCATTTACTTCCAAGCTAAATTGTATGTTCAAGTTCAAACAGCGCTCGCGATATTCAACCTTGCTACGCAGGCACTTCAGTGGTTATTGCGGGTAACGGGTCGCAGTGTAGGGGGGGGTGGCAGGGGAGTGGGGAGTGGGAAACCTCCAAGGTTAGCCTGGCCTTAATATATTTTAAGATATATTTAGATAAAATATTTTTAATATATTTATGGTACTGTACCCTAAAATTCAGCAATTTCACGCGGGGTACAAAACGGCCCCGATGTCCCCGAGGTAGTTTCGATCCGGCCCGATTATGTTTAGGGTTAAAACGTCATTGATATTGCCGATATCGGGCCACTGGAGGGTTATTAAATTTTTTCGCCTCTAATTTGTACGGTCCGTGCTGGGGGTATTTCTGATCGTATCATTTATTGATAGGGTTTTAATTAAATTTCGAAATGATAGATTTATATGCGGTATCATACCATCTGTTGTGATGTTAGTAACAAGTACTAGCTTCCGTTGGTACCATATGCGTGTCTCCAGATGTGGATTTAGGTCTGTCTAGGTTCCTAGTTCTCACCCCTCTGTCTGTGGCCTTAATTAGTTAGAGCCAAGTTTTTTTATCTATTAGATCCTTACTTATATTAAAACCATTAGCTAAGTAACAAAATAGTTGAAGGTAAATTGAAAATAATTTAAAATGATCTTGTCTTGAAAACTTATAAATGATAAAAACCTTATCCACTGTCGTTTCCAGTCATACTCATGAGAAAATCAACAGGTCTAACTCATTGGTGCACCTTGGATGAGCATACCAAAATCTCCATCAGGCCGTCCGTGTCGTCACCAGTGGAGAGTTTATTAATAAGAAAAAAAAGTTTTACTGTATTCCTCACGATGAACACAGTGGGATTGGGATTAAATTAACATTTAACATTTTTGGCTAACGCCCACTTTAAACATTAACATTTTTGTGTTTCATTGAAATATAAACCAAAGAACAACCCTTGTGAGCTTGTGACAAAGAAAACCATTTTCAAAAGTACCTAATTGATTTAACGATCATTAACGTTGTGATCAAGTTTTTACTACTTTTTGTACAAAGCTCAATCTATTCGCAGTAAAAAATCTACGATAAAAATTATACCCAGTTAACAATGCTTTAATCGACAGTTAAGTTTAATAAAGAGGCTGTTAAGTTAATTAGCTGGTCGTTTTTCAGAGAAATTAAAAAGTTTTATTTGTAGACAGGAGCTTATAAGCCCGCAGCCCGCACGGGTTGACCAAAAACAATTAGATTTAAGGCGGGGTAGTCTCTCAATTGTTTGTCCTGCTCATCCGGTGCAGTGTGAGCGTGAGAGGTGATGCCGCTCGAGAGACGATTTTAGATAACTTTTATGCTTTTTTATCGATATCTCAATATATAAAACTCAATTAAAAAAGTGTTCGGTTATTTGTCTAGTTCAATAGAGTAGCTAAATAATTATTTAAAAAAAAGTTATTGCTGACGCTGAAAATAACGAGAACAACGATGCAATAAGTTTACACATGTTGGTTCAGTTCCGATGACAATGCATTTCTAAGATAAGCATGACCTGAATTGACCTTTACGATTAGCTCCACATCCTAGAAGAACATAGGCTGCTTTTTTTCGCGATAAAGTGTAGTCCTTGCGGGCGGGAAAGCTAGTCCCTAGAAACTGTAGTATCGCTCTCATTCACACTTCCATTTCAAAATTTAACATATTATTACGATGTGTAAAATAAATTTCCTAAGTATAAAAATATTATTTTTAAAGCTAAACTTTGTGTAGCTTTTTTTTTACAAAACAATAATACAAGAATCCTCAATCTATATCTACAAAGGTTATCTTACTTATAGTTTACGTTTGAAATTGTATGACAAGCTGAATACTCACGTCCCTACTTAACAGCCGCAAAGGCACAACATTTTTAACCGAGTACGGCGAAGCAAGGAAAGGGTAATGTATGTACATATGTAAATGTTCCACTATGGCGACGCCCGAGACGCCCCTATTAGTCAGATTTTGACAAGCGAGGTAGGTATCAATCGATTCGTCTTCAGTTATAGTGTCCTAAGCAAATTTTTTTACCTGGCTACGGCGAGCATATCAAGTGTTACTCGTATGTGTTCAAACTAAAAATTGGCCTGATTTTGACAAGTGAGGTATCAATTGATTCGTCTTCTCCACATGATTCTCTATTTTTACCCGACTGCACGGAGGGTTATGTGTTTGGGTGTATGTATGTTTGTTTTTACGTTTCTTAGGCGCGTACTACAGCTTAAACGGCTTGATGGATTTGATAAATGAGGTATCATTGGATTTGACTTGATCACGAGAGTGGTATAGGATATCATATGAAGTGTCAAGAAAACTAATATGGTGGCTTACAGCTGCCATATTGTATTTCCGATGGAACAAAAAATGACCAAAACCTATCGAATGGGTTATAAAAATGAAGGTCTTTAAAATACCATTTCAAAAATATAACTAAACAGTAGTAATTGTCTTTTAAGCTTCTTACAACATTTTCTATCTTAGATTATTCAAGTTAATGTATTTACTAAAGTCTATTAGTCTATCTAGTCTATGTCAATTGCAACTATTAAAGGAAAGTAAAATATGTAAGTAAAAAAGAAACATTTATTTTATATCAATACTAATTTCGCCTAATTTCCTGAGGGCAGGATTTTTGCGGGATAAAAAGTAGCCTATGTTTAAGCGTGAAGAAGTAACAAACATACGTGTGCACACACGCACCCTTCATACATACAATTTTCGGCTTTATGATATTAGTGTGGTTATTTTTGTATTTATATACACCCGCAGTCCTGACTTTTACTTGTTTTCCCGAGCGTAGTAGGGTTTTAGATTTTGAACTTATGTCTCGTTATGTTTTATTAACGAGACAAGATGTAAGCTACAGCAATAAAAGAAGACAAACCAGTAGCTATACTGTAGAATGTCTCAAAATAAATGCTATACGGATTCCGATACGGTTACGCAATTGGGGCTACCAGTCAGCTAGTAGCTTGGCTCCCCCTCCCCCCCTCCCCCCCCCCCCCTGCACCCCCCGCCTAGCAATTGCCTCAAAAACAATAAAAATCGTGCGGACCGACCGTTGATTGAGAAAGATGACTGAAACTCTGTGGGAATTTTACACCAGATTATAAGGGCTGTTTACACTTTACTACTTTTTAACGACGCTTTAATTATATTTTTGTTGCTAGTGGGAAGCTTCGCCAAAGATTTTATGGGATTAAAGTTACATAATTAATGTCAGTCTTACTGTCGCTCTCAGAAATGTCTATTAACGGTTATAGTGCATTAAATCGCGTGTTTAGTATGTTTTCGCTTGTTATGAGTTTTGACAAATTAATGTTTCATTAACATTCATTGATTTCTCTGAGTGCGGCAGTTATTGATTTTAACACTGTTCAATTTTCTTTTGTTTTCTGTCTAAAGGCGTGTAACACTTACTGTCAGAGGGACGACCAGCTCTTCTCACAGCTGTTATTCATCATCATCATCATCAGCCTAAATTTGCCCACTGCTGGACGTAGGCCTCTCCTAATGCACGCCACTGAGCTCGGTCTTCAGCTTTTTGTCATCCATTTTCTTCCGGCCGCTTTGAGCAGGTCGTCACTCTACTGCCACAGGGCATCCTACACTACGCTGTGACGAGGTCCAAACCTCTTTCATAATAATACTCTTTTGATATCTAAATTCTTTCATAATCCATTTCTTTTCATTTTGATAGTTCATTATTCATTCAAAAATACAAATAACCTGTCATTCGGACATTGATTGCATTAGCAAAACCGTAATTTTCGAAAGAATATTATAAAATACATAAATAAGTTAATTACAAATGGAGACTTGTAAATATATATAATAATTCCGTCGTAAGTGTTCGTTTTGTTTGAAGCCACTGTTTATGGAAATCACCAAATGCTCCAATAGTTCCTGACCTTTTATGTTGTCCACTGAGGCTTAGTCCCGGGGCTAGTGGAACAAACCCACACCCTGGGACCGCCTCGCGACAACGCTTGCCTAAACGTGGTCTCCACTCAAAATCTCATATCCATACCAATATATAAAAGTGAAACGTTGTCTGTTTGTTTGGGGAGCTTTCACGCGATAACGGCTGGACGGATTTTGATGAAATTTGGAATGGAGATAGGTTATACCCTGGAATAACACAGAATACTTTTTATCTCGGAAAATTGCAAGTTTCCACGGGAAAACTGGGATAATGTTGATTACTCGCTGTATGAAACGGTTGCCATGGAAACGAAATAACAAGTATGTCAAAAAGCAGCAAGGGCATTGGTGCTATACCCAAAGAGTATACAAATAGCTATAAACCTACTTTTGCATTGGTGTTTAATATCCTAGAAGAACATAGGATGTTTTTTTTGCGATAAACTGTAGTCCGCGCGGACAAAGTCGCGTGCGGGAAAACTAGTTATTAATAATTCATACTCATACTTTTTACTCTCTTTTTTACATTTTTCCTTTATTAATATGTACAAAAAAACAACAAAAAGTCGCAGCATTTAAAGCCTCTGATACCCTGACTCACTCATTAGAGGCAAGCTGTGCTTTAATCAAAGGAAACTAACTGTAATTAGTTGAACTAGGGCGGCGGGGCTCCCGTCGGCCCTTTGACTAGTTGACCAGTTAAGGTTATGGGAGAGGAAGGAAGATTTGTACTTTAACTGTTGTATCTAGAACTTATGTTAGTGTGGAGTTCAGTAAGATAGTAAAATAATAACTAGTGGCTCTGTGAGCTGTAGACCTCGCGCGCACACGCTTTTTTGCAAACAATCTAACGGTGCACAGTAGTCTAGTAGTAGTAGTAGTCTAGTACATCTAGTTACCTTATTGTAACACTAACATTAATAACCAAGGTGCTCCATCAATCCCTACCTAGTAGGTAAAGGGCTGATTCCACTGTTAGAAACCTAAAAGTGAGAAATTAACTGCATTTTGAGGAGCTATTCTGCTCATCACGCTGAAGATCCTCATCAGATCTTCACTATATTTTTATGAGACAAATTTTAAATTACTACCTTTCAATTTACTGCACATTAATGACCTTCTGAAGCCCAGTACCTTAGGGTATGCTGATGACAGTACTATAGTTGAGAGATACAATTCCAATGCTCAAGCCAGCTGTGACACTGTCCAGTTTCAGAGAGAGAGACTAAACGTTTAAATTTAGCCTTAGAAGCCGTGACCAATTAGGGCGATACTAACCTAGTTAAATTTAATGCTACTAAAACGCAGACGTGTTTGTTTTCTACTAAAAAGAGTCCTCTAAACCGATCTCCGTCTTTCCAAAGTGTAACAATACCAATAGGCGACTATCTGGAGCTTTTGGGTGTTGAACTCTCATCAAACCTGAATGTTGGGTCTTACATTGAATCCAAAGCCAAGGTAGCTGCAAAGAAACTTGGTAATTTATCTAAGGTTAGGCGGTACTTCACACCGGGACTACTTTTAAATCGTTACCAAGCACAGGTCCATGTACAGGACTCCACAATCTTGTATGGAGTACTGCTGCCACCTCTGGGACGGTTCTGCCAAGTATCAGCTCGAGGCTTTGGATTCAATTGAGAGACGTGCTATGAGGCTCATTGGAGATGACACTCTGGTAAAGAGTAAGCTTCAAAGTCTGGCGCATCGACGTGAGGTCGCAAGCCTGTCGGTATTCTACAGATTGCACTATGGAGAGTGTACACAAGAACTGCACAATCTGATTCACCCATCACCTTTGCATTACCGTACGACTAGACGTTCGGCAAAGCGCCATCCTTTTATGGTTGAAATGACTCGCACAGGAACGAAGCGTTACGCTTCTTCATTTATAAGAACTGCGAAGGAGTGGAATGCCCTGCCCTCGTCAGTGTTTCCGGTAAAATATAACCCTGGTGTGTTCAAGTCGAGAGTAAATACGTATCTACTAGGCAAGCGTGCTACACCTTCGACCACATCATCGCTTTCCATCAGGTGAGATCGTGGTCAAACGATTGCCTAGAGAGTGATGAAAAAAAAAACTGCTATTTTGTGGCGGCGGCCACCTTAGATTTACAATGATACTCATCATCATCATCATCATCATCATCATCATCATCAGCCTATGTTCGTCCACAGCTGGACGTAGGCCTCTCCTATTGAACGCCACTGAGCCCAATCTTCAGCAAAAAAAAGGCAAAACAATGATACTGAATATACAAAATTGTATTGTCATCAGAATTATCGGTGTGTACCATTTTTCAGATCAATCGGTCTACAGGAAAGGGGGGAAATATTCAATTACTAAATTTGACCCGAAAACAAACAGAGCAAGCTAAATAAAACCTTTTAAAAACGGAGTAAAGTAAAATATATTACAGTTTTTTCTACAAAGAACTAACTTCAGAAAGCATTTTTCGGATATATTCACTCTATACTTTTGTAAAGCAAACTAAAATTGGTACAATCGAGCTCTCTTTATACATTGGTAGTGGAGATATAGCTCTTCAAAGATGGACAATTTTTTCCAAAGCTATTGAGTGCAGATACCCTAAAACGCTTCCATAGTTTGGTCGAAAAAACTGAAACTAGAGACATATATACATGTGCGTTTGCGATGTTTGCCTTTTTTGTCGATATTGACTGGCCTTCTGATAGATCTTCTAAATATTGCGATATTGCAAAATGTATGCTAATTTCAATTTTATCTATGATTAAATATCAAGTACCTTTGGTTAAACTAGGTCCTTAGATGCATAATAATTCTGTAGTCTAACCCTAACACTCTATGGTTTTATAGGTAGGTAGGCAGGCAGTCTCATCAATAATATTAATCTGCCAAGCAGTAAGCAGTTTACAAATCTTAATAGTACATTACTGCCGCGGTCTGTAAGGACTGCGTTGCAGGCAGCGATGATGATGGCCAGAGCATAGCTAAGCTAAGCCCGAGGCCATCACAGCGCGGTCAGCACTGCTGCCCTTGATGGCCAAGCTGGAATATATAG